>OU026157.1:78408314-80833440 GCA_907269105.1 Volucella inanis
TGTATATGAATTTTTTTTTTAAAACTTTTGTGTTTTAAAAAGCAAAGATGTTAATATATATCAATAAGCAAAGACATAAGGACTTCTCCAAAATGCTTACAAAACCTGAGATCTTGGTGACGATATCTTCAAAGTAATAGATCAGGCAATCGTGGGATATCAGCCATATTGTCACACTACACTAGCTCAAGAAAGGTGACAGCGAAAATGAAGTTGGGGAAAAATTTCGGCACAGCAGAAAGATCAAGACAACATCTAAGTATTTTAAAAGGAAGCCAACGAGATTTTCTGAATAATTAAAAGTTTAATATCTTCAATATAAGGAAAAATATATTTAACAAAGCGTCTTGAAAGATATTTTGAATCAAATCCAAGCTCATGAAATACTATTTAATGAGACCCATCAATGTGACTTCCGGCCTGTGAGATCAATATCATATTAAATATGTTATCTATGTATACTTGTTTAAATCGACTTCGAAATTTCATAGTTGTATCGGCTGAAGCTCCACAATTAAGAAGTCCAATTCGGTTTACCTGATCCAAATGATATGGTAATGGAGTACATAAATATACAGGAAAGACGAACTTTTACTTTTCTGAAAATTATGACGAGTAATAACATCAATGTAATCATAAACTAGAATAAGAATGTGAAGACTTACCTCTTCTTAATTCAAGCCCTAAAAATAAAATAAAATAAAAAGCTTAGTTTTGAATAGATGCCTTTTCTACCACTTATCAAAAAATGTGATGTCATTTTCTAACAAATAACAAGTGAAACTACCTGCTTCAACAATCCATCAAAATTGCTGAAGTTCAAAATATCACAGAAATATCTAGGAAGGAAAAGTTTCTTCTCGCGTAAAAATTGTTCGAAATTCGAAATTCGATCGAATTGTCCACAAGACAAGTGATGGGATAAACCGAGATCGTGCTCATCGCGCAACAACAACTGGGTATATTGCTTCTGTTGCTCGAAGAGTGATTGAAAGCGCAAGTTTGTCGATCGCAGGAATAAAACATATCACAAACAACAATCCAACGAATTTTGCATAAAGACTTGGGTCGTAAAGCCTTTGTGGTTCAATTGAAAAAAAAAAAATAAATAAATAAAACTTAAACCAGCCGACCGTCAGCAGCATCTTAATTTTGCCGATTGGCCGTAGAAAATGCATGTAATTGATCAAGAACTTACCTAAAAAATCATTTCGAGTAATAACCCACATATTTCTCTTCAAGGCTTTGTAAGGGAAACTGCCGCAAGAGTGATTGCCGAGAAGTCTTTCTATACACAACGTGTGACTGTTTGATTTGGTTTTTGATGAGGAAAAATCATTTTTTTATTGGTATAGGGTTTTCTAATAACGACTTGACAACTTTTTTTTTTTTAAATAAAAGGCAAACCATTTGAGATATTTCAAAAACTTTATTATTGGCTTGTACAATCAAAACATTTGTGAATGAAAGTCGACTTCGTTCATATGGCCACCGCGGGCACGTTTGCAGCGGTCGATTCTTTGGACCCAATTTTCAACGACTCGGCCACACATTTCGGCCGAAACGGTCACTATTTCGCTTTCAATGTTGGCTCTGAGCTCTTCCAACGTCGTGTTGGCATAAACCAATGACTTAACGTAGCCCCACAGAAAATAGTCAAGCGGCGTTAAATTGCACGAACGAGGCGGCCAATTGACTGGCCCATGTCTTGAGATAACACGCTCACCATACTTACTCTTCAATAAATCGTGTGTAGAGTGTGCTGTGTGGCTTGTGGCGCCATCCTGTTGAAACCACATGTCATCCAAGTCCATATCTTCCAATTCGGGCCAAAAATAAACGGTGATCATGGCGCGATAACTCAGACCATTCACAGTAACTTGACGATCGTTATCGTCGACGAAAAAATATGGCTCAATAACGCCGCCGGCATGCAAACCGCACCAAACAGTTATTTTTTTGTAGATGAAGTGGTGATTCATGAAGCACATGTGGGTTTTCACCCGACCAATAACTCACATTTTGCTTATTGAGCCATTGAGCCAAAAATGAGCTTCGTCACTGAAGATGATTTTGCGATGAAATTCATCATCTCCAATCGGAGAACGTTTGCAGACATTTCTCGTTAGTGTACTTTACCATAAGGAAAATGTTAAGTTTACTGAATAAATTGATAGTGACAGTTTGATGATTAGTGAAAGAGATAGATGATCATTGGAAAATTCTATAGTTAATAGTAGAGCTATTCAATTCTTCCCAGATGCGACTCACCAATCCTTAGTAAACCAAGAGATTAGGCTCTGCAGAACCAGGTTCTAGCCCTTCGGAGTGGAGTAAATTACTTAGTTAAAATAACTTAACAATAACAAATTACAGTTTTAAAATTAATACGAATGGTAAAAATAAGGAAATATAAAATATATAAAAGCATAACTTAAAACTAAATTAATCTATACTATATACAATATACTCGTAAAGAGCATTAATATTTATTTTTTTACAAGCTGAACTAACTTGTCTTTAACACAACAAATATTGATTCAGCCTTAATTTCACTTGGAAGACTGTTAAAAAAATTCAATCCTCTGTACATAAAGGAACAATGAGCTCTTGCTGTTACATCTATTGGGCCTCATATTCTTGATATTCCTTAAATCTTATGGTTGAATATCACGTGCATTTACAATATTAGCTTCTAAGTACTCGGGTAACATTTTAAATTAAAATCATAGCACTAATAATTAAACGCTGTTCGATTGTTATCCACTGTAGAGCATCTTGATTAATTTAACCGGAGTATAAATAAAGCGTTTTAGAATTACGCGTATAGCTTTATTCTGTCGATCTTTTATTCCCTGCTTACAGGTATATAGAAATGTCGAGCAGTAATTAAAATATGGTAAAATAAAAGTATTACATATCTATACAAATCGCACTTTCATAAGTTAATACCCCTCTTATTCTTTTAACAAAACCAACCTTTTTTGGTTTTTACCACATATATAATCAACATGCTCCTTAAAGTTCAAATCGCAGTGTAATACATGGGCCGTGCCGTTTCTAAGAGAGGGCACCACTTGAATTAAATCCATACAATTTTCAGTTAGTACCAACCTTCAAAAGATACGTGTATAAATTTGACGGACGATTAGTTCTCGAGATATAGCATTGTGAGTGAAGCAACTTTTGTTATTGTGAAAAATATGGATTCAAAGCAATTTCGTGTGTTGATTTATCATTGCTTTTTGATGGGAAAAAATGCAGCCGATGCAAAGAAATGGCTTGATAAGTGTTACCTGCACTCTGCACCAGCCGAACTAACCATTCGCAAGTGGATTGAAAAATTTAAAAGTGGTCATACAAGCACCGAAGATGATGCACGCAGTGGACATCCAAAAGAGGCTGTTTCAGATGAAAACATCAAAAAAGTCCACAAAATGATTACGAATGACCGTAAAGTGAAGTTGATCGAGGTTCTGAAGATATCAAAAGAGCATGTTGGATATATCATACAAATATTTTGATATGCGAAAACTCTGTTCAAAGTGGGTGCCGCGTTTGCTCACAGTCGACCAAAAACAACAACGTGTTGATGATTCAAAGAAGTGTTTAAAAACTGTTGAACTGCAATAAAGCTGAATTTTTGCGTCGGTATGTGACAATGGATGACAAAAGTCGGCAGTCAGCTGAGTGGCGAGCAGGCGACGAACCTCGTCCAAAACGACCAGAAACTCAACAGTCGCCTTGCAAGATTATGGCATCCGTATTTTGGGATACACATGGAATAATTTTCATCAACTACCTCCAAAAGGGGTAGACTATCAACAGCGACTATTACATTGCGTTGTTGGAGCGTTTGAAGGACGAAATCGCAGAAAAACGAACGCATTTGAAGAAAAAGAAAGTGCTGTTTCATCAAGACAATGCACCGTGTCACAAGTCGATGAAAACGATGGCAAAATTGAATAAATTCGACTACGAATTGCTTTCCCACCCACCGTATTCTCCAGATTTGGCCACCAGCGACTATTTCCTGTTCGCAGACCTCAAAAGAATGCTCGCCGGAAAGAGATTTAAGACCGATGAAGAAGTAATCGCCGAAACAGAGGCCTATTTTGAGGCTAAACAGAATTCGTACTACAAGGCAACTATATTATCAATATAAAAGTTTTTGTGTTTTACTACAAAACTTTTGGACTTTTCAGCCCATGTGTTAACACCACACCCAAGTACTTAATACTTCTCAAACACTCAACAATGTTTCCATCCATTCTTACATTCATAACCGAAGGATCAACAATTTTAAATTGCATACATTTTGTCTTTTTTTACATTCAATCTTAACTTATTCATTTTAAGCCACTCACTTACATTCCAACATATCTCAACATTCTAATAACTTATGTAAATCAAAGTATCATCAGCAAACAAAGTCATCTTACAAAATTTAACACAATATATTCCCATCAATTGTTTTCAATGTTCTTTTTAAGTTCAAAAACACCGCGATCACTGAGTTTCCAGAATCAATTTCATTCTTCCTCTTACAAATTAGCCAATTTAAAGCTGTCTCGCATGAATGTTTTCCTATTAATTCAGACTGTTCCTATGGTTATTAGTTCATTTTTTTCTATATTCTGCCTCGCTAGTGGCAGCGTATTCACTGAGCGAAATTCCTCACCGTTGACTGTGTTGCATACTCTCTACCTATACTTCTCTACAAGTAGAATTACTGATTCTTTCCAAGTAAAAGGAAAAAATCCAAACTGAAGTGACTGTATTTTTAAATATTTTCATTAAATTAGGGCCAACTAATTCTATTAAATCATGTTCTTATTAATGCCGTTAAGATCGTTTTTATTGTTGCACTTATTATTATATCAAAATATAATAATCTTTCATTACAATATTGGAATTTAAAAATACTATTCACAGTAATATTGGGAGAAATGTATTCCATACTCGGGATCAATTTATTTCAGATATACTGGCTAAATAGTATGAATTTAGCCGATTTTCTATATATAGTAGGATGGCACATACAACGTAACATATTTTGATCAAACTTTACACTTAATAAGTCCTTACTAGGTGGAGTAAAAAGTAACCTCCTTGACCACCAGAATGCGCTGCTACAGCAAAAAAAGTTATGATGCCTTGAAGCCCGTTCATATTTAGGCAGACATGCCACATTTCAGTGTGATACTGTTTTTAATTTTGTTTTGACAGCTGATTGTTGTTGACGTGTTTGGCATCATGTTGAGTGTGGACAAAAAACATTTTCCTTCTATCATAAAACATTATTTTTGAGAGGCAAAACGGCGAAGGAAACAAAAGAAAAGTTGAATAAATATTATGGGGCTAATGCTCCGTCAGATTACACCGTCATATGTTGGTTTCGAGAGTTTCGTGGTGGCCGCAACTCCACTACCGATCAAGTCCGCAGCGGCAGGCCCTCCGATGCGGTTTCAGTGGACAATGTCAAAAAAATACATGAAATGGTGTTGGTTGACCGGAAAGTGAAGGTGCGCTAGCTAGCAGATACCACAAAGATAAGTACTGAACGAATTCTGCATATGAAAAAGTTATCCTGCCGCTGGGTGCCGCGCATACTCACTCCTGACCAAAAATACGAACGCGAAGAGCACTTCGAAAGAGTGTTTGGACTTTCTGATGCGGAATCGGGCGGACTTTTGGCGTCGATTATTAACTGTTGAACACCAGAGAACAAAATGAGTGCCCGGCAATGGACTGAAGCCGGCACGAATGCTCCGAAGCGGCCGAGGGAGGCTCCATGGGTCGGAAAGGTTATGGCGTCGGTTTTCTGGGATTGTCATGACATACTCTTCGTGGACTACCTCGAAAAAGGAAAAACCATCAACAGCGAGTATTAGTGCGCATTATTGGAGCGATTGAAGTTCGAAATCGTTGCAAAACGGCCTCACATGAAGCGAAAAAAAAAATTTGTTTTTGCAAGACAATGCAGCGGCGCACAAGAGCATCGCAACCACGTCTAAAATCAATGACTTACGGCTCCAATTGCTGTCGCATCCACCGTATTCGCCCGATTTGGCTCCCTCGGACTATTATCTCTTCGCAATCCTCAAAAGATGGCTCATCAATAAAAAATTCAGCTCACGCGAGCAAATTATCGACCCCACGGAGGAGCATTTTGCAGACCTTCCGGAAAATTACTTTTCTAACGGGGTCAAGAAGTTGAAAAATCGGTAGAATGAGTGCATCAAGCTAAAAAAAACTTACTTTTCACCCCACCTAGTATTTTTATTATTTTTCAATATTAAACCTTTTTTGTTCGCAATCACATTCTCGAATTAGTGAAACTATACACTAGATTATATGTATGCTCCTCAGCATTATAAAAGCAACATATCTTATGATAATTCGACGCTTTTCCAAAACAATTTTTATCACAACTTCACAGCTTTGATGCAAATTCTTTTCTCAATTTTTTATAATAATTGAAAATCGCTGACTACACCAAAACACGTCTAACCTTTCTATCTGTCAAAAACAAGCTAAGTATGCTATATACTTGTGAACATATGTTCGGGATACGTGTAACAACATAGCAAAAAAAAATCTATAATCAAATGTACGTTGCCCGCGAAGTTTCAAAAGTCACCTTACTTTTTGAATAGACCTCGTACACTACAGCAAACTACCACTTTTGATCATTAATCCAAAAGTAAACTTTCAATAGCCATGCAAAGTAGTAAATTTTTGTTAAAATCTTTCTTTTATGACATATACCTCGCTTCATAAATATTATAACGCCAACCGTGTGTCTGAGTTTGAAATACAATTTATACAATAATAATTGTTAACTTCAAGTTCAGATTCTTCAATTTCATTCGTTATGCGCATCTCAGACAATAATAATAGTTCGGGATTATATCACTGTAACAATAATTCGACTTCACTCTTATTTGATAGCAAATTTTGAATATTTAAATAATATGCTTATATTTTTGGCGGAAAAGATGGTTGCTATATGTATTGTTTTCTTACTTTATTAATTTTCCACTTATATCGTATATTGTACTTCACATTCATAATTAATTTCATTCGGATTCAATTTCAAATCTTTATTATCACATTTATTGGGTTGGCAACTAAGTAATTGCCGATTTCAAACATAGATGTGTCAATTGGCTTTTGTCAATGACATAATTTTTCTTCCTTTTGACATTGTCAGTCTTGCTTTGCATTAGATTTTTTTCTTTTTTTTTGGCGTCAGCTTTCATATGGAGTGCATATTTCCATTAAGGAAAGAATGCAGGGTAAGGTGGATGGTGAAGAAGCCTTAAAAGAAAGACAGTGCCGGAATTGGTTTGACAAATTTTCTTTCCTTAGATTTTTCACTGAAAGATGACTAACGAACAAGTCGACCAGATTAGCTTAATGATAATCAAATTAAAGCCATAAGTCATGTAGCTGTACGAGAAATAGCATCAAAGTTAAATATGTTACAAACAGCGATTAAGAAACATTTAAAACGTACGAGACTCGTCAAATATCTCGATATTTGGGTCCCACATAATTTGAAAGAAATTCATTTAACAAAGCACATCAACGCTGCATTTTAAACGCAATGAATCCAACCCTCTTTTGAAACGAATCATCACTGGCGATGAAAAATCGATTGCTTACAGTAACGTCAATCGTTTTGATGAGCCGGAGCAATCCACATGGAAAGCTGATATCCCCCAAAAGAAGATTTTGCTCTCAATTTGGTGGGATTGGAAAGTGTGGTTACCATATTTTGACCTACTTCGAAAGAATCAAACGATCAATTCCGATGTGTACTGTCAACAACTGAACAGATTAAATACAACGAAAAACGGCCAGGTGTCCCTCGAAAAGGTGCCATATTTCACCAAAACAACGCTAGACATCATATAGCTTTGGTCACTCGCTAAAAATTATTGGAGCTTGGTTGGGAATTTATGTTACAAGCACCATGTAGCCCTAACATTGGTCTACCAGATTACCATCTATTTCGATCTTTGAAAAACTCTTTGGATGGTAAAACTTTCAATGTTGATGAAGGTATGAAATCGTAATTGGGCCAGTTTTTTGCCGATAAAGATCAGAAGTTCTACGAATGCGGATTTATGATGTTGCCAGAAAGTTTTTGGCAAAAGGTCATCGAACAAAATATAAAACGTATCATTGATTAAAGTTTATTTATCATATGGTATTTAAAAAAAATCTGTTTTATTTATATAAAAAAAAAATCGGCAATTACTTTGCTGCAAACCTCATACATTCGCTCGCCATGTGCATTTCATCACACCTAAAACATACTTTACATTCGTTTTTGCAATTACATGATTGAAGTCCACCTTAATACACCTTTTCACTCAATTTGCTTCCGTTGCAGGGTATATCTTTCAGCCAACGCTTATTTTACCAGCTTTAATTACTTCATTAAAATTGTTCACATTCAAACCAATCACTGCACTGTCAGACTCCGACTTCTTATTTTTATTTTTTTTTCACATAGCCTTAAATTCTATGTCTGCATCTTTTAACATTTCGTTTTGATTTCCTATAAAATTTATTAATTCACTTTCATTTAATTTATCCGTAATAAACCTAATTCTAGACTTTCTCATTTCTAGCAATTTCACGTTATACTCCTTTCCAAGCTTTACCTTTACATTATCCCTTAGCATTTCCAATGACTTTTCATTTTCGTACGCTACTACCTTATTTCTCTTAAAATGAAGCTGGTGTGGCTCATTCATCCGTTTTATATGCTGCACATTGTTGGTGCTGACGGGCAACGACCCTAATATCAGCGTTTCCTTACCGTCCAACTGAACCGGAGACGTTCTACACTGCCATGTGCGATGTACCTGTCGTAGTTAAGTAGCCTGTCCGCTGCTGCTTGAGCAACGTGAAAGATTTGCGGCACCGCCCTTTTTGTCCTGGTTCTGCTCTTTTTCATCAAAATAGATGAATGTGTCTGGGCTCAGAAAGCCGTTAAAGTGCACGCTCTCGTGATATACATAATTACGGTTATAAGGCCGCAGACCAGTATATTCGTCAAGGTAATTGCTCAAGCAATTTGTCTTTGAATCAACATAGGCCTTATTCTACATTTAGGTCCTCATTAGGATATGATTTAATGTACTCAGACTCTGGTGTCTGTCCTCTTAAACACCCGAATCTTTCCCATTAAAATTGCCCTCACGCTAAGCCGGGGCATATAGTGTGGCTGTTACCGAAAAGATTGCGCTATTGAATTTGTATTATATATAGTCAAGTTCTTAACGTAAGCACTTGTTTTGTGTACTTAAGTTTACGGTATGCCCATACATCCATGGGAGCAAAGATACGCCTTGTCATCGCCTGCAGCCTTCTTGAGTACCAATTCGGAACCGTGTTGGAGGAACAATTCCACACTTGGTATGGATAGAGGCCGATCTTAAACCTCTTGCTGACCATCAAGTCACAGCACCCAGTACTTATTGTAACGTTACATTGGGTCAAACCAAAGGAATACCCTTCCCTCGATTTGGGCTTAAATAAAAAATACAAAGTTAGGCCCGAACCGAGATCTGGAGGATTCCTGATTTTTCATAGTACCGTGATTTAAGTTCTAGTAGAAACTACCGGTGGACTTGCCACCAACAGGACAATCTTAGCAACCTTCAGAGGCGTTAAATTCAGAAAACCTTTACAATAAGACCAGTACATTGCTCTGCCCACGCTTTTGATTAGACAACATCATTGATGGGGGGGTGAATTTGTATTGCCGAAACTTGAATTTGTGGATATCAGCAACGTTTTCCTTTTTTATCAATACCGCTCTGCAAAATGACCAAACTATTAGTTTTTGCTGCCAAGATTATGTGATTTAACACAGCGCGACTTTTTTTTCGGACCATGGGAAATAAAGGGTTTGTGTCGACGCTTTCCAGTAAATTGAAACACTCAAAGCCAGCATCCGTACTTTGAAAAATGTCGATGAATTTAATAATTTTTTTTTTTTTTTAATAAGCGATTATTATTCTCTTAAAATGTTTGCACATAGCGCGGGTGATGGAAACTAGAAAACAGAGGTACCGATGTACATTGGTCTTAATTGTTTGTAAGTTATAACGATTAGGAAACACAGAGCTCGGCAGGGCATTCCGTAAGCGAGTTGTACGGCTTAGGAACGAATCAAGATATTTTAGAGTACGTCCGAAAGTGAGCTTGAGGGTGTACTGAAGAGCATTCATAGCAAGACGGATGTCTTGACATTACGTCGGTGTTCGAGGGTATTTATTGTCTCAGTAATATTGGCATCACCTATGTGTTTTATCGGATGGTTTTGAATCGTATCTAGAAAAGGCAAACATGTTTTAGGTGCTTCTGAGCAGATGTGGGCATTGTATTCCAATTTCGGGTGAATAAATGCTTTATTTATTGAAACCAGATTGGTGGGAGAGCAGTATTTCTTACATCGCGTGAAGAAATCTACACAGTTCTAGAAAGTCATCGATCTCAAAAGCACGCATTTTCGACAAAGGGGCCTGATGTCAAACTCTGTCAAATGCGTTAGAAATATAAAGTGTAAGTCAGATTGATATACGCTTTTATTCTACTTTTCGATAAGACATGCTACCAAACCCCCAGTGGACCTATTGCTATGAAAACCGTTCGAGATATTTCGTTAGCTGACGATTTCCATCACCTTGGAAAGAAGAGACGCAAGTGCAATGGGTCTGTAAGAGTAGAGAGAAGAAGATTCGCCTTTTTTAGGGAACAGCATTGCATCAAATGCTGTTGTCCATCTGCTCAGAAAGACTCCTAAAGAGCAGGATAGTTGAAAAGCTTACGCCGCTAAGATGAACAATGTTTTCAAGATAGCCTAAACGCGGAAAAGAGGTCAAGGAGATTTAATCTAATTTTTTTTGATGAAAAATACTTATTTTCTTTATTAGGTAATCAAAATGAAATTTTATACTGGAAAACCCTTTATTAATCCTGATGGTTCACTTATGGGGGATAAAATTGGCAATAAGTGGCAAAATACTAGGTTGGGTGAAAAGCGACCTCCTTGACCGCCAGAATGCTCTGTTACTGCAAAAAAGGTTATAGTGCCTTGAAGTCCGTTCATATTAAGGCAGACATGCCAAATTTCAATGCGACACTGTCTTTAGTTTTGTTTTGACAGCTAATTGTTGTTGACGTATTTGGCATCATGTTAAGTATGGACAAAAACGATTTTCGTTCTCTTATAAAACATTATTTTTTAAGAGGCAAAACGGGAAGGAAACAAAAGAGCACTTCTGACCATAAACGCGAACGCGAGAGCACTTCGAAAGAGTGTTTGGACTTGCTGATACGGAATCGGACGGACTTTTGGCGTCGATTGGTAACTTTTGATGAAACTTGGATCCACTATTACACACCAGAGAACAGAATGAGTGCCCGGCAATAGACTGAAGCCGGCACGAGTGTTCCGAAGCGAACACTCTGGGATTGTTATGGCATACTCTTCGTGGATACCTAGAAAAAGGAAAAGTCATCAACAGCGAGTATTACTGTGCATTACTGGAACGATGAAGACCGAAATCGCTGCAAAACGGCTTTACATGAAGCGAAAAAAAAAACTTTTTTTGCAAGACAATGCACCAGCGCACAAGAGCATCGCAACCACGGCTAAGATCAATGACTTACGGCTTCAATTGCTGTCGCATCCACCGTATTCGCCTGATTTGGCTTCCTCGGACTATTATCTCTTCCCAAACCTTAAAAGATGGCTCATCAATAAAAAATTCAACTCACGCAGACCTGTTGGAAAATTACTTTTCGGGCGGGATCATGAAGTTGGAAAATCGCTGGAATAAGTGTATCAAACTAAAGGGTTTTGCAATAGGGACTTAACAACTTTGAACTTAATTTGTGAACGCACTCTTTCACAAATCATTCAGTTAACTCAACATTTTCATCATGGTAAAGTACACTAACGAGCAACGTCTGCAAATTATAAAAATTGTCTGCAGATATTCGGAGTCGGTGACTGCAACTTTAAAAGCATTAACTCAAATTTTCGGTTGTAATTCTCGTTCTAGTAGACAGGCAATAACAAGTTTAATGCAAAAATTTGAGTCTACATATTCGTTGTGTGATGTTGCCGTGTCAGTGAGACAACGGGTTGGTCGAAGTGTCGAAAATATCGCTGCTGTTCAGACGTCTGTAGTAAACGATCCAAATCAGTCAATTCCACGGCGTTCTCAAGAATTGGGCATCGCTCGGACAACATTATGGCGTATTTTGCGTATTGATCTTGGTTTACACACTTGGTTTACAAGATCAAGCTGACTAAAGAATTGAAGCCGATGGACCATTTGAAGCGACGTACGTTCTCCGATTGGATTCTGGAGAAGATGCGCCAAGATGATGAATTTCATCTCAAAATCATTTTCAGTGACGAAGCTCATTTTTGGCTCAATGGGCTTATCAAAAGGCAAAATATGCGTTATTGGTCGGGTGAAAACCCACATGTGCTTCATGAATCACCACTTCATCCACAAAAAATAACTGTTTGGTGTGGTTTGCATGCCGGCGGCGTTATGGGGCCATTTTTTTTTGTCGACGATAACGATCGTTACGTTACTGTAAATGGTCAGCGTTATCGCGCCATGATCACCGATTATTTTTGACCTGAATTGGAAGATATGGACTTGGACGACATGTGGTTTCAACAGGATGATGCCACAAGCCACACAGCATACGCTAAAATCGATTTATTGAAGAGTAAGTATGGTGTTATCTCAAGACATGGGCCAGTCGATTGGCCGCCACGTTCGTGCGATTTAACGCCGCTTGACTATTTTCTGAGGAGCTACGTTAAATCATTGGTTTATGCCAACACGCTGACGATGTTGGAAGAGCTCAGAGCCAACATTGAACGCGAAATAGCAGCCGTTTCGGCCGAAATATGTGGCTGAGTCGTTGAAGATTGGGTCCAACGAATCAACCGCTGCAACCGTGCCCGCGGTGGCCATATGAACGAAGTCGAGTTCCATTCATAAATGTTTTGATTGTACTTCAAGCCAATAATAAAGTTTTTGAAATATCTCAAGTGGTTTGCCTTTCATTTAAAAAAAAAGTTGTCAATTCATTATTGGAAAACCCGATAAAAGGGGACTATATATTGTAAAAAAAATTTTCATCCCACTTTCACCCCACCTACTATTGTAAAATAATTACTCAAATTTATCAAGAAAAAAAATTGTTTATCTAATATTAAGTCTTGCTTTATTATGGTGTAAATTCAATTAGAATAAAACCTGTGAACCGCAGAAGGCTTGAAAATAAATCTTGAGCCTCCATACATGAATTCAATAACAATCCACGTTGAATTGGCAAACTAGGCCCTCCTCGTCAAAACCTTTATACTACATATGTTCTTAGCATGACGGTGAAATAGTCTTGGGTGGTTTAACATCAATAAAAACGAATTAGATTTTGAATGGTATAGTCGGAGAACTTAGGTTTTATAACACACCGTCCGAAATCGATCTTAGCTTATTAGGCTTATTAACTTTGTTGTATGAAACGTGATCACAATAAGCAGTAAGTTTTTAAATCTCAATATTCGAAAGAGAATATAGAGGTCTCAAATTCCACGATCGGTTAACCAATTGGACAAAGCTGTGAGCGAAACACGCCTTCAGTATTCCAATTGGCACAAATTTTGCAGATTACACTCCAAAAAGCAATTCCAATAAGCACCGCAGGAGCAAAACAGCAGTTGCAATTATGCCTGTATGGGTATTAAGCGGCGCTGTAAGGAGTAACGAGAACTTGTCATGAACGAAAATGACGAGAAGAATAGAATCTTCTCTAAAATCAGGAGATCTTAAATATTGTGAGATACTGAAAGATTGGATTGTCGTACAAAAAACTGTAGTACAAAAGCGTAAAGACTCTACTTAATGAAGAATGAGTTTGTTTCTCAAAAAGTATGATCCTATTGACCATATTGAGATAACACATAAACCTATTTCTTAACAACCTGATCGGGCTTTACAATTGCGGTTTTCAAAATTTCATTCAAGGAAATCTAAATCGATACTTGCCATTTTTTTATCGATTTTGATGCAATCCAAACAGTATCACTAGAAATATATGTGTACAATATTTATAATATCGTACGTTGATATCTATGTTAATTCTGTCATCCTTTTTGAAATTCGTCGGTTTACTCGTACATATCAGGATGACCTTACCTTAGGATCGAGCATTCTGTAACACCATCTTGAAGAAAAGTAAAATTATTATAACCCAGTCTGAATCTACGTCATAAAATGGATAAAAAATGCAACCGTTATATTAAATACTGCAGGTGTTATCTTTTAGTGCCGAAACTACAAAAACATCTATTACAGGTTGTAATAATAATAATAATCTCTTACATTGTGGAGATTTGATCCTATGGAATTACTTGATCAAATTTAAGTATTCAAATCTACATGTTAATTAACAGGTCGAATTCCAACTTGAATGTATCTACTTAAATTGGATCAACATTTTGGGAATCATCAAACAGTTAATTAAAGATTTCTGGTACATTTACTATTCATGGTGATTTGAATCTACCTTAGCATTTAGTGAAGTATCATACATTCCGACTGCATCATGTAATCGTCACTGAGTTTTCTTAATTAAAATAATATCAGAGATGTGCTTAAGTAAGTAGAGACTGGTAGTTGAATCATTGTGGTAAATAGTAAGTGATGTTGCATTTTCTTGTGGGCTGATTGCAGAAATTTTGTCTTAGATGTTCACTAGTTATGATGCATAGGCATATCGCGAGAAAAAAAAAACACAAGCAAAACATTGTTGCAGATATTAAATACGAAATATCCAAAAGAGTACTTGACGATTCCGAAAACATCCTACACTCATATGAGATGGACTACTGTAAATATTGATGCAAATGTCGGAAATTATATCGCTAGCTAATTGTAGCCACCTTAGCAACAGCTAGTTGCAATGATGAAATTCAACATTGAACAACAGATAGTAAAAGACGATGAAGACTAATGATAACCTAAATTTCTGTCGTTCCAAACAGAATTAGGCCGCTGAACCCCGACTTTTCAGCAGAGCTATTTAGTTGAATGCACCCACCTACTACATAGAATCCCTATCCAATCCAAATGAGTGTTGCAGTTAATAAAACACAAGTCCAAAGGTTCCACAGTGTCATTTATATAGGATGAAAAGGAATTTAAATTCGATCTTCGGTAATTAACAGCTGAAATTTCGGACAGAATCCTCCTGCATGGAACATGGACCATACGCTTAATCTACTATACGTAATGATATAAGTAATTAGGATAGTTTAAAATGTCGTACGTGAACCATGCTTTGCGCAGTAGAGTTATTCCAAATACTCGTCTCGTAGGTCCAAGCAAATCGTGGAATCCGAAGTGGATGAAAACTTCGTGGCTATATTTCAAGAATTGGTAGGCCTCAATGCCATATTTTAGAGAACGTTAGTAAAAGATAATTACGTATTAAACGGAGTCACCTTGTCAATGCTGTTGCTATCTGTTCTTACATCGAGTTACATATGTGAAGAAAAGATTTTGAGAGTTCTCGTGCCTTGGGTTGTTTCATATTGAAAACAAAGAATTGAGTGGAGTTAGATTAAATGAGAAGATTATGATATAGTTGCCTTTAGATTACTGTATACATGTATGTATATATATGTACATTGTACATAATATGGGAAATTAATACGTTTAATGGAATAACTAAGCTAAGGCCTTATCGCTGCTAACATACTTCAACTACGACTGCAATAGCTGAGTTATTGCTCATTTATGAAATACTATAGTTGGACTATAAACTCGTAATAGGACTGTCGAACGTTTTGAGGTGAGGTTAATAATGGTTTGCTGAAAAAAAGACGGTGACGAATGAATCCTAATAGGTTAAGTGTAACTTTCATATCCCAAAATTGGGTTACTGACTCTTTAGTATTCAGACCCATTCACCCAAAAAAATCAGAGAAAAAGCCTGGCTAAACCGCCACATAATAGTAAAACCATTATTTCGAAGCAACCAGAAATCAGAACGACAAACATTGACTAGGACAACCACTATGTTGTATCCCAAAGACATCGAATAAGTGGACTACTAATGACTACAATTACAAAAGATTAACCGAGCCTGGTCTATTTAAAGTACAAGTGGTGCTACATAGAAGGACCAAAAATGCTAGTATGATCTACAAGATGAATGCAGGTTTTTTAAAGGTCTTTTATAGTACTTAGTATAATTTAAAGATTTTAGCTTAATATTATATTTAACAGTATATACGTATGCCGCGAAAAATGAAGAAGTCTTGATGACCTACTTGGTACTTTATCAGAGACTGTGCGAAACGAATTTTATAAAAAAAAAAAAATCGGTGGGGATTTGTTTTTTATAATGTAATATATAAATAGGCAATTTCTGGCATTGATGTACTGTGCTCATAAAAATCGCAGCAGATTGCTCGAAAATACCATGATCATGTTTACGATGCCCATAGATATATCGTAGTGGGTCGTTATAAGCTACTTGCAGTTTACGGTGGGACAAATAATCAAAATTACTATAGACTAGGTACTTCCAAATATGTTACAATGGGTATTAATAAAGCTCGTTTAAATGTTTGGCTAGTTTCAGTATGCGTTAAACTAGCCGTTAGCCAGAGCTTACGGAGACATCCACAGATTCGTCTGACAACCATATTTACGTGAATATAGCCAGATAGGTTGCGATTTATAACAAACCCACTCGTGACAGACCTAATCAAATCCAGTTTACAGTTTCCCAGAAAGAGATGGGGAATAATGTTAATTTCTGATAACTGATAGATGTTTCCTGGATCGACATTAAGCACACTAATAGAATAGTCAATATTCTACGGAGGCCGATATAATTAAATTTGAATGTGAAGGTGAATAATGACTTCTCATTAATATTACGGCTATATCGCTATATCCAAAAAAAAAAAAAAAAAAAAAAAAACATTTTAAACTTTCAGCAGAATTTCAGAGAATTTCATGATTGAGCTTGTCGAAGACCTTCGAAAAATCTAGTAAACAAATAAGTATTACATAACCTTTATCAAAATCACGTCTTATGTCTTCAAAGATTTAGACCATAGCCGAGGAACAACTGTGGTTGGCTCTTAAACCCAATTAAAAAGGATTAGTCTGTGGTCACTACAAGAGCAGGCATTCGTTTACTTAGCAATAGGAATGACCTTTACATTTATTCATTGTTGCGGGAAAGTCGAGGATGTAATGCAGTGGTTGATTATGTGCATTAGATGAGATAAAAGAAATAGCAAACTTATCTTTATAAAACGTATAAATATAATCTATCCTCACCCTCTGAGTTAAAGAATCCAAACAATTATTCGCTTTGATCCAAAAAATTGTGATTTAGTTTTATAACTTGACGAAGTCTTACTTTCAGTTATTTCAGTTCTTCTGGGTGGCATTGATGCGTTTTGCTTGGAAGGTAATGTAGATCGCATTGTTTTGAGCAACTTCAAAGACACTCCAACTAAACGAAGAAGGATTGAATTTCCACTTTATATGGCTTTTATATTATTACGAAACCTAACATTTTTAGTAGGGAAATGCTCATTAAACAGTTGAAAAATATCCTGGTTAAAACAACTCAGTTTTCCATTAGCATCATCACTCTCCCTGCGGCATTGCAAGGGGATTATACGATTATTTACAGCCTCTTGTAATGACAGCTCAATCAATGCGGTTGAAGTTTGCGTAAGAAAAAGACGCGGGGCTATAGCGCTTTGAAAAGTTTATGTTGTAGTTGCAGAAGAGTAGGTCATGATCAGTTATAAAAGAAATTTGATCAAAAAGCAGTACATTGGAGGGATTAGATACTAAAGTAAGAGCTTATACGTATTGATTATGGTTGTATGTTGAGCTCCTCAGAAATAACAATATCCTGAAGTTATGGAGTTCGATAATTTGACTTAAGTAGATCGATATTATAGTCTTCATACACTATATTTTGTTCATATAGGGAAGATAATTTGGACAGATCATAAAAAGGGATTAAGGGAGCAAGTTTTATGAGGGCTGTAAACAATCAACTTAACATTTAGTCTGTCACTTATTCTCACGTTTATTTATTCTACACCCAACCTTTCTGACTTTTTTAGAATTTTACAGTCAGGATCTGTTTCACAGAGAATTGCAACTCCACCCCCACAGTATCAGTGTTTCTATCGTTTCTAAATAAGTTAAAGTTAGGTATTTCATATGTAGTGTCAGGTATATACGGGTCAAACCAAATTTCACTAACACATAAAACATCAGTTCCAGAATTTGAGAACAGTTAACGCTCAAATTCTAAGTTTCCCAAACTCAAGCCACGTAGTGGTGGATGTGGCTCAAGTGGTAGTGTATTGGCTTCCAAATCGGGTGGCTTGGGGTTCAATACCAGACGCGTCAGAAAGACATTCTTTTTTTCTATTCAAAATCACATACGATGATTAGATTGGACTAATAATAATAAAATCCATGTCACCCATAGAGCTAAATAACAATTGGCCACAAAATCTTCCATTCTCTCTCTGTTCCATTCTCCTAAAAATCTTAACACGCGCTCAAACACTAAGTGCAGTCATACCCACTTAAGTGCTAAATTAAAAAAAAAAATAAATAAATAAATATAAATAAATATATCAACCAAGAGTGAGTGTAGAATTGGAGCCAGTTGGCTTATAATTGATCTGAATAAAAAATCCCATTTATTGGGGCCCAGATTAACTAAGTACCAGGTGTACCGGGATAAAGTGAGCGTCAAGATACAAATATCTCGATAGGGAACTTTTATTGTAAACGGGCCTTAACGTTCACCGGCATGAATAGAGCGTATTGGCCATTGCTAGCTACACATTTTTCTCATCTTTCAGGCAATTTATGGATTCCATGACAATAAAGCTGTTCGTCTTTTGAAGCAAACAAAAAAGTCACCTAATTTTCGACTTTCTCTTAGGATTCGAAGTGCTGCTCAGCTAATGCGTGTCCCATTGATGAAAACAAATGATAGTCGGAAGGAGCCAAATCTGGTGAATTTGGCGGGTGGGATAGCAGCTCCCAGCCAGTTTTTCTTTGTGTGCAAGTGAATTATCATGAAGCAAAATTACATTGCCGTGTCTTCTGGCCAATTCTGGTCGTTTTTCGAACAATGCATGGTTCAAATTGATCATTTGTTGTTGGTAGCGAACTGTATTAACGGTTTTACCAGGTTTTAGGAGCTCGTGGTACAACACACCTTTCTGGTCCCACCGGACACACAGCATTATTTTCTTGCCGAATCGATCTGGTTCCGCAGTCGAAGTTGATGGTTGTCCCGGATTAATCCATGATTTTTTTCCATTTAGGATTCTGAAAATAAATCCATTCTTTCTGGCCAGTAACAATTCGATGCAAAACTGATTTTTTATCGTGTCTTTTTTCACAAGTGGTTTTTCGGTTTTCCAACTGTCTTTCATTCAATTCATGTGGCACCCATTTTCCAGACTTTTGGATCTTTCCCATAGATTTTAAACGGTCAGAAATTGTATGTTGTACAGCATTTAACCTTTCTGCCAATTGTTCTGACTCAAAGTGTCAACCTCATCCAATATTGTTTGCAAATTCGGCGTCTTCAAACTTTTTTGGTGGTCCTACACGTTCTTCATTTCTCACATCAAAATCGTTATCTCTGAAACATTGAAACCATCTTTTGCATGTTGCTTCTGATAGAGCATGGTCACCATATGCCTCGACAAGCATTCGATGCGACTCTGCAGCAATTTTCTTCAAATGAAAACAAAAAATTATTGCTTTCCGCAAGTCATCATTTTCTGGTACAAAATTCGACATTTTTAACACGATGAAAAAATATGATGTTGTTTGCTCAAAGACTTGATGTATACTAAATATGTATGTTTGACAGGTGTCATAGCAACCAAATAAAAAACAAAAAACAAAAAAACAAAAAAAAAATTAAGGCCCGTTTACAATAAATGTTCCCTATCAACATAAGTGTCCCATTCAGGCTTGTAGACACACATTTCATGCGGAAATTTTTTTTGTGACCTTAGACTGATTATGTCTAACTATTTGGATCCAGCCGCTGTTTCCATCATTTTGTAAGTCTACGATAAAAATGAAGACTTCTCAAGTGGAAGTTATAATGATTACAAACCTGCAGACTACGTGATGGAATCAAGTGAGAATGATGCAGTCGGAAAGTTAGATACACAACATCAAGGCAGGCGAGAAGGAAGATAATCAGGTAGAAATAACACTTGAAGAAGAAAGTGCAGAAGAGGAGTTGGAAGAAGCAAACATTCCCGTTTTTCAAAACAATACTGCTTGGTCTACACCCAATACCAATTCGTACCAAGAAGAATTGTGAGTAGCTACCGACTTCCTGATATAAGCAATAACTTCCAAAGAACGGATAATCTTTTGCGAATATTCAAAACAATTTTATCTGAAAACCTTTTTATCTATATTATACAATGTACCAACGATCGTATTGAAATTTTTCGTAGATCGAACCCTGCAAAGTACAAAGAGATGAAAATTGTTATTGGCTTCATTATAATTATGTCCTTTAATCACCTTCCGGCTTTTAAGAACTATTAGTCGAGCCAGCATTCTACGGGAAATGATTTGATAAAATCAGCTATTTCACGAGATCGCTTTCAGCTTTTATCGTCAAAAATGTATTTTGCTCTTCCCGAGAAGCCAGCGGAAACAACAAAACTTTATTACGTGCGAGATATTATTGAATGTTTAAAAATTCGCTTTATGAGTGCCAGGAATGAAAGGTAGTTCCAAAGCATCGATGAAAGCACGACTAAGTTCAAGGGGCGATCAACGCTGAAATTATAGCACGCTTTTGAAAGCCACTATACGTGGAATTAAAATGTGGGTCAGGTGCGATGCTCTTATTGGCTACACATATGAATTCAATATATATTGCGGTAGTGAAGAAAATTCAGAAGAAACTCGAGAAACTGGCTGCTTGAACTTGGCGTTACCCTTTATGTTGATCAGTTTTTTACCAGCTTCCATCTTTTTGAAACTGTAGATTACGCTGCATTAGGAACTGCAATGGCAAATCGAAAAAAATTGCCGGTAGTGGCTGGAAAGTTAAAGAAGGGAAAATGTGTTTTTCGAGAAAGCAACACCGATCTAATGTTTGTAAAATGGCAGGATACTAAGGATGTGATCGTTATCAGCAATTGTCATTCATCATACATATCAACAGTGGAGAAAAAACTTAAAAATGGTCAAAAAGTAAATATATTGTGCCCAGAAATGATAAAATTTTGTAGGCAAACAATGTCGATCGGGCTGACCAAATAGCTTCTCGATATGATTTGGACCGAAAAATCCAACAAGTGGTAAAAAAGGCTTCTCGTGATGTTTGTTGGAAACTCTTGGGTAGTTTCTTCACAAATGGGACGAAAGAAGATTCTACTTATTGACTTTATGGTGGTTTTAACCGAAGATCTAATCAGAGAAGGAAAACAGACGGCAGTTATTCGATGTAGTGGTATCTCTGGAAGAAAAAGAAAACTAAATACGGAGCATCTATCAATAAAAATAACTACAAATACAAAAGGGGAAAGCGTACGAAGACAATCTGTGAACAATGTCAGATTGTCCTTTGTGCAGACTGCTTTGCACCATATCATAAATAAAAAATATATTTTCTATCGCTTTTAACTTTCTTTATGAAAGTAATGGATTTTGTTTTGTTCCTTGTTTTTCCTTCTAACTTTGAAAATAAAACATTTTTTACTGCATAAAAGTACTTTTTTCCTTTCTAGGTTTTTTGCACAAAAGTATGACCGGGACACCGTATGTCTCATCAAAAAATACAGTCGGGACATATATTCGATACTATACATATAATACGATAAATTTGAGTTCAGAAATGAATATAACTTTGACACGAACCAAATGTTAGACTCGATATCCATTTAGATGATAGGATGAAAGATGGAGATAGGAACTGGCACCGGGATCGTTTCCGATCAATTGAACTTAAGCTGCTCACAACCGCGACTTCAGACTTCAGCAGTGTTTTTCAGGCTGAGATATGTATTAATGTCAGGCAAGGTCCCACGAGGATATACCATATTTATTGATAGCCATGATGTCATTAAAGCCATCGTGGTATTCGAGATTAAATCGAGGCTTGTGAAGCGCTATTGTGAAGAGCACTTTGCGTTCGGTACAAAGTTACCCTCTGTTGGATCCCCGGCCACAAAGGAGTGACAGCCAATGAACATTTAGAAAAAAAACGCTTGTGTAGGGTTTTCTAATAACGACTTGACAATTTTTTTCTTTTTTATTTATATAAAAGCCAAACCATTTGAGATATTTTAAAAACTTTATTATTGGCTTGAAGTACAATCAAAACATTTATGAATGGAACTCGACTTCGTCCATATGACCACCGCGGGCATGTTTGCAGCGGTCTATTCGTTGGACCCAATTTCCAACGACTCGGCCACACATTTCGGCTGAAACGGACGCTATTTCGCGTACAATGTTGGCTCTAAGCTCTTCCAACGTCGTCGGGATGTTGGCATTAACCAATGACTTAACGTAGCCCCACAGAAAATAGTCAAGCGGCGTTAAATCGCACGAACGAGGCGGCCAATCGACTGGCCCATGTCTTGAGATAACACGCTCACCATACTTACTCTTCAATAAATCGATTGTATCGTGTGCTGTGTGGCTTGTGACACCATCCTGTTGAAACCACATGTCGTCCAAGTCCATATCTTCCAATTCGGGCCAAAAATAATCGGTGATCATAGCGCGATTCACAGTAACGTGACGATCGTTATCGTCGACGAAAAAATATGGCCCAATAAAGCCGCCGGCATGCAAACCGCACCAAACAGTTATTTTTTGTGAATGAAGTGGTAATTCATGAAGCACATGTGGGTATTCACCCGACCAATAACGCATATTTTGCTTATTGATGAACCCATTGAGCCAAAAATGAGCTTCGTCACTGAAGATGATTTTGCGATGAAATTCATCATCTTGGCGCATCTCCTCCAGAACCCAATCGGAGAACGTACGTCGCTTCAAATGGTCCATCGGCTTCAATTATTGAGTCAGCTTAATCTTGTATGGGTGTAAGCCAAGATCTTGAGAACGCCCAATTCTTGAGAACGCCGTGGAATTGTCTGATTTGGATCGTTTGGTACGGACGTCTGAACGACAGCGATATTTTCGACACTTCGACCAATCCGTTGTACCACTGACACGGCAACATCACACAACGAATATGTACTATAGACTCAAATTTTTGCACTAAACTTGTTACTGCCTGTATACTAGGGCGAGAATTACGACTGAAAATTGGAGTTAACGCACTTAAAGTTGTAGTCACCAACTCCGAATATCTGTAGAAATGTTTTATAATTTGCAGACCTTGCTCGTTGGTGTACTTTACCATGATGAAATTGACAGTTTGATAATTAGTGAAAGAGTGCGTTCACAAATTAAATTCAAAGTTGTCAAGTCCCTATTGGAAAACCCTATATTGGGCGCACACAATAAAGCAATAAGAACCTTCGCAGAGACTTTGGGACATAAGCTCTCTGCAGGATATCCTAAACTTTCTGTGCCATTGTCATAGTCTCAGTAATTTGTGACAAAGAAGGAAACAACTTTAGGAAGTTGCTGCTTCTTTTACATCTCTTTTCAGATTCGCGGCTGCAACTAGATGGCTTAGACCTACTCAAGAACCAATCGACAACCCACTCGGAACGGAAAGCAAAACAAGGAAATGCAAGGTTGGTCAAACGTTATAATTTGACATCTGGCAAAAGACCTGGCGAATCGTGATATAAGACGTTATCGATTCCTGCAGATACAGAGCGTGTGAAAGAAAATTTAACAACCCTAAATGTGCCGAAATGAAAAAAAAAAATTGTTTCTTGTTTATATTTTTTGGGAAACAGTTGATTCTTTGTTTGTTTATTTAAACTCTTTCAATTTCTCTTAACATAAAATATAATAATATATTAAAAATATAATAGTACAAAAATATCTTAAAATATTTCCTCTACTATTTACACTCGAGTTGGCACGGTAGTTATTACAATATATTATGTAGTAGCATAGATGGTCAATTCTTATATTTTCATGAAATGATTTCTTTCTTCTTTTTTAAATAAAATTTATTATCTACTAGCTTTTCTTTATGTTTTGTTTTTGTTTTCTTAGTAAATTGAATATCTTAAACGACGAATTCCTTAATATATAATTTGTATATAACACAATAGAAATGTAAGTGAAATATTAACAGAATGTTTAATGAAACAAGTTTTTTTGCTTGTTTATTTTTGTTTTACATACGCCAACATTTTTTTTTCTTTCGATAATTTTAATTTTATATTTTATATATATTAAGTCTTAAATCTTATTATAATTTAACTAAATCACATTTTTTTTATAATAAACAATACATAAAAATTGATTGTTCGATCAGGTTTAGAAGTGAGAAAGAAAATAAATAAGCTCAAACTTATTTTATTATACATTTTTTTATTAATTTTTTTTTTTGTTATTAATTTTTTTATAAAGATTTGCTACAATTATTTGGTCTTCGGTAAAATAATGGACTTGTAACAAATAATTTAATTATGAAAGGAATAAAGACCTGTTAATTTAGGTTACATTTCATTCTTAAGTTTATAAAAATAATAATTTACATTACATAATTTATATACAAACTACAAAAAAATCATATATGTATGTATGTACATATGTGTGCAGATCCTTAGATATTTTTTCTTTATAAATGGTTTAGTTAAAAATTTACGCATTTTTTGTATTTTTTGTATTTTTTTTTTATTTTTTTATTTTTTTTGTTAGATTGGGAAAAGAAAACAAAACATCATCAAAGACCAATTCAAAAATTTACATATATTTCATCTAACAATAAAATACTAATTAACTAGTAAATTATAATTGCAGCGTATTTGCAAATGGCTATTTTAAGTAGGGCATTTCTTTACGAATTTATCGAACCTTGAAGGTTTTTTTTATTATTTGTAAAATTATAAGCAAGACCAGCTTGCTGCCTACACGTGATCTTTAAAGAAGGTAAACATGCGGATCTTTTGTTTTTTAGAGAAAGGTAAAACTGTAACAAATCATTTTCTATCTTTTTTTTTTTTATCCTGCGAAATACTATTGTTGATATTTGACTTGACTTTTGGTAAAACGGAGTTCTAACTTTACTCTAGTTATTATTTAAAATTTTCTGGTTTTTCGTTTCTTTTATTCTCTAAGCGTATGTAATAGTATCTTTTATAGTTTTCAAAGTTAAACCATAAATAAATTTACAAATTTTGTAGATATTCTTGTTTCATTTTTCAAACATTAATTAGATACTTTTCTTTGACTATTTATAACAAAACATGTTGTACTGCTGAGTCTGCTGATTTTATTTTATTTTTTTTTTTTTAGCTTTGAAAAATATCAAACACTACCCTTTGAAGTTAAGGATCAACTGCATTTATTAGATACTAATAATTTAAAATGATAAAATAAAAACAATAGTAAACGTGAATCACATTACAAATGCTTGTAGCAACAATGTCGTTATCTGGTTTCGTGTACACTCGTGTAGCCTCCCATCGCAGATTTTGACTTTAATGTTCTCGAAATGAATGAAACCGACTGCTGACTGTCTGATGTTTCCTGAAGGTAGCCAGGGCGCACTTTCGTTATATAATATTTTGTTCCCTCGATCACCATTTATTGTCTAACCATTACACATTATTTCTGACTGTTATAAATTATCGGCATCCACAGCCAACTACTGTCATATCTTGATAGCTTTTTAACACCACCGATTTTTCATCATTTAGATACAGCATTGAAATACCGGTCAATTGTGTTGGCACACAGCATGGCTTTGGTACTTTACCTGGATGAATGTTGTTGACTAAAGTTTGTATAACTGCATGATTTGTTGTGTTTAGATGCTCAGCTAATGGAAATGGACACTTTCCATGGCAATAGTAAGCATCATAACCCGGTGGCGCTACAATCCAATCGGACCACCCCACATCAGCAAAATCGACATATAAAGAATGCCGTCGGCATATTTCATCGTTGTTTTTTCTTCGATGAGATTTTCTGGCATGATGTGCTCGTTTCGGACGACTCATATCACGAATTGAACGTGATTTATGTCTTCCATCGTCTGTGTATGTGAATAATAGTGGTTGTTTATGCGACCACACTTCAGGTGATTCGTTTGCACTTCGGCGTAAACGTACATGATGATGTGGCGCTGGTTTAAGATCTTTCGCTGTTCGCACCTCGACTAAGAGGCCGTAATTATTTTTCGGTACACTAAGCCATCGATCAACGGCTGGCTGAACGTCAAAACTGACAGTTTCAGTGCTATTTAGTCGAACCTGTTTGCTATCGAGTAACAAGTAGACAGGTTCCCGTTTTCCTTTCACACCAACTTTAAGAATATCGTAAATTAAGACTTGATAATAGCTTCGGTTTGCGGCACGTCCCATGCCATGTATTGCGTCTCGGCTCAGGCTGAGTTCAGCGGCTTTTAGTTTTTCTTCGCTCGGTATTGTGTTAACGCTAAAATGTAATCTGAATCGATGATGAGAAGGAAATCGATCGTCTATTTTACTGTCTGTAAATATAAACAGAAAATAAATTGTTAAAAAAAAAAAATCA
Source organism: Volucella inanis (assembly GCA_907269105.1). Taxonomy (NCBI): domain Eukaryota; kingdom Metazoa; phylum Arthropoda; class Insecta; order Diptera; family Syrphidae; genus Volucella; species Volucella inanis. The sequence continues at coordinate 78,435,125 of OU026157.1, forward strand.
ATAAATTAGGTATGTCATACAAATTATTTAAGGATTAATCATTTATTTATAAATACAAATGCTTTACTTTAAATCTTTTCAAATCTGTGTATAAAATACCGAACATTTGCACAGAATCCTAAGTATTATAGTATTGTCCAAGTTTTGCGAGTCCTACGACATCGAGCACTGCTCGATAATAAATTTTTTCCTCGAACACATAAGAAATTTACTCCAAAGTAAATAAAGAGTGAGTTGGGTTATGTTTATGGAGAACCATCACCATCGTACTCGTTAAGGACTGGTATATGGTCTTAACGTTATCCTTTTGGACAGAAATTCCTTGCTCATGTAGGAACTGCAGTCAGAGAATAAAACTTCTAATTTCTAATATAAATTACAAAGACTGAAAAGTATAGAAATTTCGGGTAAAACTTTATTATTGAAAATAACGGTTCACAAGACCTTACATTATTATGTTCGTACGAGTAAAGTGTAGATTATTATACGCGTAAGTTATTTTTAAAGTTCTTTGGTGAAGACTAAAGCAAACTACTCATGTGGACTATTACTAAAAACAAAACAATAAATTGTACTTTATTATGATCTAAAAACAAAACATAGCTTTAGAAAATCGAGAGTACCAAAAAGTGTCCAGAATTAATGTAGGCAATTTTCAGGGACTGTAAAGAAATCTTTTTAGACCATAAAAATATGGTGGTAGCTGGCAAAAACTTTGGGCGGTTATATTTGAAAAAATGAGGGGATCAGTAGAACTATACATATAACTGCAATACTGCGCAAACCGCTATATGCGAATGTGAATTAAACAGAAAACAAAGAGAGATAGCAATGGATACAGATTGGTTTTGAATGTTTGAGCATTTTAATAACTCAGGAGCTTAAAAAAGGTTTTAAAATTACGTCTGCAAACGCAATGAGTATCCATAGCATTTCGATTGAAGGTTTCAATGAACAAAATATTGTTGACGATTTTTTTCGATTTTTTTCGATTTTTTTCGATTTTTTTCGATTTTTTTCGATTTTTTTCGCACAGTTTTAAATCCTATCAAATAGATACAAAGGAACAGAAATATTCCGGGCACCACATGAACATTAGTCTCGGGCAAATAATCTCCTTATATGTATATGTATGGTATATAAGATATCTTGATAAGAGGGGTTAAAAGATTTCTAGCAACGTTTAAGGCATCTTATATGTCTTGAGCTATTTGTATATATAGGACATATGTTCGTTCCAGTGTAAATTGTCATTGACACACGGAAATACTCAGTTTTTCGGTTTCGACGATACAAGTGTCATTCCACAATTTTAGCCTTTAATGTTCCAGTTTTAGAACCAAAAAGCGAAGTAGTTCATATGTCTTCAACAATGAAATACGAGGTATGTTCAAAAAGAAAGGTGACTTTTGAAATTTCGCGACAACGTACATTCGATTATCGATTTTTTTTTCTCTGTGGTGGTGCACATGTCTCGAATATATGTTCAGTTTTTTGCTGGGCGATTTTCAATTATTATAAAATATGGAGCAAAGAATTAACATCAAATTTTGTGTAAAAAATGGAATCATGTACTCTACAACACTTAAAACGAGTCTACTCTAAGTAAAGAAAATTTTCACAAGTGGTACAAGCTCTTCCAAAATGGCCGACAAGATGCAAATGACGAATCTTGATCTGGACGCCCCAGCGCATCAACAAAAGGTGATAACGTCGAAGCTGAGGATATTAACATATCAGTCGGCTCATTTCATGCAATTTTTTCGGATGTTTTCAGCCTGAGGCGTGTGGCAGCGAAGTTTGCTCCGAAACTTCTTAATTTTGATCAGAAGAACCGTCGCATGATCATCGCTCAGGAGTTTTTGAATGATGTCAATGACGATCCTGACTTGCTCAAAAGGGTGATAACTGGTGACGAATCATGGGTATATGGTTATGACGTCGTCGAGAGGCTAGGCCTTGGCCTACTCTAGAATTTTGCGAAAATAATTTTTATATACAAGAGATCATAAGTGAAAGCAATTGTTGGAGACAGAACGGATCCCTTAGGACCATCAGCATTTATTTTATGAATTTAGGATATAAAAGTGCAAGAAACGGCAAATTTTTGTATTTTGTATATTATTTTGATTCTATCTTTTCTCAAATCACTTGCGCACCTTGCTGTTGATTGTTGTTGTTGGAACCACATTAATGGCCATTAAGAAATATTCGTGTCTCAAAATATTTCCTAAACTGATTATCTGGCGATAAATTTTGTTAGTGGTGATATGATGCACATAAGAAATCATAAGTATGGCGAAGAACTAGGAATAAGTAGGCTTTAATGACATTGTTTAAACAATATAATTTTGCTAATATATTGTAATTTAAAATATAATAATTTAAGGGCAATTAAATAGGTATATATTATGTCATTCAGACTTTCTAGAATTGTAGATTATGGGATATGGATTTTCCAAGTAAATATTGCAACTTAAAGTTTTATATCCAGGAGATATCATAAGAAGTTGTTTATCGCAATTTGCAAAATAATATCAGTGTGAATTTTTGTCTTTTGAGTGATTACAATTAGATATCTTTCCTTAAAGTTTACACCATACAACCAAAAGATTGATTAGTTTAAAATTAATTTACAATTGTTGATCACGTGTTCATATGAATAAATTAATTGTTGCCGCTAAAGAATTAAAGTGGGAGTGCGGTATAAGCACTCGTGGCTGGTTTTCTCGAATTTTAAAATTATATATGAAATGAAATGAAACATGTTTTCGCTGTCTATTCCTGTACCTGTTAGAACTAAACCAACAAATCAAAAATATTTTTTTCAAAAACGTTTCCATTCCGCGGCTAATAGCCAATAATACATATATCTAATAAATAAAAAAAAAGTAAATTAACAAGAACAATTTACTTAATACATTTCAAATGTTCTTTTTCGGTATATTGTTGAGTTAAAGTTTACTTTCGAAAAATTCATACTTGAATAAATATTTAGACGAACTCTTCATGGGAAGAATAATTCTAATACTCTAAATTAAACAAGAAAAATGTAAACAACTGATGATTTAATTTGTGGGAGCGTGGCGCAGAACTTTGTATTGCGGAAAATTTCTGTTTTCAATTTTGCTTTAACGAGAAACCAATTTTTTTTCTACATCGCACCGCAAAATTAAGTGCTAAAAAACAAGCACCTGGATACGATTTTTTTTTTTAATCTTAATCAATTAAAACAGGTTTAAGCATTAATAGCTGGCATAAGGAGGTCGTTCGGTGCTGGGAAAAATGAAAACTGAAACGAAAATTGTTATTTGCAATCACTGCGTTTTTTCTCGTACTTTTAAAATTTTTATTTATAGTAGAATTTATTTGGCTCGTGGTGAAAATAAATAACTTAATTGGCCAGGTATACTTGTGCATTGTGTAACTGTAATTATGTCTAGCGAACTATTTACAATGCGATAGGAATAATCATAATTTTCATAAATCTTTAGGAATGCCTGTTTTTTAATACTGAAAAATAATAAAACAAAAATAACTATTATACTCGTAAATAGTCATTCAAATTTAAATTCTTCATTGAAGCGCATTTTACTACGAATTCTATGAATAGTACAAAATTATACAATGCAATTTTTTCCAATTAAACATGACAAAAACAATTACGCAAATCAGAGGAATTATTCAATGTAAACAAATATAAATACATTTTCTACGTGCCAGCTATTGACTAATGGAAAGGCATTTCCAAGTGAGAATGCATCAAAGAAAAAAAAAAACATACTTTTCCTCCGGTTTCTTGCAAATAACTTGAACTACGAAAAAGCCTCGGAACTTCAACAATCATTAAGGATCAGTAAAATAAAACATAAGAAATGAAAGAACATCCAGGTGATCTTTCGCAGGGCCACCCATATCGAAATGATTAACTGAAAACAAAAGAAAAACGAAATCCACAAAGTGGCAATTACAGATTTTATAACTTCCTATAACTTCCTTAATTGCACTAGTCCCCGAATTCTACTGAATTTATGTTTTAGGTTAAAACGAATCCATATTTGGCTGGAGGATTTTTGGAGTTCCAGCTAAAGCATACTAGCTGTCATCTCATAATTATCACAACCGTTTTTATGTGAACAGTATAATAAGAAAGACAAGATCAAATGAAAAGTTTAATATATTTTTTAAGGCCAAATTTAATTTGCAATTATAACACTGTTATCATTTATTTTAAGGGAAAAAAATATATGTCTGCTTGAATACATGTGGTGTTTCCATACACGAGTATACTTTTATGTATCTACATTCGTTTAAGGATGTTGTTTACGCCATTTTAATTATTGTATTTTCCTCGAAAAATACCAATTCTAACTGATTAATAATTCAACAAAAGATACATATCTATTCTGTAGTATAATAGATAAAATCATTTCGAATATGACATATGTTATGTGTCGATATGCATTTGTCATCTCAATTCTAGATTCCAAATTTTTCTTAAAACGAATGGATTTGAATAAATTACTTTTAAACGGTACATAGACCTTTATCCCATCACTTTTCCAAACGAGTGATTGAAAAATTTTTTAAGAATATGGTAGGCATCATATTTGCGAAATGCCAAAAACCGGAAACAATGTGGAAAATATTATGTTTCCATTAAAATGTTTAATTTAGTAGGGGTTGGGCTGTAATATTGACCGAGATTTAGAAAAACAGATCCAAGCATGTTAGCAAACAAATTCATCATCAGGTCTAGAAATTTAAATTTGTTCACATGAAAATGAACTGATCAACATAGCAACATTTTCATAAAATCTAGTTGAGCATTTAACAACCATATCCATCGAATTTTGAAAAAAGATCTTGGCGATTGAACAATTTGCATACCATGAGACATTTTTCATCTATGTAGAGTACCAAAAATCCAGCAAATCGATGACAACCCATCGACAACGGATGGCCGTATGGTGCAATACGTGTGGCGGCATTGTCGAAATGTCAACAACAACGCCAACTGACTTTTTGGATGAGAGCTGAATAAATCCTAAGACTTCTATACCTACCACTGAAATGTAAATGACAAGGTTGATGAGCAGTTTTAATTTCAAATTGTTTATAAAGTTATTATTTTTTTTTTTAGACATTAATGTTAGTGTTAAACGTTGTAAACATTCAAGTATTCCAAGATTTGAGGATTTCATTTGATTTTCACAATCTGTCATTTTTGCATAGATATTATTTGTTGCGTTCTTCTGCACTTGTTAGTTAAGTATTATAAATATGTCGTATAACAAAAAAGATCCCGACACTTTCGATACACAGACTGTCATAAAAAGGTAATTTGAACTACTTAAAATCAAATTCGAAGAAAAGAATAACTTTATTTCAGAGTATCAGAAAAATCATTACATCCGCAAAAATGTACTATAATCGACAAACTGTTCGTAATAGACCAATGGTTAGAGAGTTTTTGTGGCCTCAAATTGAAGAAATAGACACAAACGATCTTTATTTTCAACACGAGTCACACAAACCCATGCAAATATTGAACTAATTTTCCAAGTCGATTAATTTTACGTAATGGTGACATAAATTGGCTACCTTGATCATGCTTACATTCACTATAGATTACTTTCTTTAGGGTTTTGGGTTTTTTTTTTTTTTGAAAAAAAGATAAGACAACAACAATTGCACAGCTGGAAAAGAACATTCGGACCGAAATTGATTAACTTAATGCGGTATGTGTGAGCGAGTCCTCGAAAATGTTAATGTTCGTATAAGAGCATGTAAACGTGCTTGCAGTGGATATTTAAATGATATTATTTTCCCTACATAATTTTTAAGAGCCTAAGTATTTACATGTATTGTTTGAAAATAACATCTAGGGACTTCACTTCCATTTCGTTTGCTCAAGTTCTGATCATACATACTTTAAGAAGTAACAATGATAATGATCAACATGAATTGAAATCAAGTGAAGCCAAGATGTTTAACATGTTGTGAAAACTACGTACTCGTAGTTATTTCAACCTAACCATACTTATTTTATTTCAAAATTAATTGCGCAAAAAGTTCGTGAGACTGATTTGCTTGCGAACAATACTCACGGTACGGTACGTATCGACGAGAATATGTCTGCTGTGGCTGAGAATGTTCGTCTCAATTCAGAAACATCTACTCGATATTGATCTCAACAACTCAACATTTCACGCACCAACCTGGTAAGAATTTCGCACAAAGATCTCGGTTTATTCCCTTAAAAAGTCCAGTTGACTCAGTAATTGAAGTCAACCAACCATCCGCTTCGTTATCGCTTCACAGTTTGAGCCTTACAGCAGCTTGAACTAGACGTCGAATTTGAACGAAAAATCATCTTTGGATCGGTAAACTCACACGTTATTGTTAAGAAGCAAATGCATCGGCAGAGAGTGACAGTTTATTGTGGATTTCGGAGTGGTGTTCACATTGACCTATTTTATTTTTGAAAATGCTGCTGAAATCAATTGCCAAATTTTTGTTTGATTGAATTGAAGACACGGACTAGGACGATCTTTGATATCAGCACGATGGTGCGCCATGTCACACAACCTATCAACAGTCGATCTTTTGCATGCTAAGTTCGGTAATCGTGTTATCAGCCGCCTCGGCGATATCAATTCAATTTGACCTCGTTGGACTTTTTTTTTGAAAGGTGCCTTTAAAGACCGATGTTATACATACAATCCAAAACCGATTAAAGTGAATATCGTCAGAACCATTCGTGAGGTAGACAACAGTCAACATGGCCCTGGAAAATTGATTTGACTAGATTCGATACAACAAAACCGACCGAGGCAACCACAAGAAAGAAGTATTCCGTAACTAATGTGAATATTCGCTCTTTCTAATAAAGTCATAATATAGCGAAAATAATTAATTTTGATTTTTAAAAATAAACTTATATTGTATATATATACAACTGTGACGAAGATATTACAAACTACACGAGTGTATCAGAATGAAATTTTCTTGGAAGTGCGAGTGTTAATAAAAGTTACATGATGTTCAAATTGCCAAAATACTCCAGACTGTAACATAATATATAGGGTTTACAGGCTCCCAAAAAGCAAAATCATACGATGAATACCCGGAATAGAAATCACAGAGCAAGTTTTTTAGGTTTCGACAATTTTTTTTTTCAATATAATCCCCTTTCAACTAGATACACTTTTCGCAGCGGTGCGCAATGCTTTAACCCCTCCGTATAGTACGACTTTTGTTGGTCTGCAAAATACTCCTCAGCGGCGGCGACGATTTCCTCGTTCGGCCAGTACTTCTTTCCGGCGAGCGATCTTTTAAGGTTTGAAAACAAAAAGGGGCCACAGGGAACCAAATCCGGAGAATACGGAGGACGGGGGAGCAATTCGTAATGTAATTCCACCAATTTAGCTGTGACGACTGCGGTGGTTTGAGCAAACGCCAACTCGCAAGTTTTCACTCGAAAGTCTACCAATACGAAATCATGGGTTTTGTCCACGGTTTTCTCTATGGTAACCGTTTTTGGGCCACCTGGGTACGGTTCATTAAAAACCAACGTGTTGCCACGGCGAAACTCTGCAAACCAATGGTAAACTGTTGTACGAGAAGGTGCCCGGGTCCCATACACAATCGACAATGGGCTTGTTTTCCTTGCAGATTTTGCTACTCAAAAACAAGAATTGGTTCACGGGCTAAAAGAAGTTACACTAAATGATGGTGTAGTCATTTTGGCTCAGTAGCTCCACCTATCTTCCAATCTGGGTACTCATCAAAGAGCCCTCTTATCATCGTGTGGGGATAAACTTGTTGTCAAAGGATGAATGTAAAGAACCAAACCGTAACTAATTTTCGTCTTATACTGACACTTTAAAACTACATTTGTAAAATACTGTCCTTACTGCAAATTGCGAGTACGATGAACATTTTTAATTCCAATGTTAATGCGTTCCATGCGTCAAAGGTTTTATATAAATCATTGCAAACAAACAAACCATAATTCAGACTTTATCAAATCTGAAATGAACTGTTTTTTGTTCAACAGATTAGTCAAATATGAAATTGCATCAGATACTCTGGGTATTTTTGTGTTGGAGGTGGTCAATGAGGTTGGAAAATAAACCAAAGGAAATAAAGTTGAACTTTTCAAATTTAAAGTCGCACTGATTTTGAGATCTTTAAATTTGGCTTAGCCGATCGCAGAAGCACTACATATTAAAGAAAATATGCTCTTAATAAAAATGGCGGTTTGACGTTGCAATCAAATGATGACTTATGACGAAAGAACCCTTCTTTTTACAGTCCGGAGAGAAACTGTTCTATTTTTATATTGACTATAGCTCATAATACAATGCCGTATTTACTTGTATTGGGTCCATAATTCGTGCGGTTTGCTAAGAGATGGCGTAACTTGTATTATTCCATTGTTATTATTCCATTTTAACATGCGTTGGAAAGCTACTGTCATTTTACGTCATATCAGTTTATGTCATTCATTTGAAGCGTAAACAACAATAATTTTTTTTCACTCAAATATGTCGAACTTTGTGCCTGAAAAAGTGTTTTTGCGGGGAGTTCTTCTTCATTACTGAAAACTGTTGTTGAAAGTCATCGTATTTTGGTGGAAGTTTATGGTGAATATGCGCTAGCTGAGCGAACGTGCCAAAAGTGGTTTGCACGATTTAAAAGTGGTGATTTTGGCTTGGAAGACGATGAACGTCCTGGGCAGCCAAAAAAGTTTAAAAATGAAGAACCGGAAGCATTACTCTATGAAGATTGTTGCCAAACACAACAAAAGCTCGCAGAATCTTTGGGTGTCACTCATGCAGCCATTTTAAAACGTTTGAGAGCAGCTGGATATATTCAAAAGCAAGGAAATTGGGTTCCACATGAACTCAAGTCCGGAATGTTGCTGGAACGCGACAAAAGGAACTCATTTTTGCATCGGATTATTACTGGTGGTGAAAAATGGATCCATTACGATAACCCCAAGCTCAAAAAATCATATGTGAAACCCGGACAACCAGCCAAATCAACGGCAAAGCCGAATATCCATGGCGCGAAGGTAATGCTCTGTATTTGGTGGGATCAGATGGGTATGCTGTACTATGAGCTGCTAAAACCGGATGAAACCATCAATAGATAACGCTACCGAACACAATTAATCCATTTGAAGAGAGCAGCAGCCGAAAAACGTCCGGAATATGCGACCAGACACGAGGCAATAATTTTCCATCATGACAACGCTCAGCCCCACGTTGCTATTCCGGTTAAGAACTATTTGGAAAACAGTGGATGGAAAGTCTTACCCCACCCGCTTTATAGCCCAGACCTTGCCCCTTCTGAGTACTATTTGTTCCGGTCGATGCAGAACGCCCTCACTGAAATACGGTTCACATCAGAGCAGAATATCAAAAATTGGCTTGATTCATTCTTGGCTGCCAAGCCGGCGCTGTTCTTTAGGGATGGGATCCACAAATTGCCAAAAAGATTGGAAATACTTTGAATAATACTATTGTACATGTTTTTCTTAAATAAACGTTCAAATTTTGAAAAAAAAACCGCACGAATTAAATTACATACCCAATAGAAATTTCATTTGAAATTTGTGAGCTAGTGATGAGATACTATGCAAACGGAAAGGGTAAGAGTTCCTTTTGATTTGAGCCGGCGCGGTGACGTAACAATTTGACGTCATAATTTCCACTAAACAACGAGTTTAGTGGAATTCTACTCTTGTGACGCTAATAGCATTATGCATTGAAGTAAAAAAATATTAAAACCCAAGTAGAAAGCTGAGTAGATAAAAGCCATATAAGTTTTTAGCATACTTGAATCTCAAACTTTAAAAGCAGAAAATGTATTTTACTAAGGGGTTTACGGTTTATTAAAGGGCTATCAAAGCAATCGAAGTTTAAGATTATTTTTTTACGATAATGCTACAAACTTCATTAGTTAATAAAATTCAAAACAATATAAATGTTATAAATCTTAATTCTGGTTATGAAGGTCACTATATCAAGCTAAGAATAAAAGTGGAACTGTTCCAGAAACTACAAAATAATTTACTATAAAAATAAAGACATCTAAACCTCTAAAACTATAACACTTATCGACGCACATATGTATTTATTGAAGCATATATAGAATTTAATTAAAATATAGAATAAAAAGAACATTGAGCTCACCTTGATGTGTAAAACTTCGCACTGTATTCGCTGATTTTGTTAGTAAGCCAGGCTTTGGAATATTTACAGAATCTAGTTCTTCGCCCATAATTTGCGCGTATAATTTCTTCATGGCATCTGGTATTATAATTTTTGTTCGATCAATTTTCGGTGGCCTTTTCATATTGAACAATGACAGAAGACTATTTTCGATTTCGACTAGAGTATCAGGATCAGGCTTTTTAGCAGTAACTATACTAGTATCACTGTAACTGTTTTTTATATTATTATTAATTTCGTTTTGATCATTTTTATTAATATCATTTTGATTTGTTTGTTTTTTAACTACATCTTCAGATGGTGAAATATTAAAAATTTCATTTTCAAACTCCATTGAAGCTGGTGTAGTTATTCTTGAATTCACTTGGAACATTGCCTTAACTTCTTCGACTTTCCTTCTCGAAAGATCACTATTATTGCTATCACTTAATTTATTCTTATTTGAATTAAAAGTATCAATCACTGGAAATGGTATTGACAGAGGCGATGACGAAGACGACGACGACGACGACGATGACAGAGATGTAGAGTATGTTAATGATGTTGACGTTTCCCCGTTTGTGCTAGCAACTTGAACGATTGGTTTTAAAGTCGCCAGCACTGTAAGAAAAAAAAGCCATGCGCCCATGGTCATTTGCAACTCTAAAAATAAAACAGAAAATAGAAATTTTATAAAGTTTTTCATGTATCTAGCGATTACATTTTAATTTGAAAAATTTTTGATTACTTCTGTTTTTAAAGTTAAATAAAAAGTTTAGAATATTTTTGAGATTTTACTCTTTGATATGACAAAAACACAACAAGTAGGTATATTTTTTCGAAGTGACTTACAAAAACTATATGTTAACTGGTACTATCCATATTTCTGAGAACAATCACATTTTTTTTTTTATAGTATACGTATGTACATAAATAGTTCAAAACAAAAAATATATATATTAGGTTATACAGAGAAAACATCAAGTTTTGTATAAATAAAGAGATGAAACTAGATAAAATTCACAATTAAGACCACGATTGGTTTTCATGTTTCGCAAACGACTCAGGTGCGAGCGAGCACTTCAAGTGACTAGAACTTAAATGGTTTACATAGGGTTTAAAACTCGGTAATTTATTTCTTACGTGTACTCGTACCTATAGTCTATCTCGAGTTTTTCTCGGGCTCATTCATATTTTTTCCTACGTGTGCCTATTAAAAGAGTCCCGTGGTAAAGGAAGGTTTTTTTGCCTGTTATACGTACACATTTTCGTATACTTTGTATATTCTATCTCTGTCACTAGGTGTATGACATTTTAAATTATCTCCTTAAAATCCTTTCGAGGAATTTCATATCAATTTAACTCATAACGAGTAACACACATAAGTGTTTGAAAGTCGTAAAAGTTTCCAGGTACATAATTCGGGATAAAAAAAAAAAAAAACAAAAAACAAAAAAACTACCTGTTTTGGGAAGATTACAGTGTCAAGTGGTGCGCCTAAATCTTTTACCTGTTTCAAGGGTGGTATTACAGATTTTGTACAGTGATATATTTTAACCATTATACTTTTTGGAATGCGAAATTATCTTTTATTGCTTTTACAGATGTTTGAAGTGGGTATTAACAGCATGCCAACAAATGCGTGCTTGAGATTTAGTAAATTCCTTTTATTTGAACGCGTAAGTACGGTGTGAGAAGGCACAAGGTTTGAAGTTGTTTCTTGATTTAATTTTTTTTGTGTGTTAAGGGTGCATGAATGGAAACTGGGTTAAATTGATTTCACCTGTTCATTGCTGGTTAGTTTTTTTTTTTTTTTTTTTTTTTTTTTTTTACTACCCGTAATTGTTTTATATATCTGCGTTGAAACTTGGTTCATTTTGCGGCTTTTTTCTGTAAGTGGAAGTGTGGAATTTTGAAGAAATATATGTAATAACTTGAAGTAGCCAGCAGGATGTCTTCGGGGTACGTTAGCAAAGGTATATTTGTTACATTAGTTAAAATTGATTGTTTTTTCCTTTTAAAGATTTTTTAACTGATAAAGCAAAAGTGGTTTGTATATAGAATTGACGACTGTGGTGTCTTAAAATGAGAGAGACCGTCAAATATCCGCAAGTAAGTACATTCCTATATCGTTAATCGGCTTATTTGAAGTCTTTCTTATTTAAAAAAAAAAAAAAAAAAAAAAAATTATCTTGCACTTCCTGCAAAAACCACATGGTATTAACAAATGTAGAATTTTAAAACGCATACTGAAAATTCACGGAGCAGAGGTTTGTACCAGTTTCTACAACATGATTCTGGAACTCTGGTTTACATTTCAACTGCTACACCATCCCTGCCACGTGAGTTTTTCTTTTTAAAACAAATTCGACACTTTCTAGGTACTCGTACATCGTTTGATATCATTACATCAATTAAAATCGTTGTTCGTTTGCAAAAAATTATTGATATATTCATGTACGAGTATACTAAGAATCCATCAAATTAGAGGTCAGTAAATGATTCGCTTATATTCATATCTACTCGTACTTGAATGATCGTATATGCATATGTATATACATTTTTCTTTTTTGTTGGGATATTTGGCATATTTTTTGTTTAATTAAGATCATGAGTCTAACTAATTTTGCACGTTCACTTCCACTCCAGACGTTAACTGTATAAAGCATTTTTCGTCACTTAACTGAATGGGATTGAATGGAAATTTGTTCAAGTCATAAAAAACCGAAATAAGAACAAAATTATGACATCAAAACTAATTAAAATAAATTAATATTATCTCACTTGAACAATATCAATTATTTCCCATTAATAATTTCTGCCTCCATGTGATAAGCTATCGTTTGACTAAATTTTAACACACTGACTAATCATCAAATTGTATTCTAAGCTTTTCTCTATGCTCTCTGGTTATTTTTTATGTACAGAGAGAATGATAAAGAGAGGGAGAGAGAGAGAGAGAAAATGTGTGTTTTTTTTTTTTTTTTTTTTTTTTTTTTTTTTTTTTTTTTAATATTGCATCCAAATAAGAACAAAATTCTCATTTAATACAAAGACACCAAAATGAAATTGTAGTACCTATAACATAGTATTCATATTTTTGATTATCTTACTAAGATCAATTTTCTGTATGTAGATCAGTCTTGAATCAGGTTGAATTATTATTAGAATTTATAAGAAAAAAGAAATGATCTGATGGCAAACACTTTACAAAGTCACGCAAAACTTATCTAGTCAAAACCAGTCTAAGGTTAAGTCTTACTTAGAAGCTAAATAAAGACACAACACAGCTCAGAACAAACCCTTATTTTCTAAGGTGCTATCTTTTTATCTATAGATAAAATAAATCTAATTAAAACAATTTAACAAATAATCTTCAATTGCAAAAAAAAAAAAAAAAGAAAACGAATAAAAAAAACCATCTGACTCCGAAGAATGGGGTAACATTTTTTAGAGGAATCTTACAAAACTTGTTTTTTTTTTTTGTATACACACACATGTATATACATATATATTTTTATATTAATTATACATTAAAGATGAGAATAAAATAAATAATAAATAGATATAGGTACGAGTACATTATACAATATTTGCCATGTGTAATTGTAGAACTATCTGAAATTTCAAAACTAACCTCAGTCTTATGTTTTCTTGTTTTGTCTGCGTGAGATTAATATGATAGGCTTCTCTTAGCGATACAATTTATAATTAATTACAGGATCGAATTCGGGTTTTTTTTTTTTTTTTTGTTAAATTTTATATTTTGTTTTGTTTCTCCTTATATTATTAATTTCGGTTTTGTTTGCTGTATTTTGTTATTATTATTTTTATTTTTTTTTTTTTTGTTAATTAGAAGATACACAGTCAAAACAAACTAATAACTTATTGTTTTCCGACGATAGTGATATATAAAGAATATATAGTTTTTAAAAACTTTCTTTTGCCGATGTGCATTTAAAATTGTCACAAAAATGCCAAACAGCATTTATGAAATAATTATGATCACTTATTAATGTCACAATCATGTCAGTTGAAGATACGTTGTCGTAGTGGTAGTTGTAATATTTTCTTTTCACTCTGATGGATATTAATTGTACTCTGCAGTAATACACTATCCAGAGTAACAACAGAAGCAGGTGCATTCAATATAAGACAACAAAAAAAAAAAAAAACAATAAACAAAAACAAACCAAAAAAAAAACGAATAACTTTTTTTTTTCTTCGATTTTCTTTATTATTTTTTTTTTGACAGAATTTACGTTAAAACCTTTATAGATACTCGAACGTACATATTTTCTTCGAAAGCCAGGTATTTCAACTGCAATCTCAATTTCACTTTGGTAAACTTACACAAAATACAAGAGAATTTATTTCACTTCTTCTTTATTTGAGACACTTTCCTTATTATAATATCAATATTCATATATTTATGGAATTTTTTTTTTTTTTTTTTATTTTTTAAATCTTTTTTATGTGCTTTCTGATTTCGTTAACTTTTTCTGCTGGCGATATGTACTGCTGTTGTGGTAGTACAATAATTAATGGAAATTTTCACTTGAGTGTAGGTATATTATGTTATTTTATTTTTATTTGCGTTTTTAAACTCAAATTGCACTTCTTTTTGAAATAATTCTTAATTGTATTACTATTTTGAATTGAATGGATTTTAAACATTTTTCTTTTATATTTAGAAGTAACTGTTTGAATTTTTAAAACTAACGAATCGAATAGAATTCTAGTATTCCAATAGTAATTTTTTTAAGTCGGCTCATTGTATGTACAGAAGAAGATTTTAATTGAACATTTGTTTAAAAAGAAAAAAAAATTCGTTTTTTTTTTATTGAAACTTCCTTGCGCAGTTTTATGACACACTAATTATTTGATTAACACTATTATGATCGTAAATATGTGTATTATATGTAAACTTCTTTTTTTTGGAATCTATTATTTTTGTTGTTGTTGTGTTACTGTGTTGGTAAGGAGTATTTAAGAAATAAATAGAAGAAAAAAACAACAAAAAAAAGGTAAGAGATCTCAGCGGAATAGATTTAAACTCGATCAGGGCTGTAGAACGACTAACGCCTATTTGTCTACCTGATTTAATAATCCAAAGTGTGTATCCCACCAGCTTCAGCAGCCAGTGTACGCAGCTACTGCTGCTGGATGATCACTTGTTTAGTTGCTTTGCTATTGCTCGCTGCTGCTGCTTCACATCGTTGGAGTTCCGTGACTCCGGTTACTATTCGTTGGACATGTGTTGGTGGCTTTTTTGTTCCTGCTATTTTGTTTAAGTATGAGTGAGTATGAGTATTGGAGAGAGGAGAGAGTGCGCACTTAACACTCACTTACAAAAAAAATTATGAAAAGTGATCTCGCTTGAAACCCATAAGATACATGTTTTTTTTTTTTATTCTTTTTTATACTAAAAGTAAACACATTCCATCGAGATGTGCTTCCTAAAACACAATCGTACAATACATTAGACACAGATTCGAGTGGAACAGCATGGTCTTGTAGCACTACTCTCTTATTTTAGAATTTCTTTCTTTTTATCTAAAAGTTATAGTTACTTTTTTTTTAAATTTAAACTTTTTTTTTTATTTATTATATTCTTAACATTCAATCTATTGTACTTCTAAAGCCAGTAAGATATGTATGTTTAAGTTTTTTTTCTTTTTTGTCTAACTTTAAAATATATTTGAATTAAAAAAAAAAAACAATATAGGTACACTCTACTACAAGTTTAAACTTACTAATAAACATTGATTATTTAATAAATCAAAAAATTCGCAAATCTTTGGATAAGCTCTAACTAGATACTTGTTTTTGGATTTTTATTTTTTAACAATAAACTTAAAGAAAAATATTTTAAACTAATCTCTGGTCAATTTTAAATTCATACTTGTCTAACTTGTTCCTACTTCGGTAAGTCGTAATGCATACAGTTGAAGCAATCGTTTATTATGTCATACATTTAGTTCAGTTACATTAATTTATATAAATTTTTAACTAAATTCAAAAATAAAACAAACAAATTTATTCAAATACCATATATGTATGTCCTAAAAAGATTGTTTAATTCATGACAAAATCATATTAAAAGTAAATAAAACAAATAAACTATTTTTTACTACAAAGACTCGTTTTTGTTTATTTTTTAATTGTTTTGTTAAAATATTTAGTACATAGCGATGTGAATTGAGGAATAAAAGCTAATGTTTTGAACTCTTTACGTTAAGGAGGAAACTGACTGGTCTGACTCAGTGACTAAGTGCTTAAAGGCATCACCATTTGTTTCCCTAAAAAAGGTAGACATTTGAATGAAATCCTAGATAACAAACTTCTTTAGACTGAACATGTTACGTCGGAATCACCAAGCCTCTGTCGGCCTTCTTCGCTTTCTGCGAGGCATAGGGCTTATCACCAAGGTGGTTCCTTTGAATGTACACGGCTATAATGCGTTTGTCTGTTATATCAAGCTTTCGAGAAAGAAACACCAAAGCTAAAACTAGCATGACGGAATTAAAGCTAGCTTCCAGAT
This sequence comes from Volucella inanis, assembly GCA_907269105.1. NCBI lineage: Eukaryota > Metazoa > Arthropoda > Insecta > Diptera > Syrphidae > Volucella > Volucella inanis. The sequence goes on from OU026157.1 coordinate 78,451,892, forward strand.
ACTTACCTCTTTATAAAACTCCGGATTTTTCCCAGACTTTTGATCTGGGATGCTACTCGAGCTTTTGGTTATTTGTTTCGCAATTTCTGTTTTTCTTATGGCTTGCTATTTTTGATAATTTCTTCACTGAACGAAATTTTCATTGAGACGCCTTTATGTGTGCCTCTATTTTATTTCGTCTCCTTTACCCGAATGCGCGCCGCCGAATCCACTCCCGGCGGTGACGTACTAAAGAAGTTCGTTTTCAGGCGCGCCCTGTAGGCTCTATGTTTTCCACGCGTACTAAGTCATCCATAGTCCTGTCTTTCCATTGGATAGTCAGGTAGTCACACCGACGTGGGATAGGAAAACAGCAGTCTACATATAAAGAGTATATTTCTCTAAGTAGTTATTATTAAATGTTATTAATGTTTCCAATTAATAGCTGGTAAAGAAATTATATCAGCGATATCGAAGCGCGTTATTAAGATAAGGCTTAGGTTAAAGAATTCCGACAGTAAGTGATATGCTAGGTCTACCATAAATAAGTAGTGTGTTACCGCTGTTTGATTGTAATTTGAATTCTGTAACCAAAATATCAATAATTATTAAACATAAATAAATTTACATCTTAATCTGTATGAAACAATGCTAGCTACCAGGGCTATCAGCTAGTTATAGATTTTGGGTTTTGATTAGAACTTGACAATGAACTCATAGTTGAGGATGTCACTCTTGCAACCTTTATCATTTAGAATAGATTAATCGATTTCAAGATTATTGATTTTCTATACTCATGAGGATGTACGAGTACTTATGTATGAAAATAGTGGTTTTTTTAAAGGTTTAGAGTTTTTTGCTTAAATAAAATACACAGATATTAACCTAATGACAATCTATTTAATTTTTTTGAAAGACTTCTTCATACCATTTAGTTATTAAAAATAATTTTGGACATATATTTACCACAGGTGTCTAGGATGAAACGGACCACATTTTCGAACAACTGGGAGCGTATATCGCGTATTACTCGAACAATGTTTTGAAAATAAACGGTAAAAAACAGGTTAACCCAATTACTGAACATGCGACGTAATGAATGGTCACGGGGCTTTAGCTCTTGCACCATTTGAATCGTATATGTTAAGCCTCGACACTAAGATTTTTACGCAAAATTTTCTAAATAGTGGCCATAATAGCCTTTTCATTTAAAAAAAAAAACATTTCCTGTCTATATTGTTTCGTCGTAAAAAACTTTCGAAGAGATTACTTATCAAACAGTAATGACATTCAGTTCACATTTAGAGGAAATAGTTCAGGTTTTGAACTACACTCTCAACCATAGTCCACTTCTTCCACTACTCTCTCTTCTCTATCTGAGCAAACCTTCTTTTGAGTTAACAAACTTATCTTTAACTGATGCTGTCTCCATTTTTTACAGTAAAATATTCAATTCTATCTCGCTTTAAGTCCATCATCTACTTCCCCTCCTTAATATAACAGAAGCCTTCGCTCTTAAGGAAACAAATTTCTTCGCACTAGTTCTAATTCTGGTTACTCCATTCTCATTCAATAATACAACATCGACCGACCCATATATTATTGCCAAATATTTTGCCATCTTTTCTAATCAATCATTTACAGACAACACACATACTCGTATATTTCAAATACCTTCCCAATTGCCGGACGGATTTAAAAGCAATATTTTTCAAAAAGTGTGCCTCCAATATTTCGCACCCACTTTTCTCCTTATTTCATCTATCCCTCACACAAATGGAATTCCGTCAAGTTTAAAAGAAGTCTTTCATAACCCCGGTCCACAAAAGGGATCAAAGAATGAAGTAACTAAGTACCATACCATTGCTGAGCTTTCTCACTTAACTTAAAGCTTCAAAAGTTTTTCATATGAAGTTCTTAGCTTTCAGTGCAAGTTCATCTAGTCAGTACGGATTTCTGAAGAGTAGATCAATATCCTTTGCGTTTTCAACACTAGAAAATGGCAACGAAATCAATATTATTGTTACAGATTTTGTTAAGATCTTCGATATAATATCTCATCAATTAATCCTTTTCAAATTGTTTTCATGGGTTTTTACCCATATTAATAAAATGGATATATGTTTATCTAGATAACCACTATAATAGCGTTCGTGTTAGGTCAGCCTTTTAAACACCATTCTTAGCCACTTATGGTGTACCACAAGGCAACCATTTAGGTCCCATTCTTTTCATTTTAACTATAAACGAACTTTAAAGCATTATTACACACTTCCCCCTATCCCTTTACTTCGACAACATCAAGCTCTAAAAACTATTTCTTCACCAAAACTGTATTCTCCTTCATAAAAACCTCGATAGGTTTTCTACTTGGTGTCCTTTGGCGACCTTGGAATATTACACGATTATTATTAGAGAGTTAAACTTCCGTTCGCTTATTGAAGAATTAATCCTGAAAGCCAACTCGTCAGTTGGGCTGACCCTTTTATTTTACCTCCCTATTGTAACCTCCTCAAATTTCTTATACCCTAGAAAAACGTAGAAACATAGCTGAAATTATTATTCATCGGCTGCTCTCTGGTTCTGTGCATTGCTTCTCCCTTTACAATTATGTTTCTTTCAACACTAATCCTTGTAATTTACGATGCCCTCGCCTCTGCTTATGGTTCCTACGAAATATCTCCCTCGTGCCTCGTAAGGTCCACTCAAAACTTCCCCTTTTTTATTAAAACCTGAGTACGAGTACTTTCGTTTCAAACTTAATCTCCCCACCATATCCTTAGTTCCTTACTCTTAATTTTTGTTAGTTTTTAAGTCCTTGTTTTTAAGTTAGGTTAAGCTTGTATTTAGCCAAATAAATTGGGGTCAACCGTTACCAAAATAGTTTAATAGTTTGATCTCCAAACTGAGAATCGGTGTCTCTTTTCTATGTGGGTTAGGTGCCTGGGATTCAAAAATCCTCTAAGCTGAGATATTCCCTTTCATTTACATTGCAGTCAACGAATTTTTGCTTTATATACCATATTACATTAACATCTTTAAATAGCTCTTCTTTTTACCATCTAAGTAAATGCCAGGACCTGTTCCTGATAATTGATAAGATCTGAGCTTTGTAGATCATTATTTTGGTTCCTCGATTAAGAAGTTTGGATCTTATTTCCATAATTCAGTATATGCTTATTCAGCTTATTTCCAAGCGAGTATTGTGAATAATTTTATAGTAAGGTTCAGCTTTTTTGTATTCCTTTCACCTGTTATAGAGCTCAGTGGAATAAGTGCAGCCCTAAAAGTGGATTTTAAGTCAATAAAGAAATGGAAAGTAGCTTGAAAGTAGTTCTTCCTTTTCAGGGTCTGCAGCAGTGTAAAGATATGTACATGGATATGTTCTTACAGGACTCATTAGGTATTGACAGTTCTTGCAACACAAAGGATCACCTTTTTTGAAGATGGGCCGGAAATAGGTACATATATTCCTGATATCTTAGTCTTTGGTTATGCTTTCATGTTTTAAACTTCCATCTACACCATAAACACCAGTTTATTTCCGTTGCAAAATATCAGCACCAGCTTTGAAAAACTCTGATAATATTCCGTCGGAGTCCGCAACATTGTTGTATTTTAGCCGCAGATCGACTTCCTCAAAGTTGGGTGAAAAAAATTTTTTTACGGATTTTGAAGGAGGTATTTAAATTCTTTTTGATAGTCCGTATTCAAACATGCATGACAGCTGTAATATGTGCCGCCCTCCTTTTTTTTAATGTTCAGTTAACCTATCAGCGTACTTCTTGAAATGAAGAATTCAAATGTTTTTAACTTTTCGAGTAGCTCCCAGAGTTTATGATATAATGTTCTAACATTCCAGAATAATACTCTTAAAACAGAGTCTTTTTCGTGTCATGTCGTCATTCAAAATCGGGTCCGTTTAGATTCGATTCTGCCATCTTACCTGCAACACGGGTGCATAAATTTACTACTCAGTGGACGCCAATGTACCAATTAAGGGGCATCACATGATAGTTTAATTCCAAATTGAATTGTACAGCGATAAGGATCGTGACTGGCACCTATAGTCTGCAAAATAATGTGAAAATATTCATATTAAGTAATATGCACTTTGAAAGTCGTCCATTAATGATTCAAATTTAACTGCCGGTTCACCTCCGCCGGTATATATGTTACCAATGGCGTTATTTTTTTGCTGATTGGTCTTTACAGAAAAAATAAATTATACGCTGTTGTATTGCAGAATTATTTTTATTGATGAGGCTCATTTTTTACATACCTAATCAAAGTAATTCAGAGGATATTCAATATAATCCACAAAAATGCGTCGTTTCATAATATTGTAAATGATTGCACCCTCAATCGCATTACCAAAGTTATCTAGTTTGACATATGTATACTCCTATTTCCTGTGAGGATACGTTAAATCACTAGCTTATGCTAATATGCCAATGAAACATAAATTCTAACTTAAATGGCTTAAATACCGACGTCATTGTTAAAATTTCATGACAAACTTTCGGTCCAGAACATCCCCTGTTGTCATATGCCAATAAGATATAAATTAATCTGTCAAAAAAGAAAACAATTTTACCGGGCTTCAAAAACATCAGATAAAAAATTATATAATAAGAACAACTTATTTAAAAAAGACGCGTAAGCCATAAAAATTTATAAATAATTACGAAATTCCATTGATGATCACCTGTCAAATTATAGATCTTAATCTTGCATTCCCGTTAAATGCCAATTCGAAATTCCATTTCGTCTATACGAGTACTCGTAGTAAGAGAAATATATGAAAATAACTAGTCATTAAGCTTCTTACTTGTACCTACCTACATAACATGTAAACAGCTCATGTCAACTTTATTGTGGTCAGACCTAGACTTTAAGACTACCTTTTATTGCATATGTACTCTAATAAAGAGGCTAATTTGAAAAGAAATTGAAAAAAAAAGAAGAAAATAAAAACACTACCAGATCACTTAAAATGGAAATATGTATGTACGCTAAACTTGACAAATAAGAAAAAAAAATTAAAATAGATAAAAACATACAAATAGTATACTACGTAATTAATGACTACCCTATCTGGTTTTTATTTATGTATTTCCCCATTCGTCTGCTACAGAAATATGCGCCATTTGTTTGCATTTATAAGTACGTTAGGTTTAAATACGTAAAATATTGTAATAAAAAATAAGCAGTTTTTATTTTAATGATTCCAAAATGCAAAGTTCCTGATGTGATCTTTTTAAAAATGATTTTTTAATTTACCTATTGGTGAAATCGCTGTGAACGAAAAAAATATTCAGAAACTGTTAAAAGGTAATGACATATTGGTATCCAGTTTAAGGTTGAAGCTTTGCTTTTTAAATAAAATAAACAATTTTACCAAACTGTTTCAAATCCATATGTCAATACAATGAACTAAACCATTACAAGTTAAATGTCCTCTGATAGATTTCTTTTGGATTTGATTTTTTCGTGGGGATTTCAATAATTGTTTTGTAAATTTCGGGTAGTATAGGGTTTTCCAATAGGGACTTGACAACTTTAAATTGAATTTGTCAACGCACTCTTTCACAAATCATCAAACTGTCACTGTCAATTTATTTAGTAAACTCAACATTTTCATCATGGTAAAGTACACTAACGAGCAACGTCTGCAAATTATAAAAATTTTCTACAGATATTCGGAGTCGCAAAATCATCTTCAGTGACGAAGCTCATTTTTGGCTCAATGGGTTTGTCAATAAGCAAAATATGCGTTATTGGTCGGTGGAAAATCCACATGTGCTTCATGAATCACCACTTCATCCACAAAAAATAACTATTTGGTGCGGTTTGCATGCCGGCGGCGTTATTGGGCCATATTTTTTCGTCGACGATAACGATGATCACCGATTATTTTTGGCCCGAATTGGAAGATATGGACTTGGACGACATGTGGTTTCATCAGGATGGTGAAACAAGCCACACAGCACACGCTACAATCGATTTATTAAAGAGTAAGTATGGTGAGTGTGTTATCTCAAGACATAGGCCAGTCGATTGGCCGCCTCGTTCGTGCGATTTTACGCCGTTTGACTATTTTCTGTGGAGCTACGTTAAGTCGTTGGAAGAGCTCAGAGCCAACATTGAACGAAATGTGTGGCTCAGTCGTTGAAAATTGGGTCCAACGAATCGACCGCTGCAAACGTGGCCGCGGTGGCCATATGAACGAAGTCAAGTTCCATTCATAAATTTTTATTTGTACTTCAAGCCAATAATAAAGTTTTTGAAATATCTCAAATGGTTTGCCTTTTATTTAAAAAAAAAAAAAGTTGTCAAGTCGTTATTAGAAAACCTTATACTATAGGTATCTCAGCTACAACTCGACAATTGTTGGCATTCAAGTGATTCAACGAATTAGGATTAGACTTTATGTGTTGGTATGTATTGATTATATAAGACTAATTTAGATACAAAAGTTTATGTAACTTTACAGAAAGAGACGGGTGTAATGTTGGAAAGATTAAGTTGTTGTGCTTATCAAACCTCTTATGCAAATTTTTTTTTCTACCGCGATCTGTGTAGTCATCGATTTCATTTCAAGAATAATGGGTTATCATGGGCTTCGTAACTGTATACAGTAACTGTTTGTATACGTTATGGTCTTTCCTGAATCACTTAAGAGTTTTCATCATCACACCACATCATACCGCAAATCTATTTATTAATGTGTACAGAGATGTGAAAAGTTTGATGTAGATAAGTTCGCCCATGGCTGAGTTTAAATCCCGGACAATAGTGGACAAGCAGGAAAAAGTTATTTATTTTTCTGAACTTTGAAAGTGAAATCTTCTACAATATTATGAAAAAGTCTCTTACTCTCCTGCCATTTGAAGCCACCAACAAATTGTAGGTCCTATCGCAATATGGTAAAAATGAGAAGGTGCATTTCACATCAAATGGGAGGGAAATTTTTGAAATTCATCATGTAATCTAGTTCTCCAGCATACATACATACGTCTGTAGTCTTCTGTTCTTATGTTAACTCTATCCTGTGGGAATGCAAATACCCTTATGAAATCCCTAACCGCTGCAAATATCAAGGAATTTACCATTCACACTTTTGATTCATACTTTTATTTACGGCAACGATATTCTTGACCGAATTAACATTGTAACGATGCTAAGCTCTTACTCTATCCGCAGGACTTTCAATCTCTACGAGTTTAATGAGTAAACACTGAATGGTTTGTTGAATGTTACATCGACTGTAATCACCACGTTGATTACTGGATATAGTTAGTACAGATTTTTTGTTGGTTAAGAATCACAGTATAACTTATCATCTAACATGAAAATACTGATAGCTGTCAATATGACAGGGACATGAAATCTTAGAACTCGAAATTGACAACCTGATATTTGGTGTCACGATACCTACAAATGACATTTTAATAGCAAACGTGATAAATCTTAAAACTCAAGTGTTCTATACTTTATAACCAGAAGATTTATTTATGTATCATATGTACATGCATGGGTGCTATAAGAATTTATATTTGACATTGCCAAGTTTGACATCTCATTGAACTGCCAACATTGTATATTGACATATCTTAAAACTGACAAAATTGTCAGAAATCTTAAAATTTATCGAATTATTTCGATGACAAATAAATGTAGGTATCCATTAAGTAGGTTCTGAAAAATTCAATATATACGGCATGTTACTCGTATTAAAAAACAAATCAACAAAAAAGAAGTTAATTAAGAAGAATAAAGAAAAAAAAATGGGAAAAATGTATAAAACATCTCCACCACGACCTCCAAGCTTGTCTTGTCTGGCCTGGGATACCGATGGAGGTAGTTTTCAATTTGTTTTATTGCCAGACCACCTACAATGTGGATACAGACAGATTGCCTACAACAAGTAGAGTATACATTCTTTAAAAAAAAAAAAAAAAAAAAAGAAACAAAAGTAGATAGGTACCTACCTATTTAATTAAGTTTCAGAAATTGTGAGAAAAAGTTAATTTTTTTTTTTTTTTCGTTACGATTTGTTAGATCTTACCCTATTTATATTAGTGCAGATCGTGTCACGTAAATGATACGCAAATAAAAATGTAAGTCGTATAGATCGACAGCAGCAATGTCTAGTATTAGAGGAATGTACCTCTCGATAGCGATAGTATGTATCTAGTTATAGTTGGTATGCTTGGTTAAGTAGGTATGTTCACATGATTGTATTGGTATTTAAGTTGAGTTTACATCTTCCAAAATATGTTAACAATTCAAATTATAAAAAAATTATCCCCACTTAGGTAAAACCAAAGAAAAAAAAAAAACATGTATTTCAATTTGTTTTTTATATATGTATGCTATTTTGTGTTATATGTATTGACCGCACCACCTCTCTCCCGTGGTGTCGTGCTATGTTTCATTCTTGAATGTCCACTTGAATTGCTGCTTATACAAAGCTACCTACATATGTAGCTATATATTGTATTGTATTATAGTGTGTTGTCGTGCATTGTATTGTATTGTATTGTATTTTGTGTATAGTTGTATGGTAGATGACATAAACTTGCATCGACCACCCGCAACCATCCTTTGCCAACCATTAAGGTGAATTAGTATAATTCTATTGGTTGATAAAATTGGATTTCTGTGCAAGAGCCATCTATGCATCTTCCTCTTTCGTAGTTCTGGTACCTTGGCCGTTTCTCTGATTTTTCCGTTTTTCCTTATAGTTTCTCCCTCTTTCTTTCTCTCTACCTCTCTTTCAAATGATCGCTCCTCGTTCACTCTCTCTGCGTTCATTTCCCTCTCTCTGTCCTTCTTGTTTGGTATAGTTTTTTTTGCACCTGTTTCAATTTGTTGAAACTTTAATTCCTCGACTGTAAAGTGAACACACATCGTTGCCTGTGGAGAGAAACAACATCGCTTCTCCGATCCAAGCGATCCAGCCGATCCGACCGATCCGAACGATCGACGTAGTATTTAAGTACTTCTGGTAAAGCGGTTTTACTGTAGATTGTTTGCCTTATAATTTCAAGTTTTTAAACTTTTTTTTCAGCTTTTTCTGACTCTGTTTTTTTTTTTTTTTTTTTTTTTGTGCACAACGAAAATCAGCACACTCATGAATCAAAATAAATAAATACACGTTCATATATAAATTAATGTATCTATGTATAACTTTACACATTTCTTTGATCTTAGGTACGAATCTCATGTGTATGGAGATTTGTATACTTCGGCGCATTTTAGCAATGCCAGACACTCTGACTATCGGCGCAGATGGCAATCGCCTTCATCTCTGTAGAACAGGTTTCTTCTCTTGATTTTCTGAACAACAAAAGAAAAACAGAAAAAGCAGCGTGGAACACGCTATTCTTTCATCAAGTTTTTCATCTTTCATTTTATTTTATTTTCCTTTTTATTAATTTTTTCTTTTATTGTTTATTCTTGTGTGCTAAGGGAAATTGAATTATGCGGCTTTACTAAATTTCTGAAGAGCAATTTATTACCTACTATAATGTTAATTGATAATGATCTGATCGCCGATCTTTTTCATAGAATGATCTTTTTTTTTTGATTATCCGAAAGTATATGAAGAAATATTTTTCGAAATTAAATAAATCATCATTTAAATTTTTCAAAAAAAATGTATGAGATTTTTTTTTAACATTTTTTTACTAACAATGTCTATGGGAAAAACTGTAGTGCCGGTAAAGTTGTTTACTTGATTTCTACTTTTGGAAGTCTATGCATGCGATTCGGTGATGAATTCCAAAGTTTGAAAGAGGTGATAAGCATTGTATTGTGCGTAGATTGTCTAGTAGGGGGCTAAGCATCGTCTTCCTTCGTTGGATGATTTTGTTAATATATTGGGAATATCCCCCATGTTCTTGTAGTTATATTCTGTGTGGCAGCTATGGAAGAGGATCTTGATCTGTGTCTTATCCGTTTTCAGATAATACAAATGATACAAATAAATATAACATATAGGTATTATGTATAAAGTAGACCATAGAAATGACTTCCCAGGAAGTTTATTATACAAGTCGAATTATATCATTGGCTTAAGCCATGACCAGGAAAATCGAGCGATGCGAAAGCTAAAGTTTCACTGAGTACAATTCCGTTATTGACAGTGGCAGACGAGGGCAAACTGGAGTGTTTCCACTTTTCCTTCATCGCGACGGTGGCGGAGGAATCTCATATACTGATCAACGGCGGTATATATGACTATGCAAGCACCCTTAATAGGACTACGGAGACTCACATATTCTACGCGATGCTACTGGCACATGACTATTTAACCAGACTCTTTGTCTGGGGGTTTGATAAGGGACCTGGCCCTCTAGGTTGGATGGATATTTTGAGGGGTTAAAATCCGCACCGTAGAACAGAAGATTCCAGTTTATAGCCTCGGATACGGGCGGATATAATGTTGCTGAAATTGACAATGAAATTTCGGCTCTGCACGTGGAGTTTTAGGATCCTAAACAGACCACGTGCACCCGAAAAATTCGCGAAGGAAATTGACTGCTTTAAAGCAGATATTACTGTAATTTAAGAACTGCAATGAGATGGGACGGACGAAAAGCGGAGGAAAAACTACGACATCTACTGCCAACCGTCATTCAGATTGATCAAACTGCGTTCGAACCCAGACATTCTTTCAGCATTCTGAAAGTCTGACATTTTCGAAAAGCTACCATCGACTCCGATCATTACTTTGTAACAGGCAAGATATTATAGACACAACGGAGTCAAGCAATACCACTAAAATTCGATGTTAAAACACTGCAATCGCAAGAGACCGCTACAATATTTGCCAACCGCATTCCCTTCAAGCTCTGTCAAAATCTTAGCATTATAAACAAACCATTGAACACCAAAGGGAATGTTATCAGTAAGTTATCAGAGCAGCTGCTTCTGATGTGATTGGTTTCAAAGCGCCGCCAAAAAAAAAAAATCTAAATGTAGACAGGTACGTGCAGTAAAACATGGAGCATATAAAGCTGAGCTGCATCGAAGGATTAGAGCTGCACGTGAGATCAACTAGCTGAAAAAAAGTGAAGGGCATAAGCTACTTGAAAAGAAAAAAAAAAAGCATGAGAAGTACGCTATGGAGGAAATGAAGAGATATTACTACAGAAATAGGATTCGAAATTTTTATCGAAAATAAGACGAAAATGCGAGGACTGAAAAGCAAAAATGGAAATCTGAAATAATCAATATGGACAACTAGTATTAGAGTCCCAATCGGTGCTGAGAATATTAAAAGACTACTTCTGCAAACTGTATAACGACTGGTGGTGGTCAAAACACAGCTGTCAGGCAAAATGATCTATTCAATCTGGACGAAGACGACAGAGAATTCCTTCTCCCCGAGTTAGACAAAGTTAAGGTAACAGTTCTAGTTTGCTGGCGCAGACAGTGCATGCTTAACCTTTTTAATCAAACGGGATCATTCTATCCGAAAATACTGCAGAGTTTTGCCACCCTTTTCCAAGTCCTTCTAGCGTTTCAATTATTTAGAGCCACCTGAACAGCTTTCACGTCCTTGCTCATATTGGGTCTAACATCACCCAAAAAAAAAAGTTATTCCGAACTCGTTAATGTGCTTGTTTTAATAAATAATCTTTAACGACGTTAAAAAGTAAAACAATCTTGTACATAACCACAGTGTACTCCAACTTTAACTTTGAATTCTCCAGTTATTTCCGTATTTGACTTCCATTTTAACTTCATCTTACATAGCGCATATCATCCTTAACATATATGGTAAGTCTAGGGTACATTTTGAGATCTTAGCGCCGTCCAAATAAGAACTCTGAAAACTCTATCGAAAGCGATATGCAAATCTATCTGTTTATCCGATGTTTATATGTTTATCCGTAAACATTGGATAGCGGTAAATGTCAACTTGCCTCCGAAAAAGCCACATTGACTGCCATAGAGTTTAATACAATATTATTAATTAATTCACCAATCAACTACCGATCAGTTCTCTACTTCTTTAACTGCTCTAGCAACAAGTTTTTCGATTCTTTTTGACAACATTCATAGTCTAACTCAAGAGGCATTTTATCGGTTTCGCTATTTTCACTGTATTTGGTTCACGCTTGAAAGGCTTGTCTTTTGTTCTTTACTGTTTTTGTCTCATCGTTCTATCACCACATTTCGTTTTTTATATGGAGCTTCCCTTTTGAAACACTGAATAGAGTTTTTGCACTACTTGTGTAGTTTTGTTCGAAGTTGTTCTACATGCCTTGTGCTCTAAGTCCTTCTTCTTGATTTGTGACGTTTTGGAGTCGTTTCTACAAATTTAGCACACACAGCTGCCTTTTCTTTCCTTAAATTGTGCTTTTTTTTTTCGACTCACAATTAAGTGAGTTCACGAAGATCAAACACATGACGACGAATGGAATTCCTTGAGCCATAACGACTAGCCTCAACTCCACATCTTAGTAAAATTATCACCTCTTACTTTAAATTCGTTCGCGCTAATATTTCTGACTTAAGGCGCAATTTTCCTATTTGCTGTTTGTTACATTCGTCCTATCCAACCAATTTATAACAATCACCTAGCTGTAAACCCGTTTGACTCGCTATTTAAGAAGGTCGATTCCAGCGACGTTGTTGAATGTAAGCCCGAAAGCGGGCTTGAGGGTAAACTGAGGAGCAGTCATATCGAGACGGGTGTTACGGTTGAAGGTTTGAAGATTTGAAGGGACGGAATGCTACTGACAATTTCAAAGAGCACTGGTGTTGACAATATTATAGAGCAAGGGGAAGCAGGAGATATTTAGTCGGTGTTCGAAGTTGACAATTGAGTGGGTGATATTAGCATCACTTACGAGTCTTATCGCACGGCTTTGAATCTTAGCTAGCAGGTGCAGAGAGGTTTTAGGAGTATTTGACCAGAGATGGTATTGTACTCTAGTTTTGGGCGGATGAATACCTTATATTATATTGAAAGGAGAGAAGTATTTCTTACATTGTTTGACGAAATATAGACATTTCACATCATTTTTGAAGACATCAAATATGTGGTCATTCCAACGTAGGTTGTCATTGACACACATACCGAGAATGGAAAGTTTTTCGGTTTCAACAATGCAAGTGCCGTTCATGGATAATGGCTGGATGTTTTGATTTCGCTTGTTGCTATGAAAACCGTATTGACGGTAATTGACAAGTTTTCGTGTTTCGAGTTGTTTCATGAGCTGACGGCTTATTAGCGTTTCCATGACCTTGAAAAGAAGGGATGTAAGTGCAATCAGTCTGCAGGAGGAGAGAGAAATTTCGCCTTTTTTTAGGGACGAGCTGGACAAATTCTGTTTTCAATCTGATTAGAAAGAGTCCTAAAGAGCAGGATTGATGAAAAAGCTTATGCAATGGTTTTGCCAGCGTGAAAGAACACCTCTTCAGAAAAAGGGGAGATATCAGATAGATACCATCTGGACTAGCGGATTTGTGTTTGTTAAGATCTTTAAGTATTCTTACTACTATACAAGGCAGCAAACAGACTGGCCTTGTCTAAAGAAGAGAGTACAGAAGTACAGTTTTGCCTATTGTACGCTCAATTGAACGATTATGTCGACCATAATCTACCTGTAATGGACAAACTGTGCCTACTACAGAATCACAATTTTAATACGTTCATCGACTGTTAAACAATCTTTATTTTAAAATGACAGACCTTAAACTAAACATACAGTTTTGGATGACAGTTTGGTTTGACGTAAGTGATTGAAACAGGGACGTCAAATGCAGACCATGAATTGGATGACCCTATGTACAAGTATTTCGTGTATCATAGAAGCAATACAACCTAGTAGCATAGCACCCTGAAACTGATAGATCTGCATTTAAACGCGAGAAACCGATGGCATACTTTTTTTCATCACCTTTTAGCTAGTAATCAGTTTTTGATTACCACCTTAGCTAATTCTACCTCAAGTTTGCCCTTAACGCCATGTAACTAGATTTTGCTTGTACTAATCAAAATAAATCTGAGTGGAGTTGATGCTCTCCGGGACTCTACCAGGGATTTCTCAGGATGTTTTTAATCTTTAAGTGGGTTGCTGAAGGTTCTCTTGTCACACTTATTTACTGATACATTTTCTTCTCGTCATAATTATGAATTGATAAAGTTACGTTTGTCTTATAGTGCGCTACGCTATTAGCGTTATTACAGAAATTTAAACAATAACTATAGGAATTAAGTTTGAATTAAAAATGTTTATTCATTACGAAAAGTATTTTGAACGCGGCTTTATATAGCTTCCTCGGCTGTTTTTAGCGAAGCGCATCCTGCCGGTCCGATTTTTGGCCACTCTTTCCAGTATTTGGGACTCCGCTGAACACGATGTTCCACGACCTGAATAGTTTGCGGCTTATTAGCATACGCGAATGACTTTACATAGAGAAAGTAACTGAGCGGATCAAATCGCGTGATTCTGGTGGCCAATTCAATAGCCCATTTCGTGATATACGAGTAATGTTATCGTTGAGTCGAGTCCCCAATAAGTCAATGGTTTCATTGTGAGCATGACATGTAAATCCTCTAGATATATTTCTTCCATGTTTTCACCGGAACAATAACTACTACTGTTTATTTTACCAAAAATAAAAAATAATTATGTCCCTAGCGTTAAAACTAAATTAAATAGTGTACTTTTGTTGAATCTAATTAGACTTTTCTAGATTTGCCTTCTAGTTTTTTGTCTTCAATCTCTTCAAGAGCTCAATCCACGAACGTCCGACTAAGCCATGTTTTCGTCACTTAGTGTCTGTATTAACTGGATCCCGCATGGGTGTAGGCCAAAATCTTTTGCGATCGACCCCAAAAAGACAATTTAGTTTCACTATAATTTCTTTGGACGCACATTACGTTGACGCGTTGTTGACTTTGACTCAGGGACATAAACAAAAACTATCAAACATTACAGCACGGTTTAATTGTTATCCCTATTTCAATATAAAACGCTTATAGAGACTTTCATCAAATCAGCCTCTAGACGTCTTCAGAAGGTGATGTGCTCTTCCTTACTTCGATAGTCTTTAATTTCAGGAAGAAGTTGTATTCGTATACATATTTTTGGTGTTGCAGGATCTTGCATTAATAAAGTACCATCGATCTGGTTTTCTGCTTGACTGACCATAATTATAGTGATTTAAGAAAGCTTTTCAACAATGTGTTCTTATAAGGCGGTGCCTTCCAACTTTTTACAAAATCTGTTACATACAAAAGTATCAGCTTACTCTGAGAATAATAGAATAACAACGTCATTATCCATCGAATTTCGCACATTCATTTGTTTTAACCTTTCATAAATAGAAATATTTGAAACTTTATACGTAGGTACAATTTATTCACTCTTATATCTATTGTCGTAAATCCAGTATAATATGTTTGTCTTAAGCATTTATTAAAAATATTCATATCATCAATTATGAATTTATAGGTGGCATTTGATTGAATGACACTTTTATTGAAGGAGAACAGCAATTTACATGAAGAATGTCAACAATTTAAGATGGGATTGTCTTTTTATTATTTACTTATTAAGTATGCAAGATCTCATATGAGGAGAAAAAAAAAATTATATTGAATTTAATTTTTTTTCATACGATTGATTTAGATTAAAAGGTCGCCGCGATGAGATAAACTCCTTAGTTTATTCCATGTATAGTTAAATATTAATATATGGAGGTATTACTCATTCTTGAAGATTTTTTTTCATCTTTCTGTGAAGATAATGAGACAGACATTAAGGAATGGAAAATAACAAAATAAAACGATTGTAACCACGTATAGCAAGTATAGATATCTACAAATACTTACATATACGTATAACATACCGATAGACTACAAAGAATTCCTTTATTTTATTTAAAAAAAAAGTAAATAAATTAAAAGAAAAAAGAAAGAAACAAGATATAAGCGTACAAGTAGTATCTCGTAAAAACAACATGCAAACTTTTGAAATTCTTATAGTAATAGTTTAAAAATTGGTTGTTCTGTGTTTGTTTTGTTTGAATTTCGAAAAGAAAAAACATCTGATTTTTAAAAACCATACTTACTTACCAGGCTTACGACACATATACATATATTAATATTTCTTTTTATAGTAAATCTAGTAATGATTCTCAAAATTTGATAGATGACCCTTTAAAGCGGCAAATTTAGTTATACAATCTCCTGATCCAACCTGCTGAACTGCGTGTGAGTGTGCCTAAAGTCTTCTGTCAAGGACCTGTTTGGTCCATATATGCAGGATGTTCATCACATCCAATATTTTCTATCAACGACTGATGCTAGAGAAAACCATTGAATTTTAGAACACATCCCACCATTTCAATAATTTCTGGGTCCTGTACGATAAGAGAATAGACAATGCACGATTCTTACCAACGTACTTAACTGACATACATACGACTATAATAAGAAAAAAAAAAAACTTTTTTTAATTTCTCGAAAAAATTGTGCAAAACTCACACGACATACGCCGATTATATTGGAGGTAGTGACAATAGCCCTAGCATCCAACGAGGGCAATAACATTGTGGTAGTTAAGAAGTTTGTCTGCCTAGGTTTTTTTTTTTTTAATTCTGAAAACACTAGTGCTGAGGTCAAACGAAAAATAATTTTTGCCAATCGATGTTTCTTTTGGCTAAGATGGCAATCAGTAACAAAGCCCTTTTTCAAGTTACTTTATATTTATAAAATTGTAATCATCCCAGTCCTGCTGTATATGGCAGAATAATGAACTCTGTCAAAAATGAGAGACTCTACCCTAAATGTTGTAAGAGAAAAATTCATTAAATGATTTTCGTTCCGATAGAACAGCGGACCGCATGGGGTGCACCGCGTCATCAACCTATTCAGAAGAGTCTAAATACAACAACTACAGTGATTGACATACGTAGAGTGGATAAACACCAGAACTTCGGCTTGAAAGATCTTCGAATAAACCCTGAGCAGTGGCACAGTAGGTGAAGACCTCGACTGGACTAAATGGATAGTATCGTTTGATGAGTTTCAAGTTTCAGTTTTTAAAATTAACCAAGCAGTAATTAAAAAAACGGCGAGAAAATTATAATCTATAAATTTCACTCTATTCGTTCAGTAATTCTGGGGAAAGCTTGCAGTACTGTCCTGGGCTGCTGGGTTTGGTTAAAGTGGCAGCCTTAGTCCCAATTAATGCGTATGTGCTGTAGCTTTAATATGTTAACTATAACAACTTCGATGTTGTTTGAAAGAGGGAATGCAAACCTAGATTCAACAAAAAGAAATTCATAAGAAAAGAAATAGGTCTTGCAATTTCCTTGTCAATATAAGATAATTATATCAAGCTCCCAACTCAAGATCTGTTTTTGCCAAAAAGCGCAGAAAAATGGTTTTCAATTTCCTTATGTCAAGGATTTATTTAAAATTGAAATCCACCAGTCCGGTCATTTCAACTTTGTGGTTATTAACTAGATTTCATGCCACACGTTGATAGGCATACCGCCAACACACACTTGTTACTAACTTCTCACCCTAAAACAAAACTGTTGATGTGCTTTCTCTTCTAGACTCGTTGGACCATTGTATCGTTTCAGCGAGCTTGTCATACGCTGACCAAACAGTTAGAGGCATATGGTAATACGAGAAACCTAATTGGAGTGGACTTAACAGCTTCAGTAGGAATTTTAACTTGTCGTTATGTTTCCTTAAAAACGACGTGGATGCCGCTGCTGATATGATCACCGACATTATTTTGTTTGGTATGGGATCCTTTATTCTTCACTGAATACGTGGTACGAAATAAGCTGTAAAGAGGCTGTTCGGGAAATGTTTTTTTTTTTTCAGTCAAATAAAACCTACCCCATAGAGCAAACCCGAAACAATTCAAACGACTTAAGCCTTTGAAATAAATGTCAATACGACCAAAAACTGAGGTAATACAATGTCTTAAAGGTAGTACAAAATGTTGGTACGTAGCTACTTCGTGAGTTGCGGGAGGAGGGACCCATATACTTATCAATTGGCGAAAAAGGAAGTTCGGTTTTATGAATAATCATCAGCGGGGCTTTTTTCCAGAGCTCTCCAGATGTTGAGATGGTCTTATTGCGGAAACTCAGAGATAGTTCATTCCCACAGCCTACCACCTTAACCCTGTTTTGCTAGCCGGCTAACAAATTCCTCTGCGCAGCTGTGGAGGAGCTGTGTTTAATTTCGTCATCGGGGTTTCGAACGTTGACGATGGCTACCTAAGGCTCCATGGGAGTGTTCTCGATACTAGTGCTCTCCTCTGCTGCTAATAGTCCCGACCTAGCTGATAGTCTTGGACCTTTTAAGGGTCTTAGATTATGATTTGTTAGTCTGCACGGTTTTGGTCTGTTTTTTATCTGTGGGGTTCACCATCGTGTCTTTTGGTTTAGACGAATCAATTTCTGTAGCTTTAGGCGCTACCAGATGTTCCTGCGCTTTTATTTCCTTGTTATGTCTTTGGATCCCTGCACGATCTCACTCGTTGAGAGTGAAGAAAGCCTTTTATGTCATCTTACTCAGAAATCTTTGAGAAGCTTTGCAATTTCTTTTGCATCTAGAAGTGTGGTTGCTTCGGGCCGGTATCTGAGTTAATTTTTCCACTATAGTCTTGTCCGATTCCGAGTGTAAGCAGTGAGGAAGAGGTGTCCTCTCTGGTATCGTCAAGTGTCAGGTCGTCGATCAACAGAATTTACGCTAGTCCTCCATCCGGTTATTTACTTGATGGAATAGTTTGAGTCCGTGTCTGATTCCAAGTTCTATTGTTTTGTCAGGTCAGTTCGATTTTGTGTGTGTAAGTTATTTTTGTTATTAGTGTCCGTATTTTTGTGGTTTTTGTTGATTTTATTTTGTTTGCTCACCTTAGATATTTGGTCCCAGGAGTAGTGCAGTAGGGGTGTCTGTAGCTCGTTCGTAATTGATTTAACAACCAGTAGCAGTTTCATGCATTAAATGCGCTCACGACGCCACTGAAGTCAAGTACCTCATTTGAACAAACAATCCACAGGACTATAATACAATAAATTTAATATCTTGAGAAAACAATTCTATTCTCTTAGCAAATCTTTCTGAACGTTTGTTAAATTTAACAAAAAAAATCTAGGGGTATACCAAGCTCCATGTTTTTTTAAGAATGTTAAATTTTTCAGTATTGACGTATCTGTTGATTTGTTTTCTAATTTTTTCCAATATATTTTCTCAGACTCTCAGTCAGATCAGTATTGAAGAGGTTTCTATGGCACTTCAATCACTCAAGCCTTGTTATAAGCCCGGAGTCGATAGGATTCCTGCCATCGTCCTAAATTAATTTCTTCACCGTTGCTAAAAACATTTAATGCGTGAAGGAGTTGAAAACTTCTTACTTGGTTAATATCTATAAGCCGCGATCCAAGAATGATATTGAAAACTACAGGGAAATTTGCAAGCTTTTTACTACCCAAGCTACTAGAAAATTTAGTAAAAAAAATAGACTTAAATTTTTAACTATTGAATTCTTGTCTAATGCTCAACTTAGCTATATATCTGGAAGATCAATGATTATCAATCTTGCTACATTTCCCTCGTATGTCATAAATGCTTTAGTAATACTTTAGTAAAGCTTTTATTCTGGTAACCATAAAATGTTATTGAAAATATTGAATCTTCTTGAATTTCCTAAGAACATTTTAAGTTGGTTATTGTCGTAACTTACTGGTAGAAAACAAATAGTATGAATCGATAAGACGCCATCTACTACTACTAAATTTTCATCGGGTGTTCCCTAAAGTAAACATTTGAGTTCAGTACTTTTTATAATGATACTATATGGCGCAAGAGTCATCACCCTATCGGAAGATGCTATAATTTTTGCAATTGGCAGCAAATGTCAAATCTACTTTGACTTTTGTGAAGTAAACAGATACAAAATACACGTCAACAAAACATGAATGGTTATATTCCTTAAGAACGCGAAATAATTGTTATCTACGATTTTTTTACGGAGTAATTCTTCTGTGGTGTTGGCGCAGCGTGAATTTCGGCGCAGATTTTCCAGTCGTCCGAGAGAAGAGAATAGACAACACGAGATGCTGCCAGGTCTAGCCGGGCCAGTCACAACCGTTCTGTTGAGAATACCGCAGCTGTGGTTGAAGATGTCGCAGAGGGTCCCGGAGTATCGAGTGCCACGGAGTGCCACGCAATTGGGCACCAACCGGCGGTCTTTACAAAGTGAAGACAGTGCATCAGCTCTTAGCTATTGACTACCAACTGCTTCTTACCTACGCTCAAGCCGTCCTAAATCTCGACAACGATGCCCATTCCTATTTCTGTGAATATGTGAATAAGCATAATTATCGCTTCTGGGGCACCGAAAATCTGTGTATAACCGACGAAGAGTCATTACACCGCTCAAAGTTACTGCATAGTATGCTGTTTACAGGATGGAGCAATGAAGCATACTGCATATAATTAAAAACTGTGCGAGAAAACTTATATACATGGCATGCAGTCAATTGACAATCTTAAACACCGACTTAATGTCTCCTGCCTTACGCTTCTACATTCGCTCATTTCAACCAAATCACAATTGTCAGCTTGTTGTAGAGTGTAGACACTATTGACTCCACACTAGCTTACTAGCAAACTCATACCCGTTTTTCCTTCCTACCGTGAGATTCTCAAATGAATCCTCGAAAAATCCTGACGAAATCTCGAACTTATTCTCCAAATTTTTTAACCAATCGTTTGCTACAAATGTGGGTAACCTGATATCAACTATTTTTCTTACATGAGCAGCTGTGCCCAAACTTCACTCCCATCAGTTGATATTAATATCGAACATGTAATGAAGAAAATAATCCTGCTCAAAGACTAGTACTCTCCGGGTCCTGACAGGCTGCCTGCCAATATTTTGAAAAAATGTGCAATGTGTGCAAAATGTGCAAACATCTTGGCCAAATCTCCCACCACCCTCTTTCATCTCTCTATACCACAAAATATTTTTCCTTCATTTTATAAGAGATCGTATAAATTCCCCTGCACCAAAAATGAAATCTCTAATTACCGACCCATCGCTAAACTCTCTTATATACCCAAACGATTTGAGAGCATTGTTTACGACCTGATGTTCTTTCACTACAAACCCATCTTCTCTCCTTATTTGCGTAAACGGGTGCCATCACCATCAAGGTCCTAATTCATCGGCAATGAATAAATACCCCCTGCGACCTTATATCGCGATTTAGGTCCAAGGGATTTTCCATCACTTGCGACACCAAATCTCTTTACCTTACATTCGTTAGGTCCAAACTAGAATATGCTATTTATGTATATGCCCATTACGGAATCTACCTTGCACTTGCCTCCATACAGTGATCATTAAATGTAATATTCAGCCCCTCAAAAAAATGTCTAGAAGTAACTGATGTACTCTTTGTTCATCAACTACTCACTGGTTGTATTGACTGCCCTACCCAGCTGTAAATAGTATCCATTAATACCAATTCACGCAACTTTAGGTCTGCATCCTTCTTCCACATCGACTTTCACCGAACCGATTACGGCTGTGACGAAACTTTGACCTGAATGCTACGAACTGCATTCTATTAACTGTCCGGGGTTGACCCAGACCTCAATCAATATCGCTAATTTTACGACGAATGCTCCAATGAAATTGCCAGTAGCATTTCACCCCTTCAAACCTTCAGCCGTAATACCCCTCTCACTAGGATTGCTCATCAGTTTACCTTCAAACGAATTTTCGGATATCAAATATAGTGATTCTTTTTTAAGCAACTCAACTCATTTATGGAATGCCCTACTGAGCTCTTATTTTCTAGTGATTATAACCTTCAAACATTTAAAACCAGCGTACATGGGTGTCTCTTTCTTTCCTCCTTAATCATCCTTTTCCATTTATGTGCAAACATTTTAATGGTTCTTAAAATCTCAAAATCAAAACTACACGCAAGTATTTTACTTCATTCATATTTCTGGCACTTTTGCCATTTTTGAAAGACGGTGATAGTATGTATTATACGAGTATACCAGTATATGTATTCAAGACCTATTTCCCATAACATATCTGAATGGTTTTTTTTTTTTTTCGTTAAATTTTTACCAATCTAGGCACGCACGCTTCTTTTTGATCTGATCAATCATGATTACGGTAATTCATTTATACCATACATTTTGCAAAATGCAATCGTTTGTGAAATTGGTGGTAATTGTTCGCAAAAAATGTAAAATTTAAGTTGGAAAATTAATTAATCAATCCGCAATTGCCAGTTATTATTTTCATTAGTGAGCCACATTTTTTACCTGCAAGATTTCTGACTACTACATACTTTCGTACTTTATTGTGATTTTCTTTTTGGAATAGCAAATACATAGAAAGTTTATAGATTATAAAAGACGAAATTATCCGTATCTGTACGTACGTAAGTTTGCAAATATAGGGTTTTCTAATAACGACTTGACAACTTTTTTTTTTTAAATAAGAAGCAAACCATTTGAGATATTTTAAAAACTTTATTATTGGCTTGAAGTACAATCAAAACATTTATGAATGGAACTCGAATTCGTCCATATGGCCACCGCGGATAGGTTTGCAGCGGTTGATTCGTTGGACCCAATTTTCAACGACACGGCCACACATTTCGGCCGAAACGGCTGCTATTTCGCGTTCAATGTTAGCTCTGAGCTCTTCCAACGTCATCGGCGTGTTGGCATAAACCAATGAATTAACGTAGCCCCACAGAAAATAGTCAAGCGGCGTTAAATCGCACGAACGAGGCGGCCAATCGACTGGCCCATTTCTTGAGATAACACGCTCACCATACTTACTCTTCATTAAATCGATTGTAGCGTGTGCTGTGTGGATTGTGGTACCATCCTGTTGAAACCACATGTCGTTCAAGTCCATATCTTCCAATTTGGGCCAAAAATAATCGGTGATCATGGCGCGATAATGCCCAAAAACGCCGCCGGCATGCAAACCGCATGCAAAATAGTTATTTTTGTGGATGAAGTGGTGATTCATGAAGCATATGTGGGTTTTCACCCGACCAAAAACGCATATTTTGCTTATTGACGAACGCATTGAGCCAAAAATGAGCTTCGTCACTGAAGATGATTTTGCGATGAAATTCATCATCTTGGCGCATCTTCTCCAGAACCCAATCGGAGAACGTACGTCGCTTCAAATGGTCCATCGGCTTCAATTCTTGAGTCAGCTTGATCTTGTATGGGTGTAAACCAAGATCCGCAAAATACGACATAATTTGGTCTGCGCGATGCCCGATTCTTGAGCGATATTTTCGACACTTCGACCAACCCGTTGTCTCACTGACACGGCAACATCACACAACGAATATGTACAATACTATAGACTCAACTTTTTGCACTTAACTTGTTACTGCCTGTCTACTAGGGCGAGAATTGCAACCGAAAATTGGAGTTAACACTCTTAAAGTTGCAGTTACCGACTCCAAATATCTGTAGAAAATTTTTATAATTTTCAGACGTTGCTCGTTAGTGTACTTTACCATAATGAAAATGTTGAGTTTACTGAATTTGATGATTGGTGAAAGAGTGCGTTCACAAATTAAATTCAAAGTTGTCAAGTCCCTATTGGAAAACCCTATATATATTTTGTTTTGTGGTATAAATAAAAGTTCGCTCTTACTCACGCCTTACATGATTTAAGTGATAACGAAATGAAATATACTGACACTGGTCTCACCCCGTTCAGCTTTCCAACGTCAGGCCCTGGACAAATATCTACCAAAATCCAACATTTGACCATATTGAAATCTCTCCGCTAGTGAAAACCCACCGTCACAATCGGAGCCATAAATATTGGTCCCAATGCCCATACGACAGTGGCGGTACTTACCATGTCGTCCGAAAACAATTGATAATTCTTACATGAAGTTAAAGTTTTGGAATCAAGACACCCTATACTTATGTATGTACATACATCTTATGTGCCTAAGTGTTGTTTCCTAGATTTTCCTGAACGATTCCAGTTATAAATTAGTTGATGAATTCCTTATACTCTTTTCTAAAATATCGTAGAGTTCCAAATTATTTAGTCTTCAAATTATTTTGAGCACTTCCATTCTCATTAATCATTTCCATAGATTTTTGCTCATGATAGCCCTTCTGGAGTTTATATTGTAAATGGTTTCTGTCTTTTAGCAAAAGACCTAAAATCGTTTACTATGCGTCCATGATCCTTATTCACATTTTTAATTGAATAGAGGTTGTATAATAAAAACCCAAAATTTAAATTATATACACATACAGATGTCTCTGGTGTTGAAAGTGAACTCCTGCCGAGTAGACCTAATTTCACTGAATGCCCAGAGGTTCATGGTCTTTGATATCAAAATGAAACTTGTGTCGGAGGCACAAATTCCACATTGGTATGAGTCGAGGTCGATCTAAAACCTTTTGCTTATCTTAGACCCATAGTACACAGCACTTGTTGCAACTCTACATTGGGCCTAAGCCAACAGGAGAATCCTTCTCATGATTTTGGGTTTAAACCACAGTCAACATGGTGCTCCATGTTAAGGACTTACCTCAACAAGTCAGGCTCAGACCGAGATCGAGCGGGCTCTTGACTCCCATGGTACCGTGATAAAATAAAAAAAAGTCCTGATAAGAACTAACGGTGGTCCTGCCCTCAACAGAACCTATAACCGGCAGCTTGTATCTGTCAAATCATGAGCCTTCAGAGACATAAAGTTCAGAAAACCGTTCCGATAAGACCAATACTTTGGTCTGCCCCGGCTTTTTATTAGACAACGTCATTGATGGAAAAAGCCTTGATAGCAGTGCTTATACAAAAACATTCAGAAAAAGTTTATTGCTGCCAATACAAGCTTAAAAAAGTAACAAAAGTGGCGAATGCATGGCCAACTATAACAAGAGCGACACCAAAGAAGAAAGAGAAAGAATCTCGATCTTTCTAACAATCTTTTAAAATTACAAACTTATATTGAAGTTGGTTGTGCTTCTGCCGGGCGGGTACACTTCGAACTATCCACAATATTGTACAGTTTCTGTATGGGCTTTGTACATTTGCCTAGACCATTTCTGCCCGCATGAGCCTTCGAGACATGACGGAGCCGCCATTGTATTGCTGATAAGTTCCCACTTTGGATGACAACAATGACAATTTTTTTTGTCCGTTTTTACCATTTTGATTTTCATCTTACCATCGCCAACAAAAATGTTGTTGCATCTGCCTGAGATGCCGCCAATAGCCAAGTCGATTTTTGGGTACTTTCAGAAACGTTTTGTCTGGAATTGCAATGATAGATTTGCTCTACAAAGCCACCAATGAGCAAGCCTCAATGTGCACAAGTATGTAACTTGTATTATTTCATTGTTATTATTCCATTGAAACATGCGTTGGAAAGCTACTGTCATTGTACGTCATTTTAGTATATGTCATTCAATTGAAGCGTAAACAACAATATTTTTTTTCACTCGCATATGTCGAACTTTGTGCCTGAAAAAGTGTTTTTGCGGGGAGTTCTTCTTCATGAAGAAAACTGCTGCCGAAAGTCATCGTATTTTGGTGAAATTTTATGGCGAACATGCGCTGGCTGAGCGAACGTGCTAAAAGTGGTTTGCACGATTTAAAAGTGGTGATTTTGGCTTGGAAGACGATGAACGTCCTGGGCAGCCAAAAAATCTTGAAGATGAAGAACTGGAAGCATTACTCTATGAAGATTGTTGCCAAACACAAGAAGAGCCCGCAGAATCTTTGGGTGTCACTCAAGCAGCCATTTCAAAACGTTTAAAAGCAGCTGGATATATTCAAAAGCAAGGAAATTTTGTTCCACATGAACTCAAGCCGAGAGACGTCGAAAGGCGGTTTTGCATGTCCGAAATGCTGCTGGAACGTCACAAAAGGAAGTCATTTTTGCATCGGATTGTTACTGGTGATGAAAAATGTATCCATTACGACAACCCCAAGCGCAAAAAATCATGTGTGAAACCCGGCCAACCAGCCAAATCAACGGCAAAGCCGAATATCCATGGCGCGAAGGTAATGCTCTGTATTTGGTGGGATCATATGGGTGTGCTGTATTATGAGCTGCTTAAACCGGGTGAAACCGTCAATGGACAACGCTACCGAGCACAATTAATCCGTTTGAAGAGAGCAGTAGCCGAAAAACGCCCGGAATATGCGACCAGACACGAGGCAATAATTTTCCACCATGACAACGCTCGGCCCCACGTTGCTATTCCAGTTAAGAACTATTTGGAAAACAGTGGATGGGAAGTCTAACCCCACCCGCCTTATAGCCCAGACCTTGCCCCTTCTGACTACCATTTGTTCGGGTCGATGCAGAACGCCCTCACTGAAATACGGTTCACATCAGAGCAGAATATCAAAAATTGGCTTGATTCATTCTTGGCTGCCAAGCCGGAGCAGTTCTTTTGGGATGGGATCCACAAATTGCCAGAAAGATGGGAAAAAGTCATAGCTTCGGATGGGCAATACTTTGAATAATGCTATTGTACATGTTTTTCTTAAATAAACGTTCAAATTTTGAAGAAAAAAAACCGCACGAATTAAATTACATACCCACAGTATATGTAAATAACAATAGTAGATGGACTAAGTCCCAAAGACTAGTAGCAAGGGTTTTTTTTCGATGATTTGATAGTCACCTCCCAGAGACCACCCTGGTGTGGTGCTCCAGGTGTTTTATTAATTAATTAATTTATTTATTTATTTTTTTTTTATTTTTTTTTATTTTTTTTTGTTGTTGCGCCAAATGGTGTGTAATCTTCATAGATACCAGTAGCCCGGGCAATACCGATTCGCTAGCTTGATTGCTCGATTCCAGGAATACCCCTGTGTACTAAACCACACCCTACACACTTCGACCATTGCTGCGTATGCACGTTTTATTCTTTCGATCCTTCGCAGCTTTACACGTTTGTTATGAATGTGCAAATCTCCATACAAATTTCTTCTGTCCTCAACATATGGTCAATTATTGACTGTGGATTTGGTAAATGTCAGTTCTCCTTCATGCTCTGTGTCTTCCTCCTGATTTGAGCAGTTTGGGCAAAAAGTTGAGCTTTAGTGCCCGAAGCGGTGTAGGTATTTCCCATAGACGCCGTGGCCAGTTAGAAACTGCGTTAGGTAGTAGTTACAATTCCCGTGTTTTTGATTTATCCAGGCTTGGATTATCGATATTAATTTATACGCCTATCTGCCTTCTTCAGTTTTAATCGTCTTGATGCCTTAGGCGTCGTTCTGGCTTACGATTTTTCTATTGTATATTCTGAGCGTCTCGTCGGTTTTCAAATCGAGTAAAAAGGTTAATGAACGCCTCTGGCGATAAGTTTTCTTTCAATTCAATACAGACTGCCTTAGATAAGATGGAAATAAAAATTGACACGTAAGTTTTCTACATGGTAATACACGTGAGTGTAGAAATGAAGCCATGTGTTGCGTGCCTTCTGCAGATAGAATAAAAATGAATACATTGTTTTACCAGAGTATGTACATAAATGAAGCATTCAGAATTTTTCAGGAATTTCCTATAGTATGAGCTGTATGCCATCATGAAGTGTATCGGAGTTAGCTTTCTGTACAAAAAGCCTGGCTAGGGTGCCTGGATGCCTTCTTAGTTCATTAAAACTTGAGTTTTCAAGCCTGGGTATTCCATAGTCCAAGTATGGAGTTAAATTTTTCAGCTTGCCTGATGCAAAGCAATCCTTGCCTTGTTGTACTTGCTGATCTGTGATCTCCTCAAAATATCACTGTTCTGATATGATATTTTAATGAAGAGCCTGTTCCATTACATTTGCGCTGACCATAGGTATTATTCGGTATTCACGATTTGATGCCTTCCATCGTATTATCATAGGTGTGCTATAGTTCGGAGCACTTTGCTTATGCTGCTGAAGCGTTTGAGTAGTTAAATACGTTCATTGATACGCCTGTCGTGTGTTTCGATCAAATTAACTTTTGTTTTATTTGCCATATTAGCCCCGATTTGTTTTAGTTCAAACTTTACTTCCTGAGCCTCATTCTCTGTCAAGTTGTGTGTTAAAAGTATGCTAATGACTCTGCTTACGCGGTCTTCCAGATTATGTTGTGTGCGAAAGTGATGCCACCTGCCAATCTTGGAGTGCTGTTGAATTTAGATACATAGCTCGATTTGCTGCGTAAATCTGACGATTTACCAAGCTAATAACCAACGATGGTTTAGTCACTCTATGTTGTATACGTTAAGTCTGTTAATTCCAATTCTGTTAATTCCAATGCAGCTTATAATTAAAAGTGTGAAATAGTGATAGTCATAACAGGTGCCACCTTCGCCTCCCTCTAATTATGGTATCCATCCTTATCAGCAGTATTGAGATATATCGCAACTGCATAGGCCCTTATGCTTGCATTACAGTAGCCATATTGTTGCGGTGTTGAGTCAGTGGGAAGCCATCGCGGTGTACTTAATTGTTCGAGTTGCATCAATTCCCTTCGAAACGCAAATAATCGTCCTTTAAAGCCACTGGTTGTAGTCCATCTCATACCAATTCGTTTAGTCGTTTGATTAGGATTTTTGTCACAATAATTATGGAAGTCTATCAGCCAGTTGGGTCATAGAGCCTTGCTGTGTCCCTTAGAATTTGCCGGTTCGGAGCATATCAATTGCTTTTGTAGGCAAGTTCGTCTGATATAGAGTGTCAATGTACTCGTAAGTCAAGAAGTTTTGTTTCTGCCATTTGCAAGAATATTTGGTCCGTGATAGGAGTATTTATGATTTGAGCCAGTTTGATCGTTTGATCGCCGTTTTCGAAGATTAAAGTGACCTTTCTGGTGGATAAAGCCAACATTTTTTGCCAATTCAATAGTAGTACTAAGGAAGTCGTCGACTTAAGTCTCTCAAGATGCTTATCCGGATACTATTTTCAGTTTAAGAGAAAAAATTTGATAATTACTTACTCCATGTTCAGTCCCTTGTAAAGTTACATTTACTTATTGTGCTTAGTGAGATTTGGGTGTATGAAAACGAGTTTGACTCCTATAACATAGATGGTTATATTCCTTTTGGAAACTGCCATAAATCGTACTCTGCAGGCTGTATAGCCGTTTACATTAAAAGTGGGATTGTGCATGATCGCTTCAAAATCAGTTTAAAAAGTGCGGATATTATCAAAGTTAATTTTTCACTTACAAATTCAAGCTTTACGTTGCTTTGCATTTACCGGCTACATTGATGCCGCAAGAATATTTTTACCGAAGAGTTAAATACCGTGTTAAGTAGTATAAAAACGAAGAATTTAATAGTCATAGGCGACATTAATATAGATCTTCTTGACGATTCTGATTCCGAGTGTGAAGATTATATGCTACTGATGGCTTCGTTTGGTCTTAAAAGTATGGTGAATGTACCTACCCGCTTAACATGCTCAACCAGTAGCATTTAAGCATTTTTCTAAGGCTAAATAAAAATATTAGTACGGTCTTTAATTGTGAAGTGCACCACTATAAAATAACCGATCACCATTTATGTGAAATTAGTTTCCAAATGGAGTCTTCGCCTAGGAAAAATTTAAACAGGCAAAAAGCTCAAATAGACCATCAAGCATTAAAGGGAAAACCCAGGTATGAATTTTGGGAAACAGTTTTCTTGGAAAGCGACCCTTCCGTGGCTTAAAATGCTTTTATTGCGATCTTAACCGATCTTAATCTTAACTAACTTAAAACTAACTTAATTAATTCAACTTTAAAAATTTGCAAAAGAAATGTATAAAATCTTAGTCTGCAAAACCTATTACAATATAATTTGTGCAATAGAACTAAGATTATGATGGAACAAGCACGCGATAGCTACTACACCAATCGATTTACTCAAGCCAGGGGAAACATAAAGAAGGAATGGGAATTAATAAATAACATCTTAGGTAGGAAAAAGAAGTCTAATGACATTCCAACATAGAGGTTGACCGATCCACGTGCTATAGCAAATACATTCAATAGCTTCTTTGCGAATACGATATTTCTGATACTATTAAACCCACCGAATTACCTTCCAGTTGTAACTGCAATATTTCATCGAACTTAATTGAAGATAAATGGCAGAGTAATAGTTTCTTTTTTCACCAGTTTACTTTCTGTGAAATTTTCACAATTATTGCATGCAAAACAGGAAAACCTGCACAAGTGATGGTATTTCTGCCATAACTCTGAAAAAAAATCTCTTGGGGAAATTTTTGATGTCTTGTGTTATCTTTTTAACCTCAATGTCAACAGCAGTGTGTTTCCGGCGTCTCTAAAAAGGGCAGAGGTTCTACCTTTGTTTAGGAAAGGGATTTGTAAAAATATAACCAATTATAGACCGATTTCTCTGCTTCTTATTTATTGGAAAGGGAGCAAAGAGTATTTGGTTAATGACTTTTACAGTACCTCACTTAAGCTTAGAAATGGCGTTCCGCAAGGTTCTGTACTAGGTCCTTTATTTTTTCTTAAAAAATAATTTACATAAGCTCACTTTTCATCTAGAACTTTTACAGAAATCAAAGCACATTTGCAGATAACAAAAAAAAAAAAAAAAAAAAAAAGATTCCTGATGCTTTTCTTGTTGAACTGGTAACAGTTTTCGCCTCAGAGCTGATGCTATTTGTGTGACAAAGCAAGATGTGATGCCTTCCGTTATACTTCCAGTTGGTGAAACTCCAAGCTTTTGTTGCCATGTGCCGTCGAATTTTGGAACACCCAATGAATTTACATTGTCATTCATGATGCTTGCACACAGAGATGTTGTCTCTTCGATATTGCTAATGTTGGTTTTTGCCTGTTTGGTGTTAGACATGCGCTGTAGCCTTGCCATTTTAAAGCCAAATCGGTATTCAGTTTCATACCACAATAATTTATGGGAATCGATCTTACGTGGGTTTAGCCAATAAACTTAAAATGCATCCGAAAGGATTCGATCTGTTGCTGTATAGCCAATTCACCATCACCATCCAAAGATAACTACAGAAGCACACCTGTTGAGTTCGGGCATTTTTGAAAGTTTCTTTGCATTTCATCACAAATCCAGCCACAAGAAAAACGCTGTCAAAATAACCGGCGAGTGATTTATTCAGTCGTAAATTGTTTGTATGTGATCAATCCGTCATAGGGGGCACTAAAAACTGTATAATAAAAATCCAAAATTTAAATTATACACTTAGAAGAAACTAATTTTTGCCATGAGAAGTTTTAACAAGTTCCAAAAGTAGCCAATGTTAAAAGCTGACCGAAAATTAAAAAATTATGTTGATACCTGAATTGTAGTCGCCTTTCAATTTTGTAAATTGCTGTCAATCTCAGTCAGAATCCTCAACCGCATCAATGGATTGATATATCTCCAATTGATATTGTTATTAAAATTTTGGATACTCCTTGTAGTTGCCAGGATTTGCTTATGTTGAAAATTTACCATCGTCTTCCAGAGATTAAATAAATCTTTACTTTACTGACTAGCCATAAAGTCTTTGAGGTAGCTAAAGATTTATGAACAATATTACTGGGCAAGGCATTTCCGCTCAACTATTCACGATTCTGTCTGGAAGAGTCTCCGTCCATAAAGAATACTGAAAGTAAGCGAATATATATATATTTTTTCTGCCTTTTTTATTTTTGATCTTTCCGCTGAAAGACTTTCAGCAAAGAAATGCAGGTAAAACTATACGATTTTTCACCAGCCTTCGACATTTCAGTTTTAATATATAAAACTAACAGAACAATCAGAGCTGTTCTATCAGCATTATTATGTATTTTGTATACAAGTATATGCTATGATATAATATATTTTTGCCCCTCAAATTTAAACGCTCATTTCGGCCAATAAACATTTTATTATATATCTTTTATACTTTTTCTTTAATTTATAAATTTAGTTAGAAACTTCATAACAGAATTATGTGCCTGTCATTTTAATAAAAAAAAAAAAAAAAAAACCTAACAACAAAATATGGAGCACTAACTTAGCACAGGCGCTTTAATCTCTTTACCCAATTGTGACAATTCTTTTAAAAATTGTTTCGAATTGCTCAAGTTAGATGAACCGTATATAATTCTTTTATTTACATTCGCACTTTGTTTCTGTCTCATAAAGTCTACCAAATTTTGATATTCGATATAATTACCACCGCCAACCATAAACACAACAGCATCTTGGAATGGAGCTCGATTCTTTGGCATCACATCACCACCTTTAAGCAATTTTGGATCCAAATATAAGAAGTCATCCGTTTCCACAGAGCTTCGACATTCCATTATTTGCTCAGTAATTTTCGTGACAGGCAGATTCTGATAAAATTCGAAAATAAAGAATTTATAATTCAACATCAATATTGTTAATTATCTTATATATATACATAGACATAATTTAAGGGAAGGATTTATATACAAACATAGATAGAGGTTTAACACAAATCAGGTAGAACACATATCAGACGTTATTGCGATTCGTTAGACCTACCCATGTTGTCGACGTATGTAGGTGAAGGAGGAATCTTAAGAGAGGGTGCTACAAAGCGAATATCGGTGCTGGGTAAAAGAATGAAGAACTGTGGCATAGAGAGCAAAAGTACTATATATACATATACTATTCTACCTTGTTCTAGAAAATGCAAATCCGAACAAACAGCAAAACACCGATGAAGCTATTAAGAAATTTACCAAACGTCTAAAATCACGAGAGACTGGTAGAGTCTTTTCTGGCCGAGTGTCGCATAGCCTTTTAAGAAGTCCTACCTTGCGAGCATCAAGCACAAAAGACTTATGGCAACATTGTCAGCGAGCCATTAGAGACACTGCAGTTCTGCATTCGATGAGCCAGGATTCACCCAATCACAACAAAACAAAACTGGTTGGAATAAGGGTGTCGACAAGAGCATGCAGCGAAACAGGAGGCATAACACATGGGCTGAAAAGTCCGTGCCGTTTTATAGTAAAACACAAAATTTTTTGCAAAATTCAACTTTATTTATCAATATAGTTGCCTTCGAGGGCGATACACTGATTGAAACGATTTTTCAATGTTTCGATACCAATTTTGTAGTACGATTTCGGTTTAGCCTCAATTTCTGTTTCGGCGATTACTTCTTCATCGCTCTAGAATTTCTTTCCGGCGAGCATTCTTTTGAGGTCTGCGAACAGGAAATAGTCGCTGGGGGACAAATCTGGAGAATAAAGTGGGTGGGGAAGCAATTCGTAGCCGAATTCATTCAATTTTGCCATCGCTTTTCATCCAACAACGCAATATAATAGTCGCTATTAATAGTATGCCCCTTTTGGAGATCGTCGATGAAAATTATTCCATGTGTATCCCAAAATACGGATGCCATAACCTTGCCAGCCAACTGTTGAGTTTTTGATCGTTTTGGACGAGGTTCGTCGCCTGCTCGCCACTCAGCTGACTGCCGACTTGACTCTGGTGTGAAGTGATGGAGATAAGTTTCATCCATTATCACATACCGACGTAAAAATTCGGCTTTATTGCGGTTGAACAGCTTTAAACACTCCTCTGAATCATCAACAAGTTGTTGCTTTTGGTCGATTGTGAGCAAACGCGGCACTCACTTTGAACAGAGCTTTCGCATGTCCAAATATTCGTGTATGATACATCCAACACGCTCTTTTGATATCTTCAGAGCCTCAGCTATTTCGATCAACTTCACTTTACGGTCATTCGTAATCATTTTGTGGACTTTTTTGATGTTTTCATCTGAAACAGCCTCTTTTGGACGTCCACTGCGTGCACCATCTTCGGTGCTTGTATAACTATTTTTCAATCCACTTGCGAATGGTTCGTTCGGCTGGTGCAGAGTCCGGGTAACACTTATCAAGCCATTTCTTTGCATCGGCTGCATTTTTTCCCATCAAAAAGCAATGATAAATCAACACACGAAATTGCTTTGAATCCATTTTTTTCACAATAACAAAAGTTGCTTCATTCACAACGCTATATCTCGAGAACTAATCGTCCGACAGCTGTCAAATTTATTCACGTATCTTTTGAAGGGTGGTACTAACTGAAAATGGTATGGATTTAATCCAAGTGGGGCCCTCTCTTAGAAACGACTTTTCAGTCCATGTATTACAAGACGATACTGCACAGAAAGACGACAGCTGATCAATAACTCTATGAATAAAAACACGGAGGAACGTTGCGTCGGCTTCCCAAAAAGAAAAAGAAAGAAGCAGGGCAGCGATTGATCAAGACTTCTTCACAAATGATATTGTGACAAGAAGGATAGGAACAGTAGAGAATATGTATGATGGCAAAACAGGATTCCGACAAGGTTATGTATGTATGTATGTCACCAGAACCAGTGGATTTTTTTATGCAATATCTTAAAACACTCTACCCACAACTTTGCTGGTAAAGTGGATCTACCCCTACATATGGAATAACCGAAACAGTCGGAAAAGGTGCGAAGTCTGAAAAGAAAGTCCTTGAAAAAATAGATAGCTTCTTTTTGCAAATCACATTTCAGCAACAGGAAATTGCTGTGAAAACTAAATTGAAGCAAAGGCCATACTGTTCTGAAATTTGATTAGATTCAAGAGAAGGATAATGACACCTGTACTTACCCAGGTATGCGCAAAACAAATAACGCTTTACCTTTTTACCATTAAGCAATCACATAATAGTGCGTATTCCTATATTTGATTATCGGGCATCGAACCAATGATCTTCAATATGACGAGCACGTACACAACTTCTTACGTGAGGATGTCGATTGTACAACATAAAACAGCATAATAATTGTCGGTCACGTATGAACTGTTCATAATTCTTCTGTTAGTTCTTCTAGATATAAATGTGTTTCTTATAATTAATGTATTTTTTCTGTTCTTTTTATTGAACATACTGCCAGTGATTATTATTTTCCATTATTAATTCAGTAGTAAACATCACCAGGACTATTTATTTTCACTATTAATTATCAATAGCAAAGCTAGTTACTGCTGTAAATCAATACATTACAACTAACTGCAAATAAGACCCACAAGATATGTGCAATTTTGTTATGACGAATAAAGAGAAAACTGTTTGTTCATGTTGCTTAATTTAACTTAGGTGGTGCTACAGTTAGTGTAAGCTTAGGCCTCAGCTATCAAGTCTCTCCAATTAGTCAGGTTATTAGCTAACTTCATCCATTTGCGCACTCCAGGACTATTTATTTTCACTATTAATTATCAATTTTTGTTTACATAGCAAAGCTAGTTACTGCTGTAAATCAATACATTACAACTAACTGCAAATAAGACCCACAAGATATGTGCAATTTTGTTATGACGAATAAAGAGAAAACTGTTTGTTCATGTTGCTTAATTTAACTTAGGTGGTGCTACAGTTAGTGTAAGCTTGGGCCTCAGCTATCAAGTCTCTCCAATTAGTCAGGTTATTAGCTAACTTCATCCATTTGCGCACTCCAAATCGGTTGAGGTCCCCTTCTGCTTGTGCGCGACACCTAAGTAGAGATCTTCTTCTACTGCGTTCTCTTTCTGGGTTAGATTTGAAGACTCTGCGGGCCGGATCATTGTTGTCCATTGGCTCTATATGTCCTATAAGTCCTCTCAGGCGACTGATGCGCAATTTTCTGATGTCGCAGGACAGTTTGTCGTTGAATCTTCTCCTCCAAAGCCCATCAACGCAAACGGAACCGAATGTTTTTCAGAGGGTTGTTCTCTCAAAACGACTGAGAACATCTGCATCCGCTTTCGATATTACATGCTTCAGGTCTTATATATGGTATTCTTCCTACTATTTTTTCCTTACTACTCAATTATCTTCTTAGCCTTAAGAAACAGTGATTGGCAAGAGTGATTCTTCATTTTATTCCTGCTAAGGTGTTGTTTGCAGAATTTATTGCAGAGCCAAAAAAGGTAGTCATTTACTACCTCTAAATTATAGCTGTCGACTGTAACGTCGATGTCGTGTCGATATTGTGTCCCTTATTGTTGACAATATATATGTACTTGTTTCTGTCCTCATTTACCGCGAAACTAATTCTAGTGTTCCGCACAATTGGTTTAAGTATGTTGTTAAAGAAATCACATCACAGTGCGTCACTTTGTCTAAAATTGACATCAAAGTTCTTAGTTAAGTCGTTACCGACCTAAACAGAACAGTGAAAGTTCTCAATAGATGCACGATTCCTTTTAAGATTCCATTCATCAGACATACACTCTTGTCACCAGATCTGAAAAATGAGTAATCTCTACAAAGTCATTTCCAGCAGCTTTGAATACTTCGGCCGGTAAGCCGTCAGGTCCAGCTGTTGGATTACAGCTTAGATATTGCTATCCTTACTTCGTTCTGGCCAGATGGACGGAAGTTTTAGCTATCATCGGCTGAGTTTACTGATCTATTCTGCCCGACGGCGGGATGCCGAGGCCATTAATCGATTCTTCAAATATGTTAATCTCTTCAGTACGCGTTGACGGCGTAGGCCAATATAATGATACTGGCCGAGCATACCTTTGTCCTTTTAACCTACACGAGCAAAGTTCATGTTGCTACCACTGCCAATACCAATTAAATTGTAGTATAAGTTGTTCTTCAATATTATATTTGGCAATAGTCACTTAAGATGACTGCTATGATAGCACACAGAGATAAAGAGTGTAATCATTGAAACTAAAGCATCACATAAGTTTTGAAGAATTTAGCTTCTAATATTTAACGAGAAAATTTCCAATATGACAGCAATATCCGCAAATGGAAACCAGAAGAATCACTACCATAGCGCCATCGAAGAGAATTGAATTTAAAGAGACAAATACACGAAATCATATCTGGATGAATGAAAACATGCTCAAAATAGCAAATTTACGGTACATAATCGTATATCCCATCTACAAGAAAGGCGTGCACATATTCAACTGAGCTATAATGCGATATCCTTACTCAATGTAGCATATAAAATTCCACCTAATGAACATTGAAAATGCCCTAAGGCATTACAAGACATGGTCTTGTGACTCCGTAAATTTGGTGTTGGAACAAAGTTGGAATAAGTTCCAAGTTCCTAACCGTCAAGTTAGGACGGGTTTCAATTTCGGTCCGCAGCAAATTGTGAATTTGTTTGTTACTTTGACCTCTAATTTAACCATGTTCTCCATCCCATATGCATTGGTTTGAGCAGAAATCTTCTGTGTAGATTGCGGGACCTATTCCTTGGCACATATTAGATGTGCAACCTCGATTGCAAAGCTGAAATGCAAATTTCGATATACTGATGAAAAAACAAACTCATTTCCGAGAGCTATTATACTCGAAACTGCGCAATCGATAACAGCTTAATCACTATAAAATCAGTTGTTCAATACCTGCACTCAAAAATCACCAAATTAACAAACTCTGATAAGTCTGACGGCTCAAAAACCTTACCAGTCAACTTCAATTAAGTTGGGAAAATGTATGTCAACGTTAGTTGACCAATCCATTCTGTTACATCTCAATTATGCTGAACACACCGAAAACAACGGATCCATTCAACATGACCTCAATTTTCTTAGTAAGGAATGTGGATCCACCAGATTAACCACAATGCAAATATTGGAGGAATAAAAGCACATCTCTGGTAAGTCGGATGCACCTCCGTCTAATATATAGTAAGCCCGTGTAACAAATCTTTACACGATGAGCTATATCCATCAATCTCAACCATGTCAGCCCCAACTCATTTAACAGCCGCTACCACCGAGGCACGCGTTTAACTGTCTTAGATTAATGCAACTTTAATTACCAATCCCGTCCTAAGATCATTGCAAATAATTAGGGCTTTTGGGACATCCCTGAATGAAACAAAAGATTACAAATATTAAACAAAATTAATCTTGGTGCCACCAACAAAACAGAACTATCTACTTTCTTCCTCGAAACTGCCCCACGTCACGCAGCTCCGTCCTGGGTCTTTTTAGAAAAAAATTTGGTATACAAAACGTCAAATGTAAACTAGTTCCGAAGAGCAAAAACGACCAGTGTTTCGAAATACGTATACCCATGTTCAAATTGTAGGACGGTATACTCATCTCGGAAAAGATGGTCGTCAGCCAACGGAAGGATATGGTAAACAATAAGCTTATGGATAAAAGAAAATTTAGCACTTACAACTCTGCCCTATCCCATCAACATCCTTACCCAAACTGGTCATTTAAGATCCAAATCCTTCCAAGATTTTCTTTACACCTAACCCTTTTGCTTCATCTATAAAGAACACAAGAGTACTGAAATCAAATCTCTCTCCTACCACCAAACCTTGTTCCTGCGCCTTCTAAGCATGTTCCAATTGATGTTGCTCCACCGAACAAGGTTTCTAGATCCGAGGTGCTTGACCAACATGTTCCTTCTTCATTGTTCTCACCCGAAATACCTCGAACCACTCCTTCCGCCCACTGTAAAACTGACTAAAAAATTTTCAGATATGAATGATGGCAGTAGTTATGTAATATCTCTGTTGAGGCTCTACCTTGTCTATTTGCAAGACAAAGTCAACTCCGTTTCCACTGATGGCATAACCAAAGCCAATATTATAGTTTTGATTCAACGAGGTCTTCCTATCAAGCCAGAGGAATTGATACAAATTTTCGTTCGCTACTAAGAGAGCTTTGATATCTCTTCCGACGAAGTTCATAAAGATCTTTCTACGATGTCTTGGCATGTCAACTCTAAACGTCTTCCCTACTTACAAAGAACTCGTTCAAATTTTAAAACTATTACAGTTCCTAACATACTGAATTTTGTATCCACACGTCTAAAATGCCTGTCCATTTACTACAAAAATGTAAGAGGTTTGCGCTCTAAAATCTCCGCTTTATAAGAGTATCTCAATTCTCAAGTTTTCCTATGACCTACTTATTCTTACTGAAACAAATCTAATTCTTGAGATTAAAAACCATGAGCTGCTTCCTCCAAATTTCAACGTTTTTCGAAAAAATGGATTTAAAAGAGCTGATAATCCCTATGGCCGAGGTGTTTTACTAGCAATCCGGAACGGTTTTCACACAACTCCTGTTGACATTCCTCATACTGACAACTTTGAGTTAGTATGTTTCAAAATTATACTCCCCAAACGCTGTCCTTACGTACTTTGTTGCTGTTACATTCACCCAACTTAATCAATTGAGTCTTATCGACCTGTAGTTCACGCAGTAGATTTTTTGACTGATGATGCACAACCTGAAGATAGTATTGTTCTAGTAGAGGATTTCAACCTCCCTCACCTCGTCTCATAGACATATAAAAGGTGGACTGCCTAACGAATTCAATTCTATATCAAATTAGTGGAATACCGAATACAATGAACAGACAACTCCATAGGCAAAGGAGAAAAAAAAAAAAAATGGGCATCAGTCGCCTGCGGTAAATAGGACCTAAGATTCAGATTTCCATGAAGAGGCTTATTGGTTGAGAGCCAGATCCATTCCGGACTGAAGCGCCAACGAAGTAAGCAAGTAAGTTTTGTTGGATCTAACTGATCCTGCTTTGGCCATTAAACTGACTAAGAGTTCCATCTAAGATTTATTTTCTTCAGCGCATCGCTATGATAAGGGACTTAGCTAATGACATTGACAATTCAATATCGATTGTGTTTATCCTGCTTATGCTAATCTTACCAAATTTTCAGCTTTGTTATAATCTAAAATATGGGAATGGCCCTGGTAGAACAACAAAGGGAGCTGTTAAACTCTTGGTACAACTTTAAAAAATACAAGACAGTCTTAATTGCCATGCTGAATCATATGTATGGTGACATTAGCAGTGTCCAGTTGTTTACTGACGAAATTAACTGTATGAAAGCTTAGTCTGCAATACCCCTGTTGGACAGGTTATCTGTGCAGCCGTGTATATGAGACTCGATGAGATATTTCGCTTTATTTTGGAGTTCCTATCCAGGGCATTCATCCTGATTTTGTGAAATAAATCTCATTACGAGGCCGCTCTCTGTAAATCTTACTCGGAGCAAAGATTATAGTTGAAAGTATAAAATATACATTAAAACTAAATAACAAACTTACATGTCTCTTGACGACTAAGTTCTTAACACCCTCCATTACGAACGAGGAACCCTGTGAGACCAATTTAGAAAACATATTCACAGTTTTAGTGCCGCCGCCCTCATACTGTGTTGTTTGATTCGTGGACGAACGCTGATTAATGCTCTTCCACCTCTCCACATAAGCCAATGCTGAGAGATCGCAACCCGCTTCCAGAAGAGCCTCCTTCAATCGTTCAAACTCAAAGTCAGGAATATTTGCCGAACAAATATAGTAAATTATATACAGTCGCATTTTGTCCTCCGACAATCCAAAATCTGAATCTTTGAGCACGTCCTGTAGGGGTCTATCCAGAGTTTGCTTCGACATAATCTTCTCCTCCAATTCGAAAAACGAATCCAGACGTCGGGTCTTTATGAAATTGAGAATGGCCGTGGCAATCTTGGTGTGCATGTCAATGAGACGTTTCCTTTCCATAAGTTGAGGAAGTGAGTTAATTGCATTGGTTAGACGAGCAGTAGTATCGTTGACCATGGCAAAGGCCACTTCATTCTCGCCATCTATGCCCATTGATGTCTTTAGCTTTTTAATTTCTTCCTCCGAGGAACGATAGGATTCCAGCTCCTCTTGAATTGCCTCTGCCACAGTGGGAAATGGACTTCCCTTGTGTGTGACCCAGAAACGATCATTTTTATCCAAATCGAATGCCTTTAGCTTCTTCTTCGTTCCAGCTCTTTCGGCAGAGTCATCCTCTAAGTAGACCAGATTCAAGCTTAGATCTAAAATATCATGAATAAGTGCTTGATAGGACCAAGTGTGATGTAATGGTGTTGCCAAATCGATATTGCGGTCCAAGAGCAGCAACAGAGGTCTTTGGAAGCTGTATGCCCCTCCTGCCTGCGTGGCATCCATATGAAACAGATTACTACGTGCGTCCCAAAGATTCTCACGCAGCTTCTTTTCTAACTTTCGGCCCACCATTTCCGCAGCCCCGTTTCGAGGACATCGAATGATTGGAACATTGCCCAATGTTACAAACACAGAGAACAGACTATCAGCCAAGTTGTCCATCAAACTTTCAATTTCATCATCGCGAGTATTTGCTCGATTTATGGAATAGTACGATATCGCCTCGCTGTTTTGATGTTTGAATATAAAAAAGTCATCTTCTAGACTAACGAAATTCACATATTGGTCGTGGACACTACGAATGTTGGCTACACACCCGGCCTGTAAGGCAATCGCTGCTAGATCTTCAATTTTCTGCCTGGATATGGGAGAAAGGAAGTTTAGATAATAGACATCGTAAAGGCTGTTCTGCATATCTTGGTGAATACGACCCAAATTATCGTTTGTCGGTGCGCAAAAGTATACAGCTGGAACATCTGGAATGGAGTCGCGG
This sequence comes from Volucella inanis, assembly GCA_907269105.1. Taxonomy (NCBI): domain Eukaryota; kingdom Metazoa; phylum Arthropoda; class Insecta; order Diptera; family Syrphidae; genus Volucella; species Volucella inanis. Next base: position 78,493,343 of record OU026157.1, read on the forward strand.
TCCGAATGCAATTGTCTAAAGAAAGTAAAAGAAAGAGTATATCCCTTAATATGATTTCAATAATTACTTTCCACATTATTCATTTGTAAGATGACATGGCAAGTTTTAAACTTTGAACATTGAGAAAACTTACACATGCAATGTTACACCCAGATTTCGCAGGTCTCTTATGGAAATAATTGGCGATATGATATCCTGGCCGTCACGGTCGTAAATGAGTATTTTCCACACGGGTTCAGCTGCCAGTACCTTCTGCTGTTGGACATTCAAATTAAGCATTTGCTTTATTGCATCTAAATGAAGAAAACGAAAAAAACAGAAGAAAAACATCAAAATGTAAGTGAGTGATTCCAGCAACGTCCATAATTAAAAGTTTGCGAGTAAATTTTCGATGGACTTACTTATTTGTTTATCACGAAGAGTTAACATTTTGAAGGTTTTCTTACGTTTTTTAAGTGAAATAATTAAAACAAGTCGATAAATTTGTTGGCGATTTGAAGCATTATACGCGAATACAAATTGATGTGTCAAAGTGACGAACACGTATTTGACGTCTTGTATATGGCATAGTGTTTCCAGAGGGGTATATTGAAAAAAAAAAATCCCTTGTTCAGCAGTAACATAATTTGGGTTTTAACACTTGGTCATTTCCATGTCAAATCATTAGCAATTTTCGAATTCATTCCTTTTTTACGAATTGTGAAAAAAGCATTTTATTAAAATAACTTAATAAAGGGAATTTAAAAATCCCACAGTAGAGACAAGAGCCCACAACTGTCACATTTATGAATTCACAATTCATAATTCACAGTAGCAACGAACAATTATACTTGGTTTCATAGCCTTTTCACACCGTTTTTGGCTAAAAGTCTTTGAACACTCCAAATGCTTTCACACCAAACACTTACAGGTTTTGTTTTGTTTTGTAAAATATTTCAATTATTTCAACATCAGCTATTAAATTTTTACGTTTTTGATAAAAAAAAAATTAATTTACGCGCATATAACTTTATATAATCCTACTACACTTTAAATGTACTTTTCATTCATGGAAATAAAGCTGAGCAAGATATGAAGATTTTTTAAAAAGTAAATGGAACCATCTCAGTTTTTAAATTCAAAATCTGATTAGGAATTTTAATTAAATTTCAACTGAGAGCATCTTGCCAGCTGTGTTTTAAGGTTTGTGAATCCGCTAAAATTTATTGAACTCCCAAAGGTTTGTTTGGTTAGTTGAACATTCAATTTTAAGTAGTTTTTGATAGGTTTTATCAAAAATTTGTGTTAACGAAAAATTGTGGTTTACCGAAAATGTATGGGAAAAAAAAAACAGGTTTTTGATGTGGTTTTTGCGTTTTTGTGCGAAAACCTGGTTCTTGGTTCGGTGTGAAAAGGCTATAAAGTTTCTGGCTTGGCGGAATTTACCAGAGACTTAATGCAGCCTCAAACAAAAGAGAGTCTAACGATATTTATTCGGACTAACGGAGCGGCCAACTGACAAGTTATAAGAAGATCACTTGAACCCGTCTGACACCGTACGCTTAGAGCGATCCACCTTTGGCCAGATTCGTTTTGTCTCTAGACATTTTGATCCAACAGCCCACCTAAGTTTTGTTCTTCTAATAGCACCCAGCTTTAGTATTAGTTTGTAGGTAGCTATTGGTATACCTATGCTATCTTTTTGCGGCAGGGTAGGTGAAGTTGTTCCATTTTTTGAGAATACGTTGACCCTACAATTCCCTGGAATATCTCTGCACCCCGGCACCCGGCATAGGAGAAAATAGAACCGCTATGCCGTCTCCCTAAAAAAACGGCAGTCATGGGCGGTTTTAGAATTTTGTGAGACTGATGTCAGGGATTTTATAACGAATAGATGAGGATATCCCTTACTGATATCACGTTAATTAACGGGTAACATGGTGCAATAACGGTCTCCGATGACTGTCACCAACTGGCCGGCCGGAAAAGAAAAAGAAAAAAACTAATGACACCTCCCACATAAAAACAACTCCAAACATTAAACTCTTTTAATACAAGCCATTTAATACAAGCCCTGTCACTGGGAATGACTTTTCAATTGTTCTTGTTCCATTTTCAGCAGAGCTAAATTAGCAAATTCGATGCGAACGATGGTGTACGAAGAATTTAAGCTCTTGGGTCAATTGGGTCAATATGATCTATTCGCAAAATATTCTTCAGGGATGTACCAACTCCTGAGAACGGCACCGAATCATTTATTACGAACTTTGCTTACCGACTTACGTACAGCCAAAATACTTCAAACGTTACGCTATCTCATTGGCGCGGGAACATTATGAAATGAATAAGTAGATCCGAGTTTTTGCCCTAAACGCTCAATTGTTAGCCTATCGAGACGATTATAATGACTGAAGACTGACAATAAATTTTGATAAAAAAAAAAAACTTGAATAATTTGTAATCGTTGGAATGTATCTATCTATGATATATGTGTTATACCATATGTCGAATGATAGTATATAACATACGAGTTCAAGGAATTCCTATTAGAAAAAGAGGACGCTCCTTTTGTGTACAATATGTCATAATTTTGTTTTATTTATCGATGAAATTAACATAAGCCGTTTTTTTTTTTGGCACATCCCTTAATTTGCGTGTAAATTACAACAATAACGTGTCGATATAAGTAAATTTAATTACGTTATCTACTTAGGACACAGAACAGTGCTTCCAATTTTTTTTTTTTTTTTGTTTGCGATAAACTTTCCAATGAATTTTCATACAAACGTTTGTCAACAATATTTTATGAAAACAGATTAAATCTGTTCACCGACCGATAGATGTACTGGCATTAAACGTCATAGATACTCATATGTACTCGTATCTATATCTGTGCTTTCGTATTGGAGTAAGGTGCTTTTTTTATGACAATCGCTAACATGGGTGGAAAAAAACAGCTTATGTCAACTGGTCTCATATTTTACGCAACCCGTCATCCATATCACACAAACATATTGAACATTACATATGAATTGCTGTTATTTGTATTTTGTATCATTAATTAATGATTTAAGGCCCAGGCCCAATAAATCCGTTGCGTCCGTTGCGTCGACGTTATCGACTGACAGCTGAATAGAATATACATTTTGTTATGGAAGCAGGTCCATAAGCAACGGATATGACGGGAAGAACGGATGAAGTAGTTTTACTTTCTACTTTTTTAATCCGTTGACAGTTTATACATTCACACAGGACCATACATTTACATATGGAATTAAGGTTCACGCATTCCCAAGTTGAGAGTGAGCACTTTCATTGGTGGATACATTGAGAGAATGAAGAGAAACTATCATAGCTTGAAAAGAAAACATTGACATTAATTGAAATTTCAATTATTTTGTTTCGTTTGCGACGGATTCTATGAGACTGTAATTTCCGTCAAATAAGTCAACGTCAACATATCCAGAATCGTAACAGACGCAACGGATTCTATGGGCCGGTGCCTTGAGAGCACATTCAGTAAACCTTTAGACACGGCACGACATGCTTCAAAATCGATTTTTGTCAAAATTTTGGATGTGGTGTTAATATAGCTCGCTGTATATTTTAAAAATTGTCATGGAATTTATTATTCAAAAATTCGGGGGGAGGATAGTCAGTTGATTATGAATCTGCTACGGTTTTTTTTTTTTAACTGAGCTCATGACAATTTAACGGACGAGACAAGCGGTTTTTGAGGTGCTTACTACGAAATACTTTGGCACGTTATGAAAAACATTCATAAGAGGGCTACAAATGATCCTCGAAATGACTATCTGTACTAGTTTCCTTCAATGCTACGGAAACACAAATGCAAGTTGATGGTTATTGGTAAAAGTATTCGTTAAAGTACAATAATATAAAAGTAATAACAAAGCAAACAAAAGTAGTAAAAAATGTAATAAGTTTAAAGGATTTAGAAAAAAGAGCTGTGGTTCGATAACAGTTGCCAAAGAGCAAGACTGAAATTATTTCGTGACTTAAATACTGAAGCCCTTAGAAAGTCGTAATTAAGGCCAGTCGGGAACTTACAGCGGCGTACAGACAAAGCGGGATAAACTACTTTGAATATGAGGCGCGCAGACTGGGGTTCTGGAAAATAATCAAAAAACTTAACAGGCAAATGTATGTAATCAACAGAAGTCTCAGCCAGGAAACCCTCTTGGAACACTTTAGAAGGTTATTGAACCCATAAATGTTCATCAGAAACCACATCTTGCATAGCCCTATTACTCTACAGGAGTACTAATGCGAGTGCTACGTTGTCTGAAAAATACAAAGGCTGCAGGGTCGGATGGTATACCTACCAAATTTATTAAGTACATCACTAATAAGCTGAGCAACAATCTCGTCGGTATATTCAACAGCATTCTTAATCTTTCTTCCGGGTGGTGTGGAGTTTGCAGGGGTTCTCATTAAAACTCAATCTTTCGTTGCTTTCATCATACTGTTTTTGCAAACTAGTTAAGTTGCAGTTGAAATTGTTTTGACAACTTAAACATAAAAAAAGGGTGAAACATAGGCCGAGTTTATTCCATGAATGTCCAAAATATTTTTATTTCGTGCAAATTAATTCCAAGTAATCGCATGGTTATTACAATTGTATGGTTTATTTCATAGCCTTTTTTAATAAATGGACTATTAGGTATCTCAGTCTGTACAATTTCACAGGACTCTAATATTTTTAATCCCAGACCGCGCTTCACAAACACTTTTCAAACGACAACGTTTGAAATAGCTGAAAAAAACTGCAATAAAGTTTATCATACGATAACAAAACCTAGAATCACTTCAATATCGTACATATCTTCCGATTGCTTCAGTTTTTTCGCGGATGTGCTAGCATTCACTTCACTTGGCGCCTCTAACTTATGTCGATTCAGCGGTCTTCTTCCAGATATTTTCGGTCTCTTGCTGTATGTACGTGTCTATTTTGCACCTTTTTGACCACAATACACTTTGTCACTCATTATATAAACGAACCAATAACACTCACAAAACAAACAAAAAAAAAAGTTAGCACAATTGTCGATAAAAAACAAAGTTCCTCAAATAGCGTCCTTCCCGAATATTTCATTGCACGAAACTCACTGAAACCGACGTTTCTAAAGACGAAACAAGCAATAGTCTGAACACGTGGCAAATAGCTTCAAAAACATCTGCCGTATACCTACTCTAGTCCCCTAAAATACCGTCCCTCTTTTCGGTTACATGAGGCTCACTGCCTACCTGGCGGCTTTGTACTATGTAGACTTTGAAAAACAAGTATGTACTTTGAGATATAACCCGGCTATAATCTTTTGGGATATCATTTTAGAGGTCCAAGGGACTCAAAAAATAATTTTTTGAAAATACTAGAGTGGCCTAACCCATTAAGTTAGTTAAATTGGTAAAGGCACTAATAGTCCCTATAATATCAAAGGATGTGAGTTGCTGCCGATCCTGATCCCATAACGCTTCAAAAACTAAAGGTTGCCTTCAACTCAATTGATTTCTATTCAATCATCAAAAGTTTGACCGTACTTTTTTTGAGGCTCTTTAAATTCTTGGTTGTAACTTAGAAGCTTTCTTCAAGTATTGGTACTTTTTACAAAAACAAAAACCAAACTATTTGTTTTATAAAACAAATTTTGTTTATCTAGTTACCATATAATATTTCGGCCCAAAAAGTACTACAGTTTGACATCATGCATGCAATTTTTCATCCATCCTCTATAAGACTCATAAAAGGTTTGAAATCGAACACCGAAAATTTCATTCTTTTAACGCCTTTTCATTTTGAACTGACTTGAGCTTTTAACTATTTTATTTTTATATTTAATTTATTTATTTTTTGGTTGTGTTTGTCAATCTAAAAATTTGTCTTTAATTTTAAATTTTTTCCATTTAGTGCTTTCATTAATGTATTTTCTTTTTTATTCTTGTTTAAATTATTTGTAATATTCAAATGGTTATACTTTTTTATTTTCTAGTACTTATATTGCACTTTATACGTAATTTTTTGCTGATTTATGGTATATGCTGTACTAATTTTGAATTCTTCTTTATATACAGCGTGAGCGTTTAAATATTCCAATAAATATTGGGTATATATTTTAGTTCGTGCGGTTTTTTTTACAAAATTTGAACGTTTATTTAAGAAAAACATGTACAATAGTATTATTGAAAGTATTGCCCATCTGAAGCTATGACTTTTTCCCATCTTTCTGGCAATTTGTGGATCTCATCCCAAAAGAACTGCGCCGGCTTGGCAGCCAAGAATGAATCAAGCCAATTTTTGATATTCTGCTCTGATGTGAACCGTATTTCAGTGAGGGCGTTCTGCATCGACCGGAACAAATGGTAGTCAGAAGGGGCAAGGCATGGGCTATAAGGCGGGTGGGGTAAGACTTCCCGTCCACTGTTTTCCAAATAGTTCTTAACCGGAATAGCAACGTGAGGCCGAGCGTTGTCATGATGGAAAATTATTGCCTCGTGCCTGGTCGCATATTCCGGGCATTTTTCAGCTACTGCTCTCTTCAAACGGATTAATTGTGTTCGGTAGTGTTGTCCATTGATGGTTTCACCCAGTTTTAGCAGCTCATAATACGGCACACCCATCTGATCCCACCAAATACAGAGCATTACCTTCGCGCCATGGATATTCGGCTTTGCCGTAGATTTGGCTGGTTGGCCGGGTTTCACATATGATTTTTTGCGCTTGGGGTTGTCGTAATGGATCCATTTTTCATCACCGGTAACAATCCGATGCAAAAATGACTTCCTTTTGTGGCGTTCCAGCAGCATTTCGGACATGCAAAACCGCCTTTCGACGTCTCTCAGCTTGAGTTCATGCGGAACCCAATTTCCTTGCTTTTGAATATATCCAGCTGCTTTTAAACGTTTTGAAATGGCTGCTTGAGTGACACCAAAAGATTCTGCGAGCTCTTCTTGCGTTTGGCAACAATCTTCATAGAGTAATGCTTCCAGTTCTTCATCTTCAAACTTTTTTGGCTGCCCAGGACGTTCATCGTCTTCGAAGCCAAAATCACGGCTTTTAAATCGTGCAAACCACTTTTGGGACGTTCACTCAGCTAGCGCATGTTCACCATAAACTCCACCAAAATACGATGACTTTCGGCAGCCGTTTTCTTCATATTAAAGTAATGAAGAAGAACTCCCCGCAAAAACACTTTTTCAGGCACAAAGTTCGACATATTTGAATGAAAAAAAATTATTGTTGTTTACGCTTCAAATGGATGACATATACTGAAATGACGTACAATGACAGTAGCTTTCCAACGCATGTTCCAATGGAATAATACAAGTTACGCCATCTCTTAGCAAACCGCACGAATAGTTATAGACCCAATATCATATATCAAATTCCACCTTGGTCAAAAAGTTCCCGGTGGCGTCACTGAACGCAGTGGCAGACCACCGACATCGAAAACCGGCGAAAACATTGATGGATTAAAAGAAATGTTTGTTGGTCAATAACCGCAAATTAACCATCAGAGAGGTAGCGGAGGACTTGAACATAGCCTATGGATCCGTCCAAGACACGTTGGTTAATGATTTCGGTTTCCGTCGTGTAGCAGCAAAGTTGGTGCCAAAAGACCTCAATTTCATGCAAAAAAGAGACCGTGTTGACGTCACAAGAGAGATGATTTGCTAGGCTGAATCCGATTCGATCATCAAAAAGATCATTACTGTAGACGCGACGTGGGTTTATGAGTACTACACGCAATCCAGACATCAGGCAAGTGAATGGCTTTCACCAAATGAGCCGAGACCAAAAAAAAAAAACACGTCGTTTTGAGTCAAAAAATAAGGCAATGCTCACGGTTTTCACGGATTACAACGGTGTAGTGCATCATGAATTTTTGCCAGAAGGACAGATAGTAAACAAAGAGTATTAATTGGGCGTTATGAGACATTTGCGTGAAGAAATTCGCCGAAAGAGAATTGTGGGCAGAAAACTCGTGGATTTTGCAGCATGATATCGCAACGTCGCACATTGCCATCATTATTCATAATTTTTTTGATGAAAAATGCAACAAATACCATCCAACAGCCACCGAATTCACCTGATTTGACTCCATGTGACTTCTTTCTGTTCAATCGAGTTAAAAAACCACTAGGGGATACTTTTTTCAGAAGCCGAGAGGATTTCATGGAAAAATCGCAGGAAGCACTAATGGACATACCGAAAGCCGAATATAAAAAAATGTTTCGAGGATTGGATCAAGCGCTGGCATAAGTCTGTTTCAGTCGATGGGGATTACTTTAAAGGGGACAATATAGATTTAGATGAATAAACTTGTATTTTTAATTTTCTGAACAATTTTTGATCAATGTAGTATTAAGAATTCTTTGAGCAAAGTAAAATCGACACATTCACTTTGCCTTGCTATAAGATCTTTGCGACCTGAGCGTTAGGACTGCCTGCATCTTTTATGATAAGTATAACACTCTGTAACAAAAGCCTAAAAAAGTAGACAAACTAAAAGAATAAATACTGACGTATGTAAAAACCAGCGGCATTTTATATGTCCCTTAACAGGAGAGACTACACGAACACTTAACCTATGAGTTTTCGGCTTATGTCTGTATTCCACTGGGGCTGAGAAGACTGATGGGCATAGATACTGCACGCATTTGATCACTGAAACAGTTGCTCATCCTCCCATTTTTAATTACTAAGAAATTAAGGAAAACCGCAGATATAGTTATAATAAATTAAACGGACTTTTTGTGTTTGTCGAAAACTCACCTTGAGCAGCACAAAGTCCTACTTTATGAAACCAAATGGCCTAATGACAAGAGGACATCTTAGCAAATTATAGGTACTGCCAAAGAACATATAACATACCTATGATATATTTTCGGTCAATATACTGCTCTACTGAACCACTCTGGGTAATCTTTTTTGAATTCAAATTTTATCACTACACTCTGAAGATGAAAGCACTTATTTACAAATTCCTTACGATTTAAATAAAGGAAACCACTTGGGTGTAGCAATAAAATACAATACAACAGACTCTCCATAACCCTTTTGATTATGCACAATGCATAAATTATTTTTTGAAAAATGTAAACAAAACACACTTTCTTAAGAGTCATTCATTAAAGGCCAATGTATCCGTAGTACTCGTTCACTGACTACCGTGGATAACAGACGTGTGGATACGGGTTCGGTTCCCCAGGCAAAGAGTGCTCTCTTTTTTTTACTCACTTTTCAAATTAAACACAAAAAGTAATTGTGCAACAAGATCACGTGATGGAAGCAAGCGAACGTTCCGCTATGCCAATAGGAGAACGAGAATTTAAATCAGCTAATAATATAATACGACTGATACATCAGGCCATCCGTCATCGATGGCTAGTGACGTCACAGGAGAAGGTATACCAAATCAACCCCTTAAATGATTACGTAGCCCTCTATATCAACTTTAACTGAAAGGCTGCCTGGTAAAGTGAAAGGAAGGGCGCCAACCACATCAAGAGTCGAAGCAAAAGAAGGGCATCAGGGTTCAGACATAGACGAATACCCAAACGTCTCCGATGGTGGACAAAGTCCCTATTTGGAAGATAATAGTTTTGCCTCCTTAGCGTCCTCAGAATCAGAGGATGAGGATGAGCTAGTGGAGTCCCTTAAAAGCAGCATTAAACAGCTGCAACAAGGGTGCTGGTCCTCAAAACCAAACAATTGGCAAGTAGACAAAGAGTGAATCAAGCGCACTTCCACTGGAGCTACAAAAGCAGGTACAACCTATACAATATTAGAAACAACAACAGCAATAATAAAAACAACAGTCTTCGAAGAAAATTGTTCCACTTGTTAATACTTTTAAAATGGAATAAAAGGGCACTATTGAATTATGTCAGCCAGCTCTAGGAAATAATTTATTTATAAAACGGTTAAATATAGAACGCTACAATAAGATCAAATAAAATTACTGAAGGACACAACGGCGGGGTTGTTCTCCATTACACCGAAGGGTGAAAGGCTGCAAGCAAAACCGTCTACCGATCCGGAGGAGCTACTCGCATTGCTCAATGAGGAAGCGTGCAAAGGGCTCATTTTCGTAGGGGTCAAGCCCTACACGACGGCTAGAGCAAAAAGGGAGAACCTGAAATTACTGTTCTTCCTAATTCATCTTAGTCCCGGCAGCAAACTGGATGGTGTAGAGAATATCAAAGTCCTAGACCACTAGGTTGTACACTGGGATAAATTAAAAAGAGGCGAAAACTTTTTACAATGTGTTCGCTGTCAAAGGTTCAGGGACGCCGCGTCGAACTTCGAGATGCTGCTTCGATGCGTGAAGTCTGGAAAGGACCACAAATCAGAAGTATGTGCTCTAGTCAAGGATGGAGCGACTGAGAAAAGCCAGCTTTTTGTAAAAACTCGGGGCGCACTGCAACCTATCGAGGTTGTCTTAGGTTTCAGTACATAAAGAAATCAAATCTGGCTCCGCAGCAGAAAGTGGAAGTTATATACAAACTCCAGCGGTTATTCCCCAAGTTACTTACGCCCAAATGGCGGCAGATGTTGAAAAATACGGTACAATAAGGTAGATCAAATATACGCTTTGCTGCCGGGCCTAACGCACCTCCAGTCGTAATGGGTACATACATGGCGGAGCAAAGCCTGAAGGTCCTGGCAGTTAATGTTAATTTACTTATTAGGTTCGAAAGAGGGGCTGCACTATTTTTTTTAAGTTGCTTAAGAACCAAGCCAATGATGTGCTTTTGGTTAGAGAAACTAGGCTTGCCAAAAGACATAAAATGAGGCACAGAAACCGGCCCAACTTCATTTAAGGAGGAGGCGTTGGGATCTTTGTAAGAAAAGGACTGCGTTTTAAAAGGAGATATAGTCGTGTAGTACGCAAGTTCCAGATGCTGGATGCAAGTGCTCGAGAGGTTTTTCCGATTCCTAACGCTAGAATTGAAGGAGAATTAATTTATTATTGGGGAAATAATACACCAAATACTAGAGAGAACCTACTACTCAATTGTTGGGGTCAGCACAGTGTTATGTACCGACTCGACCCTAAGTCAACGGATAGTCCGTCGTTTCCTAAACACGGGTCCTATGACCTGACAAGCACTGACCACAACACCATAGCGGTCTCAGTACCGAAATAACCATTCCGAACGAAACCGTAGAATTGGATGAGTTTATTGAAAGGAATTTCTACAATAACAGTATAGTGTGTTGGACACACTTCTCCAGAACACTGATAAGGACACTCTCCACGAATTCGCTCTACTCACCGTCCAACAATTGACGAAACAATTAAACGAACAATGGACAAATTAGCGGCGCGGATGGTAACAATACAGCTTTGACCGCTAAATTTTAGGGATAAGTCCTCCAGTATGTTTGTTGTTGGTTGTTGTCCATATGATCTGATAAAGATGCATCCTCGTGCAAACCTTCCACCATATTTTGAAGAAATGGAGAGGAGATAGTTAAGTCTAGGACATCCCCTCTTATAGAGTTTCTAAATGTAGGTTTTTTACCCTTATTTAGTTTTTGCTATATAGAAATTCTAATAGTGACTCAACTGTTTTGTTTGTATAACGACTGCCCAAAATTGTATTGTGTCCATTGGCATCGCAACCGATGACAATGTGTACTTGCTTGTCCTCAAAGTTTCTATACTGATGTGGGAGGCACTTCCTCAGAGTCTTCAGCAAAATACACCGAACCTACATATGCATTCCCGGCCGTTGTGGCACTCAATTTGTATTGTCACCAGGTTTCTAGTTCCGAAACCTGGAAAGACAGAGAATTTTATATATTTCGCAATAAAGAGGGTTACCCTCTGTCTAAATAACCTTTGGCAAAAATTATCTCTCTGGTTTTGCTCTTTAAGCCAAAAAATCTTTTCATGATTTGCCCATAGCTCTTGAGTAAGTCCAGTAGGAATATTCCCTTCAGAACATCACTGACCAATAGTGTCCGAGGCTCCCATAGCTTGGTCTAGGTTTGCCTAGAGCACGCTCAAAATGGATGTCACTTCTTGTGTGCATTATCAGGGTTCCTATACATCCTACGGTACCCTCCTTTACCTCACGGACCGTTGTTATGTCCTTTAATTTTCTGGCCGTTGGATTAGGATTGTAACGGTTCTGGTTGATGGTTTTTTTGCTGGTTTTGGCCATAATGCCATGATGTATTGTTGTATCTGCAGCTGCGGTTGCATCTTCTACACTTTTAAGTCCTTTTTCTTAGTTTTAGGTTTAATAAATGTAAATACTGTAAGAAACGTCGAAAAACATAGATTAATTATTATGTTTAACTTAGAGATTATTTTTAAGCTATTTAAGCTATTTTTTAAACGTTGTTTAGTATAACTTGTGTCAATTAATGAATTAAATAAAAATGCATTCAAAATGAAAAATATGAAATGAATGTATCCGTAGTTAGTTTCATTCTTACAAAAAGCACGTGTTACTATTGGAAAAAAGAAAACAATAGAAAGTGCATTTTAGTTAATTTATATATTTTTATCTAACACCGTTAATGCGCAGGAACAGAAAAAAGCTTATACTCGGTACACTCATTGTAGGCGAAGTACTTCTAAAACGTATCCAATGCACGATACATTTCATCAAATTTAGTTCGCTATTTGTGCAGTCAGTGGTCGTTCTATTGCAAAGTTTTGTTTTTAAAATAAAATTAAAGAAACATCTAACTAAATACAAAAATATATGATATGTAGTTAATTCGTTTTAATGGCTATGTAGAGCACATTCCGAAGGAGTGAATTATTAAAATATTGATTTTCCGTAAATGAGGACACTTCAACACTTCCAATTGTCAAAGGTGTGAAAAACGCATTAACTTTTGTTGTCGGTTTTTCTTCTTTATATATTTTTTTTTATTATAAAACAAAAGAAACATCTCCTTAACTGTGACTTCTTATGAAAGAGATAAAAAGCATTTCGAATTAGCCTTTGAAAAGAAAAATCTATAAATTGATTATTTTGCAATTAAAAAAACCCCTAACCCAAATGCATCCTTGGATTAGCTGATATGTGTATACGAGTATGTAATCTACATCTAGGCACATTCCTATAATTTTCATACGAATATATATATTATTTCTCTTGTGATAAGTTGTTTGGTGAACAAATTCAGTTAAACCTATCTTTGAGCATACACAAATGTTTTTTTCTAATTTTAGTTTCTATAGATTTTGTAATTATATATTTATACTTTAGTTTCTGTTTTAAACTGACAGTTTATGAACAGAAATTACCACCTACCATTTATGTGTATTGTGTTTTTGTGAATTGCAGAACAAAACAAAAAAAAAATTTTTATAAACAACAAACTTTTTTTCAATTAATCAGTGGCAACAAGGTATGTTTTCTAATCCGATTTTCACCTTTTACAAGCCTTCGCAAGTAGATTGCTTTATAGTCAGCTGTTTCCAGTTAGTTTAAGTCTCTTTCAAACTAAGTATATGTACACAATCAAGAAGACAGTGTTCTACATCTGTAGCAACGCGTCGTTTATGCGGAGCTATAATTCTATTTCTATCAAAATGTGACAAGTACCGCGTAGATATTATCGTTTAATCCCCTCTTTTTAACTCTGTCGATACCACTTGGTCCGAGTTTTAAGAAAACTTTTTCAAAACAGCCAAGTTGGACTTGGCACAACATGATATCGCTCGGATAATTTTTTGTTGTGTTTAAGTTATATGTATGAATGTTACATACTATAAAAGTATCCAGATAATGTGTCGGAGAAAAAAAATCTTGGGGGAAGGAGGGCAGGTCGGAAATGCATCCCCTCCGAGATATTGAGGTTTTAAGCAAAGCCTTACGCTCCCTGTTTTGACTCCTTTTGAAAATGACATTTTCTAAATTTATGGGTGTATGGAAACAACTGGGGTATCCTTGAACTCGTAATTATGAGTTCTTTAATTGTTATGAATTAAATGTTGTTATTGAAAAAGTTATTGAAGATTAAAAATGATTTTTTTTTTTATTAAAATTTTGACTTTGTCATCCTTCTTTTTCGAAAAAATATCTTATTAACCCGCAACTATGATACGTGTCATTGCATATCAAAACAGGTAAACATTTTTAAAAACTTTAAAAAAAAAAGAAATAAAAATATTTATTGCGCATATTTATTATATATTTTTTTTTGTATAGAACCCTCAATACAATCGCTTTATTCAATACAATTACAATTTACAATTCAATCGATTTTTGCAGCCACTTTTACTTTAATTTATCTTTTACTTAAACCGCTCGTAATTCACCTTTCAAATTCCACTTTAGAACTAACTTCATCTCAGTTGGATACTGGTATTTATACTCCCTGCAATTTTTCGAGAACTTTCTGTCCTAACTATACTACTTTCCATTTTGTCATTAGTGCGAGTTATTACCTTATATGAACCTTCCCAATCCTGTTGCAGTTTTGGTGATTCGCTTTTCTCACGCAGAGGATTATACAGCCACACCAGGTTTCCTTCGTTGAAGTTTTGATGTCATACCTAGTCTCCATGCGGTTTCTTGCATGAAGTTATCCACATAATCGTTCACTTCTTCAGGCCTCGTAGGTGGGATCCGAATTTCGATTGGCTTGGCAGCCGAACTGTTTGACAAAATAGGATCTCAGATCGTGTATGTCCGGTTTAACTAAGGACCGAATTTCGGTAGGCCATTAATAAGAGAAATATGTGTGGATCTCAGTGCCGCTGGTAACTATCAACGACTTTAAGCAAATACTCATTCAAAAGCCTATTAAATCGTTCGATCAATCCATCATATTGAGGGTTTAGTGGCATTGTCCTCGTTTTCCTTATTACTAGATATTGGCACACTTCTTGGAAGACTTTTGACTCCAAATTTCATACTGATCAGAGCTCCATTGGGAACCCAAATCTGTTCACCCAGTTGATGACTATTGGTTCTGCTACGGGCTTAGCCTCTTGATTTGGAATCGGACACTAAATGTAGTAATCCAGAACAACGACGTTACATATATCGGTTGCCACTTACAGTTTAGGGAAATCATGTTGTTTCATTCTTACTGTGGCTTTCCTTTTGGACCTTTGGTAGTCGCACACGTTGTGCACTTTTTTCACCAATTCTCGACATCTTGTTTTGCACTTACTTTTCCCAAAGTCTTATTAATTCCCAAGTGACCTCCTACACTTTACTTTCACTACAGGTTTCATCTGTACTCCAACCCTCTACTGGATCAGTCCTGATCATTTGGATAGTGGTCTGATCTTTCGCTTCCTTACGGTTGCAGTGTTCACATTTGACTCAAAACTTCAAAGTTGTAGTCCTGCAACTGGTCTATCCATCACGCAATTTAGCCCTCAAGGTTCTTAAATTTTAGTAGCCAGAAGCCCACGCCGAGTTACGGAGTAGTTTCATTGAGGACTGAAGGGTACATTGCTGTAATATGCAACCAATTTCTCTTGACCATCATGAAATTGAAAGGTTAAAAGCTCGACCCCAACATTGCTAGAGTCTACGTCCACGATGAACATACTTCTGGGTGGCCGTGGCTCAAGTGGTAGTGGACTGGTTTCCAAACCGGGAGGTTGGTGTTCGTTGGTTGACTAGAAAACAACAACAAGCCACTAAGAATTTAGTCAACCTATTAAATGTTGGATGCCATCCATGAGGCGGATTAGCTACTGAGCTCAAACATCTTTCCTTCTCTCTCTATCCCAATTTACAAAAAACTTAACACATGCTGAGTCATTATAAGTGCATTTACTTACTGGAATGTTAAGTTAATAAAAAAAATTCTACAAGGTTTGGAGTAACCCAAAATGGGGACAGTGCACAGCTGCCTCTTGAGTTTTTGAAACGCTTTTCCACACTCTCCAGGCCACCTACATTATCGATCTTTTTCCGTAAGTTAAGGCAGGCTCTTTGCGATGCCAATAAAATCCTTTACGAATTATCTGTAATACATGGCACGTACCAAGAAAATTCTCAGTCGGTACTTGCCTTTGAGGACATTATTCCTTCTGCTGATATAATATGACCCAGATAATTTACTCCCCTGCAGAACAAGGCAAACTTTTCTGGTTCAGCTTAAAAACCTCTCAAACACTTTTTTTTAGATTTTCACAATACTTCTCGAACGCCTTGCTTATTAAGATTGTCCAGATTCATCAGTCCGATCTTCCACATGAGCCTTGCAATCTACGTTGCATTAGTCGCTCAAAGACGGTCGGAATGTTGCACAGCCCAAATGGCATTACCGTATACTGCCAAAGACCACTTCATGTGGAGAAGACGGTTTGTAAGTTAACGGATTGGTCGAAGGTATCCGATATATGAGCATACTTACTGATTAGTTTTTCTGCCGGATACGCTGCTCTTGATCCAGATTAGTGAGGCTGGGAATTTTGTTCTTAATTTTTATGCTCTAAACTCTTAAGACCGATGTTGCACGACTCGTTTCGATGTAGACTCAATAGGTGCACATTTTCCCACTATCTCTCCTTTCTTCACCTTCAGATTGAGCCCGTGGCACCGATGTCTATTGTTGCCATCCATTTTTCCATTCTACTTCTATCAGAAGGCCTTCATTGCATCGTTTTGTCAGCGAAACTTGGATGATGGTCCTGAGGCCGTCGACTCTTGTTACCAAAATCTGTCCGGCTAAGTTGGTGTTCAAGAATTTCACCGACTGATGGCTGCGGGAAGATTGACTGGCGTCTGGGTAGCTACTTCTGCGGGTTTTTTCCTCTATTTGCTTGTTACCACAGTTAAAGATATACAATTTCCAGCAGCGCATTCTTCATCTTTCCCACGGTATATCACATTCGCCGCTACCCCCCAGACGAAATGTGTTCCTTTGGAAACCTAATTACCTGCTTCATCGTCAGGGCGAAAGCAAGTGCTTCAGCCATCCTTACTGATTACTGTAGCTTAAAATCTGCAAAATCAGACCAGTTTACTCAGGTCTGCTTGGAGCCATTGCAATGTTTCTCCTCGTTTCTGCGTTCGACTTTGCAATTGGACCTATTAAACCTTCCCCAAACCGTTTGACTATAGCCTGTACTAAAGTAGCACAAGGCTGCTATCGAGCCATGTGAAACCGTTATTAGGGCGAAGCTCTTCTCCTCATTGTCCCAGTTGTTTGCACAGGTAGCCATTTCAAACTGCATCTTATAGGTAGACCATGAGGTCTGGTCATCAAATGATAGAGGCTTCATTTTTTTTATTCTAGGACCGCTTAAAAGCAATTCCCGCAGTTTCTGTTTTTGTACTGTGTCTTTTGTCAGTTGCTTAACCTTGCTGTCCATTTCTTCAACTTTTTCATCAACATTCTTCTCTACACAGCCAAATCTGTCATCGATTTCTTCGAACTTTCGTTGTAAAATATTCTTTTATTCTTCCAAAAAAATCTGGATATTGTTTGTCACTCTTCAAAGCGAAGTCGGAGCATCAAATTGCTTTTTCCTGACGCTGAAGTTTCTGTTGTTCAAATCGGATTTGAGTTGGACGTGGGTCAACTGCAATAGTATTCGACCTTTGACAGCTTTACCACAATCACAAAAACACTGTTAGTACAAACCCCTTCTCTGACGCCAATGTGAAATGTTTGTTTAAATGATAGAATTAAGTCCTTTCAATACAATTGCTTTATTCAATACAATTACGAGTAATTTATACATATGTAATCGCTTTTCTCTGCCACTTTTACTTTACTTTATCTTTTACCTAAACCGCTTTATTACTGCTTTATCACCTCAGTTGGATACTGGTATTAATACTCCTTGGATAGCCAGCTATCCATACTTCTTTTTATTTTGCCAGAATATTCGCTATTAGTTTTGAAAGTGCTCTAACAATCTCCATTATTTTCAATTCTACTTGGATTTTCGCAGCTGCCTCGTCAATCTTATGGTTCAAGCCATTGAATGTTTTTATTTCTGATGAGTAAATAACGTCCTTTCTCCGTCCCTATAAATAAAAGTCCATTGGAGTCAAGTTTGGAGGTATTGGTGCCACAGAATGAGTCCATCCAGCCCTACCGAATTTTCATACACGCATTCTAACCACTCTCTGACTGCATGGGCATAGTATGCGGGACCATCCTGCTGGTACGCAATGGCTGCTCTTTGTTGCAGTGGTATACCATCTAATAGTTCTGATAATTTGTTTCGCAACAATTCTAGATAAAGATTCGAATTAAACTCTGGAGGGAGTCCGATTAGCTTACTACCCAATATGCCTGCCCACACATTCACATTGAACTTATGCTGAAAAGCTCTGTGTTTCACGGAGTGGGGGTTGCTTTCTGCCCAGGTGTTGTTGTGTTGTGAAAATTAGTGATTCCATCGCTGGTGAATTGGGACTCATCCATTCATTGAATATGGCTGATAAAGTTTTCCACAAAATCTCTTTCCACAATGTAATTGCAAAATTCCAATCGCATTTCTGAGTTCCCAGATTGTAGATCCTATACTAATATATGATGGAATGCAGTTATGCCTTCTGATTGTAGAATTCACTAGATGTAAGTTCTGCTTACATTAAAATATCTGCTAAGTTGCCTTAGATTGGTATTTGAATGGTTTCTAACGTAATGTAAGGTCTAAAGCTAAATCCGGATATAAGTTTTTCGATGAGTTCAGCGGTGTTCCTTTATCCCTTAATCTGCAAAGTGTTCTAGTAAAAGTCTCGCTCGTTAACCTTTATCATTGCAGAAACTATAGACATAAACCATGTCTGCATATTCTCGTGTTGAAATGTCCATCATCGAGAATATACCACCTTGATAAGTTCCAGGAATTTATTTAGAAAATTAAAAATACAAATCTAAATCTATATTGTCCTTTTCAAAGTAATCCTCATCGACTGCAACACACTTCTGCCAGCGCTTGATCCAATCCTCGAAACATTACTTCTCTCGGCCGCTGAAACGCATGCCCCGTGTGATTTTTTAAATCGATTGAACAGAAAGAGCTCACAGGGAGCCAAATCAGATGAATTCGGTGGCTGTTGGATGGTATTTGTTGGATTTTTCGCAAAAAAAAAAATACGAATAATGATGGCACTGTGCGAAAATGCGTTATCATGGTGCAAAATCCACGAGTTTTCTGCCCACAATTCTGGTCTCTTTCGGCGAATTGTTTCACGCAAACGTCTCATAACTCCCAAATAATACTCTTCGTTTTCTGTCTGGAATTCTGGCAAAAATTTATGATGCACTACACCGTTGTAATCCATAAAAACCGTGAGCATTGCCTTTTTTTTGAACGCCATTCACTTGCCTGATGTCTGGATTGCGTGTAGTACTCATAAACCCAGATCGCGTCTACAGCATTGATCCTTTTGATGATCGGATCGGATTCAGCCTCGCAAATCATCTCTTTTGCGACGTTAACACGGTCTCTTTTTTGCATGAAATTGTGGTCTTTTGGCACCAACCCAAATCATTACCCTAAATGTCTTGGATGGATCCATAGACAATGTTCAAGTCCTCCGCTATCTCTCTGATGGTTAATTTGTTGAACAACATTTCTTTTACTTCATCAATGTTTTCGTCGGTTTTCGATGTCGATGGTCTGCCACTGCGTTCATCATATTCGATTGACTCACGACCACTTTTGAACCGCTCATACCACTGGTAAGCAACCGTTTTCTTTAGAGAATCGTTGCCGAAACACTTTTCCAACATTTCCAAAGTTCGCGCACCATTAAATCTGTTTTTTACGCAAAATTTAATACAAGTTTATTATTGAAAATTTAAATCAATTTCTAAGATTTTAACTTTTGCAAATGTTAAGCTATGACGATAAGATTTAGAGGGAATGTCAACAACAGACGTACTAGATGATTTGAGATGAACTCAAATCGGAGCAATGGGAGCGCCAAACGGTGTTTAAAAATACAAACTGGTTACGTAAATTTTATATTACTTCAAGGATAAGGACTTGTATTTTTTTTGTTTTTTTTTTTTTTTTTGACCTAAGAAAATGTTACCTATCCAAGGTGGCCTTTGTTTCATAAAATAATTTCTTTTTAAAAAAATTTGCATTGGATTTATAATGCGCAGTAATAAACTTATTTACCGGAAATAAATTCCAAAGTAGCTGTTGACTAGTTAATTTTATAGAGCTGTTGTAAAGAATACGCTATTTCTTATTAAGTTTTATAGTTTGAAACAGTTGGGTCGTATAGGGTTTTCCAATAGGGACTTGACAACTTTGAATTTAATTTGTGAACGCACTCTTTCATTAATCATCAAACTGTCACTGTCAGTTTATTCAGTAAACTTAACATTTTCATCATGGTAAAGTACACTAACGTGCTACGTTCTCCGATTGGGTTCTGGAGAAGATGCGCAAAGATGATGAATTTCATCGCAAAATCATCTTCAGTGACGAAGCTCATTTTTGGCTCAATGGGTTCGTCAATAAGCAAAATATGCGTTACTGGTCGGGTGAAAACTCACATGTGCTTCATGAATCACCACTTCATCCACAAAAAATAACTATTTGGTGCGGTTTGCATGACTGCGGCGTTATTGGGCCATATTTTTTCGTCGACGATAACGATCGTCACGTTACTGTGAAAGGTCAGCGTTATAGCACCATGATCACCGATTATTTTTGGCCCGAATTGGAAGATATGGACTTGGACGACATGTGGTTTCAACAAGATGGTACCACAAGCCACACAGCAACGCTACAATCGATTTATTGAAGAGTAAGTATGGTGATCGTGTTATCTCAAGACATGGGCCATTCGATTGGCCGCCTCGTTCGTGCGATTTAACTCCGCTTGACTATTTTCTGTGAGGCTACGTTAAGTGATTGGTTTATGCCAATACGCCGACGACGTTGGAAGAGCTCAGAGCCAACATTGAACGTGAAATAGCAGCCGTTTCGGCCGGAATGTGTGGCCGAGTCGTTGAAAATTGGGTCCAACGAATCGACTTCTGCCTCTCGGCGGGAATCCATTTCCAACCTCCCCACTCATACGATTTCTTGCTGATAGTGCATATATCAAGGGATTTCCCCTTAAGGTCTTCAACACATTATCCGGAACACCCTGTATTTCTGTCGTAAATTCGATCCCGAACAACGCGATTTTGGACTATAAGCAGTAATAGGTATTCCATTGACATCGCCCTCAAATAAAGATTAATTTCTGTCCTGTTAAGATAAAAGTACTTACATGGATATACATACTTTATAGTGTCATAGAATACGTGTATATATTTTTTCTTAATTAAAATCAAATGGTTTAAGAGCACAAAAGAAGAATGATAGTGTAACATACCATATAATTAACTGTAAAGTATTGTAATACAATAGAAAAGTGCAAATAAGGACGTGAGTCATACCTACAAGTGTACGTACATATGTATGTATGTTTACTGGATGCACTCTAGACAAGGTACTTACATATGTCCAAACACAAAATGAGAGAAAAGCTGCCATTATATGCCGATTCTTCATCTCAACCTCAACTTTGGAGGCTTGATAATGTCAAATATTGTGGCATGCGGGGAAAGATTTTCGGCACAAAACTACTAGACTATTCAAAATTTCATTCCCTAAATCTCAGTTTGCACTTTGCTCTGTTCAGACTATTATATTATCATTACCAACGCTACTATTCGGAGCATTAAATAAGAGATGACGGCGTTTTATAGGTAAGCAGAATTTTCGCTTTTGTTGTTCCGTAGATTATTGTACTTGGAAGTGGATTTTTTTCTGATATACTCGTACAATTTCCGATCACCCCAACTACAGCACTTATTGGTTGAAGATCCAGTTCACTTCAGATTGACACTTCTGCCAATAGAACTGCGAAGGCAACATCGATTTGATTTGATTATCGTGGACAGGAAAAATTATTAATATGAAGATTCCTAATCTTGACCGTGTTCGAGAAAGTGGAAAAGGAGGCAGAAGTAACAACAAGAGATTGGTTGGTTTCAGTTGGTGTGAATTCTACAGATGGTTCTGCGATCTGTCTTTTCCATTGCTGCAGAGAGGTTCGAATCAATATATTTAGTAGCTAATGATTTTGATTTTTGAAATGAGTGCAAAGTTCAGTTAAGAAGCTGCATCAAATTCTGCTTTCAAATGGAGTTTCGGCTTCCAACATTTACGATGAACGACACGTCAAGAAAGTCAACGATTTGGTAATCTGAAAAATCCTTGAGTAAAAAATTAGAAATCTTGCTGACATTCCCCAAAAAACTTTTGGGTCAATATAATCAACTTTAAAAAACCATTTGGGCCTCAAGCGCATCTCATCTTATACATAGGTAGATAGGTATGTAAGAGTGGCGGTTGTGAAGGATCAACCCACTTAGGCCTATTAGGCCATTGTGATGCCACGTGGATCTGTGATCCTCTTACTCACGAAACCAATTTGAGCTTATGATGATGCGCAGGAGACTGTTAACTTCTATATTCTTTAGATCATTGTAGAAGAAAGCGCCTAGGTGGAGTTTTCTTCTCTGTGAGAGAGCTAGACATGTACAGAGACGGTGGGGGATTGTCCCCTCTTCCTTCTCGATTCTACAGAAATCGTTTGTAAAGGCGCCAAACCTTCTTGCATGCTTGTCTATAAGGCAGTGTGCAGTGATGTCACCTACTATATGATGGCGCTGAGATGCTTCCTGTTTAGAAGAATAAGTCTCTTAAAGCGATTCAGATCCAGCTTTGGCCAGATCTGTGTGTTGTTAGATATATTGGCCCAACAGTCTACCTAAGGTCTGTTCTTTCATTATCATCCTCATTTAATAATGATTTGCACGTAGCGATTTGTATAACTATGTCACCTTCTTCGGTAGAATAGGTAGAGTGGTTCCAATTTTAGCAAGTTCGTTGGAACTACAGTTCCCTGGAATATCTCTGTGGCCCGGCATCCAATGAAGTTGAAGGTTGACCTGCTCTGTTGTCTCCGTAAGGGACTATCGGCATTAAAGGCGGTTTTAGAATTTAATGAGACTGAGTCCAAGGACTTGATAGCGGCCTGACTATCCGAAAATATGCGGATATCTTTGCAGATATCTTCAGCCAGAACAGAGCTCCCTTAATCGCCAAAACGCCAAAATGTGTGCCTTGAATACACTACAGTGATTTGGAAGACTAAGGAAAAGGCTAAATCTACGCCTAAGCTTATCTGAGAAAACACCGCCACCAACCCCGCTATCGGTTTAAGATCTATCTGTGTAAAAGTGGATTGACTTGTCCTCCATGAAAGCATCTTCCTTCCAGAAGGATCTAAGGGAGATGCTAACAGGAAAGTTTCTGTCAAACCAAAGTTCAGGTATGTAATCGATGTTCTCTGTGAGGATTCCTAGTTAGTATATTAAGAATATTACCGTGGCCAAATAAATTATTTTTCCACTGTGAAGTCACTTTAAGGCGAATAGCTGCAGTCATGTCTGTTGAAGATGTCGAGGAGGGAGTAAAACGTAGAGCTCTGCTTAAGCATAGACATGCTATTCTTTTGACTCTGCTAATTTGGTTGCTGTTGACTTCATTGAATAAGGCCGTGCAGTAGAGAACAATCCCGTAGGTGAATATCGGTCTTATGACCAAGATGTATAGCCAGTGGGTTATGCGAGGTTGAAGGCCCCATTTGTCCTCAATGGCTTTTTTGGAAGAGAATAAAGCTACTGCATATTTTTTGAGTCGTTCTTGAATGTTAGGTGTCCTGTTTAGTTTCTTTTTAAAAATGAGACGCAGATATTTTGCTGTATCAGAAAACACTAAATTGGCACCGTTTATTAAGGGAGGGTCTATAATTGGAATTTTATATTGGGTCTATAACTGAATTTATTTATTACTATTGGGTCTATAACTTAATTCGTTTGCTTAGAGATGGCGTAACTTGTATTATTCCATTGAAACATGCGTTGAAAAGCTACTGTCATTGTACGTAAACAACAATAATTTTTTTTCACTCAAATATGTCGAACTTTGTGATTGAAAAAGTGTTTTTGCGGGGAGGTCTTCTTCATTACTTTAATATGAAGAAAACTGCTGCCGAAAGTCATCATATTTTGGTGGAAGTTTATGGTGAACATGCGATTTAAAAGTGGTGATTTTGGCTTGGAAGACGATGAACGTCCTGGGCAGCCAAAAAAGTTTGAAGATGAAGAACTGGAAGCATTACTCTATGAAGATTGTTGCCAAACAAAAGAAGAGGTCGCAGAATCTTTGGGTGTCACTCAAACAGCCATTTCAAAACGTTTAAAAGCAGCTGGATATATTCAAAAGCAAGGAAATTGGGTTCCACATGAACTCAAGCCGAGAGACGTCGAAAGGCGGTTTTGCATGTCCGAAATGCTGCTGGAACGCCACAAAAGGAAGTCATTTTTTCATCGGATTGTTACTGGTGATGAAAAACGGATTCATTACGACAACCCCAAGCGCAAAAAATCATATGTGAAACCAGTCCAACCAGCCAAATCAACGGTAAAGATGAATATCCATGGCGCGAAGGTAATGCTCTGTATTTGGTGGGATCAAATGGGTGTGCTGCATTATGAGCTGCTAAAACCGTCAATAGACAACGCTACCGAACTCAGTTAATATGTTTGAAGAGAGCAGTAACCGAAAAACGCCCGGAATATACGACCAGACACGAGGCAATAATTTTCCATCATGACAACTCTCGGTCCCAAGTTGCTATTCCGGTTAAGAACTATTTGAAAAACAGTGGATGGGAAGTCTTACCTCACCCGCCTTATAGCCCAGACCTTGCCCCTTCTGACTACCATTTGTTCCGGTCGATGCAGAACGCCCTCACTGAAATACGGTTCACATAAGAGCAGAATATCAAAAATTGGCTTGATTCATTCTTGGTTGCCAAGCCGGAGCAGTTCTTTTGGGATGGGATCCACAAATTGCCAGAATGATGGGGAAAAGTCATAGCTTCAGATGGGCAATACTTTTAGTAATACTATTGTACATGTTTTTCTTAAATAAACGTTAAAATTTTGAAAAAAAACCGCACGAATTAAATTACATACCCAATATTTCCTGGAAAAGAAGACAAGAATAGTCTTATGGGAGTTTACTCCCAATCCGCAACGAATCGCTCAACGAGTGAATCCATTCAGATTTAGATGAAGGAGTTCTTTTATGGTATAAAGATGCTTACCTGTGACGTATATAGCGACGTCATCCGCATAGGCAATCACCCAGCTACCCAGATATATCATAAAATATGTAACTACGGTCTAAGTTTTTTTCTGAAATTATGGTTATCGATGAACCGGCGAATTTTCTTCTTGGTAATTTTGCACGTGGAAATTTTGCCAGGCGTACAACCTAAACAGTTGAGAGTATGTATTTTCTACATCTCAGAAAGGTTGTGATGTATTTTGTTGAGGGAATATCATTTTTGTAAATTGTTACGATGCTGGGGCTTATATGTACATGGTTACCTCCTCATGTCGAATATTACCATCCACATTAAATGTTGACAGATTCTTAACTACCACCGCATCCCATATTTAATATAGAGTGACTCATGGTGAGGTTTGATTTTCAATAGGCTTTTTTGACTCCTATCAAACTGCTTTGTCATTTTTGTTCAATATCGTTTGGCAAGTCATCATGAAAAGACTCACATCACAACAGCGTCTCCAAATTGTTAAGCTATATTACGAAAATCAGCGTTCTGTGAGAAATATTTTTCGTGCGATTCGAGGAACTTACGGTGCGCATAATCGACCTCCTGAAACCACTATTGCCAATACCATTCGTAAATTTGAGTCCCAGTCGAAGCAAGGAGACTTGTTTTAAAGTGAAATTTAGTTCAGTGATGAAGCCCATTTCTAGCTCAATTGATACGTCAATAAAAAAAATTGGCGTATTTGGACTGATAAGCAATCTGAAGATTTCCAAAAGCTACCAGTACATCCATTAAAAACAATGGTATGGTGTGTTTCACGCTGGTGTAATCATAGGTCCATATTTCTTCGAAAATGCGGCAAATCAGAATGTTACCGTCAATGGTGACCGTTTTCGTACTATGTTAACGGACTATGTGCTTCCTGAAATTCAACCACCTGGTCTCGGTGAACTCTGGTTTCAACAAGACGGCACGTGAAACAATGGACTTGTTGAGAAAACATTTTGGTGAGAACTTAATTTCACGTTTTGCTACGGTAAATTGGCCGCCTAGATCGCGCGATATCACACCTTTGAACTATTTTCTCTGGGGATATGTAAAGTCTCAGATCTTTAGGAATACGCTAGCTACGAATGACGCTATGCTCAAACGAGTCGCCCAAAATTGGACCTTTCGAATGGACCACCTTAGACGTAGTCGTGGCCAACATTTACATGATATCATTTTCAAAAAGTAAATGCCATGAATTGTTCTTTTAACCGATATTAAAAATTTTAAGTTCAATTTCAAAGTTATGTGTTTTATTTTAATTTTCTTTTTTGCCATGCCATGCTGTTTTTATCAAGCATTGATAAGCTGTTTCTCAATTGATTTCTCGTCAGGCTGCATTCACCGGGTGATTTTAACTGCACCACACACTTTTTGGTACCTAGGATTAAGGACCTGTTTTAAGTATATCGAATTAGGTGATTTCAAAAATGTTAACTATTTTTTGTATCAGCCCTAATTTATTAGATGGACAAAAAATTAGATTTTTTTTAAAAATACGGCCTTATTTTAATATTATGTATACGTGAAGAAATTGTCTTTTAAGGGATTTTCTAGAGTGAAGTTGTCTTGGACAATCGCGTATAATTCCCAAGCAATAGTCTGCCATCATATGAACGTGCTCGTGCTTGATACCTGTTCTCCAATGTTTTTATATATTAATGAAAGCATTCTCCTTGTTCTTCGCTTAGATCTCCTAGCTTGTGCCAAAACTGATCTATATGGCTGTTGAGGTAGTGTACTTTTACACTTTACAGCCAACATTTTTAAAGTTAAGAAGCATTTCCTTAACTTACTCTTCATCGTCAATAGACTTTTAATTTCAGAGAAAATTTTGTACAACCGCTACAAAAGATTTCCACGCAAGTCGTTCTAATTCAGTCATAGATGCCTTAAAATTAGTAGAGCATCAAAAACGCCTGCTTTTAACTTTTCATCACTTAATCCAACAAATTTCTGAGAAATATACTGAAAACATTGTCCATTTTTGTCCAAAGCTTTCAAAAATTGCTTCATTAGCCCCAATTTTATGTGCAAGGGCGGAAGTATGATTCTTTCTCGGGGAACTAAAGGCTCATTTATTACATTGCTTTCACCAACGACCATAGCATCTCTATGATTTTGCTCTTATGTCCCATAGACAAATAAAGAATGGATATTATAGCCACTTTGTTTGCCTAACAAAAAATTAACCATCTTCAAACCGACACAGATCACCCATTTATGTTCGAAATATTATTATTTTCTGCAATAGAACTGAAATTACTTTATATTCAAGTATGAAATGTTTATTACCATTATGTAAAAGGACGGCTTTGAGACTTCTTTTATTATTGTCAACGAAGAGACGCCGGTCACTTGCCTTATAGGTCTCTCAGCTCATGAAAGTCAGTAAGCCTCTCACATCACTGCAGTATACAAAATTTTTACCAGAAAAAAAATTGCAATAAGTTTTGTTCTCTCGTGCTATAGAAAGTAATTCGCACATCAAAGGCTAGGCAATTTTTTTCTTTTAACCTTGATGCTACCAGCTCAGCACGTTCCTTTGAAAAATCTAAGTCTCCGAAGAGATCATTAAGTTCGTTTTGTGAAAATGTTTAGGTTTCGATGTTTCCACAGAGCATACAAAGTCATCACTTACTTGAGAAGCACTAGATCCTTCAGTTTCTTCCTCCTGACATTGTAGTAGCTGATGAAAAACTGGTATTGGAACGTATTCTGAATGAGGAATTGGTTATAACATATTGCTAAAGAAATATTAGGACATTTCCATTTGTGGCGATTGTTTTTATTGATGCCCACTATACTTGTCATTTCTGTATAATAGTCGTTATGATGATTTATTTGTTCACGCCAAATCATCGGTACTCCAAATTTCAAAGATTTCATTGTCGCAAATGCTCAGTGCACATTTTACATACACTATGAGGCGCCCATGCTCTACCTTGATTCAAAATTTCAATATTGAAATAAGCAAAATACAAGCGGATTACAGGGTGATTCATCGTGAGGCTTGATTTTGTAAAATAAAGCACATAAATTTGAAAGCAAACTTAAGACTTTTATTATCAATTAAAAGAACAATTCATGGCTACGTCTGAGGTGGTCCATTCCGAAAGTCCAATTTTCGGCGACTATTTCAAGCAAAGCGACTGGTATCTCGCGGATAACACGAGCAATGTTGGCTTCCAAAGCGTCAATCGTAGCTGACTTATTCCTGAAGACCTGAGGCTTTACATATTCCCAGAGAAAATAGTCCAAAGGTATCGCACGATCTAGGCGGCCAATTTACCGTAGAAAAAATGAAATAAAGTTCTCACCAAAATGATTTTTCAACAAGTCCATTGTTTCACTCGCTGTATGGCTCGTAGCGCCGTTTTGTTGAAACTGGAGCTCACCGAGACCTTGTGCTTGAATTTCAGGAAGCAAATAGTCCGTTAATATGACGCGATAATGGTTACCATTGACGGTAACATTCAGACTTGAATCATTTTTGCAGAAATATGGACCAATGATTCCACCAGCCCATAAACCACAACACACCGTTGTTTTTAGTGGATGTAATGGTAGCTCTTGGTTGCTCAGCAGCCCAAAAATGGCAATTTTGTTTATTAACGTATCCATTGAGCTAGAAATGGGCTTCATCACTGAAAAAAATTTCACTTTAAAACACCAGATTTTCATTGAGTTTTTCCAGAGCCCATTCACTGAAAATATGACGCAAATTCAAGTTGCCTGGCTTCAATTCTTGCACAAGTTGAATTTTGTACGCTTCTAGGCCGAGATCCTCACGTAAAATACTCCAAGCCAAGCTGCTGAGAACGACAACGAAACGATTCGTCACGATCTTCTCGTACATTCTCAGCTACAGCTGCTATAGTCTCTTCACTACATGCTGGATGTGGTTTAACCGGTCGAGTATCATCCATAAAAGTAAACTGGGACTCAAATTTGCGAATGGTATTGGAACTGCAAGTTCCTCGAATCGCACGAAAAACATTTCTCACGGAATACTGATTTTCGTAATACAGATGAACAATTTAGAGACGTTGTTGTAGTGTGAATCTTTTCATGATAACTTGCCAAACGATATTGAACAAAAGTCGTAAAGCAGTTTGATAGAAGTCATGCGTGATCTGTCAAAAAAAGCCAATTGAAAATCAAACCTTACGATGAACCACCCTATATATTCTCCACAAATGTAACAAAACGTATCAGGGTCGTTAACACAATGTCTTATAATACTAACTATTATGAAATATTTAGATTTATTTTATCAGTGTTATTGAAATCGAATTAGGCTTAACACAAACTAAACCGCGAGGAAAGTGGCAATTCGAGGAAGTCGAGGAGAGAGTAGGAAATAAACACATAAACGTCTCTATAGCAGTGCACTTACAGAAGCTTGAAACTGCGAGGCATCAGCGCTAACATGCAAGAGGATAATGGACCTTAGAAGTGTAAAGTAAATGTATACTGCAACGGCCTCGCCGCACTGCAAGTATCAGTTCCCATTAGATCACCGAAATCAAACAGTGTTGGGCGCGGTGGTAAGTACCAAGATGGTGGACCGCATGGAAACTCAGTACCTATCGGTGTGCTGTTGACAGTCGGAACACATTGAGTACAATGGACCATTTTGGTGTATGAGCCACATCCCTAAATTATATAAAATGTCATTTAATGCTTTTTAGTTGGTAACATTGTTAATCTTTTCCGATTGTCAAAGTTCTTCTCACACTTTCCCGCTTTATTACTGTTATGCTATGCGCAAGGTTATCTTTATATGTGCTGGTAGATAGTAAACTAGAGGTAACAGAATAAGAAAACTAATGGATATTATACATATGTATATTATTTTTCTTATCTACCATAGATACAAACAAAGCTGCACCAATTTTTTTACTCTGTTTACAATAACTGACACTCTTAGTCAAACCGGTAAGTTTGTCCGGGGTTGCGGATCCAGGTGACACTTTCTAAGTCAAAACTTCTCCAAATAGCCTTTCGGATTGGATCTTCTATCTATGCTACAGCAAGATTCTTTTCATTTTTACGCTAGCCATAAGGACCTAAAGATCTAGTCCGTTGATACATATCTCAGACAATGGTGTACATTGCATGTTCTTTTTAATGAAAGCATTTTCTAGATTCTAGATGA
The DNA here is from genome assembly GCA_907269105.1 of Volucella inanis. Classification (NCBI taxonomy): domain Eukaryota; kingdom Metazoa; phylum Arthropoda; class Insecta; order Diptera; family Syrphidae; genus Volucella; species Volucella inanis. Next base: position 78,523,677 of record OU026157.1, read on the forward strand.
AATTTCATTTCTCACGATCCTATTTTAACCTTAAGCGGAGGTATCCAAAGATGCCTTTTCACCTGCTTTTTACATTGGGACCGCACTCAACTACACAGGCTATGCATTTTCAATAATGAGATTATTTTAGCTGGTCTAATGGCCAGTTGTGAGTAGACTTTTATATAACGCATTTAACCAGCTTTTTCGGTGACATCTACAGTATTGAGACTTGTAGGAGTCGTACTGATAGTACTAGTGGCTACACCGCTTAGGGTCTTCCAACTAACATCGGATTACTCAGGGGTACACCTGCCTACACATGACTTCCGTTTTTTGGTATATATATAATTCCTTAATGTCTAGGTTAGAGTTATTTCTAGTTCTGCATGTTGAAACTTCTTCGGAAAATATGTAGATTAAAGCAAAGTAGCAATGATAGAACACTTAGGCGAATCATTGTTAGGTTACTTAAGCTACAAACTTGATACTGATGATTTGAAAGAAGTGATTGAAAGATAAACCCATCAGAGTGGATGACAATAAAACCTTCTTTTTATGGGTTTATTGGATGATAATAAAGCCTTTGATATTTCTTTTTACGAGTTTCGTCAAGCGATTTCAAAAATATATTTCTAATCGGGTTTCTTAAAGTATCTTCAGTACACCAAGGGATCTATTTTTGCGAAAATTCAAGGCACCGGTCAGCAGTAGAATAAAACTTAAGCTCGTGAGAGATGCTATTCCAATCGTCTTTGCCTAAGTTTCAACACATCAGATTTGTTATCTGATATCGATCAAAACTGGACACTGCTGAATATGCATCAAATTATTTAAGGCTAAAAAAAGCAGAGAGGGTCTGGTCTCCCGTGTTGCAAGTTGCGAAATACAGGCATGAGTTGCAGGTTTTTTACCATCTCCGATAGAAGATAGCTTTATTTTTTTCCATATATGACTAGATGTACATGCTGATTTCTATTCGATATTACCACATACGCCTATGTAATTATCGGTTGTCATTATTCAAATAAATTTTACTGCTTAAAAATAGTTCTGTGAATTGCCCGATTCTCATCCGAGGGCTTATGCTAAAATAAACTTCTATAATAGCCAAGTGCAAGTGCCTATATAAACTGTGTATAAGTTCACATTTGTCCATAAATTATTTCTTTATTAATCTTTTGTATTATATTGTAGAATGGGAGAACCAATAACAAATGGTTGTGGAGGACGCTTAGCGCTTGGGTCTATTGTTTTAATCAGCCTTATTGTATATAATGAAACGTCAGGGCCTACAGTCGTATTAGCAACATTGTTTGCCTCATTCTATGGATTTATTTCAGGTAAGGATATTTAAATGCTATTTAAGCAATAACAATATTTTTTAAACATTGTTTGATGAACATGTCCATATGTATACAATTGTAAGACTGCTTATCATTTTTTTTCTCATTTACAATATCTAATACAAATATATATATAAATGTACATAAATAAATAAATGTGTATAAATTTTTTTTCAATAATAACATAAACTATTTTAAATATTTGTTTTCAAAATAATAAAGATTCTCTATGTAGTACATTAATTTTTCAGCTACGTAGTTACGAGAACAATATTAAGTTTGAATATACAACGACATTTTGCAAAGGCTTTCCTTATTTAAAAAATCGCCGAAAGTTAAAGGTCCACAGCTAATTACGAATTAGAGCAATTTTGTTGACGGGAAAAACATGAAAATCGGGAACTTTGAACCATGTGACGTCGCTTGGATTACAGCTAGAACACTATCGGACAAATTGATAAACACCATGTGAGATAGTGATTTCTACTAGATTTGCTAATTTATAAAGATCCGCAACATACTCGTATTGATGTTATCGTGACATGCGTGACATGCGTGACGAATGAAGGGCTATTCGTCTAGCATCCGGCATCACTCATAGTGTTGTTTTTTATTCCCCTTAAAATTTTTTATGTTGTTACGACAACACTCAAATATTACACTAGTTGACGGTACTGCGCTGGTTAAGAGTCGTAAGAGAGATCGTAATCGTTGTAGGAGATTCGTTTATTTATTATACTGATCAGAAAATAAGGATATGGTATATCATAGTGCTTCCCTGATCTTGTCCTCCGGTATCTTGTGTCAGAAAATGGAAAACAAACTACAGCTACCAAATTTTTAAACACTCCCCACAGAACTTAGTGACAAAACAAAATATTTGGGAAGTGTTTCTTGGATGGAAAGACTACTAAACGGTTAACATATGTATGTCATTTCCTTGACTAGAAAACCGTCAATAAAAAAATAGTTTGACTTTGATAAAAAAATTCACCAAGAGCCTCTGGGAAATAATTCTGACATCTGCAACTTTTTCAATGAAGGAAGCTTACCAACTTTAGAGTAAGTAAAAATCTTAAGATACTAAATATTTTGCGCTATGTTTTACTGACTAAGCCCTAAATCTGTTAAACTATATTTATAATTCTATGTATGAATGTATTACTGTACATACATATCTATATGAGGGCGAACGTTATCCTGAAAGAATTAAATACCTCTTCGATATATCAGCCCTGAACGTTTGTGTTCCAGTACCGCTCTCATACACACAGTAACACCATCGGTATGTATAGTAGAGTTCATTTGGATCATGATCTACCATAAAGAACACACGTTTCATCTCACCTGTCTGAGATGATGATGATGATGATATGATTTAAAAACAAGCTCTTGGGGGTTAAGCCACAGAACTGCAATGCACATATGAATTCTTAGCTGAAGGCTAAAATTTACGACTTAATCCATCATTACTAGACATCAATGGATAGTCATTAGACTTACGTCGAATTCCCTTACCTTTACACTGTAATTTCTCAATTTCATCTTTAGTTTAAATTTGCGATCTCTAAACATTGCCAGCCAAGGCTGATATTTGGTTTAACTGAAAATATCCTCATAATTCACATTTCATATGATTGGGAAATGATCAACTTTCATGAACTTTTATAAAATTGGTGAAATGCGTCTAGAGCTCCAGTAGGTGTGCTTTGCATTAAAGTCATAGAGCTATGATTTTAATGGAATTCTAATAATGGAATTCAATTTAAACGAAAATACCCTTTTCAAGCGTTCAGTTAATAGAGGAAATGGTAAAGAAATCATGTCTTTTTCATTAACATATCATGATTGGTTATACAGTTTCGAGCTTTATTTTTAGGTCTTTAGAATGTATGACAGATTCTTTATGTATTAGGATATAAACCTTTCGCCTGTTCTGATGGATGATAGGCATTGTAATTTCTTTTATTTTTCCACAAGATCCTTCTTCAGATGCATTAAGGAGATCAAGGAAATATAAATATCATTTTCTCGTATGAATATTTTAAACTCCTCAAACTTTTTTAACCTTGCACGGATCTTGTACTCGTATCAATTTTGATACTATTTCGTTATAAAAATTTAAATAACTTTTTCCCTCGCTCACGGGGGGTGGCCATAGAGTAGTGGTATATCCATAGACACCTCAAGCAGAGGGTCGCGGGTTCGAATCCCGTGCGAGGCAATTCTCTGAAAAAGTCTTTTCATAGAATTTGAATGTAGTTATATGAAAATCCCGTCGGTATCAATTCTGACATTACACTGATGTTGGAGTCATTGCTTGCTGAACTAACATGTAACGAACTAACAACTAGCAAGTACTGGTCCAGTTTGACAACCACCTCTGAGAAAAATATTGAAACCTAATACACCTGAGTTCCAAGCTACTGGTGAAAAGCCAGTAAAAGGATATTCATATCCCCTTGGTGCGCGCGCGGAGTTACAAAAAAAAGACATTGAGACCCGTGTTTCCGTGACTTTTATTTATTCGTCATTTTATTCTACGTTCAAATGGAAAACGAAACGGTAGCCAGTCGTATTATTTTCGCAAATGTTGGGCAAATCTGTATTGAACGCGTACATCATCTTCTACAAAAGCTTTCCAATGATTAAAACAAAAAAAAAAACCCATTCAAGAACGTCGAACCTTTCTAAAAAAAAAAAAAAAAAAATAGCATAGGAAATATGCAGCGCACCAATGGCCGTTCGGCCACATCTAAATTCGGATACAACAGCAGGTGGCAAGCTGGTTCATTTGGTGGAGCAAATGACCAACGCTCCTGATGACAATCGATTACATGCTTTGGAAAGTGTAAATGTACGGACAATTGAAGCAAAATCAGGCAAGCGTGATCGATGCAACATTTGTCCGTATTTGTTCACCGTCAAATGCGACAACTTTGTTTGTCGGGTGCACCATGAGAAGTACATCATGTGTGAGCGCCAATTAGGTGTTGCAGACTGATTTCAACGGTTAATTCTCTTAGTTTTGTCACATTTTTTGATTTTTTGCAATTTTTTTTTCTTAAATAAACAATTTTTGCGTCCCTAAAACGATAATTAATTTTTTAATTTTTATTGATCCGTAATTATTATGCTTTAGAATAACAAAGGTACGGCGGATAAAACTGCATCATATGATTTTCTCATTTGTAGTTCGCGTGTCTTCTAACCTGAAATATTACCTGAAGTGTCACTTTTGATATTAATATGACTGAGGAAAAAAATCCGTACATGGTTAAAAGCCCTTTTTTACGTTTATTATTTTCTGTCTTAAGTTAACTTTCGAAAATAAGTTTATTTATTTTACTTTGGTCCTTCATTTTCTCAAGTCCGTATATAGAAGAGAAAACATGAGAAACTGGATCCGCCGAATATTCGATCCTTTCATAAGTGTCCGTTTTCTAATGCCTGAAAGTTTTTCTTTGGTCACTTTTTCCTTAGTGTGTGATGTAACAGTGTAATTGAATTGCAACAATGTTTTCTAGATCGCTTGAAGCTTGCTATAATCCGCAATCCCGATCACGTTGATTGGTGACAGTAGCCATTGCTTGCTTCTTAAAGAGTATTTGTTAGTCGATATTGTCTTATTTCCACTAACTTCATATTAAGTAATAATTTTAGGGGAGCAGACGGCTTTCCGCTTTTTGTCTGTCCGATTCTGTATCCATTCAGTTTCGCGGCTTAAGTCTTTTTCGTTGACTTCATAAATAATATTACCCATAGAGTTACAACTAAAAAGTCTTTTCGAAGTTTAGACGTATCCTTCACAGTACTGTCTTTGCCTTTAAGTTTTTCTGGCCCTTTTTTAAGTTTTTGTTAGACTATTTTCATTTTACATCTTCCTTTACCAAAGGTTTTGGTTTTCGCTTAAATCAGTTATACGTCCGATGACATTTCGTGTCGGACTACTTATTCCGTACTTAGTTCTTTGAAATCGTGGTAGTGGAAATATTTTTACTTTTGAGCTCTTCCCAAATCAGTTACATAACTGCAATAAATTACTCTCTCCAGATTCCAGAGCCGACTTTCGAAGAGAATCGATTTTCAAGCACATCTGGTCTGCCACCTGAAATAGTTATATCTTCGTTTTGTCCATTGCATAATGCACATTGTATACTCTACACTCTAGGAGGAGGAATCGTACGACAGGCATGCCAACCTCGAGTAAAATCTAACCCCTCTTGGGGGCATACAAGTGATATGTACTCGTATATATCAAATAAAGCACCCTAATGTTCTATTCATAAATCATAGCCAGGTTAAAGAAGATATGAATTGATGATAGTAAGGAGTGGCTGTTGGAAATACCAACCTACTTGTAGGTTCATTGTAGAAAAAAATCCTTAGTGAAGGAAGCTGCGAATGTAGAGAGTAGGTGGAGGATTGTCTCTACCTCTTCCTCGTCCATGCAGCTTCTGCAGAAATCATTTGCAAAGACGCCAAGCCTTCTTGCATGCTTTCTTATAAAGCAGTGTCCAGTGATGACACCTATGATGGCGCTGAAATGATTCCTATTTAGTAAGATCAAGCTCTTAGAGCGATTCAGATCCAGCTTTGGTCGCTAGACATGTTGATCCAACAGTTCACCTAAGGTCTGTTCTTTTGTTAGCATCTAGCTTTAATATTAATTTGATTTGCTAGATGATGCTTTAGCGATTTTGAACACAGTAAAACAGTGTTTGTTTATGGTCTGATCATAAAATCTTCTTATATTGCAAAAAAGGCTGAGTTGTATATAAAGTTCTGTTTGAGACCTTATTATTTAAAAAACTACTCGACTACTTCACATCATTATACAAATCAGGGGACCAAAAATATATTTTAAACTCATTACCTTATTTACTTAAGTATTGTATTGTATATATAGTCTTTGTATAAATATGTCAATTTTAAATTCAACTGTAAATACGCACAACTGTAAATAAATGAACACTTTTTATATACTTCTTTTTCAGCTTCTTGTAAATATAGCCTAAAGCCACTTCAAATGCCTTATATTAGAGCTAGTAATAAATTTGACTTTACGTGCCTATTTCTGGCAACTTGGATGGATATATTGCCTATTTTAGCAGCGTGTGGAGCACTTGCACGTACTTTAAGCGCTTGTCTGGATGAATTGATGGGTGGATTACCGAGGATTTTAATATTAGGTTTGTGAATAGCACAGATAATCATAAACTTGAATATTAATTTTTTATTCTTTCCTAAGGACTGAATTCGTCAGAAAACGAACCGTGGCCAGATGTTTTAGGGGTTGCAGTAGTCTTCCTTGTAACTGGTATGTTTATGCTGGGCTTAGAGGTATGAGTATGGATGATGATTTGAAGAAAGATTAACACTTTTCATGAGACATAGATTATATTTAATTCCACAGAATACAAAGGCATTCAGTTTTATCATGATCCTTGGAATTGTGGGCCTCAATTGTATTCTAAGTATTGTGGGATGGTACAACGGTAACTTGAGAAATTGGGATGGTGATTTATTGCTACCACACGGTTTTAGTAGTGTAAGTAAGTTGCATTCAAAGAATATATACCTTTACATGACACACTAACTTTTTTTACTAGTAAAAATTAAACAAAATGCGCTTTCATACTTTAAATTTTTCTTAGCATTATTTTCTTTTTAAATTTTATATGAAGTTGTAGTAAAACTTTCGTGTCCTCCTTATTATTAATACCATCTTAAATGAGAGGTTCATACTCCATGTATCCTCTATCAACTGAATAAATGCATCAGCAATAGATATTGAACATAGATCCGTCATCCGAACCTAATAGAATGCACAGATTCTCTCACTTAAAATAATGCCTAAGCTATTAAATCATCAATCAGTACCTATTTGCGCAACACCGAGATTATTGCGGATGCAATAAATCCTTCTGGTTTGACGCAGATAATATCATTTCAGTTAAAGCATCAATCTTAAACCTATAGGTATTCATTGTATTGATTTGATCCTTCTAATCGGTTTCATGTTGACACAAAACCACGCACTTAATTTTTCCTTTAAGGGCATCAAAAAGTATAATGAAGAGGATTTTTATATAAAAGCAAAGAAATATTTTAATAGTGTTCACTATACTTAGCATAGCATTCCTTCTTTTATATATAAAATATGTAGAGTTTCAGCGTAAACTAGCTGATGACCACTGTTGTTACTGTGATCACATTTAATTTATGCTTATTTTGTCTTCTCGAGGCAGCCACCTAGTACTTCTCCTGCCAACCGGATTTGACTTACTTAACTTATAAGCCCAAGAAAATAACAACAGGAGCAAATATCAACACTATAATGTTATATCAGAGATATCTCATCCCCTCATACCACAAGAATCACCTTGAACCCAAGAACTCACTTTCGCTTAAGTAATAGATAACAACCTCGACGAAACCGTTAACATATTACCATCCCAAACAAACAAGAGACAAAATAACCTTTGGATTCCTTATCAAGCAATCACCATTTATAAAATTTATATCAAACAATAAGACCATTCATAGAGTAAGGTAAAGAACATTTACGAGTATAAGTAGGAGCGAAACATTTTAATAAACAGCAGTCAGAATTGTTACCTTCGCCTCTAAGCGATTTTATTTTAACTCTCAAAGAAAAGTCTGAGAAGAAAAATTCTCCTTTTCAATTTTTCCATGACAAAATTACAATGATTACAATGTCCTTTCAAAAATAGCTGAACCTCAGATGGAGAACGGGCAGCCAATGAATTTGCATAATAATATCAAATATGGTTTCAGCATTTTTTTTTTTTTTTCTTCTTTTAATACTCATAATAAGCGCGCGGTTAAAATATTTGCACATAGCTCGGGCGAAGGAAACTAAGTGAAGAAGAAAAGAGAGGCACCGATATACTTTGGTCTTAAATGTTACAACGACTAAAAAATAGAGAGTTTGGCAGGACATTCTATGCAAGTGCCATTCATATTTAATGGTTGGGTGTTTGAATCCCGCTTTAATGACAGCAGACGGCATTGTGTTTTGGAAGCATTAAATTTCCCAATGGGTTATGCTATTATTTTAATGAGCTTAACATACGCTGTGTTACCACTCTACAGCTGAAGAGCATGCACTAGAGTCCGTGAACGAATATAAAAAGCAGAGAGTACTATTGTCAACAAAAGAATATAATGGATTAGAAGTAACAAACAAGAGATCACTAATGGAAATTAAAAAGTGTGCCGGAGACAGAACGGAGCCTTGGGGCACACCAGAATTTATTTTCTATGTATCAGACTTACAACAATTTAAGAGAACTTAAATTGAACGTTTGTAATCCATTGAAAAATAGATTCATCGGTCTCAAATGCACGCATTTTCAAAAAAAAAAAAAAAAAAAAAATACTGATGCCAAACTTTGTTAGAATGAACAAAGTTGGAATGAAGGCACGTAAATGTAATGGGTCTGTAGGAGCAGAAATGAAGTTTCGCTTTTTTCTAGGGACGGACTGGACAAAAGCTGTTTACCGTATGTTTGAAAAGAGTTTGGAAAGGTAGGATTAATGAAAAAACTTACGAACGAGGAAGAACACCTCTTCAAAGAAGGGGAGATATATCATGAGAACTAGCGAGTTCTTGTATGTAAAAATCTTTGAGTGCTCTTGCTACTTAACGACGCACTCAAGAATAGGCGGAGACAAAACACAATCTGAAAGTGTTGAGATTGCCACAAAGTGTTCAGGAAGCAGATTCGCATTATTCAAAGAGCTGACAGCTGGATGTCATTTTAATTGACCATGAGTATGGTACATGAGGCAGAATATCTAATATCTTTGATAGAGATAGAGATAGATAGATAGATAGAGATCAACAATTTTTACTACTTTTGGAATATTGTACAATAGTATTTTTTGTCTCAGTTTTTGGTGGTATTGAAACTTTATACTCTGATGAAAGATGTTGCAGTAATTCTTCTCGTTTGAACTTTTTTCAGCTTTCCTCTGTAGGTTGGGGCTTCTATGACTGAAAAAATATTTCTCTAACCCTGACTCCTTCTTAACAGCTCGAGTCGTACCATGCTTTTCTTTTTGGTTTGATACTTTTCACCCGATGAGGGATAAAGGATCATTATGTGTGATCATATAAGCAACGGAATCCACATCATTATGGAGGAAACATAATGACCAGTTATAATTCCTAAAGAAACTTTTAAGTCCGCTCTAATTGGCTTTCTCGTATTGCTATACATTTCTTTTAGGAATCTTTTCTCTAACTGTGTGGTCAGTATACGAGAAATTACCTGATACAACACCATGAACTAGGAGAACATATAAACGATGTACTTATTAGGGTGATAAGTTAAAAACAAATTCAGGATGTTGGCGAAACGACTATCAACATCTGGTATTCGCAGGAAGTTGTTTTCCGCAGCAACGATTTCAAGACACCTTCCTTCCGGTATTGTCTGTCCAGAATGTCGAGCCCACCCAGAATTGTGTACATTATTATAAAATCGATCGTAATAACGATTTCAGCATGAGGATGCAGGGATGCAATTCTTTGAATGTAGTCGTGGCATTTCTTTACATAAACTACTTCATAGTATTTGAAGCTGAGGTCAATAAGGAGTGTTCAGTAGTAGTTATGGCGTAAAAATAGAAATCATAGCGGTTATTCAGGAATTGAGCTACTTGGCTACTTAGATTAAGCTGCGCGTTTGATTATCTTGCTGGCCACGTAAAAACTCTTCTATTAAGAAGCAGGCAAAAGCCTAAGTTAAGGCGTATTTATGGTTGCCAACACTGCAAAACGACAAAAGTTCGAATCTGAGACCAAGATTGCTATTAAGCAGGTATTACCATCATAAGTTTCAAGTGTAGTAAGAAGGCCCAAATAGAAACATATACTACCATAAATACTTCAAAAAACAAAGGCAGCATTTATTTACATAGTTGAGGAGTGTGATGACACATACCCAACAAGACCCAAGCAGAAGCTTATAGAGATGAGGAAGAACATTTGATGGTAGAGTAATTTTTGGTCCCGACAATATGCAAAAATAGCTTCTAAGGGCTATTAAACGGCAGGGGGACTCAAACTCTGCTGTCAAGCAGAACAAACTAAGAAAGCGCCGTCCACTCGACCAAAATGGAGTAAAAATAAAAATGTTTAAACATAAGAATAATAAGAACAGATTATCGGCTGAACATTTTAAAACATCTAGCAGAGCAGTTTTAGTATTTAGTATTTTTGTAATGGTGTATAAGATCCCAGAAGTCCAGATCGATATCCTCCACCTCTTTATCGATTTTAAGGTTTTATATGAGAAACCTTTATACGGACGAGATACACATCATCATTATTTAAACAATATGATGTGCTGGTATAATACTTGCTGACCAGATTTCTGAAAAGCGTATGCAGCTACTAGAATACGATGGCCATATTGATTTCAGTGGCCACAGCGAATTTTCACTTGTCCATTTCTAAATACTGATACAGAAGCGATAAAAATGGCGTTCGCAGGAAAAGGAAAGGTATACGATTGTTCTGATTTTAGTCTCGCTTGCATTGACGGGCTGTGGATCACAGAGTGCCTCAAAAGAAAGTTTTTATTTGATTCTGCGTGATCGCAAAATATCTACAGGGCGCGGGTTGCGGTCTGTTGTGTTGTTAGTGCACAAATTTTACAAAAATAATGCTTCAGGAACTGTTCTGCAATAAAAAATTCTGCAGTCATCGTGGCTTGGATAACATAACTGATGCGCCAAGTGTCATCAGGAAAATCGGTTCAATAACGAATATACCTAAGTCTGGCTGACCAATGTCAGCAAGAACTGAAAGAAACATAGAGTGCAAATTCGTGATAATCTGGACCTATCAGTTTGTAAGCAAGCAATTGCTTTAAGTGTGCTTAGATCATAATTAAAACATGAATTAAGCCCCAAAAATGCGAGTAAGTTCAATTCGTTAACCATATAACTGAGCGGATAAGGCACATTCTCACCTTAACATGAAGGTAAATAAGCAGAACTAACATTATTCAAGGGTACCAAGTTCGAAACGAAAGCATCAGCAACCCCTAAATTCACCGTTTGGACTGCAATTTCAACAGGAGAAATAATCGGTCCGTACTTTTTTGAAGATAGAAGAGGACTCGAGTTTACAGGAATCTCAGAATGTAATGTGGAGATGTTGGACAATTTCTTAGTCCCTCAACTATACAACTATCTAGCAGGCCGGAGCAATGTCACACACTTCCAACACGTCTCTGCAACATGTTTGTGAAATTTTCCCACAAAAATCAATACCTTAAAAATCTCTTAAGTATTAATAAGAAATTTTGGGACAGCTTGTCTAACAGCGAACTCTGCAAGCTGTACAGTCATAACGCCTTGCTAATAATAGTGTGCATCATAGTCCTGGGAGATATAGAGCGCATGGATATCAACTCTTTGGCCAGAAAAGTGTTCTGTTCCCACGCGAAATAACAACGCAGTGAACTAGTGAAGCTTCTCGAAACTGTGTTCCAATATTGTTTTTGCTTTGATTGTATAGGGTGATTCATCGTAAGATTTGATTTATAATGTAAAATAAGTTACATAAATTTAAAAGTGAAGTTAAAATTTTTATTATCGATTAAAAGAACTATTCATGACATTTACTCAAAAATGATACCATATAAATATTAGCCTACGTCTGAGGTGGTAAATTCAGAAGGCCCAATTTCGGGCAACTCGTACGAGTATAGTGACTGGTATCTCGCGGATAACACGAGTAATGTTGGCTTTCAAAGAGTCATTCGTCAATGGCTTATTTCTAAAAAACTGAGACATATCCCCAGAGAAAATAGTCCAAAGGTGTGATATCGCACGATCTAGGCGGCCAATTTACCGTAGCTAAACGTAAAATTAAGTGGTCACCAAAATGATTTCTCAACAAGTCCATTGTTTCACACGTTTAGAGCTCACCGAGACCATGTGCTTGAATTTCAGGAAGCAAATAGTCTATAACGGTTACCATTGACGGTAACATTCTGATTTGCCTCATTTTTGAAGAAATATGGACCATAAATCAGCCCATAAACCACACCATACCGATGTTTTTAATGGATGTAATGGTAGCTCTTGGCACTCTTGGGGTTGCTCATCAACCCAAATACGGCAATTTTGTTTGTTAACGTATCCAGTGAGCCAGAAATGGGCTTCATTACTGAATAAGATTTCACGATAAAACACCGGATTTTCATTGAGTTTTTCTAGAGCCCATTCACTGAAAATATAACGCAAATTCAAGTCGCCTGGCTTCAATTCTGGCACAAGTTGAATTTTGTACGCCTGACTTTTAGGCCGAGATCCTCACGTAAAATACGCCAAGTTATCGAATACGACAAGCCAAGCTCCTGAGAACGACGACGAACCGATTCACCACTGTCTTCGCGTACACTCTCAGATACAGCTGGTCGAGTATCATCCACAAATGTAAACTGGGACTCAAATTTGTAAATGGTATTGGCAATAGTGGTTTCAGTAGGTCGACTATGCGCACCGTAAGTTCCTCGAATCGGACGAAAAACATTTCTTACAGAACGCTGATTTTCGTAATACAGTTAAACCATTTGGAGACTCTGTTGTAGTGTGTCTTTTCATGATCTGTCAAAAAAAGCCTATTGAAAATTAAACCTCACAATGAATCACCCTATACATTTTGTATTGTTAGGCCTTAAACGTTCGATGATTTTTAGAATGCTTGCAAGGTCATCAAGTATCCATCAATATAGCTAAAACGTTTGAGAAAATATCGTACTACTCGCTCCGCATAACCTCGATATAGATATGTCATAAATATGTTATTTCTATCTGCCCTCCCCCCCCCCACCTTTTTTTTATGGGAAAAGAGTTTGGCTCATTTCTAGTGTTAAAGTATTTAAATAAAATTTGGTTTCCTTAGCCCTAAATATAATTTAATGTATTTAACTTTAACTTAAGTTTACTAAAATATTAACATTTATTTTATTTATAGTTCCTCACAGCAGCTGCCTTAATAACGTTCGCATTTCCTAGCGAATTCACATACAAATCAAAAAATCAAAAATGTTTAGGACTACTTGTCATACTTTCAGTATGTGGGTCAATTATATTATCGGCAGGATGTCTGTCCACTATTGTTCATCAAAAGTAAACACAATACTCAACCTAAGTTTACTAATTTATAATTTTCTAGTAATTGATTTTTCTTTTAACAGGTCAATTACAGAATATGTTGCTGTGCCATTGTTTAGAATATTAGGAGAAAATAATTTTCACAAAATGATTCCAGCCGCTGCGTGCCTTCTATTGTTAACATGTTCTGGTTCATTTTTAGAATTATTCCCGGAAATGTATAGCATAATAGTTCGATTCGCTAAGTCAGAGTGGAAGATTTTATCCAGACAAATTAGTTATGAAAGTTCTGAAAGTGGAAATCCCGTTCTAGCAGTTTTCATTGGAGGTAAATACGAGTAGAAACCGTATCTTAAAATTTGTAGACTTAAAATCAAAGAAACAAACTTTTTTTTTTTTATTTAGGAAGCTTATGTGCAATGCTTGCTTTTGCATGTCCCTTACAGAATCTGGCATATATTCTGGCAGCAGGGCATATATCCGCTGGACTTTTTCGAGCATTCTATTTGTTATATTCACCTTTTCGACCAAAATTTGTCCAGCAAAATAGTAAGTGAAAAATGTTACAAAGTTTTTAGTGATGTATTGTTAGGAAATATATATCTTTTACAGGCGAATCATCGCTTTCATACAGTCGTCTGTCTACCGTTTCTATGGGCAAAACGAGTACTTCACGACGGCGAAGCTTATGGAACATTAACTTTCCAATTCAAGGGAATCTGAAGAAAAAGAGTTCTAGATCAAATAAAAATAAAAGAGAAGTTGAAAAAGAATGGCTACTCCTTGGTGAGCCCTCATCACCTTGTCCGGTAAGAGACAATCCGGATGTGGAGTCTACTATTTTATCAGATGGAGAATTACCAGTTGTTAGAAAGATTTTTTGTTATATTTAAAATTTGGTATAACAGAAAGTTATTTTCAGCTCACAGATTTTGAATATACTGAAAAATTTGAAAGCACAGATTCGGACACTTCAACTGATATTGATGCTATAGTGGATGAATACCGACAAAAAATTAAGGCAAGTATGGAAATGTGTGGGGTTTTCTATAGCGTATTCTTTTAAAGATAACTAGGGTCAGGCAAAGTAACATCTTAAACAACATTAGATATATTGGAACAATGGCTTTAAATGGGCGAACAAGTATTAATAATACGTATAGATGTAGGTTGATTTACGTGTTTAGTTAATTTTGATAAGACAAAGCAGGCATTTATTATTCAATATCTTTATATCTTATGAACAAACTAATCAATTAATCGCCATGGATTGTTAAAGTTGACGGTACGATAATCAACATTGATGCACTGAAGGAGAATAAAGAGCAGTTTGTCAGTAGATATGGAAAGCATGCGTTGAATGCAATGATAGTTTGTGGGCCGTACCGACATAAGGCGGTCAAGTAGTGTCTTTTTTTTTGGTTTATAATTAGCGCGCGCTCAAGGGATTTGAGTATAGCATTAAAATTTTTATACACAGGGCGGGCGTATTAAGGAAAAGGGAGAGATATCGATGTACATTGGTCTTAAATGTTTGCAAGTTGAAATGAATAGGAAATAGAGAGCTCGGCAGGACAATCGATAAGCGAGTTGTACGGCTTAGGAGCGAATCACGATATTTCAGAGTACATACAAAAGTAGGCTTAAGGGTATACTGATAAACAATCGGAGCGAGACGGGTGTTGTGGTTGAAGGTTTGAAGGGGCGGAATGCTGCTGGTGATTTCTATGGTGCACTGGTGATGCAAATAACGATAAAAGAAAGTGAGACAGAAGAAATAACGTCGATGTTCAAGGGTGTCAAATTACTAACTGACATCAGTATCACCTATGAGTTTTATCGCACGGTTTAGAATACTATCTAGCAGGTGCAGAGATGGTTCAGGAGAACCAGATGCGGGCATTGTACTCCGATTATGTGCGGTTTGATGCCTTATATATTGAGGTCAGATCAGAGGGGTGAAATATTTCTAACATAACTTTCATTCCAACTACAGCTGTCACTGACACACATACCGAAAATGGAATGTTTTCCAGCTTCGACGATGCAAGTGTCATTTATGGATAATGGCTAGATATTTGAATTTCGCTTTAACGACAGCAGACAGCATTTTGTTTTGAAAGCATTAGATTCCACTCTGTTGATAGTTCCCCAATTGTTTATGCTGTTAATATCGTAATTTAATAAGCTTAGTATACGCTGTCGTTCCCATTCTACAGCCGAAGAGCAAGGACGTAAATCCAGGACGAGTACTGTCGTCAGCAGACAAGGGATTCCGGAATGTATTCCGAAAATTCAAAATACAAGTTTATTCATCTAAATCTATATCGTCCCCTTTAAAGTAATCCCCATCGACTGCAACACACTTATGCCAGCGCTTGACCCAATCCTTAAAACATTTTTTATATTCGGTTATCGGTATGTTCATCAGTACTTCCTGCGATTTTTCCATTACATCCTCTCAGCTGCTGAAACGCGTTCCCCGTTTTAACTCGATGGTACAGAAAGAAGTTACAGAGAGCCAAATCAGGTGAGTTTGGTGACTGGTGGATTGTATTTGTTGCATTTTTCGTCAAAAAATTACGAATAATGATGGCACTGTGCGACGGTGCGTTAGCATAGTGCAAAATCCACGAGTTTTCTGTCCACAATTCTGGTCTCTTTCGTTGAATTGCTTCACACAAACGTCTCATAATGCCCAAATAATACTCTTCGTTTACTGTCTGGCCTTCTGGCAAAAATTCATGATGCACTACACTGTTGTAATCCATGAAAACCGTGAGCATTGCCTACTTTTTTGACTAAAAACGACGTGGTTTTTTTGGTGTCGGCTCATTTGGTGAACGCCATTCACTTGCCTGATGTCTGGATTGCGTGTCGTACTCATAAACCCACGTCGCGTCTACAGTAATGTGGGATCGGATTCAGCCTCGAAAATTATCTCTTTTGCGACGTCAATACGGTCTCTTTTTTGCATGAAATTGAGGTCTTTTGGCACCAACCCAAATCATTAACCAAAATGTATTGGATGGATCCATATACAATGTTCAAGTCCTCCGCTATCTCTCTGATGGTTAATTTGTTGAACAACATTTCTTTAACTTCATCAATGTTTTCGTCGGCTTTCGATGTCGATGGTCTGCCGTTCATCATATTCGATTGACTCACGACCACTTTTAAACCGCTCATACCACTGGTAAACGATCGTTTTCTTTAAAGAATCGTTGCCGAAACACTTTTCCAACATTTTCAACGTTCGCGCACCATTAAATCCGTTTTTTACGCAAAATTTAATTCAAGTTCGTTGCTGCAAATTTAAATCCATTTTTAAAATTGTAAAAAATCGCCAACACACACAGAGAAAGATGTACTCTTGGCTACGTAACTTTTGCAAATGTTAAGCTATGACGCTAAGATTTAGAGGGATTGTCAACAACAGATATACCAACTTAACAAAAAAAAAAAAACAGAACTCGAATCAAATGCTTTGGTTTCACTTTTTCATAAAATCACCAGTGGACCTGTTGTATTGAAAACCGTACTGTCGGTCATTGATAAATTTTTGTGTTTCGAGATATTTTATGAGCTGGTGGTTTTTCAGCATTTCCATGACCTTGGGATGGGAAATGGATCTATAGGAGGAGAGAAAAGAAGGTTCACCTTTTTTAAGGACGGGCTGGACAAATGCTGTTTTTCATCTGTTCGAAAAGAGTCCTAAAAAGTAGGATTAATGAAAAAGCTTACGTAATGGTTTTGCCAGCGAGGAAGAATACCTCTTCAGAAGACGGGATGGTATACCATCTGGACCAGCTTATTTGTGTATACGAGTTTTAAGATCCTTAAGTACTATTGCTGCTACAAGAGATCGGAAGTGTATTCATCCCTTTGAAGATTTTACGCACTCAAATGTAAGCGGGGACAAAGCACAACCTGAAAGCGTTGAGCTGACCGCAAAGTGTGCAGCAAGCAGAATAGCCTTGTCCAAGGAGCTGACAGCTGGAATGTTATTGTAAATGAGCGTGGGGATAGAGGGTAATGCAGCAATTCTAATGTTTTTGGTTAACGACCAACAAATGTTACTACTTTTGGAATTTCACTACTACATTGGTACAGTGCGCCAGGAAAACTTCTTATAAGTATGATTTTATTAAAAAATCAGGCTATTATATCAATCATGAACTAAGAAAAAAATTTTAAAATTCGTTCGGATACACCGCAAGAATTTGAGTTTTTAGGTTAACAATTAGGTTACAGAAAAACTATTTCCTTGAAAAGATTCACCATAATCGGAGTTGAAATTAGTACTTCTTGGAACGTTAAATTGCGAATCCAGTTAACTTGTTCAAGAAAAAATTAACTATTTTTCACTCTTGCTTAATATTTCCCTTAGCAATGTAGAATTTATTTCTATAATAACCATAATAACCATTTCTATAACAACCTCTTATAGCATCTTTCTAAATTACTATAATGTGGATGATTGGTGCATTTAATTCTAAAAAAGTTTTTGTTATTTTGTTGTTATGAGTTCCAAATTGGCAATAATGCGTGCAGGCAAAAACAACTTGTGGGAAGTGTTTAAAGAAGCCGGAATTATAACTCGAACATGCCAAATGTGGTTTCCAAAATTCCTTTCGAGTGACTGTTCTTTAAAAGATGCACCCCGATCAGCAAAACCGTCAGATATTAACGTAATACTATATATGCTATATGGTCCGGGCAAATCTTAATTGGAGTTCATCAAAAGACATGGTTTTGTGTCAAAACTTTCTGTATGGGTACCAAATGAATTGGGAATTTACGTATTGACTCAAATCCTACCCGTCAGAAATAGAACCATTTTTGAAACGTTTGGTTACAGGAGATGAAAAGTGGATAGACTGTAAAAATATTGTATATATATATAGGGTGATTCATAAGCTTTGGCTTATAATGTAAAATAAAACATAAATTTGAAAGTAAACCTTAAATTTTTATTTTCGGTTAAAAGAACAATTCATGGCATTTACTTTTTAAAAATGATGTTGGCCAAGACTACGTCTGAGGTGGTCCATTCGGTAGTCCGTCTTGCTTAAACCAGAGCTCACCGAGACCATGTGCTTGAATTTCAAAAAGCACATAGTCCGTTAACGTGGCGCGATAACGGTTACCATTGACGGTAACATTCTGATTTGTCTCATTTTTAAAGAAATATGAACCAATGATTCCACCAGCTCATAAACCACACCATACCGTTGTTTTGAATGGATGTAATGGTAGCTCTTGGTACTCTTCGGGTTGCTCATCTGCCCAAATACGGCAACTTTGTTTCTTAACGTATCCAGTGAGCAAGAAATGGGCTTCATCACTAAACAAAATTTCACGATAAAACACCGAATTTTCATTGACTTTTTCCAGAGCTCGTTCACTGGAAATATGACGCAAATTCAAGTCGCCTGGCTTTTAGGCCAAGATTCTAACGTAAAATACGCCAAGTTGTCGAATACTTTAAGCCAAGCTGCTGAGAACGACGATGAATCGATTCGTCACGGTCTTCGCGTACACTCTCAGTTACAGTTGCTATAGTCTCTTCACTACATGCTGGATGTGGTCTAACTAGTCGAGTATCATCCACTAATGTAAACTGGGACTCAAATTTGCGAATGGTATTAATAATAGTGGTTTCAGTAGGTCGATTATGCGCACTGTAAGTTCCTCGAATCGCACGAAAAACATTTCAAACAGAACGCTGATTTCCGTAATACAGCTGAACAATTTGGAGACGCTGTTGTGATGTGAGTCTTATCATGAAGACTTGTCAAACGATACTGAACAAAAGTGACAAAGCAGTTTGATAGGAGTGACTCGTGATCTGTCAAAAAAAAGCCTATTGAAGTAAAATGTCATATCACGTCGTGCGTCCATCAACTGGTCGCCGCGATCATGCGACTTAACACCACTAGATTATTTTTTCTGCGGATACGTCTTTAGTCTACTCTAACAAGAAAACCATTTTGGACATGCTCGAAGCCAACATTTTATACGCTATTGCCGAAATAACGCCGCTTATATTGAACCGAATAATTCGAGTTGGTAAAATAATTACTTTGCTACCTCTGTACCAGTCACGTCTCCCTGAGAGTGGCTGCAGTTCTCCAATATATTTAGGTCCTAGATTTTTTCAAAATGGTAAATGGTATGGTATATACCATACCATAGTACTGACGTTATTTTCGCTATTAAATCCTTAAAAATTTTTGCTATAGGATTAGACGGAATATCTTTGAAATTCATCAAATTAATACTGCCATGTATGATTGACACACTTACACATATTTCTAGTTGCTGAATAGTTAGATCTTACTCTCCCGCTCCTTGGAAACAAAACAAAAGCGAAGATAACACCAAATGCTAAAAAGTCTAACTTTGCAAAATGTTCCTACTTTTTTCCAATTAGCGTTCTTTCTGGCTTATGTAATAGTTATTAAGAGTTAGCTGTAAATATATTTTGACACCCAAATTATGGAACCTCCTCAGTGAAAAATTTCAAAACGTTTCATTAAAAGAAGATGTTCCTATTATGCTGGGATTTTGTAAGGTCTTTCCAAAAAGCTCAATCCTTGGACATCTGCTAATGATTTCCCCCAAGTTTATAAGCATACTACGTTATATCTATGTATATGCGGATGATGTCTAAATATACTTCTCGAATTTGCGGTCGTAAATCGGGAATTGTTGCAGTAAATTGAATGAGGAGTTAAAAGCATAAATCTCTAGGCAGACTCAAATAGTCTTTCATTCAATCCCAAAAACTCCCTATGCTTACCGATAGGCAAGAATATCGAAATTCCTGACGAATACCCTGATTTTAACTTATCTAGAGAGAAGATTCATTTCTTGGAATCATTATAAAATCTTACAAGCCGTTACAAGCTAACCACATAAAAGTATTGGGTATGTAATTTAATTCGTGCGGTTTTTTTTTCAAAATTTGAACGTTTATTTAATAAAAACGTGTACAGTGGTATTATTCAAAGTATTGCCCATCTGAAGCTATGACTTTTTCCTCTGATGTGAACCGTATTTCAGTGGGGGTGTTCTGCATTAGCCGGAACAAATGGTAGTCAGAAGGGGCAAGGTCTGGGCTATAAAGCGGGTGGGGTAAGACTTCAAATCCACTGTTTTCCAAATAGTTCTTAACCGGAATAGCAACGTGGGGCCGAGCGTTGTCATGATGAAAAATTATTGCCTCCTGTCTGGTCGCATATTCCAGGCATTTTTCGGCTACTGCTCTCTTCAAATGGATCAATTGTGTTCGGTAGCGTTGTCTATTGATGGTTTCACCCGGTTTTAGCAGCTCATAATACAGCACACCCATCTGATCCCACCAAATACAAAGCATTACCTTCGCGCCATGGATATTCGGCTTTGCCGTTGATTTGGCTGGTTGGCCGGGTTTCACATATGATTTTTTGCGCTTGGAGTTATCGTAATGGATCCATTTTTCATCACCAGTAACAATCCGATGAAAAAATGACTTCCTTTTGTGGCGTTCCAGCAGCATTTCGAACAAGCAAAACCGCCTTTTGACGTCTCTCGGCTTGAGTTCATGTGGAAACCAATTTCCTTGCTTTTGAATATATCCAGCTGCTCTTAAACGTTTTGAAATGGCTGCTTGAGAGACACCCAAAGATTCTGTGAGCTTTTCTTGTGTTTGGCAACAATCTTCATAGAGTAATGCTTCCAGTTCTTCTTCTTCAAACTTTTTTGGCTCCCCAGGACGTTCATCGTCTTCCAAGCCAAAATCACCATTTTTAAATCGTGCAAACCACTTTTGGCACGTTTGCTGAGCTAGAGCATGTTCACCATAAACTTCCACCAAAATACGATGACTTTCGGGAGCAGTTTTCAGTAATGAAGATGGACTCCCGCAAAAACACTTTTTCATTCACAAAGTTCGACATATTTGAGTAAAAAAAAAGATTGTTGTTTACGTTTCAAATAAATGACTTATACTGAAATGACGTACAATGACAGTAGCTTTCCCCTGCATGTTCCAATGGAATAATAACAATGGACAAATACAAGTTACGCCATATCTTAGCAAACCGCAAGAATTAGGTTATAGACCAAATACTTGTACAAATATTTATACGCCGTTGAGCATGCTTTCGCTTTAATAATTCCTGAACTAATGCAACTGCTTATTTCTTGCAAATTAAATAACCTATTGAGACCCATTTACTTATATCTTAAGATGTGATTTCCCAGATATTCCAGGACTGGTTTTTTAATCGTCAAAAATATTTAGAAAGCAGCCATATGTTCTATGTTCATGTTGTTAGGCTATGGAACTTAGGTTAGGTTAGGTTAGGTTAGAAGCTGTTGGAAAATTCAACCCACTTGGGCCTATTGGTCCATTGTGATGGACCGTAGCAGAATTTTAACGTCTATATTGACCAAGTCACTTAAGTCAATGTAGAAGAAAACTCTTAAGTGGGGTTTCCTTTTTTGGAAGAGAGCTGGACAAGTACAGAGTAGGTGAAGTTATGTTTTCTCTTATTTCCTATCCATGCAACTTTTGCAGAAATCATTTACAAAGACGTCAAGCCTTTTTGCATGCTTGCCTATTAGGCCGTGTCCAGTGATGATACCTATGATAGCGCTAATATATTTCCTATTTTGAAAAATCAAACTCTTAAAGCGATTCAGATCCAGTTTTCGCCAGATCTAGCTTTAATATTAGTTTAGTTTAGTTTATTAGTATACCAATTCTACCCTTGGTAGAACTATTCTTGGCGAGTTCGAGGGCCCTACAATTCCCTGAAACGTCTCTGTGCGCCGGCAGTTAGCATAGGTGAAATTTGAACTGCTCTGCTATCTCCCTAAGAAATGATTGGCAGTCGAAGGCGGTTATAGAATTTAGTGAAACTGAGTCCAGGGACTTAGTGGCCAGGACAAAATTTCTTCCTGGAACACGCTACAGTGATTTGAAAGGAGAGGCTTGGATTAAGCTTATCTGGATTGACTTGTCATCCAAGAGGCATCTACCTCACAGAAGGATCTATAGGAGTTACTTACATGAAAGTCTTTGTCAAACCAATGCTGGGATAGAGTGTATTCGATGTTCTCTGGGAGGATTCCTGGTATTGTAAGAATATTAGCGTGACCAAATAATTCATTTGTCACCTGTGTAGTCGCCTTAAGGTGACCTGTGGTCGAAACTACTTGCCTGCTGAAAATAGCAAGGGGTATCAGAATATTAAACAGAATATCCAGTACCGCCGAAGGTGTGTTGCGAAATGTCGTGAATCAATTTTAGATCTTATATGGGTATCAATCAATCATACTAGAGTTTTCAGAAGATAAGATGATGGACTTATAGGTCTAAAGTGAGTGTCCAATAGCAGGTTGAGTCATTCCTCATTTGAGGTTGTCGAAGAGCCATCGGTTTTTTCAAAGAGCTAGGCATCATAGGATTTGAAGAAAGTGTTTTTCTTACCGCGATGCCTCAGAAGTTTCTGTTATTTTGTAGCAGAATGACCTCCAGGATTTGAGTTCCTCAGTTCATTTTTCATATATTTTGAGGGATTCCTTGTATTAGTCCTAGTCAATCACTTTTCTTGTGCTTTTTTCTAGGTTGAAAAGTTTTCTATAAGCAATGCTAATATCCACCAATGCCTCCAGGTTGAATATGATGACAGGAAGCAGCCATAGTCTGAATGAGAGCCAGGGTGAAATCCTTGAATATTATGTCAAGCTCGTTGGTGTTACGCGGGGGACTTTGGCTAATCAGTGTGCCGATAATTCCGAAATGCTGATTGGCTGAAAGGACATAATTCAGGCTAAATTGGATGTATCTGCGGTCTGAAAATAAGTGTTCAGACGATACCATTCAGTTCGTTACCATTTGACTGATGTTGTCGGAAACAAGAGTAATATCTAGCACTTCCGGTTGGTTTCTTGTTATGAAAGTGGGCTCATTGCAAATGTTACAAACAATGAGGCTAGTACTTATAATGTAATCAAAAAATGCCTCGCCTCTATGGTTTATATTGGTACTGCCCAATATCGTGTGATGAGCATTAGCGTCGCACCCAATGAGTTTTTAGATTTCCAGCATGCGGCACCACCCTTTCGCTAGCAATATATGCCGATGCCAGCCAGTGGATACCTTTGGCAGTCTCCAGTCTAACAACGGTTAGGTCGGGATCGCTGAGATTTGAAAATAATAATAATATACTTGGGCTACGTTTCCCTAATACGTACACAAATTTTAATCTAACATTTGTCTCTTGTGTAAAGCGGAGCGTATACAGGTGTCCCAAGTTCACGAACCACGGCTTCTACGATCCATTGTTCCTGGACTAGGATGACGTCTTCTGCGTTTTCGACAAGACGAAGAATAAGTGCGGCTGAGGCCTTTTTGGAGTTATGATCATTGACTTGGAGAAACCGTATTATTACTACAATCTACCAGAAGAGCCTCCACTACGGTTTGTTAGAGTCCTCCGTTTCTGAGCGTGTTATAACGCGTATCTATAAGGGCCAATTAGTTCTTCCAGTTTCGCGACTATCCAGTTATAAATCGTAAGGGTCGGACTGCTAAGAGTGATAATCTTCAGAATGCTTTCTACGGAAGAGGGTTCGGCTGGGATCCAGGTGTGGGTTCTAGGGGTCCTAGGGATATTGTCCTTAATCACGACCTCGAGCTTTGCACCCGGCCAAATCTCTCCTAATCCATATATGGCTTTGGTGTTAAGATCGAGAGATCTTTGATCGGTCTGACGTTGCCTTGGTGCCAGGCAGCGTCGCTTTTAATGGGAAGTAGGTTAGGACTTTCTCTCATAATTGGCTTGACCAACTGCCACCGTTCAGTTGTTATCGACACATCGGTGTCATTTTTGTCGATTACCACGATCGTTATTGCATCCTTTAAGGTTTCGCTAAAAGCACTCGATCTCTGGGGGTTGGAGGAGTAATATGGTGCTTTGTGAGCAGTGGGCAATCTTTTAATTTTACTCTTTATGTTCGGACTTTTCTCCTTTGAGAGAGGAATAGCAGAAGGGCCTTGGACTGCCGCAACTTGTGAGCATCTTCTAGTGTTGGAGCTCCCTGGAAAACTTGTCGAGATTCATTAACCTTACTTAGCCTCTACAATTAGACGAATTCGATGGTAGAGGTAGACTTTGGAACTTGTTGCCATATGAAATAAGACATATGGTAGAGACATTTTGGGTATAATCTCTTCAACCATTTTAAGAATCTGTGAGGCTATAGTATGGGACAATCATTTTATGATTATGATTTTATAAACGCTAAAAAAAAAAAAAAAACACTAAACATATTGTATTCAAAATTGTATCATTCATTTGTTAGACCACAATATTGATTATTAAAAAAAGATGCATTAACTCTAAATGACTGGTTTTTGATTTAACACAAGTTTCCAAACGGTGTGGCCATTAGACTATAGCGGCCCGTACGATTTACATGGAGATCGTGATCGGGAGTCTTGTAGGCCATGTTCTAAAATTCTGACCCCAAACCATAATCCAGTGGATACAGATTTGGACTCGCCGATAGCCAGTATTATTATTATCATTTAATGGGGAGACTAAATTATTAGTGGATGTTGGCTTATTGTTCATTTTTTGGTAGTCAACTACTCATCTTACTTGGTTTTTGATAACTGAAAAAAAAAAGTCTTTTGGGCGAGGCTGGGATTCAAACACCGAACCTCCCGATTTGGAAGCCAGTCCACTACTCCTTGAGCCACGGCCACCCATATTGACTCTGAGTACAAACCTTTCCATTTAAATAAATTTAGAAAAAGAATTTAAATTGTGTTTTTTTACAAGTGTCGGTGTACCATGACCAACCCAGCAGGCATTCTACCTCGTCAATCTACATGCACGGATGAAGTTAGCAGAGATGCCAAAACTGGACATAGCATACGTAGTATCTCTGTATCCATCCAACGCGACCATAAATATTTAAACTCATGAGTTTATTCCAAGATCTGCGTGCCTTCCACAATAATGAGGATACATTAGGTTCTTGACGTGGGATTTAGGGTACTCGTACACTACAGCAAATACATGTCGTAATATATTTGTGACTTTAAGTGTACGTAGAAGACTGATTCTTCCGACCGACCAGATTTTCAAACTAGAAAAGTTATTGTATCCATTTTATCAGAAAAAAAAAAAAACGTTCATAGATATTATTGATTTATTCGCTCTCTTTGACGATAATAATTTTCTTGTCACTGCTGCGTTACGCTAACGTTGTTTTTCGCGGTCGTTTTTTGCGGGCTTCCCTACTTTCGGATAGAATTTTCGAACCTCACTCCTCTAAAAAAACACCTGTTATTTATTTTTTCTATTGACCATTTTTGATTTCTACTTTTATTCGTTCTACGAAGGTGGTATTTTTTTTTTTTCTTCTTTTTCTATGTAGTACCACTCGGAATGCTTTTAGCTTAGCATTTATTCGCCGACACTTATTATCAAACCAGGAGTTTTGTTGTGATAGACGCAATAATTTCGAAACATTTGCAGCAGCACTTTGATGGGATGCTGGCTTGGTGCCACTTGTTTTCTATATTCAGTTGCCAAAAGTTATTGTGGTGGCTTACCGGTGTTCGAACATCTTCTTCACAAATTTGATGAGCTGGTTGCCGGTTTTATGTTCGCTTTTGTTAAATATAATAAATAAATAAATTATTGAAATAACAATCTTTTTATTCTTCACTCACTATGTCTATAATTTGTCAAAAGATTTCATCTTACGCCGAAAGAGTGATAACGCCAAAATAAATACTTTTCCTATTTTTGGATGTAGGCTGAGTTTTAGAACTAGACTCTCTTACGTAGTATTCGACGAAGTTAGTCACTTTGTCTTGATATCGTCTCGTTAAATAGAGGGCTAACCTTTCAACTTTAAAAACAAAGAGGTGGCCGTAGTGTAGTGGTATATGCATAGACTCCTCAAGCAGATTGTCGCGGGTTTGAATCCTGTGCGAGGCAATTCGCTAAAAAAGTATTTTCATAGAATTTGTATGTAGTTATATACAGGGTGACTGACTCGAACTGCAATTTTTTAAAATGCTATACTTTTTTTATTTTTTGATAAATTTTATCGTGCCAAAGCAAAAAATGTTGGAAAATACATCAATTTTCAAATTGTATCAAGAGTTTTCAATATGTCCACCTTTGGCGCGAATAATGGCACTAAGACGGCCGAAGAAAGCATCGTACGCTGCACGCAAGTGGCCTGTGGTATTTTGGCCTATTCCCGGCGAAGTGCTTGTTTGAGGTGGTCCAAACTTTGGTATTTTTTAGTGCCAACCTTCGCCTTCATAATACCCCAGACAGAAGAATTAAACGGATTTGCATCCGGAGAATTTGAAATCCAATGTGTCGAAGAAATGAAGTGTGGAACATTGTTTTTTAACCAATTTTGGTAGACGCAAGCTTTGTGAGACGGTGCCGAGTCTTGTCGAAATGTCCACGGTCTTCAATATTGTCTCTAAGACAGTTTCACGGTATACGATTTTGACGCCACGGTCCAAAAATACGAGCGGAGAGCGACCATCGGCGGTTATGGCGGCCCAAACCATCACCGTCGGTACTGCTGCTTTCTGGTGGCCGTCCGAAGCTGTAAATTTTCGAAGGACCCTCTGGAAAGTAAACTCCGTCATTTTGTTTGTTGACATATTGCTCGATAACAAATAGCGACTCATCGGGAAAAAACCAAATTCGGCAACTCACCACTTTTGTGCAAGCATAGCAACTCCTTCGCTCTTTCGACTCTAACTTTTTTCTGTTGCGGTGTAAGATCGTGTGCTTTTTGGAACTTCAATGGCTTGAGCCCAAGCTCATTTTTAATTGTGTGTTGCATCGTTTTCAACGGTATGTTGAGCTCACGAGCCATTTTTCTTCCATTTCGACGCGGATTTCGCTCAATTGGAGTCTTCACTTTCCGAACCATTTCTGCCGATGTTGCTGTTTTTTTATGACCATCTCGATGGCGTTTTGCAACGCTGCGAGTATCACGGTAATGAGCTATGGTTCGAGACACAAATGATTTATTCGCCTTGAGGTGCTGGACGGCTCTAACGATAGCTACCTGTGGTTTTCCAGCCAAATATAAAGCAATCGCACTATCACGTTTGAATTCCATCGCGGATAAAAATTCAACACAACTGAGACGCAAATTATCTGTCATGTGTCAAAATTTGAGCTTACAGTAATGAACGGTTTAGAAGTTATAGCAGTCTGAAGTTGGTTGCAGTTCGAGTAAGTCAGTCATGTTGGAGTGGTTGCTGGCTGGGCTAAATGTAACGAAGTAACAACTAGCACGTACTTAAGACCCACTGGTTGAGGATGCATTCGCTCCAGTTTGACAACCACCTCTAGGAAAAATATCGAAACCTAATACACCTGAGTTTCAAATTACTACACCATCCGCCCGCGCCGTGGAGAAAAGCCAGTAAAAGGGTATTCATACCCTACCATACGTTGCTTATTCCATTTTCCAACGTCGTATTTAAGTGAATAAATTTTCTTTAAGTTTATAAAGGTCATTGAGAAGCATATTTAGGATTTGCTCCAGAGATGATTCAGTTTGTACATTCAGGCGAATATATGTTGTTTATCATCTGAGATATGAAATCTGATATGTTAATGTTGCCCGTAAGACGTGCCAGTCTACTATGGCATATATAGTTGTTTGTATGTTACCCCTAATTGCAACAGAAAGACTTCAAGGTATTTTAGTAACTGTTTTGTGTTGTTGATAGTGCGTTTTGTCATTAAATTCCATTCAAGTTCCGCTTGTGTTGATGGCAGTGGTCCACGAGATACTTTATTTCAATAAGTGATACCGAAAAATGTATAATGATGTCAAAACTATCGATTTCGATAGTTTCGCTGTCTCAAAAAAAGGTTGAAATACTGTAAGGGGAAGATGCTTGTCTGTAAGCACCTACTTACCAAGAGTTATGTCTGAATACTGGATTAAATGCATGCTTACCATAAGAACCTAGAAAGTTGTTTCAATTTCTTCTCGTTTTAAATTGCATCTTCATCGAAGAAGGAGTAACAAAGAAGTGGTTCTGCGATTCTGATAAAATATTTGTAACCCTTAATCGAAAAATGAAAAAAATTAAAGTCTAAAAATTGTCTTTTTGCTTAAAACTAACCAGTGTGTTTTAAAAGCACGAACAAATGTCTAATGCATTAAATAATAATTATTTTTATTTTAATAAGCTTTGTACTGATAAATATCTTTTTAATATTTTAAAACTAAAAGTCTAATTTTCCACATAACGTTTTCTTTTTGTCTTTTTTTAGGTGACAACCGCAGGACCAATGGAACGAAATATTCGAGTACCCTCTCTAGCTTCCTGGAGAGTCACCATATTCGCAATTTTAGTAATAATCTTCGGAATTGCCATAACAATTGCCGGAATATTTTTGAATCTTTATCCATTATTTGTTACGGGAGTCTTAGGTTAGTCAATTGAAATGAATTTATAACTTTTATTCTTAGCCATGATTTTTTTTTAGGAATATCTATAATCAGCATAATGATGTCTTTCATTCCAAAATATTCAGCAAGTGTGATTAATGTTTCTCCAATTATATGCACCACCTCGTTTGCGCTTGGATTTCTACTACTCTCGTCATGCCTTCAATATTCATGGCCAGCAATTTTGTTCTGGATTCTGGCCGGACTTATGCTTATATTAAAATGTGATAATTGGTGTTGCTATTGCTTCGATGAAGCATCTTTAAAGGAAGAACTTTTTCCAAGTGAATCGGGGAAAACAACTCTTCGATTACCACGTGGACAAGTCTTGCCTAAGAACAGATGACACATGGACTCCTCGGATGATGATTTGTTCAACGAAAAAGACAGTGCTGACGAATGGACTGATCAGTTCAAAGATTTAATATGATTCAACTAATTGCTTCCGGGCTCCATCTTCTTTATGGCTTATAGCACCTACATGCTCGTTTGTATTTTTTATTAAATTCGAAAATGCAATACTATTGGTAAATTTATTTAAACATCGCACGCAATAATTATTTTCACACATCACGTGTATCAGTTTAATTTTATCTATAAACGTGGGGGTATATTGATATAAAATATTAAAATACATTCACACGTTTATGAATAAAAGTAGGAAGCAAAAGTTTTTAAATTTCGTCCAAGGGATTTACCAACAAAAACAAATAACATCCGAAAAGTATGATAACGATTATTTATCTGTCAAAGTATGAAGTACGACAACATATTGTAAATGTTATTATTTATAACTAGGCCTATTAATAAATAATATATTTATAGATCCTAACCGATTCTGTTTTTCGATATTTAACACACGTTAGTCTACCTTTATAAGGTCACGTAGCCTTTTGCACTTATTAGCATTTGTAATTTTATTTCTTAATGCACTCTGTTCAAAAGATCAACTTTCCAAACTCTGATTAGAGCTGATAGTCACAAGCCAACAGAGAGCAATACTAAGTCAAATTTGGAGAGTTTCCAATCTGGAGTCATTCTCAGAACAAAGATCGATCCTATGATCTACATGCGAAGCATTCTGTCATTGATAACCAAATCATAGCATGCCTACCTCAATCGAAAAATCTATACTTTACACTGCTAAGGGTATACCCTACGCCCCTCCTTAAACATAACAATGGGCTGAAAAGTAAGTGCCGTTTTATAGTAAAACACAATTTCTTTACAAAATTCAACTTTATTTGTCAAAATAGTTGTCAAATAGTTGCCTTCGCCCACTGATTAAAACGATTTTTCAATATTTCGATACCAGTTTTGTAGTACGATTTCGGTTTAGCCTCAAAATAGGCCTCTGTTTCGGCAACTACTTCTTCATCGGTCTTAAATCTCTTTCTGACGTAAAAATTCGGCTTTATTGCGGTTGAACAGCTTTAAACACTCCTCTGAATCATCAACACGTTGTTGTTTTTGGTCGACTGTGAGCAAACGCGGCACCCACTTTGAACAGAGCTTTCGCATGTCCAAATATTCGTGTATGATATATCTAACACGCTCCTTTGATATCTTCAGAGCCTCAGCTATCTCGATCAACTTCACTTCACGGTCATTCGTAATCATTTTGTGGACTTTTTTGATGTTTTCATCTGAAACAGCCTCTTTTGGATCCCATGCGTGCATCATTTTCGGTGCTTGTATGACCACTTTTAAATTTTTCAATCCACTTGCGAATGGTTCGTTCGGTTGGTGCCATTTCTTTGCATCGGCTGCATTTTTTCCCATCAAAAAGCAATGATAAATCAACACACGAAATTGCTTTGAATCCATTTTTTTCACGATAACAAAAGTTGCTTCACTCACAACGCTATATCTCGAGAACTAATCGTCTGATAGCTGTCAAATTTATACACATGTCTTTTGAAGGATGGTACTAACTGATGTAATGGATTATGGATGTAATTCAAGTGGTGCCTTCTCTTATAAACGGCACTGACTTTTCAGCCCATGTATTAGAGAGAGCCTTTAATGACGTACATACTGAAGGCATTCTCTGATCGAGCTGGACATTTATTTATTATTATAAATAGAGGAATGCCACAGGGCGTTGTTTTTTCTCCTCTACTCTGGCTTATGGTTGTGAAAAAAATGCTTTTAAGACTAGACAGACGGATGATGTGATGATATTTTCGTGAAATCGTAGAGGCTCTAGATAAGGTCAACCGCTCAAACTATCCTCTAGCGCTAGGTATCTAGGTATCATTCTTGACCCAAAACTTAACTAGAAGCAAAACATTAATATAGAGTAATAAAGGTATGCCTGCAGCAAAAAATTTTAAAATGAAGTTCAACCAAAGATGACAACAAAGATATACAACCGTAGTGCATATAATTCTCACATACGGGTTACTAGTATGGTGGCCTGTATTGAGGCTACAACTTCACCAGACTAAAAATGCTTCAAAACAGTCATTATAGGCATAACGGACGCATTGAGGTTGGCCTCAATGGATACCCTTACTGTGCTCTTGCATCTTCTGCTTCTCGACTTACACACAAAAAATACGGCACTTTGCAGCGTAGTCAGACTCAATGAATCTTATTAAACAGTTTGGTCATGTTTCCAACTGACTACATCACACCCAAACTAAATTTCAAGAAAAACTTCTACATATAATTTCCTACTAGAGCTCAGTGGAAGAAAGACGAAGTAGCAATGAACTTCGACATGGTCATCTTCACCGACGGATCAAAGATGAACTGTGGTGCGTGGGCTTGTGTCTATTCGGAATCAAACAACACACAAACAATACATTGCTAGCCTCATAGATAGCCAAGCCGCTATGAAAGCTCTTGACTTAGCCACCATATCCTCCAAACTGGTGCAGGAGTGCCGGAATCAACTTGGACGAGCACACTGCTCTGTGCTCTGAGACGCACAGTGACATAAAAGGAAACGAACGAAGCAGATGAACTGGCCAAGCAGAGGTCACTGGCGGTAAGAGCCCACATCCCGCTATAAGCGGGTTAAGAACAAATCAACTCATACTTCCTGCAGAAGACCAACGTCCAATGAGTGGAGATGGAAGCTCACACCCATTTTCTCTGCAAATGTTCGGCACTAGTAAGATCCAGATTGCGTGCAATAAAACAACTATTTTTCGACGACCATAATGACATCTCGGGTAAAGCGATATGCTGCAGTTAACTCTGTCCTTATATTCATTTATGCTTTACCGCAATTCAACGAGATTCAACGCATAGGAAAATATTACATATTCACTCCTAGATCACATGGATCTTTTCGCCTTACATAAGTAGAGACAGTTCGGTTGCATTGCGGAGACCACGAGTGACGTTATCTAAAATAATTATTTTGGTAAAAATGCTTATTTTTATCGCGGGTATATAGTCCTTTATTCCGAGTATACAGTTGCAACTCTATAAAAACAAATCCACATTTAACGTAAATACGTGTGACTCAAGAAAATGAATCCGCTAGTTGCAAACGATAAGTTTCTGTCAGAAATATTCATCATCTAATGCAATTTTAAGTCAGCATTATGGCCATAATATTATAGTAGCCATTATGTTTCTTGAAGCTTATCTAATGAAGCCAGCTTAATGAAATGTCTCATTACATATAAATAGTATTACGACATTCTGTGCGGAAATTTGACAGCTGAAACAAAGAACATTTTTTCTTTTATTTTTGTGAGGACATTTACTCCATCCATTGCAAGATGCAATAATTTTATAATTTCAAATTTTCTTAGTTTATGTTCAATTTGAATTTTTTCCGCTATGAAACTAATTTGAATGTAAGCACTTTCACAGTTAATTAAGTTTGCTCAAGTACATTATGGGTAACATGAATGTTTGACAGAAATTAAGTGGGCTTTTCTTTCGGTTTAGAAATAACGTTAATCCCACTGAAGTACATTATGATTAGGTCTTTATTCCGTAGTCAAGGGCCAACCATAATTCACTTAAGGGCGCTTAAGTATCTGTCAAAATCGAATGAAAAGTGAGCAGAAGCATCGTAAAATTGCAAAGTGCCCATCATTGCTTTTGGTAACTTAAGTAAATTTACCAGCAATATTACCAGCTGTCAAATTTTGATACGAACACGAATTGATTCGCTATTTCGTAAGTGAGCAAAAGTGAACGGAAACTTAATGAATCGAACTTAAAAACTATTATGGTCGTGTAATACAAATTCCCTGCATTCGCACAGTTTAATATGTGGACTAACGAATTTGATTACACGAGCAAAAACAAAGATCATTTCAAAAGCAAGGCAAATACTATTAGAATAAGGTCACGATGTTTCTACCTTAAGTTTTCGCAAAATTGCGTTGCCAATAAACCTTTCGTAACCGAAAAATACATTAAAAAAGGCTTACGTGGGCATACTGTTTAATCACTCTATGAGGATTGATTTTTTTTTCAACAATTTATTGAGATATGCATGTGCATGGTAAATTTGTTGTCCAACGAAAGTGAAAAATTCGGCAAAAGTGCATGCTCATGGCCGTTTCTGAGCGGAGGAATTTGGAAAATTGGTGATCTTCACCGAGAATATCGACGCTCAAAGAATGATCCAACTGTATAAAAAATGGATTGTTGATATCAACTAAAATGTTTATCAATCTTTAAATTACCGCATGACTGTGCAGAAAAAAAGGTATGCGTACCTATTAAAGAAATTTTAAAAGCCTTTAAAATAAAGATATAAGCGTTATACCATAACCAAGAGCCCGAAGTAATTTTTGGTTATGAAAAGTAACCAAAGCCTTGATAAAAATGATTTTAAATCTTACCGTCTGGCAGCATATTGTGGGAACTTAACAGTGTAACAGTATATCAAAAACGCGTTATTTTCCCAAAACGGAATAATAAGGGCAACCACTTGATTCAAGTCATAAATAACAGTACATAGTTGCTTAAATAGGGATATATACGTCCAAGACGTTTTAAGTGTAGCCAAGGGTTTGCCAGACGTACAAGAAGTTTGTACGAAATCCCAATTTTGAATAATTTATGTAACCACACAAATTCCTTGTATGATACAACTGAATAAACATACAGCACAAATTTGACGGTGAAAGACGTTTTTCTTGTTTCCAAGACCTTGCCAGACGCATTTAAAATATCCAAGAATTCCAATGTTGAATAATTTTTGTAACCACTTAATTTTTTCTTAGAATTTATAGAAAAATTCCCTGATAACAAATATATATGTTAAGTCCAAGACATTTAACTTGTCGCCAAGTCCTTGCCAGGCGCATCAAAATAATTTAAATCTTTCAAAATGAACATATTCATTTTACGCCACAAAACATAGAACCAAAACGTAAATAATTAACCTAACCACCTAAAACTTTACCAATACATAGAACACAACCTCATCCATATAACCACATAGGTCCAAAACGTTTTACTTATCGTCAAGTCCTTGCCAGATGCATCAAAAAAATTTAAGTTCTTCAAAATGAACATATTCATTTTACGACACAAAACATTATAGCTGTTGCTTAGTAAAAATAACACTTAAACCATAACATTTTATGATGTTTACTTTTTACTAAAAAAAAAACATACTTTCAAATTTATGAGTCACTCGATTCATTTTCGGATTCATCGGAGGAATCGAGATGACAACTATCATCTTTACTTTCAGATATATCATATTTCCATCAATTTCAAGAACATCTTATATGCTATCACCCTCAAATCATTTTATTTGAAGCTTATTTTTCAGTAAAACCCAACAATTTTGTTTTGGTCTGATTTTTTACTGCATTCTTCTAAATCCTGCTACAGATTTTCGGATCAAACTATATTTACGAATGAATTCACGTGACTGAATCAACAGTGACGGCAACAGTCAATTTTGACATATTTGGAGCTAAGATCAGTGAGGATTTTTCAGGGTTCTGAAACAGAGATGGTGGCGGATGAACCCTTTTTGGACCAACGGCAGCTCTCACATCCACGAAGTGGGTTACTGACACCGGAAAATCCGGCCCCTTTCGTTCAAGGGGTCCAACAAAGGGAATTGCCCTCCACGTTAAGGAGGCGTAAAACATATATAGTTGCGAATCAACAAAAAGCCTCGGATACGGATGATTTTACTGTTGACGAACCATGCAAACGAATTTCGTATCTGTACTCTTCCGCTTGTGCAGAATGACAACTGGCCAAAGATCGTGCTGGTTTTAAGTGTTTTAAGATTGGAATTAAAAACGAATTATAGTACACAAAAAAAAAAGTCATAAGAATTGTCAGGGTGGGGAAATAAATGACTCCCTCAAATGCGTTCTCTTTAATAATTTTTTTTTTCGCGGTTTACCTACAAATTTGGGAGCCTGGAACAGACCTAATATATCTGAACCTTTCATTGTAACATGTTGATACTGGAAGAACTTTATACATTTCGAACTCTTCGTTGTAGAGTAGACTTTGGATTTTGACATCAGTTGTTTTAGGGTTAATTACAGGCTTAACTTCAAGTCAATTTGTAAATAGTTTGATTGAAAAAGAAATATCTTAACCTAAAAAATATGCGTGATCAGTTAAAATTTAGGAGTCAGACCGACTGAATTAGCACCGATCTTAAAATAAATGGTAATCAAAAGAAATAATAGTAATACTAGTTCGAGTATGATACATAAAATAAGTGTTTGATTTATATTATTACCATCTAGTAATTTGACACAAAATACATTAATAAAGAGTGAAGTTGAAAACCAATAAATTTTGTTTCATAGAGTCATTTCATCATGGGTGGCCCTGGCTCAAGTGATAGCATATTGGCTTCCAAATTTGACGGTTTGGGGTTAAATACCAGGCGAACGAATTACACTAATAATATAGTCTCCCCATTAAATGTTGAATGCCACCCGTGGAGCGTAATAACCACTGAGCCCAAAAATCTTTCATTCTCTCTCTGTCTCATTTTCCTAAAAGCTTAACATATGCTCAGGCATTTTAAAAGTAGAAATACCCGCTTGACTGTTAAACTCTTTAAGGGATTACACGCAGTTGCAATGACGAATATGATTTTTTTTCTGAAAAGGTATTTTATTTTACAAAAATAAAAAGTATAGGTGCGTTTAATGGCAACTTCTAAGTTTGTAAAAATATCGATCTGCGGTGATCCTGCAGACAATCTCCGGTTTAATTCATCTGAAATCAACAAAAACTCGAGAGATTCTTTTTGTGGATAGATTAAACTAAGTATTGACCAAGGGAATAATAGAAATTTTGATTTTTGGCAAAACGGCGGCCTCTTAAAAAAGAAATTAGAATTTTCGACCAAAATTGCCAAGTACAATTTAAAAAAAAAATAATTATCTGAAATCTTATTCCTTCGATAAGTATAGTATATCTGAGAAAATTCTGTTAATTTTAGAACGATCGGTTGAGCCGTTCTTCTTCTATGGTGTGATTCATCGTGAGGTTTGATTTATAATATAAAATAAAATACATAAATTTGAAAGTAAACTTAAAATTTTTATTATCGATAAAAAAGAATAATTCATGGTATTTACTTTTTGAAAATGATATCATGTAAATGTTGGCCACGACTACGCCTGAGGTGGTCCATTGGGAAGGTCCAATTTTGGGCGACTCGTTCGAGCATAGCGACTGGTATATCGCGGATAACACGAGTAATGTTGGCTTCCAAAGTGTCAATCGTAGCTGGTTTATTCCTAAAGACCTGAAACTTTACATATTCTCAGAGAAAATAGTCCAAAGTTGTAATATCACACGATCTAGGCGGTCGATTTACCGTAGCAAAACGTGAAATTAAGTTCTCACCAAAATGATTTCTCAACAAGTCCATTGTTTCACGAGCTGTATGGCTCGTAGCGCCGTCTTGTTAAAACCAGAGCTAGCCGAGACCTTGTCCTTGAATTTCGGGAAGCACATAGTCCGTCAACATGGCGCTATAGCGGTTACCATTGATGGTAACATTCTGTTTTGCCTCATTTTTGAAGAAGATTCCACCAGCCCACAAACTGTTGTTTTTAATGGATGTAATGGTAGCTCTTGATACTCTTTGATAAAACACCGGATTTTCATTGGGTTTTTCCAGAGCCCACTCACTGAAAATATGACGCAAATTCAAGTCGTCTGGCTTCAATCCTCACGTAAAATACGCCAAGCCAAGCTGCTGAGAACGACGACGAATCAATTCGTCACGGTCTTCGCGTACACTCTCAGCTACAGCTGCTATAGTCTCTTCACTACGTGCGGGATGTGGTCAAACCGATCGAGTATCATTCACTATTGTAAACTGGAACTCAAATTTGTGAATAGTATTAGCAATAGTGGTCTCAGTAGGTCGATTATACGCACCGTAAGTTCCTCGAATCGCATGAAAAACATTTCTCACAGAACGCTGATTTTCGTAATACAGCTGAACAATTTGGCGCTGTTGTGGTGTGACTTTTTCCACGATGACTTGCCAAACAATACTTAACAAAAATGACAAAGCAGTTTGATAGGAGTCATGCGTGATCTGTCAAAAAGAGTATATTAAAAATCAAACCTTACGATGAATCAATCACCCGATAGTATCTCGAGTTGATGTTGTCTACGAGCGTAGACCCATGCGGTCTCAAGTCAGAGATCTTGATTCCGATTTGTGCTCCGTCTACATCCGAGACGTCCTCACAAATATGCGGATAGCACCTTAAAACAAAATTAGTAGATGTTTTTTAAAGAACGATCGAATTTTCATTTCGAAATAAATGGAACAAGAAGCTAACGTCTAGTTACTAATTTTCAATTCCTGATATGAATTGACTTAAATAAAATAAACTTAGTCATATTTCAAAAGCTACCGGAAATCTTTTTCATGATCCAATTGTTGGTCACTTTTAAAGTAATGATAGCTTGGGAATAATAACTTTCTGAATATTAACTTCTAAAGCGTCAGCTGTAGAAATGATTAAGAGTTGACAGATCGAGCGAGGCAAGATCAACTTATCATTATATTGTGATTTCAATATATCTTTGAATTGGAAATGGCTATTATTATTATTATTATACGCTATTATTGGAACCATATCTCATCCTGATCAATGTAATTAATATTTGCTTCCCATGGTTTTGTAACATTAATCTCCATTAAATTCTCTAGGTCTCTAGAATTTTAACTTATCCGCATGAATATATCTATTTCTGTATCCGCAAGCTCATTGCACTTAACATATGTATGTATGTATGTATGTACGTATATGCAAGTAACTACACATTATGTTTATGAGAAGCTGAATACCTTATCATATCATCCAATTCTAACCACCAAATTACGAATTATACAATTGTTTCAATTTCTTTCGGCAATGCTTTTCTATAGCACTGAAAACAAGTTCGCGTACACTGTATGAAATTTCATTGCACTGAGAAGAAGAAAAGGACCTCAACGAACGACAGTATGTTATATGAGAAGTGTATCATGAATCATGTTGTATGAGTGGGGTAAAGCTTGAAGAGGCAGTGTGACTTGCAGATACATTGCAAGTAGTCTACAACAAGCTCGTATGACTTGAAGTGCTGTTTTTTTTAAGGAATTTATTTCTTTTGCTTACCCCTAAAAGTTAAGAAAAAGTGTCGTGTTTTATTTGCAATGTAAGTATTTTTTTTTTTTTTTGTTAAATTTATAATATTAATTTAAGGAAAAAAGTGTTTTAGTTAATATTTACTTTAAGTATGAAATGTGGCAAGGTTCGCTGAAGTTAAACTTGAATAAAATAGTTTTTGTGGAAATAAAACAAAAAAGTAAACAATCTTTTACGGTTTTGTTGAAAAATGTTTCTATTTAAAAAAAAAGTAAAAGTGAAATAAAGCTAACATGACTGCCTAGGTTTTTAAGAAATAAATTGGATCAAGTCAGAGTAAAGTTATTTTAATAGAAATAAGAGGGAAGAATTCATTAACAGTATTGTATGGAGTTTACAAAAAAAATTGAAACAATTTTGTTTGCTCTCTTGTGGTTAAAACAACGCAATTGCAAGGGTGTTATTTACAGCTACTTTTAGCCGATCATCTAACGATCTTTCCTTAATTTTTGAACCAGTTTCGAGAAAACAGCAACCGAGATATAGCTTTAATAGCAGTTTGGCTGCTGTGAATATATATTTGTGTGTAATTAAACTAGACAAGATGGTATAATGGCAAACATTTCCGCCTGGAATACGCCGATGGAATTTAATAGTTTGCAGCTACTTATGGATCCTACAATCTAACTATGAGCGAAATTCATGATATAGATATTGTACAATACGTCGAAGCGATTTGTAAAATTTTATTTGAGGATAGTGTAATCTAATGAAATCGATACGACTTCTCTAGGAAAGGTTTTCCAGTACATCGCCGTTTCTCTGAATCTGATCACTCTTTGAACTGTCATAGCCAGCTACACAAGCTTTCTTACGTATTAATATATAGATATGTTTTGAGTTTCCAGTTGAGCTTAGGATTCATTTAGGATATTTAGCGCATCAGTTCCATGCCACACTTTGTGGCCTAAGAGCTTATCTTACTCTTATTACTTGTAATTTACAATACATAGAGGTGCCATTAGATGTCTCCATGCTTTTTTGTCTTATAAGAGAAACGGTAAATATCTTGTATGTCATCTTCTCCTTTGGATCTCTGAAAACATCATATTTCGCCGTCATATCTTGAGATATCCACGGCACTGTTATTAATAGAGTTCACTGCAAAGTCTAGGTAGATAAATTACTTAATCAAATCATTGTTATATTTTGTCTAAGAAGTCTGTGCTCGTTTTCCTTTTATAACAAGACCATATAACTTGTTTTGCTTACAACTTTTGCCCACTGATATCTCCCAATAATGTCAATCCCATCCGAACAATTCCTTCAAGCATGATTTTGCATGACTGCATGATAGCGCGTCACCCCGATTATGTCTTTCCGGCTTTAATAAAGTTCTTCCCTCTATGTTGCACAACCGAACGTATTGGGCTGGAGTATTAGACATAGCTCTATATAGGTCGCCTCAATTAGCGCAATGATATACAACCTTAAAATCAATGAAGTAGTGGTTGGTATCAACTTGATATTTTTGGTCTTACCCAGGTCTATGTCGGCACTGAAATGGATCTATCATTTAATTGATTTTAAACATGCACATGATACAGCAGCAAAAATCATGTACGTGATGTTTATCAGGTTTTTCGAACCGAATTTTCTCCTCTCACTGTCAACAGCAGCTCTTATATCAACACTCGTCCTCGCATGTAATGATGCAAGATTCCCCTCCGAGTATAAGTGCTCGCCGGTATTTATCATCGAACCATGGGTTTCCTGATTGCGGTCGCCCTATCGAACTTAGCATGTCAGAAGCGCCATTTCTATTATACCTACACATCTGATGTAGTCAAACGGGTTGTGAAAAATGTCGAATGGCAGTCAAAGTCACTTAACTAGAACCTTATGTATAGAAGTACTTAAGATGCTGCCTATATGTAGCTGTCCCTAGGATACAGTAAGGGCCATCTTTGATAGGATCGTATTCCTTTCAGCCCACTTAAGGCTGATGTTGGTGAATATTAGCCGTTTATTAATATGTAATTATATACTTAAGTTTACATATTACGATAAATCCCGATCCCGATTCGTCGAAGTGGATTTCCCAGTTATTTATCATCTTCTTGTCCGGCATGTCCCATTGCAGAACTTCGATGACAGTTATAACGACAACACCTGGTCTACTTAAGGCCCTAAAATTATAACATTGTCATTTTTGTCGCATTTACATGGCGCGTCAATAGTTAAATCAATCAGTTACAACTAAAAACGCACTTAACCGCACTGATGGGTAAGCAATTAGTTTGTTTTTGGTCATAATGGTGATGAGACATATGTTAGAATTGATTCAATGATTTCATCCTTAGTCTGCCTAATGGACATTTATGAAGTACTTGGTCACAGAAACTTCTATTACAATACGAGTAAATCATTAACCAATCAATCAAAGCATTTTATATTTCAGAGCAATTTTGTTTGGCTGTTATTTTTATTTGACTGTCATTTGGTAGTTCATATTTATTCATATAAGGATTTATTGTGCCGCATTTAACGCCTCACCAACGTGTTTAAGTTATTAAAATATTTTATTAAAAATATTGTTCATTTGCGAAGAGGTGAACAAATAAATTTTGACTGCATATCTGTTCACAGCGTCGGAACTTGAAACAACCCTGCCCTTAATAAAAAATACAAATTAGACAGTACATTTACTTAAATTTTTTTGAACATGTATAGATATTATTGTCTATATATAGATATATAGATATGTATAGACTGGATGTTACAAGTTTAATTTCCATAGAAAGAAAGTAGGTATTTCTTCATTGTACATATATATGCACTATTGCATCGATTGTGGACCTGGGTATTGAACCGGTTGAATCCACATTATTATTACATAATGTATGTAAACGGCAGATTACCATTTTTTTCG
Organism: Volucella inanis; assembly: GCA_907269105.1. Classification (NCBI taxonomy): domain Eukaryota; kingdom Metazoa; phylum Arthropoda; class Insecta; order Diptera; family Syrphidae; genus Volucella; species Volucella inanis. The sequence continues at coordinate 78,565,184 of OU026157.1, forward strand.
TTGCTGTTCCTCAAGTTCGCCTTCCGCAGTAACTTTTTTTTATTCCAACAACGCAACAAATCGTCTTTAAATGCATAATTTGTATTATGATATAAAACTAGTTTCAGCGTCAATTTCACTTTTCTTACACCAACTTCTGTTTTTGCGCAAATTATCAAAAAAAAAAAAAATAATAATAATAATAATAATAATAAGGATTACAAAATTGAAACATGTTAAGACATTAGATATATATGTACATAAATGTGTACGTGTGTGTACACATACTCGTTTGTATATGCCACATACAAGAATTTAATGGAAACAATCCTGATTCAATGTTTATAAGACAATAACCTACGTATAAGGTAGCCAAAGTTAAGGTATTGTATTTGAATTAATTGTTGCTCTATAGTGATTTCTTAAATAAGGTTGCAATAGAATATTTATATTGCACAAATGTATTGGGTCTATAACTATTCGTGCGGTTTGCTAAGAGATGTCGTAACTTGTATTATTCCATTGTTATTATTTCATTGGAACATGCGTTGGAAAGCTATTGTCATTGTACGTCATTTCAGTATATGTCATTCGTTTGAAGCGCAAACAACAATAATTTTTTTTTTCACTCAAATATGTCGAACTTTGTGCCTGAAAAAGTGTTTTTGCGGGGAGTTCTTCTTCATTACTTAAATATGAAGAAAACTGCTGCCGAAAGTCATCGTATTTTGGTGAAGATGAAGAACTGGAAGCATTACTCTACGAAGATTGTTGCCAAACATAAGAAGAGGTCGCAGAATCTTTGGGTGTCACTCAAGCAGCCATTTCAAAACGAAATTGGGTTCCACATGAACTCAAGCCGAGAGACGTCGAAAGGCGGATTTGCTTGTTCCAGCACGCCACAAAAGGAAGTCATTTTTGCTTCGGATTGTTACTGGTGATGAAAAATGGATCCATTACGACAACCCCAAGCGCAAAAACTCATATGTGAAACCCGGCCAACCAGCCAAATCAACGGCAAAGCCGAATATCCATGGCGCGAAGGTAATGCTCTGTATTTGGTGGGATCAAATGGGTGTGCTGTATTATGAGCTGCTAAAACTGGGTGAAACTATCAATGGACTACGCTACCGAACACAATTAATCCATTTGAAGAGAGCAGTAGCCGAAAAACGCCCGGAATATCCGACCAGACACGAGGCAATAATTTTCCATCATGACAACGCTCGGCCCCACGTTGCTATTCCGTTTAAGAACTATTTGGAAAACAGTGGATGGGAAGTCTTACCCCAGCCGCTTTATAGCCCAGACCTTGCCCCTTCTGACTACCATTTGTTCCGGTCGATGCAGAACGCCCTCACTGAAATACGGTTCACATCAGAGCAGAATATCAAAAATTGGCTTGACTCATTCTTGGCTGCCAAGCCGACGCAGTTCTTTTGGGATTGGATCCACAAATTGCCAGAAAGATGGGAAAAAGTCATAGCTTCAGATGGGCAATACTTTGAATAATACTATTGTACATGTTTTTCTTAAATAAACGTTCAAATTTTGAAGAAAAAAAAACCGCACGAATTAAAACATATACCCAATACAAAAACAATTATACAATGTATCTTGTACTCATGTTTCATTAATGTTGCTTATATTTTACCAAGTGGGCGAAAAGTAATGTCATTGTGTGAATTGGCTGCCATTTTGTTAGAAATGAAAAAAACTGGGTTCTGTTTACTTGAAAGTGTAAAATTGATAACGTTAAGTGGAAAAAATGATATCAGTTAAATGATCAACTTCTGAGTTGATGCACATTTTTAGTCATCATAAACTGACACAACTTAAATAAGGAAAAATACCTAAACAACACTGCTCTTACAGTGCATAAATCTGCTCACTTAACAGTTCCCGCACAGTAAAATTTCGTCTATTATCGCTTGCGTAGACAAAACTGCAGACTTTCCGAATTCAAAGCTTGTGAAGCAGTAAACGTTTAACCGGGGACATGCAATAGAATTGGATAAAAAACTCTTCAAAATATGGACAAGTGGAGTGGGACCTCCTTGTTCCTGTATTTGAAATTTAAAGCGATAATAAAAATTGCAACAATAACTGATTGGTGATGCTTGTATCGCTTTCATTAAAAATATATGAGCGATTTCTAAATGGTAGATACCGCAATATTATTTAAGTCTGTGGCAGTCAAGCTGCTTTGTGCAAGCAAAAAAGGTGACTTAATATTTTTATAAAAAAAATATTTATATATTTATTCATCAATATTAATGTTGTCTCCTACAATGTAGTCCCCCTTAGATATACATAATACACTTGTGCCAACGCCTTTTAAAATCCTCGAAGAACTTCTAATAAACACTTTTTGGTATAGTCTTGAGCTCTTCCAGCGCTGCTGTTTTTATTAAAAAACGTTAGTAGTTGCAAATCTCCGTCATTTGATGGGTCTTTTCAGTTTTGGGAAATGAATGAGCAAGTGCATAAACGTGATGCAAAAGCCATGACTGTTTTTACACAATTTCGGAACGTATGACGCAATTCACAGTTTACAGGCATTAACAGGTGTATATAAAGTGTTATAGTAAAATAAAAGTGAGATAATTATTTGTAGCAAATATGCAGAGTATGCTGTTGGTAAATATTTTTAAATTCAGGTTATTTTTATTAAAAAATAAGTAAGGCTCTGTCACTCTGAACTATATGTGGTGGTACATTTTTTTTTTTATTTCTTGGTTCATAAAAAAAAGTACGATAAAGTGATATCGTGAAACTTTTTCTTTTGAAGATTGGATTATTACGTTTAAAATAATGCTTAATTAAAGTGCTGAAACTCAGCGCAACATTCTTTTTTCTTCTCCTAAAGGTATTTATCCGACCTTTTCAGGGCTACTACACCCTTTACGTCAAGAAGTTTTTTTGTTCATTCAGAGTGAAAACCTTTTTAAGTCATCAGCGATGGTATGTGCAAGTGCTCTTTTGCAGTACGTTATGTCAAAAAAGTCAATAACCGTTTTTGGTGAAGCTGCTAATAAAAAATGTAGAGAATATAATAAAACTTTTGTATCATACCTTTTCAAAGAGAATAATGAAAAAAAAACGTCACCAGAGCGATTTTTAAAAGCTGAAAAGTTCCTTATTCCATTACTTGAAATTCATGTGCCAACAACTTCTAGATAAGGAAGACCTGAAAAGAAATTCCTGGAATGTGGAAATAATGATAGAGATAAAGATATAACTACTGCATACCTTGAAACTTTTGAGAACCAGTTAGAAAACGGTGATACTTTAGTATGTTTGTGAAAATGGGGCTCTGATGGTATTGGAGAGTACTCGCGTTATAAGCAAAAATTTTTGGGAAATCCTGAGGCATGTGATACTGATATTATGCTAACATGCATAGTACCTTTAGAAATAAGTAAAGTTAGTTTTGGGATTGAAAATATCTGGATAAATTCAAGAACATCTTCTCCAAGATACTGCCGTCCAGTAAGTTTCGAATTCGCAAAAGAAAATATTAAAACAATAATAAGAGGATAAACCATATGGAAGTTGAAATAAATTGTCTATATAGAAGCCAGAAGGGTAATCTTTAACGACAAAACATTTTTAGTTAATCACATTTTGTTCAAAACAATGGCAGTTGGCAAAACATGTAATGCTGTTATAGAGATCAGGGCTAGCTTATTTTGCTATATATGCAAGGCATTTCTTAAGGACATGAATAATATTGAACTTTGCTAACAAGAACCTTCTGAAACCACTACAAAGTCTTCATGAACATATAAGATTTATAGAAGAAGTGTTGCATGTACCTTTCGAACTTGAAAATGAAAGCTGGCTGGAAAAAGGAGCTAAAGAGAAACTAGCAGTTAAAAATAGAAAAGAATTATTACAAAATGAACTTATATCTGAATTGGGAATCTTAGTAGATTTTCCAAAACAAAATGGAGGAAATACCAATGATTTAGACCCGAAACTGGTAGAGCATTTTTCGACATTAACATTTAAGGACATTAACTTCAGGTTTGAACATTGATACCAATAAATTTCGTACTTACTATTTGGGCACAGCAAAATTATTTGTTTCTAAATATACGATTAATTGGTACAAAATGCTTGTAAGTATCCACAAAATAATGTTGCACGGTGTTGACATCATTGAAAGTTTTCTAATCCCTATCGGACAGTTTTTAGAAGATATCTTAGAAGCCCAAAAGGTCAACCCGACAACACAAGATACCGTCCCCTGAAGTCATGGAAATGATTTTAAATTGATTTATAAAACACATTTCCAATCAAACATATTAAAGAAAAAAAATTAAATCGAAATTAAAGTCCAGCTAATGACCCTAAATATACCATACCATACCATATCATCTTTATCGGTGTGAAAATTGCCATAAATGAAGTAAACGTTGATGTTGGACTATACTAAATGTCTGATTTCCACTTCTGTCGGAAATAAGAAACTCTCGAATGAAAATCTATATCAGACCGTGCAATTCTATTATTATTATTATTATTATTATTAAGGGAACAATACAAATTAATTTGTAGAGTCCGGGATTTAACGCCGGGGTACTATGCCGATGTGGCGCGTTTTGTCAACAGCACGTGGAGTACTGCTTAATTTCAGTGATCTAGTGGGAACCGATGCTTTCAGTGTGGCGAGGCCTTTGACTTCGTGCAATTCTCTTTTTTATAAGATAAATTAAAATAAGATAAAATGGTACGTGTGTTTGACGCAGATATATATTTTTTTCCTTGTAATTGCTTAACAACTTGTTGGTAGTTCAAATTCAGACTCGTTATGAATTTTAACTAGACATACTAGGTGGAGTGAAAAGTAACCTCCTTGACCGCTAGAATGCGCTGCTACTGGAAAAAAAGGTTATGGTGCCTTGAAGTCCGTTCATATTTAGGCAGACATGTCAAATATCAGTGTGATACTATCTTTAGTTTTGTTTTGACAGCTGATTGTTGTTGACGTGTTTGGAATCATGTTGAGTATGGACAAAAACGATTTTCGTTCTCTCATAAAACATTATTTTTTGAGAGGCAAAACGGCGAGGGAAACAAAAGAAAAGTTGGATAAATATTATGGGGCTAATGCTCCGTCAGATTACAATGTCAAATATTGGTTTCGAGAGTTTCGTGGTGGCCACAACTCCACTACCGATCAAGTCCGCAGCGGCAGGCCCTCAGATGCGGTTACAAAGGACAACGTCAAAAAAATACATGAAATGGTGTTGGCTGACCGGAAAGTGAAGGTGTGCGAGCTAGCAGATACCACATATTTTGGGCAATATTCTGCATATAAAAAAGTTATTCTGCCGCTGGGTGCCGCGCATACTCACTCCTGACCAAAAACACGAACGCGAGAGCGCTATGAAAGAATGTTTGGACTTGCTGATCAGGAATCGGGCGGACTATTGGCGTCGATTGGTAACTGTTGAACACCAGAGAACAGAATGAGTGCCCGGCAATGGACTGAAGCCAGCATGAGTGCTCCGAAGCGGCCGAGGGAAGCTCGATGGATCGGAAAGGTTATGGCGTCGGTTTTCTCGGATTTTCATGGCATACTATTCGTGGACTACCTCAAAGAAGGCAAAACCATCAAAAGCGAAAAAAAAATTGTTTTTGCTGTCGCATCCACCGTATTCGCCCGATTTGGCTCCCTCAGACTATTATCTCTTCGCAAACCTCAAAAGACGGCTCATCAAAAAAAAAAATTCAGCTCCCGCGAGGAAATCATCAACGCCACGAAGGAGTATTTTGCAGACCTTCCGGAAAATTACTTTTTGGACGGGATCATGAAGTTGGAAAATCGCTAGAATAACTGTATTCAACTAAAAGGGGACTATATAGAATAAAATAAAAAAAAAATTTTCATTCCCAAGGAGGTTACTTTTCACCCCACCTAGTAATACGATTATGTCTCTAGTAGCGAAAAACAAGAACATGTTATATTCCGGTGATTTCAGCTTCGTTAAGAGATCATGTAGGAGAGCGGAAATCGTAACTTACAACAATCGCCGTGTTCTTTTTTGCATATCCGCTGTCCGCCAAAAAAGTAATTTGCTTGTAAGTTACAATAAGAGATGGCGTAACTTGTATTATTCCATTGGAACATGCGTTGGAAAGCTAATGTCATTGTACGTCATTTCAGTATATGTAATTCATTTGAAGCGTACACAACATTAATTTTTTTTTCACTTAAATATGTCGAAATTTGTGCATGAAAAAGTGTTTTTGCGGGGAGTTCTTTTTCATTACTTTAATATGAAGAAAACTGCTGCCGAAAGTCATCGTATTTTGGTGGAAGTTTATGGTGAAAATGCGCTAGCTGAGCGAACGTGCCAAAAGTGGTCTGCACGATTTAAAAGTGCAGCCAAAAAATTTTGAAGGTGAAGAACTGGAAGCATTACTCTATGAAGATTGTTTTGCCAAACACAAGAAGAGCTCGCAGAATCTTTGGGTATCACTCAAGCAGCCATTTCAAAACGTTTAAAAGCAGCTGGATATATCAAAAGCAAGGAAATTGCGTTTCACAAGGCGGTTTTGCATGTCCGAAATGATGCTGGAACGCCACAAAAGGAAGTCATTTTTGCTTCGGATTGTTACTGGTTATGAAAAATGGATCCATTACGACAACCCCAAGCGCAAAATCATATGTAAACCCGGTCAACCAGCCAAATCAACGGCAAAGCCGAATATCCATGGCGCGGAGGTAATGCTTTGTATTTGGTGGGTTCAGATGGGCGTGTTGTGTTATGAGCTGCTAAAACCGGGTGAAACCATCAATGGACAACGCTACCAAACACAATTAATCCGTTTGAAGAGAGCAGTAGCCGAAAAACGTCCGGAATATGCAACCAGACACGAGGCAATAATTTTCCATCATGATAATGCTCGGTCCCACGTTGCTATTTCGGTTAAGAACTATTTGGAAAACAGTGGATGGGAAGTCTTACCCCACCCGCCTTATAGCCCATGCCTTGCCCCTTCTGACTACCATTTGTTTCGGTCGATGCAGAACGCCCTCACTGAAATACGGTTCACATGAGAGCAGAATATCAAAAATTGGCTTGATTCATTCTTGGCTACCAAGCCGGCGCAGTTCTTTTGAAATGGGATCCACAAATTGCCAGAAAGATGGGAAAAAGTCATAGCTTCAGATGGGCAATACTTTGAATAATACTATTGTACATGTTTTTCTTCAATAAACGTTAAAATTAAAAAAAAAAAACCGCACGAATTAAAATATGTACCCAATATATACGATACCTTCTTAGCGGATATAAAATAGTGCTTCCAGTAAATTTTCAGAAAAGTCAGGCATATGCCAATAATTTTTTTTTTTTAAAACGAATTAAATATATTCACCAACTGACAGATGAACTGACAGATGAACTGACAGATGAACTGCCATTAAACGCCAAATATTGTATATCTGTGCTACCAATCTTTATTTTTTTTTTTTTTGTGATGAACTCTTGAGTGGAGATGGGCATCTTTTTTCGTGACAATCTCTAACATGCGTGCAAAAAATAATTTCTATGTAAACTCATTAATTTAAAACGTTCATGTTCATATGTATGTATGTATGTACGTGTTTTTAAGTTTTTGTTATGAATTGAAAGCATTCATCTGTAAGATATATCCAAACCCACCAAAAGCATAAATATAAAAACTAAAGTATAGAAATAACACCATGCTCTGTGAATTCAATGGTTATATTCTTGGAAATAATGTTTATCGTTTCAGAAAATCTCTGTGTGTATCTACCGTTATGAAATTTTTGTTGTTTATTGTTTATTTTGTTGTTTATTATTAGGTACTAATTTATTAAAAAATTAAAAGAAAAATTGAAAAAAAAATGCGGTTGAAAAACTAGAAGCGACTTAAAATGCTGAAGTGCAAGAATATGCAAGAGTTTTGCAAATAAATCCATTTTTATTAACTCGATCGAAATTAGAAGCAGGAAACAATCTTTTGACCAGTCTGCTATGGGGCGATGGCAATCTGCAGTTCAAAAGTCGTCTATGCAATGAAAAAAAAATCTACAAAAGGATCATTCAACACACAGTAGCCTAAGTCGCAGCCAAAATTCTTTTGCTTTTAAAGCTACTGTTGTAGGTATACCCTTTTCAAAAAAACGTTGTAGTACAGGCATTCTGGTAGAGCTTTTTTTCGAACACGGTGCCTGTCGCTCAGCTTTCGGTTCGAGATGTAGTATTACGAATTGCCACTGAAGTGCAATCCGAACAACCCCAGTATAGATGAACTAACTTAAATTGTAAACTCAACTAATACTTTTGCAAAGCCTTTAACTTCGCGGAGCACAATTAAAGTGTATTATCAATATATTGTGCAAGCCTATATACTGCTAGAATTTGCTAGAATGAGATTAATTTACAAATAAAATTCAATATTGCCACACAGCCAGGTTCACATGACCAGAGGCAATTAAGGCAAAGTGAGTTTCGAATTTCCAATATCTGGAAAGTTTGCCACTTGCATGTGTGTCCGCCATTAATATCCACGACGCCAGAGTTACCAGTACTAATTAATTTGGAAGACAATTTAATCAAAAAGAGTGACAGGTGCTGCCATATGGGAATGTGTCATATGTTTATTTGGTTAGATTGTTTTATATGAATGATGAAAATGCGTGGTATAGAAATTATTATATATTAATAACTTTAAGATACATTTAAGATACATGAGGAAGTATTTTGTTAAAACTAAAAAAATAATAAAAGTAAAAACTAAATTTTTTTTGTTGTGCTCATCATCATAGAACTCATCAAATTTATGCAAAGAACGTGGAGTTGTTTCTATAAATTAGTTTTTACATTTCTGGATGAACAGTTGTTTCGATTTACGAGTAAGTGAAAAAGACATTGAGAAAAATGCTTCCAATACATAACGAAAGCTTTAAAAAACATGCATTTAGAGTGTAACCTCAATATAACGAAACTGAAGGGAATTAGAGAAGATTCGTTATACCAAGGAATTCGTTACCTAATCGTTTAAACGAGGTAAGAAAAAGTTTAACAATCTCAGCTTTACATATGTAGGTACTAATTTGCTTACCGCCCCCCGACTGCCACATTTTTGTCCTTGCATTGTTTTAAACATTTCAAAACACATTCCTCTACGTCCTTGTATTCACATAATTTTAACCTTTTACTGTTTGCACGCAACCCACTTCCTTCTGAAAATTTATCTTTAAACTTTAAAATTTTGGTCAATGAACTTGTGGGAATTTCGAATTTGTTAGCAATGTCTATTTTCCCCATTATAGCATTCTCGTCTACATAATTAATGATTTTTCGTTTCTCTGCGACAGTTAAGTAACACCTTTTCCGTTTATCAGCCATTGTAAACTTTACTTAACATCAAATAATATTAATTGTCTTACAACATAATGGTTATGTCTGAACATGTAGAGATATGAATTATTTTGAAATTGAATGTGTGTACATTATAGGATTCGTTATGTAAAGGTTATAAGTATAAAATTCATTAAATAAAGGTAAATAATAATTTCACTTTATATTTTGCAAAGATTGAAAATTCCTTCCTTTTTGACCAATGTATTCGTAATGTAAAGGTATATTTTGCATTATCTCTTACGGACAAGGGATTTCGAAAAATTCGTTAAATCGAGGAAATCGTTATATTGAGGTTCGTTATATTAAGGTTACACTTTATAACTAGAAATCTGTCGAATTCCGGCCGTTGGCTTCGACTTTGGGATTATTATCCTATACGAAGGATGACATTTGTTTCAGATAAATTTTTTACGTGCAAGACCAAGTATAGTGTTTGATATGGCTTATTCAAAGAGAAAATGGACCACATTCTTGATTCAACAAATAAACTTTATAATTTTTTTTTATAAATAAACTTTATAGTTTACTTTCACTAGATAAAGTGCTGCATGATGTGTGTCAGAATGAAAATATATCAAAGATAAGTTTATTTTACCGATGAAATGTGGCTAAATGAAGGTCACACTCTGCTAAAGATATGGACAGACCCAACGACTACAGCAATACTACAGGCATTCAATGCAGAATTATTAACTGGACTCCAGTCACCTTCCGGAATAGGGAAGAGACTCATAATAACCCACATCGGTAGCCCAACAAGATTCATACGGAAAGAAGTTTTAAGATTTGTTTTCAGCAAAAGTGCCGATTATCATGAGGATTTGAATGCTTCAGTGTATAAAAAGTGGTTTAAAAATGTCTTTAAGCATCTTGAACTCAACCTAGTCATAGTTATAAATAACGCTACGTATCATTCAAAATAGAAAAATAAAACTTCTTCATCTTCCACCAGAAAAGAATTCATCAAAACGTAACTTAGAGAAAATAGCATGTTTTCGAAGAAAACATAGTAAGCAGAGTGACTGACAAACTTGAGGTACTCGTGGTAGATGAACTGGCTCATATGGCAGGATATAGTACTATGATTTCAGTCTTACCGCTGTAAACTTAATCCCATAGTGTTGATATGAGCTCAAGTAAAAGGAATCGTAGCAAGCCAACACTAAAGACGTTAAGCTATTATTAACAGAAGCACTTGGAAAAATTGACAGTGAAAACTTCAAACATGTTGAACTGAAGTGTTGGCCTTAAAATGTACATCTCTTGTATAGATGCACTTACACGTATAAGTCCTGCTAGTTTAACGCGCCAGTGTAAACCTGAGGTTAGTCTGATTTTATTTTTGTGTACCATTACCAATTGAATATTATTTTGCATTCGATATCACATAAAACACGCAAGTTTTTGTGTTTTGTATTTCGAATTTGCTTATTGGATTGTGTTGGTCAGACTATTTAGTACATAAACTGCGGTTTTATTTAAAAGCGCTCTGAATTCATTTCGGTTGCCGAAATTAGTACTACGTTAATACTGATAAAATTTCCCACACAAAAACTACAAAAACAGATACAACACAAAGAAAAAGTAAAAACCAATGTCTTTGCTTGGCGCCAACCAGGCGTCGACATAAGTTAGGGAACGTGTGTGAAATATTAGCATTACGATAATTTAATAACAGCGGGGAAATAATAGAAACCCTTATTAGCGTCAAAAATAAATAAAAAGCTCACAGCAATTTTTAGGTGTGAACCAAAACAACGGATAATTGGTATTGTGAGATAGTTCATATGTTATATTTTTTTTATATTCTACAATCTATGTGTACAGTTTAATTACATTTATTAGGATTCTTGTAGAAAAATGGTGCATTTGCAAATTGAAAGAGAACAACTGAACAAACAGAAACTAGCCCAAATGGGTGCGAGCGATGTGTCACGCCAAGAACTTCCTGATATAGAGAACTTGTAGTAATCTAAAATGATTTTAATGTAGGACAATTTAATAATTTGATTCGAAAATGGTCTGAACCAAGTTAATTGGATATCTAGATCCAATTAAGCTTGAAAGGCTTTGGTCAAGCCAAAAAAGAGCCTGCATTTAAAGAGAGAAAAATCCACATCAACGAGGTAATGCTATGCTCCTGGTGGAACCACATGTGTTTGATATATTATACTATAAGAAGGCTAAAGAAAATATCGTTATTGTACCCAGCTTGATTTTTTGAACAAATATTGGGTATATAAATAATTTTTTTTTCAAAATTTGACCGTTTATTTAAGAAAAACATGTACAATAGTATTATTCAAAGTATTGCCCATCTGAAGCTATGACTTTTTCCCATCTTTCTGGCAATTTTTGGATCCCATCCCAAAAGAACTTCGCCGGCTTGGCAGCCAAGAATGAATCAAGCCAATTTTCGATATTCTGCTCTGATGTGAACCGTATTTCAGTGAGGGCGTTCTGCATCGACCGAAACAAATGGTAGTCAGAAGGGGCAAGGCATGGGCTATAAGGCGGGTGAGGTAAGACCTCCCACCCACTGTTTTCCAAATAGCTCTTAACCGGAAAAGCAACGTGGGGCCGAGCGTTGTCATGATGGAAAATTATTGCCTATTGTCTGATCGGATATTCCGGGCATTTTTCGGCTACTGCTCTCTTCAAACGGATTAATTGTGTTCGGTAGCGTTGTCCATTGATAGTTTTACCCAATTTTAGCAGCTCATAATACAGCACACCCATCTGATCCCACCAAATACAGAGCATTACCTTCGCGCCATGGATATTCGGCTTTGCCGTTGATTTGGCTGGTTGGCCGGGTTTCACATATGATTTTTTGCGCTTGGGGTTGTCGTAATGGATCCATTTTTCATCACCATCCATTTTTCAATCCGATGCAAAAATGACTTCCTTTTGTTGCGTTCTAGCAGCATTTCGGACATGCAAAACCGCCTTTCGACGTCTCTCAGCTTGAGTTCATGTGGAACCCAATTTCCTTGCTTTTGAATATATCCAGCTGCTTTTAAACGTTTTGAAATGGCTGCTTGAGTGACACCCAAAGATTATTTTTGTCACATCAAAATTTGTCAGCCGTAAAAGTTTGGCCAATCAGATCTAGGTGTCCATGTATTAACGGAGTAAGTACTGCATTGATTGTTCTAAAATTGTTGCCATTCCTTGAATAACTCAGATAATATCGTTAAATGTGCGCTATGTTAATAAATTTCGATTAATGTATTTTGGGTATTTTTTTCAATAACTTATAGCCATTGTCGAATTTTAGTCAAAATTTAATTATCGCGATTCGGCAAGAAGACAGTCGATCGTTAGCACTATTCGTGTTAAAATCGTGGGCCAAATACTCAACACATACGGACATACACACACAGACATTTTTCTTAAAACCTAACTAAAAATATTATAGACTCTTTAAAACGTAAAGTTATCACAAAATTTCCATTTTCGATTTTCGAAGTGAATGCAAAATCTTCCCTAATAGGAAGTAATACTTTGGGGCTCGCTCCGTCATATTCGTACCTCTTTACGACTGGAGGTTCATTAGGCCCCTGCAGCAACACATAGATCTTTTCCACGCGGGTGAGGCAACATAGCCAGCATGCCACCTAAATCTTTTCATGCTCTAGGCGACGTAGACTCAGTGGCTACCTACGCTTGATTACAGTACTGCTGTCTACTGTCTACTGGGGAACATATTAAAAGAAACAGCAATTACTTACATATTCCCGGCTAATCTTGTATAAGAGCCCCTCAGACAGACATTCCTGCATTGTTTCTTGCTTTACATGTGAAATATAACAAAAATTGTGTACACGCGACAAAACATTTACTGACATCATATCATATGGTAGTGCTAAGTATAAGATTGTGTAGGGCCCTGCATAGAAAGAATGTTTTTCTCACTACGCATAGGAAACTCTTCATTATCAGCAACAAGTGGGTTCTTTCATCTTAATCATCAGCAATGCATTCCTCTAAATATATGAATGATGCACTGTGTTACGACTTCATTCGTGTTATTTGTCAAAAAAGTTACTCAATTTTACAAATTATACACCTATTACATAAAAACTTTATAAATTTAGTAATAAAAGTTCAAATTAGTTCAAAAAAGTATTATAAGCAAATAACATTCTGCATTAAAAATAAAAACCTGCGACCAATACAAATATACACTCGAGAATATTTGACTTGAAAAACACGTACAACTTTTAATTCAATTCAAATAAGTTTGCAAATATGTATCAAACTAAAGATGAAGTTAAATATGATACATACTCGCATCTGTAAAAGCACACACGTTTTTGCAACTTCCGAAATGTGTATGTATGTACTAATGGATATTGAGATACACATTAAAGCTACAGCCATACAAAGTTTACTTTTGAAAAACAACACTTCGTATTTTATATTAGTTTTCGTCTTATAAAGTGGGAATAACGTGCTTATCTTAATTGTTCCTAACCAAGCGATTTGTGTACCTCATCATCCATGAAAGCATTTGTACTTTTTTTTTGCCGTGAAGTAGTCCCGGGCTAATGAAACTTTCATTTTATTAGCGTAGATAATGCACTGCACTGATAATATTAGTGAGCCAAAATAATTTTAAAATGTTCAATTCAATATAGGTTCACAATGTGAGCTGAGTTTTAGAAAGTTGTCAAGAATATTGATTTTTCTATGGCGCCATATGAAAGCATCTGTTAAGAGAATAGAAAGCAGAAATCACCTATTCTTCCTTATTTTTCTTTAAGGAACTAATATTATCAGTCTAAGAAAGTTGGAAGATTAAAAAAAGTCGTCTTTTTAGATTTCTTGTTTCAAATAAAAGTGTGATTTCGTTATCAGCCGGTAAGTTTGTTATTCTTTTTTTTTTTTTTTGAGACCGTACCCCAGAGTTATGTGTGTTGAAATAGTGTTTAAAATCTAAATGAATACTATTTGCGATTAATTAGTAAAGTCATTAATATGTCGAAGTATCGTAAACGAGAGGAAAAACTTTTAAAGCAACAGGACTTTCTGCAAAAAATTAATGAACGTAAAGGTATGGACATTTTTTTTTATTAAATAATATGTACCTAAATGATGTTATTTTTATTTTTTTACCAAGATGATTTATTTGGTCAGTTCTCGACCACTGTCACAAAAACATCAAAGAAAACAGCTTGGAATGAAATAAGAGATTATGCCGTTTCCATTGGCCTAATCACAACAGACAAGGACTATACATACGTACGAGATGCAGCCTGGCCAAATTTGAAGAATAGAACTATGGTTAGTTTATTCACAAGTGTACAATATATGACACAGTATTCGTTTACCTTTTTTTTTTTTTTTAGACAAAGATCAAATCGAAAAAAAATGAAGGTGCAACATCTCATTTGAATTTGGATGAAGCCGACAAATTAGTACTAGAGATCATTGGAGAATCTACAATAGTGGGTTGCGATACACAAGATCCAGAACTTTCAGATTCCAATGATAATCTTCTTATCGTAACTGATAGTAATGATGGAAATCATGATGACGAAGAAGGGGAGGGGAAAGTCATGAACACCGTAAATACAAAAACTCGAACAAAAAGTAAGATTCTTTAAAACAATAAACCAATTTAAACACAAAACTTCTACTATGCTCTTTATCGTTTTATCATTGTAGATATTTCTAGAAAACGAACGTTGGTACATGAAAAATCTACATCCGCAGAAGAAATAAAGAAACAGATATTGCAATTGCAGGCAAGGAAACTGCAATTAGAAGTTTGGGAGAAAGAGAGATTATTAGGAGTGGTTCATTGTCCTTTGACATGTAATACAGTAAACATACTTGAGAATGGATGTACTTCTAGATCACCTCGAAGGGCGTCTTCAGAAGATTTGAACGCAAACGAAAATAATGGAAATGTGATGAAAGAAGAATGCAAACTAGATGATGATGAAATTGTGACTAAAGAAGAATCCAAAGTAGAATAAATTTTTAATATCAATGTTAACAGTTTTGTACTATTTTTTATAAATAATTCTTACTACTTGAGCTTTTTCTTTGTAAAACTAATATCTAAACATCAATTGCGCTCTGAATGAGATAATGGTCACTGCCCACTTAAATCCAATTTGCTGTAGTTATAAGGGCCTGTATAAAATTAAGAAAATAATGCGACAATTTTATAAAAGCTATATGTTAATAATAATTGGTCTTTGGTCGAATGCTGCCAGCTCGCTAATTTACCTTCATCTTAGGCGAATTCTTCCTCTACTGTTGCGTTAAGAATTGTGTAGTCGGAGTTACTTCCTCACTCCATAGTAAGTACAATAAATTAAGCATTTGCATCTGCAGCGGCAGCCAAGCTGTGCTTAGAGCCTCGCTGAACCCTCTTACGACTTCCAAGCTTGTTCGAGAATGCAAGAGATCACTGAACTTGGCTCTGACGTGGTGGGTGCTGGTACTATAGGCACCTTATTATTGAAGAGCTTTCTTATCTTCCTTCGCAAGATTGAAAGATTTAAAAAAAAAAAGTAAATTAAGACCAGACACCAGAATCATCTATGGATACTTCTGTTCAACGAAGTTCAACCACAGCAAACTGAGAATTATTTTTTAATGCAAATGCTCCTTTCCTTAGCTCTGGATACCACTCAGCCATTGCCCAGAAGAACATCAAGGACCACCGAAAACATTCGTGAGATAGAACGAAGCTAGTGTGAAAATCCAAATATCACAGTGCCGAAAAGAGCGTCTGCTTTGTGACTCCAAAAAACTACAGTTCATGAAATTCTACAGAAAGACATAAAATTTCACGCTTTTAAGATTGAACTGATGTAAGAAACTGGGTTGTAAGCTGGGCTTAATCCGCAACTTAAACACCATCGGCCTTTGCACTTCCCCAAAGTAGGTGTTAATGCGCTCTATCGGCAAAGGAGATCGTCGGACGCTTCTTTTGTTAATTACATAGAACAAACGATAAATATGAATAGCGAAAATTATGGCCGCATCATCACAGATTAGTTTTTACCTAATTTGCATGTTCATCTTACTCGTCACACACGCGGTTTTAACAAGATGGGGCGACTCAAACGCCGCTAAAACTTCCATGAATTGCTGCGTGAACATTTCGCACGAAAAATGATCAGCAATTTGAAGACGTTCGGTGGACACCGAGGTCTTCAGGCTCAACCCCCATGGATTTCTCTCTATGGAACTACAGCAAAAGTAAAGTCTACGCTAATAATCCACGGCCTATTACGAAACTGAAAGGAATTCATGACATTCAAAAGTGTGCCTAACTTTATGGAAGGCATTTGGAAGATATCATTTTCAAAAAATATAATCCCCATTGTTTTTCTTTATGTTAAACTTAGTAATAACACAATATTTCCCATAATTGTTATTTCATTTAAGTTTAAAATTATAAATCAGGGCGTCCCTGTACTTTCCAAATTTCTAACCCTAAACACGAAACTCAGTGCCAAGTCTTTGAAAGTAAGCAAAAATGTAAAAAATAAAAGGGATAAAAGAGGCATAACCCCTCTTTACATTTACACAATTTCTACCTTGCCTTACCAGAAAATAATCACTCTTAAACTCTCAGATCTATGTAGTGAAATGTTGATAAAAAATATACATACGTAATATATATATATTTTTTATTTTTAGGATCGCAGGGTACATTCTGATGTTTTTGGTTATAATTGCAGTAGTATGTGGCCAAGTACAACATATTGCTGTACTGGAAAACGATGCCTACGAACAAACATTATCAAACGAGTTGAGAAATCAATTTTTAAGAACTCCAAAAGTGCGAGCATTACTGAATAAATCTAGTTGGCTTGGTCCAGGCGAAGAATTGGTAATTCAAAATATCTAATGTTATATGAAAGCCTAACAATAAAAGTGCATTTCAAGGTATTTGAAAGGAAAGCCGAACAAATTCCACGTTCGGAAATCTATTCCGTACTTTCACATGCTGGTCTTATTCCACGAAAAAGACGTCAGGACATTTTATAAATTTTAATATCTAAAAAAAGCGTTTGTACTTATACATATATAAAAGGATAATAATAATAATAATAATTTTTTTTAATCCAAATTAATAAACTGTTAATGAAAAATCAAAATGAAACTATGTCGGTTCATTGTATTTAAGAAAATTATACTTGTTAAATTAACAAACAATTCTTATAGTAAAACATGTATAAGATATATAAATAATGGTATTACAGCATTTTTTTAAAATTTAATATCAATTGTTTCTGCGAGAATTTTTTCCAAATACTCCTCACTCAACTCGTTTTGTTTGGAATTAGTCTTTTTAATGTTACTTCTGCTTAAATTTTCCGTCGGGTTATTATACAGTGGGATTTTTTCATCTTCATCAGTTGAATCATTATTATGGTCTTTATCATTAGCCTCAGATGGTTTTTTCGATTCCTTTTTATCATTTATATTCAATTCACTTACACATTTTAGGAAGTCGTTACATAATAACCTCAATGGAGCCATTGTGTGACACGACATTTCCAAGAACTGAAATAAAATGTTGATATTAATGAAACAATTAAGAAGCATTCATCTAAGATAAAAAAAAAAATTAATACATTACACGTACACGTATAATAAATATGTTCCATACCAATATCAAATCGGGATTAAAATAGAAGTTTAATCCAGTGCCTACGTTAGGCTGCTTACAGAAACTTCCGTTTAAGATCAAAATCTCAATAGCTGAATATACGACAGTGATTTAAGAATATCTACTCTTGAATTAGCGAAAAATTGTTTTCTCGAGTTATAAGTAAACTTTAAACTTTAAATAACAAACCGCATCAAGACTAAATTAACAAGGAGTTAAAGGCAATAACGTCAAGAGACTATTAGAAGCAACTGATTTTCTGGGTTTTATCCAGATAAAGACAGCTGTAATAAAAGATCGAGAACTTTTAGAGCATCTAGAGGAAATTGAATAGATTATACAAGTCAACTTATTTAGACTAAGCTTAGAATGTATAGCTCGAAACTACAGAAACATCCAATATCCTATACATACTTTCTCAAAAAGAATAAAATCCACACGCCTAAGAAATTTTTCTCAATAATCACAAGAGAATTGAGTTGTCTTCGTATCAATACACCTTCAAATGATTAGCAATGCAATCGATGGCAACATTGCATTTATCGCAAAGCAATGACTAACTGTTCACTAAACTTAAGGTTCTTCTAAAGCGGCAAGCTTCGAATACGAGCAATCCCAAAAAAAAAAAAATCGATCAAGTATCCCACGATCTTTTGAGCAATCCAATACAGCTTCGAAGAAAGCGTATTAAGAACAAAATCTGCTAATAACCACTGCAAGCAGAAAATTAAAAATAAGAAAAAACGGGAGAAACCTGCGATTAATCTCTCAGTGCGACAATTACTATCGCAATAACTAGAGGCAGTCAGCAACTGAGAATTGATAACTATTCAAGAACATTTGACTGCTATGAAAAATGTTCAAACTCCCTTAGCGAAAGATATTGTCGAAAGAAGACATGAAAGGCTTTTTGAAGATGCCTGGAGAATGATCGAGAAACGCAATTTTTTAAGAACTCGTTTTAAATTAATCCCTAACATCAGGGTGGGGGAAGCTTATGTCATCATACGAATTAAAGATTAGAAAGGTACAACATAGCAAGCAACGTGATAAATGGAAACATATTTATGCGATGGAAAAATCCGCTGCAGTTTAGAACAAGAAATAAAGGTCCATTCACAGCTCAGCGAATTGCGAATGAGCTGACTGCGAACAAATCATCTTTTAGTATTGTACAATACATTTAAGGACAGGCAAGTGATAATTTTTACTATTCCAGAGCTTCATTTGTCTGTGAACACATATAAATTATTATTATTATTATTATTTTTTTTTTTTGTTTTTTTTGCAGGTCGCTGCGACTAAATGAGAAAGTAATTGTAACTGAAATATCAAAATTTGCGAATATTCGCTAATTTGTATGACCTTAACTCTAATACAATACTTTGACTAGGCTGATAATGTTTACTTGCTTTCCCATAGAATTATGGATATCCACCTCAACAGGTTAACTGAAGAATAGCTCCGCCAAAACTACATTAACATTATCATCCTTCTCTTCTCAAAGATACAGGTAAGCATCGCGAGACAACCAGTTTCCAATGACTTGGAATATCCTCTCTGATAAGGGTGAACATGAAAAAGATAGACTCAACCGAATAAAGCAAAATCTGCGTTTGGTATGTGGTTCAAAATTTAGAAGGCCAAAAAGTCATATGACTGTCCCGATTGGACGTTGAATATGTGCTGTTATATTGTGCACCACTTTTATAAGAACACTGCAAACATTTCCGAATAGGTGTCTAGAAATCATCTTACAGATTTTCTGGCATTTCCAACTTAAAGCTCTATGAAAGAACCCGTCAGAATGCTGTAGATATTGCAATACAAAGACGAAGGTGGTGTTGTGGACATTCTTTTCGATGCTTTTCGTAGTATGCGAAACTACGGTTCAACTAGAAAAAATATGGGGAGTGGTAGGGTATATGTCCCGAAACTATACGCGATCCACGGAGATACAGAAAATAAGTAAATGAAAAACTTGTTGTCGTGTGTCAACAATATTGACATTATGGCAGAACAATTGGTCTAAAAGATGGCAAGGGTAAAGTTGAAAGGCAAATCGAACAGCGATTTGGTAAAACGGCACCAAAGAAAGTTTCTATATAAGACCATGAACAAAAGTACTTATGTTTACTGCGAACTAACCTCCCAACAAAGAATATATTTTTATACATAAGAATATAGTAATTTATATTTAAAATTATGTTTTTACCGATCTAACAGCATCTTTTCCATGAACTCCAATTGAGATTTTTTGGTCAGACGATGTCTGTGCTTCAGTATTGTTAAACTGATTAGCAGCCAAGGCCCCAAAAGTCGAATATTGTTGTGCATAAACATTTGTATTGTTTGGATATGTTGGTAAAGTGTGTTCCAAGTCATCTTTACTTCCAAGGTATACAATTTCCTACAGATCAAAAATCATTCAATAGCAAAATGGTCATAAATAAGGAAAAAGTATGAAGCTTACATTGTTATTAGTTAGAAAATACAGGGTTGACCTTGACTGCCAATTAACAATAACTGCCTGCGATTTTGGATGTTTTCTTGGTAACCATGTCATTCCATTTAAACGTGGCATGTCAGATTTAAAATATACCGGCAGTGCAACTCCTGGTAAAAACACATACACTACAAAAATAGACAGCAATAAAAGAAAGGAAAAATAACAATTCCTACAATTCATAAATGTTAAGTAGATAACAAAAACTCACACTCTTGATTTTTTGTAAACACTGATATTAAATTGGTTTGCGCATCAATAGCAATGTGTTCTGTAGTAAGTTTTAATACTGTCTGTAGCCGGAGCGTAAGTAAATTCCAAATAAGTACCCTATTCTCAGTGCAAGCAACAACCTAAAAAAATAATTTCAGATAGACAATTCTTAACATAAATCTCCCTTACCAAGTGGGCAAAATCTCCATAGCAAAATGATATGTTCTTGATTGACGCCATTGATTGCAGTGGTGGAATAGGGTTTCCGTTGCTTCCCTGCTGTTGGTGATTTTCACATATACCATTAGTCAAATGTGGGGTAGTTGATTTTTTCAACTTCAAAATGACTGTCAATGTTTGCAAGTCACTGTTAACCCTCTTATCGGCATCTAATTTTCTTCGATAGAATTTGTTCAATCTATACTTTGCTTTAAAACGAGACTGCGTATTTAGGCAACATAATTCCTTTTCAAACTTTTTCCTTTTTGAATTATTTAGTATATTTGAGTGGATGTACTCATACATTTTTGAATGCCATTGCTCATTCACTTGGAAGGATAAACCTAGCTTTTGGTAAATAATGAGTTTTTGTAACAAATCTAGTTGATTCATAGATTTGATATCCTTATATAACTGATTTTTCATCGATTCCTCAACGCTAAAAAGCTCCTTTAATTTCTTTGATTTCATTGAACTTTGTATATCTCGTATTATTGCTTCATCGCTTTTCTGAAGAAGATTCACAAAGGACTGTATAGTGTCTTGCTTTTTAGAATTTGAATTTGATTTGTAGCCATTTTTGTTGATTTTTGGGATTCTTATTTGAACCTTGGAAAGTACACCATCGAAACCACCATTAGGTAGAAGTGCTACTGCTAATTTAAAATTGTTTGTTTTGTATACACAAAGTGTATTTCCAAAGCCGGCTGCTAGTAAAGATCCATCTTGGGAAAACCCAACAGATTTAATTGGATAGTTTTTATAACTTATCTGACTAACGCAATACCAAACTTTTCCTTCCTTATAGATGTTATTCGAATTTTCTAGAGACCATACTTTAACGATGTTATCTAAGCCAGCTGTGGCACACAAAAGGTTGTCGATATTAAAAGGACTTGAAAATTCAATGGCTACAAAACCACGTTCATGGGGTATTTCAACATTTGTATTCAAAGCATAACTTCGAAGATAGCAAGAGTTTTATTTCTGCATTTTAATTTTGATAAATTCCACAACTTACCTTTGGATTTCCTTTTGATATTCCCAAAATTTAAGTCGGAGCTCAGGAATATGTTGTTTATCATCGAATATTTCTCCTGTAGCCATCCAATCGATGTTGAATGCAGCACGCGAAACACAAATGCTATATAGAATCTTATCAGATTCTAAAGAAGTTTGATTTTGGCAAACAATATCCATCTACGAAAATATTCAGAAAATTATTTTCTTACTTGCACCAGTTGATTAACAAGCTTACGTTGTAAAGCAAACTCTTTGTATATGGTGAATAAAACTGTAAATGTCCCGTTCTACCGTTTAACACAAGTGTATTTTTGCGGGGATTCACTCTAAGTCCTACAGGAAAAGCATCATTTCCCGTCTTATCGTTGTATATGTAAGTGAATTCTTGCAGAGTACACTTGGTTTTCAAATCTACATCTAAAATTTGTATACCTTTTAACGAAATAAATATGTATACATTATTAAAGAAGTCAAATCATTATTTCTTTCCTTTTTAATTACCATTGTCAGCTGTGCAAACCGCCAAGTTTGAATTTTCTTTACTGGCTGATATATGAAGGATGACTGAAGACATTCTTGGAACATAAAATCTCTCCTCAGGTCGACTGATATTCCACTTTACTAAAACAGACTCTAAACCACTGCTATATAATACGGAGCCCGAAATGGAAAATGCGATGCTTGTTATCCGAGTGTGATGCCAGTGCAGTAATGTCTAAATAGAAAATACCAAAGAAATATTATTAAAGCTGTCCCTTATTTTAGCTAGGATATATTTAGAAATATGAATGGATAAAAGGATAACTTTCAAACAGCCAAAATTAGGTATTTAGTTAGTTTTCTTATTTTTTTTAATTTATTTCTCAAAGGTAACAAAATTATCTTATGCTATGTGTACAAATCCAATAATAAAAAACAATAAAAAAAAATAACAATTAGTGATTTTTTAACACAAGAATAGGTGGGGTAAGGGGAAAAATGAATTCTTTGAATTAAGAAATCGAGGCCAAAAAAATAAGAAAATTAATCAAGTAAAACATGAGAATATGAATATACAAAAATAGGAAAGATTATGGAAAAAAAAGAAAAAATAAAAATTTAAATTAGTATAAAAACAGTTGGATATTTGCGTATACCTAGTCCTGCCATAAGTTATGTTACACAATTTCCAGCGCTTATCGTTCAAAACTTTATGCGGGTATAGAACCGTGCACTGATCAGTGTAAAATACTAGTCTAGTTTGATTTCAGTTTGCAAACTATTAACCTGGAGTGGGGCTTAAAAGTGAATTGAGTCGCGGTAATAGCGTTGCATAAGTACGGAAAGAGTGTTGACCAAATTATGGCGCTGCTAATATATGGATAATATTCGTTTATCGAGCTATTGCTCGCTTCGGCGATTTGTCTGGAGTAGAGAAAGTGCTAAGAAGTGGTCGTCTGGGCATCGTCCGTACGAATGCGGTAGTAAAGGCAGTGCGTGAACGAATTCGAAGAAATTCCCTTAGTAAGCAGAAGATCATGTCCAAGGAATTGGATATATAAACCAGGCCCATATCTAGGCTGATTCGGGATGATCTGCATATGAAAGCCTATCGTCGGTCCACGGGCCATTTTCTAACTCCTTAGCTATAAAAAATTAATTAGACATGGCCATGAAAACATTTTGTTTACGGATGGGAACATTTTTTAGCGTGGAAGAAGTTTTCAAAAAACAAAAAAAAAAAAAAAGACAAATTTCATGCCACTTCATCTAAAGAAGCGTAAGAAGTTGTTGCAAGGGTTCAACGTGGATATCATCCCGCTGCCGTAATGGTTTGGTGTGGGGTCTCTTCCCATAGTGTCACATCCCGCCATTTTTGTAAAAAAAAATAGGCGTAAGAACTGGTGTAAAGGTTTACCAAGAAGATGTGCTATAGTGTGTTTCAAAAGGTTTGACCAATACCCTTTTTAATGGATACAAATGGATCTTCCAACAAGACTCTGCTCCAGCGCACAAAATCACGCGGAAGTGGATCAGAGTTAATATTCCTGGCTTCATAGCAGCAGAAGATTGCCCTGCGGAGAGTCCAGATCTGATTCCACTGGATTATGGTTTGTGGCCAGAATTAAAGACCATGGCCTGCAAGTCTCCCACAGAAATTATGACAGCCTTAAAATAGCATTAACCAGAGCAGCATCCACAATAACACCGCACACCGTTTGGGAGCAAAAGGCAGTCATTTTGAGTGAATACAATTTTTTTTTAATAACTAATATTGTGTTCTAATACTAAATGGGGTGAAAAGTAATTTCCTTGGGAATGAAAATTTTTTTAAAATGTTTTTTTTTAGTTTGATACACTTATTAAAGCGATTTTCCAACTCCTTGATCCTGTCCGAAAAGTAATTTTCCGGAAGGTCTGCAAAATACTCCTCCGTGGCTTCAATGATTTCCTCGCATGAGCTGAATTTTTTATTGATGAGGTTTGGGAAGAGATAATAGTCCGAGGGAGCCAAATTGGGCGTATACGGTGGAAGCGACAGCAATTGGAGCCGTAAGTCACTAATTTTAGCCGTGATTGAGATGCTCTTGTGCGCCGGTTCATTGTCTTGCAAAAACAAAAATTTTTTTTGCTTCATGTGAGGCCGTTTTGCAGTGATTTCGGCCTTCAATCGCTCCAATAATGCATAGTAATACTCGCTGTTGATGGTTTTTAATTTTTCGAGGTAGTCCACGAAGAGTATGCCGTGACAATCCCAGAAAACCAACGCTATAACCTTTCCGACACATCTAGCCTCCCTCGGCCGTTTCGGAGCACTCATGCAGGCTTCAGTCCATTGCCGGGCACTCATTCTGTTCTCTGGTGTTCAACAGTTACCAATCGACGCCAAAAGTCCGCCCGATTCCGGATCAGCAAGTCCAAACACTCTTTCGTAGTGCTCTCGCGTTCGTGTTTTTGGTCAGGAGTGAGTATGCGCGGCACCCAGCGGCAGGATAACTTTTTCATATGCAGAATATTGCCCAAAATATGGCGTGTGCACTCAGTTCTAATCTTTGTGGTATCTGCTAGCTCGCGCACTTTCACTTTCCGGTCAGCCAACACCATTTCATGTATTTTTTTGACATCGGAAGGCCTGTCGCTGTGGACCTGATGGTAGTGGAGTTGCGGCCACCACGAAACACTCGAGCATTAGTTCCATAGCTCTCAAAAAAATAATGATTTATGAGAGAACGAAAATCGTTTATGTCCATGCTCAACATGATACCATACACGTCAACCACAATCAGCTGTTAGCAGCGCATTATAGCGGTCAAGGAGGTTACTTTTCACCCCACCTAGTAAATGAAACAATTTTGAATACAATATGTTTACTGTATTTTTATATAGCGTTTTATATTTGTGACAGAACTTATGACAGGACTAGGTACATGTAAAATTAATTATCCAGGCCTATACATTCAAAAGAATCTAGATATTCTAGATCGTCAAATACTCTGGTAATTTGTTAAGCGACAAGAAAATTCGATATAAAATTAATTTCCACGGAAATTGTAATCATCAAGAATTATGTTTTATGAATCATATTCACCGGCTTAAAAATATGTTTAAAAAATTATAACAGATGATGAATTTGATGAACTTCCAAATCACAAAACAATGTAAAACTAGGATGAAGGCAATGTTTAAAACTAATTGTTTTCACAATATATTTTAACAGCTTAGGAAGGGACTGTATTTTGTTGAAATAAGTTTCACCCTAGCTGCTAATACAGTATTGTAGTTTAGAATGGAATATTCCATAGTAAATTTAAGTTAGTAGCTAACCTCCTCAAGTAAGACAAATATCTTTACGTACTGCGATAATATTTTCGCAAGGTCTTGGTATGACTAGAAAAAGACATCTTTGAATCAATAATAAGCCTCAAGTACTTGAATTCATAGACTTTCTTAATCTATTGTAGAAGCAATTCCTATTGCAGTTAAGCTCACTACAGAAGGAAGTTGCAGGATTAAAAGCAAAGTTTAAGACTTTGAATTTTGGGCAATCTGGTGCATTAGAAAAAGATATTTGCATCAAAAGAATATTTTTCAGAAAAGCTGAAAAAAATAATTTTGATTTTAGGACTTATTACTAGTTTATGTTCAGCAAATCATGTTCTCAGTAAGTCCAGATTTCAATTTATATCTGTTACTAGATCTAGAGGACTATCCGACCCATACACAAACGCCAAACCATCAGCAAAAACTCTTATAGCTCCTTTAAAATCGAGTACAAATAGTGAATTGATGCAGATAAAAACAAAGTATTGGCCCTATTACCGAAACTTATGCCACACCCATTTTAATATAATTTTTCCTTTTTTAGTTTCTTCTATTTGTACCTTTTGGGATCTATTTCCTACATACGATATTAACCAATCAAGATTTATAAACCATATCGAAGGCTTTCGTTATGTCCACAAAGAAAGCTTCTGTCTAAATGGGAGTATATTTGTGAACAAATGAAAACCAAATTGAACAGAATTAATGAATTTATTTGTATCCAACTCTTTTTGAGGACTTTTCAACAAAATTTACTCACAGATGGCAGGAGCGAAATAGGCCTGCAATTGTTAATGCAATCGGGTTCGGCATTTTTAAAAAGTGTTGTCATCGGCATATTTAAGTGCGTGAGGAAAGCTTCCCGTGAGCCTGATTTTATTAAAAAATAAAGGCTAGTATACCATGAACTAAGCAATATTAAAAAAAAAAAAATACACCACAAGTTAGGTTAGGTTTTGTTAGGTTACCAATGATTCTTAAGAGTTCAAAAGCAGTTATATATTCACAAAAAAAAACTATTTCCTTAAAAATATTTACTGTAATTGGAGTTGAAATTAGTATTTCTTGGAACATCAAATAGTGTTTGAATTGTTTTAAGCTAAAAATAAATAAATGGCGCGGCAGTCCGGTGTGGGCCAAGGCCTAGCTTCTCGCACTCATTTGTGTTTCTCACTTTGTGAATTTTTACACTCCTGAGCAGGGCCTACTTCTGCGAAGCTTTTTCATAGACAGAATTTGACTTTCGGAGGTTTGCCATTGTCCACCGAAAGGGTTATACCGATTTTTAAAAAATTTGCTGTTGTGCTACTACCGGGAGTGTTTGTGGCTATTGTGGCAAAATAGTTATTGAACTTTTCTGCGATCTCAGCTTTATCAGATAATACCTTTTCATTTAAGCGAAGCGAAGTAGGTTTTTTAGATACAGTTGACTTGTTCAAGCAAATATTAACCATATTCCACTCTTATCTAATATTTCCCTTAGCAATATCAAATTGATTTTATATTAACTATCTCTGCAACTTCCTAATGAAGAATTTGTTATTTTGTTGTTACGAGTTCCAAATTGGCAATAAATCGTACAAAAAAAAAAAAAAAAAAAATTGTGTGGAATGTTTGAAGAAGCTGCAATTGCAACTCTAACATGCCAAATGTGGTTTCCAAAATTCATTTCGAATGACTTTTTTTTGAAAGATGAAGCTCGATCAGCAAGGCCGTCAGATACTAACAGTAGAATAGTATGTAATTTGATCCGTACAAATCTTAAATTAACTTAAATGCGATTTTCAAGTTGGAGTTTATCAAAAGACATGATTTTGTGGCAAAACTTTCTATATGGGTACCACATGAAATAGGAATTTACATACATGCCCTGCCCGTCAAAAAATAGAGCCCTTTTTGGACCGCTTGGTTATAGGAAATGGAAATTGGATAGATTACAAAAATATTGTGAGAAAAGGGGCTTACTAATATGCTTACAGACGGGAACTCCGCCATCAAGATTAAAAGCTGGGGGCATCAGAAAAAAGATAAAGCTGTGATATCAGGGGTCTGTTTTGCTATAATATAATATAACGGTAAATGTTGATTGTTGTTGTACTCAGCTTGCTTTTTTTAACACAGAAATTCAGCGCAAACGTTCATCTTTGGCCAATAGAAGGAGTGTAGTGTTTAACCACAAAAAGGCAAGAAAATGAGGCAAGGAAAACAGTTAAACAATTTTTTGAGTAAGGTTAGGAATTTTTAACCTCAATCACCATATTCTCCTGATATTGCACCATCGGATTATCACCTTTTCCGATCTTGAGTCGAGTATTGTAGGATTGCATTTCTTTGTAAAAATGGAACGCCGGCACATCAGTATGATCTTGAAATAAAGCAGGAGTTTAAGCAGTTGCATAAAATATGTTGTCATTTTTTCGGGCAGAAAATTCATGCCCACTGTGCTTTGAGACTCAAAACGAATTTTGTTGAATGAATACACAAAAAGATGTGAAACTATAAAAGCCCCTCTGCGCAATTAAAAAAATGAGGCAGGGGAAACTGACCATGGCTTTCTGTTTACAATAAAAAAAATTATTAAGTTACACCTTTAGTTTCTTGTTTTAAAATTCAACAACAAGAAATCAAGTTTAACATAGATTATGAATTTATTTTCGATTAATTAATGAACCAGCTTACAATTTTTGCTGCTGCCCAAGACATACCTATTTTAAATTAATTTAAGTCTAGTGCAAAAATTTTCGAATACAAAAGCTAACAACTCCGCCATACAAAATTCGTAGACCATATGATAAAAAAAGGGAAGCACTAAATATACCACCGATACTTCAGTCTGCACAAGCAAAACTGTTCTGTTTCGGCAAATCGGTAAAACCTTTGATGCATTTCTTGTTTCATGATGCAATACGATCTGAAGATGAGTATGAGCATGACCTCGTGAAACATCATTTTACCACTGAGAACTTTGGAGTGATGACACCTAAGAATGGATTTGTAATCCAAAAATTAAATTGGTTTGCTTTGAAATACTGATAGAGTAAAACTGCCGGACAGTTGCCTTATGGCTTTGAACCGGTTCCTAGGTTAAGAGAGGTCCTTAAAAAATTATCCTCACCTGCTAGAGTATAAAAAAAAAAAAAAACAGCCACATGAAGAAATTAGTGCCAAAGGATTATACAAGTAGCGTGTCAAAGAAAGAGTTGCTGAGACAGTGGCCAAGAATGTGAGAAGTACTTACTTTTATTGTGGAGAACCGAAACCAAGGGTCGTCGCTGATGTAGCTGCCCTCTACGTTGGGCTCTTCAATTTCCGAGAACGGGCAGTAGCAGTCAGCGCGGATGTCAAGGAAATGTTCCATAGGATACCGATAAATGAAGATCAATGAATCTTGTGGAGAGATGGTGACAGTAGCAGGGAGCCCGATGTTTACATTATGGAAGTGATGATGTTTGGCCTAAGGTGCTCTCAGTTCGTCAAAAATTACCATGCGGAATTGTTTCCAGGAATATCCAGAAGCAGTAAATGGATTGATAAGCCTTATATATGTCGATGACTATTTCAACAGCCATGATATGGTGGAGAAGGCAGTGTCCGTGGCTCAGGATGTAATAAAAATTTGGAAGTCGATGAACTTCGATCTGGCGGCGGTTCAACCAAATATTTACGCGTTTTTCCGACGGATCTCGAGAAGTTATTTCGATCCAAAGCTGGCCAGTATAGATCCGAATGGTTCGGAGTCCATTGTATCCGAGGTCTCAGGAACATTTTAGCAGCCTTCTTTGGACTACTTTATTATCATTCAAGGATGTTCCAAAGATGCCGCTCCATGATTATATTGTAACTTAGCGGGAAATATTGAAGAAAGCTATGAGGATTATTGATCCGCTCAGACTTATCATTTTGGGACCAACTAGTGGCGCGGGACTGGAGGATTGCTTGATTTGAGTTCCTCAGGGATTTAAAAAAACATTAAAAAGTTCCAAATTATTCGCTGTTATCTGTCTTGGAATCCAGATGAGTCAAGTATAAGTTTAGTGGCATTTGTTGACGCATCAGAAAAGCCAAAGGCCGCAGTGGCTTACTTGCGTTTCGATTGAAACGGCGAAGTAGAGGTTTTCCAAGTGATGGCTAAGAGTAAAGTGGCCCCAGTAAAGAAGTTATCAGTACTAAGGCTGGACTTACCTGTGGCTGTTCTCGGTGTGCGTTTAGTAGCTGCAGTTAAGGAATCACATACCGTCCGCTTATACAAAACGTTGTTCTTCTGCGATCCTCATACTGTATTGTCATGGATAAATTTGACAAAATTTAAAATTAACTCATTCGATAACATTGCTGCTCACGCTACGAGGTGGAACGCTCTGTCGGTATAAGATACGAAGTCGAGATGGTTCACAGGGCTTGATTTTCTGCAGTTGCCGAAGGATAGTTTTTTTTTTTATAATCCCGCGTGCGCATCAAGGGGATATGAATACCCTTTTGCTGGCTTTTCACTAGGGCGCGGGCGGGTGCTATAGTAGTTTGAAACTCAGATGTATTAGGTTTCGATATTTATCCCAGAGAAAGTCAAACTGGACTTTTTCAGAGAATTGCCTCGCACGTGTGTGTCACCAAGCAGGAGCTCAGTTGATCCGGTGTGTGCCGAGTGTTTGAATCCGAAGACAGCTTTACTCCATAGCAAAGCTAAATCTGCCCGTACGCCATTTATTATGAGCTCAGATCCAGTTTTCCTGTTTTGTAGTTTTCCTACAAAATGATTTACCTCTGTCAGAACAATCACTTCTTTGATGGGGTTCAAAGACATTTTATGTAAGAGGACTGTGATCAAAAAACCCTTTATCACTCCGGACGAATACCTACGCCCTGAGAACTGGATGTTTAGTAAAAATTCAAATGGATTCTTCATCATCATCGTAGATACTCGAGAGTGAATTTGGATCATAAGCATACGAGTAGCTTTGGAAACAGTATAGTCAAAATGTAACATGTATAAGTTACGTAAGAAAGTGCCAGAGATGCCGATAACAGGACAACTTTTTGAACGACGTCTAGCTTTCCACTTAAGGTCTTTCACTCATGTAGCCGTAGATTGTTTTGGACCTTTGCTCGTGAAATTTGTTAGAAGTACAGTTAACCGATACGGAATGATATTTAACTGCCTCACCTTCTGCGCAATGCATATTGAGCTTCTCAATCAACTTGGATTAGATCAAAGCCCAATGGCCTTGCGTCATTTCATCATCATTAGAGTTGTTACCCGCTACGTTTATAGTCATAATGATCTGAAGTTCATCGGAGCGAAAAATCGGTTGAATAAAGACGTTAAAGACATGGAAAACGAGCTAAGTGAGTATGCAGCTAGGTATGAAGGAATCCAGTGGAGATTTATCCTAGCTTCTCCAGACCGTAAAAAAGCAGTGTTGAGTTTGTGCTGAGAGATAAGATACCTCGTGAAGACTTTCTTCGAAACACACTCATGTAGGCTGAGGGCCAGATCAATAGTCGACTCCTTACACATATTTCAGTCAACCCAAAAGCCGTTCCCACCTAACTTCATGCTATTCGGACAAGGTGATAAAGATACTACGGTCCCGGGAATCAAGCTTTATAGCCGATGTTCTCAACATCTCATTAGTCAACTGGTAAGACGCTGGTACACGGAGTACCTTCCAGAAATAATCAGACGCACCAAGTGGCACGAAGTTTACAAGGCGGTAGAAATGGGGAACATTGTGATTGTAGTAGATTCTTCGAAAAGTCGCTCGAATTGAGAACTGGGGCGAATTGTTAAGACGTATGCTGGTCCCGACAACGTTGTTCGGTCTGCCAATGTCTAAGTATTTAAAATTTGGATCAAAAAGAAAAGAGCAGTAGTTAGGCTCGCTGTTCTGAATTTGGAGCCTTCATCTGGAGATTCAGTTGTGCCCCGGGATGTCATCGGGCCAAAGGATTCCTAAACGATCATTCTATGTATAAACCAAAAGTGTTAATACAGTTTTTTTCAATGTTTCGACCTTAAATCCACTGCGATAAATTTTTCCTGCTATGTTATTTCTTTCTCTTTCGTTCACTCATTAATTGTTCCCACCATTTTTCTCATTTTTAGTGGCAGATTTTTGTCACTTGGGTCTTGGAATTGCTAAGGGAGAATCGCAGTGGACTTAGCGCCGGAAAGCTGGGATTTATATAATGAGAGAGGCCTCATTTAAGCTATCAGGAAATATTCGAAGCTTAGATGGTGATAGAAGAATTCTCAGATAAAAACTGTCGCCATGAGAGACTGACGTTATTAATTTTAGGACCTATTCCTTCAGGTTCTAGTTCTAGAACTTCACATACTGGAAAGGGGCAAACAGCAGACAGAAAAAGGAGAACGAGCTTTGCCTATGGACCTAGAATTTTTAGCTACATGCAGCTGAAAGATTAACATAGGAACTACGTATCACTACAAAGCGAGGCACACAGGAAGTTCGATGATTTTTTCAACTGGATATTTCAGCATACATATATCCGAACTACTTATTAGTTATACTATTGTTATAACTTTATTAATAAGTAATTAATTACATTATTAATACAGCCCCAGCTACCAACGCTTTCGGCTGGATTAAGATTATTATTATTATTATTGTTATCAAGGGAACGATAGAAATTAATTTGTAGGGTCCGGGATTTAATGCCGGGGTATTTTATTTAGCCTAAAATAGTATTTAATTATTTCCTTAATTCTATTTATATTTTATTTACTTAGTTATATTTCTGTCCTATGACTTGGATTGCTGACCAATGAGCAACAATGAAATTCATAGCGAAGTGCTTCTCTTACCTCGCAGTGGTGGCCTCCGGTAACTGCAGGAAACATTGAACTTGACTGAAGGTTTCTAATTTACCGGTTTATTATCTTAGCTACACCTACTGATCTCTGACTTACAAAAGGATTCAGTCACCGAAGTGCTGTTTGTGTGCTTCCAAACAGCCCATTGCTGTAATGAAAACTAAGTACAAAAACGATAAATGTTATGCTCTATACAATAATAAGATATTGAAGAACTTTTAGACTCAAAATGTGGTTAACAATATTGCATCCTTTCCTGTTGTTATTCTTGAGCACTTAGCTTTGTAGTTCGAACGCATAACATTGAATACATATTACTCTAAATTAAAAAAAAAAATCAGAAAATGATTTGGTGCCAACTGAAGTTTTCGCTAACAGAAAACAAAAACCGGGTATTAATTCATTCAAAACAACAAACAAAAGTACAATAAACTGGTCTCTGACTAAAGCTCAAATACTTGTGCTACTAAGAAACAAATCAAGAAAGACCTCATAAGATAACTCTGACCCCGATCCTTTTCGTATGGATTCATTTTGAGCCGGCAAGAAGTCTACAGTATTCAAGATTTCCGAATAAACACTTCAACTACAATTCTACTTACAGCTTTAACTTTGGCATCAGTTCCAAAGAATTCCCTCCACAGTGTAATTTTTCCCTTTTCATCTCCTGTTGCTACCATATGCTCCTTTGGATTCACATTAACAAATGTGAATGGCACTTTCTCCGAATTGGTAAGTCTAATACAAACAATCAATGAATGTCAAAAACAAAGTACAAACTATGAAATCATATATATACTTTAGCCATTTCCAAGATACGTAGTCGACATAAAACAAGAAGGCGCCTTGAATAACGACGAAGTATTTAAAATAACCTTTAGAAACCGCCACTTGAACTGGTTGGCGTCTAAAAATAAACAAAAACTTTTTAAACAATATTCAATTTGCTGATGAATTTTATTTCAAACTTACCCCAATCTTAAATTAAGTACGCCATGCACCACTTTCCCAGTTACCGTGTTTACAAGAGACCATTGCAATGGGTTTCCTTGCTTCACCGATGTTACGAATGCACATGGTGAGCTTTCGTCCGCAAAGTAATCTATCAGATTAAATGTTTTAAAGCTAGCTACTCCTTTAATTGCTAGGTTAACTCGAGATACTATCGTTCCAGTTGACCACTTCCAACGAATAACTTCCCCAGATTTTGTACAAGCAATTAGTACTCGCGGGTCAAGTATATCAAATTCTAAACTGATTAGAGGCTCATCAGGTCCTTCCAGAACACGAATAGACTGCCCAGTTGTTGCAGAAAAGATTTGAACACCCTTGTCAATAACCACGAACACAGAACTAAAACATAAATAAGTTTGGAAAAAAAAAAAACTCATATTCAGCTTTGCTGCTTACTTTGCATCTGGCGAAAAAAGTGGAGAAAACTTTGTAATGTCACCTCCAGCCAAATGTTGGAGCTCCAATTCGTCAGTAGCTTTTTCCATAACGAAATAAAAGAATTATTAATGTAATAGATATAGATTTGCACTTTATTTCCTAAACAATCAGAGATTTAAGAGCCGCACAGTACACGTGCTCCACTATTATTATAAGTATCACAATAGAAGTTCAATACCAAGAGAAACGTCAAATGTGACACGAATTTTTGATTACTGGAATTGTTTACTTTTTTTAGAAAGAGACAAATATTTTGTTGCGTTTTTGTTTCTATTTGGAAAAGAAATTCAATTTAGTTTCATTCATTCATGACAGTTACAATGCAGTTACAATGACAGTTGAATACAATATATATTTTCTTATAATATAACATCGACTGTGCATTTTATGGACTGCTTTAACAATATGTAGTGGAATACGCTACATGGCAACAATTACAACAGCGACTAGCTTGCTCTCGCTCATGAGAAATGAAAAAAATTGTTTTGGCGTTTGTTGGTTTGCACACAGAACAAAATATATACAACTAAAATAACTCTAACTAAATCTTGTTCTAAGAGAAAAGGATACAGCCAATAGACATATACGGTTTTCTAATAACGACTTCACAACTTTTTTTTTTAAATAAAAGGCAAACCATTTGAGATATTTCAAAAACTTTATTATTGGCTGGAAGTACAATCAAAACATTTATGAATTGAACTCGACTTTGTTCATATGGCCATCGCAGGCACGTTTGCAGCGGTCGATTCGTTGGACCCAATTTTCAACGACTCAACCACATATTTCGGCCGAAACGGCCGCTATTTCGTGTTCAATGTTGGCTCTGAGCTCTTCCAACTTCGTCGGCGTGTTGGTATAAACCAATGACTTAACGTAGCCCCACAGAAAATAGACAAGCGGCGTTAAATCGCACGAACGAGGCGGCCAATCGACTGGCCCATGTCTTGAGATAACACGCTCACCATACTTACTCTTCAATAAATCGATTGTGGCGTGTGCTGTGTGGCTTGTAGCACCATGCTGTTGAAACCACATGTCGTCCAAGCCCATATCTACCAATTCGGGCCAAAAATAATCGGTGATCATGGCGCGATAACGCTGACCATTCACAGTAACGTGACGATCGTTATCGTCGACGAAAAAATATGGCCCAATAACGCCGCCGGCATGCAAACCGCACCAAACGGTTATTTTTTGTGGACGAAGTGGTGATTCATGAAGCACATGTGGGTTTTCACCCGACCAATAACGCATACTTTGCTTATTGACGAACCCATTGAGCCAAAAATGAGCTTCGTCACTGAAGATGATTTTGCGATGAAATTCATCATCTTGGCGCATCTTCTCCAAAACCCAATCCGAGAAGGTAGCTCGTTAGTGTACTTTACCATGATCAAAATGTTGAGTTGACTGAATAAATTGACAGTGACAGTTTGATGATTAGAGAAAGAGTGCGTTCACAAATTAAATTCAAAATTGTCAAGTCCATATTGGAAAACCCTATATATAGTATTGGCCAAAACATAAACGCGAAGTGATAATTCAAAAAACGTATGATAATTTTCTAATATTTATAATTATAATATATTAATGTTAATGAAAGTTCCCGAATTCACAAATTAAAAAAAAAAGAAAAAAAAACATTTTTGTTGCTAATATTTAATATTGTTTGGTAGCGTAGTCAATTTCCCATAGATATTCTATGGGGTTGAAATCAGGCGATTATGCTAGCCACTTCATAACAGCAATATTGTTTTCATTTAACACATTCCTCACAAGTTTAGCAGTATGTTTAGCATCGTTGTCATCGCAACGGCATATTCTCTTCAGCAGGAGGAAACATGACATTTTGAAAGATTTTGCGTTATATGAAACGATTCATTATTCCATTAATCTTGAGGATTAGTACGGCTCCTTGACTGGAAAAACATCCCCAGCGAATAATATTGCCTTCACCGTGTTTAATTGTACTCTTTATGAAACGGGGATTTAATCGTTCGTCCTTTGGCCTCCGAAACGTCCGAAATCCGACAGATCCATTTAATTAAATTTGGACGGCTACAGTCCAATTTATTATTATTATTTATTTTTATAATTTATTAACAAGTAATTACAAAATTACACGGTAATAGCGTTTAAAGAGCCTAGCTGCAGGGACTATTGGCCTTAATCGTTTTATAATCCGATTTAATTTGTGGATTAAAGTTTATACAAATGAGAAATTTATTTATATTTTCGATATTTTCGGAATTTGGATTTTTTAGTACACCATAGATTGAAACATTTTTGAAAAAGGATATTATGAAAGGTTTTGATACTATGCAGTTATTTAAGACATGGGAGATATCAAGTGCTACGTTACAAGTTTCACAAATTGGAGGACTATTTCTATTTAGCAGGTTTGATGAGTAGCTGTAGTATGGCCAAGTCTTAGATGAACGAAGTTCGAAATTTTGGTTTTAGATATTTTTGTAGGATACCAAGGTTGATATTTTTCGGGGTTCACTTTTTTGTAATGATGTTGGCATAGATTCCATTCGATTTGCTGTTTGTTTGTTAAAGATTTTTGTATATTTCTCTTAATATCTTGCTTTGAAAATATGTTAAATCTATACACTAGCGCATCTTTTGCAAAGTTTGCAGCATTGTCGGCTTCCTCATTTCCTCGGATATTAACATGGCCATCAATTTTATTCTGTTTTATCTGTTTGGCATCATAATTATTTTGTTCCTTATTACGGAGATAAGGTGAGAATTCTTGTTTGGGTTGCTGATTGCTTTAATGACTGATATGCTGTTAGAGCATATAACAAATTTTCCCTTCGTTGTTGTTTTGGCCGCTTGAAAAATAGCAAAAGCTTCTGCAGTGAAGATTGATGAAAATTCTGGTAAAGTACCAATGTTCAGGATGTAACCATTTTCAAGTGTGATAGCGAACGAGTTATTGCCCTGAGACTTCGATCCGTCAGTGAAAATAAATTGTCAACCATTATTTTTAAATTTTGATGAGATATCTGAAAATGCATTGTTGGTGTTATATTTTCTGTGTTGGGCCAGAGTCATTATGAAGGAGTCAGATTTGATGTGCCATTGGGGGTAGGACAATACGGTGCCCTGTATCATTTTGATGGGAATTTCCATTAGATGGGCTTTGTCAAGGGTGATCTCTATTGCGGATGGGATCCTGTTTACTCATTAACGGTGAATAAACTGTTGAATGTCCTTATCAATAATAGAGTTTTTAGAAAAGACCAATTTCGCGGCTAGTTTTGAAGTCATTTCGTCGATTCGATGCTCGAGGGTAGGAAGTCATGCTTCTGCGAAGATATTCTGTATAGGTGTTGTTGGGAATGTATCTACGCTTCTTCGGGCTGCTTGGTGGTATGTTGGTTTTATAAGTTTGAGGGTTGATTTCGGACACTTGCCATATATATAAATTCCATAATCGTAACATTTTGGTAATATATGATAAGGTGTTAACATGTACATGAATTTTCTTACTGGCTAAGTACTTAATAATATTCAGTCTCGCAGCTAGGGGTTTCTTAAGATCTAAGCAGTGTTGTTTCCAGTTATAACAATTATTCAAGACTAATCCTAGTATATTTAAGTTTTTGACGTTTGCAATCTGTACATTATTAATACTTAGAATTAGTTCTGGGCAGTTTCGTTTGCGGCAAACATGGAGTAGCTTACATTTGCTTAATGATAGTTTAGCTCCAGAGGAAGTCGACTATTCTAAAATATCGTTTAGGGTCATACTTAAAAGAGTTTTACATTTATTTATACACTGGATTTGCTTAAGATATAAATATCGTCTGCATAAAAGCAACTATCTAAGAGGGCATATTTATTTAAGATAGTGCAAATATCATCGAAAGCGATTATAAATGGAACTACTGACAGTGGAGATCCTTGGGGGATCCCGTTGTGTAAAGGATGACTGTTGGAAAATACATTGTTGGTTTTCGTGAAGAATTTTCTATTTGTAAGAAATGATTTAACATAACCGAATATTTTTTTTCCAGTACCCCATATTTTTAGTTTGTTAAGTACTATATGTAAGCCGATTCTATCAAACGCTCTTTCGAAGTCCAATGAGAGTACAGAGACATGGTTTTTAGAGAAAATGGCTTTGGAGATGTAATAATCTAGATGAAGATGAGCGTCAACACATCCTCTGTTTGGCTTAAAAGCTACTTGCTTAGATGAAATATTTTTTTTTTTTATTTCAACAAACCATAGCAAGCGCTTTGAAACAATCTTTTCCAGGGTTTTTGATAAACAAGCAATGAGAGATATAGGGCGATATCCTTCGACTGAAATTCTATCTTTGTTTGGCTTAGGGATGGGAATTAGGATTGCAGTTTTCCAACTTTGTGGGATGACCCCGGTATTGAGTAGGTATATTATTGTACAACTGAATAACTCTTTCTTTAACATCCATTGGCAGATTTTTTAGCATAGGGTAGGATATTCGACAATATCTACCAGGAGTTTTGCCTTTGGCTTTATTTATACATGATTCAAATTCTATCAATGAGATGGGAAGGTCGATTCGCCGAGCGGAGGGATTGTTTCTGGTATCACAGTCACTAGGGGAAAATTTGAGGAATTAATTTTTTTTTTTTTTTTTTTTTTGATAAAGGACGACTGAAAACTTTGATCGTTGGAGAACTCAGACCAAGTTGGGGCAAAAAAATTGGAAATTCGTGGATCTAATAAAACTTCGTTCGGCGATTTGATGTTTGATATAGTAAGAGATCTGAAGTTACCTGTAAGTCGTCGAATGTTTTGCCAAATTTTGGCTGGGGAGGTGTCGGGAGTTTTTAGATATACTATCTTTAAGGGTTCGTCTGAATTTTGCATTTGATTTTTTATAAAAAAAATAGGTTACCTTGTGAAGGTGTTTTTTGGAATGCTTTTAATGCTTTCATTTTTTCCTTACGGAGGGCAAAAAGTTCTGGGTTCCACCAGGGAACAACTCGTTTTGATATTGGTGTGTTTGTTGGAACTGATCATGGAATTGAAGTATAGGGTTTTCCAATAGGGACTTGACAACTTTAATTTGTGAACGCACTCTTTCACTAATCATCAAACTATCACTGTCAATTTATTCAGTAAACTCAACATTTTCATCTTGGTAAAGTACAATAACGAGCAACGTCACCAAATTATAAAAATTTTCTACAGATATTCCAAGTTGGTGACTGCAACTTTAAAAGCGTTAACTCCAATTTTCGGTCGTAATTATCGCCCTAGTAGACAGGCAATAACAAGTTTAGTGCAAACATTTGAGTCTACATATTCGTTATGTGATGTTGCCTTGTCAGTAAGACAACGGGTTGGTCGAAGTGTCGAAAATATCGCTGCCGTTCAGACGTCCGTAGCAAACGATCCAAATCAGTCAATTCCACTGCGTTCTCAAGAATTGGGCATCGCTCAGACCACATTATGGCGTATTTTGCGTAAGGATCTTGGTTTACACCCATACAAGATCAAGCTGACTCAAGAATTGAAGCCGATGGACTATTTAAAGCGACGAAGTTCTCCGATTGGGTTCTGAAGAAGATGCGCCAAGATGATGAATTTCATCGCAAAATTATCTTCAGTGACGAAACTCATTTTTGGCTCAATGGGTTCGTCAATAAGCAAAATATGCGTTATTGGTCGTGTGAAAACCCACATGTGCTTCATGAATCACCACTTCATCCACAAAAAATAACTATTTGGTGCAGTTTGCATGCCGGCGGCGTTATTGGGCCATATTTTTTCGTTGACGATAACGATCGTCACGTTACTGTGAATGGTCAGCGTTATCGCGCCATGATCACCGATTATTTTTGGCCCGAATTGGAAGATATGAACTTGGACGACACGTGGTTTCAACAGGATGGTGCTACAAGCCACACAGCACACGCTACCATCGATTTATTGAAGAGTATGTATGGTGAGCATGTTATCTCAAGACATGGGTCAGTCGATTGGCCGCCTCGTTCGTGCGATTTAACGCCGCTGTGGGGCTACGTTAAGTCATTGGCTTATGCCAACACGCCGACGACGTTGGAAGAGCTCAGAGACAACATTGAATGCGAAATAGCGTCCGTTTCGGCCGAAATGTGTGGCCACGTAGTTGAAAATTGGGTTCAACGAATCGACCGCTGCAAACGTGCCCGCGTTGGCCATATGAACCAAGTTCCATTCATAAATGTTTTGATTGTACTTCAAGCCAATAATAAAGTTTTTGAAATATCTCAAATGGTTTGCCTTTGTCAAAAGTTGTCAAGTCGTTATTAGAAAAGCCTATATTAGCAGAAGTTCTGATTGCTTTTTGAATTAATGCAGCTTCTTTGTTGGAATTAATTGCTGGGTGTTTATTGGATAAGTAATCTGAGGTTATTTTCCTAAATGTTGGCCAATTTGCAAAGTCCGTTTTAAATTTGTGGGTTCGGGGAGTATACGTGTAAGTGTGATCGAGATATGCCTGGGTAATAATGGGTAGGTGGGTGCTGTTGTGAAAGTCATTCGAGATTTTCCAGATAGTTTATGGGAATAGTTCAGGTAAACAGCAGGTAATGTCAATATGGGTGAATGTATTGTTTGTCGAAAGGTGTGTTGGTGCACCATCATTTAATAAAAGTTGATTTGCGTTGAGCAGAAAGTCTTTAAACATTTTGCATCTTTTGTTTGATACTGGAGAGCCCCAAAGTGTGACGGATGATATTGTCAAGATCGTTTTTACATATGCTGTAGAGGTGGAGGTATAAGTTAATATAAGTTATTTTGGTTTGAAGTTGTAATTCGAGAGCAAGAGATTGAATATTTGGGTTGAGTGGTACGGGTATATGTGGGATGTTTTCCTTAATCAATATGCCTTGTTTAGCTGCTGTGTTAGTGGGAAGGTTTTTAAAATACCCAATGTAACCTTTAGGGGTAATAGGAGTAACGTTAAATGGGCAGTGTGTCTCTTGTAATAATATAATACTGGGCTTTTAGTCTTTGATTTAAATACTAAGTTCATCAAAGTTATTTAAAAAACCTTTCATATTCTATTGTGGAATACTAAACGCCATGTATTTTGGGTGAGTATGAAATGTGTTTACTAGCGATTGCATTTATTGTTTGGGAAGGTTGTGAAGTTTGTATGCATAAAAAAAATTATTTGATTTACATTAAGGTTATTAGGATTTTGACCCCGCGATCCAGAGGCCGAGCCACCCAAACCCTCTATAGAGATCGGTTGATTCGGCCTTTGAGTCGCAGAGACAGGATTTTGGTTATAAAGTGCGTGATTATATGTCGACATCGTCGTTCAGTTTTTTTTTATTTTTGTTTCTTTTGTATTGTTACTATTATTTTTAAAAGTTGATTTGTTCGATAAGATGGATCGGAAGAGGATTGATGATTCGTTGTTAGTGTCGGCGTGTGTGGTCTGGTTTATGTTTGAGAGGGTGTTGGTGGTTTGATTGGTTGAGAGAGAGAGAGTGAGGTGAATTTGGGTTGGAGCGTGCCTGGGTCTGGGATTTGTTTGTGTTGTCATTGTCAGAGTCAGAGATTGTTAGATTTGAATTGAGAGACTTTGGAATTTTACGCTATTTTCTGAGTAATTCGGTTTTGTTGGATTTTGAGTTTTAGAATTGACTGAAGTCGATGGATTATTTGTAATAGTTTTATTTAAAACTGCTGTTTTGGCTTTAGATGATTCTTGGAGTTTATTTTGTGTCTGCTTATTTTGTTTGAGCTTTTCAGCAAATGTGTCAAATGACGTAGAGGTTTGAGAGAGGTTATGTTCTTTATGAATACGCTTTGCTTCTCCCATTGTGCATTTGTTTGTAGCTTTTATTGACAGGATTTCTTTTGCCTGCAGGTAGCTTGGGCAAGTTTTTGATAAAGAAGGATGGGTGAGGAAGCAGTTTACGTACATGACACGGGTGCATTTTTCTGGGGAGTGAGGTGGGAGATTTCATGAGTCGCATTTTGTGTTACAGTTGCAGCGTTTCGTGGTGTGGCCAAGCAACTGGCAATTTTTGCATCGCATGGGGTTTGGAATGAATTCCGTTACTTTGACATTATAGAAACCAATTTCAATAGATTTAGGAGGGTTGAAGAGGTTAAATGTGAACAACATTAGTCCGGATAGTTTTTACTTACCATTTCAGCTATTATTTCGGTTTCACTCACGTTAATAAGGCATGGTGCATATGCAAACCCTTTTGATGAGTTAAGGCGGTCATGGAGTTTTACTTCCACTGGACACACATTAGCTAAATTATTCACTTTGATGAATTTATCAGCAATTTTTTGGAACTTAGCCATGATAAGCAGAGTACCGTCGCGGAGTAACGATATTTTTTCGTATTCGGTGCTTATATTATCTATTGCCTTTTTAAGCAGAAAAGAGCTAAGAGATGAAATTAGTTTCTCTTTATTTTTGGAAATAATTGTTACAAATTTTGGGTTTTTGTTATTTGATATCAGAGGAAGGTAGGGAGTTCTTTGTTTTTTGTTTGGAAGGGTAAGCACATCAGGGTCTGGGTCCAGTTGCCTGAAACGACATCCATCAATCCTATTCGGCCCGCAGCCCATTTTTATAACTTTAAGCACACACTTGTAAGCGAAGAATATGAAAAAAAAACTGCAGTAAGAGAAAAAAGAAAAATAGTGGAGGGGAAGTATGTGGCAAAAGGGAAAAACGATTTGCGCACTTGCGACAAGAGAAAGGCACACGACAGATGAGGAACGATGTGATCAGATCGTGACAGTAGTCCAATTTAAATTTGTCATTGCGAAACCAAGTCTTGCTTATCGGTTTCTTTGAGAAATAAATGATTTATTTTTTTTGTTACCCGGTGTGATGACAAGCACTTTACCGGATGTCCGATTGAAATTTGTAAGCTGAGTTAATTTTTAATATAGGGTGATTCATCGTGAGGTTTGATTTATAATGTAAAATAAAACAAATAAATTTGATAGTGAACTTAATTTTTTTATTATCACCTAAAAGAACAATTATGGCATTTACTTTTTGAAAATGATATCATATAAATGTTGGCCTTGACTACGTCTGAGGTGGTCCATTCGGAAGGTCCAATTTTGGGCGACTCGTTCAAGCGTAGCGACTGTAATGTTGGCTTCCAAAGCCTCAATCGTAGCTGGGTTGTACCTTAAGATCTGAGACTTTACATACCCCAGATAAAATAGTCTAAAAGTGTGATATCGCACGATCTAGGCGGCCAATTTACCGTAGCAAAACATGAAATTAAGTGCTCACCAAAATGATTTCTCAACAAGTCCATTGTTTCACGCGCTGTATGGCTCGTAGCGCCGTCTTGTTGAAACCAGAGCTGACCAAGACCATGTGCTTGAATTTCAGGAAGGACATAGCCCATTAACATGGCGCGATAACGGTTACCATTGACGGTAACATTCTGATTTGCCTCGTTTTTGAAGAAATATGGACCAATGATTCCGCCAGAATATAAACCACACCATACTGTTGTTTTTCTTGGATGTTATAGTAGCTCTTGTTACTCTTCGGGCTGCTCATCAGCCCAAATACGGCAATTTTGTTAATTAACGTATCCATTGAGCCAGAAATGGGCGCAAATTCAAGTCGCCTGTCTTCGACTCTTGCACAAGTTGAATTCTCACGTAAACTACGCCAAGTTGTTGAATACGCCAAGCCAAGCTGCTGAGAACGACGACGAATCGATTCGTCACAGTCTTCGCGTACAGTCTCAGCTACAGCTGCTATACTCTCTTCACTACGTGCTGGATGTGGTCTAACCGGTCGAGTATCATCCACTAATGTAAACTGGGACTAAAATTTGCGAATGGTATTGGCAATAGTGGTTTCAGTAGGTCGATTATGCGCGCCATAAGTTCTTCGAATAGCACGATAAACATTTCTCACAGAACGCTGATTTTCGTAATACAGCTGAACAATTTGGAGACGCTGTTATAGTGTGATAATTTGCCAAATGATACTGAACAAAAATGATAGACCAGTTTGATAAGAGTCACACATAATCTGTCAAGAAAAGCCTATTGAAAATCAAACCTCACGATGAATCACCCTATACATCTCGACGATATAAAGGGGTCATTTTTGATTAGTCTGACAATGTTTTTATGTTCGCGACTGGTGGTCTCTCGAGGTCTACCGTCACTATAAAACGTTTGGATACTTCCCCGAATGCGGAATCGAGATATTATTTGAGAAATCACCGCATGGCCTACACAAAATTTATTGGCAATAAATGTAATTGATTCGCAGTTATTGAAATCAGACACAATTTTTTCTTACAGATCCGTGGAATATTGCGTGCCATATTATCTCCTTTAATTATACTTTATTT
Organism: Volucella inanis; assembly: GCA_907269105.1. NCBI lineage: Eukaryota > Metazoa > Arthropoda > Insecta > Diptera > Syrphidae > Volucella > Volucella inanis. The sequence goes on from OU026157.1 coordinate 78,609,621, forward strand.
ATACATTACTAAGGTCTTGGTTGAGAAAAAACAAAACGGTGAAATTATTGTATTGGGTTGTTTAATAAGTTCTGCATTTTTTTTTTCTGGGAAGTAGTGTTTATCGTTTCAAAAAACTTATGCAATTTTTTTGTTTATTCCAATAGAGAGGGTTATTCTTTACATTGTTACGAGAATTTGTCATGATCGGAGGTGTTTTAAGTGTTCAATATATGGTGTCAAAGCAAGAGAGGAGCAACGGGAGATTTTCAGGGTGTATTGAGATTCACTCCAAGCGCTGACACTTGCCAGCGTTGGCTTACACGCTTTCGTTCAGACCTTGCTGATGATGTTCGCTTTGGACATCCACCCACGACAGACACGGGAGATCGTTCAGCGGCTTAACATCGCCCATACAACGATTTCGCAGAGAAAGAAAAGGCTTGTAATGTCGAAAAAGGTGAATGTTTCGGTTCCTCACGAACTCAGTGAAAAAAACATTATAGATCTGAGTCTTTGTTCAGATGTAATTCGCTTGAGGCTGGGACTGAAAAAGTTATACGAGAGGCGAAAAATTGGGATGTTTACAACAACATTCGGCGTAAGAGGTCATGGTGCTCTCCTGGTGAAACACCGCAATCGATCGGTAAACAAGATTTGCATCCCAAAAAGATCATGTTGAGCATTTGGGTGAATTGGCGATGTGGCATTGCGTTGCTACTACGCAATCAGACAATAAGCGACGTTAAATATTGCTCTCAGCTCGATACTTTGAAGCAGGCAGTGGAAGAAAAACGGCCAGAGTTGGCGAACAGCAGCAGCCAATGTACTCTCCAGAGCTTGCGCCTTCTGACTATCTGTTCCGCTCTCTCCAAAACAATTTGGACGGAAGACAGTTCAATTCCGAACATGAGATCAAATCGTACCTGGAATACTCTTTTACCCATTAGTTTGCTGACTTTTACAAGCAAACATTATGTCTCTTCCAGAACGTTGGAAGAAAGTAACAGACCATGATGGACAATATCTGATGGATTATATATAAGCTTTTATACCAAAAATGTGTGTTTAACTGTAACCCTAAAAACACAGAACTTATTGCATGACCTAATGTATTGGAAGAAAATGATACAATTGACTAAACACGGGTGAGTGACTAAACATAGCGTGCATGTGCTTTAGTTTTGTCCGCCTATTTTTCTTTTTATTGAGTCTTGCTTTCTTTTGTTATTTTTTAAATAATAATAAGGTTATTAGCTTTGAACTGAAGACTAATATATTTTAATTAAAAAAGAATAAAAATTAGAAAATTATCATACGTTTTTTAAATTTTCTTTAGTTTTCCCAAAGCGATATCATTTCATGTGTTAGTTTTGGCCAACATTGTACATATGTTACATATGTATTTAGTGTTATATACTACTGGACATTCATAGATACAATATATGGTTATTTTTATCGTTCTTCCTTTCCACAGGTACAAAACATGCCAGATTCGAGTATTAAAATATATTACCTACTTATAATTCTTTTCATGATCACTTGTACAAAGCTAAGGAAAAGATAGTAGATATCACATTTCTTCTTTATTTATCATAGTTTCACAAATTTACATAAAATTAGGGGGGAGGGGGGAACTATCGGGTTGGCTGGCAATCGCCTCTGTGCGAAATTGGCAAAGTTGGTGGTATAGTGCATAGTCTCCTTATCGTATAATGATTTAGCATTAGTGAATATCTGATGAGTGTGGTTATGTTGGCTTCAATTTAGATTGACTCATTTGAGTAACGTTTAATTTCAGGCTCGAGATCCCCATTTACGCAACGCCTGAAAATTTTACGTTCGAAGATCTCCATCTCTTTAGCAACAGTAGGTAAAATAGAAAACCAGATAGGAAACACGTAAATCATGACCGGTCTCAGTACGGTCTTGTAAAAAAGAAATTCCGTTGTTTTATTTAAATCGGGGTGATTTAGAAGTGGAGACAGAATTGTTTGAATTTAAGTAGGTTGTTAAAGTGGACGCCAAGGTATTTCATGTTGGCTTTCACGGGTATTGTGTTATTGTTTAGCTGCAATAAATTGTTTCTGCTTTTACAGGGGACTCCGCCGTTGCTACTAGAGTTACGAAAACCGATAGGATCTGATTTAGAGAAATTGATTCACACTGTAAGTGAATTACCAACACTTTGTACATCTCTATAACCTGCCAAAATTTGCTGAAATGAGAACAATTCACAAGTAAAGTCGCTAGAATAAGATCGATTTGCACGCGTGTGTGTAATATGGATGACATTTTTTTTGTGAATAATTGCCGTATGCGCTTGCAGCTTTCTCAATGCTGAAAAAGAGTAATCTTCAAAGGCTGCTATCCCCATAGAAAATACCTCTCGAGATAATAGAGTTATCTCTGAAAAAGGTATGAGGAAAGTCATGTACGAATAGATTGCACATCTTTTGGCCAAAATCGACCTTGAATAACTTCAATAACAGAGAGACTTATCCAACTGAATAAAGAAGTATCTATTTTCAAAAAAGCTGTCCAGCAAATGGAACAATTCTGGCGGGAAATGAAGTCTTAAGATTTTTTAGAGGAGACTTTCCCTCTACACCTTATCAAAGGCCTTATCCATATCAAACGAGCAGGCGACTGTGCATCTTTTATTTCTAAGGTTTGTAGTCACACTATTATGTAATTTCAACAGGGCATGGATTGTCGAGTGTTGCTTTTTGAAACCGATAAGTATTCGGGTATAGATTCAATGGAATCTAATCTGGTGTGTCTAGTCTGCTATCTAGTTGAGATAATTCTCTCCACAAATTTGCTCACATTGGAGAACAGTGAGATTGGCCGAAAGTTATTAATATAATCATTGTTCGGGCTCTTACTAATCGGTATTATATGAGCTATTTTCGTCGGGAAATAGCCATTATTTATACAGTTATTAATTAATATTGTTAGAAATTTTTTCCACAAACTAGACATTTTTTCTATTGGGGTGATAAACTGAAGTAGGAGGGAAAGATTAATTGAGGAACTTGTCAAAATCTTCTCTGAAGTAAGCCCGATTTGTCTTTTTTATGGACTAATTTAGATTTAGTAAAAAATATTGGATTACTAAGTCCCTGAGGTTAAGATTCAAGAGAAGAGGAAAATGATTCGAGAAGGACGGTAAAGTTTTAATAGAGAATTTGGAATCGGGGGTGTTTATCAAATGACTAGAGATAATTAAATGACCCAAAACTAATGTTTTGTTACTAATTTAGATTTGATCCATAATCTCAAGGTATTGGATCCTTTTTTCGTGGATGGAGCCGGAGCTATTATTTTTTTTAGCAAACGAACCTATTTTTTTTAGTAGAGTATGCATTTCAAGTCCGGAAGGTCTTTTGTGACATTAAAAAGTTCGCCTATTACACCGGAAGCACTTCAAAAGATGGAACTTCAGGGTTGGTGTCATCAATTAACGCAAACCGCCTTAGCTCCATCAGATTTTACCACTGGACACCAACTAACCCAGATGATGTTTGTTACGCTTAACGCATTTATATGCACTGGCACAGTTTTTAGCGAGTCGACCGATGTATTGGCAACGCCTGCATTGAATGGGGCCGTTTTTACCTCTAGGTTTCTCTCAGGACATTTGTGTGTTGAAGAAATACTTGATTTTAAGTATTTCAGAAGGAAGCTTTCCAGGAAGAAGTCGAACGACGAAGAGATTTTAGTAAAGATCTTCTCGCTTTGAACGCAAGCTGGAGAATTTACTGACGGAATCGGTCAACCCAGGAGTCGTCTCATAGATCTGCTCCGTGATCTCACTCTCCAAACAATCAGAAGTTAGGCCCCTGCGGATCATATTTGTATTTCGGTCCTCTTTCAACGTGAAGAAATATACTTTGATTTCTGGATTTGTTCTCAATTTTTCCAGAAGTTCCCTGTGGACAACACTGTCTCTAACAAATATGTGTTTGCTCGTTTCCAATTCCAGATACTGGAAGAAGGCCTTGCAGCTGGTTGTTGGTCCATACACTAATGGTCTAGAACCGGTGACGAACGTTTATGGAGATTTATATTGTACCTGGCGATGAATCTGATTCCATCGTTTTTCGATGATTAACTTTTCCGATCTTCAACATAAACAACTGTTGAGCGGCTTCCATTTTTTTTTTTTTTTGGACTGTTGATCGAATTACATTTTAGTGGGCTAGTGCTACTACTCGATACTTTATGCCTTGTTTTGGTCATCCGTCTCCATTAATGGCGGACGTACCATTGGTTATTTGAGGTTAAGTGTACCAATGCACACGGAAAGTCACAAAAAAGATTAATAATTCACAACGTAAATTCCGATTTTTCTTAACTTAATAACTATAATTTCACTAGCTATGATTTCCCGTCCAATATACGACAATATATAACAAAAATTGAATAAAATCAATTATTAATTTTATTGAATTCTATTCGTTTAATTGAAATCTAAAAAAAAGAATAGAACAGTGATTGTATTCAATTTAAGGCTGCGTGATACATAACATTTTTGTTTTTCGCTCCGTTGCGTAAATGAGGTGTGAGGATGGTTACCCAACTCGGGAACACGCTGTCCTTGTGACTTGTTTATGGTCTTTGCAAATGCAAGTTTTACTAAGAACTGAATGGGTTTGAACTGGAACGGCAAATTGGCTGAAGTCAAGGGAATTCGTAACATAATGATATCTGATCCAACTTAAAGACAGAAATGATGAGGCGGCATGCCAAGCAAATCCAAAAAGTTTAGGAATTCCACTGAATAATTGACGACTTCGTCTTCGTTTTCAACGCGATCGATCGATTTGTATGGACGCCATTTTCCCTTCGTTTGATTTTAAATCGTACAATTCCAGTAATTGGCATCAATATTTTTCGTATATTTCGTGGTTACGATAATTTTGACCAATGTTCGCGTATACATTAGTGATGAGTTCACCTTTCGTTAAAGTGAATTAGCAAAATGGTTACTAAACCACTTCCATTTTCATTTCCGATTCTCAGCATTTCTTAGGAGAAAACATCTGTGGTTCTATCCTGTTGCAAGAACACTCACATATTCATACTTACGATACTTCACGTTTCGCCACAAATACGATCACTTGAGACATGCGTTGAGTCGCCCACCAACAGTATCATCACGCGACCAAAACGACGGTTATTGTTGCGCAAATCTTTCAATGTTCGATCAAGTGTTTCCAATGATCGCTTGTGCGCCATCGTGCACTCATCCTATATGATAAATTTACAATTTTTTAACACTTTTACCATGGCTGATTGCTTTGAAATGTGTTGCAGCAATTCCGATGGATGCGAGAGCTAACGCAATTTCATTTTGAGAACGTATTGCTGCTAATATCAATGATATCACGAACGTCTTTCCAGTAGCGTCGGGCGCATCAAGCAAAAATAGTTCACTGCTTCCATCATCGACAGCCTTCATTAGTTGATCATACGCACTCTTTTGCTGTTCATTCAACAGTGGAGTGTTTGTTTATACTTGTTGTTGCGAAGTTTTCCTGCCGTAAGCACGCTCGCGTTCCAATTCACGATTCAATACATCTCTAGTTTGACAATTTGGCGCTGCCATATGAGTTTCAGTCAATATTTTGCCACTTATAGGCAAACACAAATCTTCAATCAGCACTAACGATTCATTGTGGATATCATCGTGCATTTGTATTTCAAAATTCCCTGTCGCGACTCGAAAGCGATGCAAAATGTCTTCTGCGATGTCATCTTTGTACGTATCCCATAATTAGCGTGGGTTTGAAGACTGAGATGTCGAAATGATCATAGCGAAAAGTTTACGAATTTGATTGGCAGGTCAAGAAGCGATTGAATCGTCTAGTGTTTTGTTAGCCTGACTTCCAACGAAGTCGTAAACAGTTTGATAAGCTCATTGTGTTCGCGTAACATTTGCTACAATTGCTGGACAGAAATTGAAAGATGTAATTGAAATTTGGAAATCAACTGGAAAAAAAAAACAAATCGATTACCGATCTTTTCCAATGGAAATAGGGTTTGGTTTTCGCATACAAACAAAAGCAATGAACTCATTTTTTTGTGATCGAAATATCAATAATATCACTCAGAAATTGATAATTCACTTTAAAAATCAACGAAAAATGATAGAAATATCATCAGAAAGGAAAAACAATATGCTGAGGTGTCAAACGAAATGAGCGCCTACAGCGTTACCTGTTGAATGGTAATTGAATTGAACTGAGAAGCAAAATGTGAGCCTACAGCATAACCTGTTGAGACTTTTCCGATTTTTCCGACCTTCGTGTAACAATAAGAAACAAACCCGCAGAACGAAGTATTCAATTTGGTAAAGTCGCTTTCAAGTTTTAAGCATCCGAACAAACCACGATCTATCTTTAACCAGTTGTCAGTCAACCAGTTTGAGATTTGTTTGATGTACTCCGAAGGTTCCCACTGCAATAAAAATAAAACACATTGATACCATCAACTGCTTTGTATGAGTATAGAACAATATGTAGATCTATGACTTTTTGAATTTCCCACTTTCTAACTGACAATACACTAAAACAAGCTGTGTTACTATTTCGTTTGACAGCCATTTAAAACTGGAATTTCGTACACTGAACGCAATCTGAACTTGTTTTGTGTAGACAACAGACAAAATAGTGATTCCGAAGAAGGTTACCTTCAAAGAGAACAGCAGTCGACAGCGAATATAATGCAACCTTATTGAACTGGCTTAACGACGTTTTTGAAGAAAACGGCGGCGTTTGGCCAAAAAGAAAATGCTTTTTCATAAAGACAATGGACGGGTGTATGGTACATGTGCGTAATCTTCATGGTGAAACTTCATGAGTTAAACTATAACTGATCCCTGACCCGCCACATTCTTCGAATTTAGCCCCAGTTACTATATCCTGTGTCCAGCCGAAAAGAACCAGGTTGAAAATATTTGGCTCTAAAAGACAAAATCATCACTCAAGCAAATGAAGGGCTTGGAATAATAATGCAATAAGTCACTACAAGTTAGTTTTCAGTATTAAAGGGTTTTTCAAAAGTAGCTACCAAAATTTTATCGCACCAATCAATTTTGATTATTTTCTGTTTAAACCCAACGTTTTTTCGTTTTTGTTGACATATGGTAAGTGATCTCTGTTTCTCTCCGAAAATAAGGCGATTTGAATTCCAATGGAACTATGCGAAAGTCATCACCCTATCAGAAGTTGCTATAATTTTTGCAAACTTCGACATTTGTAGAGTAAAAAAATACAAAATACACGTTTACAAGACATGAATTGCTATACTCTTTAAGAAGATGGAATAATTGTTACAATTTTTTTGCGGAATAATTCATCGGTGATGTTGGCGCAACATGAATTCCGACGCATATTTTCCGGTTGTCCGACACCAAGCGGGCAAACACTACGACGTTTAGCCGCGATGAGAATGGGACAACACGAGATGCTGCCAGGTCTTGCCGGCTCTGAAGCAGCCGTTCTGCTGAGAATATCGCAGCTGTGGGTGAAGATGTCGCAAAGGACATGTCGACCAGATGACATGCCACGCAATTGAGCATCAGTCAGCGGTCCTTACAGACAATTTTGGTGAAAGACTGTAAGAAGTTCCCTTACCAAGCGTGTGTAACCTACGCCCAAGTCGTCCTGTATCTCGACCACGATGAAGACAACTTATCGCTTCTGGGGCACCGAAAATCAGCGTACAACCCACGAAAAGCCATTGAACCCGCTCAAAATTACTGGATGGTGTGTTGTTTACACTGGAAGCGTTATCGAGCCCTATTTCCCAAAAACGGCGCGGTCTAACGATTTTCTCCTTCATTAATTGGATGAATTGGGACTGGAAAACATGTGGTTCTGTTGATATAAGCCGACCCTTAAGGTTAATCAATTTATGAAAATGATAGTTCACACATCTGAGTGTTGTATAACAAATAAATATCCTTCTCATCTCTTTTTATACTTCAAAGAAAAAAGACTTGTTTTCTACTCACGGCATGGAGCAACGTCGCATACTGCACGAGATACAACGGAAATTATGGGGCCTGCATTTCCGGTTCGACTAATCTTTCGTTTTGGCTATTTGCACTAGCCGGCAAGATCGCCTGATTTAACAGTTTCAGATTTATTTTTGTGAGTTTTTTAAAGTCACGGTTCTATGTCAACAAGCCTCAGACTATTGAAGCCCGCAAGGAGAATATCCGTCAAGAATGTGAGGACCTATACCTGGCAAGAGTGATGGAAAATGCCATAAATCGGGCCCGAATGGTCTTCAGTGCTGGCGGCGGCCACATAGCCGATATCATTTCTCGACTCGGTATACACCAACTCATCTGTAAAATATGGTCGGACGAAAGTATACCCGATGAGTGGAACCTGAGCATTGTTTGTCCAATCCTCCAAGAAGTAGACCCTCTAAATTGCCCCAACTACATGGGCATTAGCCTTCTTAACATTGCCTACAAGATCCTATCTAACGTATTGTGTGAACGCCTGAAGCCGTTCGTCAACAACCTGATTGGTCCATATCAGTGTGGCTTCAGGCCAGGAAAGTCCATCATCGACTAAATACTTACACTACGGCAAATCTTAGAAAAAAGCCATGAGCTCCAGATCGCTCAACACCACCTATTCATCGATTTTAAGACCACGATGTCGTCTGCTGTTCAACGATTTCACCAGAAGAGAGAAGATCCAATGACTGCGGTAGCTGGGTTATCTAGAGCGGATTGACACCAATGCTACGCTCTGAAAGTTTTTCGAATCCGCCCTCGAGGGACAACTGGAGGCAGCTAGCTACATCGAGCTAGCTGAAGACGCTTGTTGGTTGAGGTCCAAGTCCACCCCGGACTGTTTTTTGTTTTTTGTCCCGTTTATATTGATGAGTTAAAGAGGAGATATAACAGCGACATAATTCTGGTCAGAACATTGCCCATCTGTCGCTAGAGATGACTCGGACACATAGGGAGAATGGATATGAACCCTTCGAAACCCAAAGAGTTTTCGATTCCTGCTTTAAGGGCAATGCAGTAGAGGAAACCCTCGTATTAGATGACGCGCACAAGTGGAAGGATTCCTCAGTCACTTTCGACAGATAGCGATAAGGGATTTATTGATTAAACTCCACGTCTAAGTTACACAGCGAACATTTCGCTTATATACTCTGCCTTTTACTTTTGATAGCATCTTTACTGATCGGGGCAGCCCAGGACTTCAACCAACATGGCTCTCCTGCTAGGTCGATCACTTGTAAGCAATCTTCATCCGCCACTTAAATAAACGCCTTCCTATATTGCGTGGCCCCACAGGAGTGAAATAGAATATCTTTCAGGATGGATGACTGGCGTCAATGAGCTCTACATGAGCTTGTCAGCATAATCGCTGTAAGAGAAGCTTTCTGACCAGATCCACCTCGCTATACAATCGATATACCACACATATTTCTTCATTATACCTTTCCCCCCAGAATTCTTAGACCATAGAAACAGCGTTTGCAAGAGATATTCTATCTTTATTCCTAGTGCTTATGTCATTACTAAGATTACCTGCAGAGCTTTTGTAGATAAATTCCTTTGCCGTCTCAAATTTAAGGTGGTGATAGTCATATTTTGCCTAAGATGACGATGTTAATTGTCTTTTTTGGTGGCGTAGTGCATATTTTGTTTAACTTTCATTGACTGCCGGACACATTTTTGTTGTGTCTGCCTCAGTGCTCACAAAGCCCGCTTACTTCCTCATGGTTTCTCTCTATTAAGTCAATGTCGTCTGTGTATGCGAGACGTTTGAAAGAATGTTTAAATATTGTCTCTATTGCCTCTGTTGTAAGCTTCTGAGTTGCGAACAGCCTTTTTTGCATCAATAGATTTGGTGATGTTTCTTCTTACTTTCACAGAGCAGCAGGAGTTCTCCAACGACATCCTTCTTAATCGAACGAGTTTGGCAAGGATATTATCATCTTGTCTCTATAGACGATATTATATGCAACCTTAAAATCGATGAAGTTATAGTGAGTATCAGTTTGGTACACTCGGGTCTTCTTCAAGTTATGCTGTAGAGTGAAAATTTATTGTATGGTGAATTTATCAGGACTAAAAGCGCACCGATATGACGATCGTTTTAAAGGGTTCATTTAATACGGCAGCAAGGATCTCTTATGCGACGTTTGAAAGACTTAAGAGAATGCCTCTATACTTGACGTGATTTAGTGAATCTCCTTCCTTCAGAATGAATCGGACGATACTCAAACGCCAATTAGCTGACCATATGAGCTAGCACTGCGCTTACTAGATCAATTCCTCTAGCTTTAAAACTGTTTTGGATTTTTGTCAACTCAGTTAAAGAATTAGAATTTCCCTAAGATTTAAAATCGAATGCAATAAATAAACTCCGAATGGGCCACTTGTTAATATATTTGAGTTAGCCATTTATAAATACAAGTAAAATATCTATAACCCAAAAACGGGTTTAAGATACAAAATAAACTGTAACAAAATACTAGAAATTATAGTATAATAGACTGTAAATAACAACTGCAACATATTGCAAACAATAAAAGGAACATATATTAAATAGCCTCCAGGTAGCCCATTTCGTGAGCATGCTTGATAATTTCAAAGAGTTTTTGATTGGTGTCATCTCCGCCTGCTTTTAAGGAAGTTTCCCGGAATTCTTTACTGTGTATGTCAGTTTCAAACCAATACGACAAGGATTTCAATTCTTCTTCTGTTCCGCATAGCCACGGCAGGAAATGCATGCACACCATCGCTCCATAAAATGCATACTTTGAGAAATGTTTGTTAAAATTTGGGAATCTGCAAATGTTTAGTCATTTAAATTTTCTTCTTTTTGTTTTTACTGAAATAAATTTACTTACGAATAAGATTTTAAAGAGGTAAGCGTTTCTTTATCACAGTCTTTCAGCACAGCTTCCATGGTGCTGTAAAGACTACTATGGTAATGGATTAAGCATTCATTCCAAAATGTATCACGAATGGAATGATCAATGTTCATGTACATAGCAAAACTCAAATCAATGCACGGTGTTCCATAGCGGAGTTCCTATAAGTAAATTCAAATCCAGCTCAAACACAAAACTATTATACTTTAAATTAATTACCTGAAAGTCGATTAATCGAGCGTCTTTCGGGACACCATCGCCATTTTCGTACCGAAATAGAACGTTGTTTCTGTTGAAATCACCATGCAGAATTGCAGCGAATTGTTGATCCTCATCCCGAACTATTCGAATGTATTCCATTAACTCTGTTGGATTTTTACCATATTTTTCGTTTATTTTCATAATGGACTTCTCCAAGCTTACATCCGCCGGATTGTCCTTAGAGATTAGGGTATCTTTAGATCGCTCAAAATATTCAAAGAAGCGTTCAAAAGCAAGGCGATAGAGTACATCATAGAAGTTATTTGTTTTATTTTCATTTTCAATAAAGCTCAGTGGTATAATTCCGTCGACTAATTTCTGAAAATGAGGATCTTTTCGTAGTCTCAAAGCATATGACATTGCATGATACTCTGCAAGTGGTTTTATCATCGTCAACATGTGTTCTCGATTCAAATAAAGCTTTGGTCCAAGCCTATAGCCCTTTGGTTTCAAATTTTCAAGAACTAGGACACTTTCACCAGAAGTCTTGCCCTCTTCGTCGGCGAGCTCTGTAAGAACATCAAGCATAGTTATTCCATAGACACCAGGATGCGTATATCATTATACCATCAATTTTTCCAAATTTAGATACGTAAACCTTGGCAATCCAATCATCGGCTTTAACAGATTGAGCACCCACCTTGGAAAGAACTTCCGCGTAATAAGGAATAACTTGAGCGTAAATGAATATTTCATTTGCAAATTGAATATACGACCTGGTAGACACTCTAAACTTTTCGTCGCCCTTCATGAACTTTGCGATTAGTTGTCGTGAGCTCTCCCTAAAATCCTGAGAGTGTAACAATATACAAATCCAAATACACTGAAGCTCTTACTCACTTGTTATTTTCGTCTTTTGTTTTTAAATCCAAGGAATACAATGCCGACATGAATCCATCAAGACTGGATAAATGCTTGACAGTGAAATCTAACAATTTTTCTGGAAGCAATTTTTCTGCAATTTCCTTTATCAAAACATTCGAAATGTATGCTAGCTGTATATTTTCGATTGCCATTTGGATTTTAATCAACTAAACAAAATTATAAGCAACAAACAAGAAAAGAAAATTGAAAATTAGAATAACCTATAAACGTGTACGTCAAACGATAAACTATTTTTTTAACCGGAAGTTACATAGAATCTTCCATTGGAAGACAGAAGCCTTCTTTTTTCACTCCAGAGTAAAAAAATTCACTGACAGAAATATTTTCCTTTTGGATTATATGTCAGAATGTACAAACGCAAACATATGAGAGCCAATTTTGTTGCGTCAAACCAGATTTTTGCTTTCGAGCAATCGACTATATTTGGCCAAATTATTTTAAATAATCAACATATTTAAAAATTTTAAAAAAAATCGAAGCGAAAATAAAAAAAATGTATTTAATTCTGCTATTTTGCCAAACGAAGAAATTGCAGTATAAAAATTTGACATTTGACAATCTCACCAACTCATGTAAAAATGTTGACAAAAGTCAGAGGAAGGATTTTTGTGTTAATTTGGAATTATAACGATTAAATCGCGCAGTGAAAGATGGAAAACGTCATATGTAATAACACTCCTGAAGTGACGTGCAATCCGATTAAGGTTTGTTCAATGTATGCTGCAGAAGTATGTACAGTAACAATGGCATAAATTTTGAAATGGTGACTGGCTAAGTTTCAAAAGCGGCCATATCACTACAATTACAATGAATTCATTCACTGTTGTTAGGACCGTCCTCAAAAGTTATCAGGATGACTCCCTGATGAAATATTGCAGAGTGATTTTCTGAGCGTCTACTTCTTTGCATAACACTGATAAAAATCCACGTAATCGCGATTGATTGGGAAACTATTGTACACGCTTAGAAAATGAATTGTGTCAGTTATTTGCCAAAGTTGACTAAAATGACCAGCAGTCTAGAACATACAAATTGCTTTTGTAAAAACTAACAGCACTTGATAAAAGACTGATAATAGCAATAGTACTCTGACAAATATTAATATAGTTCCTCAGATATTAAGTTCCTTATTGACTCAAGGAAGGATGGCAAGAAAAAGACAATTTTTATAGGGTGTTCTGCATTAGGTATCGACACCTTTAAGGTGTGATTTCTTGCATCGCTCTGTTTTGTCCGCTGGCAAACATGGTATCTCTCGAGTTTAAGACTGTGGAGTAGGTTTACCCATGAAGGGATACAGTCTAGTTGCCGTTACGAAATTTGGCTGTTTATGGAGTAAAAGAAACACGACAATAGACGCATAAGTGGAGCATTATATACATTAAGACCCCATAATTGAAACAGAATCTTAATGCTACAAGTATTCTTGATTATTTATCAACTCGTTTGCGCCACCTGCTCAGATCGGCTTTCTTTTGGTATACTTGTGTTGCCTCACCTTTAACCTTGCCTGTGTAATCTTTCCACTGCAACATCCTTTGTCATATACGATTGTAATCTCCATATGTTCCTATTCCTTTGAGATTAGGTTCAATTCTAAGAATCTAAAGACTATGATTACACATCAATGTATTTATGAAGTGTGCTTGCAGATATTTTTCAACTACGCATATGGATACCATGTTCATGTACAGAGAAGTCTAACTGAACATTGGAGCGAAATAATTGCATCTTGAACTAAGTGTTGCTAACGTTACTTTCTCAGACTACCAATATAATAGCAAAGCAGCTGCAGCAATTTATGATAACAAATATTATTTCTTTCGGGATGAATTCCTTTATATTTCACCGATGTTATATGGTGGTATTATTCGACCTGCAAATAAGCTATCAGCGTAGTCTTACAATGTCTAGTTGATTGAGGATAACCGAGAAAAGTTCAAATGGGCCAGCAATGTCTGCAACATCTTCCAATACGACAAAAACTGGTAATTGTTTTCTTTTGGAGCCAGTTCAGGGCTTCCATATTGTGTTATATCTCCTCGTACAGTAGAACACGTCAAATAAACAATCTATGTATCGTTTCCCTTTTCGCACTCGTGTAGTAGTAAGTGCACCTAAGGACCTTAATCCACACAAATTTTCTTCAACGCTGGCAGAAAAACTGGGTAAGCATTTTAAAACCCTTACCGAGTCCCTAAAGAAGACGAATCTTTATCTTTTTTCTACTACAGACCCACTGCACCACGTTCCTTCTTGAAAAGGTCATCGAAACGCTAAAAATCCGTTAGCTCATGAAATATGTATATGCTTCGAGACACGAAAATTTCTCAATGACTCCCAGTAGGGTTTTCGTAGCAACACTGGTGCATTTGGTTTTTCAAAAGCATTTGCCAGATTTTGGGCATTGGGATCTTTTGTAGAAAGATATGATCTCTCGGGGCGTTCAGTTCAAATTTTCCTGGACCGTTTCCATTCTGATATCAATAAAATAAATGCTAATGTGGCCCAAGACTCCGTTCTGCTTGGATATGTTTTTTTAATTTTCATTAATAATCTGTTGTCTTGACAGCGGAAATAACCGGAAAATTCGATGTTAAAGTTGGAGTACACCAAGGCAGTGGACAGAGTCCCTTTGAATTTTAATGTCGTACAAGATCTTCTATTAAAGCATTACCTAAACGAGTCCGAAATAACTTCTCTTCTTTTCGGCAATAATGTGCGAGCCCTTCAAGCACCTCTTAATAATAGTATAAATGCGCTAGAAGATAACGAATCAAGAATGAAGATAACGAATTCAAAGACTGAATATCTGTATTAACGATTTCCCGAAGTAGTAAACAGAAGGAGTCATGGTGCCATATTGAAATACAATTTAAATACTTGGGCTTTGACGATCTAGGACGATGTCACACATAGATTCAATCTGAGATGGCTTAAATGGTTCGAATACTCCACTCTATTTTGTGACAGAAAAATCTCGTCCATGTTCTTCGAATGTAGAACGAGAACGGCAGCGTATGCTTAGATAATCAAGTTCCGATATAAATGCTATAACAAATTGCAGAGCCACAAACTGTTGTCATTAAGGCGAAATTTAAACACCCAGCCATTATCCATGTGTAGTAAGTCGGAAGCGAAAACTTTATATTCTTGACGTGTGCGTCATTCTAACCCACGTTAGAATGGCCATATATTTGATGTCGTCAAAAACGCTGCGAAATGTCTAGATTTTCTCAAACGATGTAAACATACTTTTTCTCCTTTGATCTGACCGCAGTATGTTATAAGGTATTTCTCCATCAAAAATTTGGTGGAGGTCAGGTGCTCCTAAGGCCACTTTGTACTTAATAGATATGGCTCAAAACCATGCGGTATAATCCATAAGCGACGTTAATGTTGTTCATCCAATGACACCCTTGAATACCGACAAAATGTCTAATGCCTTAGCTTGTTGTTTTACTATTTTAACAACCAGTGCTGCAAGGATATTGCTATCAACATTTAACTGTAACACGCGTCTAGCTTTGAATGCTCATCAGCCTACCGTCAATCCTATTTTCGAACGTACTTTGAAACACCAGGATTCTTTCCTGAGGTATTTTTCTTTCTTTTGTCTTTCGGTTGCATTCCGTGCAAACACAGTAAGGTTTTATATAATCGCTAATTATGTACGATATATGGTATAAATACATATAAAAAAAAAATAACCAGTTGCCGGTACACAGTCCAGAAGTTCCATTTAGATCAAAATAAATTATACGGAAACAATTTACCAGAAAGAGTTACAATAAAGTTAACGTCAAATACCTTTGAATATGTCGATTTTAACTTCTTGTTAGCAGCCCTCTTCTATGTGCTTATTCACATTGGCGTTGGCATGGAAGTTCTGCCCATGAACATCATGATGGTCCTAAAAAAAATTAAAAAATGTGTCAGAAACGAAACGCTTTGTGAGAATTATATTTTGAAGAGCATTATCGGTGGATTTCGTTTTTTTAATTTAGTTTTAATCGTTGATGAGCAAAGTGTAAGAAGTGTAAAGAACAGGAAAAAAGGTACGTTTCAGGACAACTGCTGAAATTTAAACATTGAAAATGCTCCGATTCAAGTGTTCCGCATGTCAAAAAGTCTTTCATCCTCATGAAAATGTGAACACGACGTTCATGGGCTGGACTTTCATGCACATGCCATTTTAAACAGGCACTATTATCTGTTTAATTTCTCGTGAACGTAAAGGTATTGAGTTTTTCTTGAAAACTTTTATGTATTTATTTAATTTTTTTTTTTTTTTTCAAACAAAAATTTAAGCTTGCTATAGATATTTAAGTATTAGACAAATTTCATATTCTTTCTATTACAATTTATAATCTTGTCCGTAATAGATTGTTTTTTTATTTTATCGACGACAACTAACTTAACACCAAGCATATACCAGCTGTTAGGCCAAATTCGTTTACGTGTCTGTCAGTTAACCATTTACCATTCCCCCTTTGGTCTTAAATTTTATGGAGTTTGACAATTTTACTTAAAAGAGTTTGCTATCTCTGCATATTTAGTAAAAGCAAAGTATGGTTCCTTAGCGAATGAAAAGCTAAATTTATTTATTATGGAGTAAAGTCTCATGTCATATAAAGGTTGTCGAAGGAAAAGGGAGAACTTATAATATTTACCACACTAAACCGGAAGAGAAATGTCAGGCCGAATGTTAAATTCCTTCAAACGCACTGGACTAATAGCGCAATGTGGTTTCATAACAACAGCTCTGCTGATACTATTAATTCAAACAGTTGAATCTACAAATCGCCTTAAAGTTATATACGCTGTTAATGCTGGTGGTGATAGCCACACCGACAAGAATGGTATTCTCTTCGAACAAGATCCACTCAGAAATAGAATCGGCACTGAGTCTGACTATGGCAAACATTTACTTATAATAGGACGTGTATCACAACAAGATGAAATCCTCTACCAGACGGAGCGGTATCACACTTCAACGTTTGGCTACGACCTTCCTGTTATTGAAGACGGGGAGTACGTGTTGATTTTAAAGTTCTGCGAAGTGTACTTCAATGCCCCGAATATGAAAGTGTTCGACGTCGTTATCAATGGTTTACACACGGTTATTTCAAATCTGGATATATTTCATCAAGTTGGAAAAGGTACGGCACATGATGAGTATATTTTCTTTACAGTGTCACGCAATCGAATTTTTGTCAAAGACGAAGAATCCGAAATCAGAAATGGTAGAATTCGATTAGAATTCGTTAAAGGGGTTAAAGATAACCCAAAGATAAATGCGTTCGCTTTACTTAAAGGTGATGTGGAAAGCATTCCACGTTTGCCACCTATTGTTATGGAGGAACGATTGACACCACTGGAGACTGATATCCCAATCGAGGATGTTGTGGAGAAGTCTACATTGAAGTCGCGTAAAACAAGTGGACCCAAGCAGCCAAATCCATACACTATGGATGATTCGTCCGTGATGTTGCCAGTATTCATTGCAATTGGAGCCTTCATTCCGTTGTTATTTTGCCTGTGCAAACTGTGATTATATTAATTTATTCTCTCCTCCATCATTTTTGATTTATTTGATTTGTATATCCGTATGTTTGAATCAAAGTTGTGAATTTACTTAATTTTTAATTGTTACGAATTTTTTTATTTTTTTTTTCTTATTATAAAAACCTGAGGAACATCGATGTAACAAGAAAGCACAACATATGTTTGAGAATATAGTTTAAATCCACGTGTTCAGTTGATATAATACAGTTGAGGTGTGAAATATTAGATGAAATAAATAAAACTGAGTAGGTTAGGTACAAATTCGGGAGCTGAAATTTCGAGTGTAAGTGTAAACACAAATTTGAATAATAAAAGTAGCTGAAGCACAGTCCAAAATCATCAGTTTGGATAACAAGTTCACTTATTTTTGAACACGCTGGTTTTTTTTTTGCCCTTGCTTGTTCGTTTTCTACTTAAAGTTTTCAATATTCTTTGACTGGTCGGAAGACACACATTGGCTTTAGAATTTGCATTTAAACAATATTGGAATGCTTGACTTGAAGATAAGATTAATATGATTAGATTTACCTTGCTGGTTCTACAGTGGTTGAGCTCAATTTCATTTTATTTTTGATCCCAGACATTACACCGGAAATTTTGTACAAAATTTAAAACTGCTACTTACGAGTATAAAAAGACCTTTCATGTTCTCGCCCTTCGAAAACGAATAATAAAACGGCCTCTTTTTCCACACCGTCAGTCAAAATTTTTTTCTAACCTTAAAAACCTTTCAATGAGAAGAGAGGAACTAAAAACCTCTCTTCTCTTTTAAAGTCTTCGATTGAGTGAACTTCAGTAGAATTACTCCTAAATCTCTCTTCTTTTGCGTTGGTTTTATACTTTTCGTTCTGTTGGGAGTGTAGGATTTCATTCCTAAAAAGCAGTGCCTGTGGCCGTATTCGAAACGACATACCCACTGTTTATTATGATTATGATCAATTATTATGACATTATGATCAACTGCGATACGAAAAACCTTCAAAAGAAGTGTCACCATCTACTTGATTAATGTGGCCGAGCCAATATATTCTTCGTATCTTTTGGGTGTTAAACCGATTGCCATCTGCTAACTTTGCAGGAATGTTGCATTCCGACATGTCTCTTAACCTATCGTTACATTTTATTAGCCTAGACAGTTTAGCTAGTCGAATTATGTTTCATAGTAAGTGCCCCAAATCTTTAACAGCTTAGGTTCAATTGGTGTCGTAAATTTTTAATTTTTTGGCAAAGTTCAATCTCTGTATACGTTACATATTTAACATAAGGAAATAACGATGTATCATGATTAATGGTTCTTAGTTCCTTAGGACTTCGACTGCACGTTCGAAAACAAATGTTTATGAAACCGTCATTCCTGCTGTTTTTGCAACAGAATAGCTGCACCTCTTTTAAAACAGATTTTTTGATTTTGAAGTTTTGAATTATTTCTATTTAAATTCTTTGTGGGATTTAAAAGATTAATTAAGCGATTTCTATAGTGTCGAATACATATTAGAGTACTTTAGCAATCATTTAGATATAATCCTTCATTCACGTTTTCATAGATACTTAGTTTAAAACGATGTTGAACATTGAATGGGCATATGAGTATTACGCATTCTTTGAGCGACCCAAGTGCACTAGCAAACTCATATTTAATTATACTTCCCAAATGATATGCCTACCAATGACGTCATAGAGTCTGTAAAAATGTTTGATGCTATTTAATTGAACGTGCTTTCTGTACATTTATGAATATGAGATTAAAAGGTTTTAGACATTCAAGTGATTGTTATGCAACAATTTGAAGGCTAATACCGACATCTGCGGAAGATCGGTGTAGTCGAAAGTTTTCATTACAAAGTCTTCGGTAATTGCTTAATAAATCTTCGTACGCTCGAGCATTTTAATTTTTTGGCATTTTGATAATAGTGAATAGTTTGATCAGCTCGATAAAAAGTTGTATAAACGGGAGCAGTATAGATAATATTTTATTAGAAGATTCCTAAGTTTTGTGCGCTTTTAACGGCCTTACTATTGTTATTATAATATTTATTATCTATTTTGTTTGCATTTATATACTATATAATCTTTTCTGTGCATATCAAATCAATTTGCGAAATTTCCAACCCTTTATGTTGTAGCTGAAGCTGTCCATATCTGTACTCGTCTGACGGGGATATATACTTGAAATTGGTTATTTAAACCGGTTGATTAATAGGCCTAAAACGATAATTAAGATGAAAATACCCCCGGGATAACCTGGGTCTTAATGAACAGCTCTCTCCCTATTTAAAACTATTAAGCGCTATTAATTTCCAGTTTTTCACACTCCGAGGTAATTGAAGTCCATTTCTATTTAAGCACGCTATCTTAGATCTGATCGTTCTCATCGCGTTATTCGCCGGAATGAATTCGAAGACTATGACATTCATCGCTCATCATCTCGTCGATTTCTAAGTAGATATAAGCGTATCCTTTTGACGACGGCAAGATACCTTCTATACTTTTTTTTTCCTTTTTCTTTTGTGCAAAAATGTTAACCAAATTCATCAAAAAAGTTCCGGGATTGATATGTATTAGGACAAACTCTTTATTAAATTTTCAACATAGTACTCTGTCCTCTTCTATACAATTTTTTGGCCGTCAAGAAATCTTCTGGTGTGGTTAGCAGCACCGTCGTCATATTGCGTTGAAAAACATCTATGTCATCAAAACGCTTTTTTAATGGAAGTTTCTAGCTTAGCGAATATAAAAAGTTGATCCGGCGAGTATGGTAGGTTTTTTGGAAAACCTACAATTGCATTATTATTCACACCATTTATGTCAACTAACAATTAGTTGCAGCACTTGAAAGACATTAAATAAAGTATTGGCAAGGTCTTCGAAATTGTATCTTTCATTCCAATCCGTGCCTTTCTGACTGGTTAGTAGGTAGCAGGTGACCGTCGAATTACAAAACATCGTCTTATAAACGAACCGAAATAGGTGCGTATTTTCGTAGAAGGCTTTTGCTTTGAAAAAGCTGTATCTATCAACGTACTATTTTATTCCGAAAAAAAAACTTGTAACCAGACGGTTGTTAGTGGACAGTCACTTGGTGGTATAGGGTTATCTATTTTTTGGTTTTCGATTTTGAAATCCTTTTATCAATGTTATGTTTGGACTATTTTGCTAATTGATGTTCTTACTGCGAAGTGGCATTTACACTTAACAGAATAATAGCACTGTGAAATCGTAATGGATAGCTTATAACTTTCATCCCAATTAAAGCCAGATAAGACCGCAAAGGCTGGCGGTTGTAATGTAGTTATTGTACAACTCTTAATTGCCTAAATAATATTTCAACATAGGCATCACTAGCCATGAATTTGAACTCAGTTTCTCCAGTTTAAAGCATATATGGAATCTTTCGCCATACAGAATATAGAGGACATTTTTATGTTTTATTCATGTCACCTAATATTTCGCGACATCAAAACACGAACAATAAAATAATAGCTCAAAACGCCTGTGGCTGCTAAACTAGGCAATAATTATTTTCTATACCAACAACTAGTCATTAGCACATATATTGCCAAAATAGGAATTGAAGAGGAAAATTTCCTTAAAAGAAAATGTAGCTTGAAAAATATCCCATTCCGTGACTACTACTTTACTACTTATGTTATTGTATATTTAGTTAGCTGATCGTAATGGTAAGTTTATTAATCATAGCACAGAGAGCTAAATAAGATTAAATAAATATGTATATTGTTTTATTTGACAATTTAAGTGTGAGATGTTGAAACCAAGAGGAAAAAATTCTACCAGTTGGCACCTATGATATTTATTTCAATGTATGAACCTTAACAATTATATAATATCGATTTTATTATGATAAATTAGTTGTCCTAAGCCAAAATACGTAAATCAAAAGCACAAATTATAAGGATCATTGGTTGTTTCAATTAAGTTTAAGTTGTGAAGGAAAGGTAAACACTTTACTTGTAACCTTTTTCGTTATGCAACAAAACCTATTTAGTTAGAAAATTCCTAGATTAACTTTTGAATACTTTGATTAAAGCATTTCTGGAAGAGGGGGTGGTGAGAGAGAGAGAGAGCAATCAGTGAATTGACATTGATATACGAATTCTTGGCTTGGGTCAGTTAAGCTTTCTGATTTTGCTTTTAACATTTTTAGATGGCAATACTGTTAAGATATTTCTATTCCATTCGATATAAGAGAAGATAATTTAATTAACTCATTTAAAATTAAAATTGCTAAAATAAAACAATTAATAATAATCTAGTAAAAGTTAAAAATTGTGTTTAAAATAAGATTTTTGAAATAGACGTAATATACGAATAATTATAACAGCGTGTGTTTGGTGTCATTTTCATTGTTTTCCAATTTTGAACTGCAAACAGATACGTCTAAGGCTAAGTATGTATATATTTCTCTCACATTTCAGCGTTGCGACTACGCGTCATGTAGTTGGCTAAGTGGATCTCAAAACCATTATGCACTATGCTTTGAAACTTACCGGTAGTGAAGGCTATTGGAGATTGTGTTTCATTTGCTTTTTGGGCGGTATTTTTCCGCGATCTTGTTGACTAGGTTAGCGCTAAGTCTAAAATTTGCAGTCAACGATTTTCTTAAAATGGAGACTTCTATGGACAAATACTTTTTATTAGACAGTTCTTCTTACATTTTTGATTGCTGATGGTGTTTCAAACCGTTCATCCCTTTCTCAATTCTCGAGACTCCTTTTCAACCTTTCTGTGTCATGTCACAAAATAACCCCTCATTGAATATTTTTAGCCACGAAAATTTCTCGATAACCGGCAGTACGGTTTTCATAGCAACAGAGTCAGTGGTATTTTGGTGAAAGCAAGACATGTAGTTGCGTTTGACATTTTAAAGGCATTTGATCAGCCTCTTTTGTCGATCGACACATCTCGTCTTTAATGAATTGAAGTTGTCTTGGACAGTTTCAAGTTGGATATCCACAAAATAAATGCTTGTGAGCCAATGGCTTCGTTCTACCTCTGAAACTCTTTAATTTTCATTATCTATTGTCTGCTATTTCAATTTCAGCATATTTTAATTCCTATAATAACAGCATAACTAGTTGAGGATTCCTAAACTGAGTAGAATTTAATGCTTCCAAAACACTTCCGTCTGCAGTTTTTGGAGCGAAATGTAAACATCGTCGAAAAACTTTTTATTCTCAGAGCTTGGTGCTTAAGCTGGTTGCACTGCTTGTAGAGCTCTACTGACGAGCAGACAAGCAATGTCAGCGGAGATGTTTAAAGCGGGTTAAAATCAAAATCAAAATCACGAGTTAAGCAGTCCAAGTTGGTTGAGGTTTTTTTTAGATTGTGCGTAAAGACCTATGGCAAGGTCTTCCTTTAGAAAATTGTCCCTCCAGGTGAGAATCGAAGATCCTTCGGGCTAGAGCGTTAATATCCCTTCAGTTTACACTATCCATTTCAAGCCGATATCGCTTTACAGTTCAATAAGTTTGTTGTCTCTAATGGAATAGAGCACTCAGATACAAGTTTGTTCTTTTTGCTAAAATTTCTCAGTTTTTCGTAGAGTAAGCGCTTCAGTGATAAAATGGTTACAGCACCAGCACCTACATTAGCGCCGAGTGAGCGTATGCCAAACACACAGACGAAGTCCTCCGCATTGTCTTTATCACTTTAAAAGCAAACGTCTAAAGCAAGGGTTCTTTGTAGGTTTATTAACGCCCTTTGGAGGTTTTTGGCGCAACATGTTTAGTTTAAAGAACTTTACTATCAAAAACAAATCTATAACAACCTGATGCATTTCAAATGTCGGTAGATATTTGATACGATATACTCGTACAATAAATTCCTAAAAATTGAGATAAGGATCATTCCTTCGGTAAAAGAACGTTTTATTTTTCAATATAATCTGCTTTTAATTCGAACGTTTCTTCAATTTTTTGATAGACTCCATATTCTCGTAATACGATTTCTCGAGGCCTTTAATATAGAGGTTTGTTTTATAGATTACCTCTTCATTGAACCCAAATATTTGCCACCGAGCCATCTCTTTACGTTTGGAAAGAGGAAATAGTCGCAGGAGAGTTAATTCTGGAGAACGGGGAGTTAAAGCTGGATGATCCAGCAATTCGTAATCTATTTTATAGAATTTTGCAATTGCGATTGTGAACTTGTGCGCCGGTACGTTGTCCTGGTGGACAACCTACCCCACGATGGGTGGGGAAGCAAATCGTAGCCTAATTCATTCAATTTTACCATCGTTTTCATCGACTTGTGACACGGTGCATTGTCTTGATGAAACAGCACTTTGTTTCTCTTTAAATGCGGCCGTTTTTCTGCGATTTCGTCCTTCGAACGCTCCAACAACGCAATGTAATAGTCGCTGTTGATAGTCTGCCCCCTTTGGAGATAGTCGATGAAAATTATTTCATGTGTATCCCAAAATACGGATGCCATAGCCTTGCCAGCCGACTGTTGAGTTTTTGGTCGTTTTGGACGAGGTTTGTCGCCTGCTCGCCACTCAGCTGACTGCCGACTTGACTCTGATGTGAAGTGATGGAGCTAAGTTTCATCCATTGTCACATACCGACGCAAAAATTCGGCTTTATTGCAGTTGAACAGCTTCAAACACTTCTCTGAATCATTAACACGTTGTTGTTTTTGGTCAACTGTGAGCAAACGCGGCACCCACTTTGAACAGAGCTTTCGCATGTCCAAATATTCGTGTATGATACATCCAACACGCTCTTTTGATATCTTCAGAGGCTCAGCTATCTCGATCAACTTCACTTTACGGTCATTCGTAACCATTTTGTGGACTTTTTTGATGTTTTCATCTGAAACGGCCTCTTTTGGACGTCCACTGCGTGCATCATCTTCGGTGCTTGTATGACCACTTTTAAATTTTTCAATCCACTTGCGAATGGTTAGTTCGGCTGATGCAGAGTCCGGGTAACACTTATCAAGCCATTTCTTTGCATCGGCTGCATTTTTTCCCATCAAAAAGCAATGATAAATCAACACACGAAATCGCTTTGAATCCATTTTTTTTGACAATAACAAAAGTTGCTTCACTCACAACGCTATATCTCGAGAACTAATCATCCGACAGCTGTCAAATTTATACACGTATCTTTTGAAGGTTGATACTAACTGAAAATAGTATGGATTTAATTCAAGTGGTGCACTCTCTTAATAACGGCACGACTTTTCAGCCCATGTATTAAATGACAACGCACGCATCCCAAAAAACCGTCGTCATGGCTTTGTTAGCCGACAGACGCCTTCTTCGCCTTCGGCTTACTAAGTGTTGTGATGAATCCATATTTCGTCCACTGCAAAAGCTCATTGGGATTGTGATTGAACATTGCCAAGCATTTCTTTGAAGTTATCAAACGATTGCATTTATTGTCAATTGTGAGTAAACGCGGATAACTTTTTCATATCCAAATGTTTTTGCAAAAGTTAAATCACTGCTCCATATGATAAGCCTCTTCAAGTTCGCGCACCTTCACTCTTCGATCATCCAATATTATTCTGGTTTTGTGACTTCAATTAGGAGATCAGTACGTTCACACTTGTGCTTATACGACCGCACTGAATTGAGTAAACTAGTGGTAAATGGTTCCAATCGATGGTGAAGAGTCCACACAATACTTTTCAAGCTTTTGTTTGGTTTGCATGTTGGTTTCATTGCGCAAAAAATATGAGTAGTGTTTAGTAAACACACGAAAACCACTTTTTTTCATTTTCACGAAAATTGTCGTATGCGTTTGTTTCAAATGGCTGTCACAATAAAACTATTCACAGATCTGTCTAAAAATGTGGGTGCGTTTTCACGGCAATGTCATTTGTTTTAATTTTTAGAGACTTATTGACCCACCGTCGTGATCCAGATCTCACTAATTCCAGATTATCGTAAATGTTGTCCAAAGCTTTAATTCAAAAGCAATAATTTAACTGAAAAAACGTGTTGGTTTTTTGTTGGCCTAAAATCAATATGAACGGTTTAAATTTGTTAAATTTTTGTCTTAATCAACCATTTTGAATTAGAATCACCAAAGACGTCATGAATTATTATAAGTCATCAAACATTCATTGAATGACATTTCTTCAATTTGACATCGTATGTCAGTAAATGGTAAATCTGAAATCAAAACTATTTTACCTAAACATTGGGAGCGTTAATTGGAAATAAGCATTCGATGAAATAAAAAGATGAAAATTTTGTGTGAAACTCAATTGTTCAATCGACAAACACAAATTAACAAGAGTAAAACGCCGAAAGCCACAATCGCCATTGGATTTCATAACTCCAAAGACAGTAAATCCAATTTGGAAATCATTCATTTTACACCGCAAAACAGGAACGGAATTCGTTACAAAGTGACTAATAATATAGAAAACATATTCACCAGGTTCCTGCAAGACGGCAAAGCGACAATTTCATTTAAAGAACCACCAGAAAATTTAATGATGAAGTGTGAACCAATCCAATTGAAATCGTTTCTGCAAACTCTTAAACTTGGTCTGCAGGGAAAGTCATCCATGAATTTAAGATTAGTTGCTGCTGCCACAGCAATTCCCACGAAACGACATCCTGTGGAAAAAATGGTTGTAAACAAACGTTCAGACTATCCCACAAAGGGTTTTCCCAGAACACTGAAAACGTTAACGTTGAGCGGACTGGGGCTGCATAAAATCACGTTCGAAGTATGTAGTCTTACGAATTTAACCACTCTGAAACTAAGCGATAATAAAATTTTCACAATTCCAAACCAATTAGGGAGATTGCCACTGATTGAGTTGGATTTGGCTAATAATAGCTTAGGAGAGGAAAAGACTTGGTGCTGGTTGGCTGGGAATAAGCTAAAAACCACTTTACGTGAGCTTGATATAAGCAATAATCAATTGTATAATTTTCCCGCCGAATTAATTAAGTTAGAAAATCTCGTAACACTTAAACTGAGTCACAACAATATAAAGAAACTTCCTTTTGGAATAAGAGGTATGAAGAATCTCCGTTTTTTGCATTTGTCGAATAATAAGTTGGAATCACTACCATCGTCGATTGATGAAGTGCGGCTGGACTTGTTAGATGTTTGGGAAAATAATTTTCAACCTATTTGCGAGAAAAGCATTCAAGTCAGATCGTCGGGTACCAAATGCCCTCCCCCGCTGTGGCTGAGTACAGCACAGATTGTATCCCGTTTAAAGTTGCCGCTTAGCACGAAAGTATTACCATGGATATTAGTTGATTTAATTTGTGAAAGTCCGAAATGCTTCTGCGGTAGACTTTGTTTTGGTGAGCCGGTTTGGGAGCGTGCTATTGAGGCAACGTTGGATAATATTAAGGAGTTATTATTTAGCAGAGATCGACTGATTTACGCCGATATTGTTGTTTGCAGTGCCTCGTGTGCTTCGAAAAAGGCAAATTTTTGATTTCATTTGTTTTATTTAATTTTTCTCTTTTGTGCTTTTGTTTTTTTTTTTATCTGTATTTATATACATACAAATCGAGAGAAAAAGCTATTTTTTTCACCATTGCAAATAAATTTAATTACAATATAACTGTTTGTTTTGATTATTGTTTGTCCTGCCCATCATTATAATTATCATCAGGACTAGTCCATTGTATAGTACTCTTTGTAAGTTGCTTTTAATGGAATCTTTCAGTATTTTAAGGAAAGATGAGTAGGTGCTTGGGTCAGCTATAGTACGTCAACGACGAGTACCTACAACCTAATGAGAACGTAAGCCGGACATCCATAGGTGTCATCATCACTTTGACAGCGTTGCATTACGTTGTATCACTTATGGCCACCATATTTAAGTACTTAGCAAAAGTGTAGTGCTCCGTCACGACGCCAGTAAGCAACCTGCATTCGTTTGGTGTGCCTGAAACCTGGAGAGTCATGCCATCTGCAGACGTTTTATATGAAGCGCAACTGTAAATGGAAGCCCTAACCGAGGACGCAGGCAGAGGCAATGTACGTTCGGGTCCTGAAAAGCTCAATTCTAAAACTTGCCTGGCAAGTACAAGGCGATTTCATTTATTTTTAAATGGGAACTTAGTGGTAAATGAACTTCTAATATACTTAGAAGCGGGAGAGAGCAGGGTGATTGCCTATGCGGACGACGTTGCTGTAGCCGCTTTAGGTAAGCATTTTAATACCATCAAAGAACTCCTCCAGCTTAATCTTAACAGATTAACCCGTTGGGCGAATCGCTGTGGATTGGGAGTTAACCCCCATAAAACTGATCCTGTCCTCTTTTCCAGGAAATATAAAATTCCTACTATAAACCCTCCTTCAATAAACCGCACCAGTTTAGTGTTTTCCGATACAGCAAAATACCTGAGTCTCATTTTTGATAAGAAACTAAACTGGAAACCTAACATTCAAGAAAGAGTTAAGAAAGCTACAGTAGATTTATTCTCTTGGAAGAAAGCCATCCAACCTCGAATAACCCACTGGCTATACATCTCGGTCATAAGACTGATTCTCACGGTGTGGTCGTCTGGTGGACGGCCTTAGACATTGCAGAGAATTGCAAAAAAACTAAGTCGAATTCAAAGAACAGCATGTGCGACTGCAGCTAATCACATGAAAGCGACTACACAGTGGACAAATAATTTATTTGTCCACGCTAATATTCTTAATATATTAGGAATCGACTTAGAGAACATCGATTACATCATACCTAAACTTCGGTTTGACAAAGATTTTCATGCGAGCTTTCCCTCTAGATTCATCTGGGAGGAAGATGCTTTAATGAAGGACAAGTCTATCCATTTCTATACAGATGGATCTTAAATCGATAGCGAGGTTGGTGCAGGTGTTTTCTCAGATAAGCTAAATCTAACCCTCTAAATCTAACCTAAATCTAACTCTCTCCTCACTGTAGCGTGTTCCAGGCAGAATTTTTGTCGATTAAAGAAGCTCTGTCCAGGCTGAAGAAAAACTTGATACCTGGAAAAGATATCCGTATCATTTCGGATAGTCAGGCCGCTATGAAGTCTTTGGACTCGGTCTCACTAAATTCTAAAATCACCCTTGAATGCCGATCATCTCTTACATTTGTTGGGTGCCGGGTTACAGAGACATTCCAGGGGATTGTAGGGCCGACGAATTCGCCAACCACTCTACCTATTCTACCGGAAAAGGACAGCATAGGTATGTCTTATTTTTTACGTGCAAATTATAATTTAAGCTGGATGCTAATAAAAGAACAGACCTTAGATGGACCGGTGGGCCAAAGGGACTGGCCAAAGCTGGATCTGAATCGCGCTAAGAGTCTGATTCTTCTAAAAAGGAAATATCGCAGCGCCATTATAGGTGTCATCACTGGAAACTGCTTTATATGCAAGCATGCAAAAAGGCTTTGCCTTTGTACAAACGATTTCTGTAGAAGCTGCATGGACGAGGAGGAAGAGGTGACAATCCTCCACCTTCTCTGTACATGTCCAGCTTTCTCCCAGAGAAGAATACTCCACATAGGAGCCTTCTTCTACAATGATTTAAACGATCTAAGAAATGTTAACAGTCTCCTGCGCTTCACGTAAGCTCAAATTGGTTCCATGAGTGAGGGGATCATAGATCCACTTGGCACCACAACGGGCCAATAGACCTGGGTGGATTGGTTTTCCAACCGCCACTCTAATCTAACCTTACCTATTGTGACCTGGGACTCAGACAAGACTCAGTGAATATAGCCTTCTGACTGCGTTCAGTGATGTCTTGTATTCTTGAATTAACTTGGAAGTCGTAAGAGGGTTTAGCAAGGCTCTAAGCGCAGTCGCTACAGAAGCCAATGCTTCGCCCCCTCTACCGGTTCTTCAGAATATAGTTCGTTGCCATCAGAAATGCGTATAGCTCAACCTGGAGGATAAACGCAAGCTTTTCTAACGTGAAATGAAATCGAACATTGTCCTCCTCCAGAAAGCCACCAGTGTCGCTTCTGAAGCCGTCTGTGAAAATTCGACTGCTTTCCTTTCCTGGCCCAGACTCTGGCAAGAGTTCTGATGTCATTGCATCATTGCACGTCCATAATTGTAAGATATATGATTATATGATATTATATGTATCATAAGACAGTCGGCGAGCAAGATCGTCAAGGCTCCAGTGGGCGTTGTACCAAAAAACATTTTTCTTTAAACAGAAGATGGCTTTGAGAGTGCAGCCCATGATATGAATGTCAAGTGGAGAGAGTTTTATTAGGGCAGCTAGAGCGGAACTAGGCGTGCTAGAGAAAGATCCCATGCATCTGAGACAGACTGGTCTTTCCAGTCAATGCTCATCAATGACGTATTTTCGTGAGAATTAATTTCACCAGAAAACCGACACATAGAATATAATTGGCCTTATCATAGCAACAGTATTTTCTTTTTTTTTCATAATAAAGCAAAGCTTTATTAAATAACACGGAACTCCTTTTCTATTTTCTTACAATAACAAAAGTTGCTTAACTCACAATGGTATATCTCGCGAACTAATTTTCCGACAGCTGTCAAATTAATACACGTGTCGTTTAAAGGTTAGTATTACTATAAATCATTTAATTTAATTCTAGTAACACCATCTATGTGTTAACTTACGAGCTTTTCAGCATAAAACATAATTTTTGTAGCATAAATTATTTAAACATGGCGGCTGTGCAGCGTTTCTCACATGTCCTCTCTTTTTTGGAAGGGTCTACGGCCATACCAACAGCTCTAATGAGTCACTAAATTTAATTTTTTTACATACTCGTAACAACAGCTGGAGAAGTAAGTAGGATTTTCGTTTTTGATATATTGATTTTTGGCCGAATGACGCACTTCCAAACCTGCAAGTCAAACCTGCAAAATTCGCAGAAAAATGGTTAATAACAAATCATACGTATTTGTTTAGACAATATATTTTTAAAGATCTAATTAATATATGAAGTGAATTGATTGAAAATTTTTCAAGTTATTTCAAGTTATAGAAGTTCATGAAAAATTGTGCAATACCTTTAATCTCGCGGGTTATTATATTCCTACATCATATAGTATAATTGGCCTTATAGATTAATGTCCTGCTCTTTCATGTCTTTTCTATTGGGTTTTAAGGCGATCTTCGAATCTTTTGCAGCTTAACACAGCGATTTTTCTGCAAGCTTTATGCGTTCTTTGTCAATTGTCTCACATTTCGTAGTCAAAGCACATTTAGTAGCTGTTCAGGCGGATTTCTAAATCCATCGCTTTCATTATGTGCAAAATTAAATAACCTTAACTGCTACGAGGAAACTCTAAGCGTTTATTGATAAACGTATCCGAATCATAGCAAGACTCTATCTTATACCCCTTTCACACCGCATCGTTAACCGGGTTTTCGAAATCTCATTGAAGCGTCCACACCGAATACCGACTGGAAAAGTTCGGGCTAAATCTTATTGTGTGGTGGAGGAAAACTTTAATCCAGGAGCTTAGGTAAAGAAACGAAAATCGAGTTGGTTCCTACGAGAATCTTCTTAATTTAGAAAATTCCAGTGAATTCCCAAACAGAAAAAGGGAATTGTATAAAAGGATTCGCTAAAGAAGTTGTACCCACATATATACATTTAAAATGCATTTTGGAGTTAAAAACATTTGTTCCGTAATAGCTAACTTATTTAATATAGTCTTATAGAATTTATAGAATTTAATAATTCTAGTATTTCTGTGGTTTGCGGGGCATCAAGCATGTACATACGAGGTTAGTTCAAAAAGTAAGGTTACTTTTGAATCTCGCAGGCAATGTACATTCGATTATCGATTTTTCTTTTGCTGTGTTGGTACACAAGTCTCACAGTTTCAAGCATGGTATAAAAAATGTAAGGTATTATTTTGCGTATCCGTTTTTTCGTCTCTTTCCCTCACGATCTCGTCACCCGTTGACAAGGGAAATACATTTGACGTTTGGGCGCAAAATTTGTTTTGTGTTTTGAAGTTTAAAAAAAAATTATTTGAAAATAAAAATGGTTCAATGTGTGATTTCCGGTTGCAATAGCAATTATAACAAGAAACGAAAATGAAACAAAAGTGGTGAAAGTGAAATAGTCAAATTTTTCCGATTCCCTAAGGATGAAATTACCCAACAAATTTGGCTTACATTCGCAATACGAAACACGCACTCCTGCAGTATTCTCCTAAGAGCAGCAAAAAATTGAAATCAGATGCCGTGCCATCTGAGAATCCACCGTTTAAACGAAAGCGCGAAACGAAAAACGTGATGAAAGGCAAAGACATCGGGAATCTAAACAAGTAGTGCACCGAATTAATAGGAAGCATCTTTCGGGCGAAAATATTCTCAGTCAAAATTCCCCAAACCAATATATCCTTACATCAAGAATTATAAAATATTGATAGAAGTACTAATATTGACGGTTTAATTGAGAAGTACATTTGTATAACTTTATCCTTTTTACTTGGTTGATACATACATTGGCTTTTATCCAAAAACATCTTTTTAAAAAGAGAAAATGACATATTAACCAATATATTTACGCCTGGACAAAGAAAAAAAAAAGTAGAAATCAAAGCGAATCAAATGGACAACCGATGACATATCGCAAGCTATTGCAATTTTTCCAAGTGGACCAAAAGCTTATATAGTCTTCTTTTAAAGAAAATGTTTCCTCTTCCAGCAGTTTTCACGCTAAGAGCTTGGGCTGGAAAAATTGACATTCAATAAATGTTGTGTTTAATTCAATGAAGAATGCTGATCTTTGAACATACCGAAAGGTTCGTTTTTCCGTAGTTGATGAAATGAAAATTCAAAAAACGTTTGAATATGACCAAAAAAGTGATACCTTGTTGGCTCCATGTAATTATGTACAGATTGTTACGGGTAGAGGTCTCTTTGAGAATTGGAAACAGCCAATTAAAATTTACAATTATGACTACAAATTAAACGCCTTTTTGTTTGAACAGATTATTAGAAAACTTCATTCCATCAACTAGGGGTGAGGTTTGATTTTTAATAGGCTTTTTTGACAGATCACGCGTATCATTTGGCAAATTATCACACTATAACAGCGTCTCCAAATTGTTCAGCTGTATCACGAAAATCAGCGTTCTGTGAGAAATGTTTTTCGTGCGATTCGAGGAACTTACGGTGCACATAATCGACCTACTGAAACCATTTTTGCCAATACCATTCGCAAATTTGAGTCCCAGTTTACATCAGTGGATAATACTCGACCGGTTAGACCACATCCAACACCTAGTGAAGAGACTATAGCAGCTGTAGCTGAGAGTGTACGCGAAGACCGTGACGAATCGATTCGTTATCATTCTCAGCAGCCTGCCTTGGCGTATTCGACAACTTGTCGTATTTTACGTGATGATCTTGGCCTAAAAGCGTACAAAATTCAACGTGTGCAACAATTGAAGCCAGTCGACTTGAATTTGCGTCATATTTTTAGTGAATGGGCTCTGGAAAAACTCAATGAAAATCCGGTGTTTTATCGTGAAATTTTGTTCAGTGATGATACCCATTTCTGTCTCAACGGATACGTTAATAAACAAAATTGCTGTATTTGGGCTGATGAGCAGCCCGAAGAGTAACAAGAGCTACTATAACATCCAAGAAAAACAACAGTATGGTGTGGTTTATAGGCTGGTGGAATCATTGGTCCATATTTCTTCAAAAATGAGGCAAATCAGAATGTTACCGTCAATGGTAACCGTTATCGCGCCATTTTAATGGGCTATGTGCTTCCTAAAATTTAAGCACATGGTCTTGGTCAGCTCTGGTTTCAACAAGACGGCGCTGCGAGCCATATAGCGCGTGAAACAATGAAATTGTTGAGAAATCATTTTGGTGAGCACTTAATTTCATGTTTTGCTACGGTAAATTGGGCGCCTAGATCGTGCGATATCACACTTTTAGACTATTTTGTCTGGGGAAATGTAAAGTCTCAGGTCTTTAACCCAGCTACGATTGATGCTTTGGAAGCCAACATTACCCGTGTTATCCGCGAGATACCAGTCGCTCATTCCGAATGGACCACTTCAGATCTAGTCATGGTCAATATTTTCATGATATTATTTTTAAAAAGTAAATGCCATGAATTGTTCTTTTAACTGAACTTTTAAGTTCACTTTCAAACTTATGTGTTTTATTTTACATTATAAATGAAAGCTCACGATGAATCACCCTTTATAAAGATGTCGCAATTGTTTCTGATTTAGGAGGAGGAAACTGATCTTTGTGGAATAACTTAAGAATAAATGAAAGTAAACCATACTTTACTAATCCTTGTGACGAGAACAAAAAAGTTTATGTTTTTAGCGACACTCCACATCTAATTAAGCTTCTGAGGAATCATTTCCTCGATTCTGGAATTGCAATTGGGGACAGACTTCTAATTAAGGAACCGCTTGAAGAATTGTTAATGAATCAATCTACTTCTGTTCTAAATATATCGAGTCGGTTAACAAAAACACATTTACCAGTAAGGTTAGGTAAAAGGCAAAAAGTTAAATTTGTTACCCAATTATT
Organism: Volucella inanis; assembly: GCA_907269105.1. Classification (NCBI taxonomy): domain Eukaryota; kingdom Metazoa; phylum Arthropoda; class Insecta; order Diptera; family Syrphidae; genus Volucella; species Volucella inanis. Next base: position 78,643,739 of record OU026157.1, read on the forward strand.
CTCACATACCAACTCTTGTGCTTTAAAACGAATGGTTATATCAAAGTCAAGCCATTGGCTTGAACTATCAGTATTACTGAAAGAGGTAAATAGAGTGAATTTGTCATTTTCCTGAATTTGTATAGATGTAGATACATTATAGGTGAATGACTGGTTTGATCTCTTCAACAGCAGAATACTTAGAATAGATTGTCGTCAAAGAATGGCTGCATACGGACTAGAAATCGAAGAACAGGATGCCATATTAGCCAAATTGGAGCGAATAAATCACTTTTACTATTTCAAAGGTAAATACTGAACAACATTAGTGCTTTAAAAATGATGTACATAGATTTAAAGCAGCAGTATAATATTAAGTACGTTCTGAGATATCGTCTCAACGAGGATCCACTCGAGTTATTTTTTGGTATAATGAGAGCAAAAGAAGGATTATATGATCATCTAACAGCATTACAATTTAAGCATCGTCTTCGAAGTTATCTCTTCGGACGCAATGAATGCATTATGTTTCAGTCAGTAAATGTTGAATGTGATAACAGCGAAGAAAAAAAAGTTCATTCAGATGCAACAACAACTAAGGAATGTGCTGATGGAGCGGACTGTTTGGAAGAATTCTAAGACATCTCTGAGACCACTCTCACTTCCACTTTTCTTTTAGGTTTAACAGAGGAGTTTATGATGCAAAATGTGCGATTTTGAATACGATCCCGTATAGATCCAAAATCCCGGCTATACTGCAGAAAAACACTGAAAGTCAAGCAAATATATCATATGCTTGGGCAACTGAATTAGCAGAAGGAGCACTCCACAAACCAAATTCGAATTTTTTGCAAAACTTGAAACATCTGGAAGATGTATTTAATCAGTAAAATTCCCCATCGTTGAAAGTAGGTACAGATTACATTCAGCAATTGATAGAAATATCAGAACACAATCGCTTAGAACTTGAGATGAAATATTATTTTTTTGCTGCAAGATGTTCTTCAAAATCAAAATATTAAATTTGGATTTGAATGAAAATTTAAATTCAAAAAAAATTACCATAAGAGAAGTTGCTGAGGATGTTGGCATATCGGTCGGTTCGTGTCATTTTGATCAGAAGAACCGTCACATGAGCATCGTTCAGAAGCTCTTGAATGGCGTCAATGCTCAAAAGGGTCGAAACCAGCCAAGACACAAAAAAGTACGCCAAGTTCGGTCAAACGTCATAGTTTTGGTCACTGTTTTATTCGATTACCGTGGAGTAGTGCATCAGGAGTTTTTACCTCGAGGTCGTACGGTCAATAAGGATTACCTTGAAGTTATGCGCCGTTTGAAAGAAGCAGTACGAAAAAAACATCCGGAATTGTTAAAAAACAATTCATGACTTTTGCACCAGATTGTTACTTGTGAGAGATTTTTTGGCCAAAAACAACACGACAATTATGCTTCAGTCACCATATTCACCGGATTTGGGACCATGCGACTTCTTCGTGTTCCCAAAACTGAAGCGACTTATGAAAGAATGAGGATTTGCAACCAATGAGGAAATAAACACGGCATCGCGGGAAAAGCTTGAGGCTACACCAAAAAGTGCTTATGAGAAGTACTTCGAGGACTAGAAAAAGCGTTGGCACAAGTGTATTTTATATAAATATTATTACTGATGAATAAATAAATATTTTTTCATAAAAATATAAAGTCCCCTTACTTTTTGAACACAACTATGTATATAGATGATTTGTGAAATAAAAAAGACCTTTTAGCATTTGTCTTAAAACTAAGGTGTCATTATAGAATAAAATAATTTTGGCATTATCTCTGAAAGCAAACTTCTTTGAATTGAAAGGTGCTGTCGTTTTTTTGAGAAGATGACATTTCTTTGACTTTACTCTTCGTAAAGTGCGTGGGTCAACGTGGCTTAGAAACGCGAATTTGTATAGTATTATTGGTAATAAACTGAGTTGGTGTAAGAGTTAATACATATGCATGTGTATGTGGGTAAAAAAAACAAAATCTTCCCGAGCCCTACTCCTAAGCCAACGGTATACTTCCTACAGCTCAGCTGAAATGACTGTCGACTGCTTTTGGTTAATAATTAAGTGAGCTAGATAAACAAACGTTATATTAATTCTTGTGACGTTTGCTGTCACTTACTTCCGCTTCAATTGATGGTTTGGATTCGTATTAGGCAAAAGGTACAAGATGCTGATGTGGATGCCGGGGCTATTGTTTTATATTATGTTTGTATATATGTTTGTTATTATCAATTTGGCATGTACCACATATGCAAATTCACAGATCTCTTTAGATAATGAGCAGTTCTTTGGCCTACAAAAATGGCATGTTGTGACAGACGATGGGAAAATTTTCCAAAAAAGCTAACAGCGCTTTTTAAGGGTACATACACAGGTCGACGGCTTCAAATTTAACTAACGTAACTGAGCTAAAGGTTGTGGTCTTAAAGTAAATCCTGTTAAAACTGAACAGGTTTTGTTCATAAGAAAATAAAAGATTCCAAGTTCCAGATTATCTAAACAAGAGGGTTAAGAACTGCCTTTAGGCCCTATTTCTATAATAGTTTTGAGTAATTAAGTCGGATATATGAACCTCAAAATAATCAAGCATTTCTTCATATAAATAACACATGGGCTGAAAACTCAGTGCCGTTTTATAGTAAAATACAAAATTTTTGCAAAATTCAACTTTATTTATCAATATAGTTGCCTTCGAGGGCAACTATTGGACGAGGTTCGTCGCCTGCTCGCCACTCAGCTGACTGCCGACTTGACTCTGGTGTGAATTGATGGAGCCAAGTTTCATCCATTGCCACATACCGACGCAAAAATTGCGCTTTATTGCGGTTGAACAGCTTTAAACACTCCCCTGAAACATCAACACGTTGTTGTTTTTGGTCGACTATGAGCAAACGCGGCACTCACTTTGAACAGAGCTTTCGCATGTCCAAATATTCGTGTATGATATATCCAACACGCTCTTTTGATATCTTTAGAGCCTCAGCTATCTCGATCAACTTTACTTTACGGTCATTCGTATTCATTTTGTGGACTTTTTTGATGTTTTCATCTGAAACAGCCTCTTTTGGACGTCCACTGCTTGCATCATCTTCGGTGCTTGTATGACCACTTTTAAATTTTTCAATTCACTTGCGAATGGTTCGTTCGGCTGGTGCAGAGTCCGGGTAACACTTATCAAGCCATTTCTTTGCATCGGCTTCATTTCAACACACGAAATTGCTTTGAATCCATTTTTTTTTTACAATAACAAAAGTTGCTTCACAACGCTATATCTCGAGAACTAATCGCCCGACAGCTGTCAAATTTATACACGTATCTTTTGAAGGTTGGTATTAACTGAAAATATGGATTTAATTCAAGTGGTGCCCTCTCTTAGAAACGGCACGGACTTTCAGCCCATTAAATGTATATGCTGACTTAAGGAGTACTTTAGGGTCTGATCATTCTAATCAAAATCACCTTGAATAGCGATCATGGAGGTGTTACTTGGTGCATAGTTTTTGCCTTCTTATAAAATAAAAACTTAAAAAGATAAATAGTAACGTAAATATTATGTAAATGGGAACATCGAACTTTATCGAAATGAAATTTTGAATAATTTAAAAATAGTCGTACAATTATGCCCTTGATTAGTACAGTACTACGGGCGATAGAATGCAGGACATAACTGAAATTATTATATTTTTGACAACGCTGATAGGTACTGGTACTGTATAGGTAGTAATCGTAGAAGACTTCAGAAAACAAAGAAATTACATTTGAAGGAACATACTAGGTGGAGTGAAAAGTAACCTCTTTGACCGCCAGAATGCGCTGCTACTGCAAAAAAGGTTATGGGGCCTTGAAGTCCGTTCATATTTAGGCACACTTGCCAAATTTCAGTGCGATATTGGCTTTAGTTTTGTTTTGACAGCTGAATGTTGTTGACGTGTTTAGCATCATGTTGAGTATGGACAAAAACGATTTTCGTTCTCTCATAAAACATTATTTTTTGAGAGGCAAAACGGCGAAGGAAACAAAAAAGTTTGAAAATTTGGATAAATATTATGGGGCTAATGCCCCGTCAGCTGTCAAATATTGGTTTCGAGAGTTTCGTAGTGTCGGCAATTCCACTACCGATCAAGTACGCAGCGGCAGGCTCTCCGATGCGGTTAAAGAGGACAAAGTCACAAAAATACATGAAATGGTGTTGGCTGACCGGAAAGTGAAGGTGCGCGAGCTAGCAGATACCACAAAGATTAGTACTGAGTGCACACGCCATATTTTGGGCAATATTCTGCATATGAATAAGTTATCCTTCCCCTGGGTGCCGCGCATACTCACTCCTGACCAAAAACACGAACGCGAGAGCATTGCGAAAGAGTGTTTGGACTTTCTGATGCGGAATCGGGCGGACTTTTGGCGTCGATTGGTAACTGTTGAAGACCAGAGAACAGAATGAGTGCCCGGACTGAAGCCGGCACGAGTGCTTCGAAGCACAAGAGCATCGCAACTATGGCTAAAATCAATGACTTACGGCTTCAATTGCTGTCGCATCTACCGTTCGGTGGACTATTATCTCTTCCCAAACCTTAAAAGATGGTTTTTCAATTAAAGATTCAGCTTACGCGAGGAAATCATCGACGCCACGAAGGAGTATTTTGTAGACCTTCCGGAAAATTACTTTTCGGACGGTATCAAGAAGTTGGAAAATCGATGGAATAAGTGTATCAAACTAAAAGGGGAGAGTCCCCTTTTAAATAAAAAAACATTAAAAAAAATTTTTTTTTTTCATTCGGAAGGAAGTTACTTTTCACCCCATCTAGTAAAAGACGCACGATAAAGTAGACATTTCTTTAAGGGCTTTAGAAACCGAGTTAGAACGATTTTAGTTCAGTTGGGATATTTCTATACAAGGTGGTGCAAAAGTTATGACCCGACGTTTTTTCGCTTTCATTTTTTCATGAATGAAAAACTTTGGTTCTGCTTCTGGATTAGGTTTATTTGATGTCTGAAGCTTTTTTTTTTCATTCCATTTTCCATTAAGTGGTGAAAATAATATCGGCTAAATGTCCGCTGCCAGAATTAATGACCAATTGGGCCCGATTTGTGGCATTTTAAATCATTCTTGCCAGCGATAAATCCTCGCATTCTTGACGGATATCCTCTTTGAGAGCTTAAAGTGTCTGAGGATTATTGGTATAGATTCGTGATTAAAAAAAAAACTCCACAAAAAGAAGTCTGGAACGGTTAAATCAGACGATCTAACCGGCCAGTGTAAATCGCCAAAACGAGAGATTAAGCGGACCGGAGATAAAGCCCTCAGCATTTCGGTTGTAGCTCGTGCAGTATGCCCCATTGCTCCATCCTGTTAGAACCACATGTTTTCTAGTCCCAATTAATTCAATTGAGGAACAATTCTTCCAAAGTAGTCGTTTGGTCCACGGCGTTTTCGAAAAAAATAAAGCCCGATGACGCCTCCGGCGTAGACAGTACACTATTCACTAACCTTGAGCGGGTGTAATAGTGTTGTTTCATACTCTTCTAGGCGAGCCGCTGAACGTCGTAGTGTTTGCCCAGTTAGTATCGGACGAACGAATTTTATTACGTTTCGCAAAGATGTACTGCAAAGATGTACTAAAACTAGTGTAAACATAATAAGAAACTGTTTTGCTCCTGTCGCCTGTTTTGAGGAGCGGAGTGTCTTATTTGATCTGCCACGACCAAATTTGCCTAGGCACTAGATTGGGTATCTCGAGAACATCGCTAAGGTTGATTTGATTTTGTTTTTGTTCAATTGGCTAAAGAAATGTTGCCTCGTTATGCAGAAAAACGCTTACGATATGCCAATAGATTTATACTGCTAGCTACAGATAATTCTAACTTAAAAAAAAAAAAAAAACATAATTATGAACTGCTGAATTTGGTGAAGGTACGGAGAATCCGAAAGCTCTGTATCAGCGACAATTACAAATTGTTAAACGCATTGCTTGGCACGAAACTATAACCGATAGAGTCATAGATTCATATTCATATTTTAGAAGATGATAGTGATCATCACTGATACGGTGTACCGGAACATGATAGATATTTTTGTACGTCCAGCAGTTCAGAATAACCCTTGCATATAAATAAAGCAAAATGGAGCTACAGGGCTTGCACTTTTCGGTAAGTGCCTAATTTCAAAAACCAGCCAAGTAAAAGGCTTATCCGCTCCGTTTGTGGAACTACTTAACGGGAGGGCTTACATGATTTAATCTATAACAATTCAAGTGTTTACCAAAATATTCCTATAAATATAACAAATTTGGAGCCAGAAACGTTTCTTGCCGTAGTGCACGAAAATCTAGATCGTTTCTATGCTCAAATAAATTTAAACACATCATATTTTCAGGTAAAAATAAAATTCTAATAAAAGATTATAGTTACAAAAGTTTTACTCGTATACATCTTATACCAGGCAGTCCAAGTTAGCATATTTAGCCCATATTTTAAGCCTCTCAACACCCGTAAATGCTGCAGTCCAGACTACTTTTAGAATATATTTGACTGAATATGTTTCTACACCCGGGAGCCTTTGCGACAGTCCTCTAAAACTGCCGCCAGGATAGGATGTACACGAGACCTACCAGAAAAGTCAATCAATTAAATGGTCTTGGGTAAAGATTTGCTTCAGAATCTGGTTGGCAAAATTGAAGACGCATTCGACAAGATGGAATACGCCTTGCGTGTTTTGATGGCATGTGCAACTCGGCCAGACAACACAGCGTAGACGTGTCGTGTCACTGGTCTTGTGGATTAAAGCAATGTTGGTGAATAGGACATTGATTGCGGATGTAAACAGGGGCTGCCCGCAAGGCGGCGTTCTGTCTCCACTGCTATGATGCATGCTGGTCGACTCACTGCACTCAATAGCTCTAACGTATACGCACAAGCGTACGCGGATGATGTAGTTGTACTGTTGTACTGTCTGTCGGATCGTGTCTAGCGACTGTCTGGTCCAAAGCGCAGGCATCCCTAAACGTGATCGACGACTGGTGCACCATTAATGGGCTTTTAGTCAATCTTCTCAAAACTGAGGTTGTTCTCTTTACGAGAAGGAGGAAGCTGCCTGGTCTGACCCATCTAGTGCTTAAAGGCATCACCATCCAATTCTCCAAAGAAGCTAAGTATTTGGGTGCTATCATGGATAACAAACTTTCGATGAAAGCATCTAGGGCGCTGTAGGACTTCTGGTAGTGCAGAGGAGCTATCCGCAAGACATGGGGTCTGTCACCGAAAAGGGCCCTTTGGCTGCACCCTCATAGCCATCTTCCGATTAAAAAGAAGTGGTCTTTGGTATAACACGCACTGGAGCTTCGATGACCTTGCGCGCCGGCTGTCTTATGACTCCGGTCTTATGTACATACCGTCCGATGCAATGACACCGGAACTCCTGTTGCGGAAATCGACTTTGCTGGTGCCCAGGACTGGCTTCGCCCAGAATCTGAGCCAGGAAAGGAATGCAGTCGGGTATTCACGGACGCCTCCAGAACCAATGTAGGATGTGGCGCTGGTGTCTTTCTGGAGGACTTCACGTTAGGAAAGCTTGCATCTGTCTTCCAAGCATAAGTTAATGCAATTCTGATGGTAGCGAACTATATTGGGGAGAAACGGTGGGGTGGCGAAGCATTTGCATCTGCAGCGATGCTGCACTTAGAGCTTTTTTAAACGCCCTTATGACTTCCAAGTTAGTTTGAGAGTGCAAGAGATCACCGAACGCAGTCGGAAGGCTAAATTCAGTGACTTTTGTCTGGGTCCCAGGTCACAATGGCATCACAGAAAATTAAATCGCCGACGATCTTGCCATATTCGGTTCATAAGAGAGTTTTTCAGGACCTGAACCTACGTTGGGTCTGCCTGCGCCCTCTGTTAAGGCTCCCATTGACAGTTGAGTCTCTTACGAGCACAACTGCAGATGGCACAGCTTCGCTGGATGTAGGCAGCCTAAACGAATACTTCCTAGGAAGTCAGCGCCCTTTCTGCTGTCTTTCAGCAGGAGAGACTGCAGGCTGCTTACTGGCGTCGTAACGGGACACTACACTTTTGCAAAGCACTTAAATTCTCTTGGTATAAGTGATGCAACATTCTGCTATGCTTACTGCAAAGTAATGACGACACCGCGGAGCATTTCTCTGTGAATGTCCGGCTTACGCTCGCATCAGGCTGCAGGTACTTGGCTCTGACGTGTTGGGTGCTGGTTTTTTATGCACCTTATCACTGAAGAGCTTACTCATCTTTCTCTGTCAGACTGAAAGAGAAAGAACTTTACAAGGCGTACAATGGACTAGTTTTTTGTGTGAGTGCTCTGTTCCGACATTAAAAATAAAAAATAAAAAAATTAAAAAAAAAATTTCGATGGAATCTAAAACAGAAAATTGAAATTATCCTTACACCAGATTAGACACTTACAACAGAATCCTGTTGAAAGCCTTGTAAAAAAAGTCACCAAAGCTGTAACAAGCAAAAATAGGAAGCTCGATGTTACTTGATGTCATAGCAGACAGATTAGACACTCTGATAAAAGACAAATCGCTGCTGAGTAAAACTATTAAAAACACCTACAACTTTTATAGTTTTAGGTGCTTACTTTCAAAAACACTTAGGTGTCAAGCAACTTTTGAAGTACATGCTCGTACGTATAAACTTATATGAGAGGAAAGAAAAACAGTAAAAAGAGCACAAGAATGATGACTTCGATTAGGATTGATTAAAGATACACAGATACCATACATGTATCCATTCTATTTACATATATGTATTTCGAAATACTAGGTGGATCCCAATGCGTATGAGCAAGCATAGTAGCAACTGACAGGCAGACAAATTTTATCATCAAGCAAATTTTAGAAATCCAGTTTTTTGTTTTAGCTTTCACGTTTTTTTTTTTTTCTGAGCTTACGGGTACATGTCCGCGAAACGATTCTTATATAAATCATCTAGCCGAATTGAATCAGTTCAAAATTTGTTTGTTAATCGACACGTCCGGATTGAGATAGTCTAGTCTAATCTAGGAAAAAAAAAAGAAAAAAAAAAAAAAAAAAACACCATGAAGGCTCTCGTTGTTTTGTGCCTTTTGATTGCCGCAGCTTATGCTGTTCCAGAATTTGGTCGGCGAAGAGGACATGGAGGACTCGGAGGAGGTGGTTTTGGCGGTGGCTACGGTGGTGGCTACGGTGGTGGCTACGGTGGAGGCTACGGTGGTGGCTACGGTGGTGTCTACGGTGGTGGCTACCATGGTGGCTACGGTGGTGGCTATCATGGTGGCTACGGTGGTGGCTACGGTGGTGGTTTACGTAATGGTGTTTCTGGCGGATACGGTGGACCAGCATATGTTGGTGGTCCCGGCCTTGGAGGGCAATTAGGTGCACTTGGTGGACCAGGATTAGGAGGTTGGCTTTTTAAAAATTAGAAGAAATTTTTAGATTTTAAAGAAAAAAAATTTCTTCATTATATAGGTGATTTTGGTGGTGGTTTAACCAGTTCACAGGCTCAGGCTTCATCACAAAGTTTCAGCAAAGATGGATTTGGTGGTCTTGGTGGTAGTACCGCCAGTGCATCAGCAAGTTCCTCATCACAAAACTTCAACTCCTTCGGTTAAATTTAGTAGTAGTCATGTAAATATTAAAATATAAAAATAAATAGAATAGTTATAGAATAATTATTCGACTTTTCTACGAAACAATTTCGATTCGATTTTTTATTCTCGCATTTTTAAGCGAATTGTGAGATTATTTGATGTATTGAATTATCTACAACAGAATGAAGTGCCAACAATACAGCTATTAAACCATCAAGTGACAATAAAACTTTAACGATTAATTAAATTAGCATTTGAGCTTAAATTAAAAAAAATACAGAATAAGTTAACAAAAAACAGAAAAAAAAAATAATAAAATTAGTCATGAGCCTTGATGTGGGTATCTATAAAATTTTTCAATTAAAGAAAAATTAGAATTAATGCGGAAATTTTGTGTGCGATCATTACACAAATGTGAAAAATGCGAAAACAAATATTATGTTTTATATGGAAGTTGGCATAATTAAAATTCCAATAAATTAAAATTGTGAATTTTAATTAATTATTCAAGATTATGGTTAGAAGATCATTGACTTGTTTTTAGTTTTTTCTAGCGTTTAAACAGAGCATGCCTGTGTACATATTATAAAACCAGTTTCTTTTTTTTGTTGTGAGGGGTTCACATTTAATGTGAAAGGTATTGGTTGGTCCTACAAAGAAAACTGAGTTTTTGATCTTGCTGGCGTAATTTTTGTAAGCGAATTCCTGCAAGAACGTGGTGCAAGAATCTCTACACGCTGGTCTTTTTCTTGCAAGAGACTTTGTGAAAATTATTTGCAGAAGCGGTTGTGAAATTGAAAAGGAAATTGTTAGAGAGCACTATAATTTAAAGTTTTTCAAATATTCTAGGCTTAATTTTCTTTATTTTCATACTATTTTAATGTTTTGAACACGTCAGCAAACTATTGTTTCACAAGCTAATTTGAAATATAATTTGAAGAAGCAGCAAAGAACACTTAGTCACAAGTATGCATGCCGTAAACAAATGTTATAACATATGTATAATACACTTATACATATGCGAATTCTTAAAAAACAAAACTTAAAAAAACTATTAGGTGTTTTGACAAAGGGGGTTCAGTAACGTAATTTGAAGGTCAAAAGCAGCACACGAGATATTTTCATGGCTAATCGCTAAATATCATTAAAGCTAATGTTAACTATCGTCACTGTTATTTACTTATAAATTCAACAATAACGATGTGACAACGTAGTTCACTTGTGTATTCATAATTTTCTATCCCATACCTTCCCTTTACTAGGTATAGGTCAATGGACGTAGATGAGTTTCTATGTTTATCATTTCTTCAATACCTTTGTAGGTGCTTTTTTTCCTTTTGGGGGAGCAAACAGCGTTGGGACAATAGATGTATTTTGCAGGAATATATGTAAATAAAAACGTGCAAGAGATTAAATATTTACGCAAATTTTCTCATTCAATGTACGATACACAAATACAGGGTGCTTCGAATAAAGTGTTTGGAGCTTTAAGTGGTATTTTCTTGTAAGCAAATCCGTGCGTTACTTTATTTTAGATACTTCTAAACATGGCATCTTTGGAATTTATGCTTTCGTGGTTACAAATAGGGTATTGAACTCACAGCAGAGTTCACATTTTACTAAAAGTTATTTCATTGTAAATATTTTTTTTTTTTAAAGCTCTGTTATTTCTATTCTTCGTCTTTTACTAAATCCAATTATTTTTCTTTCGGGCTCTTCTTCGAACCATCTGGTTTATCGAATAATATACTGAGCTGATTTGCTCAGCCAGAAAATTGATCATGTTTAGTGACGGTCGTAATATTTTCATTTCCAGGAAAGCCTTTAACATGCCAAGCAAAAGTGCTTACGCTGAAAATTTACAACAAAAACTTGGGTTATGAGAACAACCATGCAAATGAAGCAGGAAATGAAAAGTAAGGAAAACATGACAAAATAAAAAGCTGAATTTGTTGGAGTTTCGCATAGGACCATATACAAAATATTAAAAGAACAAGAACAAACTGGAATTTTATAGTCATCCAACAAAAAAATTCATCATCGGCACTGGATCACTGGACTTCGACTTTGAATCCATCAAAAGGATGATTTACACCTTTCACCAAATTGAACAAGAAAGTCTTAGGAAACGAACCCGTCAAGAACTGGAAATTAGGATAAGCAAGATATTCCTTTGGAGGTATCTGAAAGCCAAATAATTAATTTTGCGTAAGACGGAAGACAATAAGAAAATCCTTTGGGAAAAGACGGAAGTGGAAATTCAAAGCTTAAGATATATCCGTCATATAAGGAACTTTCGTGAAAGTGGATATCACATAATCTATGTAGATGAATCATATATACATACCTCCCACACAAGAAGAATGTCTTTGACTGATGGAAGCACGGAAGGACTAAGAAAGCCTATTGAAAAAGGATCTCGACTTATAATTGCACACGCTGGTGGTTCAAATCAATTTTTCAAAAACGGTCTTCTAATATTTAAATGTAGATCGGAGTGGGGTGACTATCATGGTGAGATGAACTTTGACATTTTCACAAAATGGTTAAGAGATCAGGTACTATACCAGCTAGAGGAACCGTCGATTATTGTAATGGACAACCCCTCCTATCACAATAAATTAAAAAATCGAGCCCCAACTTCATCAGCAACGAAATGGGAGTTAGTTAATTAGCTAGTAGAAAATAATGTTGCGCATAGCTCTTCAATGCTGAAGATTGAACTGTATAATTTAGTTCGAAAAAAAAGGCATCCCCGCAGCATCAAATGGAGGACTTGATTCGACCATTAAGCCATGAGGTACTCAGACTACCACCATCCGGACTTGAACTCAATTGAGAAATCAAGTGTGTCGGATAGTAACACCACATTTAAGCTTGATGACATCAAGAAAATACAAAAGTTACTGTTGAGGGATGAAAAAAAAAAAAAAAACAATAAGGCCATACGGACAGAAGAAAATTATTTGAGCTATGCATTGAGTTGGGATACCTTCAAAAAAAGAATTGCTATTACACCCAGCGAAGTTCCATTAACTGAAATTGAATTCCATTAATTGAATTAAAAGCGACGGCGGGGATGATGATACCACTGATGACAATTAAGTGCATTGATCTTGAGAAAATAAGTGTTGGATCACAGAACACACCATAAAAAAGTAAACACTTAATTTAAATTTATTCAACCTTTATATTTATATTTTAAGTCAAATTCATACTAGCAAAACATTATTTATTCTTTTCAACACAATAATTGGGAAGAGAGTGCTTTCCATAAAATAGTCATTGCCAACTTCACTGAAAAAATATACAATGGACACGCTTTCCACATCCATGCATTCTCTCTACACTCTGGTTTCGCATCTGTCAATACCGGCTTCTTATCTTTTGCACAATACATTATCCAATGCCATTCAAGTAGATAATAAGTACGCGCTGAGACTCAGGCATAGATGAACTAACATAGATGGCAAACTTTCCAGATATTGGAAAATCAAAACCAGTTTTCTACTGATCGCCTCTAATCATGGGATCCTGTCTGTGAATACGTGTGAACTGTCATCAATGGCAATTTGGCTTCATTTTTACAAGAAAAATGACCATCCACATTATACACTCGCATGCAAATCTCTCTCATTCTAGTAACTTTACCTGTAAATTGCCTTCATTCTTCCATATTATGGAAAGTTAAAAAGATGTAAAAGCATTGGTAATTCGCTTACAGCGAGTCTGTACGAAGTTAAGAGTTTGCAAAAGCATTAGTAGAGTTTGACATCTAGGTTAGTTCATCTATGTATCAACATCGAGTATGGTTATGCCCGAATTTTGTCTGGATCACTTCCATGATTACTGGAATAGACTGGAAAAGAGCACATTTGCAAGAAATTGCACGGTGATTTAAAACGGACTATAGAACTCAATCGCTTTTCTCAACCACTTTTACTTTACTTTTTACTCTTCTCTAGCATCTTTTGAGAGCGTTCTGTATTATCCCGCTTTCAATACGAATTTCCATGTTGCCAGAATATTTGTTAAAACTTTCCAATCTCCAATGATTGTGAATACGTGTGAACTGTCATCAATGGCAATTTGGCTTCATTTTTACAAGAAAAATGACCATCCACATTATACACTCGCATGCAAATCTCTCTCATTCTAGTAACTTTACCTGTAAATTGCCTTCATTCTTCCATATTATGGAAAGTTAAAAAGATGTAAAAGCATTGGTAATTCGCTTACAGCGAGTCTGTACGAAGTTAAGAGTTTGCAAAAGCATTAGTAGAGTTTGACATCTAGGTTAGTTCATCTATGTATCAACATCGAGTATGGTTATGCCCGAATTTTGTCTGGATCACTTCCATGATTACTGGAATAGACTGGAAAAGAGCACATTTGCAAGAAATTGCACGGTGATTTAAAACGGACTATAGAACTCAATCGCTTTTCTCAACCACTTTTACTTTACTTTTTACTCTTCTCTAGCATCTTTTGAGAGCGTTCTGTATTATCCCGCTTTCAATACGAATTTCCATGTTGCCAGAATATTTGTTAAAACTTTCCAATCTCCAATGATTTAGTCTTCGTGTATTCAAATGTGGAACTGTTCTGCTATTCAAATATAGATGACGCTGTTCACATTTTGGGTAGTAATTGTATGTTCTATCCATAAAGTTCTGTTGAAATCACATTCTATCGAAATGACCACCTTCATTTTTCCTCCATCCCCACGTTAGATGCGGTAGACAACAACATTAATGCGGGACCTTCCAGTATGGCCCTTTTCAATCCTTTTGCAGTTTTGGTGATTTTTGCCTTTCTTGCCTCCGTTTCGGTACACCATTAAGAAGAGAGTCATGTGACGCTGGCCCGCTGGCAGCTGCCAACGACGCTAGGTAGGTGCTCATTCAAGGTCCGTTCGAATGGTGCTCTGACATTGTATTGTTAAATTCGTCTTTGTGCTTTTACTTTTGAGCCCTTGGTAGTCGCATAACTTGGCCTTCAGGGTTCTTAAATAATAGTACGAAGAATGAACATTTGCCCATAGAGGTACTTATGGAAATGGATCGTTGCCAGAATTAAAGCAAGAAGCTCACGTCGAGTTATGCAGTAGTTGTAATACGCAACGATCCGACCTCAAAATTGCTAATGTCAACGTCCACGATAAACATTTTTCCGGGTGTGGAGTAATTTGAAATGGGGTAATTTCACAGCAAGCACTTGAGTTCTTGGAATGCTTTCTCACATTCTCCAGACCATCTGAACTGCGGGTCCTTTTTATTTGCAATATCAGCAAAGTCATTTAAGAACCTTTTGTAATAGGTGGCAAGTCCTAAAATGCTTCTCAGTGTTTATTTTTAGGCACAGGTCAACTTTTTACCGCTTCGATTTTGTCAGGATTTGTCCTTACTCTTTCTACTGATATGACGTGATCCAGATATTTTACTTACGGGCGGAACAAGGCAAACTGTAATGGGTTCAGATCAAATGAGGTCTTCGGAGCCTCTCAAGCACTTCTTGCGACCGGTGTTGTACGACTCGTTTCCATTGTGGTCGGTATAAATTCAATAGATGCATATCTACTATCTTTCCCTTCTTCACTTTCACAATGAATGTCTTTGGATTAAGAATCTTTACATGAACCATACAATCAATGGGCACCAGGACCACCTTCCACTTTTACCCAAACAATTGCTTTCGACGAAGGCTCTAGGAACTGATTATGGCAGATGACGATGACCAGCATATTATGCTGGTGTTTTCGTTCATCATTGGTATTTCAATGATTCCGCAGTTCAGGGTATGTGAGGCCAAGTCGACTACTAGTCCATGTTCTTTTATGAAGTCTGTACGAATGATATACTCGTCAGTTATGTCAGCCACCAGAAACATCTGCGAGAAGGTTATTCTCGCCAGCTGGATTTTGATGGGACTCCACCAAATACCCTAATCGTTGCTCCTGTAGCTGTGCTCAAGCTGCAACTGCTGGTGTTATGATATCAAGACTTCTGCACAAGATCCCTCCTAATGATTGAGGCCGCGACCCCTGTGTCTATTGTTGTAATCCATTTCTCTTTACCGTTGACCACTTCTTCCAAAAGGCTTTTATTGCATCGTTTTCCCACCGAGACTTGGATGTCCGGGGAAAACAATTTTCAAAGCAGCCATTAATTTTAAAAGGCTATTTTTGAGTTTTATGGTTTGAGGAAGTTGCGTCGTATCTTAAAAACTAGATACTGACTTGTGATGAAATGACCTGATCTGTTATTTGTTTGTAAATACTATGTATAGAAAGCACTTATAATTACAAACTTAACGATGCCATATTATACCAAACACGCATACATTTGAAAGATGTCATTTTCAATACAAGCCAAAATAGAGCAACTTAAAACCTCTGTGTCTCGGAGAGGATGCATTTGCGATCATTCCCCACCCAGTCGTAAGATTTTTTTATTTTTTTTAAATATGTCGTGGAATCTGTATATGCCGGAACACCCTGTATATAATAATCCTAATGATTTTTTTCTTAAATGCCAAATATAGAATAATTTGTAGCTCTAAGAATTATTCATTCTACTCGTAAATTCAAAATCCCCGGTGACAGGGAAAAAAGCGTTGCTTACTTTTTAAATTATAGCTAGATTCAGCAGCTATGTATATGGACGGGGGTGCACCACAATTTGTAGTTTTTTTGAAAGTATGTTTACCTACACTAAATTCATGAAATAATATGAACGTTATTCTTTGTCGACTGTAGTCATTGTACCTTCAAAACTTTCCTTTCGGCTATTTTACGTAAAAATAAACGTTGAATCTCTTGTGACTAAAAATTAATTTAACGCACCTGAGCAACATAAGACACAGGGTATTAAAGTCATTCCCCTTCCCCTGGACAATGTTCACATTTTCTCATCCTCTTACGTTCTTATGATATAAAAATACGACGGTTAAAAAAGATATTTATAAGACTGAGATATAAGACATACGAGTATATGATCTGGGAGTATCTCATCTCAACCAATCTTAACATGAAATGAGGTTGAGATCGACGTCAATCATATTTTTATTACTTCTCTGATTGCACCTTCCCGAAGAAAGAATCGAAATCGAAGCACAAACATAAAAGAAATTATACAACTTGAGTTAAAAAAAGCTATGGTTTGGGTTACTTCAATAAAATCATTTGGGAATCACCTTAGTTTCAATCGCATTTTATGGAACCGGTCTTTTATGCATGATCTTAAATTAGTGAAATTTGAGCAGATAACAATGATCATTGTCGAATTAGTAAAAAAGAAAAAAGTTTGTTTATAATATCAGCATCATTGTTTGTATGTTATGCTTGTATTATATTTCAAACACATTTCTACCAACAAGAGTAAGATCTTTTAATTTGACAATTCTAAAGTCAATGACGCACGAGTTTATATGAATATACAGCGCATTTCAGTTAAAAACTATTTATATTCCCGTTGATTGAGGCCGCTGAACTTACAGGCTCTAGAAGAAGTTGTAGACAAAATTACAAAGCAGGTACGGTTAATGGCGACTTGATTTATCATTTTCGGAATGTCTTTATAGATTTGCCAGTTAGTCTTCTTCGGGTTCTTTACTGAGTTTTTCACAATACTTGTATTATGCTATGCTATGCTATGCTATTATGTATAACACAATCATTTTGTTGTCTCGCATAGATGGTTTATTAAATACCTCCCGCTTTTGAAATAGCTTACATATGCCGAGGAATAAGGCATGTTATAGTAATATAACCTGAACTTATCTGAAACTTAATGCACAACTTCAAATGATCACAATGACTTCAAATGACTTTAGCGAATCCAACGAAATGAATGTAAAATAAATGCCCAAACATTAACTTTAAAATTCATTAATTATTGTGTTCTTTTGGTTGAAGTATTAAAGTGCAGTCAATGAATTAAATCTCTATTCAGATAATTCAAAGGAGAAACAAAAATAGTTTTATGTCGCGAATGGGAAAATGAGAAGCGTCTCGATAGGCTTTTTTTATAGTTCACGCATGACGCCTATCAAACTGCTTTGTCATTTTTGTTTAGCATCGTTTGGCAAATCATCATGGAAAGACTCACATTACAACAACGTCTCCAAATTGTTCAGCTGTATTACGAAAATCAGCGTTCTGTGGGAAATGTTTTTCGAGCGATTCGAGGAACTTGCGGTGAGAATAATCGATCTAATGAAACCACTATTGCCACTACCATTCGCAAATTTGAGTCTCAGTTTACATTATCTAATGATACTCGACCGGTTAGACCACATCCAACACGTAATGAAGAGACTATAGCAACTGTAGCTGAGAGTGTACGCGAAGACCATGACGAATCGATTCGTCGTCATTTCCAGCAGCTTGGCTTGGAGTTTCCGATAACTTATCGTATTTTACGTGAGGTTCTCAGCCTAAAAGCGTACAAAATTAAACTTGTGCAAGAATTGAAGCCAGGCGACTTAAATTTGCGTCATATTTTCAGGGAATGGGCTTTGCAAAAACTCAATTAAAATCCGGTGTTTTATTTTGTTTAGTGATGATACCCATTTCCATATTTGGGCTGTTGAGTAACACGGAGAGTACCAAGAGCTAACATTATAAACAACGGTAATTTTTTTTTATAATCTAGCGCGCACCAAGGGAATGTGAATACCCTTTTACTGGCTTTTTATACTGGGCGCGGGCGGGTGGTTTTCAAACTGGACGGGACGAGCCAGTGCATCCTCAACCAGAGGGTCTTAGTACGTGCTAGTTGTTAGTTCGTTACATTAAGCCCAACCAGAAACCACTCCAACATCAGTGTTATGCCTTCATGTCAGAGTTGACGGCGACGGGATTTTCATATGACTAAATAAAAATTCTATGAGAAGACTTTTTCAGAGAATTGCTTTGCACGGGATTCAAACCCGCGACTTTCTGCTTGAGGAGTCTATGCATATACCACTACACCACGGCCATCTTATCGTCATCTTATCAGTGACCTGCATTTGAATTTTTGTTTCTATCGCTGCGACCACCGTATTGAATCTTGAGAGCTCTGAAGTAACGTTTGCGATGGCAAATTGTGCCTCCACTTGGGCGAACCAGATTTCCGGGCATTCATTCCAAAACGGAGGAAATTTGATCGAAACTTTGGTCACCTCATTCTGCTGCTGTAGACCTGTCGTTTACTGTCGCTGCTACTGCTGAACTGCTTCCTGTTGTACCAGCTCCGGTTGTATCGTCTACACACATAGCTAAGCAATTGGTCTGCTAGGCAGCAAGCGATGATAAGCCAAATAGAAAAATGTACCCTCGAATGTACAGTCGATATAGTGTGCGCAATATGAAATGTCTCGGGTTCACCAATTGTGGAAAGCTGTCTGATATAAAACGCGCTTCTCAGCTTTTCACTTCAGTTTTGATAATTTTATTTAAATCTAATAATAAACTTCATTCGTCAGAGTTGACGCAGACGGGATTTTCATATAACTACATACAAGTTACATGAAAAGACTTTTTTCAGAGAATTGACTAGCACGGGATTTGAACCCGCGACCCTCTGCTTGAGGAGTCTATACATATACCACTACACCATGGCCACCCCAAGTATGGTGTGGTTTATGGGCTAGTGGAATCATTGGTCCATATTTCTTCAAAAATGAGGCAAATCAGAATGTTACCGTCAAACTATGTGCTTCCTGAAATTCAAGCACATGGTCTCGGTGAGCTCTGGTTTCAACAAGATGACGTTACGAGCCATACAGCGCCTAGATCGTGCGATATCACACCTTTGGACTATTTTTTCTGGAGATATGTAAAACTCTGGTCTTCGGGAATAAATAAGGCAGCTACGATTGAGGCTTTGGAATGGACCACCTCAGACGTAGTTGTGGCCAATATTTATATGATATCATTTTCAAAAAGTAAATGCCATCAATCCTTCTTTTAACCGATAATTAAAATTTTGAGTTTTCTTTCAAATTTATATATTTTATTTTACATTATAAATCAAACCTTACGATAAATTAAGCTTTATGTATGTTTAAAGCTATTTTTGTCAGATAAAAATTGTCAAAAAAATTAAGAACAAGAGTGCTTACTAGAACAACCTTTATATATGAAGGTAAGTATTTAGTTTGTTAGTAATGTGATAACAAATATTTGTTATAAAATTCACTTAATAGAGCATTGCAATTTGCCATCAACCGGTCAGGAGAGATTTATAAATTATGGCGAAATAACTGAAAATAAGTTTGATAACTGATTGAACTTGTTGATACATTACTATACATACTATTTAAAATGCATCATTTCTTATTCGGTGCTGATATTTCTGTGATGTATCCATGTAGCTAGATAACTTACTGCAATTTTGCCCATTTAAGGTAGATAGGATGTCATGTATTAATATTGGGCATATTCCGATAAAATAATGCACATCTTCTGTAGCATTGTTCTACATATATTGTCTACAGCATTGTTCTGTCCCAGCTCGTGTCTAATAATGCTTGATGAACAGTCTAGACCACTCATTGTAGAACTTCCAACTTTTCCGTTTCTTTTTTTTTTTTTTTGGTAAAAAATACGTAATTTTCTGGGGAAATTAATTTTTTTTATTCAAAATACTGGCAATCGGCTTCTACAAATTTCGCCCATCCTTCAGGTAATTTATGAATAGTGTGCGAGAAAAACTGTTTGTCCAAACTAACTTCCAACTTTCTCGAAATCGCTGAAGCGCTGCTCTGCGAGCGTTTCCCCCATTGATGCGAAGAGGTGATAGTCAGATGGTGCCAAGTGTAAGGAGTACCGCGGGTGTAGAATGATGTCACATACAAGCGAATTCAAGGTGTCCTTCACTAGTTTTGCTGTGTGAGAAGTCGTGTTATCGTGTAACAAAATCACTTTGCCATGTCTTCTGGCCCATTCCGGTCGTCTTTCGATTAACATGTGGTTTAAAGTAATCATTTGTTGGCGGTTTCGCCTCCATTTCTCATCACCCGTCACAATTCGATGCAAAAATGATTTCCTTTCGTGGCGTTGAAGCAGCATTTCACAAGTGACTTTGCAATTTTCCATTTAACGTTCATTCAAACCCATTTACGGAATTTATTGATCTTCTCCATTGCCCGTAAGCGTCTGCTGATTGTTTCTTGTGACACATGTAATACTTCTGCTAATTCTTGTTGAGTTTGAGTTAGGTCATCATAAAATAACTCCTGCAATTGCTCGTGGTCTACCAGAGCCCTCACTTTCTTTCACATTGATATCACCATTTTTTATATTCTCGAAACATGTTCTAATTGATGAAGTGCGTTCACCATATGTTTCTACCAGCAAATGATGACTTTCAACACTTTTTTTATTTTGATGAAATAAGAAAAGCAATGGGTGCCGCAAATGTTCTTTTTCAGGCACAGAACTCGACATGATCACTCAATGACGAAACAAAAACGCTAGTTTTTGGCGAACTCAACTTGTGTGTGTTTGTAGTTAAATGTCAGATGTACAAAATAACGTTTATATATAAGTGTTGTTGAGGTGGACTTGAAGCGACTAGCCGCGACGAAATATTGCAATCAAAATATTAAAGGATCCCTTGTACAATATGGACAAATTTATACATTTGTAAGCGAAAATCAATATTTGTGGATTTTTGTCGTTATGATTTCCACATGAAAATATTAAATAGAAAATCTTGGGAGAAATTTGAAAAAAAATGCGTTTCAAGGAGAAGGTTAAGAAATTAAAATTAAAATTAAAATTTTGTTTCATAATGATCTAGATAGTGTTCTTTTGTACTTGTGAAAATATCGTTTCCAAGATAATATCAAAAGTTAATTTGTTCAGACGATAATATGAACAGATTTTTTTTTATTGATTTAATGTACTTACAATGTCTTCTTTATTTTTGAGGTTTTCAAATATATTTGACGTAGTACATAGTTATTTTCCAATAGCCCATTTTGTTTATTTTACTTTATGAAGTTGCCTTGTCATTTCACATTCAATCACACTCGATGCGAATACACTCAGTCATAAACGCACTTTTAAGATAAGCAGTCTAAGAGTATAAATATAAAACAGTTTTTAGTACAACAAGATTTGTGTTCCAGATTGTCTACCAATTAACCATCCAAACTGTACGTTTCAACAACGTTGCCAAATCAATCAACTTTTTTTATATGGTCAGTTACGATTATCTTATTTTATTCTATTTAATAATTATTTAATTTCTATTTTCGGCCGTTATAATCGTCCCGTTTAGAATACAACTGAACGGCTGCGTCTAACACTCACATATCTGAGACGCCGCAATAACGGAGAAATACTATTAGTTCAAGAGCTAGTGAATTTTGTTCGAGACTATTTCGTCAAAAAAATTTTGTTGTTGTTGTGCTGGAAGGATAGGTCACAAAACTGGAAATTTGCCGAACCTGTCGCGAGCGGTTTAAAATTTAAATTTTAAACTTATTTTGTTAAGTTTGAAATTTGGGTATATAGAATCATGGACAACCTCCTAGTAAATCTTTATCTGCAAGGGCAGAGCGAAATGCGGGGCATAACATCTCGGCATAGCCAGTTGAACTGTATTTTGCGTAGAGTTCGTTTTCAGGATAAGTGCAGAGAAATGATTCATATCTCTTAAAGTACTTGCACGATTGTAATACGAGTAAATGTACATTATTCAATGAACTTTAAAACTATGTTCAAAGTTTTATCCTAGCGCTTACACTTTTGAAAATTTTTAACCGACCTAACAATATTTGAAACGTATGGTCACTTAACACGTAAATTAGCTTACCAGTATTGATTTTTCCTTACTTATTAAATATCAGCATAGTTTTCAACACCAATATATACAAAATACAAGATCGATTTGTTATAAGTAATTGTAAATTAAAATAATTCTTCTGCACTGTTTTAAATTTTTTTCATTATGTTTCTTCAAATTCTTCTTTATCATTAGACTCTTCGTCGCTAGAATAGTTCAGATCATGGCCTGTAAAGTTTTAAGCTATGATTAATAATATTCATATTAGTAAAAGTGCCATTGATGCATACCTAATTCGCATTCTCGCTCATTTGATGATTGAATAATGATATCATTTAAAAATGTTGGCAATTGATCGCTTTTAAACCAATTGAAATCATATCGCCCATTTTTTCTGATCATCCGTTCTACTTTGGTGCCAAAGTAGTAGTTATTCGAAGCATCGAAATTTTTAAATCTGACATCAAATGATTCATTCAGATCATTCACCTTATATGTGTTGTTGAGCAATTCAAATCTTGTGTCGTCAACCTTGCCGATATTTTGGATATTGTATATGCGACACACAAATTTTTCAATACTTTTAAAATCGTATCTCTTAAGTTCAAATCAGTTTCTTCTAGTTTGGGGAATGCTGTCTGATATTCTAACGAATTTTCCAATAATTTTCCTGGCTTCAATTTTCCTTTTCTGAAAAACGCTGGACTATAATCACAGCCAGTAGTTGCGTGAAAACCTGGTAAGGCGCTTGGTAGCGGTTCTTTTAATACTTGGCATAATTGTGATATATCAATATGTCGATGAGAATTCCCAACTCCAACCTCCATTCAGATCTTTAATAGACGATGGAGGTTTTTCATATTCCCAAGCAGTACTACAAGGACATCTGTATCATAACATCTTACCATCAGTCGTACAATAAGTCAGTACCATTAGTACCATAACTGATTTTGCTTATGTGTTATTATTATTTTAGTATCTGCTTCCTCATGGTCTTCACAAGAGTATTTGGTGTCGATTACTTTTAGGATTTTATTGTTATGACATTCAAGTCGATAACAGAAATCATAATTTAAATATATTATTTGGTTGCCTATAAATGATACCACCGCACCATTCTCCCAATGTTGTATGAGGAATTTTACCAAAGCCACTTGAACCTGCAATTTTTAAGTTCTTTCATGAAATCTTATAGCCTTGTTTTCTAACAGGCTATAAGATATACTGCTCGATAAGTATATTTACTTTCAACGCCTGTTTTTTGTGCACTTGTGTTGTAAAGATTTTAGCAATTGTTTGTTCAATCAAAGAGCACAATTCATGGAATGCTTTTTGATTGCAATGTCTAACTACATTCCAGTAAGGTATTGGGTCATATAACAAGTCTCCTCAGTGTTTTGGCACATTTTTGAAAAACAATTTTCTTTATTCGAAATCGATTTCAATACATATTGAAATTGTACATATTGGCCGTTATTATCTATGACCTTTTGCTATTTTTCGGGTAGCTTCATAATTCCATCGGTGTAGAACGTTTGTGGTTTATCAGCGAAAAACTTGGCCACGTGATTTTCAGCGGCTCTTCGGTCGGCCAATTTTTTACCATGAAGAGAGTTTTGCAAAGAACGAAACAAATGGTAATCAGAGGGTGCAAGGTCCGGGCTATACGGTGGATGCATCAAACCTTTCTAACCAAGCTTCGTCAATTTATTCCGGGTCATCAAAGATGTGTGTGAATTAGCATTGTCATGATGGAAGACGACTCGCTTTCTGTTGGCCAATTCTGGTCGCTCTTTCTTGAAAGCTTCATTCAAATTGTTGAGTTGTGCTCGTTTTAGATGATTCCAAACTATCATATGGTTGATGTGCCGGTCTTGTCAGTTGTAACACATCATCGACTTTTTCAGTGACAGGCCGACCAGTGCGAGGTGCATCTTTTACATCGAAATTTCCGGAACGGAATCGAACAAACCACTCCTGGGTCCGGCGTTCACTCACAGTATTCTCACCATAAAATGCACAAATTTTTTGGCATATTTTTGGAGCGTTTTTCCCTTTATTATAGTAAAACAGCATCACATAGCGTATTTCTATAGATATATCACTCATATTCAAATCGGTATAACTTTTAACACGAGCAACGAATTACCCAACTGTATACCGAAAAAATGTAGCCTGACATGTCACCTTTCAAACACATGTTCGTTTGACACAATCAGATTAGTGTTCCCAGATAAATGGACACCAACACCATCTAGTGACAAAAAACCGCGGAGATTCAAATCAATTTCGTGTGTTGATTTATCATTGCTTTTTGATGGGAAAAAATGCAGCCGATGCAAAGAAATGGCTTGATAAGTGTTGCCCGGACTCTGCACCAGCCGAACGAACCATTCGCAAGTGGAGTGAAAAATTTAAAAGTGCTCATACAAGCACCGAAGATGATGCACGCAGTGGACGTCCAAAAGAGGCTGTTTCAGATGAAAACATAAAAAAAGTCCACAAAATGTTTACGAATGACCGTAAAGTCAAGTTGATCGAGATAGCTGAGGCTCTGAAGATATCAAAAGATTGTGTTGGATATATCATACATGAATATTTGGACATGCGAAAGCTCTGTTCAAAGTGGGTCTCGCTTTTGCTCACAGTCGACCAAAAACAACAACGTGTTGATGATTCAGAGGAGTGTTTGAAGCTGTTTAACCACAATAAAGCCTAATTTTTGCATCGGTATGTGACAATGGATGAAACTTGGCTCCATCAATTCACACCAGAGTTAAATCAGCAGTCAGCTGAGTGGCGAGCAGGCGATTAACCTCGTCCAATAGTTGCCCTCGAAGGCAACTATATTGATAAATAAAGTTGAATTTTTGCAAAAATGTTGTGTTTTACTATAAAACGGCACTGAGTTTTCAGCCCATGTTTTACATTTGGTATTGCACATCTTACATTTAGTGATTTGGTACATTTGTTACCTTAGTAGTAGGGAAAAGGTTTTGAAACAAAAGAAAAAGAATAAGCATAAAGCGTAGAAGCTAAACTGCTTCGGAATTATGCTGGTAATGGATCCTGCAGAAATGATGATATTTAATCTCAACTCCAGACATATTTTTTTCAGCAATCTTTTCCAACAATTCTTCATCATTCAATTCATTTGCATAGTTGATGTTATCGGTTCGTAGGGGTTGAATACGACCTTTATGTCGTTTTTGATTATTGTTATAAGAAATTCAAGTATTCTGACCTTCTGTGTTCACTTGTGAGGATACTGGTTGATAAATACAGGGTGACTGACTCGAACTGCAACTTTTTAAAATGCTATAATTTTTTTATTTTTTGATAAATTTAATTGTGCCAAAGCAAAAAATGTTGGAAAATATGTACATCAGTTTTGACGCATTAAAAATACGAGCGGAGGGCGACCATCGGTGGTTATGGCGGCCCAAACTATCACCGTCGGTGCTGCCTGCTTTCTGGTGGCCGTCCGAAGTTGTAAGTTTTCAAACGACAAAACTCAGTCATTTTGTTTGTTGACATATTGCTCTATAACAAATAGCAAGTCATCGGAAATAACCAAATTCGGCAACTCACCACTTTCGTGCAAGCGTAGCAACTCCTTCTCTCTTTCGACTCTAACTTTTTTCTGTTGCGGTGTAAGATCGTGTGTTTTTTGGAACTTCATTGGTTTGAGCCCAAGATCAGTTTTTAGTATGTGTTGCATGCGTTCCAATGATATGTTGAGCTCACGAGCCATTTTTTTTCCACTTCGACGCGGATTTCGCTCAGTTCGATTCTTCACTTTCCGAACCATTTCTGCCGATGTTGCTGTTTTTTTTATGACCACCTCCATGGCGTATTGCAACGCTGAGAGTATCACGGTAACGAGCTATGGTTCGAGACACAAATGATTTATTCACGTTGAGGGAGGGCTCTTACGATAGCTACTTGTGGTTTTCCAGCCAAATATAAAGCAATCACACTATCACGTTTGAATTCCGTCGCGGATAAAAAATTTTCAACACAACTGAGACGCAAATTGTTGAAAAGGCTTGTAAATAATAAAATTATCAGTCATGTGTCATTGTCATTTGAGCTCACAATAATGAACGGTTTGGAAATTTTAGCAGTCTGAAGATCGTTGCAGTTCGAGTCAGTCCGGGTTTATTTTCACAACTTACTCCAATGTGTTCTTCAGTTGCTTCTGCTTGCATCTGCAGACACCACTATCAATGGTATGTTGGTCAGAAGTATTTTTTTTTTGTTTTTTTTTTTTTTTTTTTTTTTATAATCCCGCGCGCGCACCAAGGATATATGAATACCCTTTTACTGGCTTTTCTCCAGGGCGCGGGCGGGTGGTGTAGTAGTTTGAAACTCAGGTATATTAGGTTTCGATATTTTTCCCAGAGGTGGTTGTCAAACTGAGCAAGTGCATTCTCAACCAGTGGGTCTCAGTACGTGCTAGTTGTTAGTTCGTTACGTTAGCCTAGCCAGCAACCACTCTAACATCAGTGTTAGCCCTTCATGTCAGAGTTGACGCCGACCGAATTCTCAACCAGTGGGTCTTAGTACGTGCTAGTTGTTAGTTCGTTACATTAGCCCAGCCAGCAACCACTCCAACATCAGAGTAATGCCTTCATGTCAGAGTTGACGCCGACGGGATTTTCATATAAATACATACAAATTCTATGAAAAGACTTTTTCAGAGAATTGCCTCGCACGAGATTCAAACCCGCGACCCTCTGCTTGAGGAGTGTATGCATAAACCACTACACCACGGCCACCCTAGATCTTGCAGTAGATCCAGTGTTTTTATTTTCAAAACTGGCACAATTGGAATCTACTAGTCTAGGTAGAGGGATTGCTTCTTCACAAAAATACATATATATTTTTTTAATGCCGTAAAGCGCATATAGCACTTACCGTGATAACCTTTAGTGCTACATAGAGCAGGTAGCAAAACAACATCACATTATTTAAGTTTTAACTTATCAAGAACTTTTAAACAGTCAAAACATTTTTTTAAACTTTCTTCAGTGAACAAAATAGTTTTTCCCAAATTATCACTACAAAAACGCACGTTAACTTTGACGGGGCCATGACTCAATGAATTCGACTCAAAGTATAAATCGGTCCAGCTTACAAATGTTCATTTTTGGCACAGCTGAAAGTTGGCAGAACAGATACAAGCGTTAAAAGCACGAAAATCGCACTGTCTCATTCATTAAGGATAAATTTAACAGTCAGAAATAAGCAAGTCAATAGACTGCTGCTAGCAATTCGTGCGTGTGATTGACTTGACAAATGAAAGATTTTTAGTTCGATATTTGCAAATCTGAAGACACATTATTTAGTTGTAGTTCAAATAGCTATGAACTAAGCCTATGTACTACTGAAATTAAAAAAAAATTAAAATTGCTTTTATTTAATGTGTGAAAATACCATAAGTTTCAAATGTTGTTAGATCGGTTAAAAATGTTTGTTTTGAAAGTTAAACATTTTCAAAAGTGTAAGCCGCTAGGATAAAACGCTGTACATAAATTTAAAGGTCATTGAATAAGCTTTTAAAAGCATTGCAATTACAATCGTGCAAATACTTTCTGAGATATAAATCATTTCTCTGCACTTGCCCCTGAAAACGAACTCTACGCAAAATACAGTTCGACAGGCTCTGCCGAAATGTTACGCCTGGAATTTCACTCTGCCCTTACAGATAAAAAAAGTTTAAAATTTATTTTTTTTTCTATGTATTTTTGTTTACCACGCCCTTCTCCTCGCCGTATCGCTCTTCCATTTATACCACACTGCATATTTCGGTTTAGAGCCTTATCATGCAAAAATACAGATGTGACACTATAATTTTTTTAAATGATTTTTTACAACTTTGGAGTCCCCAACTCCTCAAACCGTTCGCGACATCTTCGACAGAGTTTCCCGTTTATGAAGTAAAATTTTATTGACGAAATAATCTCGAATAAAATTCACTAGCTCTCCGATTATATATGGAGAATCAACGTTCAAGGGTTGAGAACACAACAAACCGTCATAACTTTTGTCCATCGCTTTTAATCTGCATTACCATAAGTTCTGAAGATCAACGGCACCGAGTGCAGACAAGCACACGTAGCAAGGTCTATGCTGTAATACTAGGTGAGGTGAAAAGTAACCTCCTTGGGAATGAAAAATTTTTTTTTTAAATGTTTTTTTATTTTATTCAATAAAGTTCCCTTTTAGTTTGATACACTTATTTCAGCGATTTTCCAACTTCTTGATCCCGTCCGAAAAGTAATTTTCCGGAAGGTCTGCAAAATACTCCTCCGTGGCGTCGATGATTTCCTCGCGTGAACTGAATTTCTTATTGATGACCCATTTTTTGAGATTTGGGAAGAGATAATAGTCCGAGGGAACCAAACCGAGCGAATACGGTAAATGCGACAGCAATTGGAGCCGTAACTCATTGATTTTAGCCATGGTTGCGATGCTCTTGTGGGCCGGTGCATTGTCTTGCAAAAACAATTTTTTTTTCGCCTCATGTGTTTTGCATTTGCACAATGCACAGTAGTACTCGCTGTTGATGGTTTTTTCTTTTTCGAGGTAGTCCACGAAGAGTATGACATGACAATCCCAGAAAACCGACGCCATAACCTTTCCGACCCATTGAGCTTCAATCGGCCGCTTCGGAGCACTCGTACCGGCTTCAGTCCATTGCCGGGCACTCATTCTGTTCTCTGGTTTTCAACAGTTACCAATCGACGCCAAATGTCGGTCTGATTCCGCATCAGCAAGTCCAAACACTCTTTCGAAATGCTCTCGCGTTCGTGTTTTTGGTCAGGAGTGAGTTTGCGCGACATCCAGCGGCAGGATAACTTTTTCATTTCAGTACTAATCTTTGTGGTATCTGCAAGCTCGCTCATCTTCACTTTCCGGTCAGCCATTTCATGTATTTTTTTGACATTGTCCTCTGTAACCGCATCGAAAGGCTTGCCGCTGCGGACTTGATCGTTAGTGGAGTTGCGGCCACCACGAAACATTCGAAACCAATATTTGACGGTGTAATCTGATTTATAATATTTATCCAACTTTTTTTTGTTTCCTTCGCTGTTTTGCCTTTCAAAAAATAATGTTTTATGAGAGAACGAAAATCGTTGTTGTCCATACTCAACATGATGTCAAACATGTCAACAACAATCAGCTGTCGAAACAAAACTAAAGACAGTATCGCACTGAAACTTGGCATGTCTGTCTAAATATAAACGAACTTCAATGCACTATAACCTTTTTTGCAGTAGCAGCGCATTCTGGCGGTCAAGGAGGCTACTTTTCACTCCACCTATTACATAATGAGAGCTATGTGGACTAAGAGCAGAATGGTAAGGTATACAATTTTTTCCAACGGAAAAGAAAGATCCTCACAGAGGATCCAAGAGATAAATGAACGTATCAATGCAACAAGACCATAACAAGAATCTATAGAGATGAGGGAGGAAATTTAGTAGTAGAGTCACAGTGAGTAATGAATAACATATATTTGCAAATTATTCAAGAACGGACACGACCCATATTCCGCTGTGAGTCACAATGAACTGCCTTGTCACCACTGAATTCACTTTCGCACTCGTATAGTAGTAGCAAGTAGCAAGAGTACTTAAAGATCTTAACATACACAAATCCGCTGGTCCAGATGGTATATCTCCCCTTCATCTAAAAAGGTGTTCATCTATGCTGGCAAAACCATTGCGTAAGCATTTTCATCAATCTAACTCCTTAGAACTCTTTCCGAGCAGATGGAAAACAGCATTTGTCCAGCCCGTCCATAAAAAAGGTGAATCTTTTTCCTCCTACTAACCCATTGCACTTACGTCCCTTTTTTTCTTAGGTCATGGGAGCAAAACACAAAAACTTCTTAATAACCGGCAGTACGGTTTTCGTAGCAACAGGTTCACTGGTGATTTCATGGCATGTCTCACAGCAAAGTGGAACCAAAGCGTACATCAATTTAGCGAAAGCAAGATAAATCCGTTCGATATTTCTTGATATTGGATAGATTTTGGCACCAGGCCCTTTTTTCGAAAATGCGTGCTTTTGGGATCGACGACTGTCTTCTTCAATGGATTAGAATTTACCTTTCGGTACTTTCAATTCAAGTTGTCTTGGATGGTTCCAAGTCTAATACACAAAATAAATGCTGATGTGCCCCAGGGCTCCGTTATGTTTCCGAAACTTTTTTAAATTTATATCAATGATCTCTTGTCTACCACTTCTAACCCAATATGTTCCTTTACTGGCGACAGTACTCTCAGCTTTTCATATTTGTTCACGGATTCACGTCCCAGCTCTTCGGCTGTAGAACGGTAACGACAGCGTATGCTAAGCTCATTAAATTCCGATATTAGCAGCATAACTAATTGGGGAACCATCAACAGAGTGGAATCTAATTCTTCCAAATCACATAGCTTTTTGCTGTTGCTGAAGCGAAATTTAAACACCCAGCCATTATCCATGAATGGTACTTGTATCGTAGAAACCGAAAAACTTTCTATTTTCGGTTTGTGTGTCAATGACAATTTACGTTGGAATAACCCCGTCTGACCTGGCCTGAAATATAAGGATTTTATCTGCCCAAAACTGGAGTACAATGCCCACATCTGGTTAGGTGCCCCTAAGACCTATCTGCACTTGCTAGATGAGTCGTGCGATAAATCTCATAGGTGGTGACAATATTACTCAGTTTTTCGACATCTTCGAACATCG
The DNA here is from genome assembly GCA_907269105.1 of Volucella inanis. Lineage (NCBI taxonomy): Eukaryota > Metazoa > Arthropoda > Insecta > Diptera > Syrphidae > Volucella > Volucella inanis. The sequence goes on from OU026157.1 coordinate 78,674,881, forward strand.
ACGTAACGTCTCCGGTCATACCTTGATGTATTGCTAGTTTCACCACCAGTGCTCCACCGAAATCGCTGTGAATTCTCATCAGTACACCCTCAAGTCCACCTTCGTACGTACTCTGAAATATCGTGTTTCTTTCCTAAGCCATATAACTCGCTTATGGAATGTCCTGTCGAACTCTTTTTTTGCTAGCCACTATAACTTGGAAACATTCAAAACCAACGCATATCGGTATCTCTCTTTTTTTCCCTCCCTTACTTTCTTTCGCCCGCGTTATGTGTAAACATCTTAAGGGTATATAAAATGCCTTATGCACGCGCCTATTATAAAAAAAAAAGTTCAACTTGAACGACGAAAGCCGAGTTTCCTGTCTGTCCGCCCAAAATGAAGTTAAGGTTGCAATATCTAAACTTAAGCATAACAAGGATCCCGGAGCCGACGGTCTAATTGCTTGTAAAAGCTGACAATCAATGGCAGAACACAGTGAGCTATCATTGGTGTACTTCCAAGAATTTAAGGTATTGAACGAAATAAGCAACATCGATGGATCGGACAGTATGTAACAATAGAGAGCTACAACTTTGATTTTGATGTCATTAGGGTTTTTGGCCACTCTGGCTCCTCTATTGAGTCTGATAACAGCTTATCAGAAATTAAATCGGTATTTCTTTGGCCCAAGAAGGTAACAATGTAGAACTCGAAGAAATAACTCCGTAAAGGAAGATCTTAGGCTCTTACACAGGAATGTACTCAAACTAGAGACTATAATATTTCTTATATGAAGGGTTTTCAAAGAATTTTGCTTTGAAATCGCATTAGAAAATTTTGAAGAAAATAATTCATCTAATATTACAAATGTCCAAATCTTTAGTATTAGTATCATACACAAATTATTCTGAATACGATTAAAATCATATAATTTTTACAAATACTCGTATGTAGCTTAAAGTCATCTACATATAAACAATATTCAGAGCTCTTAGTTACAAAATAACTTCTGGATACCTAAAACAGCGAATCCGCAACGTTGGGCTGCGATTGCCACAATGAGCAGGAAGAATACAAAAAGGGATTTAATTTTCTTCGATTGTTATAAAAGAAAATTTGACTGATGATCGCGTACCTATTTATTTATTTGTTATTATCATTTATTTTTAAATCTTGCCGATTTAAAAATTCATTGATAGAAACTGCATACGAAATTACGCTTAATATTCAGAAATTAGGAATAGTTTTGAATAATATATTCAACAAAAACGTTATAATGAATCTATTGGCAATCACCTAAATTCTGCAAGGGCCAATCAAATCTTGGCGTATTAATGTAGTGTAACGTTTTGAATAGTATATTATATTATTTTGTAGTATCTTTCTACAAAGCTGGAATCGTTTTCCTGGCAATTCGTTATGAATTATCTTCAAAGTTTACAGCTTACAAACTCGTTTAAATTACAATACAATAAAAAACATCGTCCTTGATTTTTTGATCAATTTTTCTTTACTTATAAACTTTATAAATATATATGTATATCTAAATTATGTGAATTAATAATTTGTGTTGTTTCTTAAAACTTCAGCTGGAACATCTGGAAGATTTTTTAACGCTTTTACTTCATACTTTGTCCACGGTGGTAAGGCTTGCATTCGGTCCATTTTAAACTATTCTAAGAAACATCTTACTTCATATCATGTTTCTTTATTTATGGGGTTGCTCCTTCGACTTTTACGACTAGTAAATTGCCACACGGCAATTCCTATCTCTCACCATTAGTGATGATAATAAAAAGAGTTTAGGGACGGGAGGAAGGAACCCAGGAAGATGAGGAAATAGTGAAAGACTTCATAAGTTCTTTACAGAATTGTACTCGTAAATACGAACACTTGCAAAATGAAATAATGGGGGTCAGTATCGGTTTAGGTGTTTGACATAAAGCTTCAATTGAAGTGATTCAGCAGCAACAAACTTAATTTTTCGGCCCATAGGATCTATGTGAAGTGCAGAGTCATACAATATATTTCACAAGAGAGTCTACTGCCAAACTACCAGCAAAATACTATCATAGCTCAAAGATATACGAATATTGTGGCACAAAATTTTCGAATAGGTATAGTAAGCGGAACTGTTCAAACTCCAGTTCCTAAAAGCAGAGTGAACCTGCAACCTAAGACAGTAGATATGTTTTATGATATGCTTCATATAAATGAAGCAAAGGAGAGTAGATGAGACATCATAAACGAGAGAAACTAGCAATTTATACTTAAAGCACTTTGAATTTGAAAAACACCTTCTAGGAAACTCTGATGGAACTTGAGTATCTATTGCTTCCCACATAAGTTTTCCGAAGAATTTAGTTGACAAAATCAGCTGATTTGTCAAGGCAAACGTTTGTCCACTATCGGTTTTTTAAAATGCAGACTTTCACGAATCCGTGTACTTCTTTCTAAATCGTGTTTTAGTACACTTATCGACATTCGTATCGTTTTTGTAGACCTTTTATGTAGAACAAACCTTTAAGTATAACGCGAATTTTCCAGTTACGAAGTATTGGGGTCTATCGTGTCAACAACATCATTCCACACTGACTCTATGTGCGACATCATCAACACAATTTCCTTGGTGGTTGATTACAGAGTGTAAGTATTATAAACTCACATACGATAATTTCAATAAAAAATGTTGCACGACATTAAAAAGCAGCGATCTTTTTAAACTATTTCCGTGTACGCCAAATATAACTTAGAATTTTTCGGCTTTTTCTGTTGTGTTTTACCGTCGTCATACATTTCGCGTTACATTTTTTTAAGCGTCTCAGGCACATTTGGTTATATTAGCGGCGCCGTTCGTATAAGACCTCTAAGAGCTCTATCCCACTTTTTTCAAAATTGAAGAAGATGATATGCAGATATTTCGAGGCGTAGTTATGTTTCTCCATCGTTTTCCGTAAACTTTAAATAGAGTTTAAAGTCGACAAAGCTGTATTTAATTAAACAACATTGCATTGCCGATTGCCTTGATATCACTGGCATAATGTCACAAAATTTAACAAACGATTTGTCGATCGGTAGCTGTTGTGATTTCCTGTGCCGCCTTTGACTTAATTTTAATTGTCGCTTGAACATACTTTTCACTTCAATAACACACATCCAGTTCATCCTTTTCACTGCTTTGCTAACTTTAGTTTTCGTAAAGTCTGCCGTTCCTGAATTATAACATACGAGTAGTGAATCTTTAATGTATAACTCCCATACCATACTGTCACCATCAACTTTTTGGGCCACTCTTCTGCCTTGGAAAATCCAAATAGAACCTTTTCTACAGAGCCAAGAGTATTGGTTTAAAATTTTAAAACTTCCAAACATCTTAGCATATTGGTTGGTGTTAAGAGTTCTAGATAAACCTTCAACCAACTGCTTCTGTCCACACTTTGGCTATTTTCGGGTCAAAAATCTTGTTCGTAAACCAGTTTCGAACAGTTTTCTCGTCGCAGGTACGCATAACGAACCAAAAATTCATCAAATTTCCCAAGTTGCAGTATCTGCGTTAATTTTGTATCAATTGAAAAAATAACCTGAACTAACTGTGAAGTTTTATATTTACCATTAATAAATTTAGTCTGCAATTTTTTTAGAAAATATATATAATTTCCTTTTCAACCTCACATCACTTTTGGAGTGTCCAGAAAATCTCCAGTACTTTCTTCCGCAAAATATAATTGAAATTCGGGGAAAAAACACATTAGTTAACAAATTTTTAATTAATTTAATTATTTAATTTAATTTATTACACAATACACTTATTTGCCAACGATTTCGGATGAGGCGGTGGCATTAGCTGATGAAGAACTGCTGCCACCACCGGTACCAAGGCTTTGTGAGTGCGCTGAAGCAGAAGCGCTGCTAGAACCTGCACCACCGAGTCCAGGACCACCTCCAATTTTGCCTCCGCCACCACTATGTCCGGATCCACCACTATTGACGACGATGGCCACAATGAGCATGAAAAATACAATAAGGAATTTCATCCTGTTTGATTTTTGTCAAAGTAAATTTAACTATTGATACTGATCGCTCTTTCCCTCGGGTATTTATAGGAAACTGAAGATTTATAAGCTCATATATAAAAACTGGTATTTTGTATGCTAAATATTGAGATACCATGTTTTACATAAACGAAAACAAAATTCATTTCGATTGAAAAATTTCATAACAAGTTCTAGTTTTATGAGTGTGTAGAACTTTTGACTGTAAAGTGTAAAGCAATGTTTTTTTCTTTTTTTTTTAAATAGATGAATAAACTTGTAGTTTACCAAAATCAGCCAGGCGAACCACTAGCTTAACACATATGGTATGTATTCGTATGTATATGTTGTTGGAATAAAATATTTCCGAATATTAAGAATTTATTTATGGTTGATGCTTAACTTGTTATTAACAAATATTTTACTTTTTAAAAACAAACAGGCAACGAGTTATGCAATATCTGAAGCTTTTTTTAAATAAAAATGTCTTTCAATGTTAAAGGATTTTAAGGTAGCTGTTCCCGACTTGATTTCGAGAGCTTCGTTCCAAAACTTGATCACGTTTTCTAGAATCCTGAATGTGCCCTTGTAGGTGTTTAGACAATAAATAAATAATGAGTCATTTACTGAATTCTATGTGGTTGATCTTTTTGACAGATCATGTTAACTGGATGTTGGATCGCCAGGACATTTTGCCATCGAATTTGCCACCGAAGCCAATAATTTTTGTTTGGCCTCTTCCTTAAATCTCGACTGGGCTTGAGCTTCTATTGCTTTTTGGACTAGATTTTTCAAACGATCCCCTTGAAGCCTTAAATTTCTCTACTCTCGATTTCTACCATCGGATGCGCGTATTTTTTAGAAAATCAAGACGTAAAACGATTAAAAGTATGGAGGTGGCCCCAAGCAACTATACTCCAAATGGTACTCGAAATAGCGACAATCCTCCCGTGGTCTTCTCGACTAAGGCCGGGGCAGGAATTTTAGAGGCCCCAACCAATATACTACTGAAACTCCCCGCCGGTTTATACGCTGTTGGATCACTTGATTCAGATGACTCTTGAAGCTCTTTCTACTAAAAAATCAATAAATTGAGCTGTAACGATAGAGAGGTTACCGCAGAGGCCCTGACAATTACAATTAAACTAAATCAGGATAGACCAGAATAGTTGGTTATAGTGCTTTTATTGATGGTTTGTCTCGGGAAATCGAAAAGATGGAACGGGCTCCAGAAAAGGCATACTCTGAAGAACTACCGTCTAAGGGACAGTTAAAAAGAAACGGAGACTTGGGCAAACGCGCGGCGCTAAGAGATGGCGTGGGTGCCAAAAGTCTTACTACCTCAGCGGCCGCGCCCACATCTTCTGTCCCGAACAGTGCCAAGAGAAAGAAAATTTCCGGCAATCCCTCTGTCGATTGTTATCTCTGCGCATAATGTCCTGATGAAAGCGATTGTGCAATCTGCAGTTCCAGTGGACTGAAATACCAAAACCACCGGTGGTATCACTCGCACACGATGCTCGGACAAGGCCAAGTGTTACGGCCATTAAAGTTTGTAAATCTGGTCGACGAATTGTCGGCTAGTGCGGTAAAATACCCGCTGAGATACAACTCTCGTGGTGGCTTTACCAGTGGACAAGACCCGGCTGAAATCGGTGCTGCAACCAGCATAAATTTGTTGCAGACGTCATTAACGGTTATCATCATTAGCGAGTGGTCGTAGGAATGAAGTAATAAATAAATTCCATCAATACATACGTATAAGGTGCATAACAAGTATGCACTATTGTTTCATCCACATACTCGTATGTATCCTTAAAATATTTTACATATTTTGTAATAAGATTTGGTGGTCTACGATGTTAAGAAACGGCACTATTACCTATATACTGTATACTGTACCAGTGGTCTTTTTTTCGCATTACGAAACTGAAACTTTTTTCTTATATCATCTTGACTCTACTCGCATATTTATGGTAAATTGTGTGTTCCAATATTCCCACATATACAGGGTGTCTCCTAGTTCATCAAGTTCATCATTTTGGGTATATTCTTAGAAAAAAACCGTTTTACAGCTTACTTTGGTGTACCATAACCTATGTTAACGGAAAGAGATTTGTTAATAAAAATAGTATAAATTTCATTTGTAACTGTGTTTAAACAAAGTTGATAACTTGTTTGAGTCTTCAAATATCTAGTTTCTAAGCCTGTTCCATTTTTCTTGCCCATGCTAATTTTTGACTTTGATGTCACTTTTATCCAGAAAATGCGTCATAAACATAATGTTGTACTACTTTTTTTATAAACGTAACAATAATAAAAAAAGAAATCATTAACAAGTTTTCAGAAAAAAACTTATAGGTTTTACGATACTTTGCACAACCTATAGCAGCTAAAATAAAAAAAAAAAGATTTTTTGCTTTAAGCTCTAAGGCTATGAATAAAATAAGATTTTGTGTGGTTATAGATAATTTTTATTTTGTTGGTGTACTAAAATAGTTATAACAGGTGCTCAAGGTATTCTCCTTGCTTTTCTATGCATGTAAGAGTCCGTTTTTGGATTTCACAGTGAATGTTTAGGTGCAAAGTGCTAAGTCATCACTTTTGTTGACGCTTCCAGAATACGCTCTTCTAATTTACTTAAAGTTGCTATTTTGGTAGAACAAAAAAGTTCTTTCATTTTTCCATATATAAAAATAACTCATAACTGTAAGATCAAGAGATCTTATCCTTGACAAATAAGGGGACACCCTGTGTATACATGTATCCAACGTTTAACCAGTGGAGAAAGACATGATTTAAATTTGCAAAAAAAAGACATTGATTTGAGTTTCTTGTTTAATTTATTTAAACTGTTGTTATTTTTTGAATGAATTGAAATTTTGAGATGATGCGGCAGCATTAGCTGATAAAGCACCGCCACCACGGAAACCGCCTTGGTTGGAGTTTTGCGATTGCGCTGAAGCAGAAGCATTGCTAGAACTACCGCCACCGAGTCCTAAACAACCCCCAAGCTTGCTTCCGCCACCATGTACGAATCCACCCCGTTGGGCGGTTATGGAAACAAAGAGCATGAAGACTACAATAAGGAATTTCATCCTGTTCAATTGTTGTCAAAGTAAATTTTACTATTGATGCTGATCTCGTTTTAATTTACAAAAACCGGTATTTTGTGTGCTAAACATTAAGATATTTTGCAAAAACGAAAATAAAATCTCCTTCATTTGAAAATTCTTAAAACAAGTTTTAGTTTTATGACGTCTAGCAGTTTTAATTGGGATTCACCTAAATTTACAACGTGCCGGTTGAACTTCAAGAATGACGTACATGTGGTGATGGAGTGAAACATTCCCGAGTATTTAGAATTTATCTACATATTGTTGTTTTTTTGTTATAACATCTTACTTCTGAAAAGCACTCAACAAGTTACGAGTATACGAGTATAATAAAATATCAAGCAATTTACGTACTTAGATTGCGTAGGGTAGATCCTCTTTCATGTTAATCAGCTAAATGATTCTGAGACCCAATTCAGATATCCATATCCCTAATTCAGTTAATTCAAAGTGTTAAGCTTCAAGCTGCTTAATGGTTCAAGAGCAATTGCGAATTGTAATCTCAAAAATTGCTATAAGTGATAACGCTGATTGGTTTAATTGACTTCTAAAAAGTGAAATTATTCCTTTAGGAATGAAAACAATCCAAAAAAGATCCTACAGACCCTACTTATTAGACTTATCCTTATAATATAAATTAGGAAAGTTTGGTGAGAGCGGTTTCCATTTCGATGCCAACATCGAGAATTATTCGAGTACGTAACTCCCATTACCATTAATGGAGACGTAGTGAAGAATATGGACAGATATAATGAGGACTGATAGCGGGTGCGCATAGTAGTTTGAGATTCTTCCTCACTAAGAACACATTCCGTCTATAACAATTTGTTTGTCACTACAACTGTGTTACTAAGATAATTTTTTATAACGAAATAAATGCTTTCAGGAAGGGTTTCTCTCTTGAAAATTCCAGTTTGTTTTGCTATTTACTTACTTACTTGCTTACCTACTTAGTTTAGGGTGACGCTGGACCTTAACCAGCATACCTCTCCAGTCATATCGGCCTTTGGGTAACTGCGATTTAGATGCCCTTCTATATACTTGTGCATGCGGCCTAAGGTGAGGTTTTCCTTCAGACTCGTTGGAATCGTTATCACTGGTCTTCGGTATTTGATGCTGGCGAAATATGAGTTGTTTAGCTTTTGCTGCAGTTATTCTAAATTTTATATCTTCTCACATTGGCCGAAACAAGGTGGTGATCCGAGCCAATGTTGGTTGCTTATAACATTCAGATCTAAAGAATATTGGAAGCTATTATGTTTATCACAATGTGATCAATTTTATTTAGAATTTGGTAATCCAGAGACATGTGGAAATGAGGAAACCATGTCCTTAGTAATATTTCGTACCACAGCAAAGTCAATAAGATTAAGTCTGCTGTTATCCGCGGTGTCTAGGCTATGCTAGGCTAGTCTTTCTAACTGTCCTACCAAAGATATACTCTTTTCCTATTCTGGTTTAATACGATTTTAACTTCGTACTTCGAACATTCCTCATATGTCTTGTCGAGAAGCTCCCAAATGATTTTTTTCATAACGTGAGCCAATGAATCAGATCGGAAATATATATATCCCAATCCAGACCACTCTGTATATCACAGTTTTCATCCTCCTAATGTCCGGCAGATTCCATAGCATTTCCCAAGTGGTGATGATAGCGTGATAGTAGTCAAGGACCTCTGCAGCAGGTGGTTCCCCTTTAAACGTTTCCAAGGTTCGTCGTACAGACTTATAAGCCCTATGATGGCATAGGCTAGAATTATGCTACTGGCCGAGGTAGCCCTTAACATTTTAGCCTGCATGAGTAAGGGTTTACAAAACTTACCTGAGAGGTAGCTCATTGGCGGTCTCCTTTAACTGCAAGGGAGAACTTCGCTACGAACTTGATTTTTGCACTGCTGGCCAAAACCAAGTTATAAGACAGTCAGCAGTTTCGCGAGCAATCGCTGGGCGTGTCCTTGTTTCGCTTTTTTTCTATAATTTGCGCAAGGTATTTGACTACCCTTATAATCCTTGTATACAGCGGAGGAGGAAAATCAGGGAAGATGGAAACAGAGGTGCCGATGAATGTTGGTTTTAATTTTTTTAGGTTATAATGAATAGGAAATAAAGAGCTAGGCAGGGCGTTCCATAGGCGAACTGTGCAGATTAGGAACAAGTCATGACATTTTAGAGTACGTCCGAAAGTGGGCTTGAGGATATACCGATGAGTATTCATAGCAAGATGGGTGTTACGGCGATTGCAAGGGAGCACTGGTGGTTGAAACAGCGATTAAACAAAGTGGGACACGAGAAATTGCGTTAATGGCTGGTTGTTTAAATTTCGCCTTAACGACAGCAGACAGCATTATGTTTTGAAAGCATTAAATTCTACTCTGTTAGTGGTTCCATAAAGAGTTAAGCTGTTAATATCAAAATTTAATGAGCTTAACATACGCTTCTACAGCCGAAGAGCAGCGACGTGAGTTAGAAAACGAATATGAAAAGCAGAGAGTACTGTCGTCAGCAAAGGAATATACATATTGGATTAGAAGAAGCAGACAAGAGATCTTTGATGAAAATTAAAAAGAGTGTCGGAGACAGAACGCAGCCCTGAGGCACACCAGCATTTATTTTGTGAAAATCAGATTTGAAACTATCCAAAACAACTTAAATTGAACGTTCTGAAATGAATTTTCTTATCCATTGAAGAAAAGAGTCATCGATCCCAAAAGCACTATTTTTGGCAAAAGAGCCTGGTGTAAAACTCTGTCAAATGCCTTAGAAATATCAAGTGAAATTATCTTGTTTTAGCCGGATTGATGTATGCTTTGGTCCCACTTTTTGGTGAAACATGCCATCAAATCTAATGTGGACTTGTTGCTACTAAAATCATGCTGCCGGTTATGAGAATTTTTTGTGAGCTGACGGTTTATCAGCGTTTCCATGACCTTAGCAAGAAGGGACGTAAGTGCAATGGGTTTGTAGGAGAAAAGAAAAGAAGATTCGCCTTTTTTAGGGACGGGCTGAACAAATGCTGTTTTCCATCTGCTTGGAAAGAGTCCTAAAGTGTAGGATTACGCAAACAATGAAAGGCACCTCTTTAGTATACGGGGAGATATGCCATTTGGACCAACGGATTTGTGAATGCTAAGATCTTAAAGTACTCTCGCTAGTACAAGACTGCGAAAGTGGGTTTGTCCCATTGCAGATTCGACGTACTCAATTGTAGGCGGAGATAGAGCACAATCTAGGAGTGTTGAATTAGCCGCAAAGTGTGCAGCCAGCAGATTGGCCTTGTCCAAAGATCTGACAGCTTGAATGTAAGATTTTAAACGAACGACTAAAAATGTTAACTACTTTTGGGACATTGTAGTATTTTTTGCCTCAGTTTTTGGTCGTATTGGAATTTGACACGTTTAAGAAATACGTTGCAGTCATTCCTGGATCATTTTAACCTTTTTCGGTTTTCCTCTGTCGGTCGGGTTGGTCTTAAAGGACCGAAAAAACAATTCTCTAACACTGACAGCATCTTTTCAGCTTGAATCATACCATGCCTTTTCTTTTGGTTTGATACTCTTCATCCGATGAGGATAAAGGATCTCATTACAAAGAGAATAGTGTCTGTGATCATATTAACTCGGCATCCACATCATTATCGAGGAAATATAATGACCAGTTAAAATTTCTAAAAAAAGGTGTTAAAACTACGGTGGGAGTACGAGAAATTAGCTGATATAATATAATGCTCCGACCAGCCTGGAGGTTAGAGCACATCAACGGTGTACTAATCAGGGTAAGAAATTAAAAATACCATAAGTCAAGGATGTTGGCGGTGTGATTATCAACGTCTGGTATTTGTGTGGGCTCATTTACAAGCTGGGTCAAGTTGTTTTCCACAGCGAAGGGCACAACATTTCGCCCTTCGGGTGTTGTCTGTCCAGAGTGTCGAAGCCACCCAGAACTGTGTATATTGAAATTGCCTGTAATCAGGATCGTTAAAGGTCGAATTGCTGTCCAGTTTAAAGGTTCTGTAAATAAAGCAATAGTGGATAATTTTCTTACGGAGATGGAATTTTGCCACATGAAATTGAATTCCGGATTGGAAAACTCCATGTTGGAGTTTGGAAAGTTACATCAGTTCGCACGTAATTGTCGAGACGGCGGTGAGAGAAGAATAATGGAATTATAATAATTCGTAGCCAAGTAGCTTCAGATCGGAATGATATGAGAGGTGTGGGCGGGGATCTACCTGTGTTTCACTAAGTGCCAAAACAACTGCTCTGTATTTACAGACGTAGACGTATGCAAAAAGTGATTACTTTTCAGCCCGCGGATATTGGCTATATCCGCTCTAAATGCCCGAGTCATAATAAAAAAAGAAAACACAAAAAACACAAACACCGACGATACTAAGCACAACTGTTAAGTAGAAGTTTGGAGTTGGTTTACCGTTTACCGCTATCTGTCGCTACAATGTCTCCGTTCACTTAAATTTTGTCCTTTGTTGAGAAGATATTGGTTTCATCTTTGCGCAAAGATAATCGTCGTTTCTTATGTACCGCCAAGTATGAACAATTTCTCTTAGCACTATATTCTCAAAACTTTGTAACATATTGGCCTCCGTTGGCACAGTTACAAAGTTGTGTACCCTACTTCTATTTAGTTTTAGTGCCTACTTGTTTTTGTTTACAGTTTTTAAAATCTATTCCAATGTTTCTTGCAGATCCTTTTACGACACGCTCAGTAGATTAGTCATGAACGATTGGGAGAGTACCGCAGAGGGTCGGGCTGTTATGGTTAAACTTCATCAGAAATTAATCCGGCCTTTCAACCAGCAAATGATGTAGTTAAATGGATGGTTTTTTTTTATTTTGCGAAAAAATGCATCCTCCTTGGGAATGAAAAAAAATTTTTTTAAATGTTTTTTTTATTTTATTAAATATAGTCCCCTTTTAGTTTGATACACTTATTCCAGCGATTTTCCAACTTCTTGATCCTGTCCGAAAAGTAATTTTCCGGAAGGTCTGCAAAATACTCCTCCGTGGCGTCGATGATTTCCTCGCGTGAGCTCAATTTTTTATTGATGAGCCATCCTTTGAGGTTTGGGAAGAGATAATAGTCCGAGGGAGCCAAATCGGGCGAATACGGTGGATGCGACAGCAATTATAGCCGTAAGTCATTGTTTTGCAAAAACAAAATTTTTTTTCGCTTCATGTAAGGCCGTTTTGCAGCGCTCCAATAATGCACAGTTATACCCGCTGTTGATGGTTTTTCATTTGCCATGGATATGCCATGACAATCCCAGAAAACTGACGCCATAACCTTTCCGACCCATCGAGCCTCCCTCGGCCGCTTCGGAGCACTCGTGCCGGCTTCAGTCTATTGCCGGGCACTCATTCTGTTCTCTGGTGTGTAATAGTGGATCCAAGTTTCATCAACAGTTACCAATCGACGCCAAATGTCGGTCCGATTCCGCATCAGCAAGTCCAAACACTCTTTCGAAGTGCTCTCGCGTTCGTGTTTTTGGTCAGGAGTGAGTATGCGCGGCAACCAACGGCAGGATAACTTTTTCATATGCAAAATATTGCTCAAAATATGGCGTGTGCGCTCAGTACTAATCTTTGTGGTATCTGTTAGCTCGCGCACCTTCACTTTTCGGTCGGCCAACACTATTTCATGTATTTTTTTGACATAGTGCTCTGTAACCGCATCGGAGGGCCTGCCGCTGCGGACTTGATCAGTAGTGGAGTTGCGGCCACCACGAAACACTCGAAACCAATATTTGACGGTGTAATCTGACGGAGCATTAGCCCCATAATATTTACCCAACTTTTCTTTTGTTTTATGAGAGAACGAAAATCGTTTTTGTCCATACTCAACATGATGCCAAACACGTCAACAACTATCAGCTGTCAAAACAAAACTAAAGACAGTATCGCACTGAAATATGGCATGTCTGCCTAAATATGAACGGACTTCAAGGCACCATAACCTTTTTAGCAGTAGCAGCATTCTGGCGGTCAAGGAGGTTATTTTTCCTCACCTCCGCAACCTCGTAAATCCAAATGAAACAAGACCGATTTACCTATGCGGCATATTTATTTAAGTATGCGGCTATTTCCTCTCTGACACTAAACTACGTCAAGCGGAAACATTGTGTTGATTAATTACGGGAGCTAGCTAAAGCTTTTTCCTGGCAATATCTACTTTCTGCCAGTGTAAAGGAGCTTTCGACAAGGCATGCACGTATACAATTACGCATATATTATGCGTTGGTCTTAAGCATAATAAGCTTTTACGAAAATATATCACTGCTGATTTTACCAGACTTCAAAGAACGATTTGTGTGGGACATTTTGATTTTTTTAAGCATGCTTGATATTAGTATCATGTGCTGCACTCTCAAAGCCGTTTTCCGTTTAAAAAGAACTTGTTTTTGTAAGAATATGCACTGGAATTTTAATGACCTTGCGCGGCGACATAGGACTTTGGTCCAATTGACATGCCATTTGGTGCAATGACACAGGAACTCCTGTGGGCTCCTTATGTTTAAATATTGTGTATGTTGATGAATGGTTTCACTTTGTTTAGACAGAGAAAATAAAAAATAATATTGTACGAGTATACTCCATTGGTATGTAAATAAAACTTTTACGATTATGTCAGTGATGCTACACACTTGATCGATGATTAAATGTAAGCTTGAACCCAGGTTTGTGATCCGATTTCATTCTTCACTAGCCGGCTTCAAAAATTTGAGTTGTATTTTCTCGAAAATATTTGATATGAATGTACCAATTTACAAGCGACTCTTGTCACTCGGCGGTTCTCCTGGTTTTAGAACAGTGGTGTTCCACTGTAATAGTGCGGTTTGAATAAAGTGAAGGTTAATGAATTCTTTTCTAGGAAACATCTTTTGTTGTATGTTTTAGTTTCTTTAATTTTTTGTTAAAGTTTCTCAAGCATTAAAGGTCTTTTTACTCGTATGTAATTGCCAGGTGCTATTTTCGGTACATTGGTATCATGGAAAATCTCCGTTTTTCCTTTCTCTTCTTTCCCCTATTCAAAATTATCAATCTTCCCTTGTGAAGCAAATAACGAAATTGCTTTTCGGAGTTTCCAAGTTTCCAGCAAGGTTCGCAAATTGTGCATGTGAATTTTACTTTGTTGCCATTTCTTACCTACGTGCTTAAATTTTATTTTTGGTGGATAATGTAGACCAACATTTATGGGCTTTTTTCTTTAGTATTAAGTATGATTCCATGCACTATTCTTAACGATTTAAGGGAGGCATTCAACACTAAATTCAAGGTATTTTAAGTAAGCTCAGTTCATTATTCTATTGAACTTCTTGAAGCTTTCCAAATTTGTAATTCTGGCAGTAATACGTGGGCTGAAAAGTCACTGCTGTTTATAAGAGAGGGCACCACTTGATTTAAATCCATACCATTCAGTTAGTATTAACCTTCAAAAGGTACGTGTATATTTGACAGCTGTCGGACGATTAGTTCTTGAGATATAGCGTTGTGAGTGAAGCAACTTTTGTTATTTTGAAAAAAATGGGTTCAAAGCAATTTCGTGTGTTGATTTATCATTGCTTTTTGATGGGAAAAAATGCAGCCGATGCAAAGAAATGGCTTGATAAGTGTTACCCGGACTCTGCATCAGCCGAACGAACCATTCGCAAGTGGATTGAAAAATTTAAAAGTGGTCATACAAGCACCGAAGGTGATTCACGCAGTGGACGCCCAAAGGAGGCTGTTTCAGATGAAAACATAAAAAAAGTCTAAAAAATGATCGAGATAGCTGAGGCTCTGAAGATATCAAAAGAGCGTGTTGGATATATCATACACGAATATTTGGACATGCGAAAGCTCTGTTTAAAGTGGGTGCCGCGTTTGCTCACAGTCGACCAAAAACAACAACGTGTTGATGATTCAGAGGAGTGTTTAAAGCTGTTCAACCGCAAACAAGCCGAATTTTTGCGTTGGTATGTGACAATGGATGAAACTTGACTCCATCACTTCAAACCAGAGTCAAGTCGGCAGTCAGCTGAGTGGCGAGCAGGCGACGAACCTCGTCCAAAACGACCAAAAACTTAACAGTCGGCTGGCAAGGTTATGGCATCCGTATTTTGGGATACACATGGAATAATTTTCATCGACTATCTCCAAAAGGGGCAGACTATCAACAGCGACTATAACATTGCGTTGTTGGAGCCTTTAAAGGACGAAGTCGCAGAAAAACGGCCGCATTTGAAGAAAAAGAAAGTGCTTTCATCAAGACAATGCACTGTGTCACAAGTCGATGAAAACGATGGCAAAATTGAATGAATTCTGCTACGAATTGCTTCCCCACCCACCGTATTCTCCAGATTTGGCCCCCAGCGACTAATTCCTGTTCGCAGACCTCAAAAGAATGCTCGCCTGAAAGAGATTTAAGACCGATGAAGAAGTAATCGCCGAAACAGAGGCCTATTTTGAGACCAAACCGAAATCGTACTACAAAATTGGTATCGGAAGATTGAAAAATCGTTTCAATTAGTGTATCGCACACGAAGGCAACTATATTGAATAATAAAGATGAATTTTGCAAAAATTTTGTGTTTTACTATAAAACGGCACCGACTTTTCAGCCCATGTGTTAAATCCGGCTTTTGTGCTGATTATTTGTACCTGGACTTTCACTTATTATCCAGATAATTGGAATATGGACAGAGAGAAAGTTAAAGTTTTCGTCAGCCATATTTAGATTGCTTAATATTTCTTTTGAAATCAATAAGTCGATTAGTTGGGGTATATCATATTTATGGAATCTCTTTCAGTGTACGGCCACAACTATGTTGCATACCCCCTACATAAAAGATACTTGCTTTGAAGTCCAGGGGTGTATGTCGCACAACAAAATAGTCAGCTAAAGCCAACTAAATGTATGTCTAGATACGTTTTTCAGCAAGATAGATATCAGATAGATAAGTTAGTGTAGAAATTATGTTCACTTCTTAGAAAAACATGCATAGTTTGGAACTCTATTTTTAAATCTTTAGAATAATCGATAGAGTTTAACGAGCGAGGATTAAATGCAATGTCTTTCTTAAGCATAACCAACATTTCAGTTAAATGATATGTATCCCCTTCATCGTGTATTCCAACGCAAATTTTAAATGACCCTCCAGCTATCAGATCTTAAGACATTCACCACCACCCTCTATTCTAACGCCCATTTTAAGTAACACTCCAACTGTCAGATCTTTAGACATTTGCTGCCTTCAAACATTGTTAGAGTACTCAATAGCCTTTAGAACGCGTAGATTCAGAAAAAAATAACAAAAAATTGCTTGATATGCAAGTTCGACGCTTCGTAATTGGGTCTCGCCTTGAGGTCGTCAAATTTTCGATGAAACCAATCTACTTTCGCACCATGTAGTGGTATGTGTACATAAATTCGCTGATCCAGATGGTATACTTCTTTTTCATATAAGAAGGTGTTCCTGAACACTGACAAAATTACTGCAAATTCTTTTACATTAATCCTGCATTTTAGGACTCTCAGAATACCATTTTTCCCTAAAAGACTGTGAATTTTCTTCTTTCTTCTTTTGTTCTTAACGGAGCCATTATATTTGCATCGATATTTTTTTTTATTTTTTTAACTTAATGGAAATGCTTAAAAAATATCCCGAGACACGAGAAAGGAAAGGAGTTACTTTTTTTATTTACTTCCGTTTATATAAATAAGAAAAAAAAAAAATAATAAAATAAAAATTAAAAGATTTTATTTCAGTTAGTAAATAACAAAGAGAACCATTTTCAGTAACAAAGAAAACGATTTCAAGTAATTTACAAGAAAAACTTTACGTAACTGACAGGAATAAAATTACTCCGGGCAATCGAACCGCACTCCACTAAAGATCAAGAAAGACACTATGGTTTCTTCTATCATCGTCGACTTCTAACACTTATCATAGCCAATTCCAAAGACCACGGCATCTAATAATTTATGCTAAGTCCGCAGCTTTATGACGAACGTTAGCGCCATCCATCCGCCGCACATACTAAGTACGACCAATGCTTACCTCAAAGTAGTCATTGTATTGTTAAAATAACAATGCTCACATCGTCTTTGCTTTTATGGCCTCCAATGTAAGTCAACACATGCATTCCTTCATGATGAATCAAAGACGCAACCAAAATCAATACCTCCGCAGTTGCGACTCAGCGAGAAATAAAATTCGGATCGTAAGGGTCGACGAACGAGTTGCCGACGTCGTGTTATGGTAGTTAGAGCTCGAAATATTAACAAACGCGGCCGGCGGTCGACGATTCAAAAGCAATCTGAGAATGAAAATCAATTAAAAGAAATCAAAACAAAATAAAAATGATAATAAAACAAACTTGTGTGAATGGAATTTAGCAATCTGTTTAGATATATTGGCTTTGCAGAATACAATGTGTGCAACAAAAATATGATATACTCGCTTGAATATACATACTTGTAAATAAATTACATGATCACCAGTAGCTTAGGCTACTTAAAGATAAAATTAAATTAAACGACTCTAATTTAAGTTTTAAAAAAAAAACATTATAAATGGATTTTATACTGTTATCAAAAATCAGTGTTAAAAGTAGTTAAAGGTCTTTACTGAGATGTTTTTGCTGATTGAATTTACGTTTTTTGCATTACAGCAGGTGTGTTGCAGTGAATGTTGGTCGCAAAGGGGCGGATTTCTGGGTTATTAAATGCTTATACAATTTTGAGCCTTATGTATATTATGATCATTGTAATTGGTAAATTTGAAGGATACATAGCTTTTTCGGCAATCAGGTTGAACATTAAATATAGATGTATTTATTTAGGCCAAGCGTTCTTAATCCTGATAATTATAAAATAGATAAAAAAGATTTTTGATATAATCATAAGGCACAAGTGCTGAAGACAGATATTTCTGTACACTAGACTTATATCTTAGATATGTCAAGAAAACAGTGATCGGATACAATGATACTAAACTACCGCATCAACTTACCAAAATTCTATTGGAAAAACACCTTTTTTTTAGATAAACAATATCGGAAGTAGATTTGATATACGTCGGGATCAGAACATACCACTTGAAAAAGACTGAAAGTCACAAAGAAGCTGAATGGAGAACAAGGGAAAGTAGTACAAGAATTTTAAAGTTACTGGATTACTCGAAAGGCCGACAATACTTTATTGATGATTTTGACATTAAGAATATTACACGGATCTTCAAAGCTAGACGCGACTTTATCGTACTTAATGAAAGCAGACTTAATGCAGCGTAACGCTTCAACTTCAACTCTATGTACCATGTGTAACAGTCATTGCAACTATGGTATTGAGTGATGAAGAGATCGAGGGGTCGAAAAAATAAAGTATTGAAATTTAAGTCTACCTGTAGTGGAAAGCATCTTGAGCATTGAAAATGTGTCTCAAACCACTTCGTCCAGTTTGCCGAATTCTTTTGTAATGCTGCAACATCAAATATTTAAAAGTAAGCACGAGCATCGTTGGAGGACTACCAAAAGCAGAACAGGTTGTCGGGCTTTGACTTCCAATATTTATAATACGAATCAGATTGGTCGAAACCAACACAAGTTTGATTGTAACTTCAAAATTCTAAGTAGTGAATAGAAAAAGAAGAATGAAAATGTACGTTTGGCTTCGTTAAATAACAATATTCAGGAACCACTTTGACTTCAATGACGATACAAAACCAGCCTTTACCCGTCTTTTATGCTTGACATTAAATTAGTGATTTCTAAATACGAGTATAAGTAAATAAAATACTGTTATTGTTAAATTGTGCATAAGACAAGATTACATCGTTTTACATGTGTGTATTCAATGTCTTATTCTGTTTTATTTTATTTTTTTTTACCAACTATGTGCATATACCACTTTGATCCCGGAAATTATTCAGAAAATTAAAAGTATAAGTTTATTTGTCAAAACCTATCTTATCACACTTATGCCAGCGCTTGATCCAATCCTCGAAACATTTTTTATATTCGGTTTTCTGTATGTCCATCACTGATTCCTGCGATTTTTCCATTATTTCATCTCGGCTGCTGAAACACGTTCCCCGTAGTGATTTTTTAACTCGATTGAACAGAAAGAAGTCACAGAAAGCCAAATCAGGTGAATTCGTTGACTGTTGAATGTTATTTGTTGCTTTTTCATCAAAAAATTACGAATAATGATGGCAATGTGCGACGGTGCGTTATTATGGTGCAAAATCTACGAGTTTTCTGCCCACAATTCAGGTCTCTTTCGGCAAATTGCCACAAACGTCTCATAACGCCCAAATGATACTCTTTGTTTACTGCCTGGCCTTCTGGCAAAAATTCATGATGCACTACACCGTCGTAATCCATGAAAACCGTGAGCACTGCCTACTTTTTTGACTGAAATCGACCTGGTTTTTTTGGTCTCGGCTCATTTGATGAACGCCATTCACTTGCTTAATGTCTAGATTGCGTGTTGTACTCATAAACCCACGTCTCGTCTCCAGTAATGATTCTTTTGATGAATTTGGGATCGGATTCAGCCTCGCAAATCGTCTCTTTTGCGACGTCAACACGGTCTCTTTTTTGAATGAAATTGAGGTCTTTTGGCACCAACTTTGTTGCTACATGACGGAAACCCAAATCATTACCCACAATGTCTTGGACGGATCCATAGGCATTGTTCAGGTCCTCTGCTATCTCTCTGATGGTTAATTTGCAGTTATTCACCAACATTTCTTTTACTTCATCAATTTTTCGTCGGTTTTCGATGTCGATGGTCTGCCACTGCGTTCATCATCTTCGATTGACTCACGACCACATTTGAACCGTTCGTGCCACGTTTACGTTCGCGAACCATTAAATCCGCTTTTACGCAAAATTTTTTACAAATTCGTTGTTGCAAATTTAAATCTATTTTTAAAATTGTAAAAAATCGCCAACACACACAGAGATAGATGTACTCTTGGATACGTAACTTGCAAATGTCAAGCTATGAAGCTAAGATTTAGAGGGAATGTCAACAACAGGTGTAGCAACTTAACAAAAAAATAGAATTCAAATCGGAACAATAAGAGCACCACACGGTGACGCCACCGGGAACATTTTGATTAAGGTGGTACGGTAGATATATTTAATGCAACAGAATCTCTTAACTAATCCTCAATAAGTTATGTACGTACATATATAAGGCAAGGATGTACTTCCTTAAAAAATATAATTAAAGTTCATAGAGAAAAAAAAGAAAAACCTATTTTTCGTAGTTCTGGGCTGATGCGGCAGCATAAGCTGATGAGATACTGCCACCCACACCGCCTTGGTTGATGCTTTGTGATTCTGCTGAAGTGGAAGCTTTGGTAAAACCGCCACCAAGGCCACCACCTAGTCCACCGAGCTGTGTCCAAATCCACCACGTTGGGCTGCGATTGCTACAATGAGCATGAAGAATATAACTAGGAACTTAACTTTGGTCGATTACTGTCAAAGTAAATTTAACTAACGATACTAGTCGTAATTTCGATTGGGCATTTGTAAGAAACCGTAAATTAAAAAAAAAATCAGTTATAAAAATTGGTATCTTAGATTTTATATTTCGCAAAAAAAAAAAGTTTATAACAAGTTTTTATTTTATGACTGCATAGGATATAATGGTGAGTATTGTGTTTTTGTATTTATGCATTTATTTTGAAATTATTAATAATTTCGAATACATGAATTTATTGGGATTCATCAAAACTGTAAGTTCCCGACTGAACCCGTAGCACGACACATATGCTTTGTTGTAGCGAAACATTTCCGAATATTTAAAATTTATTTTTTGTTAATGTTAAACTTAATATGCTATACCTATGTAATTAACTAGGTATAGTTAAAAAAAAAAATCTTAAATTTTGAAAGATTTTGAAGAGCTGTTCCCAAATTGTATACAGTATTTGGGCACTTTGCCTCAAGTCTGTTTATCCGGGAATTAAATTGCGGCGCTGTAAGTGCTCACATAATAAATTTGTGTTGTGAGATGTAACTTAAGGGGGTATTCTAGTCTAGAGGCTTCTAGTCTAGAAGCTCTGTACAAACGAAACAAAAAAATTTTATAATTACATAAAAAATTAACCAAAAAAACTCAAAATTCACAAAGCTATGAGCTTTCAAAGTACAAAAAAAGGTATCTTGACGAGCATGATTTCAACACTTTTGGTCATCTGAAACAAAAAGGCCGAACGCATTCTTAATAAGTATGGATGCCGCTTAGCCCGGTTCTTATAAAAGTCAAATTTATTATTTTGGCATGTTTTTTTTTTTTAATTCCGAATTTTTTAAAAATAGTAAAATATTGTTATATAAAACTGTTCACTACCTTAGGTACTGCACCTCCCCCCCCCCCCCCCCTTGTTACATAGAACGGAACGCTTATAACACAAGGGCCCAACAGCACCAACAACATAAAACAAAAGAAGAAACATAAAAGCGGAGCACTAAGCTGCTATACAATGGGCGCTATGCATTCTATGGAAAAATTTAGACTAGTTTTAGATTTAATTAATAAGATACCCCAATATGACGGGGACGAAACATGTACGGTGGGTTTTCTGGAAAGAGTAGAATTACTAGTGCTTATGTTAAATGAATTCGAACAAATTTCTAAAGCGATTTTGATTGGGTACATTAAGGATAGGATAGTTGGTAGGACCAAATGCGAACTTCATAAACATTTCAGATTACATACATGGGCACAGATAAAGAAACTAATAAAAAGTTATTTTGGAGAAAAAGTTCCAATAAATAAATTAATCGATCAGATAATAACAGCTAGGGTTAAGACGACAATCGGAAATTACTATGACGAGATAAGTAGTTTCCTTAGTAGAATTAACAACGCGTACATTTTAAATAATAACGGATAAAATGCAGATATGATAGACTCGAATAATAGAATAGCGTTTGAATCTTTCAAAAATAACCTTTCCGAACCAACTTTTGTAAAACAATTATTTTGAGTAGGAATCCTCAGACCCTAGGTGATGCATATAAAATTATTATTGAGGTAGGTCATCAGTCTTTAGGACCCAATGATTGTGGAAATAGGCAATTTTATCAAACATTCAATCGATCAATGAAAAATAATTATGTCCCTAGGCAAGATAACAACGCTCGTACACACCCACGTGTGAACAACAGCAATTACACACAGACTACTTACAGACCCAATTACAATAATACAAACTCTTTCCAACCCCGAGCACAAGGAAATAACTTCTCACAAAGTCGACAAACCCGCCAAAATTCTAGCCGAAGTTTCAATAACTCATCACAATAAAACAATAGAAACGGGCATAGGGACCATGAACCTATGGACATAGCCAATAATGAGGGAAATGAATGCGTAAGATGCGACA
The DNA here is from genome assembly GCA_907269105.1 of Volucella inanis. NCBI lineage: Eukaryota > Metazoa > Arthropoda > Insecta > Diptera > Syrphidae > Volucella > Volucella inanis. The sequence goes on from OU026157.1 coordinate 78,697,415, forward strand.
TCTGCACCGACCGACAAAATTTTCAAAACGGTGGTAGAGGCAGCTACGCTATATAGTCGTGATATGTAACGGGGTTCCTCTTAGATTTCTGTGGCGAATTGTAATCGATTACAGGAAGCTAAACGAGCAGACGACAGAGGATAGATTCCCCATGCCGACTGCTGATGACCTGTTCAATAAACTGGGGAAATGCAGTTATTTCTGAACGATTGACCTAGTAAAGGGCTTCTACCAAATCGAAGTGGAACCGCGTAATAAACCGAAAACAGCTTTTTTGACCAAGAATGGTCACTTTGAGTTTCATAGAATGCCATTCGGGCTGAAAAATGCCCCCGCGACATTTCAGAGACTTATGCATTCGGTCCTAAAAGAATTCGTCAACAAAATCTGCGTCGTGTATTTAGCCGACATTCTAGTGTTCTCTACCAGCTTCGAGGAACACTTAGACTCATTGAAAAAAATTCTGCAACAATTAAAAGAATCCCATTTAAAAATTCAAATAAATATCTAGGGCACACTATAGCAAATAATGGCATAACACTAGACGATAACAAAATAAATGCGATTATTGCTATGACAATTCCTAAAAATAAAAAGGACATCAAGCAATTCTTGGGTTTAACGGGCTATTACTTAAAAACTTTACTAATAACAGAGCCCATCCTTAAAAATCCAGACTTTAACAAATAATTTGTGCTAACGACGGATGCTTCCAACTACGCTTTAGGAGCCGTACTTAGCCAAAGCAACCACCCAATTTGTTATGCCTCCCGCACTCTCAATTGTCACGAAAAATATTATTTGAGTATTGAAAAAGAATTACTTGCAATTATATGGGCAATTAAATATTTTCGAACATACTTCTAAGGTAGAAAATTTGTGGTGCGCACCGATCATAAGCCGGACATGAAGGTCCAAAGGTGGAAAATCTTTCTAAATGAAACCGATTTCGATGTTGTATTTCTGAAAGGAAAAGAAAATCACGTAGCAGATGGGCTCAGCAGATACATTGATGGCAATAATACCAAAGACATTTCAAATGCTGATATTATTAGCTGGCAGTACATTTTCGGCAATGAAACCGCCAATGGTGGACCGATTCCCTACCAAAACACCGAAATTTTTCAATATCATTCACATAGATATATGGTTTCCGGAAAGAAACAAAATGTATCTAACAACGATAGATAAATTCTCAAAATACGCTACTATCCATACCATACAAGATAGAAACTGGATTGCCGTGTTAAATGCAATTAAAGAAAGAATTAGGTTTTTATGGAAACCTAATAAAATTGTATCAGACAACGAGACAATTTCATAAAACAACAGGTTCATTAAAGACTGGGAATGCCGACATAGAAAGGTTGCACGGAACTTTCAATGAACACCTCCAAATAGGAAACGCATCTAATGACAAATCTGAGTTAGACGATAAAATTTTTCAAATAATAAATATTTACAATTGCACAATTGCACTCGACAACAAAATTAAGATCGATCGATTTAATTACCAAAAATATGACTAGAGAACACATTAACTCCTTACCAGATCGATTCGAAAGAGAGAAAGAAACTAGGGTTGAAAATCTCATTAGAAAGAACAGTAACCGGCAAAAGGGTAACCTGTGCAGGAACATAGTTAAAAATAGTTCTACTGGTAAATGTAAGCCAAAGTTTAGGAAACTAAATAAATTCAGAGATGAAAGCAACGACGTTATCGATACCTCAACAAAGAGAAATATTAAATACTACAAAAAACAATTTAAAAGGAAATACAAATACCAAAAACCATAACGAACATTCGTTTGCTTCCATATTAAAACAGTTAAATTCGTGATACACAATTATTCGTAACGCTATCATTGCATTTCCATATTTATATATTTAAGCTTTCCCTTTATTTCTTTTATTCCTTTAGTTTAAACAATTTAAATTTGGAATGAAACACATTTCCGTCGTAAATTTGAATATGGCGACGAATTGAAAATGATCAAGATCGTAACATACGATAAAGCATATCGTAATAGTCATTTTCGTTTAGCACTTATGGTGAATGCACATTTTTGTCTAAATTAAAATTCAGAACTCAAAAAAAAAAAAAAAAAAAAAAAAAAAAAAAAAAAAAAAAAAAAAAAAATTAAAAAATAAAAATAAAATAATGAAATCACACATAATAGCTGTTATTCCGCTTTCCCAGAAAAAAACCATTTGAGTACTTATTATAAAATGTTACGTATTGTGTACGAATTTATTATTGAATTACTCTGATGTAATAATGATCATAAAATTGTCCACTATTTAAGAATTATTATTTTTTCTTCTTGCGAATTAGTTCATTCAATTAATTGTTACTCAGAAGCTTATCGCTAGGTATGAAATTAAAATTAAGTCAGTCATATTGTATTAGTAAAACCATTTATATTAGATGAAATACTAATGCAATGTCATTTCCTTTTTAAGACGCTTTTTGGTGACCAAAAAGACTTAGTGGGGGAGGTGTTATATAAAGCTCTTCACTACCTTAGGTACTGCACCTCTTCCCCCGTCCAGTCGTCGGATTAGTAACTGTTTGTACACTTAGCGTTACAAGCAAACGTTGAGTGTGCATGGAGTTATGTACATGCTGGCTCTCTCCTCTCACCTGATCTTGTAGAAGTTCGGGTTTTTGAGTTTGGAGAGCCCAGTCGCGAGATCTCCTCGTTGTTGTAAGAAGAGAGTTGCCCAAGAAGCATTTTGACTAATTTGTAACGAATTAAACAAATAAACGTGATTCCTTCTTAAAATTAAGATCCGGTGCTGTTTAATTATATTATATGTTAGAGGAATGTTCAAAGTACGTTCACACTAAATTTCAAGCAAATCGGTTCATTAGGTCTTGAGATATCGTGCACGCCAACTCAAAAAAAGTAGTTTCGAGAAAAGCGCGTTTATTGTTCATTTGTTTCGATCAGACCGGAGCAGACGCCGCGTCAAAATAATCGCTGCAACTCGTAAAATAACTAAAATTTTGAAAAATCATTTTAAGGGATTCCTGAATGTCAAGTTTGTAGACTAAAATACCCCTCGATGGCGAGCCTCGAATTCGAATTTGTTGGCCTTCACCAGGATTCACTTAAGTCTACTATAAAGGTTTGCCCTGTCACTGATCTGCCGTCCTGGAAGCTATTGGCATGACCCGATTTCTGTGCTGCAGAAAGGACTGAGAAATGCGATGTTTTATTGCTACAAAATTATATATTTCTGCACAGCCTCGATGATTGAAGTGAGATACCTACCGAGCCGTGTGTTTATTTCTGCAATGTCAATCGTCTTGTCCCTGGAGGTGGATTGTGAGAGCATCGAGATGCCATTCCGATTTTTGATCAGGCGGGCATCGAATAAAAGCATCGTTTAATAATTCAAGTACGCTTTCATACTAATAAGCCATAATAACGTCAGAGTTCAGGACGCCGACGAAAATTTTGAGACGATTTCAACGTTGATAAAAAACAATTAGGGCATATGAGCGAAAGGATATGCAGTCAAATGTTAGAACCGACAAGCGTAATCGCTTCAACAAGCTTGAGATACTCAGGCTAAATATGCGCCAGGTGATTCAAGTATAAACATCTGCACTTACTTACTTACTTATGCGGAGTTGATCTGTACTTCAACCAACATGCCTGTCCTGATATTTTGCTAGTTACTTTCAATTTGGCACGTTAAATTACTCTTACTCTTACTCAGGGTACATTAGATCAGGTCTTCTTCGCTTTTAGCGTTTAGTCGCTAACTAAACTAACTTAACTAAGCTCATGCCGCATTCGGCACTTGTTGATGAATAAAGTCTAATTTTTTCAAAAAATTGTGTTTTTATATGTTAGTCTCGGGACTATCACTACCTGTTATTTTCTATAATCACCACTGGTCTATGATAACAGCATTTGCTAGTCTGTGCAGTAGGTTTTGCTGGAAATGTTTGTAGGATTTTATTTGCCAGGAACTGTGCATCATTTTCATTTATTTTTCGAGTATTCTTAAGCCTAGTATTAAAATTAAAGACTATTTGAAATTGTTAAAATGAAATAAAGTATCTTAAATTGTTAAAAATAAATTAAATTAATTTTAGTGTTTTTATTTCCACTCTCCCTCATGTTAATAGAATATCTCCCTTTAACCGATTTGGTCAAAAGGAGTGGTAGGATAGAAATTTCTTTGAACGGTGATACTTTTGTCATCGTACAAATGTGTGCAATGATTCTTGTGTTTCGCGGGAACACCTGTCTAAAAAAAAACTTAATTTCACGGGATGCCCATACATCCATGGAAGCACATCTACATTACTTATATAATACCAAAGCAGAACTTGTGTTGGAGGTACAAGTTCCACTCTTAGTGTGAGTCGAGATCGACCTTAAACTCCTTGCTGATCTTAGACTGACAGTACTTATTTGCTACTCTACAATGGGTCTGCTACGTTATGTGCTGCTACATTCTCCCAGCTCAACCTATAGAATCCTACATCCTTGCTCTTAAAGCAATTGACCAACTAATTGACCTAAATCATTCCATCGACGATATCCTTCGAGACTTCAATCTGCCCCTGCAAGTGGGGGGCAGTGTCAAATGCCACTTCATCCAAGGAGTGTCTTTTCATTGAAAGCATAACTGACTCAAGCCTGTGCCAAGTAAGTGGCGTCCCTAACTCTATCGATAGGCAACTAGACCTAGTGATCCTATAAACTCCACAGTGACGTTCTGTCCCTTTATCCTATCAACTGTCGACAATTTTCACCCCCTCTTCTTCTCTCATTTTTCCATAACTCTCCATCCCAGCTCACTTCTTCAACTACCATCTCTTTTTACAACTTCCATACAGCTAATGTTCGCAAAATCAATACCTATCTTAGCAAATGTTCTTTTGATTTTACTAACCTACAGCGAAATATTTAATTCTATTTTTCTCTACGTCCCCTTTTCACGGCATAAAACATCTTCTATTTCCCCTCCATGGTACAACAGAAGACTTCGCTCTTTACGTAATAAAAGAAACAAATTATGGGCAGCTTTTCTTCGCACCAATTCTTTTTACGACTACTCTAACTATCTTGGAACTTACCTGCAGTTCACCCAACTCTATAACTGCCTCTATCAGCGCTTTCTCGACACAGCGCAGACCAACCGTATCAATGATCCTAAGACATTTTATCAATTTGTCAACTACAAAAGAAAATCAGACGGATATCCCCCCTCTCTCTCGTTCGATAAAATATCATCGACCGACCCACATATTATTGCCAACTATTTTGCAAACTTTTTTAAGCAGTCATTTGCAGACAACACCTTCGTACCCGACCCCATGTATTTCAAATACCTTCCCAATTTCTCCATTGGCCCCTCTCTCTCTCAACCTTTTGATCCCACTCTTATCGAAGAAAAGTTATAAAATCTCAATGATGAATTTTGATCCGGTCCAAATGGGCTCCCAGCAATATTTCCCAAAGAGTGTGCCTCCAATCTTGCTCACCCACTTTCCTCCCTATTTCTTCTATCCCTCACACAAGGGGAATTCCCCCAATTTGGAAGACCTCTTTCATAACCCCGGTTCACAAAAAGGGATCAAAGAATGAAGTAACCAACTACCGTCCCATTGCTAAGCTTTCTCACATATCTTAAATGTTCGAAAATGTTTTATATAATGTTCTAAGCTTTCAGTGCAAGTCACTTATATCACCCAGTCAGAACGGATTTCTAAAAGGTAGATCAACTACTACAAACTTAGTTGAATTCGTGTCCTTTGCACTTTCAGCCTTAGAAAATGGCAACGAAATTGATGTTATTGCTACAGATTTCGCTAAGGCCTTTGATAAAATATCACATCAACTGAACTTTTCAAATTGCCTTCCCTCGGTTTTGACCCCATTTTGTTAAAATGGATGTCTTCTTATCTGGAGAACCGTTACTATAGCGTTCGCTTTAGGGCAGCCTTCTCAACTCCGTTTTTAGCCACTTCTGGTGTCCCACAAGGCAGCCATCTTGGTCCCAACCTTTTCATTCTAACTATAAACGATCTTGAGAGGATTATCAAACACTGCTCCGTAACCATTTACGCTGATGACACTAAGTTCTCCAAAACTATTTCTTCACCCCAAGACTCTATTCTTTTTCAAGAAGACCTCGATAGGTTTTCCACCTGGTGTCTAAAAAATTGCTTAGAGCTTAAGGTCTCCAAATGATAATTTATGACTTTGTCTCGTAAGTCCTATCAATCCCCCTCTAGACTTTGTTTTTTGCATGACCAGCCTGTACCCCAGGTGCAATCCCTTCACGACCTCGGAATTTTATACGATAGAGAGTTAAGCTTCCGTTCGCATATTGATGAGATAATCCTTAAAGCCAACTCATCGCTCGGTTTTATCAAACGTTGGTCTAAAGAATTTAGAAACCCTTATGTGACAAGGTCACTTTTCATTACGCTTGTCCGCTCCTTTCTTGAATATGCCAGCCAAGTGTGGTCCCCCTTTCAGCGAACTCATATATCTTGAATCGAGAACATTCAACGTCGTTTTCTTCGTTTTGCTCTTCGTGGATTACCCTGGAGTAACCCATTTATCTTACCTCCCTATCGTGATCGCCTCACATTTCTTAACCTGAGTACCCTCGAAAAACGCAGAGACGTAGCTGACATTCTCTTCATTCATCGACTACTCACTAATCCTCGTAATTTACGCTGTCCTCGTCTCTTCTATATCCCAATCCATGGCACCTCTTATGGCTCTAACAAACCAATCTCCCGCATGCTCCGTAAGGTCCTCCACCACTCCCTTACTCCCGAACCCTTAAGTTAGTTTTAGTTTTTAAGTAAGCTTTTTAAGTCCTAGTTTTTTAAGTTAGTTTAGGGGCATTAGCCCCTACCAAATTAGTTCCCTTGCTGCAATTTTGGTTTAAGCCACAGGCACTTTTACGCTCTTACAAGGGAGCTTACTTTAACAAGTCAGGCCCGGACCGAGATTCGGGGCGCTTCTGACAACCATGGTATCGTGACTTAAGCCCTGGTAGGGACTACCTGTGGTACTGCCGCCAACAAGACCTATGACCGGCCGCTTGTAACTGGTAAAATCGTACCAACCTTTGGTGGCGTCATCTGAAAACCGTTACGATAAGAATAGTAATTTACTCTGCCCCCGCTTTTTATTAGACAACGTCATTGATGCACGAAGCTTTGACAACACTGTTCAACAAAAATCTACCTTTTTTTGTGTGACATGCATAAAACGTAGTGTTTCTTAATCAAAGTTACACTAGGATTTCTTGCTATAAAGTATTATGTTTTATACTGATTTTAAATCTATATCACTAAACACTAAGCAATTCAGTTACAAGATCTCTGTAATTTTCGGCTTTCACATTTCCAAGAAAATCTTTCACAACAGTTTTAAAAGGTCTCCATGCTCTTAGTTAAACATCAGTTAGCATGTTGTCAAATTCACTATTTTTCAAAAGTTTCCGTATTTACAATAAATACGCCCTCTTCAATTTTTGCTTCATTAACTTAAGATACAAAAACCCTCTACCGGACTGATCTAGAGCTTTACCGAAATTTTTCATAAAGCCCAATTTGATATAGAGCGGTGGTAGAAATATATATTAAGGATCAACCAGGGGTTCATTGGTAATATTTTTTACACCTGAAGTTAGTTCTCGACGTAGTGGCTATTCATTTTGTGTACAAAGTCGACTTTGTGCACGCCTGTCCCATTCACACAGAAAGCAACAGCTCTTCGTATAACCCAGCTGCAGTCCTACAAGAAGCGCTACAATTTTTAAATCTCCACAAATTGACCACTTATAGTCTTTATACTGAATGTGTTGTAGGAGATGGCGCATACTCTCATATGATTTCTGCATATCAACAGCGCAAAACTGCTTTCAAGCTCAGTTTACTACAATCAAAAAATAGGTGCCAGTTGTTTTGTTCATGTTTCTGTCCTAACGCATCAAATAAGTTGTCAACATTCATGCAGTATACCAAAGTCCCTTCCTGAACAAAACAATGGGGAAGTCCTTTTTCACGTTTTGGGAAGTCACTTATATGTATGTCACTTTCGACAAGATTCAATTCTTTTCATTTGGATACCAACAGTTCCGACTGTAATTTCCCTAGTATTGAATCTCTAACCAAATCATTCAGTTCAGCGTTTGAAATTTAATGCGGTTTTGTTGAACATTCTAGTGTTTGAAAGTCTGGATCATTGTCGACTCCCGGTTTGAATTGTATATCATCATAAGTTGAATCACTGGCATATTCACGTTCTTCGTCCAAACTCTATGTTTTTGCTGGTTTTGGAATAGGATATTCTACCACAGCTGGTGGTAAATTGGTGTACTGCAAAGTATGCTTGAACTTCGGGCCGATGCCTTGTACATTAGTTAGACACAAGTAACAATCTATGACGTGGTCTTTCGGCTCTCTCCACACTAGGGATACTTCAAAAAGCATATGACGTTGTACTTTTCAAGCAACGTTAACAATGTTATACAAGTCTTACAACATATCTGACTTATCTTGGTCTCCTACTTTAACTCCAAACAAGTTGGGTAAAATTACGTTTTTGGAATTTAAAAGTTAATTACACTCACACATAACAAAAATTTTTGACTTGTTAATGCACGGTAATAAACAAACTTGAAGATAAAGACCACAAACACGATAGTAACGACATTTCGCGGCACAAGGAAAATAGCTCCGTCACCTACTAATGCACTTTATTGAGTTAGATGCATATTTATAACAACAAACAGACAGGAATGAACTTGCCTGAACACGATATGTTTGTCAAATTATACAGAGTGGTTTAATATTTATTTCTTTACATAAACAACTCTATCCAACATGCTTTGCATACTTATAAATATAAAAATGTTTTTTACTAAAAAAAAATATGGGTGATAAGCAATTTTTGTTTTCACTTTCGTTTTCAGGGTGCCAAAATACATCTGAGAGGCCCAAAAATATGCACGTCACAAAATGCTAGTATGTGTTGAACAGTGTAATTGGGCGCGGGTCCATAATTGTGTGCATTTAAACATCGGCAAAGTAAAATTTATTCAAATAACATTTCAGGCAACAAATCAGGGCCACGATTATTCTCTTACCGCGGTCTCGTCATTTACATTGGGAGTAATGTATTATAGCTTACTAAACTCCACCACAATGTAATCTCTGTTCCAATCCAGAATTCAATTGCATGTGGTTAAAATTCCATCACCATAAGCAAACTATCCACTACTGTTTTATTTACAGAAGTCCCAAACTGGATATCAATTCGACTTTACCATAAACGAGTTTGATGTGCTCTCTGACTTCATTGAAAGAATTGTACCCTTGTATCCTTATACTAAAATCGTTATTACGGGCGATTTTAATATACACAATTCGTCATTATGGACAGAAAACACCCGAGGGATGGTGTGTTGAGATCTTCGCAGCTGAAAACAACTTGATCCAGCTTATAAATGAGCCCGTGTGAATAACAGACGTTGATGGTCATACCGCCAGTTCCTTGGACTTGTTTTTAACCTCTCTCTCCCCTGATAAGTAGACCGTTTATGTGCTCTCCACTCTAGGCTCATCGGACCATTGTGATATATTAGCTAATTTCTCGTACATCGACGGCACAGTTAAAGAAAAGAATCTAAAAAGAACCGTATGGCATAACAAGAAAGCCAATTGAAGCGGACTTAACAGCTTTTTTAGGAATTTGAATTTATTTTTATGTTTCAACGATAACGACGTGGAGGTCTCTTCTGATATGATCACAGACATTATTTTTTTGCAATGAGATCAGATGAAGAGTATCAAACTAAAATAAAATACAGATACAGAAGATACAGAAGAAGATACAGAAATGTTTTTTCTTTCCTACAAGATCAATCCGACAGGGGAAAATCAGAAAAAGTTTAAACGAGCCAGAAACGCCTTTCTTAAGCGTGTAAAATTCAAATACGACGAAAAACTGAGACCAAAAATACTGCAATGTCTCAAAGACAGTAAAAATTTTTTAACGTTCGTCAAAAACATAAGAAATTCTGCCACATCGTCCATCCCAACGCTCATTTACAATGACATTCCAGCTGTTAGCTCTTTGGACAAGGCTAATCTGAATCCGAATGGTATATTTCCCCTTCTTCCGAAGAGGTGCTCTGCCACGCTGGCAAGACTACTGTGTAAGCTTTTCTACTGATCTTTCTCTTCAGGATTCTTTCCGAGAATATGGAAACAGCCCAATAATAAAAAAATTGCGAATCTTCTTCTCTCACCTCCTACAGATCCATTGCATTTGCACTCTTCTTTCCAGGGTCTGGAAACGCTGATAAACCGTCAGCTCATGAAATATCTCGAAGCACGAAAACTTCTCAATGACCAGCAATACGGTTTTCGTAGCAAAAGGTCCACGAGTGAGCATATCTCATCGAAAAGTGGAACCAAAGCGTACATCAATTTGGAGAAAGCAAGATAGTAGCACTTGAGATTTCTATGGCATTTGACTGAGTTCAGTATCAGGGTCTTTTGGTCTTTTGTCTAAAATGCGCGCATTTGGGATCGATGTATTTCCACTTTAATGGATTAGAAACTAATTTTCAGAACATTCGATTGAAGTTGTCTTGAATGGTTTCAAATCTGATATTTGACACTCTTCATTAATATTCTCTTGTCTGCTACTTGTAATCCAATATATTCTTTTGCTGACGACAGTATTCTCTGCTTTTCATATTTGTTTCTAGACTCACTGCTCTCCTAAAACCCCACTGCACCTCCTAAAAAGGATTCATAACAGTGCGATAAGGCTCATAGGTGATGCTTTTATCACTCGGTTGGTTGACAAACTCGACCACTGACGAAATGTCTCCAGTTTCATCTTATTCTATCGGTATTTTCAACACCAGTGCTCCATTCCGCCCGTAGCATTCCGCCCCTTCAAAAGTTTAACCGTAACACCCATCTCGCCGTGAATGCTCATCAGTATAATTTCAAGCCCAATTTCGGACGTGTATTTCACTTTTCAGATGGTAGTATTGGTGTCCGCTCCACAAGACCCAGCCACCTTAGCCTTTGTACCTTCATTCTTTTGGCTAGGTCTATATCAATGTACAGCCCTTACAGTTCATCGTTGTATCTCTTCTATGTGTGTTGAATTGCAATGCGCCTTTCAATGAGTTTTTATTAAAAATACTATCGAACATAAAAGATATCAAGCCAATTGGTTTAAAAAAATCATACCTAGATAAAAGATTCCGGCGATGAAGGAGTTCGGAAAGATGTTAGATTTACAGCAAATGGACATAAATCTTTGGAAATGCTTTATCAGTGAGGGACCATAACTTAAAAATTCTGAGGAATAAGTATGGTAGAAAAGGTTGAATCGTGTTATTAAAATTAATTTCGGCATCGTAAATACCATATACCATTTTTGGAAATCACCTTAGCTTTGATGGCATAAATGCAAAACTAATATCTAGTTCGCTTTTAAATTAGTGTTTTAAAATTAAAGCAGATGAAGAACTATTGTTGTTTAAGCATACAAAAAAAAAAAAAAAATAATAATATCTTCTAATACATGGGCTGAAAAGTCAGTGCCGTTTCTAATAGAGGGCACCACTTGAATTAAATCTATAACATTTTCAGTTAGTACCAACCTTCAAAAGACACGTGTATAAATTTGACGGCTGTCGGACGATTAATTCTGGAGATATAGCGTTGTGAGTGAAGCAACTTTTGTTATTGTGAAAAAAAATGGATTCAAAGCAATTTCGTGTGTTGATTTATCATTGCTTTTTATGGGAAAAAATGCAGATGATGCAAAGAAATGGCTTGATAAGTGTTCGCAAGTGGATTGAAAAATTTAAAAGTGGTCATACAAGCACCGAAGCTGATGCCGCAGTGGGCGTCCAAAAGAGGCTGCTTCAGATGAAAACATTAAAAAAGTCAACAGAATGATTACGAATGACCGTAAAGTGAAGTTGATCGAGATAGCTGAGGCTCTGAAGATATCAAAAGAACGTGTTGGATATATCATACACGATATATCTGTTCAAAGTGGGTGCCGCGTTTGCTCACAGTCGACCAAAAACAACAACGTGTTGGTGATTCAGAGGAATGTTTAAAGCTGTTCAACCGCAAACAAGCCGAATTTTTGCGTCGGTATGTAAAAATGGATAAAACTTGGCTCCATCACTTCACACCAGAGTCAAGTCGGCAGTCAGCTGAGTGACGAGCAGGTGACGAACCTCGTTCAAAACGACTAAAAGCTCAACAGTCGGCTGGCAAGGTTATGGCATCCATATTTTGGGATACACATGGAATAATTTTCATCGACTATCTCCAAAAGGGGCAGACTATCAACAGCGACTATAACATTGCGTTGTTGGAGCGTTTGAAGGACGAAATCGCAGAAAAACGGCCGCATTTGAAGAAAAAGAAAGTGCTGTTTCATCAAGACAATGCACCGTGTCACAAGTCGATGAAAACGATGGCAAAATCGAATGAATTCGGTCACGAATTGCTTCCCCACCCACCGTATTCTCCAGATTTGGTCCCCAGCGACTATTTCCTGTTCGCAGACCTCAAAAGAATGCTCGCCGGAAAGTGATTTAAGACCGATGAAGAAGTAATCGCCCAAACAGAGGCCTATTTTCAGGCTAAACCGAAATCGTACTACAAAATTGGTATCGAAAGATTGAAAAATCGTTCCAATTAGTGTATCGCCCTCGAAAGCAACTATATTGATAAATAAAGTTGAAGTTGAATTTTGCAAAAATTTTGTGTTTTACTATAAAACGGCACTGACTTTTCAGCCCATGTGTTATATGTGTGTTTGCCATATCGTTTTGTTTTTTGTTTTTAATGAGGTTCGTTTACCAACTGGATACAATGAATAAATCTCTACGTATGAAAACCCAGAAAATACTTCCCCCAAAACATGATTGAAATTCGTGGAAAAAAGACAATCGAGATTCGAGTTTTATAATTAATTTATTTTCGAGCGAACTTATATTCCGAAAGAGTTGATGTTTTGAGATGATGCGGCAGCATTAGCTGATGAAGCACCACCGCTGAGACCTCCGAGACCTCCTTGGTTGAAGTTTTGTGATTGCGCTGAAGCAGTAGCGCTGCTTGAACTGCCACCGAATCCAGGGCTAACACCACCACCTCCGAATCCTGGACCACCTCCAAATCCTGGACCACCTCCGAATCCTTGACCACCCCCGAATCCTGGACCACCTCCGAATCCTGGACCACTTCCGAATCCACCACGATGGTGTCCAAACCCACCACGATGATGTCCATATCCACCATATTGGGCGGTGATTGCCACAATGAGCATGAAGAAAACAATGAGGAATTTCATTTTAGTCTATTATTGTCAAAGTAAATTTGTTTAACTAATGATATTAATTGTAATTTTGATTTCGTATTTATAGCAATCGTAGGCCTACAAATTCTTTATGGATATTCATTGAGAGTAACTGGTATTTTTTATACTAAGGAAATTTTCTATATTTTCGTAACCAGTTTTAATTTGTATGTATGGAAAATTATTATTATTCTTATCAGTATGAATATAATGTAACATGTGCGCATTATGTATTCAAAAAGATTTTGAACAAAGCTATGTAAAAAATATTTTGGTTTTAAAAACTTCCTTGGACGTTAGCCAGCTAGGTTAGAATTGAAGATTTTCGAGGCCGATGTCATTAGAACCGTTCGTTTTACATGCCTTATATATCCAAAACGTCTTATAGAATATAATATTTTTATTTCTAAGGTTATGTATTTCGTTGTTATTCTAGGAAACTGGTTGTGTCAGTTTCACAAAATTGTCGCAAGTATTGTATCGAAGGTGTCAGCCAGCAAGGTTGTAACCGAATTGAATACGAGCATCGGGTAGTTTCCTCTTCCGTTCGAAACATTTTGAAGCTTTTATGAGTTGTCTTAACCACACGTATCGTCCTGCATGAGTTGTCCTTTATTTGATAAAACTAAAATACTTAGTGTGTCCACTGAAATGCAATATTAGAATGCCTTTTGTTGATGGTCACTAAATGGCAAGTGATGTTTATTTTTGTATTTAAACTTTTAAAGCCAATAAGTGTTTTGTCTCAGGTAGCCTGCTCGTTCCTTTATTCAACTTTAAGCGTTAAGCTTTAAAATCTGCTCCTTTTTTGAAACATTAAACGTGAAGTATTAAATGTGTCGCGTAAGGTAATCTGTTGTAACGAGAACTCTGGGAGTACGAGTGTATAAGCGAAGAAAATGAAGTATTTGATCGGATTGAATTCAAGTAGCTATTGTAGTTACCCGTACAGACAACTACCAGAGAAATAAAAAAACTGCGGACTTTGTCACCAGAGGAAATTCTGTGTACCCGTGCAGTGTACATACCTTCTCAGAAGATGGATACAAATCTTTTACTCAGATTTTTATAGCTAGCGCACTTGGTATGCCGAGATGCCTCTTTCACATTGTTTTAGATTGGGGATTGTAAAGAAGGTAAATGTGATTCTAAGCTGTGTTTATATTGTTTTGCAGTTCAGAAACAAGACTTCTCAAATTGTCTACACTACACGATACTATGAATTTATTATTGAGTTCGATATTTAAAGAAAGTATTAAAAGCCAGAGTGCTGAGGTTTTCCCACCTCATATGGGCAATCAGGTTGAAAAAATGAATAACCGATGTATTGGGCTTGCTAGTTTGCTCGGCAAACTGCCTCAATGCTTTATCAGCAGTCGCATAGCTTCATGTCAATGTGCTTTTACACTAGGAAAGTTGACTAAATCGTAGATTAGACATTTACTCGTACACTGTGTGTGTACGACCAGTGTCGTGGGCTAGTCGTTGTTACTCTGACGATATCGAAAGGAGCCTTTTTGAATATTATTTACTTTTAACTTTTTGTAATTCAGCCAAATTCTTCTGGATATTGTACAATTTGTCAGGCTTCTCCATTCAACGTTGGTTGAATTGAGAAAATTTTTTGAATTGTTTGCTTAAATTATTTGAACAGCATCCACTTAGTAACTTATCTAAGTTTTCAATATTTGGTGCAATGTTTTAAATAAAGATGTTGACATAGAAGATGTAAAAGAACCGTTAGATCACCTAACGAAGTTGAACACATCCTTTTCGTTGCAGCTTGTTAAGTTTAATCAGATTGTATCATATTTTCGATTAAATGTCATCTACCGTAATAATGAGAATTGGGCGTATATCGCTGTCAACATCTTGATAGCCAATTTTGATTTGAGGTTATGTTTTCTTCTGAAGGTTCTATTGCTGGCGAAAACTATACATACTTTCTACCAATTTAACTATGCTAAATTTTCTGTTGAGTCCATGGTGGTCGGCCATGACTCAAAGAGTCGAGCAGCGCTCGAATGCCGACCAGGCTTTATTTTTTCGCAAACTTTTCTTTAGTCTTCTCAATGCACTCAATGGAGTAAAACAGCAACATTTTGAAAAAAAAACCTTCAGAACAAAGGTGATGAAACTGAGTGGCTTCAAATCAGCCCTTGATATCGGTTTTAAAATGTCTTACGATTGGTGGGAGTTAGATTAAACACATGCTAGATGCTATCAAAACCTGCCGGTTTGAGTGAAATTGTTAATTACACAGCGGTAATAAAGAATATAATATCTCCAAAAGAACCAACTTCTTGAGCTGATCCTTTTTAAAAAAAAATACGGGTTGGAGATTTTTGCTATAATATGATATTTAGCTGAGTCTTGAAAAATTTGAGCACTTCAATGGTTTATCATTATTCTATGCATAGTCTTTCAGTTTGAGTGTTTGTGTATTTAAAGGCAGGTTGTATAAGCCTGCCAGTATTTACATCTGAATTGTCGTGCTGCATGTCATGAAATATGAAACGAGACTGTGGCATATGCGCTTTATAGAAAGCTTTTTCGAAGGTATGAAAGTAGAGTTAACGGCTCAACATGAATCTAAGTAGCAGTAGAATGTGCCTTTTTGTTACCATGATTCGTGTGACCTGGTTGATGATGTGTGTTGTTGAGGATGTGGGATAGTCAGTGCGTATAAAACGGATTATACGAGTATGTCGTATTCCTTTCCCCGAGATGTCGTAAGGGTCGTCGAAGAATGGTTGGCTTAGTGCACACAGTCTGGCTCTTGCCATACGAATTGAGAAAAAAAGTTTTCTTCTCATTTTCATTCCCGCAACTGTGGCAGTGGGGTTGTACGGGATACCTAATTTGATGGAATGGTTTTCGTAGGTTTTTTGTTCTATCACCCTTGATATGGGCCGACCTCATTGAGCCGATCGTGCATCTTGTGAGATTGTAACCTTTTCCCAAAACCGGGGCCATTGCTAATGAGAGGTGAGAATTGGACGCACTACGGCTGTGTACATTTTACTGTCATCATTGCTTTTGCTGCAGCTTTTCCGAAATTCTTAATATTTAGGTCAAGAATCGAAATGATTTTAAAGTCATTTTCATTTAATAAATAGGATCTTTATCTCGAAAGCTTCAATGGTCTGGAAAAAAAAAATAAAAGTTTTGTTGGGAGCATATGATATTAGTTTATCTATACTCGACCAGATAAGAGTTTGAATGCTGGCCTTGTTACATATCGGAAGATCCATTTTAATAATAAAATTGGGTTCATTGTTTTCCAACCATATAATTAGAAGTGCGTTCTCTGCATTGGTATCGCATACCATGAGCAATTTGTCCTAGATGGTATAAGTCCTAGACTTTCATTCTCTTTGATGATGTGCGGTCTGAGTGTCTGCATCGCTCGTTAGTGGTATTAATGTTTTTGGTGGAAGGCTATGTGGTCTCGATTTTCATGGCTTCAATTAGTGATGCCATCGTATATTTTGGGTAAGTTATGGGTATTGAGGATCGGAATATTCTTATTTTAATATGTCTAATGGTATTAATGGTATTAGTGCTTGCAGCTGATCTTCCACGTAGTTCATACTCATTTCTTCATTAACCAGAAGAGAAAACCACAGGATGTCCTCACTGGTAAGGAGTCTCTTCGGAATGACCTTGAGTTTTAAGCAGTATAACCGTCACGAATGTTGTAAACACATTCGTTGAAGAGTTCTTTGAAAAAGCGGTTCTCGAAATAAATGATGGCGTTTGTGCAACTGGTACATTATATTCTCTGATAACTTCATTCCTATCTTTCAAAACGCCAATCACTGCCTTGCTGCTTCATGCATCTGTTAGCGCGACTTGTCGGTAATCTTCGATGATTTCACTTAAATGTCTGGTGAACAGTTTGCTTATGTTCTGGATGCTAATTTAAGCAAATTTTTTCTGTTGGAATGTGTAATATTACGAAAATTTATGTTTTTATTCAGTCAGTCTAGTCAGACATCAAGAGCATGCTGACCTCCTTATTCTTGATATGCGCTTTTCTTTCGATTGCTGGGTGAACTGCGGATGTTTGCTGTACTTTTTTGTGTATAAGGTTGAGTGTCCTGCACCGAAGTGTCCTGTGTCCTACAGGAAATATAGTTTTGGGGCACTGGAATACTTTGATTAGACCTGCTGTCTTTTATTAAGTGAACGAGCAGTGCATCTTCTAATGAAATCTTCTTGCTTTATTTACTGGAGTGCCTGAATACAACGCTTGAAGTGAATTGATTTTTTAATTGTTTAAGATTTCGTCTTCTCTGATTTTAAAATAAGAACTAATGTATCTTACATTATGTCTTTCCTACTGTCATATTTAAATGCTTATTCCATGTGAGTGTCCTATTAAATATCATGTATAGATTTCTGTAAGATTAAATAAATTTAATTGCTAAACTGTTTAATGTGATTTATGGAAAAAAGAATAGCTCTAGCTTCCTTTTTGTAATAATTAGACATTTGCATTGCTTGGAATAAGAAAATTCGCGACCTAGGGGAACGCCTCGCGCAAAGGAAAAAGTTCTGACAGGATACCCTCCAAAAACACAGCATGTCAACATAAAAACAGGAGAATCAGGGAAAAAAAATAAAAAATAGATCCATACCAATGTACGTTGGTCTTGAATATTTGTGAGTTATAATGTATTCAGTATGCAGCTTGGAAAATAAAATTGTTGTAAGTTATGGAGCAACCGCGTGCGTAAATTTGTGTTTTTATTTCATTTATAATCTTTGCATACACGCTACATTTAAAATAATTGCTTCAAATATTTTTTGGCTGGCATGAGCTTATTTTTATTGTAATATCTTATATACTGGTCTTCTAAAATTTTACGAAATTTACATACAATTTGCAATTAAACTTTGATAGGCAAACTTGAAAGATATCTGGGATCAATATTGCTCACGAGACTTCTTAATTTGCACATTTATTGTGGACAACTGAACGAGCACAGATAGTTCAACTGTTTCAATGTAATTTTAAAATCATAAAAATAAATTTATTTAAAAATTGAAACAATTTTTTTTTACATTATTTTTGTTTTTAGTTGGAGCCAGCCCAATTTATGCCATAAAAAAGTAAATAAAACTTGTATTAAATTAACCTTAAAATATATTAAATTCTAAGACATCTTAAATTCTAGAAGAATATACTTAGACATACCCGTTCATTGGAATATAGAGCTTCAACCAATAAATGTAAATAAGCTACATCATATCTACCCACAATCAAGGAAAAAAAGAAAACAAAAACCTCAGGGTTGTTCAGTTTTGTAAACAAGCAACATATGATAAATAAACAAACTGAAGAACAAACCAAATAATAATTAGGTAGACATCAATATCAACCTTCGCCTCTTTACTTAAAACAAAACCTTGTTCAATGGCAAAAGAAGGTTTTCGTATAGTCGGATAAATTTCTGGTTTATGTTAAAGACCTATCTACGGAGTAATTTTAGCAGAGACTGGGTTTAAGTGATGACACAATAATTGCAAACTAGAATTTAGATTTATTAAGCCTCTTTTTTTTGTGTGTAGATACAGTCTAAGCGATCTGATAAAAATGGCTGTGTGAGGAAATATATGTTACTTTTCTTAAAAATTGTGTAGTACAACTTATATTGTTTGAGTGTACATTATAATTTGGAATTATGAATGAATGAATAAGGTCACGATAAAATTTCTTTAAACCTCTACGGAGTAACGAGCGTTCTCCTACACATTCTTTGTTTGGAAAATTTTATTAAACAATACCTTGATCTTGTAGCTAGCCTAGCTAGTCATTTCTTGGCGCTAAAATAACTCGGCACACAGAACGTCCAGTTCAGTAGAATTGTTGAACTTAAATTTAAATAATTATACCTTTATTCAATTAGTGGAACTATTTTGCATTTTAATCTTCACTTTGAAGAGTAAAAAAAGGGTTTAAATTTCCAAATTTCCCTTATTCGGACACCTCCCTTACGCGGACACAAATCAAAAAGTTTTTGGTATGGCGTTAAGCTCTTCCAGCGATGCCGTTTTTCTTTCCTCAATCGGTGTAAATCTCCGTTCTTTCATAGGTCTCTTTAGTTCTGGGGCCAAGTCCGGTGAATATGGTGGCTAAGGCATGATTGTCGTGTTGGTTTTGTCAAAAAAATCTCTCACAAGCAACAATAAATGAGCAGGTGCACTATCGTGATGCAAAAGTCATGGATTCCTTTTCAACAATTTTGGACATTTTTTCGTATTGCTTCTCGCAAACGGCGTATAACTTCAAGGTAATACTCCTTATTGACCGTATGACGACGACGTATTGACTCCTGATGCACTACGCAACGTAGTGATCAAAATTTTGGAATTTGATCAAACTTGGCGTGCATTTTTTGGTTTCCACTGGGTGCTTCTATTGGGATGGTTGGGCTTTGGTTTCGACGTTATAACCATATACCCATGATTCGTCCCCAGTTATGACCCTTTTGATCAAGTCGGGATTGACGATTATTGACCTAATTCAAGAGCTCCTGAGCGATGCTCATACGACGTTTCTTCTAATCAAAATTAAGAAGTTTCGGGGCAAACTTCGCTGATACTCGTCTCATACCCAAAACATCCGAATTGCATGACACGAGCCGACCGATATGCCAACATCCTCAGCAACTTCTCTTATAGTAATTCGACGATTTTCCAGAACAATTTTCTTCATAACTTCGACCTTATCATCTTTTGTTGATGTTCTGGGGCGTCCAGAGCGAGCTTCGTCATTCGTAACTTCTCGGTCATTTTGGAAGAGCTTGTGCCACTTGTAAAAATTTTTTTACTTGGAACCATCTCACTGTATACCACTGTCAACATTTTAAGTGTAATAGAGCTCTTAATTTCATTTTTTACACAAAATTTGATGCAAATTCCTTGCTCCTTTTTTAAAAATAATTGAAAATCTCCGAGCACATCAAAACAAGTCTAACCTTGAAACTGTGAACATACGTTCACAGCTTATGTTCCCGCAAATAAATTAAATATTTCGGAGGAAAGATCAAAACGACCTACTTTTAACAGCAGACATAGATCCAAATGAACCTGTTGGTGATGACAACTCCTTTGGGATCGAGGATCCGCAGGAGAAGATCGAGGCTATAGGAGCGACTTTTCAGGAAGTGTAGAAGACGAATAAAACCATTGGCCCAAACTACGACCTGGAAAGTCGGGTCCTTATGTACAATTTCTACATTCAAAATGAAATAGTGAACTGGCGAATCGAGAACTCGGGTTTCACCTAGTTCAGTGACAAGAATATGGCAAATAATGTCATCGCCAATGAAAGGGAACTACCCCCATTAATTTCGATGGAAGAGCTTCAAACTATGGAATACCGAACATTTTCCTTTGACATCTCCCACTAGAAGCGGTGGACATTTATACCACATTGTTTAATAATGCAATGAATAATGCCCATTATCCAGCGCATTGGAAAACTGCTGTGATACAAAAGGATAAAGATATGTCCAAACCGGCACATCTCCGCTTTATCATTCTTCTATCAAACATCAGTAAGGTTTTCGAAAAGGTAATCAATAGAGTCCTGACTAAGTGGGTTGAAGAGAAAAATATAGTTCCAGATAATCCACTGGTTTCTGATATCTAATGGAACAAAGCCAAGAAACAGTGCACGGGTCCCTGCCTGATTGACTTGGAAAAGGCCTTCGATACCGTATGATCACAGTTCATCGTGAAAAATGGCGATGTGACTTCTACTGGAACATTTAACATTAAAAACGGTCAGTAAAAAGGTGCGGTAAATTCGCCGATCCTATTCAACATTTACACAAGTGATCTGAAAGGTTCACTTTACCATGCCACAGCGTACGCAGACGACTTAATCGCGTACAGACCAGCTCCAAAGATTGAGGTCATTAATATACTTTTGCAACGTGACTTCGACAAAATTGAACAATATTGCGATGACTGGAAATCAACTTTCAGAATTCGGAAACCATTCTGGTTAGAACGCCTTTGTCTGGGGCCTCTAGGGATACCAGAAAGAATTGAAGCAATACAGACAGCCACTTGCTTGTCGAATTATAGTCAAATACCTTGGGATATAGCTAGATCAATATCTGTATTTTAACAAACATATAGATGTTGATCTGGTCAGAGTCAAAGGTGCTTTTGCCCTTACAACTTGTAAATAATCTCACGCGAATACCAGACGTTGATAGTCATATCGCCAACCTCCTGGACATGTATAGGGCTTTCCAATAGGGACTTGACAACTTTGAATTTAATTTGTGAACGCACTCTTTCACTAATCATCAAACTGTCACTGTAAATTTATTCAGTAAACTCAACATTTTTATCATGGTAAAGTACACTAACTAAGAT
This sequence comes from Volucella inanis, assembly GCA_907269105.1. NCBI lineage: Eukaryota > Metazoa > Arthropoda > Insecta > Diptera > Syrphidae > Volucella > Volucella inanis. The sequence goes on from OU026157.1 coordinate 78,719,212, forward strand.
ATTCGGAGTCGTAAAATCATCTTCAGTGGCGAAGCTCATTTTTGGCTCAATGGGTTCGTTAATAAGCAAATTGGTCAGGTGAAAACCCACATGTGCTTCATGAATCACCACTTCATCCACAAAAAATAACTGTTTGGTGCTGTTTGCATGCCGGCGGCGTTATTGGGCCATAATAACGATAACGATCGTCACTGTGAACCTTCACCGTTATCGCGCCATGATCACCGATCAACGAATCGACCGCTGCAAACGTGCCCGCGGTGGCCATATAAACGAAGTCGAGTTCCATTTATAAATGTTTTGATTGTACTTCAAGCCAATAATAAAGTTTTTGAAATATCTCAAATGGTTTGCGTTTTATTTAAAAAAAAAAAGTGGTCAAGTCGTTATTAGAAAACCCTATATAAGTCCTGGATAAGTACAAACTCGATGAACTATCCCTTTTAGGCTTTTCGGACCATTGTGCCATATCAGATAATTTCTCATACATCGGACACTCAGTTAGAGAAAAGATTCCAAAATGAACTGTATGAAAATACAAGAAGGCTGATTGGAGCGGACTTAACAGCTTCCTTACGAATTATAAGTGATCGTTTTGTTTCCTTGATAACGACGTTTTTGTCGCAGTTGATATGATCACACTATTCTCTTAAGAATGATATCCTCTATACCTCATTGGATTAAGAGTATCAAATCAAAAGAAAATAAAAGGTACGACTGGAGCTGTTAGGAGGGTGTGACGGTTGAAAAAATATTCTTTTTGGTCAAATAAGATCAACCCGACAAAGAAAAACTGAAAAAGTTCGTACGAGTCAGGAACGTCTTTTTTATGCGTGTGAAATTCCAATATGACCATATGGTCGTTTGTCAAAAACGTCCATCACAACGCTTATTTATAATGACTTTTCAGCTGTCAGCTCTTGGGAACAGGCCAATCTGTTTGCTACAATTAAGTGCGTCGAATATTCAATGAGGCGAATCCACTTTCGCACAGAAAATAAATTCTAGTGTGCCCCAAGGTGCCGTTTTTTCTCCGACATTCATTTTAATTTTCATCAGTGATTTGTTGATCTCGTCTGTTACTCCTAATCTAATATATTCCTCTGCTGATAAGATTACTCTCTGCTCTTCATATTGGTTTCCGAACCCTCGTCCTGCTCTTTGGCTGTAGAATGGGAACGGCAGTGTAGGTTAAAATCGTTAAATTCCAATACTAACAGAATAACTGTCAACGGAGTAGAATTTAATGCTTCCAAAACACGATGCACTGTCTGCTACCGTTAGTACCCACCCGTTATCCATGAACGACACTTGCATCGTCGAAACCGAAAAACTTTTCATTCTCGATATGTGTGTCTATGACGTTGGAATAACCACATACTCGATGTCGCCAAAAATGCTGCTAAATGTTTAGGTTTCCTCAAACGATGTAAGAATTACTTTTCTCCATCTGATTTGGCCTCAACATATAAGGCATTTATCCGCCTAAAATTGGAGTACAGCGCCTACATCTGGTCAGGTGCGCCTAAAACATATATACATCTTCTAGATAGGATTCAAAACAGTGGGATAAAAATTCTATGAGTATTACTCGGACAATGGACACCTTCAAATAGCGACGTCATATCTCGTGTCTCACCACCAGTGTTTCACAGAAATCGCCAGTAGCACTCTGACCCTTCAAACTTTTAACTGTAACAGAGGACTCGCTATAAATTCTCATCAGTACACCCTTAAGCCTACTTTCTGAATACTTATCTTAAAAATCGTGACTCGTTTCTTAGCCATACAACTCGCTTATGAAAGGCCCTACCGAGCTTTATATTTCCTAGTCGTCATAACTTGCAAACATTTAAGACTAATGTACATCGGTACTTCTCCTTTCTTCTTTCCTATGTTTCCTTCGCCCGCGCTCTGTATAATAAAGGTATAATAAGACCTTGAGCGCGCCAATTATAAAAAAAAAAAAAACAAATAAAAAATTTAATACAATCTTCTTGGAAGTTATTTTTTTCACAAGTATGAATTGATATTCATACAAATAATTTTTTGCTTTTTTTTTACTTTTAAAGCCACATATCACACTTTTGTTTTACTGCTTTAAAGGAATTCATGTTTGGGAAATCACTCCCGCGGAATGTTTGAATAGTTGAATTGCTGAGTCAACGGTACTTTTATTATAAAATGTTAATTCCAAATCATCAGCAAATACTGTAATGTGGATACTAAATCGTTGGTAAAACAATGAGTTAACATATATTGTATTAAAAATAAGAAGAGTCTCAAAACTTAACCTTGTGGTACTCCAATTGTCATTTGCAACTGAAATGCTAAAAATTCTTTCAAGTTTTGCTCGTTCTTTTCTTTCCGATAGATACAAAGAGGACCACTTATTAGCTATACCTCTTAGATCAGCCTTGAATACAATTTATCTAGAAGTGTCACATGATTGACCATATCAAATGCTTTTGCCATATCTATAAAAAGTAATTAGCTAGAGTTCACCACACAATTTCAGAAAACCGTCTACAGGGTCGGCCTTTGTGAAAACCAAACTGTTTATTTCTGAAAAAATTGGTCTTACTTACATAGAAATGATACAATGCGTAAAATGCGAAAAATTCCACAATTAACACAAGTGATTTATCTCATCAACAATATAAAAATAGATACGTTCTAAACGACAGTTAGTTATACTATCCTTTACCTCAGCATCGAGCTTGTCGAGTTGTAGAGTTTGAGTAAGGACAGTGAGTCTCGAGAAATTTTCCAGATAAGTCCAGAAACTAAAGCATGCCCCCAACTTTTCTCTTATCTACCTGCCAACCAATAATTTTTTACCTGCGAGGATCAGCCTGGCTTAGGGTCCAGTATCTCCAAAACTAGTTCTGTTGAAAGCGGAGTATCCGGATACCTGACCACCTCCGGATTAGCTATTTTTATCTGTATACATTGGATCTTTGTACAGGCTCACCATCCTTTCACCGTTACTTGTGGGATATAATTATGAATAAAATATAAAAAGAAAAACCGAACCCGAGGCCAGTACAGGAGACAAAGCCTTTGCATTGTTGAGAGGAGGTAAAACCATGGCAGACCGTGGTGCACCATCCTCTTAAGGCAAGCGCAATAAACTTGCTGCTGCTACTTAAACTCATCCCTCAAAGGAGAAATAAGTTGCTCAGCTGCGTCGACAAGCTCCATCTAAGGCGCCGAAATGCTTTACGCATTATCAAAACCTTCAGGTTCACTCCGGAAGTTGAGAGAAGTGCTGAAATAAAAGGAAGACTGAGTGGGCTAATAATATCCTTAAAGACGGATTACCCACTGCTTCCAAAATGCTAAAGGACCTCTCCAAATGCCAGAGATCGTTAAAGGAAACCGTGCCGGTTCTCAAAAGGCACAAAACTAATAACAACAAAATCCCTGAGGTTTCCAACAGTACGTCTCTGAGGTCGTTTAGGGAGGCCGTAAAAGATGCAATAACGATCGCGGTAATCGATAATGTTGTCAGTTTTTCAACTTAAAGCTTTCGGGCAATTCCTTGGCCATCATGCGGGAAAACCCCAGACCACCTCCTATCACAGGCGACGTTGGTTGGCATCAAGGCCACGCTTTCAAGTCGAAAGGTTCGGTGTTCGAATTCCAACCGCGCTCAAAAGACATTCATTTTTTCATCTCTTTAGGAATTCATCTCTTAGGGAAATGTAGAGCAGTTCAACCATCGCCTATGTTTGGTGCCGTGCCACAGTGACATTCTAAGGAATTTTGACGAAATCGCCAAAATTGGAACCATCGGAACCATCGCTACGTGCAAATTAATATTAAAGCTGGATGCTTACAAAAGAACATACCTTAGGTGGACTGTTGGATCAAAATGGGTCTGGTTCTTTTAAACAGGAAACAACTCAGCGCCATTATAGGTGTGATCACTGGACACTGTCTTATAGACAAACATGCAAGAAAGCTTGTCATATTTACAAATAATTTCTGTAGAAGCTTCATGGACGAGGAAGAGAAAGAGGCAATATTCCACCTACTTTGTACATGCCTAGCGCTCTCTCTAAAAAGAAAACTCCAGTAGCTTTTTTCTATATTGACCTAAGCGACCTAAAGAATATGGTATACATTTTAACAGTCTTCTACAGTCTGGTTCCAAGAATCACAGATCCATGTTGCATAACAATAGGCCAATAGGCCTAAGTGGTTGGTCTTTCCAAAAGCCACTTTAACCTAATCTAATTATACGATCAGACGTGCATGAATCCTTGTTGTCAAAAGTCGTTACACATTTATAGGTTTCCATTTGTGTGAAAGATTGAAAAACAAAACGAACAAGTGTTTTCAAATAAGACTGCATACATATTACGATTTCAGTTACATTGGGGTGGAAAGGGTTTTGCGGTTTCCATCGGAGTAGTAGTAAAAATATTATTAAATTGGTTGGCAATTTCAAGTCGGTCTGATAATTCCCTTCCGTCCATATCAATTTTAAGAATTTTTTATTTTGTAGTTTCTTTGTTAAGGATATCGTTAACCAATCGCCACTCTTTTTTTTTCATTACTTATACAATTTTTAAATTTATGAGCATAACATTTGTCAGGGCTTGAATCAACCTTCTTCTTAACCTCTTCACTTAATTTGAAATATTATTTTTCCAATTTTTGATTGTCAGAATGAGGAATACATCCATACCCTCTACCATGGCAAACCATGGTCTATCCATGACCTAAGACGTTTCAAAATTGAATTCTTTAGAAAGTGTCCTAGCACAATGACAAGCACGTAATGAAAATTAAAAATAAAATTGAATAAAACAAAAAAAGGATTCAGTAAGCTTTCTAAAGTCAAATGGGATTGTTAGTCGAGAAAACTAAACAAATGGAAACACTGCTTGTAGATTTTTTGATGACTCTGCCACTTCATAGCAAGAAACTAAAATACAAGTAAATCAAAACACAATTAATCGCTTAGAGATAATATTGTTAACAATGTGAACTTGTCACCCGTTAAAAAGTTGGTACATCTGTTGTTGACATTCCCTCTTAATCTTAGCCTCATAGCTTGACATTTGCAAAAGTTACGTAGCCAAGAGTAAGTCTATCTCCGTGTGTGTTGGCGATTTTTTACAATTTTAGAAATGGATTTAAATTTTCAACAACAAAGTTGTATTAAATTTTGCGTAAAAGCGGATTTAATGGTGTTGGAAAAGCATTTCGGCAACGATTTTTTAAAGAAAACGGTCGTTGATGATGAACGGTGGCAGACCATCGACATCGAAAACCGACGAAAACATTGATGAAGTTAAAGAAATGTTGTTCAACAAATTAACCATCAGAGAGATAGCGGAGGACTTGAACATTGCTTATGGATTCGTCCAAGACACTTTGGGTAATGATTTCGGTTTCCGTCATGTAGCAGCAAAGTTGGTGCCAAAAGACCTCAATTTCATGCAAAAGAGATGATTTTCGAGGCTGAATCCGATCCCACATTCATCAAAAGGATCATGACTGGAGATGAGACTTGGGTTTATGAGTACAACACGCAATCCAGACATCAGGCAAGTGAATGGTGTTCACCAAATGAGCCGAGACCAGTAAAAAAAGAAGACAACACAACGGTGTAGTGCATCATGAATTTTTTCCGGAAGGCCAGACAGTAAACGAAGAGTATTATTTGGGCATTATGAGACGTTTGCGTGAAGCAATTCGCCGAAAGAGACCAGAATTGTGGGTAGAAAACTCGTGGATTTTACACCATGATACAGCACCGTCGCACAGTGCCATCATTAATTGTAATTTTTTGACGAAAAATGCAACAAATACCATCCAACAGCCACCGAATTCACCTGTGACTTCTTTCTGTTCAATCGAGTTAAAAAAAATACTATAGGGGACGCGTTTCAGCAACCGAGAGATAGACATACCGAAAACCGAATATAAGAAAATCTTTCGAGGATTGGATCAAGTGCTTACATAAGTGTCTTGCAATCGATGGGGATTATATTGAAGGGGACAATATAACATAGATTTAGATGAATAAACTTGTATTTTTTATTTTCTGAATAAATTCCGAAACTTTTTAATTAAGGTGGTATTTTCCATAGTCCTTTGGTTTCTTGTGATCCGTACATTAGTAGTACGAGAGAATTTAATCTTAAAAAAATTAAATTGTATTCTTTAGAAGTTTTACAGTTCTTGAAGGAACCAGCAGCCGAGGCTATGGAGTACTTATTGGCTTCGCAACAAGATCCTTTAAGTAAGTTGAAATATTCTACTGCATTATACATAAAACTGTTCAACAAAAATCAACTTTTTTTGTGTGACATATGTAAAACATTTTGTTACTTAAGTAAAATTACACCAGTAAACAGAAAATGACTTCAGATTTTCCTTATCACCCGTAGATTTTTTGCTATAAAGTATTGCGTTTTATACTGAATCTAAATCTATATCAATATGTTTGTCATGTTATACTTACATCAAAATTTTTTGCGGTGATATTTTGTCCCTAAGACATTTCGTATTAATGTCCAGCAGTAATCAGCAAGGATAGGAGGACTTCATTTGCCTTGATATTGCTTTTCCATTACTGCGACGTCCGGGTGGAAGCTTTCTCCATGTTCGTCGCTTACTGCCCCCAAATTCTCAGGAAAAAAAACTGAATGAGTATCCAAAAAGTGAAGTTTTAGTGACATCCCATTTCCTTGTAAGTAATTCAGTTACCAGATCTCTGTAATCTTCGGCTTTTACATTTCCAAGAAAATATGTCCCAACAGTGTTAAAAGCTCTCCATGCTCTTAGTTCAACATCAGTTAGCATGTTGTCAAATTCACTACTTTTCGCTACTCTTTCATTAATTTTGCTTCACGAAAATTTTCATTAAGCCCAATTTGATATGGAGCGGTGGTTGAAATACGTATTTAGGATCAACGAGTTGTTTATTAGTAATATTTTTTACATCCGAAGTTAGTGCTCGACGTAGTGGCTGCTCATTCTGAGTACAATGTCCCATTGACACAGAAAGCAGCAGCTCTTCGTGTAACCCAGCTGTAGTCCAACAAGAAGCGCTACAACTTTTAAATCTCTACAAATTGACCACTTATAGTCTTTATACTGAATGTGTTGTAGGAGATATCGCATATTTTCATATGATTCCTTCATATGAACAGCGTGACCTGTACGGGTATTTATTGATATTGTGAAGTAAAACTGTTTATAAGCTAAGTTTACTGCAATCAAGAAAGAGGCGCCAATTGCTTTGTTCATGTTTCTGTCCCAACGCATCAAATAAGTTGTCAACATTCATGCGGTATACCAAAGTACCCTCCTGAACGAAACAATGGGGAAGTCCTTTTTCACGTTTTCGGAAGTCACTTATATGTACGTCATCTGGATACCAGGAGTTCTGATTGTGATTTCGTTAGTTTTAAATTTCTAACCAAATCATTCAGTTCTGAATCTTCTGAATCAATATGAAATTAAATGCGGTTTTGTTGAACATTCTGATGCTTGATGTCTGGATCATTGTTGACTCCCGGTTTGAATTGTATATCATCATTAGTTGAATCACTGGCATATTCACGTTCTTCGTCCAAAATCTACGATTTTGTTGGTTTTGGAATAGGATATTTTTCATTATGTAAAGCTGGTAGTAAATTGCGATACTGCATAGTATGCTTGGACTTCGGATCTTACTTGTACTTTCTTCTTAATGCACGGTAATAAACAAACATAAAGATGTAGAACGCAAATACGATAGTAACGACTTTTCGCGGCACAAGAAAAATAACTTCGTCATCTACTAATGCACTCTACTGAGTTAGATGCATATTTTATATAACCACCAAACAGGAATGAAACAATTTCTGTTTTCGTATTAGTTTTTAAGGTGCCGAAATACCTCTGAACTACTCAAAGATCTTTATGTCACAAAATATGTGTTGAACAGTGTTTTTAGAGATCAGTTTTTATTAGTTAAATTTATTTATTTTATTTATTATTTATTGAAATCAAATTTTATGCTTTTGCTAGTTTTTGTTTTTCTTCTTTTTCAATACAACCTAAATTTTGTATTTTTTGTGTTTTTTTTTTTTTGGTTTTTCTAAAAAAATAAAATATTAAAAAAAAAAAATAGGTAAATTTACAAAGAAACATGTTTTTATTTATATCTATCCTTTTCTGCTGAATTTATGCAATAGTTAGGTATCGTATACAAAAAAAAAAAAAAATATTTTGCCGTTGTTGGAAATTCTGAAATACTAAACAAAGTGGGACGTGAAAACTGAAGTCGGTGTTGAAGGTTTTTAATATTTAAGTCATCTAAAGGTGATAAATTCAAGTTGGCATTAAGTTCCAATCTTGACAGGAAAGATCGCTTGGAGAAACCTGATACGTTTGTTAATATTACAATAGATCACATCATAATAGATTATCCATATTGGGGTATGGCAAGTGCTCTGACCCCTATTTGAGTATGCAAAAATATTGATAGGCTACTGTAAAGTAGAACAGTCCGATCACCAGATGATGACATTGTGTTGTAACACTACCAAATAATGCGTTGGTAGTGCCATCTCACTAAGGAACTTTTTCCTGTTTCCGGGAGGCAGCGGATGACTTTAGACCTTGAACAGACAACATGCAGCCGAATAAATAGCGGAAGCCCTAGCCTGCTATAAAGCAGATATCGCTACCATCCAGGAAGAGCAGTGGGATGGGTCGGGCAAAAGGAAGATGAAAAACTGTGATGTTTACTACGGCGATTGCTATAGGAAACGTTAGGCAAGTAGTCTTGAGCTTTCGACACGTGAGTGAGCGCCTTATAATAATCCACATCAAAGGTAAATTCGCTAACATCAGCCTTATATATACTCACGTCCCAACAGAGGAAAAGTACAATGCTACCAAAAAAAGTTTCTACGAGATCTTCGACAAAACCTACGAGCAATGCCCGATGTATGACGGTAAAATCGTCTTAAGTGATTTTAATGCCGAAATTGGAAAGGAGAACATCTTTGGTAGCAAAATCGGCAGACATGGCCTACACGACGTCTGGAAACGGACTTAGCCTAATCGATTTCGCTGCTGGACGTAACGTTATTATAGCAAGCACATGGTTTCCTCACCTCAATATTCACAAAGGACAATGTACAATACTATAGACACCAGATCAGCGAACTGTCAACCTGATTGATAATGTTGCGATCGACGTAAGGCACTCCTCAATATTTAAGATGTCCGAACATTCCAAGCGGTCTACATAGATTCGGGCCACTACCTAGTTGTAGCCGAGATACATCTACGGATATCTCAGATGGCGCAATAACGGGAAAAAACTATGATGAGATTAAACGTTGAACGGTTGCAATCGCAACAAGTCGCCAGGACCTTTACTGATCGTGTATCCATCAACCTCTCGAGAAGTCCATCGTAGCCACCATCAAGTACTATAGACCAGTGGCTTAGATGCCGAGAAGCCATCAGAAATGCCGCAACTGACTGGGTTTCACCCACCCATCACCACGAAACTCCTAGTTTGATGAAGAGTGCCGGCAAGCACATGCCGGAAAACAACATGCCTGCACAAAATGACGAGAGCGGCTCGTGAGCTCTACGAGCAAAAGATGAGGTAAGAACATCGGCTTCTGCGGAGAAAAAGAAAAAGCATGAGTTAAGTTGCTGCTCGAGCGGAGGAGCAAAAAATATATTTTTATTTATTTTTTTTATTTATACATATAGTATATGATGATGCATGATGACATCATCATTCAATAGTATTATAACAATGTGTCTGACAACTGATTGTGTCTCTGAACCTTTCCACAGGTATATTTATAAATTCTAAAAATGATTACTCTGCAGTCTGCATCAACTTTGTCCTGTGGGAATGGAATGTAGTTTGTTTGCACAGGTGTCAAATGGATGGTGCGTGTGGAGGATATGGAGTTGAGCGTCTTGCTAATTGCGCAAAAATGGTTGCTCGTGCTCTATTGGTGCATGTGGCTTTCACATGATCAATCCGGGCTTATGGGAGGATTTAATGGTAAAAGGGAAAGGGAAGGTCAATGATGACGTAACTGTACATGATCAAACCGTACTAATGGGAGGAGGTAATAGTAGAAGGGAAAGGGAAGGTCAAATGGTGACGTAACTCATGAAAAGCGCGAGATCGAGAAAATATAGATGTGCTACTCCAGGCATAATATATGGAAATTTTACCAAAAGGTAAAAAGAGCATGTCAGGGTAATGAGACTGTTAAGTTCAAAAAATTATCGAATATTCATACTACGCAGATTCTGGAGAAAACCCAAGAAGTTCAGATCGATACGCACCACCTTTTTATCGATTTTAAAGCCTCATATGACCATCTACAGCGACGAGCTATACAGAGCCATGTCTAGTTTTATTATCCCTGCCAAACTTATCTGCTTATGCAGGATGACGATGGAGAAAGCTCGCTGCTGCATCAAGTTCGATAACGACCTAACAAAGACCTTTGATGTCAAAAAAGGATTTAAGCAAGACGATGCGCTGTTAAAGTGACTTCTTTAACATCATACTTGAAATTCATAAGCCAACACACGAGGTATGATCTTTCAAAAGTCTGTTCAATTGCTTGTATACGCCGACGATATTGATATTATTACACAGCGAGCTGTGAGTGGTACGTGGTATATGCTGTTGACAAGAAGGTATGCCCAACATCGACAATTCGGTCAGAATGTCGCAATCGACAGCTTTATCTTGGAGGTAGTAAGAGACTTTGTCTACCTCGGCTCTGCTATCAAATCTGAAAAAGTCATCTCTTTAGAAATCAAACGAAGAATAACGATTGACAATTGCTGTTTCTTTGCGTTGAGAAAGCAAAGAAAGGTAGAAAGGCCCTCTCCCGAACAACCAAGGAAACTTTATATAAGACCCTTATAAACCTGATGCTGTTCTAAAGTTCTGAAGCATGGACCCTTTCTCAAGCGGATGAAGATATCCTTGGTCGTTTTGATAAAAAAATTCTTCGTAAGATAACAGGTCGGCTGAAAAGTTCATGGGCTAATATATAGATGGTGTTACTAGAATTAAATCCATATGGTTTATAGTGGCACTAACATTTAAACGACACGGTATAAATTTGACAGCTCTCAACAATTGCTTCGTGAGTTATAGCATTGTGAGTTAAGCAACTTTTGTTATTTTAAAAAAAAATGGAAAAAAGAGTTTCATGTATTAATAAAGAATTGTTTTATTATGAAAAAAAAAAAAAAAATACTGTTGAAACCAAAGCTTGGTTTGATAAACATTATTCGGACTCTGTCCCAGGAAAATCAACCGTTGAGGAGTGTTTTGACAAATTAAAACGGGGCGAAGACGATGCGTGCAGCGACGCCCGAAAGAGGTTGTTACCGGCGAAAACGCGAAAAAAGATCACAAAATAATTATGAATAACCGTTAAGTGAAGTTGATCGAGATAGCTGAGACTCTGAAGATATCATAAGATCATGTTGGATAATTATGCATGAATATTTGGACATGCGAAAGCTGTGTGCAAAGTGGGTGCCGCGCGAGTTCACAATCGAACAAAAACAAAACAATGGTAAAATTGCATGAATTAGGCTACGAATTGTTTCCTCATCCACTGCATTCTAAAGATCTGGCCCCAGTGACTTTTTCCTATTTACAGACCTCAAAACAATACTCACTGGAAAAAAACTCAGCACTAATGAAGAAGTAATCGCTTAAACTGAGGCTTATTTTTAGGCTAAAGGGAAATCGTACTATAAAAATGGTATTGAAAAATTACATGACCGCTGTAATCGTTGTATTGCCCTCGAAGGCAACTATGGTATGTTAAATAATAAAATTTTACCAAAAAAATATGTTTTATTGGGTCTATAACTTGCTAACTTCGTGCGGTTTGCTAAGAGATGGCGTAACTTGTTTTATTCCATTGGAACATGCGTTGGAAAGCTACTGTCATTTTACGTCATTTCAGTATATGTCATTCATTTGAAGCGTAAACAACAATAATTTTTTTTCACTAAAATATGTCGAACTTTGTGCTAGAAAAAGTGTTTTTACGGGGAGTTCTTCTTCATTACTTTAATATGAAGAAAACTGCTGCCGAAAGTCATCGTATTTTGGTGGAAGTTTATGGTAAACATGCGATAGCTGAGCGATCGTGCCAAAGGTGGTTTGCACGATTTCAAAGTGGTGATTTTGGCTTGGAAGACAATGAACGTCCTGGGCAGCCAAAAAAGTTTGAAAATAAAGAACTGGAAGCATTACTCTATGAAGATTGTTGCCAAACACTAGAAGAGCTCGCAGAATCTTTGGGTGTCACTCAAACAGCCATTTCAAAACATTTAAAAGCAGCTTTATATATTCAAAAGCAAGGAATTTGGGTTCCACATGAACTCAAGCCGAGAGACGTCGAAAGGCGGTTTTGCATGTCCGAAATGCTGCTGGAACGCCACAAAAGAAAGTCATTTTTGCATCGAATTGTTACTGGTGATGAAAAATGGATCCATTACGACAACCCCAAGCGCAAAAAAATAATACGTGAAACCCGGCCAACCAGCCAAATCAACGACAAAGCTGAATATCCATGGCACGAAGGTAATGCTCTGTATTTGGTGGGATCAGATGGGTGTGCTGTATTATGAGCTGATAAAACCGGGTGAAACCATCAATGGACAACGCTACCGAACAAAATTAATCCATTTGAAGAGAGCAGTAGCCGAAAAACGCCCGGAATATGCGACCAGACACGAGGCAATAATTTTCCATCATGACAACGCTCGGCCCCACGTTGCAATTCCGGTTAAGAACTATTTGGAAAACAGTGGATGGGAAGTCTTACCCCACCCGCCTTATAGTCTAGAGCTTGTCCCTTTTGACTACTATTTGTTCAGGTCGATGCAGAACGCCCTCACTGAAATACGGTTCACATCAGAGCAGAATATCAAAAATTGGCTTGATTCATTATTGGCTGCCAAGCCGGCGCAGTTCTTTTGGGATGGGATCCACAAATTGCCAGAAGATATGATAGCATACGAACTTTCTGGAGGAGACGATTCGACGATGAACTCTATGAGTTGTACAGCGACATCGACCTAGTCAAAAAACTGCAGATTGGGCGTTTAAGATGGCTGGGAAGGAAGGAAGGAGGGAAGGAAGGAAGGAAGGAAGGAAGGAAGGAGGGAAGGAAGGAAGGAAGGAAGGAAGGAAGGAAGGAAGGAAGGAAGGAAGGAAGGAAGGAACGAAGGAAGGCCCCGCCTTATGTGGCGCGCGCAAGTGGAAGGAGTTCTTAATCCACTTGGAGTGCGCAACTGGAGGCAGTAAGCCAAAGACCGCGCTAATTGGAGAGGCTTATTGGTTGCAGCCCAGGTCCTCTCAGACTGTAGCACCTTCTAAGTAAATTTTATTGGAAGTTCTAGGTTTTATTTGCTTAAGATGGACTGTATACGAATAATACGAGATAAATAAACAAACAACATTTATAATCTTATTTATGGAACCACGCCAAGTCACGTATGCCATTTTTAAAGTTTTATCACCCATTTTTTTCTGGAATGGCTGACTTAAGTTCTATATAAAAGTATATCAAAAGATGTAGATCTAGAGTTAAATATATTTATTACAATATAAAAAAAATGTATATGTTTGTATATGTGTAAATATGTACATAGTGACAAAACGTTCATGAATTTTAAAAGAAGTACAAAATTCGAAAGACTTAAACTTAATAATTAAACAATGTATGTACATTAGATACATAAAAAAGTTAAAAATAATATTTTTGTAAGAAAATACAATTGTTCATTCGTCAGGGATTTGCAAAAAAAAAAACAATTTGTTTTACTTTGGTAATTAAAGAATGACAAATTTTTCCTACCGACTAGTTAACTTTTTATAAATTTACGAATATATACAATTTGATAAAAAACAAACTTAAAAGCCAAAAATCGAGAATTTGAATTCAATTGCTATGCAAATGACGTTCCACACTTTGGATGTTATCTATAAGCCGATTATAGACCAAAGGCTTGACATCTATCGCCCACAAGAAGTCCAAATGATTGAATTTTTTCATTGGCACAATGTATTTGTCAATTACATTTGGTAATTCGCGAGCCAGTCTGTCGACACCGTCAGTTGATACTAGTAAATCGTTGAATGAATAATACAAAGCAACAGGTACTTTTACTTTGGATAAGTCATAGTCAGGCGGCGTAATCTGACCATACTCCAGTTGGTTACGTAAATATCCGTGGTCGAAGTGACAGAAGTGGTCTGATTTTATAAGTTGGCCAAAATGTTCCAGTTGTTTTATGGAAGCTCCAGATGGTGTATGGCTTAGCATTACTGGTAACATTGTCTATAAAAAGAAAAAGACAAAAAAAAAAAAAAAAAAACAGATAAGTTGCCAAATTTACGATAATAAAATGCCTTACAAAAAAAAGAAAAATATGTATGTTTCAGAAAAGAAAAGAAGAAACAACATAAAGCTGAAGGTTATGATGAATCTCTTATACTCGTTGTTATTGCAGTAACTCGGACTTTGCATGCGAGAGAGTATAGGGCGCGAAAATGAAGCCTCGTTTTGTTTTTGCTCTTTCTCTATGCTATATGAAAAACTTTACTGAAAATAAATATCATTATTCGTCGTCATTATATGTATGTAATATACATATATCACTGCTACAGTAATGATATTTAGTTAAGAGGTGAGTTGCTGTTAAGCTACATACTGGAAATCTACCTCCTTACGGATCAGAAAGTCAGAATTATGTTGAATCTCTCCGTCCCACCTTTATAGCAACGTACAGAAGAACGGGTTTGGACAAAAATTTTCTTTCGGAATGCAACTTCCGTATTTTCACTCTTCAGGCAAGAAACCTTATTAGGAGAACATTCATAAATCCGCTTATAGTTTCAATTCTGTAGTTAGGTGCATAAATAAGCTAATAATAATAATAAGCTAAAAAAATAAAAATTTAAACGCCAATACTTTTTTTATAATTTTTTATTCAGGCAAACTACAAACCGTTAGAATCCAAACTGTTTTTTCATTACTCCTTTTTTATAGAAGTCTTGATTTTTGGACGCTATAAAGCCTTCAATGGTTTTTATGATCTCTGCTCGATTTCGGAATACTTTGTGCTGGAGAAACATCAGGAGAGCTCGGTGGATGCGAAAGAATTTCAAACCCAAACTTTAGGAGTTTTTACACCGTTACGCATGATGTATGGGGCCTAGTATTGTGATACAATAGGATCGGACAATGCCTATTTGCCAGTGCAGGTTGCTTTTCAGCCAATTTCGCATTCACTATGTCGATTTCCTCAAAATATTTTACTTCGTTTCTCCTGGTTATAGAAATGAAATTTGAATTGGTCCTTTCAATGTCCACCACTGAGTTTGGCTGTGTGTTTTAGTTCTTTTTTTCTGTATCCGATCACTGGATTGCTTTCATATAAAATCTATTTTTCATCATACGCGATTATACGGTACAAAAACGGTTCATTTTTATGCCTCAGTGATGCACAGTTTGCTAAGCGGCGTAGTTTTTGTGCCTCGTTCAGTTCATGAGGCACCCGCTTTTCGAGTTTTTTTTACTTTTCCCAATAGGAAAAGATGTCGATTTAGTGTCGTGGGAGATACTGCCATATTCTTTGCAATGTCCCTGACCGTTTTTGATATGTTAGGTCTGCATCTGCCGTTTCTTTTAAGGCGTTGTCGTCAATTGCCGTTTCCGTTTTCCTACGTGGTTCGTTGGAACATCCTTAAATGAGTTCAGAGTTTAACTTCATAAAGGAAGAGAACCCGAGTTTAAGCGGGTGACAGCATGGAAAACAACTCTTGGAAAAAATTTACTGTAGTTGCAACAAACTTTAAAAGTCTCACACGGCAAACATTCGTACCACTTAAAAAAATAGGAACTTTCTGTTGCAGATGTTTATTTGAGAGCTTATACTTTTGAATTGAATATAAATCGGACATTTCATGTTGCGGAACCAATACCAATATACCAATTAGGAATGGCTTTATCAAGGCTCATCAATGAACTCTTTTTTTTTTTTTTTTTGATTGATATACCTTTTAACATGAATAACTTTGAAACCGTCCTTGTTAATTGTTCTCTTATATTTTGTGACGTGATTTCAGTTCTGTAAATAAATTTTTGCCAAACACCTTCATTTTATTGAAAAGTCGCGTTTAGTGACAAGGCTCACTTTTAGCTCATTGGCTTTGTAAATGCAGAAAAGTCTCAGGTGATTTAATTATATCTTTAAAAGTGCATTCGTTGGAGTGGTACTCACATTCTTTTTTGTTAAGAATAAGCCCGCAACTCTTAACGGTGAATATTATCAAACAATGATCAGTGATTAAATCTCCTAAAATATAATCAAAATTGATATTTGGTGACATGTGGTTACAAAGAAATTGCAGTTCGTTTCAAGTTCCAAATGAAACCATTGACTTTTTGAAAATCCGATGCAACCACAACATTGTATCGCGAAATGGACCAGTAAATTGACCACTGGATCGTGCGAATCAATGCCACTCGATTACTTCTTGTGAGGCTGTATAAAACCTTTGAAATATACTGATTAACAGCAAATTACTCAGACCTTTGAGGTCAATATACAGCATATGTTACCCCTTTGTTGAAATAGAACCATAAAAGCTCGAAAAAGTGGCCCTAAATTGAACTAAACGGATGGGCTTAGTCAAAAACAGCCAAAAAAATCTATCTGATGGAAGTTGTGCTTAAGAAATAATGTCGTTATTGTGTAAAAGAAAGTTTTATAGCTCCCAAATAAACACCCTTTATTCTTCCATGGCTCAATCAGATCAGTCAGGTTAAGTTCCGAAAGGTTGATGGGAGGTCCATGTCAAATTTATTCATGCATCTGCAAAGGAATTTAACTAATAAGCCTGTCTCTCTTTTAACTTAAAAGTTTGGAATGCATTATAAATACATATAAGTCAAGAATACAATAAGTGGCGTCAAAGGTTACAATAAATAAAATTTTACGACTTTTCTGCCTGAAAGTTAGGGCGGTTTAATGCTAATATATGTATAATAAACAGCAAATTTAGAAATGTAAGTTGCAGAAAATCAATTAGCTTAGAAATACCTCAAGGTGGTGTCTTCGCACCACCTATTAATCTACTTGTAGCGGATGAGATTTTGATTACATGAGAGGACAATAACTTCAACGTGATGACGATACAACCATTTTGGTTTCGGGAATATTTCTACCAACATTAGGTGAAACATACAATTATGCGTCAAGGTTTACGAGGGTTGTCTAAAAAGTTTCCGACCGAACAATAATACAAGTCATTTTTTCTAATTTTTTTTTTTATTTTTCTACATAGTCTTCTTGTAACTCTACATACTTCTCTCAGCGATGCTCCCATCACTCTAACCCGTACTTAGCGTTTTTCTCTGCAAAATAATTGTTCACAAAGGTGATTGCCTCCTCATTTGACGAAAATCTCTGTCCTCCGAGGGCAGTTTTTAGATGAGGGAGGCTTGAAGCTAGATCTGGTGAATAAGGCAGATGGTCAATCAGTTCAAACCCTAATTCATGGCATTTCGCCATGGCAACCGCTGAGGTTTGAGACGTTGCGTTGGCTTTGTGAAAATGTGAAACATTTTTCCGTTTTTCCGCAATTTCTGCCTTCATCTTGGCAAGTAATGATGCGTAGTGTGCTTCTGTAATGGTTTTTTCTTTTTGGAGGATAATTAATTAAGATAACTCCTTTACTATCCCAAAAAAACAGTCGCCCATCCCAAAAAACAGTTTTTGCTTTTTTTGGTGCTGGCTCGCCCTTTGCAGTCCACTGTTTTGACTGAATTTTTGTTTCGGGCGTATAATGGTGTAGTTTCATCTACAGTAATTAATTGGCGTTGTTGACCAAAACTTCGCCAACAGAGCGTTGGAAATATTCATTCGAACACGTTTTTGGACTAACGTAAGCAAACGCGGGACCCAACGCGCGGACAGCTTTCTCGTGCCTAGATCTTGATTTAATATATAAAAAAACAGGTTCTTTGGACATTTTCATAACCTCTACTATCTCTCTCAATTTAATTCGGCGGTCGTCTAACACCATTTGGTGAACTCTAGCAATGTTATCGTCAGTGATTGCAGTTTTTGGACATCCCAAAACGTTCATCATCTCCCAAGCTCTTACGGCCACGTTTAAATTCAGCTGCCCAAAATTTCACTGTGGTAAATGATAGTGCAGAGTTCCCATACACAAAGTCCAACTCATTTTTGATTTGCGTAGGAGTATTGCCTTTCAAAAAGAAGAATTTAATAACAGCTCCATACTCAATTTTTTCCATTTTCTGTCAACTGTCAACTAAAAACTGCGCGTCCAAAATGACTGAAGCTTCGAAAGTAACTGTCAACTAGCGTTCACCTATGTTAAGTTTGGCTTTTATTGACGAGTGGCGCTGTCTTATCGTTGTGGTCGGAATTTTTTCAGACAACTCTCGTATAACTCACCAGAGACTGTTTTCGATTAGAAAAGAACTATTCCTATATTTTACAAAGGATATGGGAAGCTGTGAATAACTAGAGTTCAAAATGCTTCAATTCTGGTTGAAGTGATCATAGATTGAAAGCATAATTGGAAGTTAAACGTTGCTGGTCTGATAAAAGAGCTCGTTTAGACTGGTTTAAAACGGTTCTTGTGAGACGCTTCTTAACATATAGCCTTAAATCTTTTAAAAATTCCATCTCATCAAATTGCGGAAAGCAGCTTCTATCGAGTTTTTATAGCCATCAGCAACAAGCTCACTGGCTAAGTTTGTCGCCAAGCTTTTTCTATCCCGGCGCCTAGTACGATCTTAATGTCATATTCTGGACTTTGCTCATATACAACACAAGGGCTGAAAAGTCAGTGCCGTTTTATAGTAAAACACAAATTTTTTTCAAAATTCAACTCTATTTATCAATATAGTTGCCTTCGAGGGCTATACACTGATTGAAACGATTTCCCAATCTTTTGATACCAGTTTTGTAGTACGATTCGGTTTAGCCTCAAAATAGGCCTCTGTTTCGGCGATTACTTCTTCATCGGTCTTAAATCTCTTTCCGTCGAGCATTCTTTTGAGGTATGCGAACAGGAAATAGTAGCTGGGGGCCAAATCTGGTGGGTGGGGAAGCAATTCGTAGCCGAATTCATTCAATTTTGCCATCGTTTTCATCAACTTGTGACACTGTGCTTTGTCTTGATGAAACTGCACTTTCTTTTTCTTCAAATGCGGCCGTTTTTCTGCGATTTCCTCCTTCAAACGCTCCAACAACGCAATGTAATAGTCGCTGTTGATAGTCGATGAAAATTATTCCATGTGTATCCCAAAATACGGATGTCATAATCTTGCAGCCGACTGTTGAGTTTTTGGTCGTTTTGGACGAGGTTCGTCGCCTTTTCGTCACTCAGCTGACTGCCGACTTAACTTTGGTGTGAAGTGATGGAGCCAAGTTTCATCCAATGTCACATATCGACGCAAAAATTCGGCCTTATTTCGGCTTTAAACAGTCCTCTGAATCATCAACACGTTGTTGTTTTTGGTCGACTGTGAGCAAACGCGGCACCCACTTAGAACAGAGCTTTCGCATGTCCAAATATTCGTATATGATATATCCAACACGCTCTTTTGATATCTTCAGAGCCTCAGCTATCTCGATCAACTTCGCTTTACGGTCATTCGTAATCATTTTGTTGACTTTTTTGATGTTTTCATCTGAAACAGCCTCTTTTGGACGCACACTGCGTGCATCATCTTCGGTGCTTGTATGACCACTTTTAAATTTTTAATCCACTTGCGAATGGTTCGTTCGGCTGGCGCAGAGTCCGGGTAACACTTATCAAGCCATTTCTTTGCATCATCTGCATTTTTTTTCCATCAAAAAGCAATGATAAATCAACACACGAAATTGCTTTGAATCCATTTTTTTTTTTACAATAACAAAAGTTGCTTCACTCACAACGCTATATCTCGAGAATTAATCGTTTGACAGCTGTCAAATTTATACATGTATCTTTTAAAGGTTGGTATTGAAAATGGTATGGATTTAATTCAAGTAATGCCCTCTCTTAGAAAGGGCGCGGACTTTTCAGCCCATGTGTTATGTCTTGTCGAGGAACTCGTAAAAACATTCTTTGGTGGCATCGTCCTTGTCTTTCGTAAGAGTATGGACGCATATGTGGCTTATGTTAATGAATTTATCCTTAATGGGGATTGTGTTAAGATGCTCGCTCACTTGTCGGAAGCTTGGCACTTCTTGCATTAGTCTGGTTGATTTGGTCAATCCGCTTCGGAATAAGCGCCGTTTTTTTTCCATCTATATCACAGTTTTGTATCTTCCTTATTTACAGGTCATACAATCGCACTTTCCGGATGGCAGTGATATCTGCATGGTAGCAATCAAAGGCTAATTGTTCGGCTGTAAGTGGCCTATTAAGGATTCGAATATTCCCACACGCAGATCTGAAGGTCGTTGTCTCTTAAACGTTTGCCAGGGTCGTTAACAGTAAATCAATTTTTAACCTAGATTATTAATTGGTTCATCCTGTATTTCAATCTTATCTGTATAGGGCTGTGAGGGTTTATTCATGCAGTTACCGGGGACCACAACTAGGAGGTAAGGCAAGTACTTTGTTACGAATTTGATTGTTGCGCTGCTGAAACAATCCAAGTTGTTAGACAATTAGAAATTCCCGATTGCCATGTAGGTTCCTTTTTTAGTAGAACACATAAGTACACTTTAATAGATCCACCATGGAAGAGAAATGAAGAAATAAATCTTAACTTTTATTTCTTATTTTATTGAATATCCATTATCTATTCGTCCCTAGTTGACGACTTAGAGATCCTTCCTGTGAAAGATTATATCAAAGAATATGACAATGCAGAGAATCAGACTTCTGTAATCTTGATTTCTGTTCTGCCGAGAACCAAGCCAATTGGCTTGGCAACGTATGGCCAAAAAATATTCATTTGACGGTGTGTTATAAAAGTCTTCACAACTAACGTAGCACTAGAATTAGTATAGCACATAATCACCATCTTAGGATCCAGCTTGACCTTCGTGACCAGGCAGCTGTAGTAAACCCAACACACTGTATGTACACACTCTAAGCGGTTTCTACCCAAATTAGGTAACTTTTCCAAGTATACAACGAAAGTGCAATTCAAAACTTAACGTACCTATGAGTCTATAATGAGCGGCTGAGCATACGCTTACTTTGCCTACTTTGCCAACTTTGCCCACGCCCTCCGTAAATGCTATGCAATTAGCAAGGAAATAATCGTGATAATTTTTGTGCAAACAACCACACTAAAGAAGAAGTCATTTGTACTATTAAAAGTTAGTGTAAAAGAAACGAATGTTTAAGAAAGAGTTTGTATTAGAAAGCTAACTGAAAACTGGCTTTTAGACCAGTACGTGAATTTTATTACCAATCCAGATTAGGGTCGATGTATTCAAGCAGCTTTTCTAGCAGCTGCTTTTCACATTTTTGAATTTGATAATTACCACATGGAGTTAGTTATTAAGTCGGCAGTATAGAATGAGGTTTTTCTGACCACAAACGATGTTGATCTTTTTCTTCTGAAAAACTTTGACTTTCTTATAAAAACTTAGAAACACTAAGGCATATGTAGATCTAGAGATCGAAAAATATTTTTTAAGGAATTCCGTTTTGATTATCGGGCACTAGAAATCGTTTTAACAATATTTTTATTTTTATGTGCAAAAAACTTAGCATAATTAAATATTTAGAAGTGCAAGGACACTTAATTGTCTCAAATTCGTAAGAGCTTAGCTATAGTGATAAACGTATTATTTTTTTTAGATTATATTGGTGTTAATTCCTCACCTTATTCAATTGTTCAGAGTTGTATCCCGCAACCAAGAACAAGATATTCGAGCAAACCTCCTGGGTCATGGCATTATCATGGCATACCATTTGACTTTGATTAACAAGAAATTTGGTATTAGGCATAAACTCTGTTATCCGAAGTGCTCGTGTTGCTGCCTATTCAAAAGAAAATAGTTAAATAATTTTTTGTTTTGAAACCAATAGATGCTTACTGTTAAAAAGTCTAAAAATATCATAAGCGTACGAAGAAGTGGACTCTTCATGTTGGAAATATATGCAATGGGCGCAAGAGCGTGCATAGATTCGATTTTTTTAACATACGTTGGCTGTTCGGAGCATAAAACCCAAAACACTGTCGTACCCTATAAAAAATAAAAAATTGGTTGAGATTATTATTATTTTTTTTTTTAAATGTATTGCAAGAGTTTTTGATAGATTTCCTCAATCACCTGCGAGTGTCCAATGTAGTGTAGTTTCTTCTCTCCAGTTTGTTGCAAAATATAGTCGATTGTAGCTGGCAAGTCATATTTTCCCATCTCGTGGAACGTAAAATCCCAAAACTCTTGAAAATTACTATTCAAACTTGTGTGATTTTTTGAGTATCGATTTCCGCGCGCATTTCCCATCCAAACATCATAGCCCAGATTTGAAAGCGTGTATGCTGAAATTGTATACATATATAACGACGACATAAAAGGTAAAACAATTTATTAAAACAAGATGATCAATTCGAAATACCAAGTCCGGACTTAGGCCCCATTAGCACCCAGGTTGCTGAAGTGTCCAGAATTCCATGCATCAGCAAAATAGGCTTAGCTCCGACCTTCGGTATACGATGTATTTCAAGAATGTAGCCATCTTTTGTTACTACGGTATGTGTCTCGGATGGAAAACCATATTTGCGAATAAGTTTTGGCTGCATTATTAAAATGAAATGAACTTGTAAGTAAAATCTTTATTAACAATGAAAAGTAAAAGAAAAGCTTGTCAACGTTTATGTATGCAAATTAATTTATATTTGGGGAAGGTAAATCGAAGAATTTTGTGAGTTTATAGATCCAAGAGGGGCATTTGACAACATGTCATTTGCAACTATTGAAAACTTTATTCAGAATAAATCATTGTACGCCTTATTTGAGCAGATAAAAGCGTGGCAAAGGCCAAAATCTTGGAACCTAAAATTATAAAATGATTCTAAAAATTATGTAAAAAAATAAAATCTGTTATTTATATTATACGGGAGGCCGATGGAAACTTATGCTTTGTTTTAAAATAGTCTGATGAAGAGAAGAAATGGACAAATTTTTGAGGTAAATTTTCTCGCAACAAGTCTGACTCTATTTCCCGTCCTAAGTCCTTTCGGTCCCTCTTTTCTTTGAGTGGAAAAACCGCATAGGTTTTATGGGCGATTTTCTTCGCAGAGTAAAACGAGGGGGTTCGGTCGGTGAAGCCCTAAGTACAGTAGGGAGTCTCACGACGAATCAGGAACCATGGTGCGACAGGAGGTCCACCAGGAACACCGTTGTCGGAGCCCAGGATAGATGGAAAAAAAGCAACAGACTGCATCAGATAGGATGTCTGAAAGTCGTCGACGGATGGGGTTGGGTTTTAAGCCAGATTAACCAACACGATAATGACGGGTGGGGGAAGACGATTCCTAGAGCCTACATCCCAACGAAATCCAAGTAAGAGCGAGATTTAACGAACACCCAATTTTGCAACCGATGTGGGTATGAACACACAACCCCTTTTAGATACCGTTGGCGTTCGGAACATTAAAATAGCGGGTCATTCTACTGCCGGATGTACGCTAATCGCGGACAATAAGAGCAATAAATCACCGAGCTTTAATAGAGCCGTTATAACCTGGTGGAAAATCGGTTTTTTTATTTTTAGGTTACGTGACCGCCAATAAGGAAAACAGTTCACGTGGCGCTCAACTTAATTTATTTTTCTTTCTGCACAAATGTAGCTGCCATTAAGGCGCTTCCTGGAAGAACCCACATTTGGAACAGGCGGACTTCAAGTTATCTTTGAGTCTGTGTAACAGTTGACAGTTGCCGGAAATTAATCTTAACAAAATCTTAATAAAGTTATAGAACTTTTGAATATTTGTGATGTGGTGATATGAGGTGATTTTAACTGCGATCTACTTTGTGTAGGAACTTCAAGATCATTCCTCCGTATGCTTGATCTAATGCCCGTTAACAAAAATGTACCCACACACTTCACTCATCATGAACCTACCTTAATAGAATACTTTCTCACAAATAATTCTGACAACATTGTTAATTTTTCACAATTATCAGTACCAACGTGCTCTAAAGATGATCTTATTTTTGCAATTTTTAAAACAACTTCAACAAATCTACTTCTGAATTTAGAAACTTCAAAAACATTAATTTAGTAGATCTCAAGAAGGATATGTTTTAAATCAATTGGCCACGGATTTTTTTTTTTTTTTTGTATTTTTCGGATGCGCAAATAAACTTTTTGCAAGGAGCAGTCAGTGATTTATTTAACAGACACTTACCACTGAGGTAAATGAAAGTCGTTCTTGGCTTACTTCCGAAATACCTGAAGCTATTTAAATTACCTTATTACCAGAGTACTTTTCATAAACTTAAAAACAAAGCCCATATAAAAATAAGACAAACCAAAATCAGATTTTATTCCAAAAGACTGTACACAAACTTACTTGCATTTTAAAAGATTAGAAGATCACGATATAGTAAAAGCTATTATGGGCATTAAGTCTAGCGTTATGGGGCTTTATGAAGTGCACCCACTTTTCTTAAAAACTATTTTTCCTTTTATACTTCTGGTCATAACTCATATTTTCAACACAATTGTTTAAACAAGTACTTTTCCACAGACGCGGAAGGTTGCAAAGGTTATTACCACTTTGAAAAAAATCGAATGATGGACCCGAACAGCATGACTATAGAAAAATTTTAAAACTTCCATTTTTGTCTAAAGTCTTGGAAAAATGTTAACACAAACAAAATAACAAGCTCGTAAGTCCTTTTCTGTCAGCTGTGTTTCGGTCTTACTGTAAGTAACAGACGATATAAGGTGTTCTATGATCTGTTGTCTTTCCTTGGACTACTTGACTTTTTCAAAGCGTATGATACAATTTCTCACGAATTTTTACTTTCAAAGTTGAAGACAATTTTCTGGTTTTCAAACGCATCTGCCACTCTAATGTGTTCTTACCTCACAAATACATCGCAGACAATCATTGAATGGGCTCACATCAAATTTTTTAGGACTTTCGTCAGGTGTGGGTCAGGGATTAATATTATGACCTTTGTTTTTAACATTGTTCATTAATGATCTGCCCTTTATGGTCCGCAGTTCTTCTATAAATAAGTACACTGATAACGTTCAAATTTATTCAAGTTGTAAATTAGGGATGATTGAGTACAAGACAGAAAAACTAAACAATGATTTGAAAAACATAATTGCATAGTCAGAAAAAAACAATCTCAGGCTGAACCAAAAAAAAAAAAATTTAAATGTTTATCGATTTACAAATATTAACTTGACCTTAGCTATTTTCCTAAAATGGAGTGAAAAGTAACCTCCTTAGGAATGAAAAAAAAATTTTTTTAAATGTTTTTTTTATTTTATTCAATTGAGTTTGCTACACTTATTACAGCGATTTTCCAACTTCTTGATCCCGTCCGAAAAGTACAATAGTTTTCCGGAAAGTCTGCAAAATACTCATCCGTGGCGTCGATGATTTCCTCGCGTGAGCTGAATTTTTAGTTGATGAGCCATATTTTGAAGAGATAGATAGTCCGAGGGAGCCAAGTCGGGCGAATACGGTGAATGCGACATAAATTAGAGCCGTAAGTCATTGATTTTCGCTTTATGTGAGGCCGTTTTGCAACGATTTGGCCCTTAATCGCTCCAATAATGCACAGTAATACTCTCTGTTTATGGTTTTTCCTTTTTTGAGGTAGTCCACAAAGAGTATGCCATGACAATCCCAGAAAACCGACGGCATAACCTTTTCGACCCATTGAGCCTCCCTCGGCCGCTTCGGAGCACTGGTGCCGGCTTCAGTCCCTTGCCGGGCACTCATTCTGTTCTCCGGTGTTTAACAGTTACCAATCAACGCCTAAAGTGATATCTGCTGGCCCGCGCACCTTCACTTTCCGGTCAACCAATACCATTTCTTGTATTTATTTGACATTGTCCTCTGTAACCGCATCGGAGGGCCTGCCGCTGTGGACTTGATCGGTAGTAGAGTTGCGGCCACCACGAAACTTTCGAAACCAATATTTGACGGTGTAATATGACAGAGCATTAGCCCCATAATATTTATCCAACTTTTCTTTTGTTTTCTTCACCGTTTTGCCTCTCAAAAAATAATGTTTTATGAGAGAACGAAAATCGTTTTTGTCCATACATGATGCCAAACATGTCAACAACAATTAGCTGTCAAAACAAAACTAAAGATAGTACCGCACTGAAGTTTGGCATATCAGCCTAAATATGACTTGAAGGCACCATAACCTTTTTTGCAGTAGCAGCGCATTCTGGTAATCAAGGAGGTTACTTTTCACCCCACCTAGTACACCGACAAAGCTTAAAACTTAGGAATATGACAATCGGAAAAATCTTTGGTTGCCTATGAAACATATCAATATCCAAACAGTTTGCTCTATAATATATTCAAATGCAGTTAGGTAAATCCTTTATAATGCCAATTATAACATATGGTTAGGACGTTTTCAGTAGCCACAATTATGAGACCAAAAGAAGGTTGATTGTAGCATTAACCAATAGGTATAATCCTTTAGGTGTATAAGCTAATGCGTTTTCGGATTACGAAAGCTATCTCTTAGCGTATCACTTATGCACCTTATGCTTTTCACAAAATTTTGATGACAAAAGAGCAGACCTTCATAAAAATGTTGAAATACAAGTTTATTCATCTAAATCTATATTGTCCCCTTCAAAGTAATCCCAATCGACTGCAACACACTTATGCCAGCGCTTGATCAAATCTTCGAAAATTTTTTATTTATTCGGTTTTCAGTATGTCCATCTGTGCTTCCTGCGATTTTTCCATTACTTTCTCTCGGCTGCTGAAACGCGTTCACCGTAGTGGTTTTTTAACTCGATTGAACAGGAAGAAGTCACAGGGAGCCAAATTAGGTAAATTATTTGGCTGTTGGATGGTATTTGTTTCATTTTTCGTCAAAAAATTACGAATAATGACCACTGTGTGACGGTGGTCTTTTGAGGTCTTTTGGCACCAACTTTGCTGCTACACGACGGAAACCCAAATCATTAACCGAAATGTCTTGGACGGATCCATAGGCAATGTTCAAGTCCTCCGCTATATCTCTGATGGTCAATTTGCTGTTATAGACCAACATTTCTTTTACTTCATCAATGTTTTCGTCGGTTTTCGATGTCGATGGTCTACCACTGCGTTCATTATCTGCGATTAACTCACGACCACTTTTGAACAGCTCGTGTCACTGGTAAACGAACGTTTTCCTAGGAGAATCGTTGCCGAAACACTTTTCCAACATTTCCAAAGTTCACGCACCATTAAATCCTTTTTTAACGCCAAATTTAATACAAGTTCGTTGTTGCAAATTCAAATCCATTTCTAAAATTGTAAAAAATCGCTAACACACACAGAAATAGATGTATTCTTGACTACGTAACTTTTGCAAATGTCAAGCTATGACGCTAAGATTTGGAGAGAATGTCAACAACAGATGTACCAACTTAACAAAAAAAACTCAAATCGGAACAATGGGAGCGCGCCGTGTGGCGCAGGTGGTATCTTTACCACAAAATCACATTTGCCATCTCACCAAGTTCATATTAAGTTCTACAGCCCAGGTTTACTTGTGCTAACACTGAACGCCAATTTTTCGTTTTAGCTGTTAGACAGTGAAACAGCCTACCAATCAACATAAGATGACATGGTGCCTCTTATCTTTTTGAAGGAGCATTATTCTAACATTTAATGGAAAATTTTTAATCTTTTTAAAAATACAATTGTTATTATTATTTTTTTTTTATGCTTTCTTCCCATATGGTTTACAAAGATAAAAAAAGAATCGAAATTATTTGCTTATTTGTTTAATTATTTACTTCCATTTATTGTTATACAATCTATTAAATTAGTATTCATATTAATTTTAAGCTAATTATGTTGAGGAAACTTATACTAAAAAGGGCTTTAGCCTTGTGTGAAAAAAATTGAAATTGAAATAAAACTATGATGAATTTTTCCAATTTGTTTAATGATCTTTTACGAAAAACAAAGACGACGCCACGTCTATAATTTTAATATCGTTCCAGTCTAGAATAGAAAAGGAGTACATCTTTAGTAGCGCAGTTTGTAGATACCAGGTGTGCCAATTGATTTAGGCTTATTGATTTTTCGGCAACACGAAACATCACTCTAGAAAGCATACTGCTTTCTCATCTCAATATACACAAGGGGACATGGCAGTCCTCGTATCTTCAAACGCTTAACCAAATTGATTATTTTGCGAAAGACTTTGCATGCCTCCAGTGTTATGGACATCCGAACGTTCCGGGCAACCAAATTGAAACGGATCACCACTTTGTTCTAGCCAAGGTGCGAATGCGGATTTCCCAAGCGCTACAAAAATGAAGAACCACTGTGAGAGACCGTCAGAATCTTCGACGAACGCGTATCCTGAAATTTCTCAACATATCTTATACCGTTAGTATTAAGTACCGAAGACCAGTGGAAACGCTGCCAACGTGCCATCAGATAAGATGCAACTGCTAAGTTTCACCCGACCACTACCAAGAAATCCCTGGTTGGAGGAAGAATGCCGGCAAGCACATGCTGCTAAACAAGAAGCTTACAAAGCGGCGCTGCAACTGCAACTATGGACGAGAGCTGCTCGTGAACTCTACGAGAAAGGAAAGAACTACGACTTCTCCAGAAGAAGAGAATAACTAACCGAGTTTTAATAAAAGATAAAATGATATATAGATATGACAAAGGAAACCTGCAAGATTGTATAATATTATACATAGCATTATCCAAACTAAAATCCAACAAATCAGGTGGAACTGAGAGCTTACCGGCCGAGGTATTCGAACCTGGTGGAAATGACTTTGCGCAGAGGATGCGCCAACTCATTTCTCAAATCTGGTTGGAGGAGTGTATGCCTGATTAATGGATTCCCAGCAACGTGTGCCCGATCCACAAAATAAGAGACCCTCTGAACTGCACCAATTATAGAAGTATAAGTATCCTCAACAGCGGATGAAAGATTTTACGTGCCATATTGTGTGAACGTCTGATACGTTTCTGAAAAGTTTCAGACCAGAAAGTTCACAATCCAGTAAATCCTGTAAAAAACTCAAGAGCTCCAAATCTTTTCATTGCTTTTGAGGCCGCATATGACATATCTGATTTTAACATTGCTGTCAAACTCTACCGTCTGTATGGAATGACGATTGAGAACGCTCGCTGCTCTGTAAAGATCGGTAACGATTAAACCGCGACGTGACTATGTGACAATGTGACTTCGTACATAGAAGAATTGTGCGAAACTCTCAAGTGAACACTTGGGGCACAATCTCTCAAAACTCAACGGGCTGTCACCGATGCGATCAATATTAATAAAGCGGAAGCTTGCAAAATAGGTTTAGCAGTAAATGAGACAAAATCAAGTATATACCAAGATACTGGGCTAAGAAAGCAATTAAGTGGTATGATTTTATCCCAAAAAACCAAAGGAGACTCTATATAAAACCTCGACCATCCCAGTCCTATTTTATGGCGCAGAAGCATGGTTCGTATGGAAGGCGAATGAAGATATCTTCAGTTCTTCCGAGACAAAAATCCATCGAAAAATTATTGATTCTGTTTACTTTGACGGACTTTGGTGGAGAAGATTCACCGACGAACTACACGAGCTATACAGCTAGTCAGAAAACTGTACATCAGTCGCCTGAGATGTTGAAAACATGTACTATAGAGCGAATGGACATCTATGCTCTGGTCCTCAGAGTAGTTGAATCTAACCCGGGGGGACCATGCGGTAGAGAAAGATCTCACCTTAGATGGCTCGCACTAGTAGGGGGAGACTTCCACCGACTTCGAGTGAATGCAGTTAGCTAAACACCGGACTAACTGGAAGGACTTGTTAGTTGAGGCTAATGACTGTTATCGCAGTAAATATCGAATACCTACTAAAAAGAATCAAAATCATATTTAACTGCAGTCTAGCAAACGCAACAGTCTTTTCAATCAGTAAACTAATGGACAGGCTTTTTTTTAGAAACATCGTCAAAGGTCATGGGACAATCGAATTTTAAATTAAGTGTGAAGAATCACTGAATCTTAATAAGTCTCTTCCTGAGTTTTACGGAGATCAATTAAAGTACGTATCTTGGTGGCAATCTACATTCGCTGCCCATACAATTTTGAGGAGTATAAACGGAACACTAAGAATCTATTATCAGACAAAATAGTAGGATTATCAATTTTATCATATTTTAAAACTTTTCTTAGCAGCATTAAAAATATCAGGGCTTTGATTAAACAGTTGAGTGATAATTTATTTATTAAAAATAACAAAATGATTGTCATCTCATAGCCAAAAATTTATATTGTCTTCCAAAGTTTTAATCGTTGATGGTGGCTAATTTACAGGCACCAACCTTGAAATTACTATCTCTCACCAAACTTTGATTTCAATAAATTGATAACATTGGTAATTGGTATTTTGACCCATCCTGATTGAACCACATATCACAAGTGCATTTTTGTAGATGTAATGATGTCTGAAGGGTCATTTTCGGATTGTTTTTACTAGATGGGGTGAAAAGTAACCTTCTTAGGAAAGAAAAAAAAATTTTTTTAAATTGAGAGTTTGATACACGGAGCACTCGTGCATGCTACAGTCAATTGCCGGGCACTCATTCTGTTCTCTGGTGTTCAACAGTTACCTATCGACTTCAAAAGTCAGCTCGATTTCGCATCAGCAAGTACAAACACTCTTTCGAAGTGCTCTCGCGTTCGTGTTTTTGGTCAGGATAACTTCTTCAAATGCAGAATATTACCCAAAACATGGCGTGTGCGCTCAGTACTAATCTTTGTGGTATCTGCTAGCTCGCGCACCTTCACTTTCCGGTCAGCCAACACCATTTCATGTATTTTTTTTGACATTGTCCTCTGTAACCAAATCGGAGGGCCTGCCGCTGCGGACTTGATCGATAGTGGAGTTGCGGCCACCACGAAACTCTCGAAACCAATATTTGATGGTGTAATCTGATGGAGCATTATCCCCATGGTCAAAGAGGTTACTTTTCACTCCACCTAGTACTATAAATACGGGAAATTTGTTTATTGACGCATTCGCCAAAAGTGAACCTAATCGCTGAATATAAATTTCTCATAAATTTCCGGATCATTTACTAAAATTAGTTTTGATCCCACCAAGCGAAGGTCCGTCGTATGCCATGATGGCTTTAACTCTTGAACCAATTGAATTGAAAGCCAAGAAACTTTCTCAAAAATTTTTCAAGCTGTGGACGATATTTTTTTTAGAAAGGTTCTGGTCTCATTCTTGTTATTGGCCTTATGTGGAGTTCGATTAATGCGAAGTCTATTCACAACACCGCGAATAACACTTTCAGATGGGCGGTTATTCGGCCCCTAAAATTGACGAAATGCACGATAAGCTAGTGTAACTGAATACTAATTTAAACACAGATTTTGGAAATTTTGCAATATTCCATGATCTACTCGTAGAAACGTTGATGTGGTCTAAATTTATCCAAAATTTATTATAAAACTTTAATGAAAAAGGGCATTTAAAAATTTTTTTTAAGAAAACACACGAAAATCTGCTAGAATTTGTCAAAACAAAAATCTATTACTACATCGGGTTTATCAAATTCAGAGTTGCCTGTGTCATGTAGAAAGTAGTTTTTAAAAACTATAAGATGCAAATGGTTTAGGCATCTTATAGCAGTTTCGATCTTTTGCGCAAAACTATTGTACACCGGCGTGTTTTCGTAGATTTTTAATTCTCACAATGACATACTTGCCACTGACAATTATGTCACCGGGAATTTTTTTTTTTTCCGAATTGTAAAATTGTCAAAAAGTTGTACAAATTATTAGAATTGTCATCTGCAATTTTATTTTAACTTGTTTAAGTTTTATACGCAACAAAAATGTTTAAACAATTTTAAAGCAAATAATAAAGGTAATTTATACGTATTTCCTGAATATCCAAACTTAAATGCGTTTTATGTTCGGTTTCTGGTTTTGCCCTCATTTGAATTTAACTTTCATTTGTCACTGGATTTTTGACAGGAAAGTGAACCATGTGTTATCATGGACCATCTAATGCCGCAACAACTTGTTTAAGTTATTAAAACATTTTATTTCAATAATTTAACCATTTGTTTGTGTTGATCTTTTTCCAAGAAAGTAATAAATAATTTGGAAATAACTTTTAAAATTTGCATACGCTTCATACATAAAAAACAAAAAATAGGGGGGACAACATAGCCAACATACGACAGAAAATATGCATGTAGAAGCTGAGTGTTTGTGAAAGTCCGGTAAACATGAATCATAATCTCTCATCGTCGTTAACAGATATTGAAAATTGGAATAATTGATCAACTAATAAAGTAAAATTTTGTAATAATTCCAACACATTGTAGCCGCATAATAAATTGTTATTGTCTATTCTCTAAGACTGTTGAAAGTAATCTTGCAAATAGCAGTCAAATCAAAGTAAGTAAGAAACATACCAAATCACCTTGAAACATAAAGCACACCTCGTCAAGCACTGCTACCTCATTATAAAATTGGTGCTAGACTTGTTTAAAAATTAGAAACAAATGTTATAGGTTTAATTAAAAAAATTTAAACTAATATATGCTACAGAATATTTAAAAACAATCTGGGTGTTGTCCAATTTACAAGTTAATCGAGTGATACTGCGAAGGGCAGTAATCGTAAATAGTCTCTCAGAGTGTATCGGGATGAGAAACAAATGTAATTATATAACTTATTAATTACCTAAAGGTATTTTTTAAAAATTTCGTATAGTAGTGTTCGTTAGTTTTCTTATCTTTATTGGGATTAAACTAATGGCCGACACCTCAGAAATAAGGCAATTCGAGTGTCGTACGATGATTTTAAGAACCTGTGGTCAAGATTCGTCGACCACTTCCAACCGAATGTTTAATGGATTAAAAACGCAAGCCTGTCAATATGATTCAGAAGTCAAGTATGATTCAACGCAATGTCATAAGAAAGGTGCAGACTTCTCACACCGTCAGCCGAAAAAATTGTTGCCACTATGCTTTAAGATTCGAATGGAACTTTGTTGATTGAGGCGAAACATAATTGCAACATCAATCAAAGAAAAGAAGGTGAGGGAAACTCTTATTCAGAAAATAATTTTTGAGGTTTAATTCCGATCTAAGTGCATTGAGATGAAGGGCAGAGTAATTAGAGTAATATTTAATTCTGTTTGCAATGGTGATCTTTGTTGAAGAGATACCACAACAAGTTGATCAACTTTTTTTTCGACCTTGTGACCACAAGGGTGATCAAAAAGGGTTTTCGATTTCTACCAGGACAACGCATGTGGAAAAGATTCCGCCTTAGCAAACTCGCATCTTAAAGAAATGCATTATCTTAGGTCAAGGTCCCACCAACACTATGGTATATCGCCACGTTAGAAAGTAAGCTAAAGCACGTAAATTTAAGAAAATATCTTTATTCATAATCAATTTTTTTAGTGGTCCAACTAAATGAGTACTATTTTGAGCATTTTTAATATCTAGGTTCTGACTTAAAGAGCAGAATGTTGGACACTATCTATAGTGAAGAGAATTGGGTGTTCTTTGAGTGTTATTCTGTTCCATCGTTGAATAAAAAAGAAGAACGACCAAATCATCGGACGACGGTTTGTTAGTGAAAATAAACCCGGTCAAAGAATACGAGATTAATGACTAAGGTTACGGATACATGTAGGGAGAAAAGACAACAATACCATGTTTCGAAATATGTATATCCTTCAGCCTATGAACACTAAAAAGACGTCCTAGCAAAAAAAAAAGAAAAAGAATATCTAAGGTATCATATTTTAGTGACAGTGAATCTCAGCTAATATAGGACTCAAATGGCAAACAACTTCATTTCTTACGTCCTTTCCTTTTTTTTTTTAACTACAAAATGTATGAATGTCACTTTGAATAAACCAAATCTGCGAAGTCATATGAAAGTCTTCTAATAAGCTTCTTCTTAAGTTTGGCTTAATATATCTGCAAAGAATCTAACAATTTATCTCAGAGGTATACTATTTGTATAATACTTTTCTCAATATTATTATAATGTGTTTTTTTTTTTTTTTTATTTCGAAGAGAAGGTCATATTAAGAGAAACTCTGCTTATCATATATAAGCTCATAATGGGCTTATATATGTAAATAGCTCTATTATATTCAAATCATGGTTTTATTCCAACTTATGCATATGTATATCGTGACATCTGCAGAGGTAAAAAACCCAAACATAAATCAGTTAACCTCGACCTTAAAATGTTCGATATATTTTAAAAAAAAAAAGTGTTGTAACTATTTTTTGATGACACTTTCGATTTCTATGACGTTAAAACCGTGTTTCCGTTAAAAGCTTTTGATTAGAAATAAAAGTTTACCTATTTGCCCAGTGGTAAAAGGTCGGTCATGGCTAAATGCTTTTATTTTGAAACAAAAGCTTTTTCCTAACGATTTACTGGTTTTAAAATTTTATGATTAAAGATTGAACTTTTGGTCGTTATAACTATTTTTCTATTACATGAAAAATATTTTCGGGCTTTATCCAACTCTACGAGTGCTCTATTAAAGCTGCTGTTTGTCCTTTGTAATTTCTTTGTTCGTAACTGTACAAATGCACCGCTAAATGTTTCAATAAAAATATAGGTAGGAGGATTATTTCTAGCCTTTCTCTCCACTGAAGTAATACTTCTTCTTCTGATAGCACTTCCTTCACAATTGTTTTCCAGTATTCTAGATTTTCGATGCCAGTTTTGGATTCTCATTTAATTTAAATCGTCTTAAATGTTTTCTATCTTGTCATTATTATTATTATTTTTTCTTTTGTTTGTTTTTTCGATCTACTGGTAGGTGTTGAACGTGGCCATCCATTGCATGTCAATCATTGAGCTTTTATATTTCTTACTACAATATATTTTCGCCTTTTATAAGGGCGTCGATTTCGTTGTTTGTCCTTATTACATTTACGCCATAAATTTGTCTTATTATTCTTTTTTTAAAATTTTTTAGTTTGATTTCGGCTGATGTCGTCATTGACCATGTTTCTGCGCTGGACGTGATTATTGGTCTAAAATTTTGTATAATCTTAGTTTCAAAGCTCTGCTTAGTAGTCTTGATTTTAATAGTTTTTTGTGTACGTAATAGGATTTAGAGGTAGCCTTGAGTCTATCTTGTGCTGTGGTTTTTGTTTTCAATAATGCTCCTAGATATTTTAAGCTATCAACTCCCTCAAAATAGTAGTGGTTTATTGTGATGTGTTGGCATCGTCGTCTTTTTTCATTTTTAGAGTCTTTTAGGTGTTTAATTTTACTACCTATTTTCACAGAACTTTATTATAATTTTTCAAATATCTCCTTTATTGTGCTGTAGTTTCTGCTATTAGAATGTCGACTGCATAAGCGTGTATTTGGTAGGATTTGATAAAAATATTTCCATCATTCTCAAGCTTACATATTGCGTAATGTAGTATGATGGGGGTGGCCGTTGTGTCATGGTATATGCATATACTCCTCAAGCAGAGGGTCGCGGGTTCGAATCCCGTGCGAGACAATTCTCTAAATAAGTCTTTTCATAGAATTTGTATGTAGTTATATGAAAATCCCGTCAGCGTCAACTCTGACATGAAGGCATAACACTGATGTTGGAGTGGTTGCTAGCTGGGCTAAATGTAACAAACTAACAACTAGCACGTACCTAAGACCCACTGGCTCGTCCCGTCCAGTTTGACAACCACCTCTGGGAGAAATATCGAAACTTAACACCTGTTAGGTCAGTAAAAGGGTATTCATGTCCCCTTGGTGCGAGCGCGGGATTATATAAAAAAAAAAAAAAAATATTTAATACACTCGAATATTAGTTTTTTTTTTTTAAATAATTTGAGAATCTTTAAAATGGAAATCGAGGTGCTGATGAACGTTTGTTTTAAATGTTTGAAGGTGGTCTTGAGAGTATACTGATGAGCATTTATAGCAAGACGGATGTTACGGTTAAAAGTTTGAAGAACGCTACTGGCGATTCCAGCACTTGTGGTGGAAGTAGCGATAAAACAGAGCGAGACACGATATATTACGTCGGTGTTCGAGGGTGTCACTGCCTAAGTGATATTAGTATCACCTATGAGTTTAGTTTTATCGCACGATTTTGAATCCTATTTAGCAAGTGCAGAGATATTTTGGGCGCACTCGAACAGATGTGGGCATTGTACTCCAATTTCGGGCGGATAAATGCTTATAACATATATTGAAACAAAATCAGAGGGGATGAGTTATTTCTTACATCACTTGAGGAAACCTAGACATTTCACAGTACTTTTGATGACATCAATATGTGGTCATTCGAACGTAAGTTTTCACTGACAAACATTCTGAAAATGGAAAGTTTTTTTCGTTTCGACGATGTAGGTGCTATTCGTGAATAATGGCTGGGTGTTTAAATGTCGCCTTAACGACGGCAGACAGCATTGTGGAAGCAATAAATTCTACTCTGTTAGTGGTTCCCAAATTAGTTACGCTGTTAATATCGAGATTTAGATAGCATAACATACACTGCCGTTCCCGTTCTACAGCTGAAGAGCAGGAACGTGAGTCAGGAAACGAATATGAAAAGCAGAGAACTATCGTCAGCAAACGAATATATTGGATTAGAAATAGCAGACAAGAAATCGTTGATGAAAATTAAAAAGAGTGTCGGAGACAGAATGGAGCCCTGGGGCACATTTATTTTGTGAACATCAGACTTGAAACCATTCAAAACAACTAAAATTGAATATTCCGAAAGGTAATTTTTAATCCATTGAAGAAGACAGTCGTCGATCCTAAAACGACGCATTTTCGACAAAAGAGCCTAATTCCAAACTTTGTCAAATACCTTAGAAATATCAAGTGCAACTATTTTGCTTTCGCCAGATTGATGTACGCTTTGGTTCCACTTTTCAGTAAGAAAACCTATTAAATTTCCAGAAGACATGTTGCTACCAAAAAGATATCTCCTGTCATTGACAATTAATAGTTAACGTACCTGATATTTAATTTTGAATAGAGACTTAAGCTCTGATTTTTTTAAGAGTCATTACCACCAAATTTCGGAGTTTCCTAGAGGTTCCTTTGCTCATAAGCGCTTTGTTTAGTATGCTTCTTTTGCCTAAAATCAATAAAATAAAATAAAAATTCTGTCGTTTGTTCTATTATAAATTTTTGGTCTGTTGTTGATCGTCCGATTCTAAAGCCACTTTGGTATACTCCTTTTTTATTTCCTATTATTTCAATAAGTTTGTGGAAAAATCCGGAAAAAGTAAGACGAATTGTTGACGATTTTCAATTATATTAAACAAATGGAGCAAAGAATTTGCAGCAAATTTTGT
Organism: Volucella inanis; assembly: GCA_907269105.1. Taxonomy (NCBI): domain Eukaryota; kingdom Metazoa; phylum Arthropoda; class Insecta; order Diptera; family Syrphidae; genus Volucella; species Volucella inanis. The sequence continues at coordinate 78,756,812 of OU026157.1, forward strand.
GTACAAAATGAATCAATTGCTCTAAAACACTTGAAATATTGTCAGTGGCATACGATGAGTCTACTCTAATTGAAAAAAAAAAATTTACAATTGCTACAATCCCTCTCAAGATGGCTGAGAAGATACCAATGACGAACCCAGCACATCAACAAAAGATGATAACGTCAAAGCTGTGAATTACCATAAGAGAAGTTTCTGAGGATGTTGACATATTGGTCGGCTCGTATCATACAATTTTTCCAGATGTTCCGAAACTTCTTAATTTTGATCAGAAGTACCGTCGCATGAGTATCGCTAAAGAGCTATTGAATGACATCAATTATGAACCTGACTTGCTGAAATGGGTCATAAATGGTAACGAATCATGGGTATACGGCTATGAGTCGAAACCAAAGCCCAATAGTCCCAATGAAAGCACAAACCACGAGAGCCAAGACCGAAAAAGCACGCCAAGTTCGATCAAATGTCAAAGTTTTGATCACTGTCTTTTTTTTTACCGTGGCGTAGTGCAACAGGAGTTTTTACCCCAATGTCGTTCGGTCAATAAGGGGTATTACCTTGACGTTATGGAAAATTTGCGAGAAGCAATACGAAAAAAGTCCGGAATTGTGGAAAAATAACTCATGGCTTTTGCATCACGAATATGCACCTGCTCATTCATCGTTGCTTGTGAGAGATTCTTCGGCCAAACATGCCTCAGCCACTATATTCACTGAATTTGGTACCATGCGATTTTTGCCTAAATAAATAATAAATAATTCTTATATCTAAATCTAAAATTTCATCGCTGGAAGAACTCAATGCTATACCAAAAAGTGGTTATGAGAAGTGCTTCAAGGATTGAAAAAAGCGTAAAGAGAAGTATATTATATCTGAGGGGGATTACTTTAAAGGGGACAACATTAATATTGATGAATAAGTAAATATTTTTTTATAAATATATAAAGTCGCTTGTACACCTCGTACAAGTCTCTATAGTATTTGTCGCCAACATTTTTCTCAATCACAGCTGTGATCATGTTTTCTCATGGCGACTTATTGTTTTTAAGTTTAGCTATGTCTATTCTTATATCTTCTTGTGTTGGCTTTTCGACTAATTGTGTATATTCATATTATTTATTATGTTATGTTCTTTCCCTGGCATTTCTATGTTTATTTTTCCTTCATTCGTTATTGTCCTTATTTCGTTTCTTGGGTCCGCAACTGTTTGATTCATACGTTATCTGAGGCAAGTATGAAGGTTTCGAAAGAGTGTTGTTTTTTTAGTGTATGGTTGCTGGCCACACTACAAGCCCCCAACTTGGAGGATTAGTTCCATAATTTGTGACCCCTGAGACTTTGTAGCTCAGTTATACCTCTGAGCGCTAGATATTATTTTACTAGAGATAGGATGATATATCCGTTACCCTAAACCCCCTTCCTTTGTCCGGGCTTGGGACCGGCATAGTACATTAGGGAAGAGTTCCACTGAGGTAATCCCAAGATTTAAATAAGCCAGATACTTTGACTTACTTAATCTCTGTTAAGGCGGCCCATTAAAGAGTTGTAAAGTACTCGTATGTATTTTTTAAAAAAAAAAATGCAACTTTACTTTATTTTTACAAAAAAAAAAAAAATTATTTGTCGGAAATCTACATGCATTGTATCCGTACCTAATACATTTTTTTTGATTGAAAATAAAACTGGTAGTACACATAAAAACTGAGATATTGATTAAGGCTTTACTTTTCACAGCTTATTCAAAAGTGTTTAAATGTTGCGTGAAAAAATGTTTTGCAAACGGATAGAGAGAAATCTACTTGTAGAGAAATCTACTTGTATTTTTAAATTAATTAAAGTCACAAGCTGCATCAATTTTTGTTTATCATATTGTAAGTTAAGTTATAAGACCTGAGGTATTATTACCTTCTGAATAATTTGGTATTCTCCCACTTAATGCTGTAATTCTATGAAAATGAATGATGGTGATGATGATCCAAATGAATTGAATATTTTCTGGTGTATTTGCATTTGCAACGTGAGAGGGAGCTATCTTCTGGTTTTCATAGTTTCCTGGATAAATTATTAATATGACAATATTTCCCAGCAAGCCTTTGTTACGAAACAAAAACAAGAATGTAATTGATATAATTTCATTCAATAGGTGCACAAGAGAGATTTACGTTTCATTAAGTTGCAGACCCGTGTGGGTTAAACAGATTGATCAGTAGCTACTAGACTCGAGTACGTCGTATGCGTTTGTTGAGGTTTCTTAAAACTGCGCCATCCATCTTGAGTGAGGTATACCATTATTTCGTTGGATTCAAAACCTTTTAGTCTTGTGCACTTCCTTGAGAATGTTTTCTTCAAATACAACTTTAATAAGCTCTGGAGAATGGCCATGCCTCTACATCATATTACAGTGCCGGAAAATTTTAAATTTTATATTACGCTTTCTTCATTTCTCAAAAAATGGTTTAGCTACTCAATTGCCTTCTGAACCCATGGAAAGTTAGGGACAAGGATTATTCTTCTCTTGATTTCCGCGCCGATGTCATTCAGAGCCAAGTTAATAGATTTCTTTACCACTCACAGAGCCATCAGTTGTTGTATTCTGACTATTGCGTCGGCATGTTTTTATGACAACATATACATTTATTTTTGTTGATCCATTTTTGTTGCTTCTCCCACAATTATCTCTGTTGCGGAATTGATCGAATTTTTGTATGAGCTAACATTTTGTAAGCGTTGTTGTCGTCCTGGTCGCTTGTTCGACGATTTTGACAGCGGCGCTTTAACGGGAAGGACACATAAAGGTATAGGGCTTTCTAATAACGACCTGACAACTTTTTTTTTAAATAAAAGGCAAACCATTTGAGATATTTCAAAAACTTTATTAATGGCTTGAAGTACAATCAAAACATTTATGAATGGAACTCGACTTCGTTCATATGGCCACCGCAGGCACGTTTGCAGCGGTTGATTTGTTGGATCCAATTTTCAAAGACTCGGCCACACATTTCGGTTCTTAGCTTTTCCAACGTCGGCGTGTTGGCATAAATCAATGACTTAACGTAGCCCCACAGAAAATAGTCAAGTGGCGTTAAATCGCACGAACGAGGCGGCCAATCGACTGGCCAATGTCTTGAGATAACACGCTCACCATACTTACTCTTCAATAAATCGATTGTAGCGTGTGCTATGTGGCTTGTGGCACCATCCTGTGGAAACCACATGTCGTCCAAGTCCATATCTTCCGATTCGGGCCAAAAATAATCGGTGATCATGGCGCAATAACGCTGACCATTCACAGTAACGTGACTATCGTTATCTTCAACGAAAAAATATGGCCCAATAACGCCGCCGGCATGCAAACCCACCAATCAGTTATTTTTTGTGGATGAAGTGGTGATTCATGAAGCACATGTGGGTTTTCTCCCTACCAATAACGCATATTTTGCTTATTGACGAACCCATTGAGCCAAAAATGAGCTTCGTCACTGAAGATGATTTTGCGACTCAGAATCTCTGTAGAAATTTTTTATAATTTGCAGACGTTGCTCGTTAGTGTACTTTACCATGATAAAAATTTTAAGTTTACTGAATAAATTGACAGTAACAGTTTGATGATTAGTGAAAGAATGCGTTTACAAATTAAATTCAAAGTTGTCAAGTCCTTATTGGAAAACCCTATATAAGATGAATTATTTATAATTTTTATCGATCTATTTTTTTTTAGAAAATCATTTCCTTTGGAAATAAAATGTGCCTATTTACCATATTAATGAAGAAAATAAGCACGTTCTTATTTGTTGACATCTGTTTGCCGCCTAAACAAAGTACTCGTATAATATCTTTTATTTCACTTTTTTGGAGAATTTCACCACTATTGTGTTCAATCCGAGGTAAATTTGTAGAAAATTTACCAGCTAAGTACTAGGTGGAGTGAAAAGTAACAGAATGCGCTTCTACTGCAAAAAAGGTTATGGTGCCTTGAAGTCCGTTCATATTTAGGCAGACGTGCCAAATTGTCAGTGCGATACTGTCTTTAGTTTTGTTTTGACAGCTGATTGTTGTTGACGTGTTTGGCAGATGGACGTAATCAGTTTCTCTTCGTGAAACTTGGTATCATGGGAGGTAGTGATGTAAGTCAACTGGTCGAGAGCTACATTGCCAATGAACGTCTAGGGGTACGTGTCGTCGAAGAACCTATAGCCATGTAAAATAGCTGAAGCAGGGTGCGTACAGGGCCCTGGTACAGGACGGGACTGCTATGGAAGTGTGAAGGCGTTGTACTTGCCGAAAGAAGAGAAATAGCTGAAAGAAGACTCTTGGCTTGAGAGAAGAAGTTCCAACGTGACGAGAATCGAACGTGGTATCTACCCCATTTCCCCAATAATGGGGAAAGTGCCATTGGTTATTGACGCTTCAGTAAAGGCAGGAGATATTTTGTTAAACTTATTATTACTTATTAAGAATATATTTTAATTAAAAACTGTAAATAACCTAAGTAATATACGACGAAGCGTGTTTTCTCCTGGTACCGATGGTACATATTTAGCTATGCTACCCTACTTTACTCGTAAAAATGGTATGTACTCCTTACCCAGTCATGGCCTATAGTGCCCTTAACAACGCCAATTTCGACGCATTGCGCAACTTATTCAGACAATACAGCATTATTGAAGTATAAATTTTGCCGAAAAAGAGTGACATTTGACAAAGTTAAGCAAGATTCACGCCCAGGGCGAACGCCGCAGCTATGGTGCATGTTGGTTCAGTGCTGACAGGGAAGCTGTATTATAAGATTTATATGGATGCATAACGACAAAGAGAGTTTTGAGAGTAGAATATTATGGACGACTGGTGCGAAATTGAATCTCACCCAACCCCCATAAAACTAATGTTTTTCTCTTCCAGAAGAATAAATAAGCTGACTGATCTGATTTATCAATGGCACCATCAATTTTTCAAATAAATTTATGTACCTTAAAGCCATTCTAAGTGTTAAGCGAAACCAACACAGTTATAATGTTAGATAAAATATCCCAATACCATAGTATCTAAACTAAGCGCCGTTGAGCAACTTCAACTATAGTGGTATACATATTATGTACTACATACTACAAAAATTGGAAGAGAATGTTAGCCGCTCACAGGTTTTAAGATATTACCTTTGTAAATGGAAACCAGTAAGGGCTTCGTGATCAGCAAATCAACAGCAAATGCCTTTCACATAGAGTATGACCCTTACAGAAAAATATATCCATTAGAAAAATGACTAGCTGTGTACCTAAACAAAAGTGTGAGTTAGATCTCAAACACCAGAAAAATCAAAATAAAACTTATATGTGATCTACATACATATACTCGTACAATATCTACTTTTAAAGAAACGGTCAAAGAACATCAATTAACCTTCTAACGTTTTGAGCTATTTAAGATTCTAATGAACTTGTAAGAAGCGACACAATCGATTTAAAGAAGAAAGATTTCAAATCACTATACAAGGTATGTTCCAAAATTAAAGCGAATTTATATTTTTATACAAAAATATTTATTTACACAGCAATATTAATATTGTTCCCTACCAGTTAATCCCCCTCAGGTAAGTATATGCACTTCTAGCGATGCCGTTTTTATTTCCTTAATAGTTGCAAATCTCCATCCTCTCATAAGGATCTTTATTTTTGGAAATAGGAAAAACTCACATGGGGCCAAATCCGGTGAATATGGTGGCTGAGGCATGATTGTTGTTTTTGGCCAAAAAATCTATCACAAGCAACGATGAATGAGCAGGTGCATAATCGTGATGCAAAAGCCATGAATTATTTTTCCACAATTCCGGACGTTTTTTCGTATTGCTTCTCGCAAATGACCCATAACGTCAAGGTAATACTCCTTATTGACCAAGAGAAAAAGGCAGTGATCAAAACTTTGACAATTGATCGAACTTGGTGTGCACTTTTCGGTCTTGGTTCTCCTGGGTGCTTCCATTGGGACGATTGAGCTTTAGTTTCGACGTCATGATCCGTCACCATTTATAACCCCTTTGAGCAAGTCAGAATTATCACTGACATCATTCAACAGCTCCTGGGCGATGGTCATGCGACGGTTCTTCTGATCAAAACTCAGAAGTTTCGGAACAAACTTCGCTGGCACAGGTCTCATGCCTAAAACCTCCGAAAAAATTGCATGACATGAGCCGCCCGATATACCAAAATCCTAAGCAACTTCTGTTATTGTAATTCGACGATTTTCCAAAACACTTTTCTTCACAACTTCTACGTTATCATCTTTTGTTGATGTCCATCGTCATTGGCATCTTCTCGGCAATTTTGAAAGAGCTTGTACCACTTGTAAACATTTTTTTTTATTTAGAGCAGACTTACCGTATGCCATTGTCAACATTTCAAGTATTTTAGACTACTTGATTCCATTTTTTACACAAAATTTGATGCAAATTCTTTGCTCCATTTTTTTTTAATAAATGAAAATCGCCGAGCACACAAATACACATCTAACCTTTTTATCTGTCAACAACAAAGCTAAGTATGCCATAGACTTGATACTGTGAACATATTTTCGGGACATGTGTACCAAATCAGCAAAAAAAATAAATAAATCGATAATCGAATACGTTGCCCACGAAATTTCAAAATCCAAATCAAATTTCGCGCATGCTTAAAAACAAACAGAAAACATCAGACCGACCTTTCTGTAGATGTTAATTTCTGTGAACGGACCAAATTAGAGACCGCATGGAACTACTTAAGCCACTCTTGTTATTACGATGCTTTAAGCCTAATGATATATATATACAAAAAAAAAAAAGGCGTTTGAACTATGGTTTTCGGTGTTAACACCAACGCGACATATAAAAGCAGGAAAGAGTTTAAGTAAGCCAGAAATGATTACAACAACCTTCTAAAAATAAAATTTGTACAATTTCAACACACAAGCAACAAATTTCACATTATCCAAAAGGTAATAAACGTTTTTGATCAGCAGCATTAGAAGCTCTGGCCTATCCTCCATTTCTGAGAAGGTGTTCTTCCACGCTGGCAAACCATTACGTAAGCTATTTTATCAATCCCACTCCTTGGAACTTTTTTCAAAAACAGAAAATAGTATGATTAATATGATTAGTATGAATACTTCTCAATGAAGCTCATATACGGGATATCTGGTTGAATGTATTTATTCAATATGATAACAATTACATGAATTGTAAGCCTTGTGTTCGCTGGCCTTAGTTTCAATATGTACCTCACTAAATTTAAAGTGAAAAACGGTAACAAATTGCCAATATTTTTATCACCAGCTTACACCTAAATATTTTTTACTAGTATTATCGATCATCACTGTCAGTGTTAGCACCGATGATTAATAATTATGTTTTCGCATTATACCAAAAAAAAAACCTGAACTCAGTATTCGAATTATATATTTGCTTCAAAATAAATTAGCATTAAAATACAAAAAAAGCCATCGCGGAAGTTTACAGACATTAATTGTCAGAATTACAATTGACAACTTGCCATAAAAGAAAGAACCAATAAATTGTTCTATGTGTATCTAATAAGTGATAATTGTTATTCCGAATTAGTTCAATGAGGCACTCTCAAAAATATCGTAAGTACTTTTTTGTGTACAGAAGTGACGATTTTAAGAGTTATAAAAACCTTGACGTCGAAACTGCTAAGAAACACGTGTACATGCATCGTTTTTAAAGTTTGTTAGATCTAAGCAAGAGATTGTGGAGCGGTCCAGCATCACAAAAATAGATAGGCGTCAATTAAATGTGACCCAGCAAGCCTGTGGTTTTAATGTGGAATTGGTACCTTATAAAAACTTCTAAAATTTAGCCAGTGCATTGAAAGGGTATGGTATTGAAGAAGTTCTTACTGGCCTAAAGGCAGCGGTCACAGTCGCGAAGTGTTTGCCTGATATCGGTTTGAACTGATGAGAGTTTTCTACAGGCTATCTAACATAATTCTTCCGATTCAAGTTGTACCAGAGAGTGACCGTGGGTCAGTGTTCAATACCAGCAGTGCCCGAAAGACATTCTTTTTTTTTTTCAGGCAACTGAAACTGAAACTAAGTCTTTTCCTTAAATGTTGGAAGTCAGCTATGGAGCGAAGTAACCACTAAGTCCAAAATTTTTTCTTTCCCTCTCTGTTCCATTTTTCTAAAAACACGTGCTCAGGCATTTTAAGTGTAGTCATACCCACTTGAGTGTTAAGTTTAAAAAGAAAAAGAAAAAAGGATGACATCTTTACCACGTAAATCACAATTATAAGAAAAAATTAAATCTACACTTATAAGATCACAACATAAAATGTCCCGGAACTATGACCGGCAAAGATACACCTTCACACGCAAGTAATTGATTGCCATACGGCGAAAAAAATTAAATATGCAGAAGGGGACAAATTACAATTCATTTCATGTCTTCTTAAAGGCTCTACATTTTAGCATGTGGATTTGTCTTGCAAGACCCACCAATGTCGAAATTATTGACTTTAAGCTGTCAAGCACTAACAGAGCTATAAACATGGGCTGAAAACCCTATCAAGGAGGAATTCGGTAAGGTGCTGGATGGAAACTACAGAGCTAGTCTTAAGTATGATGCTCAAAGCAACCATATGCCAATATCATCGGTAAGGAGATCCTCTTCAACAGTTTTCTACTAATTAGCTTTACAGACAGAAGCTAGAAGAAAAACTTTTCCGAAATAGTTTATGGCGAAACTAAATAATACGTAACGCAGGTACTTAGATTTTTCTAAACAATTATCGCATATAATTCGAATAAAGAAGTTTCAAAATCAATGTCCATGGGTATATCTCTTCTTTTGCTTCCTTACTTTTTCGCCCACTTTGCGTTCAAGTGTTTTAAGGATATACAAAGTCCGTTGAGCGCGCGATAATTATATAAAATAATAGTTTTTTTTACACAGCAAAACATAAAACTCTGCTGGGGCACCAGCGTTAAAAACATCCGAACTCGTACGCAGATATTCGGTATTGGAAGTGAAACAAGAGGATCAATTAAATTAAATCCTTCCGAAGGACTTAGTGTGACTATTAATACTCTCCGCGCAAAAAGATATGGCCAGCAGATGAACAGAAAAAAAAACATACGAACGACTGAAAATCTCCGCCTTTTTAAATGTCCTTGATTAATACAACAACCTGAATACCATGGATTCAGGCGGCGAATTCAAACAGTGATCCCTCCAAGGGATATGAGGAAGAAAATTACAATGAGACCTTAGCTCCTAATCTAAGCATATATTTGTTTTAAACAAGTTTCTCAGTCTTTTGAAGAAATATCGCTTTAATGATGAAGTTCTTTTAGTACCTATAGCACTTGTACTTGCACCCTAATGCAACAGTAAGCAGAAAGCTTACAGAGGAACTCTTGCACGCTGTCATTACTATCCCAGTAAGCATAGCAGGACGTGGTATTATTTAAATATTATTTAAGTGCTTAGCAAAATGTAGTGCACTATATAGCCTATAGTACAGAGAGATAGTAGCAAGGCCGCTGATTTTTTTTAACATAAAAATCTGTTTCTAGGCCTTGTTTAGTAAATTTATCATCAATTTATTTCATTGAGACCTAGAAGGCACACATGTGCTGAGAGAAACATACCCGCCACATATTCGCCACTTACGAATCAAAGTATAATTCGTTGCAAACAGAATTGTATATGGGACGCTAACGATTCTGGAGCCATCATTGAAAATCCGATTACATTCCTTTTTTTGTTCAAGTTTTGGCCAAATCCAGTCCAAATTAAGCAGCAGGGAAGTTTATTCCACCAAACAACTGATATAGCCCTGTTGGTGACAAATCTGATGTCTTATCAAAAAGCTCACTTTCGCTACTATACCATATATTCTCACAGCATCTTGAACATCCCGATACATAGCTTCGTTTATTGTAAAGTGAAAATTTAAAGTTCCAAATATCATTTCTTCAGATGCAGCATCTCTTATGGCTTACTGACACTATCGCCACTGCGGTTAGGGAAGCAAAGGACTTCTTTCAGATATTCAGTCATAAAAGGTTCCATCGTAGCCATTCGTCGTCAAATAATTACATAAATTCACAGTGCTTCTTCGATGTTCTAGCGTGTGATATATGATACTCGCACTCGCACTTTGGCTAAATAATGTCTAATGGCAATTTAGACCGATTATCATCTTACGAGTATGTAACAGTATAATTATTTTTATTATTGTCACTTTAGTCTCACCTTTTCTCTTTAAGAAAAAATATTGTAAGTCCCAAATGGACACCTTTATGTGAAATACGTAACAAGTGAGCAAAAGTCAGTTATTTTCACATAAAAGTGAGAAAAAAAAGTTAAGATTTGCAATATTTGCAGTTAGGTAAATGTGAGTTATTGCATCGTCTTGCCCCTTCATGCATGTGTAATCAAATCTCTCGTACTTCCGCAAAATGGGCCCGCATAATTGGCTCATTGTTTCAAAATAATAAAAGTAAAGTGAACAAAAAAAAAATCTCCATCTTGTTTGCTTTTTTTCGCATCCACAATGAAAACAAACTCTTTGTTCATGAAGTAATTTTTAACTCTGCAATATTGCATAATTGACATTGCAAAAATAGAAATTGAAGTAGTCGAAAGTAAAAGCCAAAAGGTTATGAAGCTCAAAAATATTTCATGGGGAGTACAATTTGTACACAATCCATAGAATTCATACCTATAATTTGCAGTTGGAAAACTTATAAATGTACTACGTAACATAAGAAATTAAAAAGTAAAAAAATTAAAAAAAAAAGTCGCATGGAGAGATCATTTTGCATACTAATATTTAAATTATGTTTACTGACAAACTGCTCACGAATAATCCTACCTGACGGCTTTACGGTTTATCGGTACTGGCCACCCAAGCTGTCTTTATTCAGAAGTCATTTTAAATGTTTATATTTTATGGCTTGACACACTTGCGTTGTTAAAATTGTTATTGCTCAGTAGCTTTTCTGAGGGAGATGTTTCCTTGAAAAGCCCAGAAAGCAAGAAGCTGTTCAATAAACAAGTTGCCGGAGAGCTTCGACTTTAATACTGGCTTTTCCTTTGATTACTTGATTTGGTCAATTTTCGTTGGTCAGAGGCTGTATACTTCAAGACAACTTAATCAACATTGCGTTTGTTATATCAACCTTTAACGGTTTTCCAAAAATGTCCATATTGTCCAACGTCATCAAATCGCTGTTGTCATTAAGTTCTTTACGCAAAAGTATGACTCTTGAATGGCTTGTTCGGGACGTATTCTATGTTATGCTGCTGGAACCAAAATTTAATTTACAATTTTGACTGTTTCATCTTCGAGGAAAAATGGTGTAATAACGTTGTGTGATCTTTAAAAAACTATTCCGAGAAGTCAAAAATTATAGATGCATTGGATTCCCTAAAACTACTCGTACGTGTGGGTTATACGAGCCGTCATTATGAGCTTTCTGTTTCAGGGTTCTATAAGTACGACTTTATCTTCTTATTGTTTAGTACACCTTTAGTTACCAGCTTTCTGAATGAAAACTAAGGAGACTTTCAATTGAACTGATTGTGCTGGGACTGCACTTATTGTATTCCCTCTGCAGATGATCAAATATTGTTTCTTGAGCAGCATACGCAATACACATATATGTACGAGTATAGTATATTTTACGAGATTCATATTTCTCTAAAAATGAAACACGCACTTCTAAGTCCGCTTAGTGGTTTACTCCTAATGTCCTGAATCTCATAGAATAGCGAGTCACTGCCTAACGAAAGTAGAGGAGAATTCGTCTTAATGAATTCTTAAATGCATATTCAACTATGTTGTGTATGTAAATGGAGCTTCTGATCTTTCATGAAAATCAAGTATACATCGGGGAGGCTAACTCCGCTTAAATTCTTGGTGCTATTTTGAACTCTAACATTTTCTGAAATACACATTATTTGCAATTTATTACTGCAATCTCATTACAAGGTTTAAAGTGAACTTCTTACTTAATTAAACTCTATTTTGGCAAAAACTCTTTTCGGATGTGAAATTATTTTTTCAACCCAAAGAAAATCGCTTCACAAATCTTAACAATGCAAGTTCCTAAAAATATTTCCAACATAAGTGATCACATCAACTACATACAATCTAAAATGAACAGGAAAATAACTAGTGGTTCCACTGCTGCTAAAAGTCAACCATCTAAGTTTGTTGCAGCCTCCAAAAGAAGGAAATGACATCTTTTTTCCAGAGCCGAGGTTAAAAGACGGGACAATCTCTGAAAATCTGTTAAATATGTCGCAGAGGTAACAATACTTAAACCGTATTCCAAGGGAATGATTCAAATTAATTTGTAGGGTCCGGGATTTAAAGCCGAGGTACTATGCCCATGTGGCGCGTTTTGTCAACAGCACGCGGAGTACTGAGTTCCCATGTGGTCCTCCACCTACGTACTTACCGCGCCCAACACTGCTTGATTTCGGTGATTTAGTGGGAACCGATGCTTTCAGTGTGGCGAGGCCGTTGACTGAAAGTTTATATATATAACTACGAACTTTATGAGCTTAATCAAGGTAAACCAAGAACTTTTACACGCCGCTTATGTGCTAAGGATAATAATCATTGAGCAAGAGGAATCCCAGCCACCGAATTCAATATGGGAAGGCCAGACTATGTTATAGGTAGAATAGAAAAGAATACTATGTTGCTGGTTACAAAGATAAGTTTGTTCTCCAAACGAATGTTCAAATATATTTTAGTTGACTTTTCTATGCCGTTGGTTAAAGCTTTGCTTAGAATATCAGACCTTCATACTATTTTACAGTCGGGTCTATCTTCGATCACTTAATTATAGAAATGCAGAGTCGCCCACGTTTTGATAACATGGCTGTCGCCTTGTTAAATTTGTCGCTGCTGGTTCTCCCAAACTCGATGCATCAGAATCACCGAGCGGTAGTTGTTGCAATTTTCTGTGTCGTATGCTTAGCTTAGCTAAGAGGCAGGTTAAGGTTTACTAGAAATATTATTTTGTCCATCCAGAGTAGGGCCTTCTGTTAATGTTAGTTGGTGAAGTCTTCCACAACCGCGGGTCCCTTTGGGCTAGATCCGAAAATAATATATATATCCTAGCCATCTTAGGCGACTGATGCGGAGTTTTCTAACTTGGTCGCTATACAGAGTCGAATATTTTTCGAGAGATCTTTCTTTCGAAACGATTGAGGATATCTTCACCCGCTTTCGATAGAGTCCATGCTTCAGCGCCGTAAAGTAGGTCTGAGGTGAACAGAGTCTTATATAGAATCTCCCTACTTTTTCGGGATATGGCTTTACTACTCAATTACCTTCTTATTTTAAAGAAACAGCGATTGTCAGGAGTGATTCTTCGTTTTATTTCTGGCAGAATTTATAGCAGAGCCTAGGTAGACAAATCTCCTTACTACCTCTGTTGACTGTGATATTCTGTCTTATTCGCCTATGTTGTGTATCCTTTTTTTCTGACAGTATATATGAATATGCACTTGATTTTGGGCGTATTTACCGCTACAGCAATTTAAGCAGCTTCCGTTTCAATACTAGCGAACGCACCGGAGAGAGCTAGCTGAGTTCTTCCAATTATGTCGATATTATCGGCGTACGCCAGTAGTCCTACAGGCTTTTGAAATATTGTGCTTTCGGTGTTCACTTGTGAGTTCTGCACAATTGATGTTAAAGAAGTTCCATAACTAACATATCTAAAACCTCTTTTGACCTTGAACTTGACGGAGCAGTGAGAATTCTTAATCGCCATTCTGTAGAGACGAACGAGTTTGACAGAAATACCAAAATAAGCGCTCTATAACTCGTCTATATAAATGTTGTAATATGCAGCCTTAAAATCTATGAAAAATGGTAGGTATTGATTTGGATTTCCTAAGTTTTCTTTAAAAACTGCCGAGTCAAGTCCGAGATAGTCCGATTCAATGGTGGTTGCCCAGAAGGAGAGGTGATTAATTTGATTTAGCGTTTTATGATCCGGAGACCGCCATACCCCATTGTGTATATTGAGGCGACGAAATCGTGTGGTTGCTATAGTGATACTTCATCCCGCCTAAGACTCAATAAACCGAAATCCGTTGCCAGACGTGATATCGTGTAGGCTATGCTTACAAACTGTCCTACTTTCCTATCCTTCGCCTAGTATGATTTTAACGCCATACGTCAGACATTGCTCATATGTCTTGTCAAGGAGCTCGTAGAAACATTTTTTGGTGGCGTCGTCCTTGTCTTCCGTAGGGGAATGAGCGCATATTTAGATTATATTAATGAATTCAGCCTTGATGCGGATTGCCATAAGATGATCGTTTCGTTTCAAGCACTGTTTCTGTTCCATATAGCAATCACAATAGTACAAGAGGTATATATCACAGTCTTTCATCCTCCAAATATCCGGCCCATCCATCGCACTTCTTAGATGGTGGTGATATCTACGTGATATCTGTCAAGGGCTTTTACTTATTGTTCGGTTGTATGTGGCCTATTAAGGGTCCGCAAACTCCAAGTGCAAATCCGGAGATTGTTGTTCTTAAAACGTTTGCAGAGGTCGTCAAGAATGAATCCATTTTCATTCGAGGTCATTAGATGGTGGATCACATATTTTTAATCTCTACTGGATGAACATGCCTTTCATGAGTTAAAGTTTGTGGGACATAAGTTTAAACCCATCTCAAGAAATTTTAATTCACCTTTTGACCATATTTCAATGACACGCTGAATAGAATTTTGTACACTATTCTTAAGAAGCTCGTTCGTGGGAAGCTTAGGAAAAATTGTGGCATGTTTTTTTCCCATCCGACTTTGAGAACTCTTATCATCTCTTACTCGACTATTCGAAATGTTAGTCTTTCATATCTATAAAATAGTTTCGAAAAACGATTTTCACATATTCTCAACAATATCTGGATATCTGTCATCAAGTTTCTGTTTTGGTACCAATACGGGGGAGCTCCTTGGTAACTCGAACATTCCTAATCATTCTACTAGTTTCTTTAGTTCATACAATGGCATAAAACCGGACCTGTGTCTCCACTGTGACATATGGATATATCGTCGAGTTGAAAGAGTCTTTTGGCTACAGATGTGCTGGTCAAATATCTATGGGCAGTCCGTTCAAGTAGCAAGTTTTTAAAGTATGATAGGTAAAATTTCTCTTCTTCTTTTTTGAACATATTCGCCTGTGGACCGTGAATTCAACAAAGAAGTGGTTTGTGTGAATATTGGCATCTAAGATTGATGATACCTACAGCTACCCGGGGAACGTAGTTCCACTCTGTCAAAACCCTATAAATTTGGTTTAATGTACAGACAGATGTTTTTAGGTATATTCATAGTCCCTGGAACCTGGTGCTTTCAACGATATTTTTATCGCATTGAGGTCAAAGTATCATTTTATTGTCAAAAAAATTAGCTGTGACTTTTTCTAGTCCTGTGATTAGAGTCGCCTAGTATGATTTTACTTTTGTATAAGTCAGGTTGAACATATTACGTATTACGTTTTTCTGGACAGTCGTAATATAATTACAAATCAGGCTAATGATCAACAAATTCGTAGCACAGGGGCCCTTTTCCAATTCTTTCGTATTAATGTTTCGATGACGTTTCGTTTCAAAATGTCTTGCTGTTACTTGATTGCATAACCTTTCTTTTCATATTCGGTCATACTATGTGATGTCAAGAAATTAGTTTAATACGACCTTAAAGGCATTTTGCAAGAAGGTAGATTGAGAAATAAAATCGTCTTGTATCTATGTAAACTTAAAGTAGAATTGTTTATCTAAAATAAATACCTAAATATAGTGGATCTAGCTGTGTAGTATATTCGTATATTTATTAAAATATGAACATACAAACGTTTTTATGCATTTGCGATGCGTAACATATTTATGGGTGGATAACTCCTAAAATTAATTTAAAGTCTTTTTGTTTGATTGTTATACAATTGCCACTTAAATGCAATCAAAATCACCACCAAAGATAAATACATACTCTTAGTTTATTATCTATAATATAACATCATGATTACAGCTCACCTAATGCAAAATGTCGAACACACACTCGTAACAACAGGACAAACAGCAAAACATAAAAAAAAATTGTAAATAACAACAAACAGATTAATTTCCGCATTCGATCAATGTGGAAAATCGACATTTCAAACATTTCCAACAACAGGTGTGTGCCAGTCTAAGGTGAGTATCTATCTTAGCTGAGTATCTATCACCGCAGCTAAGCTAAGTGCACAATTTCTGCCATAAGTTTAAAGGCAATTCTTTTTAATCTTTAATCTATTGTAAAACTACGATGATATTATGCCAGGTTTAAATAATTTAGTCAACTGTGTGCACTCCTGTTAGTGTGTGTCTATTGTCATAGCTTATCGATAGTAAATATCTATGATCGCGCTTTACTAGATGCAATACAAGTATTTCTATGTGTATTGGACCTGTACACATTTACCATGAAAGTTTGTAGAAAAATTAGTAAAGGAAGGCATCAATTGAAAGTATTTAGATCGTCATAACTGATTTGACAAATTTGAAATTATTGGCACAAAAACTATTTACAATAGTGTTAACATATGGTATATATATATGTTTGTATCAGATGTTCCTTTTTGGAGAAAAAAAAAATTAAATTTATTGATTCTTTCAATTGCGTTGAACTTGTGCCGATCAGAGACTGTGGCGTATGATTAAGAGTTGTCATTATAAAAAAGATGAATACCCTATTATCAGGTACCTGCCCCATTAGTACGTCTACCATGAAATGGCTGCAACTAACTGATCTGAGTATTTCTTCTTGTAATTTGCATTTAGTGGCCGAGCACTTAGCCTAAGCAATTGACGTCACCTTTTTGCAACGTAAATGGGCTATTAAATTCGATTTGGATAGCTACGACTACAATAATACGTATAACCCCTCGTTATACCAGCATCTTCTTAAAAAAAAAATAAGAAAAAACGAGCTTACAGTATCGGTTGATCTTTTCTCTAGGTTATCTGGGTGATATACGACACCGAGAGACTTTGGTATTAAAGCGAAAATCAGCTGATCTAAGTACATAAGTGTAGATGACCGATTGTGAAACATCTTAACTGATTGGCAGGGGTCCGCTAATTCTGCATCTTCTTCTATCCCAAGGCTCGTTTATAATGACATTCCAGTTGTTCGCTTTTTGGACAAGGCCAATTTGATTGCTGCAATTCTAATATTCACAAGATAATCGCTGCTATGCCCCAGGGCTCTGTTCTGTCTCTGACACTATTTTTAATTTTCATTAATAATCTCTTGTCTGCTATTTTTGTATGACAATGACAGTCTGCACAGTAATCTGTGCATTTCATATTCATTTCCGGACTCACGTCCCTAGTTTTCGGCTGTAGAACATGAACAAAATCGTAGGTCATTAACTTTCTATATAAATATCATTACTAAATGGGAAATCAGAGGGAAAACAGAGTGGAATTTAATGCATCCAAAATACAATGCTGTCTGTCGTTTTTAAAGTGAAACTTAAGCACCGAGTCATTAACCATGAGTGGGACTTGCATCGTGCAACCCGAAACACTTTCCATTCACGGTATGTGTGTCAATTTCATATTGTTCTATCTCTATTTCTACCACAAGTGCTCCATCGAAATTGACAGTAGCATTCTACTCTTCAAAGTTTTAACCGTAACATCCCTCTCGCTATGAATGCTCATCAGTATACCCTCAAGTCCGCTTTCGGACGTACTTTGAAGTAACGTGATTCATTCTGAAGCTGTACAACTTGCTTATGGAATGCTCTGCCGAACTCTTCATTTCCTAGCCATTATAACCGGCAAACATTTAAAACCAACGTACATCAGTCATTTCTTTTTTTCCTCCCTACTAATAAACTCTTGAACGTTCATTTAACAAAAAAAGAGCCCTAGCATGCAATTATATTACAATATTACAATTACCGAGTGTTAGCTGTGGAGATAAAACGATCGTTTCGCCATTCGAAAGCAACAAATTCCCGTGTTCGAATCGATCGGTAATTGAAACCGCGATTAAAACTTGAAAAGGAATAGAATTATTGACGGCATCCCTTAGAAATTTTAACAAGCAGCCTGTTTTATGTCAGCACAAGGCCACATACTCGTATAATGTACGTTCTTTAGTTTTTAGAGATTTTTCTGGTAACGATGATATTCTCATAAAATGTGTAGCGAATGAAAGCAAATATCTGCTTACATATAGTATGGCTTCTATCTATATCTGCTTACATATATATGGCCAAAGAGCCTTGTATACAACACTCACTAAAGGACGTTACCCGATGCCATGCGAAATGTTTGCATCGTTGAGAGTTTTCCTTTACTCGAAAGCTTAAGGCCTTTGCAAAAAAAAGTTCTCATATCATTCTGATTTTTTATTTTTTTTTTTTGACAAAACTGTACCCGTCTGTTGATATACCATACGGCGAAGGATATGGCAGTGGATTGGTCACATCTATAGTAAATATGCAAACGTAACTCCGTTGCAAAATAAACAATGTAATGCTGCCAGAAAGCAAAAAGGTACGTTATTCCAACCAAACATGGTGCAGTGTTTGAAAATAAATCCAGGACATATAGAATGAAGGAGAGAATCGAATAGTGTTCTGAAAAATCGAACTAGATGACGCCTTATGCCACACAAGGATCCAAATGAATAAAAGGAGATTGTCAAACATTTTGAGATTGCAACTAATTAAATTGCATTCAGGTCTTGTTACATAAATATAATTGGGATAATTTAGCGGAACTGAACAGAATTTGAGACGGTCAGTTCTACTGAGACAGTGGCACATTCAACAGGTTGATATTCGGAAAGCGGTTGCTCAGAATTACGGTTGTGCGTTAAAATACCAATCTGGTTAGGTAAGGGATTTGGGTGGTTTGATATAATGTGAGCGGATAAGCGTTGCTAGTTTTCTAGCATCGTACGGGTAGAGAAAAAGATGGAATACATTTTCAGAACCTGCTTCTGCAGTTCATTATCCTGATCATAGATAAAGTTACAAAACGTAATCTAAATCATCACATTATTTTATATACGATTGGATATCTGGCTAATAGAGTTGTATGTGGTAGAATTTACGAGAATGTAACCACTTCAGCAAATGCTTTCCAACGTCTATAAACTTATGTCAGGATTGCTGCTTGCAAACTTCGTACTGTAATTTAATAGGAGAGGAGACTTATGTAATTGGCATGACATAGACCTTATACTAAGAAGCTTTGCATTACAATGAAAACGACTATCATCTCTGCGACTGTCCGGCTAAAACTTAAATCGGGTTTAAAGTCCTAGAAGCTTATTATTATAGGTATGCAATGTGCAACATGACTAAAATGATACTTCATATTTTAACAAATTTGAAATCGAGGTAAAGATTAATACCAAGTACTAGTCTGCAAAACCATGACCAAAAATAAGTTATGGTGGTCTTATATAGTCACCTTATGCAATTTTTAAAAAGTTTTGAACGAATTTGTTTTCTTACGAACATAAACAATAGCAAAAGCCATTTAGTAGCTGCCTTGATTGTGAATAAGTTGTAGTAATTGTACATAGAAAAATCATTTCATTTTTATTATTATTATTATTATTAATAATTTTTTTTTTTTTGTAGAATTTTCCCCTCAATCTGTGAACTCAGTTTGAAGCGTTGCTTTGTATCGTTTTAAATTTGTTTTTTTAAACTGTTACCCAGATAAAATTAATTAACACCTTAAGGTAAACGTCCATACCATAATAACTTAGGTAAAGATTGAATTTCTTTAAATATAATATAGTTACCGTTATTAGTGAAGCATCTTCGAGAACATCGGAATTTTGAAGTCCTCTCGGACCTAATAGGTTTGTGTTACTAATTGGCAAAATTGTGTTCATTAAGCTTTTAAGGGAATAAGTTGTGGGAATTCTTAGAGTAAACGATGAAACACTTGCAGCCATGTAGAACCATGATAAAAGTTTCAACAACACTACACCACTTTTCATATTCTTAAAAAAAAAAAAAACAACTAATTAGGAACTAAAGCACTTTTTTTTAATTTTATTTATTTTTATTTTTTTCTTAATTTTTGACTTAATAGCCTAATTTACATTGCAATGCTTGGATTTTTTTTTTTTTTTTTTTAAATAAGGTGTTTAACTGATCCACGGGACGTTGTACTGTTTTCGGAATATTTTGTCAACGATCATGACAAAACTTAATTTCAAAAACCAAAATTGTTTCGATACTTTGAAGTAGAGTACTCGTGCTACTCAACCACCGGCAAGACAATGACAGTTCGACGATTTACGTTTTTCAGCGTACCGTAACCATAGTATGGCATCTACTACGAATACGAATAGCAAGAGTACATAACATAATTAGAGAGAAAAATAAAAAAAGGTGAGCTCTTTTATTTTTATTTCTTTAAAAGCTACTTTCTTGAGATATAAGATAGAAACGGTCCAAGTTGTGACGTAATGTTAACCGAACGCGACGATGCACAATAATCAACTGTTGTAGTTGTACGCAGTAGTCTATTTCATGTTGGTAGTTGGCTTTAAAGTTGCACAGACAGAGCTTTAGATTGCTATGTAAAATAGATACACAGCTCATTGGAGAAAGACACACGAATCCACACATAAGCAAATATTCTGCTTTACATTAGAGTAGATATTTAGTATTCAAAGTCATGGTTTTGTATTCTCCTATGGTGGAAATACTATTGTGTTTTAGTAGTTTTCTAAGAAGCCAATCTAAACAGCAAAACACTTAATAAATGATTAATCATACATTTTAACAGATTTTTTTAAAAGCGACGAAAACGAAAATGTATCATATATGGGCACAAACATGCATGCGAGCCACGAACGAAAAAGGCAGGTGACTTAATGTGAAATGAAAAAAACGTGCGAAGCAGCTCTATTTTGGTTGAAATAATTTATAATACATATGCATGTAACTCTGGTATTGCGCTTCAACTCTTTACTCGATAGGGTATATCAAGTTTGGTTGATAATTTTTAAGGCAAAATTTAATGGCAATCAAATTATTTGTTTAAGGGAGTTTTTATTTATTTATTTATTAATTTTTATTATTATTATTATTTTTTTGAATAAACTTTGTTCATTCCAACTTTCGCTTTTTTGCAACCTCGGCAAAAAGACACAGTGTTAGGAATGATAGTTTGAAATGGATCGAAAAACAACTGGAAAATGGAAATTCAAAAATTACATGAGTAGGTGGGACAAAAATTTCTACATTTTAGGATGTAAAGTGTGATTCATCGTGAGGTTTGAACTATAATGTAAAATAAAGTATTGGGTCTATAACTTAATTCGTGCTATTCGGTTTGCTAAGAGATGGCGTAACTTGTATTATTCCATTGGAACATGCGTTGAAAAGCTACTGTCATTGTACGTCATTTCAGTATATGTCATTCATTTGAAGCGTAAACAACAATAATTTTTTTCACTCAAATATGTCGAACTTTGTGCCTAGGGAGTTCTTCGTCATTACTTTAATATGAAGAAAACTGCTGCCGAAAGTCATTGTATTTTGGTGGAAGCTTATGGTGAACATGCGGTAGCTGAGCGATCGTGCCAAAGGTGGTTTGCACGATTTCAAAGTGGTGATTTTGGCTTGGAAGACAATGAACGTCCTGGGCAGCCAAAAAAGTTTGAAGATGAAGAACTGGAAGCATAACTCTATGAAGATTGTTTCCAAACACAAGAAGAGCTCGCAGAATCTTTGGGTGTCACTCAAGCAGCCATTTCAAAACGTTTAAAAGCAGCTGGATATATTCAAAAGCAAGGAAATTGGGTTCCACATGAACTCAAACCGAGAGACGTCGAAAGGCGGTTTTGCATGTCCCGAATGCTGCTGGAACGCCACAAAAGGAAGTCATTTTTGCATCGGATTGTTACTGGTGATGAAAAATGGATCCATTACGACAACCCCAAGCGCAAAAAATCATATGTGAAACCCGCCCAACCAGCCAAATCAACGGCAAAGCCGAATATCCATAGCGCGAAGGTAATCCTCTGTATTTGGTGGGATCAGATGGGTGTGCTGTATTATGAGCTGCTAAAACCAGGTGAAACCATCAATGTACAACGCTACCGAACACAATTCATCGGTTTGAAGAGAGCAGTAGCCGAAAAACGCCCGGAATATGCGACCAGACACGAGGCAATAATTTTCCATCATTACAACGCTCGGCCCCACGTTGCTATTCCCGTTAAGAACTATTTGGAAAACAGTGGATGGAAAGTCTTACACCACCCGCCTTATAGCCCAGACCTTGGCCCTTCTGACTACCATTTGTTCCGGTCGATGCAGAACGCCCTCACTGAAATACGGTTCACATCAGAGCAGAATATCAAAAATTGGCTTGATTTATTCTTGGCTGCCAAGCCGGTGCAGTTCTTTTGGGTTGGGATCCACATATTGCCAGAAAGATGGGAAAAAGTCATAGCTTCAGATGGGCAATACTTTGAATAATACTATTGTACATGTTTTTCTTAAATAAACGTTCAAATTTTGAAAAAAAAAAAGCCACACGAATTAAATACAATACCCAATATATACCCAATACATAAATTTGAAAGTGAACTCAAAATTTTTATTATCGGTTAAAAGAACAATTCATGACATTTGCCCTTTGTAAATGATATCATGTAAATGTTGGCCACGACTACGTTTGAGGTGGTTCATTCAGAAGGTCCAATTTTGGGCGACTCGTTGGTATCTTGCGGATAAAACGAGTAATGTTGGCTTCCAAAGCGTCAATTGAAGCTGGGTTGTTTCTGAAGAACTGAGACTTTACATATCTCCAGAAAA
Organism: Volucella inanis; assembly: GCA_907269105.1. Lineage (NCBI taxonomy): Eukaryota > Metazoa > Arthropoda > Insecta > Diptera > Syrphidae > Volucella > Volucella inanis. The sequence goes on from OU026157.1 coordinate 78,779,696, forward strand.
AATAGTCCAAAGGTGTGATATCGCACGATCTAGGCGGCCAATTTACCGTAGCAAAACGTGAAATTAAGTGCTCACCAAAATGATTTCTCAACAAGTCCATTGTTTCACGCGCTGTATGGCTCGAAACGCCATCTTGTTGAAACCAGAGCTCACCGAGAACATGTGCTTGAATTTCAGTAAGCACATAGTCCGTTAACATGGCGCGATAACGGTTACCATTGACGGTAACATTCTGATTTGCCTCATTTTTAAAGAAATATGGACCAATGATTCCACCAGCCCATAAACCACACCATACCGTTGTTTTTAATGGATGTAATGGTAATACTCATCAGCCAAAACATGACAATTTTGTCTATTAATGTATCCATTGAGCCAGAAATGGGCTTCATCACTAAACAAAATTTCACGATAAAACACCGGATTTTCATTGAGTTTTTCCAGAACCTATTCTCTGCTTTTAGGCAGAGATCTTCACGTAAAATATCCCAAGTTGTCGAATACGCCTGAATTCGTCACGGTCTTCGAGTACACTCTCAGCTACAGCTGCTATAATCTCTTCACTATGTATTGGATGTGATCTAACCGGTCGAGTACCATCCAATAATGTAAACTGGAACTCAAATTTGCGAATGGTATTGGCAATAGTGGTTTCAGTAGGTCGATTATGCTAAGTTTCGTAATACAGCTGAACAATTGTGTGAGTCTTTCTATGATGACTTGCCAAACGATACTGAACAAAAATAACAAAGCAGTTTGAAAGAACTCACTCGTGATCTGTCAAAAAGAAAAAAAAAAAAAACTTTAGAAAAATCAAACCTCACGATGAATCACCCCTTAGATTTGTCTCATTTCGATCGCACGAGTTAAATTCTCTACAATATAAGCACTTTAGATATATGAAATGTGATTCCTCGACTACTATTTAAGAGAATCAGGTTTCTAATCTTGTCCAACACCGAAAAGCAGAAAAAATGGCTGTTCTTGTTCCAGCTTTTGCGATATTTTATGAGACTAAATGAGGCAGGTTCAAGTTTAAAAGGTAAGTACATCCTCTGCATCTTATTCACAAGGCTATAGATGGGGAGTATACCAGTTAACAAAAGGGGTGCTTTATCCGAAATTGTTCGAATGCTGCTGGTAATTGTGTAACCTGTGCGCTAACGACAGTTTTATTTTTGACTCTTTTTCCGCTATTGCACCCGACTACACCAGACTAGCGTATAGGAAAACCGAACTGATAACTCAAGGCAGCAGGATCTTGCGTGCTTTTCCGGGGATATATTCGAATGCATCTGATGGAGTACTGCCTGCATCAGTGATACTAACTTGCCGGCAAACTCTTAGTGGATGTAAGTCGCAGAACTCAACCATACAATATGTTCCAAAGAAGAGGTTTAGGGTTCCACACTTGCAGGATTCCTGCGAAAACCTTGTAGAATATATCGCTATCGTTGTTGCTAAATCAATCTGCAACTGATTTCAGTAGGAAGTATTGTGTATAGTAACGTCAGCCGTTACTACTGCACAATACGTCTTTGAACACTTTCTTAATATTTTTCCCTTTATTGCTTCAATTGCTGTATCTACTTCCGATTTTACGGCATCGACAAAAGAACGTGATTTCTTGAACGTTTCCAGTTTCCTGAATTTCCTGGAGGCAGTACGCCAACAGCCTGTCATGTATGATGCATTTTAGGATCACTTCGACTTATTAGGCAAAATGAAGAGTTTTCTCCAGGTAGTTTGCTTACTCTTGGTAGCAGCACTAAATATTGAAAATTCCATGGTATCGGGAAGACTCTCTTTTACGCATCTTTGCATCCTTTGCACAGCCACCTTGAATTCCTTATTAGAGATGCGACCCAGTCCGGATGATTTGTTGCCGTCTTGCATGCTTGCAATAGTACATCCAACTCTATAAAGAATTGTTTATGTAGAACCAGAAGCGTTGGCCTTTATTTAAACTCGTTTGTCTTAATTGTGTGTATCAAGCACATAAACTTGATACTTATTTAATTTGTGAACAAGCACATTAATTTATTTACTGTTGGAGGCTAAAATATAAAATGTAAGTCAAATGCATGATATCCAAGTGAATACTGCTGTCAAAATCGATTAATTCGGTCTTAAATATCTAAATTTAGCTTATTCTACAAATTATTATTAAATATTAATAATTACGCATCGTCCACAGAACTACATCATCAGCACATTGAGTTCGTTAGCTTGACCTGTGTGCCTTTGAGGTAGTAACATGTATTATACCAACTGCATCAGCATCTTAATGTTTTTCATGCGAAGACAAATTATCTTTAAGCTTCTCATTACTACACTGTAAACTGAACCCCCCAAAGGCCTAAATGAGTAAGCAAGTCAGTCTGAAACTCCTCTTCTTGATTTTTTTAATGGCACTTTGCTTTGAGCATTTTTATATCGACGTTATACAAGTAGTATATGTTGTAAAGTAGTATAATGTTGTAAAGATGACCTAGATCAGCTGATGCGAATAGGCCGTTCTAGATCCTTTATTCGTAATGGTACTACAATATCATTCTTCATTTCCTCGAGCATACCTAATGATGGGATGCTATGTTCATTTGTTTTTTCCGAAAATATTATAGTATCGCAAAGTGATCGATGTGAGTAAAGTCTTCGTTGGACCGCCATTAAGTTTTCAGGATGAGTATTCCAAAAAGTTTCTGTTGCACCGTTGTTGGCTAGGTTAATGCTCATTAGGCGAGCCTTTCTTCATGCTACTCCAATCGGTAGCCCGAACGTCAATTACAATTTTTTTTTTTTCTTAATGTCGAAAATCCAGGTGTCCATTGTACAATTCTCATATTAAAGTTACGCAAATCTGTTTTTATTTTTTTATTTGTTTAGAAGAGCCTCCGCGGCTGCGCTTTGGTTTAAAGTTATCTGGACTATATTCACTAAATTACTTTGGCTAGTTCTTTTTTAAATACCAGGCAGTTACTGCCAAAAACTGCGCTTCCAGCGTTTTCTGGCTTGACTATCTTATATTAAAAACAAAATGCATTCTTTGCGCAGATTTTAGCTATGTGACTTTTCTCTTCGCAGTTTCTATACTGCTTGGATCAGAACTGTTCTCCCAAGTTGTAAAGGCTGAGATCCGTCTTGACACTGTGGAAAGTTCTCTCTTTCTGGCCACTATTATTGGATCCGGTCGCATTTGCACTTTAGGGATCTTGCTTTATTTGTTCTCCTTTTTGGTAACATTCGACAACTTGCTGTCGCCTCCCACAGCCTGTTAGTAACCTGCTCCCCGCTTGTGACTTTGGCATTCATCCCTTTTCCGATTTTGCCGTTCTTCTGGGGCGCCACTTTGTCACGGAGTATTTTATTCGTCTGTTCGGGAGGCGGTTTTTACTTATGTTACGAGCTCGGCGACTAGTCATCGGTCTCTGGCTTTTGTTTGCGCCCCAGATGTGCATGCGAATGACTCTCTTAGCCTTATCATCGTTGTCAATGTAGTGTACGTACGAAGTATTAGCTGATATGATACAATAGTATGTGGATTCTAGCAGACCATAAAAAACGATTTAATAATGATTAGAAAGGATATAAGGACACAATTCTTAGTATACAGGGTGAGTTTTTTAACTTGAGACATCCAAATTACTCAAAAATACGCGGTATCAAGAAAAATGTTTCAGACAAAAGTCACAAGGTTCTGAAGGGGACATAAGATGGTAACCACGAGTTTGACCTTGAGCTCCATTTTCAAGGTCAAACGAAGGTCACTTTTGATTTTTTAATGGGAACCCTTATTTTTTTTTGATCGATTCGTAATCTGCGTGAAAAATCACAATTCTTTTACATGAAACACTTTTCAAAAATGCGTTCTTTTCCCGTCAGAGGGCGCCATAAAACTAAAGACATCAAAATTTCATGTTTCAGACAAAATTTACAAGGTTCGGAAGGGGAAATAAGATGGTGACCACGAGTTTGACCTTGAGACCCATTTTCAAGGTCAAACGAAGGTCACTTTTGATTTTTCAAATGATAATTCCTGATTTTCAATGATTTCAATGGGGCACACGACTTTGTCTCAAAGTTCTTATTCATTCAGTGCTAGATACCACTGCACTGGCACGCCTAAATCATTAATCTGTTTCCAACGTTGTTAGAGTGTTAGAAGGTCGAGATTTGTTTTGAGGAAGTCATTATTGCCTCGAGTGAAGTTAAAACTCAAAGAAATTTCAGATAGAGACAAATTGTTCTAAACTTATCTGAGAGTGTATGATGTGCACTCTGCCCTATTTTTCTATTTGAACGGAACTTTACTTCATTTAGAAGTTCGATATTTGTTTGGAGGAACTGATTATTATTAGTAACTTTTTCCAGATTAATAATGCAGGCTATTTCAATTCAAGAGAAAATTGAAATGATATTGATTTATGGAGAAAGAAGTAACATCGGTAGTGCTGTTGCTCTTTACTCTCAACGTTTCCCAGACCAGATACGATCGCGCGCTTCCTTTTATCGGGTCATCCAACAATTCACTGGTGAAGGAAGTGTGCTACCAAAGAAAAGGAATCGGTCAGATAGGGTGGCTGTTGAGGACAATGAAATAGCAGTGTTAGCTGCCGTTGCACACGATTCTCACATTAACAATCGCCAAATAAGTCGTGAATCAGGAATTTCTCAAACGACTGTCTGTAAGATATTATATCGGCATAAATACCATCCTTGTCATGTTCCAATGCATCAAGAACTTTCTAGTGAGGATTTTCGCAACCAGGTTTCCTTTTGTCAATGGGCGCTTCAGTAAATTTAACGAGACCCCCTTTCCTTCGCCAAGGTGTTAATCTCTGATGAGTCGACTTTCACTTATCACGGTACGATCAATCGACATAATATGCATTACTGGGCTACCGAAATCCCTTTTTAGTTGCCACAAGTTGAACGCCAGAACCCTTGGAGTGTTAATGTTTGGGCGGGAATTATTGGGGATAAATTAATAGGTCCATATTTTATTGAAGGCAACTTGAATGGCGAAAAGTATGCAAACTTCTTGCGGGACCATCTTCCAGTATTACTAGAACAACTGCCAGCCCATTATTTCCAAGTAGCCCGGGGCGTATTAGACAATGTTTACCATCAAAGATGGATCGGACGAGGGGGTCCGAGGCAATGGCCTGCTAGATCACCTGATCTTACGTCACTTGATTTCTTCGTGTGGGGCTACTTAAAAAGTGAGGCTTACAGTAAAAAGCCAACCACACGTGAGGACATGAAAAGACGACAACTGCTTGCCGGAAGATTACGCCAGAAATACTTCTCAGTTCTGTTGGTTCATTTAGAGTGCGGATAGACAAGTGTATTGAAGTGATGGTCACATTTTCGAGCATTTGTTGAAAAAGTCTCGGGAAATAAACGTCGAACGGGACCCACTCTAATTAATCACCACGAAGGAAAAAAAATACTGCTACGTCCACGTCGTTGTTTTTGGGTTATGCTAAACGCAGTATGTAAAAACAAATGACAAGCCTACGAGCAATACGACTGAGCAATGAAAATCAGGAATTATCATTTGAAAAATCAAAAGTGACCCTTATTTGACCTTGAAAATGGGTCTCAAAGTCAAACTCGTGGTCACCATCTTATGTCCCCTTCAGAACCTTGTGACTTTTGTCTGAAACATTTTTCGCGATATCGCGTATTTTTCGAGTAATTTGGATGTCTCAAGTTAAAAAACTCACCCTGTATAGTCAGAGGGTGCATCAATCTCGTTAAAGGTAGAATAGCTCACCAGTTTGGGGCTTCTGCAAATTGAGCAGTAGTGGAAAATTTGGAATTTTAACCATACGAACAGCAATCACATTGCGATGGAGTTTAGATCTACAGTTTTATAAAAAAAAATTAACTTGAAAATATAAATGTTTTTATAAATTAAAATTTATTAATATAATTGCTTTTGCAATATTCATTTAATTTGATCCTTATTTACATATTCATGCAATTTTCAATATCGTTATTCGACTAACTTTTGTTTTTATTTCATTAAATTCTGCATGATATAATAAATAATAACACTTCTTCTTAATTGTATATAATATCTTATAGAATTTAATCGAATTCCTTGACTTCTTTAATGAATATATTATTTTATATACTATATTTATTTCTCGTGTATTTTTTATAATCTAAATTATATATTAATACTTTTGTTATTTAATTCTTATAACTGTAATTATGTTTTTTTCCTATTAATCTAATGAATTTATGTAAGTAAACTATTTCAATTTAAATATATTTATTTTATTAAAAAATAATTTTGTACAAACTCACTTCTAACTTTAAATTAATGCTATGTCATATTTTATATATTTATTTGACTTAAGTCTCGATGAAATAAAAAAAAAAATCTCAAAATGTACCATATATAAAGGAATGTGTTGCATGAGTTAATATTTAATTTATTTTATGCTTGTTAGATTGTTTTAGTTTTGAGATTAATTTTGATTGTAACTTAATGTTTTACATGGTAATAAGTAGGAGAAAGGATAATTGTGTTAAGATATGTAAAATACGATTATTAATAATTTTTTGCTATAGCAGATTTATACTCGTTGAAATACTCATAAGTTAATGATAATCCATTTGCGGTGCGTCTAGAGCTGTGTGAAGAGTAAGAGTTACTCCACGATTAATGCTAACTGCTGGATAGAATACTCCATATAAATCCCGAAATGCAACTGATCCTTGTGGCATTTCGTTTACTAAGAAACTCAATGTGTGTCGTTGTAAATCCAGTAAAACGCCGATTGTGCTACCAGTGGTTATGCCACCTTCAACTCGGCGTTCATGCACAGAGTTGTGTTGAAACCATGATCGTTGACGATCGATGTACATTGCAAAGGCTTTTTCATCTTTTCCTTTGAACAAAATAAAAAATTAATTAAAAGATAAAATAGTTTTTTGAGCATTAAGATATATAGATACACGTATTATGTATTAAATATTATGAACTTATGTTTATAAGAAATAAATATACCATATATTCGTATATTTACCCAGCATTTTGTTCCGATTAACATCAATACGTGCCACACCAAAAGCTGGATCTGTGTCAGCTGTGTAATTGTTGACAGTGTATTCCCAATAATGAACTCCACGGGAAAACCCTACAGAACCCAGAGCAACGCGGTGCTCCCATCCTTCTACCGAAACTGTTGAGTTATTATTGGAGAACACTAATCCAGAATTTGATCCGCCACTCAATTGTGGGTTAAAAGTAAACCAAGCAACTGTCAAATAAAAGAAAAAAAAAATATTAACACTTCATTTTAAGTTTTGGTTTGTACTGGTTATATTATTTATTAATTGTACATTCAATATAAATAAATTAGTGTAATTTTATTTATTTAAATTCCTACCTTTAATTCAAGGCTGAAAGCTACAACTAAGTTTTATAGAGGGAAATGCTGTAGTCTGTGAATTGGGCAGATACAGTGGAATGTCAGACTCCTACAGAATGACGATGAAAGACGCTCGTTGTTGGGTTAAGGTGAGTAACGGCTTAACGGAGACCTCTGATGTGAAAAAGATTTTAGACAATGTGATGCGCTTTCATGTAGTTAAAAAAATTATGAAGAATTTACAAGTCAATACCTGTCATTGACGTACATTGACAGAACTCTATTAAAACGGAAACTGCCAAAAAGAGTTTAATGGCAAATGAGAGTCAAACAGTCAAATATTTGCTCTCAACAAGTAAAGACAACATCGATGAATTGGGGACAAGGTCACAGTCGACAGCTGTAAGTTTGTAGTAGTAGTAGACTTTGTTTATCTTGGCTTTGTTGTAAATTTTGCCAAACATGTCCTCAGAAAAAAAAAGACTTGCAAATCGTAGATTGGTTAAGAAGGCGCTTTCCCGTATAATTTTCCGGAAGCGGAAAACAACATCCTTGGTTATTTCAAGAGAAAGATTCTTTGAAAGATATTCGGTCCTGTTTTCGTCAACGGGCTTTGGAGGAGAAGATTCAACGATGACCTATACGACATGAATGGCTATGTCGATTTTCGGAACACCAAACCATCTAAGCACCATAAGTAAGAAAATACTTGTCCAAGTTTGTGCGAATATATCGTATGTACATACATATAGTTTATATAGGCTTTAAATGCAAGTTACACTCACCGGGATAAAAAATTGAGTCTTTCAAAATTACCGCTAATGTTGTGGGCAAAAAAAAAGCCGCCTGATTTCTTGATTTTCTACATTATACATACATGGCTCTCGTAAGCCCTTTCGAAAAAGATAAACTTTGAGGTAAATCAGAAACATTCGATGTACTTATCTTACTTTTGGCGACCGTGCAAATGGAAACAAACACCACACTTCTCGTGCTTGACTTTAAAAGTGAAATATTACTAGAGCTAGCATAGTGGTTTCAACATATCAACAATAACAAAGGGACGTGACCATCTCTAAATCACATGCCTCTCAATAAGATGGTTAATATTGCGATATGACAGACATTACAACCATTGTGAGAATAGTAGATATAATAAAAGACTTACAATTGATACTGACAACTTCCGACGTTAAGTCAAATGAGGATAAGTTCTTTAAAGTCTGCTACATCTAATGGTCTAATTACAAGCGTTACAAAGAAACAGATGAGAACTTGAGCATGGATCGATTTAATTTCAAAGTCCGGTCATATGAAAGCATACTCAATGGATACAATATCAGTATTCGTTGGCCAATCGAAAGAAAATCAGACTCTCTAAACTGTACCATATTTATACAGAATAATGGTAGATAAGATTCTGATAAGACTATTTTAGTGCCCAAGGCTAACACATCGGTGCCCTGTCGGTTATAAGTCAAAAAAAAAATCATCATCGCCGTTATCTTCACTTTGAGATAGATTTAAGTAAAAATAACGCCATACTTTCACCGGTTTTCAGGTCGCTTTTGATAGTATAATACATGGGCTAAAAAGTCCGTGCCGTTTCTAAGAGAGGGCACCACTTTAATTCATACCATTTACTACCTGTATAAATTTGACAGCTGTCGGACGATTACTTCTCGAGATATAGCGTTGAGAGTGAAGCAACTTTTGTTATTGTGAAAAAAATTGATTTATCATTGCTTTTTGATTGGAAAAAATGCAGCCGATGCAAAGAAATGACTTGGACTGACCCGGGCTCTGCACCAGCCGAACGAACCATTCGCAAGTGGATTGAAAAATTTAAAAGTGGTCATACAAGCACCGAAGTTGATGCACGCAGTGGACGTCCAAAAGAGGCTGTTTCAGATGAAAACATCAAAAAAGTCCACAAAATGTTTACGAATGACTGTAAAGTGAAGTTGATCGAGATAGTTGAGTTTCTGAAGATATCAAAAGAGCGTGTTGGATATATCATACACGAATATTTGGACATGCGAAAGCTCTGTTCAAAGTGGGTGCCGCGTTTGCTCACAGTCGACCAAAAACAACAACGTGTTGGTGATTCAGAGGAGTGTTTAAAGCTGTTCAACCGCAAGCAAGCCGAATTTTTGCGTCGGTATGTGACAATGGATAAAACTTGGCTTCATCACTTCACACCAGAGTCAATTCGGCAGTCAGCTGAGTGGCGAGCAGGCGACGAACCTCGTCCAAAACGACCAAAGGTTATGGCATCCATATTTTGGGATACACATGGAATAATTTTCATCGACTATCTCCAAAAGGGGCAGACTATCAACAGCGACTATAACATTGCGTTGTTGGAGCGTTTGAAGGACGAAATCGCAGAAAAACGGCCGCATTTGAAGAAAAAGAAAGCGCTGCTTCATCAAGGCAATGCACCGTGTCACAAGTCGATGGAAACGATGGCAAAATTGAATGAATTCGGCTACGAATTGCTTCCGCACCCACCATATTCTCCAGATTTGGCTCCCAGCGACTATTTCCTATTCGCAGACCTCAAAAGAATGCTCGCCGGAAAGATATTTAAGACCGAGGAAGAAGTAATCGCCGAAACAGAGGCCTATTTTGAGGCTAAACCGAAATCGTACTACAAAACTGGTATTGAAAGATTGAAAAATCGTTTCAATCAGTGTATCGCCCTCGAAGGCAACTATATTGATAAATAAAGTTGAATTTTGTAAAAAAATTTTGTTTTACTATAAAACGGCACTGACTTTTCAAGCCCATGTGTTAAGTTCAAGTCTTACAAAACTGTGGTTTATATCATACATCCTGGCAAGACTATCCGTCTGCGCAAATTAACAATGCAGAATACATTCTTTCGTGCAAGTTTAAGCGCGCAAAAACTGAAACAGGGCAAACTATTAAAACGACGCCAGCACGTGTTGCCAGACGGCAACAATTATTATTGAAATTTATATTCCCCAGCCAGGCAGCTATTTATATTCTAGATCAAGCGAAAATCAGACCAAAGGTTGACAGAATCGGCTTAAATATTCTGAATGAAATATCGAGCGTCAATACCATGACCCGATGTAGGTACTAGGCCATATTGATATTTAAAGAAAAAAAAAGAGCTTATGGTCAATAAAAGCCATCGGTAAGCCAAGGGCAAGAGCATACCGAGTTCAACTTTACACGTAGTAATATAGCCATCAATAGTGAACGTTGTCAGTGAATTTGTGATAATGGAGAAAATTGGTCATCGCTATGTGATACAATACTTTTATTTGAAAGACCTCAGCCCAACCAATATATAAGTTGAATTGGAATCTACTCTGGGTGAGCCTGCTCATTCGTTTACAAGAGTAAAATTTTGAGTTTCTGAGTTTAAAAGAGGCTGTACGAGCTGCCAAGACGAGTATCGCAGTGGTCGACCAAATGAGGTGACGACTCCAGAAATGGTGTACATCGCATACATCGCGGTACATCGCATATTATTTGAAAATTGAACATGAGAAAGTTGTGTGCAGGATGGATGCCGCGTTTGCTCACACTCAAGCAAAAACAGTGTCATGAAGATGTTTCAATTGTGTGTTTAGCGAAGTTTCACAGCAACAAAGCAGAATGGATGAAACATGGATCCATCCCTTTACACCCGGTATAAAATAACAATCAAAACAATGGATTTAAAAGGGAGAACCGGCTCCAAAGAAGGCGAAGACCGTTTCATATGCAGGCAAGGTCATGGCGTAGAGTTTTTGGGATGTGCGTGAGATCATTTTTATTGACTATCTTGAAAAAGGAAAAACTATCAACGGTCAGTATTATGCGAGCTTATTGCAACGTTTGAGTGAATAAATCAAGCAAAAACGGCCGTATTTGGCTAAGAAGAAAGTGTTGTTTCATCAAGGCAATGCACCAGCTTACAAATTATTTATTGCAATGGCCAAAATTAATGAATTAAAGTTTGAATTGCTACCTCATACACTATATTCGCCAGATTTAGCTCCCTCGGATTATTTTCTGTTCCCAAACTTGGAAAAATGGCTCAGTGGTCAAAGATATTCCAAAGATGAAGAAGTGATGTCGACAGTTAATTACTATTTTGAGGAGCAAGACACTTCTTATTGTAAAAAGGATATCGAACTTTTTGAACATCGCTGGGAAAAGTGTATTGAGCTGAAAGGCGATTATGTTAAAAAATAAATAATTTTTTTCCCAAAATTTTTGTGTTTTCTTCGTTGGATGGGGTACTTTTGTGTCATCACAGTGCCATTGTTATTAATGGAGGTGCACAAAAGCAGGATTTATGCAAAATTGAACTATGGAATATCTTAGGATTCACATCATTAGTAGAGTGGTTAAACTTGGCGTACCTCTTCATAAGTCCCCAGGAGAAATCTTACTGTTGTATGGGCAGAAACGAACTATCTTCTATATTAATTGAGCGATGACTCCCTGAAACAAGGCACCAGTGTCTACCATGAACTGCAGCGCCATTAAAGAAAAATTTTTCATAAAAACTCCTATTATACCATTGTATAGTTTTTGTTAACTTATTCTATGACGTATATTAGTTAATATAAGTAAGTATATGTTAAATGGAATTTGACTCGTCAAACATTTATAAATAATATAAGTCCACAAAACGTGAAAACCAACCTTCGGCTGTTTGCAGACCAATTAAGCCAGAGTACTCTCCTTCGCCACTGCTGTTAAATGCTTTTACCCTTGCATTATACATTGAATTAAAATGCAATCCATCCACTGTGCAAATTGTCTCTTTTCCGCAATAAACCTCCTAAAAAAGCGAAAAATATAATTTTAAATTTGCCTAAAATTTGGTCAGAATGTTGGTTTTCCTTACTCTAAATTCACCGCCATTTCCATCGTCCAATTCCAAAACATAACCTTCAACTGAACAGTGATTTGGTGCTTTCCAAGCCACAGTAACCGAATTATTCTCCGCCGAGCAACTCTCCGGATTTATCGTCGGCGTAAATGGTGCTACAGTCGCAAAATAAAATGCGTTTAAATAAAAAATGCATAAACGTATACATTTGTTTTACATAAATGCAGAACTAAATAGTTAAAAAATAAATAAATTGTATAAAAGCACAGCATTAAAAGAAAATATTAATTTAGTAGGACTCTTGGCATAACATAAGCACAACAAATAAAAAATTTTTTAAATAACAAATTGATCCCAAAGGTTTCTTTTTTAAATGTTAGCGTTTAAAAAAATTAACAGAAAATTTGACATGTAATCGGCTTACATGTATTTCATTTTTTACATCTCTCACCTGGTGGTAATCTTCCATCACTATCCTTAGACGCTATACAAATAATAAAGCGAAGCAGAAAATAGTCGAAAAAAAAATTAAAACCAATAAAAAACCATAGCATATACATATATACGTAAATCAGGATGTAGTAATATATTTTTTTCAAACAAATTGTTGGAACAAATAGCCCGGCTATTAACAAATGCCGAAATTACATACTTTAATATCGAAATTCTATCAAAACCAACAAATAGCACCATACGCATCAAATGCCTCATCCTCATTTTTCGTTTTTATAAGACCAATACCAAGGACCAGACTTCAATTTCTAAGTTAATACCATGATCAAGACCACCCGTGCTAGAATTCGAATTGAGAACTGTTGCGCGAATTAGGTTAGACTTCTTATATGAAATTGGAATTGGATCTATGAAAGAGTCTTAAATCTGGATATATCTGAAAAAATTCGCCATAAAGTAATGGCTTATAAAATATTGTAGCTGTTCGTTTCTCAACTTATCGTTAATAACGTATGAATGGGCTAAAATTATATTCAGTTCTTCAACACCTAAAATGGGCCTGAAGCGCATTAAAAACTAATAAGACTACCTGAAGTTTTTGTGTGCGATCGGGCTTCCACATTTAGAGACATCGAGCAAAAAATCTTGGATATATGTACACACACGCATTCAGTGCCGTGAAATAAGGCCAAATCGTCAAAATGTGCCAAGGTTAAGTTGTTTTTTATAGTATTTTATTTCATCACTTAATTTTATTTCAAGACCTTTTCAACGTTACCATATTTTCTGCAACCTATTGGGTATGTAATTTAATTCGTGCGGTTTTTTTTTCAAAATTTGAACGTATATTTAAGAAAAACCTGTACAATAGTATTATTCAAAGTATTGCCCATCTGAAGCTATGTCTTTTTCCCATTTTTCTGGCAGTTTGTGGATCCCATCCCAAAAGAACTGCGCCGGCTTGGCAGCCAAGAATGAATCAAGCCAATTTTTGATATTCTGCTCTGATGTGAACCGTATTTCAGTGAGGGCGTTCTGCATGGACCGGTCTGGGCTATAAAGCGGCTGGGGTAAGACTTCCCATCCACTGTTTTCCAAATAGGGCTTAACCGGAATAGGAACTTGGGGCCGAGCGTTGTCATGATGGAAAATTATTGCCTCGTTATTATTTTCTGGGCGTTTTTCGGCTACTGCTCTCTTCGAACGGATTAATTGTGTTCGGTAGCGTTGTCTGCTACCGTTGGTTTCACCCGGTTTTAGCAGCTCATAATAGAGCACACCCATCTGATCCCACCAAATACAGAGCGTTACCTTCGCGCCATGGATATTCGGCTTTGCCGTTGATTTGGCTGGTTGGCCGCGTTTCACATATGATTTTTTGCGCTTGGGGTTGTCTTAAAGGATCTATTTTTCATCACCAGTAGCAATCCGATACAACAATGACTTCCCTTTGTGGCGTTCCAGCAGCATTCGGGACATGCAAAACCGCCTTTCGACGTCTCTCGGCTTGAGTTCATGTGGAACCCAATTTCCTTGCTTTTAAATATATCCAGCTGCTTTTAAACATTTTGAAATGGCTGCTTGAGTGACACCCAAAGATTCTGCGAGCTCTTTTTGTGTTTAGCAACAATCTTCATAGAGTGATGCTTCCAGTTTTTCATCTTCAAACTTTTTTGGCTGCCCAGGACGTTCGTTGTCTTCCAAGTCAAAATCAGCTAGCGCATGTTCACCATAAACTTCCACCAAAATACGATGACTTTCGGCAGCAGTTTTCTTCATATTAAAGTAATGAAGAAGAACTCCCCGCAAAAACACTTTTTCACGCACAAAGTTCGACATATTTGAGTGAAAAAAAAACTATTGTTGTTTACGCTTCAAACGAATGACATATACTGAAATGAGGTACAATGACAGTAGCTTTCCAACGCATGGTCCAGTGGAATAATAACAATGGAATAATACAATTTACGCACGAATTAATTTATAAAACACTTCAATAAATTTCTTATATTTTTTCCTACTTTATATAACTTGTCGACTTTAAGATTTTTATTACAAGAAACTATTGTAATGTCTTTACTATACAAAAGCGGTGATTATTGGTACTTTGTGGTAGGTACTTCTTTTTTCGCTTATGACTGCTTTTATTTGGTAAGGCAACCATGATCTGCAAATCATCTCGTTTGATTTCTTAATATTACACTTTTCCAACGAATTCATCCAACTCGGTCATTGTTTGTGACCTCTTCTTTGCTATCTCTAATCGGAAAAAGGTCAGGGCATTTCCCAGAACAGTCCAATATCGAAATCTATCTTTATGGTAGAAATTGTTTAACCTGAAAACCAGTTCATCTTTATTACTTTAATATAAAGAAAACTGCTGCTGAAAGTCATCGTATTTTGGTGGTATTATGGTGAACATGCGCTAGCTGAGCGAACGTGCCAAGAGTGTTTTGCACGATTTAAAAGTGGTGATTTTGGCTTGGAAGACGATGAACGTTCTGGGCAGCCAAAAAAGTTTGAAGATGAAGAACTGGAAGCATTACTCTATGAAGATTGTTGCCAAACACAAGAAGAGCTCGCAGAATCTTTGGGTGTCACTCAAGCAGCCATTTCAAAACGTTTAAAAGCAGCTGGATATATTCAAAAGCAGAAAAATTGGGTTCCACATGAACTCAAGCCGAGAGACGTCGAAAGGCGGTTTTGCATGTCCGAAATGCTTCTGAAACGCCACAAAAGGAAGTCATTTTTGCATCAGATTGTTACTGGTGATGAAAAATGGATCCATTAAGACAACCCCAAGCGCAAAAATCATATTTGAAACCCGGCCAACCAGCCAAATCAGCGGCAACGCCGAATATCCATGGCGCGAAGGTAATGCTCTGTATTTGGTGGGATCAGATGGGTGTGCTGTATTATGAACCGCTAAAACCGGATGAAACCATCAATGGACAACGCTACCAAACACAATTAATTCGTTTGAAGAGAGCAGTAGCCGAGAAACGCTCGGAATATGCGACCAGAAACGAGGCAATAATTTTCCATCATGACAACGCACAGTTAAGAACTATTTGGAAAACAGTGGATGGGAAGTCTTACCCCACCTGCCTTATAGCCCAGACCTTGCCCCTTCTGACTATCATTTGTTCTGGTCGATGCAGAACGCCCTCACTGAAATACGGTTCACATCAGAGCAGAATATCAAAAATTGGCTTGATTCATTCTTGGCTGCCAAGCCGGCGCAGTTCTTTTGGAATACGATCCACAAATTGCCAGAAAGATGGGAAAAAGTCATAAGTTACTTATTTCGGAAATCGGTTTATTTCAACGAAGCAATAAACGTTTTCTCAAGACGAATTCTGATTATTTGATAGATCACCAAAAATATTACACTTAATGCAACTTTGTAGACCAACTTTAAAGAAAAATGTAAGAGTTATTCAAAAATTCTGCTCGGAGTTTCAAAGATCCGGGTTCACGTAAATGTTTTGATAGAATGCTGAGAGGAGAATGGCGGTAGTGGAAATAACGAAACCGATATAGTGAGCCTTGGGTTAGTTGTAAGAAAGAGACAACAAAAGCGGTAGGTAAAGAATGTGCGACACATTAGAAGACGTACTCTCTCAACTTTGTTCTTGCTCCAATGTATTATAAAAAGGCAAAGGCAATATGGGAAATTCTAACAGCTACCGATGGATGAAACCAATGTCGCAATCTATGAAAATATGTGAGTGAGTTGAAAGTAATTGAGAAGCAATATTATTAAACTCCATGAGAGTTATGGGAGGCAGGTCGACATATAACGCGATTCAACGGTGAAGAAATTATAAAGAAACATCGCAATCTGCATATCTTCTTCATATACACTAGAAGTACACTAGAGCAGTGTTCAAAGTCCGTTGGTTTTTAATGTTATGCAATTTCTATGGAAGCAGCACATTAACGAGTCCGGAGCGACTTCTTTTCTCTTCGCCGATAATAGCGTTATTATAATCGACTACCTTACAGTTTTTTTAGTCAACTCTTAATGACCTTATAAAGGATCCAGAAGATAACGGGTTACGAATCTGTTAATATATATACGTTACTAGGACTGATTACCTTCACTGTGTGTTCTCTGAACGAGCAAACTTAACTCCTGATTAAGTCAAATTTAATTACTTAGCCTCTGTCGTTAGCCATGAAGGAAATTGCGATAAAAATTTTGTGAACGACGCACATTCGTGGAAGTCTTCGCATTTAAGAAACAAATAGCGGAAAAACTGACTAAAATATCTGTTTTTGTTACGGAGGTTGTGGAAGCAATACAGATAGGTACGTAATGGAAATTTTACATACAATACAATATTTCAGAAGAATCGCCTGAAAAAAATTTATGAACCAATTGGAAGATTAAATTTTTTTGTCAAGATTGTTAAGAGACATGAATGCAACTTGCTCATTAATGCAGGTTATTCGCCATCGTTCTAATCGCTATCACCTGTTGGAATCCTGATTCAAAACATCAGATTGCGAAGAAACTATGATGAACAAGGCTAATGGATTGTGATTCACAGAATACTTGGCTTAATTTTGAATAAACGATAATATATGGAAAAACTTGGAACTAAGAAATAGTTACTTAGGTTTTTATTTTCCATAAACATAAAACATCTATTTAGTGTAAGAGAAAGTTCTGTCGTTCTTTTTCTAGGCATTGTCGACCGCTAATAAATAATCGGACGTTTATGAAACTTATACACAGTTTAACATACATTGAATGATACATTGATTTCCCAAGATGTGGCCTACAGATTTAGAGTTCATCAGATCACTGCATACACGCTTAATCATGCAGGCTTAAATGGCACGGGCACACTCGATCATTAGCATAGTAGGCCTACTCCGTTATAGGCCTCACAAACATTATAGAAGGTCTCAGAATAAAATGGACTCACTGTTAACGACCCTATCAAATGTCTAAGGGACAGCGACTTTCGGATTTTCTTGCGAAATCTTCGACTACATGCAGCCGAACAATTATCAAAGACCCTTGAATGTTATCACGCAGATATCACCTTTATTTAAGAAGTGCGATAGGATGGGCCGAACATAAGGAGGATAAAAAACTGTGTTATATACTATTATGATTGCTTCAGGAAAAGAAAAAGCGTTTATTCGGATGCAGATTTTCTATATGCGGCCGATTAAGGCAAGGAGTCTTGAGCTTTCGACATGAGAGCGAGCATTTTATGCCAATCCGCATCAAGGCTAAATTCGCTGAAATAGGGACGACACCACCAAAAAACTGTTCTACGAGTTCCTTAACTAGACATATGAACAATGTCCGAAGTATGAAAACGAGGAGAAGAAAGGTGGACATCTTTGGTAGGACAGTAGTTAAGAATAGCCTACAAGATATCACGTCTGGTAACGAACTTCGACTTATTGACTTTGTGGGGGACGAAATATAAGTATAACAAGTACACGGTTTTCTCATCTCAATATACAAAATGAGACATGACGGACTCCGGATCTTCAAACGCTAACTCAAATTGATCATTTTGCGATACATGTAAGGCACGCCTTACATCGACTTGGATCACCACCTTGTTGGAGCCAAGATTTGAATGGGTACTTCTCAAGAGTCACAACAAAAAAGAACTACTGTGAGACTGCCAGAATCTTCGCCGAACGCGTATCTGGAAATCTCTCACATGGCAAGACACAGCAACTGATGTGTTGGGTTCACTTTACCACCACCAAGAATTCCCTGGTAAGATGAAGAATGCCGGCAAGCTGCTCGTGAGCTCGATGATCAGAAGAGACGGGAAGAATGTCGGCTTCTCCAGATGGAGAAAAACGGTCAAGAGAAACGCGCGAACGAAGATATTAAGAGGTTGTACTTCAGGAATAACGTACGAAAGATTTACCACATTATCCAAGCTAAAATCCATCAAAACACCTGGGCCTAGCAGCTTACCGGCCGAGATATACAAAGATGCTGGAAATGACCTTATGGAGAGCATGCATCAACTCCTTCATCAGATCTAGTTACAAGAGTGGATGTCTGATGAATGGAATCTGAAGACCATTTGCCCGATCCACAAAAAAGGAGATATCCTCAACTGCGCCACTTATAGAGGTCTATGTCTCCTTAACATGTGATATCAGATCTTATTTGCCATATTGTGTGAACATCTGAAACCCTTCGCCAATAAACTGATTGGTCCCTATCAGTGCGATTTCAGACCAAGAAGTTCCACAATCGACCAAATTTTCACAGTCCGACAGATCCTGGTACAAACTCAAGAAACCCAAATCGATGTCCAACATATTTCCATAGATTTTAAGTCCGCATATGACAGTAATAGATGAGCTTTATAGAGCAATGTCTACTTTTGAATCCCCGTCAAACTCATCCGTTTGTGCAGAATGAGTACTGAGAACGCTCGCTGCTCCATCAAGGACAGTAACGATTTAAAGTTTTAAGACAAGGTAATTCGCTGTCATGTAATTTCTTTTACGTTTTACTTAAAAGAATTGAGCGGAATTCACACGCGAAAACTGGAGCCACAATCTTTTGGATGTTTCTGCTAATATTAGAGTACACCGATGATATCTACATAATTGGGAGGACTTAGCGGTCTCTCACCGTTGCGTTCCATTTCAGCAGAAATAAAATGAAGCTTTACTAATATTATCCCAACGGTTTTTAGCCCTTTTGAGAGAAAAATTCTTCGGAAAATATTCGGTCCAGTTTGCGTTGATGGGCGTTGCAGGATAAGATTCAACAATGAGCTACATATATGTACGAGCTATACAACGACATAAGCCTAGTCAAAAAACTGTGCATCAGTTGCTTTTAATAGTTATGGCACGCAGTAGAGGAAGACCTCATCTTAGGTGGCGTGCACAAGTAGAAGGTTACCTCAACCGACTTGGAGTGCACAAATGAAGGCAGTTGTCTTAAGACCGGACTAACTAGAGAAGCTTGTTAGTTGAGGCCTAGATTCCCCCCAAACTGTAGAGTCACCTAGGTAAGCAAGTAAATAACAGATAATTGGGTTGGATCACATAACAGTTCTGTAATTCAAGGCTAAAGATTTTAGCCACCGTTACCAGAATGTAATACTTGCATATGATGATTTTTGTTTTGTAGTCGTAAGGAAAGCGAACATTTTTGACATCACTGATGACATAAAGCTTAAGATCCTATTAATACACTACGAATAGTATGTAAAACATACGAATTAGCAACCGCTTTACATATGTAGATCTTGTATATGTATCTCTGTACGAGCTGTATCGTGACATTATTTCAAAATCTAGGATGTCTGGAACATGGAAGGCGAATGGGTTAAAATGATTCGATTTAATCCGTTTACTATGGGCAATGAAGCAAATTAAGGCCAGTCTATGGTATACAAGTAAACAACAATCATCATTGATACCATAGATATTTGGGAAAAAGGTTACAAAATATAAAGTCCACCTACCTGGTATACCATATATTGACAGAAAAGAGATAATGACATTATCTTTGTTAAGGAGTAAATAACAGTCCACTTTAGGAGTTAGTTTAATATTTTTACCAAATGTATAGAAGGAATTAAAGTCGGACAACCTCAAAATCTTAGATGAAGAATTTGGACACAAATACATATATCAACCTACTGCTTCATCCAATTATGCAGGATCTCGTCTATTGCGAAATTTGATACATCGATTTCAAGTAATATGTTTCTACTCCTAGCTTACAGTAAACAAACAGACCAAAACAGCACTTACGTTTCATCTGTATAAAGTTCAGATTATCGATAGCTCTTAAAAGTGGTGCATCGTCTAATGTTAAATCAACAACTGGCGAAACTCGAGGTGCGGCATTCGTAACTTCCTGATGCCAAGTCATATCTGTATTGGCTACTCTATTAATTAGCATAGATCCAACCTTAAATTGGAATTCGTATTATTTAGACCTTTTTGCAAAAAATCAAAACATATACAACTAACTTGTAAGAAGGCAACGCCATCAGTCTCTTTAAGTGCTTCAATACAAAATTGAATTAGTCCAGTGGTTTGCTGCAATTTGCCAGTGCAGTTTGACTGTTGATCCTGTTAGAATGTTTTATTTTATTTTATTTTTTATTATCTGCAAAAATTAATTTAGATACTACTTTTAATATTCTGATTTTAGCTTCTTTATCCATCCGTATTGCGTCAAGTAGATACGCCCTTCTTTCGTGTATTGCTTGGATCAAAGTTTCACATTGTGCAGTCACCAGCCTTTCAAACTCAACACAGGATTCCTAGAGTAGCAGATGCATAAGGTAAATATATTTAGCTTTATAGCACAAGTGTATATGTAAATATATTATATTTATTTTGTTTAGAAGCTTACCGTTACTTTGTCGCTCATTCCTTTTAATCGTTGAATAAATTCTGTCGTTGATCGTGCCTTTTCCGATAATTGCTGTAGATTGTGCGATAATTCGGTCTAAAAAAAAGAATACAGTACAATGAACTGCAAATCAGTATATGTTTATCGGTGCAGATACCCCTTATAGGTAAATATATTAAGAACGAGGTCAAAGAAGAGCTGGTCAAAAATAGCTTTCAATCTCAAAACGATTTTCGAAGTGATGATCAAAATAAAATTAAGGAGAACAACTCACTTACACTACCAGTTATTCCTTCCATTAAGCTTGAAGCCTTAAGTCAACTAGGCTAGCTACATGGAGCTAGCGAAATAATATCTCTGTGAACAATGACTAATCGAGAAGATATTTACAGAACGTCAAAGGGAAAAAGCAAAAGATACTTAGGGGAATAGAGAATCATAAAAATACGTGACAGGGTGAAATTTGTGAAAACTTTTACTAATTACTTGGGGAAATCTATCAGATCTTTTGCTTAATAATCGAAGTACGGATTTAACACATTCCAATATCTAAAAAATACTTTCGCACCAAAGTTTAACTAAATAGTTTAATAAAGTATACCAAGTCTTATAGGTATACCATAGGCCTGTATTCGGGTTGCTGACCTAATTACCGAAGCAGAATATAAACATTTATTACAAATTATATTATTATTATACAACTGTCAATCGAAACTGCACGTATAATCGAATATTTTTAACGTAATTGGGGCTATACAAATATAAAATAAAAAGAGATGGTGGCTGGTGGATGAAATCTTAATGGATCAACGGCAGATCTTATATTTATAACTGAATCCAGGACAGTGTTAAGTTCACTTCTGGCAGTGTTTCTCAAAGTTTTCATTGGGTAAATATTGGAGCGCCCTATGTAGGACCTTAAAAAGCAAAGACTATAGGACATAACATTTGGAAACTGACTCAGACTTTGCTGCGGGTCAGAATAGCACTGTATCGGTTTTCACAACACAATATTTACAAAGGAACAATGTGGTCCCTTAATTGTCTATGCGACTGTCAACCGAATTGATTATGTGGCGATCAACGTGAGGTACTGCTTCCGTACTTTACAAAAAGATAATAGAACTATTTTGGGCTGCAGACACGAGTCGCTATCTAGTTTCTGCTAAGGTACATCTATTGAGTCCTCAGACGACACTAACCCGGATAAAAAGTTTTAACATTGGCTATCGTTTGATGCAAATTGCGACAAGCCGCCCAAGCCTTTCGGTTCGCACATGCCTCAACTTTTAAATAAGTGCTGACCATTAGTTGCAAAGATTCCAAAAAGCCATCAGAAACACCTTAATTTGTTTGATGAATAAACGAATAATGGCTGGAAATACGTGCAACAAAATAACTTGCCAAGTAATCGGCATTTATCATAAAGACGAGATCAAGTCGCAGTCAGAACATCGGAACCATCAAAGAAAAACAAAAAACACGCAATCTGTGCAACTCCAGAAACAATGTTCGGAACTTTCGTGGGAGAAAGAATGGTAGGAAGTATACACCAATTCATTTCCAAGATAAGATTAGAGTAAAGTATGCCTCATTCTTTTATTTTTGTTTGAAGAACTTAACATTCAAGTAGGTACGACTACATGAATGGAATTGGACGGTCCGTAAGTAGGCCATCTCAACTGCGTCAATTACAGAGGCGTACAATATGTTGTTGTTGATGCCTAAAACCATTTGACAACGATCTGATTAGCCCTTATCAATGCGATATTAGACCCGATAGATCGACAAATGGCTAAATATTTATACTACGGCAGATCTAAGGAGGAAAATCCTCACTGATATGCACTATCTCTTTAATGATTTTAAGGACGAAGATTTATGTATATTAGCTAAATAGAGCCGTGTTTGCTGTTGGCTTCCGTGTCAAGCTCAACAGATTGTGTTGAATAATTAGTTAATCGTAGAAAGACCTATGAAACCCTATATGGAACCCTTATAAAGTTATCAAGCCAGTCATTCCTAATGGAACAGAAGCAAGGACATTACAGAACGAATTAAGACATCGGTCGGTGTGACTATTCCAACAACCTTGGACCTTACCTCCAATTTAACCAGACCTATAACTGCCTCTATCAGCGCTGTCTCTTTTCTCTTATATCTCTTTTATTACATATTTAACATGGATCTAAAACGTAGATCAACAGACCAAGCATGCAAAAGTCGCAAATCAAAAATCTTGATCGCGCTTATCAACTCCGTTACGACAAGGAGCGCAAGCCTTAGTGGAAACCAAACAATTCAACTTCGGTAGCTTTGAGGAATTTCTATCTCTTCCGAATTCGGATCTAGCGACAGAAGCCAACAAGCATTCTTTTCAGTCGAAAAGGATTTATTCTCTCACTAGGAATTATCTATATATTTCTTTGACAGAAGTTATCTCTAAAATTGTAAAACAAAAACCACAAAATGTGGCAGCAATGCCATCGTAGTAAAAAACGGTATTGATTACTTTAAACTTCCTACTTTATGTACAAAAGTAATTGAAAACAGTGAAATCAACATTACAATCAAAAGTAATACTTATATAAAAATTTGTTTTTTATTATTGGCGGTGACCTCATCTGCAGGCATCCCAAATCGGGATTGTTTAAAAGAAAATTCTTAGGGTAATGTGCTTTACGATCTATCAGTAAGGCACGACTGTACAATTATGTGCCCTTCTATTCCTACCTACAAACCAGCTTCTATTAGGTATTCTATGTCTACTTTAATTTTTTTTTTACAATTCTTTGAGTTCAATTTAGATTATGAAAACGCAGGTTGGATTATGTTTGGACATCATCTTTCTAATAATATTCATGATTGTCCTAGAAACTTGTATGTATAAATGGTTATCCCCAGATTGAAAGCTCTGTTGAAAGTTTTGTGTAGCAAAGTAACCGAAAACATTTATGCTTCGGTTTTCAATAGATGGCTCCATTAGTAAGTGTTGGTCAATTTTGACATATCCAAAACGTCATGCACTAAGCTTATACACATGGTAAACAAACCATTTTGACACATTAGTGATTTTATTTTGGCGTCATATATTTTTGGTTGTGTGAAAATGTCTGATATAGCGCCAAATAATCGTCATTTGCGGGAAGTATTGATTTTCTTCGGCATCGAGCATTGTGCCGTGCTTCGTTCCGTCGCTAAAAAGAGGCACGAAAAAGTTATTCTACAGCATGACAATGATCGGCCTCACGTTGCCAAACCCGTTCAAACCAACTAGGAAACGGAAGTCTTACTACAATGTCTCGCAAAATAATACCCATTTGTCATTGGACACACCTAACACATGGGCTGAAAACTCAGTGCCGTTTTATAGTAAAACACAAAATTTTTGCAAAATTCAACTTTATTTATCAATATAGTTGCCTTCGAGGGCAATTTACGATTTACAATTTAGGTTTAGCCTGAAAATGGGCCTCTGTTTCGGCAATTACTTCTTCATCGGTCTTAAATCTCTTTCCGGCGAGCATTCCTTTGAGGTCTGCGAACAGGAAATAGTGGCTGGGGGTCAAATCTGGAGTGTGTGTGGGGAAGCAATACATAGCCGAATTCATTCAATTTTGCCATTGTTTTCACCGACTTGTGACACGGTGCATTGTCTTGATGAAGCAGCGCTTCCTTTTTCTTCAAATGCGGCCGTTTTTCTGCGATTTCGTCCTTCAAACGCTCCAACAACGCAATGTAATAGTCGCTGCTGAAAGTCTGCTCCTTTTGGAGATAGTCAATGAAAATTATTCCATGAGTATCCCAAAATACAGATGCCATAACCATAAGGTTCGACGCCTGCTCGCCACTCAGCTGACTGCCGACTTGACTGCCGACTTGAAATGATGGAGCCAAGTTTCATCCATTGTCACATAACGACGCAAAAATTCAGCTTTATTGCGGTTGAACAGCTTTAAACACTCCTCTGAATCATCAACACGTTGTTGTTTTTGATCGACTGTGAGAAAACGCGGCACCCACTTTGAACAGAGCTTTCGCATGTCCAAATATTCGTGTATGATATATCCAACACGCTCTTTGATATCTTCAGAGCTTCAGCTATCTCGATCAACTTCACTTTACGGTCATTCGTAGTCATTTTGTGGACTTTTTTGATGTTTTTGTCTGAAACAGCCTCTTTTGGACTTGTATGACCACTTTTAAATTTTTCAATCCACTTGCGAATGATTCGTTTGGCTGGTGCTGAGTCCGGGTAACACTTATCAAGCCTTTTCTTTGCATCGGCTGCATTTTTCCCCATCAAAAAGCAATGTTAAATCAACAGACGAAATTGCTTTGCATTCATTTTTTTCACAATAACAAAAGTTGCTTCACTCACAACGCTATATCTCGAGAACTAATCGTCCGACAGCTGTCAAATTTATACACGTATCTTTTTAAGGTTGGTACTAACTGAAAATAGTATGGATTTAATTCAAGTGATGCCCTCTCTTAGAAACGACTTGGACTTTTCAGCCCATGTATTATTAACAATGAGCTTTATGTTTTTACCAAATCAAATATTCAAGTCCATTGAAATGAGTTCGTCTTCACAGACGATTAAAAAAATCGAAAATCACCAGGATTGGATAATATTAACAATCGAGTCAGCAAAGATCTCTCGAAAGAATCCATTGTGTTCCTTACGTTTATTATAAACGGCTGTCTAAAACTTCAGTACTTTCCTATGAAATGGAAAAATGCTAAAATTATTCCCATTTAAATACGTGGTCAGAGCTCTTCTTATCCAAATAGATACAAGCCACGTAGCCTTCTGAACGGATGCAGTAAAATACTTAAAAGAGTTATAAAATAAAAACGTGATGCATTTCTAGGGAAGCTTGGCTTTGGAAAACAGCACAGCACGTCTTACCAAATTTTAAGGATTACGAAGGAAGTAAGATAGCAATTTCATCAAAAAAAAGGCGGTAGGTTTAGATTTGCCTGATATCGAAAAAGCATTTGTTGTATTGAAGTCAATCTATCTTTCTTACGAGAAAAAGATTGAATTACTCTTTTTCACATGGCAATCTTAACTTGAACAGTTGCAAAATACCTTTGGGGTGTACTTAGACCAGAAATTAACTTTCGCCGTTCATATCAAGCATGTGATATGTGATAAATCGCAAATCTTTACTTAGTAAGCAAAACAAAATGGCCATCTTCAAATAGTTTTCGAACCACTGATTACATATGGCTCTCCTGTACTTACTCCTGGCTCTGCTGTACTAAAACTCAGACTGAAAGAATAAAGTTTTGAAAATGTTGTTGGGTCCATGGCGGAACTTTTCAACAATTGTTCTCCATGAGAAAGCCGTAGTCATTCAGATCGCGAGAAAGATCTAGATTCTCAATGAAAATATTATAACTAAATGTCCTTACTTAAATAATGATCTAGTCAGAGAACTAGAATTATTATAAATTGTTTCTTTTGTTTAATAAATTTATCAACTTATTATATATTCACTTATTTATCTTTTTATTAATTAATTAATTAATTTATTTATTTATTTATTTGTATATTTACTTACTTGATTAATTGTCTGTTGATTCTATGTGTTTATTTATTTCGTAATATTATTATTATTTTGTTTTTGTTTTTGTTTTGGACCTGTTATTATACATATGCCCCACAAGACATCCAAGTCTTCTTCTTTTCATCATAACTATAAGCGATCTTAAGAGAATCATTAAACACTGCCCCTTTACATTTACGCCGATGACACCAAATTCTCGAAAACAATTTCTTCCTCCGTTCTTCTTCAAGAAGACCCTGATAGGTTTCACACCTGATGCCTAAAAACTTGCTTAGAGCTTATGACAATTTACGACTTTTTTAAATGAATGCAGTCAATCTCCCCCTCGATTGTATCTTCGGCCAACCTATACCTGGGGCTCACTGATGAGACAATTCTTTAATCCAACTCATCAGGTAGTTTTATAAAACGATTGTTCAAAAATAAGTTCCTCCTATGTGACCAGCTCCCATCATAAGAGTACATCTAATATTATTATTATTTTTTTTATAATTCCGCACGCGTACCATGAATACCCTTTAACTGGCTTTTCACCAAGGCCCGGGCGGGTGGTGTAGTAGTTTTGAAACTCAGGTGTTAGATTTCGTTATTTTCCAGAGGTGGTTGTCAAACTGGAGCTAGTGCATCCTCAACCAGTTGGTCTTAGTACGTGCTAGTTGTTAGTTCGTCATATTTAGCCCAGCCAGCAACCACTCCAACATCAGATTTGAACGCCGTTTCCTTGCATTTGTTCTTCGAGAATTTCCTTTGAATAATTGTTCGATTTTATCACGCTATCGTGAAACTTATTAACTTGAACATTCTATTCATTCATCGACGCCTCTCTGGTTTTGTGGATTACGCCTCCCTTTACAATTCTATCATATTTCTTTCTTTATAATTACGATTATAAGTTCTCCGTCTTTGATTTCAACGTAAGCACTCTTCGTCTTAAACTCGACCGTCTCCACAATTCCCCTGAGTCCCAGTTTTTGAAGTGTCAGTTTTTAACTTAGATTAAGTTCTAGAAATCTAGTATTGATTTTGGTGATTTTGGTGTGGGCTGACGCCCCCATTTATTTCGCTTAATACAGGCTCAAACTAACTTAAAAACTAGGACTTAGTCTAACACTATGGCTTAAAGCTAGGGATGGTGAAGGAGATCGAATTTGAGAGAGAGAGAGTGATGCGATAAAAATCGAAAACGGAAAGGTTGAAGTTTACCTAACGCAGCCTGAGAGAGGTCGATGAATGAAAAGATAGGCTGCAGCGTCCCTTCGTTCCTCATAGGTATTTAGGTTAATAAGTTTGAGACGGTCTGGATAGGGAGCTAAGATTGGGGGATCGTTCCAAGGTAGACCCCGAAGAACTCGTTGAAAGGAACAAAAGTGATATAAAGTGATCTGGTCATGTACGGGCAGCATTCTTTAGATGATCTTTAAACGAAGCGAAGTGATAATTTTGCTTCAGTAATTATCTCATTAATATGCGCGCGGAAATTAAGCTCCCTATCGCATGATATGTCAAGGTGGCGGATAGACTAAACAAGGGATATAGGTTGGCCGTGGAGAACGTAAATTAAGGGAGGAGACTTGCTGAACTTACTTGAGAAGGTAATCGATTGACGTTTTGTAAGATTAAGTTATAAGCATTTCTTGATGCATCAGGTGGAAAAACTGTTTATACCTACAATATTTGAAGGAAGCTGGAGACTTGTTTTGAGGAAATACCATAGATTTACAAAATTTGGTATCGTCAACATAGAATCTGCACTCCTTCCGAACGTTCAACGTGGCCACCACCCAGCTTCCATCATGGTTTGGTGGGGAGTCACCTGCTATGCGGTCACTGAACTCCATTTCTGCGAGGAAAGTGTCGAACGCTGTGCGAAAGCGTATTAAGTGGTGCGTACCACAAATGTATGAGGTGCATACAGCAACCGATAAGTGGTCCGCCGTTGCTGAAAGGCAAATGGTGGCCGTTTCGATTGTTCATTCATTTTAATTTTACTAGTCAAAAACCCTGTACTAAAACATTTGCTAATGCTGTGTATAACAGTATAAAACTGTTATATATGCTGAATTACAATTCTCGTCTACAAATACCTATGCATACTTCTAGGCCCATACTGGTAATTTTAAATATTTTGATATCTATTTGAATGTCAACAACGTCATCTATATTTCAAATGCAGAAGATTTCCATATATAAATAACAGAATGGTTACGTCCATTTGTGAATAGAGAATGGAAATGAATTTTCTAGCACAATGGAAATTTCAGGGGTCGAAAACTATTGCAAATACGAGTTGAACAAGAGAAATCTCAATGCCGGTGGAAGAAAAAGTGACCTGGTTCTCTGACTTCAGGGCGCTTTGAACAACGAGGGATATGATCCACGTTGGGATATGATTGACGTCGACGAGGAAGAACAAATGATTACCGGCAACGACAAGGCTGCGATGATGTAACGGCTCTTATCAAAAATGGACCAGTAAAAGAAAAATCTGGAAGAAGAACAGTCTCGAACAAAAGCTGGACGAACAGAAAAACAGCGTTGAACAAAAATTTGACGAACAAACTACGATCTGCACGGTCTTCAACAGCAAATGGATGAACAAAACAATAATCTGGAAGAATCCGCGAGTTCAGATGATACCGAGCACCGTTTGAAAAATTTTGCTTAAATCATTTTTTGCACTTTAGTGTTGCAGCTCATGGAATCCAATAATACATAAAAGTCAATGGAATTGCAAATAAAAGTTACATATTGCTCGTGTGGCTGTCCAAGGTGAACCAAAAAGCGTCTCCTTCCAGTTCTGCCTTTAGCAACCTGTCCCAACACGCTAAGTTGGGTGAGGTCCCTTTCCACTTATGTGCGTAAGTGGGATTTTCCGGACCGGAGTCTATCCGCTCTACATGTATCTCCTTCTTCACTCATAGCCTATGCAAACGGGACCGAAAATCGCCCGAAGAATTTTCCCCTTAAAGCAGTCAAGAACATCCTCATCCATTTTTGATAAAGTTCATGCTTCTGCAACAGAGAACAGGACTGGAATTACCATATTAAGGCCTTATATAGAGTCACTTCTTGGCAGTTATACTTTATTTGATCTCAACCTAGGTAGACAAAGTCCTTAACTACTTCAAAACTATATCTGTCGGAGCTTACGTTCTCTCCAAGACGTCAGTTTTGTTAATTGTTAAACCCATGTACCCTGCTTCCGTATTAATACCCGGGAAAGCGCCACTTTTAAAAGATTGTGCCTTTTGTGTTGGTGCGTGAAAATTATTTGCTGGCTTTGATGGAGCAGCGTTCATAATGATCCTGTACGAACGGACGAGTTTGGCAGGAATGACAAAACCAGACATTGTTCAGTATAGTTCGTCTCTATAAATGCTCTCATACGCGACCTTAAAATCGATGAATAAGTGATGTGTATCGATTTAGAGCTCATGGGGTTCTTTTAAAGATCTGCCGTAGTGTGAATATTGATTGTTGAAAAAGGGCTTTAGGCGTTCATACAGAGACTGATGCCTCTGTGCCTGGCGCAGGGTCTCCTCTCATGAGGATCGAATAAGCAATGCTTAGGTTCCAATTATCAGGCATACTTTTGTCCGATCATATTTCACAGATGAGTTGGTATATGATCCTTACCAAACTATCTTCTAATGTTTTAGAGAGCTCGGCAGTCAGACTGTCCGCTCAACCAGCTTTGTTAGACTCAAGCTTAGATGGCTATCCATGCCGAATGTACAGAATTGTTGGTCTATATCGATATCCTTAGTACCTCGTTGGTAGTCTCAATGTTTGATAGCCTAGGTTTCAAAGACTTAGACGTTTGGCAAAACTGTTCTTGTACATATTGCGAATATGATTGGTATCGCAAACTGATAGTGGCTTCAAGGGTTATATTTCAAAAAGTGATTAGTTTTGTTTTGTCACTCTCATTACTATTAAAACTACTCCAAAGTCTGAACGCTTTAAAAGATAATATTGTAGTAAGCTGGTACACCGGTCGCTCTCATATAAAGAAAGAACACGAGTATATGCCAGTGTCTACGAAATAGATCGACTTACGACGATCTAAAATAGATCGATGTACATACGGGTACCCGGGTTAGAATTGACAACGCAACTTTTTTAGGTTTTGACAATTTATTTTTCAATATAGTCTCCTTTCACCTTCAAAATGATCTGCAAAAAAATGCATGGTCTGCAAACTAATCCTCCGTAGATGCGATAACTTCCTCGTTCGACCCGTACTTCTTATCGACAAGCGATCTTTAAAGGTTCGGGAACAAAAAGAAGTCGCAGGCAGCCAAATTCGGAAAATACGGAGGATGTGGGAGCAATTCGTAGTGCAAATCTCGACCAGTCAAGCTATGGTGACTGCGGAGGTGTGAGCCGGTGCGTTATTGTGGTTGAAGAGCACTTTTTCTTCGGCAAATGTGGTCGTTTTTTCTTCAAATCGGCGTTGTTTCGACCCAATTAATCGACGTAGTATGTTCATGTGATTGTTTTTCCCTTCTCTAAAAAGTCAACGTGGATCACACGTCCCGCTTTCCAAGAAACGGTGGCCATCAACTTTCCGGCCGAAGCTGTTGGAGCACGTTCACTGGTTCCATTGATTCAATTGTTCTTCGGTTTTTGGTGTATACCAATAAATCCATGTCTCATTGACGGTCACAAAATGACGCAGAAACACTTCCGGACTTCGATTAAACAGAGCCAAGCACGTCTCTGAAGTGGTCTCACGATTGCGCTTGTTCTCCAAGCCAAGCTTTCTAATGCCAAAAATCTCGTACAGGATATGGCTAACGCATTCACTTAGATGCCTGATATCTTTGCCAACTCGCGAATTTCCACTCGGCGGTCTGCCAATACGAGATGGATTGGATGGATTTGGTCCACGGTTTCCACCTGGGAGCGATTCATCAAAAACCGACGTACGGTCACGGCGAAACTCTGCAAACCAATGGTAAACGGTTGTACGGGAAGGTGAATGGATCTCATACACACCATCGAGAATGGGAGAATGGGAGAAGGGGCTTGATTTCCTCACAGGTTTTGCCACTCAAAAACAAGAATCGCATCACGGACCGATACTGCTCTTTTCTCATGGTCGTATAAAATACTAACACGGTGTTTTGAAATGGGTGCCAAAACAAAACTAAGCGTCGGATTGTCACCAAATTTTGACAGGCGAGCTAAAAGAGGTTATACTAAATGATGATTTATTTATTTTCCAATCCAAGGCGCTAAACTAATCATCCTATTTTGTTTTTGAATTACATTTTTACTAAATAAAAAAATGATTTTGAGTGATGGAAATCTTTATTTGGACCTTTACAATTGTTTCTGTAACCATCTGTGGAAAAGATG
This sequence comes from Volucella inanis, assembly GCA_907269105.1. Lineage (NCBI taxonomy): Eukaryota > Metazoa > Arthropoda > Insecta > Diptera > Syrphidae > Volucella > Volucella inanis. Next base: position 78,811,721 of record OU026157.1, read on the forward strand.
GTACCCGCCAACTGGCTGCCGCCAGTGTTGATATACATTTGTGCCCGTTTCATCGCATTTACCGCAAGATTTCCGGTGATAACTGTTCGCATTCCTGTTGAATATTCTCCTAAAGGGCTGCGATTGTCCAAAACTTGCTGGCATAAAACCGCGACTTAAAGTAGCCCCAAAAAAAAGGGATCTGGTATGGTTAGCTGGCCATGCTAAATTGCCAAAACAGGAGATTACGCGACCAGGAAACCCTTCCTTCACAATATCAATTACGGCTTGTGCTGTGTATGCGATTGCACCATCTCTTTGAAACCACATGTTCACCAAGTCCCGCTCATCCGATTCCGACAGTAAGAAGTCGTTTATCATAGCCCTGTAGCGTTCGCCAGTAACAGTGAACTTATTGCCGTCCTCAAAAAAATACGACCAAATCACTCCTCCCGTATGAACGCCGCACAATAGAGTGGCTTTGAGTGGATGTAATGGCTCTTCGTGCATCACATTGGATTGAAGATTTTGCTTATTGACGTAACCGCTTAAGTGGAAATGCGCCTCGTCGCTCATGATGATTTTCGACACAAAGTCGTCCTCTTCGTTGCTGAAAATGAGGGTGGCTTAACAGCAATTCACACGCGACTGTCGATTAGGAGGCATTAACTGATGCACTGTTTACACTTTGTACGGGAACATGTGTAAGTCTTTCACTAAAATTCATTGTATGGTCCGCCTGATGATGTCCAATTGCGTTGTCCGTCATCTGGTTGATGTTTCTCCGTTCTCATCGCCCTGAATGCTCTCCTGTGGTTCCACTCTGTTCGAGTCGAGTAGCTAAGCGCCGTTGGCGCGACACGATTATAAAATCGACATCAAAATTCACGCTGCGCTAACATAACCGACCGATTATTGGTCAAAAACATCGACACAATTATTCCACGCTCTTGCGGAGTATATTGCTCCTTTGCTTGCCTGTTTATCTACCTCAGCTGTCTGATTCACAAATGTCAAACGACTTACGACGCCATTTGCAAAAATTATACCATCTTCCGATTAATTTTGCGCCACCTTTTATAATGATTTAACACTTTTCCAGTTCCTTTCAAGTACTGATTCCATATCCATTCTGTTTTTAGCCCGCCGCAGACAATATTTCGTGTATGTGTTACATACTTTTTTCTTCGCATGCACGAGTGTGTGTGATACTGATAAATATTTTGACATTTCAAAAAGACAAGCTGACCAGAGTACAGAATGATACAGATGTTTGGTATTTTACCGAATCTTAGCAGATGTGTTTTAACGAACAGATACGCGTATTTCTGCACTTATGTCTGAGGGATGATGCGTGGTGAACAGATTCTTTTGACCCAATTGACCAAAAAATATGCGGGCTTAATTGAAGAAAGAAATTGAGGTGACATTTACTCGAAAACAAAACCAGGCTAGCTATTAATATATGTGAAAATCAACTGTCCAGATACCGACATTTTGATAAGGGTCCATTTCCAAACTGACTACTTAAATTTAATTCAATTTTGGAAATTGAATCGAGATCCGATTGCAATTTTGTGGCTCATTTATTTATCTCTCTTATATAACATATGTGTATGTGTATGGTATGTAGGTACATCCATGTTGGTGCACACAGTTTTAATTGTTCCTACAAATCATAATCCTATTTTGATTTTGTAAATAAGGTGTGAGTATGAATGGTTCATATATATATTTTATCTGACATACTGTTGTTTGTATGTATGACATACATATGTATGTCAAACTCAAAATGTGACTAAACGTTTGATTAAGCCATACAAAGATGATACAATTATTTTCATGCTAAGAGATACAAACCAGTCTGCTGGGTATGCGTATGGTTTATATTTCAGAAAATGTTAAACTCTAAGTGTGTTAAAAGACCTTACAGCAGATACATGTAATACCTTACCTATGCACTGCGGGTACGCAGAGATGCGCACAATAACCCTTCTTTACGCTCTCCATAATTAGTGATATGTGCATATTTAGAAATTTGATATTTTACTTTAATGCAACACTTCTCTTGACTCATCTTACTTAATTGGTGCAGCGGCATAGGGTAACCAGTATGAATTACAATATGTACTCGTACAGTAAAAAGTCAAGGGATAACTGGAACCTACTTTTGTTGTCCAACTAGTTTGTAAAATTGTTTGTGTATGCTCATGTATCATATATTGTATTAATTAATGTACCTTCTACTTGTGTACTTTAGAATCATTTAGAAATCATCAGTAATAGTGGTTTCTTAATATAAGTTCAAGTTGAAGTGCTCTTTGAAGTGATCAGGCACAACATTTCCCTGTACTAGGCAGTATAAAAAGTAAATAGGATAAGAAAGAGTTGCATTCATATTAAGCTAAGACCAATCTCATCAACCCAAAATACCAGCCAACTTATGCGATAATGCTCAGGACAGAAACATAGACAATCCTGCTCTCCTCAGAAGAAATATATATTGGTTTTACCTTATAATAAGGACAGTATCAAAACCGGTTCGGGGCCTCATAGAACTTGCTCTGGACCTTCTGGGATTAATACAAGATTGAGACCTTTCGAAAGTTTTCAAATGGTTAAACAATGCAGTCAAGTCGTCGCCTCAAACACGCCATCCCCTTGGCTTCTGTCTATCACTCAACATAAAGCGTGAGGTTGTAGATTATTCCAAGTCTCCATTTAAGGAGTGAATCATATTTAAGTACAAAGAAACCTAGGCTCATATTGTCGATCTTTGGCTGGTAAAAATTCAATTCGTTTGTCCAGACCCATTGAAAGACCAGCAGACGTTGTACTCGTAGTTAAACAGAAACAGAATTTTTGGTGTAATATCATTTTTCTCCACGGAATCCAGGGCGAGTATTACCCAGTAACAATAGTTTTTGAAGCTGGGTTATGGCTTTATGTAAGTATCTAGCCAATAATTTAAATAGCAAGGATGGAAAACTTTACCAAAGCATTTATAGCAGAGCCAGAAAAAGCAGAAAAATAAAACAAAAAATTACGTAAAAGGTTATTTCATCAAAGATCCGATACAATCATTGCCATCTTTACTAATTAACACATAGGTGACTCACCAGGTGTACCGATATGAGCGTCAATATACAATATATGAACGGGCCTTAATTACTTTTTTGTTTGGTTGCTATGACACCTGTCAAACATCTTTTGTATACATCAAGTCATTGAGCAAACAACATCATATTGTTTCATCATGTTAAAAATGTCGAATTTTGTACCAGAAAATTATGACTTCCGGAAAGCATTAATTTTTTGTTTTAATTTGAAGAAAAGTGTTGCAAAGTCGCATCGAATGCTTGTCGAGGCATATGGTGATTATGCTCTATCAGAAGCAACATAAAACGGTTCAGAGATAACGATTTTGATGTGAGAAATGAAGAACGTGGAAGACCACCAAAAAAGTTTGAAGACGCCGAATTGCAAACAATATTGGATGAAGATGACACTTTGAGTCCGAAACAAATGGCAGAAATGTTAAATGTTGCACAACAAACAATTTCTGACCGTTTAAAAGCTATGGGAAAGATCCAAATGTCTGGAAAATTAGTGCCACATGAATTAAATGAAAGACAGATGGAAAACCGAAAAACCACTTGTGAAATTTTGCTTGAAAGACACGAAAAAAATCAGTTTTGCATCAAATTGTTACTGGCGATGAAAAATGGTTAAACTGAGACAACTATCAACTTCGACTGCAAAACCAGATCGATTCGGCAAGAAGACAATGCTGTGTGTCTGGTGGGACCAGAAAGGTGTGGTGTACCACGAGCTCCTAAAACCTGGTGAAACCGTTAATACAGATCGCATTGAACCATGCATTGATCATAAAACGACCAGAATGCGCCAAAAGACACGGCAAGATAATTTTGCTCCATGACAATGCACCTGCATACATAGCAAAACTGGTTCAGGATACAACCAAAGCACTTGGCTGGGAGCTGCTACCTCACTCGCCGTATTCACCAGACTGTGCTCCTTCCGACTACCATTTGTTTTCATCGATGGGACACGCATTAGCTGAGCAGCACTTCGAATCCTACGAGGAAGTCGAAAATTGGGTGATTTTTTGGTTTGCTTCAAAAGACGAACAGTTTTATTGGCGTGGAATCCATAATTTGCCTGAAAGATAGGAAAAATGTGTAGCTGGCAATGGCTAATACTTTGAATAAAGTAACTTTCACATTAAAAATTAGTGTTTTATTTCCACAAAAAAAAAAACGCCTATCTGGGCACGATATATTTATTCTGGTGAAAAGATATAAATATTTTATGTTATTTTCTCCATAAGTAGGGTGATAATTTTGCAAGAAAAAGTTATGACATTTGACCGTACTTCATTTTTAAAGATGAAAACCTACCAGCTTTAGCCGTCGCCCTAAAGCAGCCCAATATTCCCATATGAATGTTCGATGAATCAAGGTTAATCGTAACTTATCCATGAATCCGTCCTTTATATTAATTCGTATCTCAGCTTACATTCGTTGAATGAATGCTGTTGCTATTTTTAAATCTTTTTACCTTTTCTCCTACGGACTTCTATCAGACTCAATTTTATTTTATTCATTTATTATTATTACGTCAACAACCGGTCTGCTCAGTTCCTGCAATGTGTTCCTGTAAGCCTTGGCTATTAAATTCATTGGCGACATGGATTATAACGTGGAATCCAGACTATACGTAAGGAATTCAGAGGACCAGCTGCGTTCAGAGAAGCCTTGCATTTACGAATTAGATGGGACGTGGTGAGAGGGCTCAATCAGGCCTCAGGCGTACTCGGTCAACACAGACGCAGATATATTAGGATGGTTTTTATCCACGCTTTAAGGCATGAGCAAGTGGAATAAGGCCCAAAGTTGCCTACAAAGGCTCCAGTCATATACTAACTATAGATCGCTTTTGGAGCCATCAGTGAAGATTCGACTATATGCTTTTTCTGGCTCACTTTCTGTCAGAAGTCAGTCCTGAATATAGGAAAAGTAGACTTAGTATAAAGTTATTTGTGCAGAAAACAAAGTACTGGAGTTATTTTGCTAGACGTCATATTCTTTTGGACCCTGCAATTGAATATTTCTTATTCTATTATCCTATATCCAAAAAAAGCGCATTGGAAGATTTTAATACGACAAATATATTCCAACCAGTTTTCTATTTAGAATTGTGACAATTTTAAGAACTAGATAAGTCACACAGGTCAAATTTCTGATTTTCGTGAAGGGTACAATCTTCATTTCATTTCTCGTTCATCAATTGCCTATGCTCTACGACAAACAGTCGCTGCGCGTGATTTGGCAGAGAGGACAGGTATATGGTAATCTGCATTTGATGTTTTGCAACAGTTGAAAATACGTGCATTTGGGGTCGACGTCTCCTTCTTCAATGGATTAGAAATTGCCTTTCGGAATGTTCACAATTAAAGTTGCTTTAGATGATTGCAAGTCTGATATTCAAAAGATAAATAAATAATGTAACCCAGGGCTCCGTTTTGTCTCCGACCTTCTCTTTAATTTTCATTAATGATTTCTTGTCTGCTACTTCTAATCATATATATTCCTTTACTGACGACAGTGCTCTTTGCTTTTCAGATTCGTGCCCGTTCTTACGTCCCTTAAGCGCGCGCAGGTTATGAAATATAAAAAAAAAGTTGAGGGCAACCGCCGCTCAATCAGCACCTATAAATAAGCATTGGTTTAAATTTTAGTCCACAAAACTAGCGACTCGTCTTCGCCGTGATGTCTGGTCAAGTTGCACATGCCCTTGAAAAATTTGCGTTGTCGAGCGGACATTCTGTCTATCCCACTAGTTTGTAAAGCACAATTTTGCGAGATCTACTGTCTTGATTTACATGTTGCATCTGATGCAGAGAATGCTTTTTTTAAAACAGTTTTTGGTATATAAACGCTATTTTCATGCTCGTCGGCAGAAAAAAATCAGTCTGAAGGCTCAAGACGAACGCGTACCTATCTTTACCGATGTCTGTAATAAAATTTACTCTCACCGTTCGCCAGAGCTTCAGTATGTTGGTTTATTCTTGATTATCTAAGCTCTGCAAGCCTGATTTGTTTTCCCCTTTTGAGGAATTTAACCAGTCTTCTAGTTTCACTGAGTATTTGAATCTTATCGCAAAAGTATTTATAAAAGGCAGTCTACCTCTTAAATATAAATAATAAATATAAAGTTCCTAGTACCGCAGTTTCGCCGATGACCTAGCAGAAATTTTTCCTGCAATTCAGTTTAAAACATTTAATAATACCTCCGTGAAAGTTCAAATGGAGGTATAAATGGAGATTTGACGGATTTGCCAATCTCTTCCCTAAAGTATATCTATTTGATCTTTCTTGGATTTCTCTTCTTTCGAAACAAAAATTAGCTGTAGGCAAAAATTGCAAACTGCAATTGTTACTGCACGGAAAAGTATTCTGAACACTAACGTCGCAAGATCTGATTAGCCTTTTTGTCTTTCAGAGTGTTGGTCATAAAATGGTGTAAAACCTGGAAACATCATAGACAACATCTGCTTTTTTTCCAAAACTATCGTTCCTATACGGATACTACGAGTCCGAGACGTTTTGTATTCAATACGAAAAGCCTTCTACATAGTGATGCAGTAACTGCCTTGAAATATGGAACAATTTGAAATTGCTTATGGCACATTACTTAGTATCAGCTTTTTTTCCGGTGGCTTGGCACTAGCAAGGAGTAATACCAGAACTCATTGTTGTCGTTACGGGAAACTACGATTCTTTTTAGCATCTAAGTGTGCTGTCAATAAGTAACATAGCATCCCACGATGTTTTCTGTGGGATTTATAGGGAAACCACAGAGTATTGCCTCACTAAATTTACGGCCCACGCTCTCATTTAGTTACAAGTATTTGGGGTTGATGTTATTGCAGGTACTATCAGTAGGAAAGTTTTATAACATTTTTTTTTACGAAAGATTGAGAAACTCGGCTATTCCAATTGGATATGTCTTGTCTAAGCCCTCTGTTCCGATAACAAAAAAGCAAGGACTGAAATGACATATTAAAATTTGCATGAATCCCTTTTTTTCAAGAAAAAAAAAAATGTTTTCTCTCTATTTTTCTTGTTTTTGGCACATCGCTGGTGGACTTTTAAACTTATCTCAGAATTATTCTTGAAATTTAAGTTTTAGAAGTGTTAAATGACAACCGCGACTAGTTGTATCATGGGGCTTTAGATCAATTCGGTCAATTAATTTATTTGGGTTTGAAAGCTGCTTACTCACATAGTAAATAAAAATATCAAAACAACTCACGCTTTTCAATTGGGTGCCTTAAGCTAATCCCTATTAAAAAATCACGGGCGCTAAGTATCATAGGTTCTATACATAAGAATAATATGGTTGCATTCTTTGCCTAAGACTGAAAGTTAATATATTTAACTGCGTCTGTAATCATCTTCAAAATCCATAACAAGAAATAGATAGCTACGAGTAAGTTCAACTTTTAATTTTGATTATGATTTTCTAAAATTAAAAACAAATAAATGGTGATACCCCAGTAGTCTTTTTCATTTCTTAGCTGCTCAAATACAAAGGGTCAACATCTCTTCAATGATCACTAGCCTATTTAGTCTGAAAGGTTGTTGAACGTCGCGCTCGTCTGTATTTGGCGTTCTAGACACACAGGAGTTTATGGAATTTTAAAACGAAAATAAGATAGTTACTTGTCAAGCATGAGGGTATCAGTGTTTCATTATCGCACATGATATCGCTTTATTTGTAAAATGTTCTCCCACAACGATGATACACTAAATACAACGAAAAATCTTTACTCGTAAACAATTCTATTTCGAGTATCTTCTTGCTTCTAAATTTATTGAGTTGTAATCATGTTATCTTGAATGATTTTTGATTGAGTTTCTTGCTTGCTTTTGCACCTTTGCTTGCTATCAGTAATCATTATCACATTTTTTTTTTTTTTTGGTTTTTCCTTCACCCTGATAATATATTAGGGAACACATACTCGTTCGAGTAAATATACATATGTACATGATATAGTGATAAGCGTGTCAACAATACCAGGTAAATTGCCAGCTCAATAAAATCGATAACTTGTCACTCTAAGTATCGTCATGAAGATTGGAATTCATCAAAACCGGTGATCGATAAAATGCCATGTGAATGGGAGAAAAAAATATATATATGACTTCTCGGCATTAATGAATAATTGAATTCAAACGGCAAAGTAGTCAATATCATCTCTTATATAATTTTAGTGCAATTGGCAAGCCTCTGGCAACAAACGAACCGAAATATAGGGAGAACTTCATGTTCAATCACTCTAAATTCCGATGTGAATTTACAATGAAGATTGTCACTGCCGTTTTAGAGCTCAAACAGCTCATATATTTTTCGTTGAATATTATTTTCTAGGAAGGTGGATAACCATGTTCCTGTATGGAAATTTTTATGTTGTTTGAGTATAGGGTTTTCCAATAGGGATTTGACAACTTTGAATTTAATTTGTGAACGCACTCTTTCACTAATCATCAAACTGTCACTGTCAATTTATTCAATAAACTCAACATTTTAATGGTAAAGTACACTAACGAGCAAATTATATAAATTTTGTACAGATATTCGGAATCAGTAACTGCAACTTTAAGAGCGTTAACTTCAATTTTCGGTCGTAATTCTCGCTCTAGTAGACAGGCAATAACAAGTTAGTGCAAAAATTTGAGTCTACATATTCGTTGTGTGATGTTGCCGTTTCAGTGAGACAACGGGTTGGTCGAAGTGTCGAAAATATCGCAGCCGTTCAGACGTCTGTAGCAAACGATCCAAATCAGTCAATTCCACGGCGTTCTCAAGAATGGAGCATCACTCAGACCACATTATGGCGTATTTTGCGTAAGGATTTTGGTTAACATCCATACAAGATCAAGCTGACTCAAGAATTGAAGCCGATGGACCATTTGAAGCGACGTACGTTCTCCGATTGGGTTCTGGAGAAGATGCGCCAAGATGATGAATTTCATCGCAAAATCATCTTCAGTGACGAAGCTCATTTTTGGCTCAATGGATTGGTCAATAAGCAAAATATGCGTTATTGGTCGGGTGAAAATCCACATGCGCTTCATGAATCACCACTTCATCCACAAAAAATAATTGTTTGGTGCGGTTTGCATGCCGGCGGCGTTATTGGGCCATATTTTTTCGTCGACGATAACACAGATCGTCACGTTACTGTGAATGATCACCGATTATTTTTGGCCCAAATTGGAAGATATGGACTTGGACGACATGTGGTTTCAACAGGATGGTGCCACAAGCCACACAGCACACGCTACAATCGATTTATTGAAGAGTACGACATGGGCGATTTATTGAAGAGTCGATTGGTCGCTTAGTTCGTGCGATTTAACGCCGCTTGACTATTGGGTCTATAATTTTAACTATATACTATAACTATTCATGCGGTTGTTATATTATATTATTCCATTGGAACATGAGTTGGAAGCTACTGTTATTGTACGTCATTACAGTATATGTCATTCATTTGAAGCGTAAACAACAATAATTTTTTTTTCACTTAAATATGTCGAACTTTGTGCCTGAAAAAGTGTTTTTGCGGGGAGTTCTTCTTCATTACTTTAATATGAAGAAAACTGCTGCCGAAAGTCATCGTATTTTGGCGGAAGTTTATGGTGAACATGTGCTTGCTGAACGAACGTGCCAAAAGTTTTTTGCACGATTTAAAAGTGGTGTTTTTGGCTTGGAAGACGAAGAACGTCCTGGGCTGCCAAAAAAGTTTGAAGATGAAGAACTGGAAGCATTACTCTATGAAGATTGTTGCCAAACACAAGAAGACCTCACAGAATCTTTAGGTGTCACTCAAGCAGCCATTTCAAAACGTTTAAAAGCAGCTGGATATATTCAAAAGCAAGGAAATTGGGTTCTACATGAACTCAAGCCGAGAAACGTCGAAAGGCGGTTTTGCATGTCCGAAATGCTGCTGGAACGCCACAAAATGTAGCCATTTTTGCATCGGATTGTTACTAGTGATGAAAAATGGATCCATTAAGACAACCCCAAGCGCAAAAATCATATGTGAAACCCGGCCAACCTGCCAAATCAACGGCAAATCTGAATATCCATGGCGCGAAGGTAATGCTCTGTATTTGGTGGGATCAGATGGGTGTGCTGTACTATGAGCTGCTAAAATCGGGTGAAACCATCAATGGACAACGCTACCGAACACAATTAATCCGTTTGAAGGGAGCAGTAGCCGAGAAACGCTCGGAATATGCGACCAGACATGAGGCAATAATTTTCCATCATGACAACGCTCGGCCCACGTTTCTATTCCGGTTAAGAACTATTTGAAAAACAGTGTATGGGAAGCCTTACCCCACCCGCCTTATAGCCCAGACCTTGCCCCTTCTGACTACCATTTATTCCGGTCGATGCAGAACGCCCTCACTGAAATACGGTTCACATCAGAGCAGAATATCAAATATTGGCTTGATTCATTCTTGGCGCAGTTCTTTTGGGATGGGATACACGAATTACCAGAAAGATGGGAAAAAGTCATAGCTTCAGATGGGCAATACTTTGAATAATACTATTGTACATGTTTTTCTTATATAAACGTTCAAATTTAAAAAAAAAAAAAACCGCACGAATTAAAATATAAACCAGCCAACATTGAATGCAAAAAAGCGGCCGTTTCGGCCGAAATGTGTGGCCGAGTCGTTAAAAATTGGGTCCAACGAATCGGATGCTGCAAACGTGATCGCGGTGGCCATATCAACGAAGTCGAGTTCCATTCATAAATCTTTTGATTGTACTTCAAGCCAATAATAAAATTTGTGAAATATCTCAAATGGTTTGCCTTTTATTTAAAAAAAAGTTGTCAAATCGTTATTAGAAAAAACTATATTATTGTTGGTTCGATATATGATAAGGTAACGCAATAAAAAAATATATAGTAAGGCCGAGCTAGATAAGTTCACTCAGAAACTATCATGATTACGATTACGACTGTGTTTTAAATTGATCGATATTGAATTCTTGTATCCGCTTTTTAACCGTCTGTCTTTACATGATTTGGCAAATTAATTCACAGTCTGACAGCATACAATATGCAAAACTCATATTCGTACACACTTGAGTGACTAAGCAGAAAATCGTGTTTTGATGCGTTAATAAAAAAAAAAATATAAAAAAAAAAAATGTTACTCTTTATAAAAATTGCAATGACTAACAAAATTTAATAAAATGATACTATTGTTTCATATTTTCATTTCTTTAAGTTTTGTACCGAAAAGGGTTTTTTTTTTCTGAAAATAGGTGTACGAATATGAACTTTGCATACTGTATTTGAAGAAATGAGTTCGCGATGTCAAGATGATGTACCCATTAGATGCACAGAGAGTAATTTTGATGAACAGACAATAAAGTTGCTTCAAATGACTAATTTTAAATAGTAGAACGCAGCATCGATATTTAAAAAAAATAGTAGATTAGGGTTAAGGGTTAAATTTTAGACCGTTGCATGATGACCAATTTTTTATGGAAAATATGTCTTCGTTAATTCTGGATATTGCGTCTTCAGCCATGCCAATGGGAAAACTCAGATATAGCTGGACATCTTTGGCGTAGATATGATAACGACAATAAGATAACACAGTGGGTAGGTAATTGGTAAATACAGAAAAGAGAAGTGGGCTAAGAATAGATCCTTGGGGAACACCACTATTAATGACACATAAGGAGGATTTTTTATATTTTATTTACATAATTTGTTAGAATAATCGAAATTTGTAGTCAGACAAGTCAAGTGCTTTAGAAAAGTTCAGTAAACTTAAAACAGTTGTTTCATTGGCATCAATTTCCTGTTTTATACTCGCATAATCAGAAACCTTTAAAAGAGCTGAGATGCAGCTGTAACAAGGGCGAGTGTTTGACTGAAGAGCATTTGATAGAATAGATTTTTAATATATTCCACAATTTGGGTGCTTAGAATTGATTCAAAGGCTTTCGCCAGAAAAGGAAGGATAGTAATAGGTCTAAGCTCAAAGGAATTACTGGTTTTAGGGTTTGGGATATTCTTTGTTTTTTCCAGTTAGTTTGGTAAGATTAGGTCATTAAGATATGGGTAATATAAAGATTTATAAGAGGTATGTCAAGTGCAGCATAAACGAAATCATGATATAAACACATAGGAACAGGTAATTGACTGGAACATTTCACAAGGCTTTCATTACATCAAATGAAACGGAATTGACATTCCCGAGAGAGGCTGAGGCGGTACTTAAAAACAGGTTGAATATCATTGAATTTTCAAAGCATTCTAGACATTGGGGTTAAGATACCAACAAAGCCCTGAAATTATGTAGTTAAGAGAGATAAGTTGATGAAAAGAAGATCTGGCAATCTTAACTACTAAAATTTGATAAACGAAGAGTATATCGGAAACTTTTTGCCGTAAAAGAGTTCTAGGCCTTAAGCTGAACAAAGTGTGGTTCTAAGTTTACAGCTAAAGGAGGTCTCCTTGATACAAGTCGAAAAGCTGAACTTGGCTAGCGTATTTAAGGAGAGGCCGAATGAAGGTTATATGAAGAGATTTAGCGACGTAGTGATTGGAGAATTCGTTAGACTGTCGTTTGAATATTAAATAATTACGACGAGAAGTTGGATAATGCTTACAAATATATATTTTTGCTTGACACTTAATTATATTGAACTAAAGAAAATTCTTTTGGAAATACAAATGATATATGAGGGTAATTCCAAAATAACGCACACTATTTAATTATGCAAACTTAAATTTTATTTTATGCAGTATCACCTTACCAATCTTCAATTTAGTCCCCATAACTTCCTTCCAAAATCTTGGAAGGTTTGATATATGAATTAGCTCACCATTTCTATTCAACCGATACTGGATTACGGATTAAGAAAAATCTTTTAAAAAAAGGAAGTGAAACTCGCGCATTGGTTCCCTTAACTATGGGAACAAGTCGGAATCTGTCTGGGCTATTAGAGCACCCCTCGTACTAGCACGAGTCGGAACTCGATTTGCTTTGGTGATCAGGCCCTCTCTAATAGTCTAATAATCAAAGCGGCAGATTAGTCACTTGTCTTATCATAAACGTTTTGTAATTAACAGCACCGAAGGTTGCAATGAGTGGCATTGGCATTGTTGAGTGGCAGGCCCACTGGTAATCCACAACAGGTCTTAAAACACGGTTTTGTGGAAGGGCCTGATATGTTAGAGGTAGGCCCCCTATTGGGTGCGTCACGGTGGATGTGGTTTAAACTTAGAGTCGCAGGAAGTTTATTTTGGTTGATTTTGGCCCGATGTGACTGGATGCCGTGATCCTAAGATCGGCATGAGGTTTTACGTTGTCTTCGACTCATACCAAGTGTGGAGCTTGTGCCCTGTACACGGATTCCTCTTTGATATTACTAATCATTGGCCAGCATAGCCTGGCTCCTGACTCTGCACGACAGGCGTTCTCGATAAAACAAAAGAGCATCTGCCCTAGTAACCGTAAACAAAAATCACACCTACTTTGCTTTTTATTGCGATCGCCAACATTTTGTGGATCGGAATTTCTCCACTCGTTCAACAAAGATTTCTAGACTAGACAAAGAAGCAAGTAAGCGACTACTCGTAACAGAAATACATAACCTTCAACAGCAGATCTTTGGGAGTTTTCAAGAACGTCATAATCTTAAACTTATTACTAAAGTACTCCACGCTGACAGCTAACAATGAGATAACATTTCTCACTGCAAAATCAATAAACAATATTTTTATTTTAAGTAGGTTTGTTAAGCTATTTAATTTATATAGCCTAACTCTATTTCATCTACTCATATATAGAAGGTCCACATTTATTTAATGCAGATCAGCTACCAAGATGAGAGAGCTTTTTGCAATATCAATAGCAACCTTTGGGTTTTCAAGTCCCCAGTAACGAAAAGTAAAAAATTGACATGGCGGAAGATTTATTGTTCATATTGTTCATATTTCAAGATGCTAAGTATTGTACAATGATTTTGTTTACAACGAAGCTCTCATAAAGTGGAAGAAAAGTAACAATGATAACTGGAAAACACTTACCAGTCTTCGGATCGAGCAGACCAGTTAGAGCTGCGGTAGTTATCAGTGACTTAGTACTATGTTTAGTACGTCCCTTATTTGAATCCAACACAAAGAATAAGTTTTGACAATATTATCCGACAAATTGAAAGTGTTGAGTGATTTGTTCTTTTATTGTAGATTGTCTGCAGGGAACTGTCAAATCGTTGCTTTTAAATTTGGAGTTACTAGCCTTCTCTGGAATACTCGATATTAACCGAATGGCTTATTTCCACCACCAGTGCTCCATTGAAATCGCCAGTAGCATTCCGCCCATTCAAACTTTCAACCATAACATCCGTCTCGCTATGAATGCTCATCAGTATACCCTCAAGCCCATTTTCGGACGTACTCTGAAATATCGTGATTCTTTCCTCAACCGTACAACTCGATTCCTGGTCGTTATAATTTACAAACATTTAAAAACAATGTACATCGGTACCTGTCTTTTCTTCCTTCCTAAATTTCCTTCGCCCGTGCTGTGTATGAACAGCGCGCGCTGATTAAAAAAAAAAAGTACTTAAGCTGCCATTGAACTTAGCTCATGAAAAATCAGCTTTGGTTCTATTAGTTCGGAATGAATGTGCAATGTTCCACAAAAGAGCAATCGAAACATTAGTTCGTACTAGCAAAGACATTAAAAGCAACCAAAATATTGTAAGAGAAATGGTCATATTATTGGCTTGCAATTTAAAGCAGACTCTGCCGGTAATTACTAAAGGCACACTGGCAGATGAAATAAATGCATGTATTAAATGCGTCAATTTTATGGCAAGTACGATCCTACAATTACTAACGGTGCGATTATACAAGAATAAAATCATGAATTCTGTAATGTTGTTCAAAGTACTGGGAAATTGATGAGAAAAGTTGATCATGAAGTGCAAACTAATATGGAAAATAAAGAGTGGTTGTATGAAAAGGGATAAAGGACAGTTAAATGAAAAAATTATATCAGAGGTAGAAAGGGATATTGTAGAATTTTGTTCTGGAGATAATGTTTTAACCACCTCATACCTTATAGTTTCTTAAGTCTTTGGATTTGTCAGCAGTACCTTCTCATAAAGTTAAAGGTTGTTATTCGGGTCGTCTTAATGCGATCTTGCTGGGCGTTTATTATGTAACGATACACGTTTAGAAGTTACACATCTGGGCTAAGATATTGTTGGGAATATTATAATTAGTGGCGCAGCTGAAGAAGAAAGTTTTTTAATCTCACGAATCCCAAATATACCGACGAATTTGCCTTTTCAGTTTAAAAGATTTTAATTTTAACAAAAAATTTGCGCGTGGAATGACTATAAATACAGTCTAAGGTCAAATACTCAAAGTAGCCGTAGTACATTAAAAAAAAACCGTGGTTTTCTCATAGGTAACTTTATGTGGCCTGCTAACGTATGTCCAACCCACAAAATCGTTATGCCCTATATTTTTTTTTAAATGTATATATGTACGTACACTACAAACACCTATACATACGCACAAACATGCCTACACCACTATGCACCCAATTACTTACATATAAATACTTTAGAAGTATTTAATAATAAAATAACTAGCTTAACTACTCATTATGACATAAGTATAGGATCATCCAAGATATGTTTAGTTTAAGGTTTGCAATTTTAATCGCTGAACGGTACGTTTCTGTTACAGTTGTGTTAAGGCATATCAATCATCGAAATGCACGCTTTACAGAAAATATGGCTGGCGTTATCACAAACGTTGTGTTGAAGTGTTGAAGAAGATCCTATCGATTTTACAGCGAGCACAGCATTTGGGCTTGTCTTACGGCACATTATGGCGTATTATGTATTTGAACTTGCATATTCATGCTTTTAAATTTCAATTCACTCAAGAATTGAAGTTAGCTGACCGTGGAATGGGTACTTAAACACCAGCGTTTGGTTTTTCAGCGATGAGGCTCATTTTTCACTCGGTGGTGAACTGAAAACTGTCACGTATCTACATGAAACGATAGAAAGACCATTGCATCTACAAAGGAGCATCTGGATGAGGAGAGTGTAACCGTTACCATTAATTCTCATCGCTATAGCCAAACATTAGCCGGATTTCTATGACCTCGAATCGAAAATATGGATGGGGAAGACATGGGATTTCAATAACACGAGCTGTTGTCTTTTTGTGGGACTATACACATAATAACGTAACCTGCAAGCTCCTGACGCTTTGAAAACAAATATTCGTCAAGTTATGACCGAGTTATTGCCCGATTAGTATCAAAAAATCTTCAAAAGTTACATTGTCAGAATCAAGTCCTGCAAGAACTCCCGTGGAGGTCAATTAAATGATGTTATGTTCTATTCATAATAGTAAGATCCAAACAATATATTGAAATATCGGAAGCCGAAGCCGCGGGTAGTAGCTAGTATGTAATAAAAATAAATAGCCCTTTTCTTTTGAAAAAAGCAAATCTAAAATTTGACTGAATATTCTTCAGTCAGAAGGCAAAACAAATGACAGTCGTACTAAGATATATGTCAGCGCAGTAAATGCGTTCAAAAACACACGAGGAAAGATTTGCGATTGCAGGTAATATGGTAAAAATACCGGCGTTTATGATTTCCAGGTGCTTTTTTCTCTTCGGCATATCATTTTTTTTGAATGCAAAAAACAAACTTTGCTGGGTAGTACAGGATATTTCCTCACACTTTGGCCAACAAATTCCACAATTCGCTCATCAGTCGATGTATTCGGCCTTCCTGGGCAAAGGTATTCCATTAATCTTTAAATTTTGTAACAGCTAACCCAAAAGCAGCCGTTGTAGGTTGTAACTATCAACATTTCTAGTGACATACACACATATAAGGCCATTAAATATTCTGCGTCCTTTTTTTGGCTTCATGTCGCCTTAAACTGATGGCATACTAGCTTGATCCTGGAATTTATTGAGAAAATTTAAAATACAAGTTTATTCATCTAAATCTATGTATATTATCCCCTTCAAAGTAATCCTCATCGACTGCAACACATTTATGCCAGTCCTTGATCCAATCCTCGAAACATTTTTTATATTCGGTTTTCGGTATGTCCATCAGTGCTTCCTGCGATTTTTTCATTCCTTCCTCCCGGCTGCTGAAATACGTTCCCTGAAGTAGTTTTTTAACTCGATTGAACACAAAGAAGTCAGGTGAATTCAGTGGCTGTTGGACGGTGCGTTATCATGGTACAAAATGCACGAGTTTTCTGCCCACAAAACATCTCATAACACCCAAATAATACTCTTTGTTTACTGTCTGGCCTTCTGAAAAAAATTCATGATTCACTACACCGTTGTAATCCATGAAAACTGTAAGCATTGCCTTCTTTTTTGACTGAAAACGACGTGGTTTGGTGAACGCCATTCACTTGCCTGGTGTCTGGAATGCTTGTCGTACTCATAAACCAACGTCTCGTCTCCAGTTATGATTTTTTTAATGAATGTGGTATCGGATTCAACCTCGCAAATTATCTCTTTTGCGGCGTCAACAAGGTCTCTTTTTTGCATGAAACTGAGGTCTTTTGGCACCAACTTTGCTGCTACACGACGGAAATCTAAATCATTAACCAAAATATCTTTAACGGATCCATAAACAATGTTCAAGTGCTCTGCTATCTCTCTGATGGTTAATTTGCGGTTATTGACCAACATTTCTTTTACTTCATAAGTGTTTTCATCGGTTTTCGATGTCGATTGTCTGCCACTGCGTTCATCATCTTCGATTGACTCACTACCACTTTTGAACCGCTCGTGCCACTGGCAAACGACCGTTTTCTTTAGAATATCGTTGCCGAAACACTTTTAAAACATTTCCCACGTTCGCGCACCATTAAATGTGTTTTTACTCAAACTTTAATACAAGTTCGTTGTTGCAAATTTAAATCCATTTCTAAAATTGTAAATAATCCTCAACACAAACAGAGATAGATGTACTCTTGGCTACGTAACTATTACAAATGTCAAGCTATGACGCTAAGATTTAGAGGAAATATCAACAACGGATGTACCAATTCAACAAAAAAAAAAAAACAGAACCCAAATCCCGGTTTTTTTTTATCAAGTTAATATATCATGCCGCCGCAAAGTCGATTAACATACTCGTATGTAAGTTTGCTTGCCTTTTTTAACGTGACATTAAAGTGAAAAGCGGCATCTTTAATATTTAAGATGACTTAAATTTAAATTTCGCTGTCAACGTACATCCAATTATCCATGTTTTTTTTTTTTTGCTGTGTTGGTACACATGTTCCGAACACATGTTCGTAGTTTTAAGTATGTAGCATACTTAATTTATTTTTGACAGATAGAAAGGTTAGGCGTGTTTTGGTGTGCCTGGCAATTTTCAATTATTATAAAAAATCGAGCAAAGAACTTGCATCAAATTTTGTGTGTAAAAATGGAATCAATTGCTCTAAAACAATTGAAATAAAACAAAAATGTTTATAAGAGGCACAAGCTTTTCCAAGATGGTCAAGAAGATGCCAATGACGAACCTCGCTCTGGACGCCCCAGCACATCAACAAAAGATGACAACATCGAAGCTCTGAAGAAAATCATCGAATTACAGTAAGAGAAGTTGCTGAGGTTATTGGCGTATCGGTCGGATCATGACATGCAATTTTTTCGGACGTTTTGGACATGAGACGTGTGTCAGCGAAGTTTGTTCCGAAACTTCTTAATTTTGATCCAAAGAACCGTTGCATGAGCATCAAAATGGTCATAAGTGATGACGAATCGTGAGTATCTGGTTATGACGTTGAAGATAAAGCCCAATCGTCCCAATAGAAGTACTCAGGAGATCCAAGACCGAAAAAATCACGTCAAGTTCGAGCAAATGTCAATGTTTTGATCACTGTTTTTTCGTTTGCCGTGGCGTAGTGCATCAGGAGTTTTGACCTCAAGGTTTCACGGTCAATAAGGAGTATTACCTTATAGTTATGCGCCGTTTGCGAAAAACAATACGAAAAAACTTCCGGAATTGAGGATAAACAATTCATGGCTTTTGCATCACGATAATGCACCTACTCATTCATTGTTGGCGGTGAAAGATTTTTTGGCCAAAAACAACACGACAATCATGCCTCAGTCGCCATTTTCACCGGATTTGTCACCTCGTACAAACGTGGAACATCTGTTGCACTTCAAAATGTATAGAGTAGAATTGAATGCGCGCTAGACATTGAGATTGCTTTTAACCATAAAAATGTAGGAAACCGACTGGCCTATTTCATCCAGTGCTAAAAGGCATCGTCATAGGTTTCTCTGGTGCGACTTTTTATTTAAGTGTCATTGTAACATGTTGCTTTAAAACCAGGAAGCAGGGTCCTGTGTATGTATGAGGCTTTCAAAAGGCAAAAGCCGGACGGCTTCTAGACCGTTTTAGGATGTAGCGCTTGCATCTTGATTGCCTTAGCAGAAACCGATCTATGCAATACTGATGGCAATTTAGTATATTGTAAAGAACAGTTGGAGGGTGTAAAGTATCTGCATCTGTAGTTTAAAGTCTTGCTGACCACTTCCAGCTTGGATTAGTAATACATGATTTCTCTGACTGCAATTGGAAGTTTGAATTTCCTGAGCCCTGGAGTGGCTTCAAGGTAGATAGTCTTATCTTAGCTGCCCTTTGTTCTCCAGCTATTTCAGGCGTCCTAAGGTGTTGAACACAAAACCACTTATCGGGCTTTGAATTAAGCTACGATGAGAAAATTATAGACACCTGCTTCTAAATTGAAAGGTCAGATCTTCAGAATAGTACCTGCAAGCGTCACGTCTATTAATGTCCTATGTGGGTAAGCGGTTTCACATTTTGCTCAAGTCAGGTTGATGAGTTGATAAGTAGTTCTGGAAGGCTATTTTATTGCTATTTATTGCTATTTTAAGCCGTATTACTAGTTGCTGCAAAATCAATTAGCCGAGATGTGTTGTCGGTTTTCTCTTTACGAGGGCTGTACTTTTCAACTGAATACATAATACTTTAGACAAGCTTCGTAGGGTACATCTAGGTAGTCATTGAATTTCTTTTAAAAAAGGTCATCAGCCTCATCGACAGGAGTAACAATGATCGTATCTAATTCGACTGGGCAGACAGAAGCCTTCTTTTTTTTGTACTCCGAAGTTGGACGATTTTGACTTCGATGGAACACTTAAAACTTCTTCGGACTATATTTATATATATTTGCTTCCGAATCAATTTGAACACTCAGAATAAATTTTTTGCACGAAAACAAAAATCTAGTTTGACAAACAATACTTCATGACGTTTATACATATTTATATTTATTAGTAAACTTTGACATAAAATCCAGAAAAGAAACTATGAAATGAAAACCAGAAACAAAATTTTGATTCTGAAAAAATGAGGAAAAAAAGTTTTGTCACTTTTTTGCTCCGAAGTACAAAAAAATGCTTCTGTCCGTCCAATCGAAAACGTCATAAGAGTATATCCGGAAGTGAACTTTCACTTTTACTGTCCAATTGTAGAAGACCTTTGGAGCGATGTTGACTTCTGTAAAGAAGATGAAAACACTTCATCCCTTCGATTGTATATTATGGTGTTCGTATAAACATTTTGTCTGTTTTTTTTTTTTAAGTAAAATATTTCTTTTAATAAACGGCTTTTACATCTACATAAATACGGGTCTTTTTTCTAGTGTAAGTCAGCAGCTTTAAACGCAATAAGAGTAGAGCATGGTAATAATAACAATAATAATAATAAATACCGTTACTTCTTATTTAAAACTTACCTTTTGTGCTTTACAAATCTGTGTTATCGACTGAACATCATGCGATTGGTGACCGTTTTCATTTACACATTGCGCGCAGGCAGCTTCTTTACAAGTTAAACAGAACAGTGTAAACGGCTCATTGTGCTCTGCACATAAGGATTCCCGAATTTGTGCAGCACCCACTGGTTTTGTTAGATTGTGCTTCGCTAATGGACCACGTGCTGGATGACATAGCTCACGACATCCATCGCAATAACGAATCTCACATTGCTCACATATAAGAGAAGCAACTTTTGGATCAGCTTCACACATTTGGCACCGCAAAGCCTCGCGAGCACAAAATCGGTCAACAATTGATTCCATAGTCTTATACGGTGAAAGATTACGTACGCCACTTTCGTCGAAAAAGGCGACTTTGCGACAATGTGGACAAATCAAATAATAAACAGCTCCGCCCGATGGTGGAAGGAGTAATGCCTGGAGATTTGAAGTACCGACGTATGATCCAGGACGTGATGTACAGCAAACAACTCCAGAATCAGCTTCACTGAAGATGCTCACTTTGTCGGCTTGATCTTGGTCAGAGCTTTCAGTTGTGCCTGAACTAGCAGTACTAGCGGCAGAGGATGTCGATGAATGGTGCGTTATTGGATGATGGGAATGATTATGGTGTAAAGTTCCAACAACGCAACTAGCTACTGTGGATTGTAAATTGCCATTAGCCACTGCTGCAACTACTGCCGGTGTATAAGCAGCCTGCAAGTCCAATGCACACCCCAAGCAAAGTGCATGATAGCATGGTAGAAGAACGGGATTTACGAACAATTGCTTACATATGGGACACCGTAGTTCGTCCTCCATATTAGAATTATTTCAACTAATTTTATTTCTTTTTTATTTTTCTAACGTTGCAGGGTAATCAAGCAGCACTATATATATATTTTTTTTTATTATATTTTCCTCTTATCACTAATTGACTTTTATTTCTTTTCAAATTTCACACATTAACCCGTTGATACGCTCAAGTGAAAAAGAAATTACGGAAGGAGTACATATTCAATTTTTTTTTTTTTTTTTTTATATTTTTCTTCTCATTTTATTTTTCGAATCAATTGGCCAGAGTTCTATTGAATTAAATAAAAAAAAACAAAAAAACAAATTGTAGAGATCACATTCTTAATTAAAAGTAGCACAAGAAGACAAAAAGAAAAAAATTTTGCAAAATGTAAGTATGTTTACTCCCACTTTTTTTTCGAAAAAAGCAATAACACTACACCAGCCTTTTAAAAGTGTGATCTCAAAATCGATTTAGTTTTTAAGACTTGCGCCAACCGTGAAACAAAATTTTTACTCCAAAAATTACAACAACACTCACGAAATTATTTTTTGTTCAAAGAGCAAAGAAAAAATGGTTTTTTTTTATAGATTTTTCGAAAGCAATCAATTCTATATTGATAACTACAGATAGGGTCACACAATCGAAATCGAAGAAAATCCCAACAACCCCCACTGCTATTGATTTTTTAGAATTATCTTATGTGTAACTTCAAACGCGCCTTATAGGAGAAAAGAAAAATTAAGAATGAAACTACTCACAACACCGAGTCCCGTAAGGGTTTTATTACAACTGAAATGTATCTGTGGGCGAATGTATGGGTGATGTTGATGAAGATTGCCAGTTGCGGTGGCTGGCATGGCATGGCATGGCAGTGGCGTCAAACGCGCCGGTCGATATTTTTCACACTATCTGAAGTTCGCAATACCAGGTCATACCGATATCAACAAAATGAAAACAGGGTGGAAATGAAACAAGCATTGAAGTTGATTCATGTGCAGTGTATGCACGGAGGATATACTCGTACATTAAAAGAACTGAATGAATCATTTTGAAAATGAATCATTTGAAATTGCGCTTCGATATTCATATGTATGTTATGTCATGATGACAGCGAACGAAAGTTGGTATACTATACATACCGCCTTGATCAAAAAGTTCCCGGTGGCGTCACCGTGTAGCGCTTCCATTGTTCCGATTTGAGTTTTATTTTTTTTTAAGTTGGTACATTTGTTGTTGAAATTCCCTCTAAGTCTTAGCGTCATAGCTTGACATCTGCAAAAGTTACGTAGCCAAGAGTACATCTCTCTCTGTGGATGTTGGCGATTTTTTACAATTTTAGAAATGGATTTAAATTTGCAACAACGAACTTGTATTAAATTTTGCGTAAAAAACGGATTTAATGGTGCGTGAACGTTGGAAATGTTGGAAAAGTGTTTCGGCAACGATTCTCTAAAGAAAACGGTCGTTCACCAGTGGCACGAGCGGTTCAAAAGTGGTCGTGAGTTAATCAAAGATGATGAACGCAGTGGCAGACCATCCACATCGAAAACCGACGAAATCTTTGCTGAAGTAAAAGATATGTTGGTCAATAACCGCAAATTATTGATCAGCAGACAGATAGCGGAGGACTTGAACATTGCCTATGGATTCGTCCAAGACATATTGGTTAATGATTTGGGTTTCCGTCGTGTAGCAGAAAAGTTGGTGCCAATTTCATGCAAATAAGAGACCGTGTTGACGTCGTTGAAGAGATGATTTGCGAGGCTGAATCCGATCCCACATTCATTAAAAGGATCATTACTGGAGACGAGACGTGGGTTTATGAGTACGACAAGCAATCCAGACATCAGGCAAGTGAATAATGCTCACCAAATGGGCCGAGACCAAAAAAACCACGTCGTTTTCAGTCAAAAAAGAAGGCAATGCTCACGGTTTTCATGGATTACAACGGTTTAGTGAATCATGAATTTTTGCCAGAAGGCCAGACAGTAAACAAAGAGTATTATTTGGGCGTTATAAGACGTTTGCGTGAAGCAATTCGCCGTAAGAAATCAGAATTATGGGCACCATGATAGCGAACCGTCGAACAGTCTATCATGATAAGTAATTTTTTGACGAAAAATGCAACAAATACCAAACACTCACCGAATTCACCTGATTTGGCTCCCTATGACTTCTTTCTGTTCAATCGAGTTAAAAAACCACTACGGGGAACACGTTTCACTTTCGCCAAATTATCATAATTACAATATATATTATCACTAATCTACAATAGAAAATGAGCAAATAAAAAGGTTTATAATAAAAAAGAGCAATATTCTACAAAAAAAAGAAGATACTGATCTTTAAATAATACAATTCAATATGCCCTTTATTTTCGATCATGAAGGCGAAAATTTGCTGATGCTTCGGCCAGTTTTTCAACTTGGATTTTGCAAAGTATTGAACATGAAAATACTAGCTTCTTCTGTTAAACTGAAAATTTTCCACTGCCGATATTTTAGCATGGACACATCTCCAAATAATACGCGTACTTCCTATTAAACAACATTTTGTTACAATCGCTAACATTCGTAATATTTTTATATTTTTTGGTATCGTTTTACTGCTATAAAAAGTGAATTTTTAAAAGCAATGTAACTTTTATTTTTAAGAAATAATTTCAGGAATTGAGTTTGAATCAAAATTCTTCATTAATTATAAAAAATGTAAAGATCACCTTCTATTTTGAACATGACTAAAGCACTCATTTGGTTTCTTTCGAGAATTCGAGGCTGTATCTCATCAAAACACTCTGAATATTGGCTTCAAGACTAAATTATTAGTGTAATTGAACTTGTATTCTAGGCGACCACTCATCTTACATGAAGTTAGTTGGCTGAAAAATAGAATGGAATTGAACCCCAAACCATTCGATTTGGAAGCTAATACACAAGCAATTGAGCTACGGCCAACCACAAGGCCATCCACCCGGCTATTGCGGAAGCTGTTCATTAGTTGGTTATTCGGGCTGGCTCTCTCCTTTTTCCAAACTTGGTATCGTCTTGCAAATTTGCGCACTGCTGTTCTCATTGTTCCAATATTTATTTCTTAGTTCTGCGATCGTTCTGGTGGCTGCAGGCTCGATGGTAAAAGTCCATTACCAGCTGAGTGGCGTGATGATCTTTTGGACGTATAACTGTTGGACGAGTGTAGGTGGGAACTATTATTTATTTAAATGATGCCATCTTCATCTAGGTAGGGAGTAAACTTCCAGAGACTGTTTGACCTGCTTATCCATACTCAATGCCTGATACTCGCGCTCGTACTTGTTCATTTGTGCTGCTCGATAGGTAGCCGTTTCCACTTTCCTCAGTCCCCTTGCTACCGTCCCTTTTTGCGAAGGGTCAGCAACGTTGTTGCTTGTAAAATTATTTATACAAGCCTATGACCCTATTGAAACGAACGAAACTTCAATATTGTTTAAAGATTTTGCCATGGTTTACTATCAGTAGGATCGTATTCGGTCGAAGTTCTTCTTCTGTGCTCTCGAAAGTTTCAGCTCGTGGTCACCCGGTTTCACCACGAATTTTTGGACCTTTGAATCAAAACGATTCCTGTTTGCCACAAAATATTCCGTATGGATGTCTGCCGGGAACTCCGAAGGTTCACTGTGATCCAGAATCTCGTACACACAATAAGTAACAAAAGGCTTGCAAATTAGGTGATCTGACCATATCCATGATAGCACTGTTTTCGAGTCGGTATATATCACAATTCTACGAAGTTTAATATTGTAGCATCGAATAACCATGTTACATAAGCGCGACGCCTGAAACTCAAGCCGTTGGATTAATGTGAGTTTTAAAGGAGCCACTTCATCTTTCCGGCTAACAACGCCAACTGCTCCACTCTGGTTTCTTTGGAAATTCCCAACGGTTACTTAAACCGTTAAAATGTGCAGCTCAACTTACGTTGTCGCAAACAACTTGCTATAGCACCTGGATAGCCGTAGGCTCTGCACCAGATAGCATTGGTCTCATCTGAAATCTGTTCTCCTTCTGTTCGCAATTTTTTCTTGGTCGCTTCACCGTCTATCAGTTACCCTCTAAAGGATATGGTATGATCCTCCATTATTTTCACATACTCATTACAAAATCCTTCATTTTTCTGGAACTTCTCCTCCAAGGTTAGAAATGTTTATTACGGCTATTCCGATAGGACCACACCATTATTTTCTCAGAGTAATCTTGTCGCAAAACATTCTACTATTACACCAGCTTGCTAGCTCTTCAGATCTTGAGCTTGGTTCCAAGCTATCCAACACGATGTAGTCTCTTACCAGCTGCTCTATAGCATCTCTCCGTGGTGCTTGAATAAAGAGTAATCGTCCTCCTTCAGCACAGTTTCCGCTTCAAGACCCGTGGACAACCCACTTTGTTCTACTACAGCCGGACGTTTCCAACCATCCGCGATAACCTTTTTGGGGACACAGAAATAAACATTATCTAGTTCAAATAGCGGTTATGGAGTAACCACTTTATACTCGGCGATCGGGGACTCTTTTCGTATGGCGATATGTTGTATGAAGTTACGTGATGCTTAAGATTGGGCTTGGTAATTGAACTGTTCTTAAATCCTTTATGAAGTTTATGCATTTTGGACGAACACTCGAGATTACTATGAGTATATCCATTCGTCTTGACTTCTCGAATGTCTTTCCGTTCTCAAATCACTGCAGCTCCAGATTTTCTGCTACTAGATGATCCGCTAACCTTTGTTTATAAGTGAGACTGCTGAGCTCTCGTAAAGCAAAGCAAAGCAACGAACTTTCTTAGCTTTAGCTGAAAAAATCACTAGAGAAAATTTTGAACGAAAGCTTTAAACTAGAAGATCGCATTATGGAATTTGTTAAGACATAGAGAATGTAAAAACTCATGAACCTCTTTTAAGCAGTTCTTTTTAACCGCATTTATGCTGCAGACCACAGATTACATCTCACCTAAGCGGTTGAAATACAACGAGAAATCGTATGCTTCCCTCCACATACCTTGTATCCTTCGATAGCATAGCCTGCTTGGAAGGATCTAACTCTCCCCCTTTCCTGATCCCCGCAGACGGAGTATATCCGGGAATACAGATTGATCCAACCAGCTCCTGAAGGCACTTGCTGAAACAATTTACTGTTGAAGAAGCCGCGCCTGGAGGATGTCACGGCCATTAAAGAGGGATTACACAAATATTCGGTTTTCAGTTATTAGTTTCAGAATCCTTACTGTGGTTATTTCGCTAATCATCAGTTGGTCAAGCCTCCCTTCTAACAACAGACCCTTGCAGTCCCAACATATTTTGACATTCTCTATATCCAAACTCCATCTAGGTCATCTCAAATGGCTCGATACGTTTGGCAGAAGTGTGCACAGACTTATTGCTTGCTCCAGCCTAGGTGGTTATGACTGGCGGCTTAGTTCACTTAGAATGTTCACAAACACGGGGTTACCGCACTCGTTGGTGTCGACGTTGAAGATTGATTGATTGATTGATACAATTTGGGCCTCTTGGCTCTTGGTCTATGGTGTCCATGATGTCATGACTATCAATATCGGCTTCTTTGTCGCTTTGGACATCTCCGCCCTTGAACTCAGTTTCCGGTGGCATTTGCGATAGCAACTTGATCACTGTAACTATCTTTGCTCCACTCAAAGGCTCTTATCTGTATAACAGTTCGCTGGTACGAGTACGTCACATGGGGACTTAAAGTTTCCTGGTGCGATTATCTTGTGAATCCTCTGCTGTTTATTCCTTGCGACTCCACTGCGGTCCTCTGGTGAATGTCTCGTTCCGTTTCGCATTGCGAAACTTTGCTATATTCCATGTTGCAAGCTGGACGATATAGCCGTATTACCTTTGGCGACAAGCTGACCAATTTTCTTGCACAGGCGCAGTAGACTAGCAATAATCCAGGCAGATAAAAATTCAAGCAAAGGTAAAAATAAAAATAATAAATAAATACCTTTGGTTAGAATTGATAATAATTTTTTTTCTGTTGGGGAATATTGACATTATATAAACAGGATGATAATAGATTTTTAATTACACCTTGCGTCCTCTTCCCGCTGGAGTGACAAAATCTAAATGATGTTTGAAAACCGGATACGATGATAGATTGTCTTAACCCATTGAACTGTTTCAAGAACCGAACTCGAAATGACACTGAATACAGAATCAGACTGACACTTAAGGAGTAGACACTAATTGTTTTTAGGAGTAGTAGTTTGCTACAACAATTGAATGTAATACAATAATTAACTGTAATAATATTAGGTATGTAATTTAATTCGTGCGGGTTTTTTTTTTTCAAAATTTGAACGTTTATTTAAGAAAAACATGTTCAATAGTATTATTCAAAGTATTACCCATCTAAAGCTATAATATTTTCCAATCTTTTTTTCAATTTGTGGATCCCATCCCAAAAGAACTGCACCGGCTTGGCAGCCAAGAATGAATCAAGCCAATTTTTGATATTCTGCTCTGATGTGAACCGTATTTCAGTGAGGGCGTTCTGCATCGACCGGAACAAATGGTTCCCATCCACTGTTTTCCAAATAGTTCTTAACTGGAATAGCAACGTGGGGCCGAGCGCTGTCATGATGGAAAGTTATTGCTTCGTGTCTGGTCGCATATTCCGGGCGTTTTTCGGCTACTGACCTTTTCAAACGGATTAATTGTGTTCGGTAGCGTTGTCCATTGATGGTTTCACCCGGTTTTAGCAGCTCATAATACAGCACATCCATCTGATCCCACCAAATACAGAGCATTACATTCGCACCATGGATATTCGGCTTTGCCGTTGATTTGGCACATATTGTATAATTTTTTGCGCTTGGGGTTGTCGTAATGGATCCATTTTTCATCCGATGCAAAAATGACTTCTTTTGTGGCGTTCCAGCAGCATTTCGGACATCCAAAACCGCCTTTCGACGTCTCGCGGCTTGAGTTCATATGGAACCCAATTTCCCTGCTTTTGAATATATACAGCTGATTTTAAACGTTTTGAAATGGCTCCTTGAGTGACACCCAAAGATTCTGCGAGCTCTTCTTGCGTTTGGCAACACTCTTCATAGAGTAATGCTTCCAGTTCTTCATCTTCAAACTTTTCTGGCTGCCCAGGACGTTCATCGTCTTCCAAGCCAAAACCACCACTTTTAAATCGTGCAAATCACTTTTGGCACGTTCGCTCAGCTAGCGCATGTTCACCATAAACTTCTACCAAAATACGATGACTTTCGGCAGCAGTTTTCTTCATATTAAAGTAATGAAGAAGAACTCCCCGCAAAAACACTTTTTCAGGCACAAAGTTCGACATATTTGAGTGAAAAAAAATTATTGTTGTTTTCGTTTCAAATGAATGACATATACTGAAATGACGTACAATGACAGTAGCTTTCCAACGCATGTTCCAATGGAATAATAGCAATGGAATAATACAAGTTATGCCATCTCTTGGCAAACCCAATAATTAACTGTAACGTGAACACCAACCTTATCAAATAGTGCACTTCGTGGGTGTAATTAAGTCCCATAAGTTTCTATTGGAAACGCCCTTCGTCTTTATTGTCAAACACTTCGATACGTTTGTTAAGGCAGGACGAATGACTGTAGTATAATTTAAGCGGCCTATTACAACTTCAAAATGGTGCGTAGCTTTCGCGTCATTGAAGCCTCCTCACTCTGTGTCCATTGCCATTGTAATGATGGTTAACGATAGACGGTCCAATTTCAATTAGTACTTCGGTACGATATGCGGGTCTTTGGAAGTGTCATTATGTTTCAAGAGTCGGCATTGGTTGTAAAATCTTGTGTCACATTTGGCTTTATACAATGGAACAAGAAAGCTCACCGTCTACTTCTTACACTTGTGGGAACACTTCATCGCTGAATGAATGTTTGCAACAAGTGGATTAGTATATAAGATAGTGTAAGAATAATTATTTATTTAATTGGCTCCCGAGCAGAGACCGCGAAATGTTGTGAAGTTAGTGTTTTTTTTTTTTATAAAAAAACCTTAAGTAGCCGAAGTGCCTTTCGCGTTTAAGAAATTAACAAGTTTTTTTTTTACACAAGTGAAGTCAAACGACTCAAAAAACCGCCGTACACCTTTTCATTTCACACCTACAAGTCCATCTCAGTGCGGTCATGATGTAGTGAAAAAATAAGGGTCCTGGAGAAGCCCACAGTTAGACATTAGTGAACGGTAAGAGCATACGTAAGTGAACACTGAGCTAATCAAAACTATTGGACAAAACGGAAGCTCGCTACTAGCTAGCTGCACCGCCCGACCGACAATCAACTTCAACCCGAGCAGCAATGGAATCGCTGGACATGAAAGCAATCATTATTTTGTAAGAAATTCTTAAAAGTATTTTTCTTGAATAAATAAGGAATATGAACTTTATACAAAATTAGAATGAAAACATTTAGTAATTGTGAAGCAAACAAATGTTTATGAAATATTTTTTGATTAGAGAAAATTATTACAAATAATGAATATTTCATTATATACTAAAAAATATGAAAAAAGGTTAAGAAACACGGAAGGAAATAAATACATATATATAAATTTATATTAAAAATATAATCATAATTTATTTTCCTTATATTTTACTGTCTTAACTTTCGTTTGTTATCTATATTTTTACTGCTTTGTTGTTTATAACCCTCAAACAATATCAACAACTTTAAGAGCAACCAATGATTCAGGTGCTCACGCCGCGTCCCCCAATGCTTATGCATTGGAGGCACGTGACACTGATCCAATAGTACTAGTTCCCAATTCCTCCTACCAATCAATATCATCCCATTCCGATGAAACTTCAGAAATTCGATTAATCCCAGAATTGCACTTGCTTATTACTTCTATTGTGGGTAAAATGCTTGATAAAAAAAGGTCGACGCATGATTGAAAATATTCTTAACCCTAACGCAGACCATTTTCCTGGTGTGGAGGCCAGGCATTACATCTCTGCCTTAAATTAGAGAACCAGAATTTTAGAACAAATCATTTATTTTATTTATTTTTAGAAGTAATTTACAAAATAAATTCATAAATTAATTTACAAAAGGCATCTGGATAGCCAGGCCATATAATGCCGTCTTTTTGTTGAAAATAATTGTTGCAAAAATATACCATTACTTACATTTATGTACATTAAAAAAATATGTTAATAATGATGTTTTGATTAAAAGAAAAGAAAAATAGGCAGATGTGGCATCTTTTATACGTTGGAGTGACTTTTTGTCTGACGGGGTTAAGATTTCGGCTAGTTACTTGGCGATATTATCTGAAGTTTTATCAATTTGGCGAAAGAGAGGACATTCAACCAAAGTATGCCAAACACTCCTCCGGAGTTTCACCAATATAATAATGTTGAGAACTGAAGAGAGCTTTTACAACTCTGATTCGCAGAAGCTTTACGCAATCTTTTCTGTTAAGTGCTTGATTGTACGGAATCCGGGAATACGCAGGGTGATGTTTTCGCAGAAGAGTTTTCCCGAGATTCAGTCAGATTTTTTCTTTGCTGGTGGATAAATATTTTTTGGATGACGTAACTGCAGCATCATTTCCCCTGATTCCACAGTGTCCAGGTATCCATACAAGGATGATGTTTTTGTTAGAGTACAAAAAACTTCGGACGAGCTCCAAAGAAGGACATTTATTCGTCTCGTTTTTAAAACCCATGAAAATACCCAGATTATCCATATAAATTAGAGATCGGCCAGTGTGGTTTTGAGCAACAGAAATACCTTTATAGATTGTAATAGACAGCTTTATAGACAGTAATGTAGCTGTCAGCAGATTGTGGTAAAAGTCCTTGGTGAATAATGGATATCTGTGTATTTTGTTGTAATTGAATGACTGCATATGAGCACCAGTTATTTTCCTTATTTTAACCATCTGTGTAGAATATTCTATCAGCATCGATAGTACTGAACATTTCTTTATGTTTTATCCGGGGTATTTTCCTTTTTAAAGTTGGCGAGCTTAGTGTTTATCGGTTATAAGTTTCTTTTCCAAAAGGGTGGATTATCTGTTTTCATAGGGATATCCCATGAAGAAGTGCTTTGAGGAGATAAGAGTGATTCCATTTTAATAAGAGCTGAAACGAAATTCTTTCTATGAGATTTTTTTCGTGGAAATTGCTTCTTTAGCAGCCTTGAACACGGAATGTGTTAAATCTGCCAATGCCTTGCTAGTTGTTAACAGCTCTTCTTTTTCCTAAATTTTCATAGATACATACCCTGCTTCTAGTCTAAGAGCTTCAGCCTTTGTGGCTCTTAAGGCTCCTGACGCTGTTCGAAAATATTCGTTGTTAATATTTTTGTTTGTTGTCCATATAAATGTAGTCAAACTATGTTGTAGCGGACCTTCAACCAATGTTTTCGCTGTTTGCAGTGCGGTTTCAATATGTGGTTCTTTTGACTTTGAGCATATCATTTTCAATACGTTGTTTCGTCGTTTCAGTTGGTTGACTAAATTCTTAATATGGGTGTTCCCTTTCAAATTTCCGCAAAAAGTTAATCCCAGAATTTTTATATCTTTTTTTTAAGTAATGGTTGTACCCCCCAAGAACAAGTGGATTGCCAGTGCATTTTCTTTTTCTGTTTTTGATGGAGGAATAATTGCACCCCTTTCTTGAGCCCAGTTATTAAAGATTGTCAAATCAGTTTTTTCCAAAGTGTCCTTCACCTGGTTAGGATCACCAGACGTAACCACATAAATGTTATCAGCGTATACTCCAACGAAATCGAGTTTTTGTATTGTTTGGGTGAGTTTAACTACAAGAGAGTCAATGTAAAAAACAAAGCAACTGAAATAGGAGACCCTTGAGTCATCCCATTATCCAAACTTACTGTTGATGAGTTACATCCGTCAACATTAACTCGGAAAGATCTATTACTCATAAAAGACATAATCACTTTAAGTATTGTCTTAGGAACATCCCATTTACAGAACTGCTTTATAACCGGTACCATCATAGCTCTATCAAATGCCTTTTCCAAGTCGGATGACATGACTACATGTCATGTGTTTGGTTTTTGATAGGTTATCAGCGAGTTTATGCTCTAAAAGGTGTATGAGCGTCGAGACCCCACATTTTTGGTCTAAAACCATGTTGTTCTGGACTAGCCTTTTCTTCCATTTGCCAACTTATTCGTTTCGCTATAATTTTTTCAAAAATTTTACAGAGAACGGGGAGAAGGGAAATTGAGCGGTATTCATTGAAATCTTGATGATTTCGTTAAAAGTTACAGTTGACGGAATACTATTATAAAGCGAACAAATTCTATCTTCAAGGCTGACAACGCATAATTTAACCATTTTATAGAAGATTTTGTCCTTGCCTGGGCTGGTTGCTTTTGCAATAGTTTCTGCCTCTATTTGTAATTTTTTTCCTAAAAGCATGTAAGGGAAACTTCGGTCTGACTTAGGAGAGCGAAGAGACCTAATCCTTCCTCACAAGGTTTTTATATCCAGTGCCGGATTCATTGTGCTTATGAAATTTTCTCATACAGCTCTTTTGGCACAAATTGATTCTCATCTAAGTTTGCAACACATTTTTCTATATGCTACGCAGTTGTCATTGGTAGAGTACTTGCGAGCTTTTTTCCAAGCCTTACTCTTCTCCTTTACCAAATTTTTTATTGCTCGCCTAATCCAGATAGGGTTGCTTTAAGACATACAGGTTTCGTAGTTGGGACGGATTTTGTGCGGCAGTTCTACTGATTTTTTTTATTTTTGGTTGGTGTTATCAGTTTTGGGAATTTTCGATGTAAAATTTTGTGTTGCAATCTTAAATAAATTCCAGCAAGCAAGTTATTCTTTGAATCGAGGAGTAAATTTGGGGGTCGATCTTTGTTCTGGAGCGAATACAATTATTGGTATATATCTCTACTTTCTATATGAGCCAGTGTCTCCCAATGCAGAAAGAGTGCTATATCCTGGGTTGCGAAGGTGACATCAATTGCAGAAAAGGTGTTTCTAGTAATGAAAAAAATTGGGGATCCATCATTCAAAGTTATGAGTCCACGATCATTGGCGAAAGTTTCAAGCCAGGTTTCTGCAGCGTTTGCAGTGGATGAACCCCATAAAGTGTTATGGGCGTTCATATCACCCATTATTATGTGGTAACAGTCCATGTTACCTGTGGGAATACTATCAAGGATATTCGAATAATTTGTACACATCATGTTGCCTACAGATGTTTGTTATTTTGATAGTCTTTCTGCCAGGAATTTCGATATTTTGATTTACTTAATTTGTAAAAGATGTGATATGTTGGTTTATTGGGATGTTTCGTAATTTTTTATCTTAAAGAAAATTTTGTTTTTTGCAATGATATGGGTTTCTTGCAAGGTAATGATGTCTGGTTTGTATTTTGCTATTAAAAGTTCAAGGGCATGTTTATTGTTGAAGAAATGTTCCAATGTTCCATTGGAAGATTAGTGAATCCATAGCCAACAGAGTCGATATTGTAGTTGGGGCTCCTTTTCTAAGAGTAATGTATTTTGTGGGTTTCCACTTAGTCGTTGTGATAGGACGAGGAACACTGAGGTGAGTTCTCTGTACCTAAATCCAAATCAATATCATATGTATAGGAGTCAGCAGAGAGTTGGATATATCACTGTTCTTTCTTTTTAGTAATATCAACACAATTTTCTATATTTTTAGATATTGATGAGCATGCGGTGGTAATAAGCGGTTGAGTTGATCGGCTCGATGAGGTATTATGATTTTTTTTTTTTTTTTTGAGTAGTTTGGAGATCTTGTGTAGTGGTTTTATTATTACTGTACTTAACATTTGTTTGTATTGGCGATGTTTGAGAAATTAAGTGAACATTTTCCTGAGCTTTGCGTTCGGCTGCGGTGGGTACTGAGTAATTCTGTGAGCGACTTTGTTGATCAAACAGTTTGGTTCTCCCTACACGAAATGTTATCAACTCTGACATTGTCGGTTTTTCTCCATTGCACTTTCTTGAAACAGGTAGCTGATGTAGAGAGGGGTTTTCATTATACGATGGCGCTCCCAGAAGTACCCAACAAAGAAAACACAAAAATGTTGGAAAAAATTTATTTATTTTTCAACATAATCGCTTTTCAGCTCAATACACTTTTCCCAGCGATGTTCAAAAAGTTCGATACCCGTTTTATAATAAGAACTGTCTTACACCTCAAAATAGCCATTAACAGCCGACATCACTTCTTCATCGTTGGAAAATCTTTGATCACTGCCATTTTTTCAAGTTTAGGAACAGAAAATAATCCGAGGGAGCTAAATCTATCGAAAAGGGTGCATAAGGTAGCAATTCAAACTTTAATTCATTAATTTTGGCCATTGAAATAACGAATTTGTGAGCTGGTGCATTGCCTTGATAGATAGTCAAGGAAAATTATCCCACGCGCATCCCAAAAAATCAACGCCATGACCTTGCCTGCAGATGAAACGGTCTTTGCATTCTTTGGAGCCGGTTCTCCCTTTTGAATCTATTTTGATTGTTCTTTTGTCTCGAGTGTAAAATGATGGACCCATGTTTCATTCATTGTCATGTCCAAATTTTCAAATAATATGCGATGTACGGCACTTTTTGAAATGCCTACGATGTCTGCTGGCTCGCGCGCTTTTAATCGACGATCATCCAGTACCGCTTTGTGGATTTTCTTCACCAATTCTGGAGTCGTCACCTCATTTGGTCGACCACTGCGATGCTCGTCTTGGCAGCTCGTACGACCTCGTTTAAACTCAGCAACCCCAAATTTAACTGTTGTAAACGAAGGTACAGACTCACCCAGAGTAGAATCCAATTCAACTTATATATTGATTGGACTGGACCATTTTTACAAATTCACTGACAACGTTCACTATTGATGGCTACCAAACAAATACCAAGCAATGTGGCGCTTTCAAACTTGAAAAATATACTTTATAGACTGCGGACTTTCTAATACCATATCTTAGTCCAGACGTCGCGAAGAATACAGCGACGATTAGCTTAGATTTTGTTGATCGATTTATAGCGAAGAAATGCAGGGCAGGCGGGGTCTTATGGTGTGTGGCTTTCTTCTTTGCAATTTATGCAGTAAGCACGAGTGCATTCGTTGTGAAGTGGAGGAAGAGAGCAATTTTTGCAGAGTTTTTGGTGTGGCCAAGTCTTTGATATGTCACACAACGCATGGGGTTAGGTATGTATTTTTCTACTTTGCAATTTACCCATCCAATTTTGAAGTCGTTTGGTCTGTGAATCAGGTAGAATGTAACTTAGCGCCTGTTGCAACTAAAACATCATTATATTTTTCTCTCATCATTTTCATGATTTTCTTGACGCCAATAACTTTGAATCTTTCAAGTTCTAACAACAATTCCTCTTCCGTTATTTCCATGATGAGTTTTGAGAAAATTCCTTGAATTGAATTGAGACTTAAGTGGTTGGTTACCTTGACTGGCATTGAGTCAATTCGTTTTGCTTTGAGGAATTTTTCCGCTGTGTGAACATTTTTGACTTTTAGAAGTAAGTCTCCAGACTTTAATGCTTTAACTTAAATTATATCTTTCGATATATGCTCAAGACCACGATTTATCTGAATGGGGTTATATGATGAAAGAGGGTTAAGATGTTCTCCGGGTTTTTCATTCCAGCTATCGGAATATAGCGCGGGATATTATCATTACTTTTAAGTGCAGGCAATACTGGGTATGCTTCGTCATCTAGTTTAGTGCATTTGGGGTTACATCTCTGGTTATTGCTCAGGTTTTAATAATCTACCTCGGGCGGTAAGCCTACAAACCAGTTCTGGCAAGGGAGGTTATTTGGCGCAGATGTGTTTTTTTTTTTTTTTTTTGTTTGTTTGTTTATTAGAAACTAACCCCCAGGGAGTACGACAAAATGGAAAAAAAACTAAAAGTTTTAGTGAAGAAAATAGACTGAACTTTCACAAATCATAAATTCCTTGAAGCAACACATGTGAACACGGCGTTTGTCAGAACAAGGACAGAAAAAGACATTTTTATGAATTTTTTCTGAAAAGGTATTTTATTTTACAAAAACAAAAAGAATATGTGCATTTAGTGGCAATATCTAAGTTTATAATGGCACTAATGATTTGTAAAAATATCGATCTAGTGTACTCCTGCAGACGATCTCCTGAAGGTCCTCCAGAAAAATGTGTTTGGCAGTGATCCCGGTATTTCCGGTTTAATAATTATTCAAAATGTTATTCCTTCGATCAATACATGAGAAATATGTCTGAGAAGGTTGTGTTAAAATTTTAAACCGATCGGTTGAGCAGTTATTTTTAAGAAAACTTGATCACTGACTTCGAAAATATAGTTTTGAGAAAAACGCGTTGAAAGTTTCAGAGGAAGCTTACACATAGATACATTTCTTTTTTTTACTTACATGGAGTCATCCATTACAGGGGTATAAGATGGAGCTTCCGTTGCATCAGCAGCTTCTAGTACCTCGAGTTGATGTTGCCAACGAGCCATTTTTCTCCATACCCCCATGCACTCTCAAGTCAGAGATCATGACGCGCACGCACCAAAACTAATTTCAGCTGTGTCAGCTGTTTTTGGATTAAACATATTTTTCCTTCATTTAGATCAAGATAAGTACACTTTTTCAGTTGCTCTTTCTTTTCTACTACACTTTTTTAACAGTTGAGACGTCCTTACAAATATACGTATATCCCGAAATACTTACGTACATTACGAGAATAAAAAAAATGATTTTTTAAAAATTCTATCGTATTCGTATAACTCCTTAATTTGCACATATGGCTAGCATAATTATCGTCCAAACCAACTGCAGTAAACCAGGAAAAACAGAAATAGACCAAATCATTTCCAAGATTAAGGTAATGGAACACATAACCAAAAATCCTCTGTCCTCGAGACAATATCAGCAATAAAACAAGAGCCTCTATCTCAAGGACACAGTGCGCAAGCTTAGGATGTTCATCATCCAAATAAGACAAGAGCACAGACACAGCAAAGTCAACAAACTGGAAAGCAACATTAAAATTACCACATTGCTGAATGCCAAGAGGAAATTTGTGCATGCTGTGGAAATTTAAATGATGAACAAATAGAACAACATCCCAGAGATGCAAACGAGCCCCATTGCTTGAATGAACAGATAGCCCTAGAATTGGAACATTGCGATATAGATTTTTTAGGCTAAACGGCTCTTCCTTATTTTTTTTTCGATTGCAAGATGAAAAGTGGAGATATTCTAAAATTTTTCGTTGACACGGGATCCTTAAAAGTTATATACCGTCTTCTCTTGACACAAAACCTTTACA
The DNA here is from genome assembly GCA_907269105.1 of Volucella inanis. Classification (NCBI taxonomy): domain Eukaryota; kingdom Metazoa; phylum Arthropoda; class Insecta; order Diptera; family Syrphidae; genus Volucella; species Volucella inanis. Next base: position 78,849,776 of record OU026157.1, read on the forward strand.
AAATGAACAAAATGTTAAGACTGATAACTTGACACTTACTCAGAAAAATCTTTTAAGCCCAATTGATTAATTGTTAATCATTTTCAAGATCTGTTTCCGAAACTGACGAAAGGCTTACATTTACAACTAAGGTTGTGACAAAATTAGAACCTACACTGATTCACTCGAATACAGTAAATACTAACCTTTCCCCATGTCACTTAATTCAGAAGTCGAAAGTCAAAAACTTATTCAAGGAGCTTTCAGATCTCCATACTATCCACCCGTGTGGATTCCTTGGGATCAAAACAATACCGAATGGTTGTCGATTATAGGAAGCTGAATAGCATCACTATAGCTGATCGTTACCTCATTCCTGAAACTAACAAATTGCGTTGAAAGAATCTGATATAGAAAAGACTACATTTTCCATAAATAATGGAAAATATGAAAAAATGGAAAAAAGAAAAATTCCTTTTTGCCTCAAAACCGCGCCTTTAATCATTCAAAGGGCACTCGATCACATCCTTCGAGACCATATCGGTAAAACTTATCGACGATATAATAATTTTTATCAAAACTGAAAATGAACATGCCTAGCGCATAGGAGAAGTTTTTAAAACACTCATGGACGCTAACATGAAGATTCAGCTTGGTAAATTCCATTTTTTCAAGCAGTAAGTGGAACTCTTAGGATTTATCATTTCATCTGATGGAATACAAACCAACCCTGCAAAGGTTAAAACAATGCAAAGCTTACTATTACCTCAAACACTGAAAGATTTGCGTTTCTCTTTAGGTCTATCAGGCTGTGAAAACCCTGACAGACCTTTTAAGAGAGAAGGAAGGACGTGCGTCCAAAACCCAGTCCTCAAAAAATGAAATTTTTTTTACCCAACCGTATCAGATTCCTTTAACAAAATCAAAAATTCTCTCTCATTTCCAAAGATCTTATCCTTACATACCCCAATTTTACAATTTTAGCAAACTTTTCGAACTGACAACTGACGCGTCCAACAACGCCATTGTTGCTGTTTTATTCCAAGAGAAGAAGCCGCTAACACTTATTTCTCGAGCACTTAGTTTAACAGAGGGAAATTATGCAGCCAATGAGAAAGAGATGTTGGCAATAGTGTAGGCCCATTGTTCATTTCGTAATTACCTACTCGTATACGACTCAGCATGCGTTAAGATTTTTACTGACCACCAGCCCCTCACTTACGCGTTTAGTAGAAAAATAACAACAGCAAGATGAAGCGGTGGTAAGCAATCCTTGAGGAACACAATTATGAATTACAGTATAAATCAGGCAAAAGTAATGTCGTGGCAAATGCATTCTGATGCATAAATAAATTCCCTTACTCCCACAGAACATATCGACGAAAGTTGGACCATACTCTCATAATAAGCGTGGATGTGCCTATTAACGGTTTTAGAAACCAAAATCATTTCTCAAATCGGTCCAACCACGAATTTAAAATAACCTTCTCTATATATCATCGCCATAGAATTATAGTACCTGAGTATAACAAAGAGACACTTAAAATAATATTGAAAAAAATACTTAATTCCAGTGTCATAACATAACATAACAGGAATTTTACCTTCCAATATCAACTATAATGTAGGATTCACCCAATTACAGGTACGCGACATAGCCAACGAATCATAGCAGGAGGAAATAATCATCAACACACGCAAACGAGCTCATCATGCTAGAAGATGAACTGCAGATCAAGGTCTTTAAAACACCCGCTTTTCTAGAACGGTCAACGGCCAAATTTGTTTTCATCGGACATGATTTAAGTGCTCAATAGTTTTTTTTTTTTTTTTAATAGGGGATAAGAAAGTTAATTTTTGGAATACCAGGTGTACCGGTGTAAAGTGAGCGTTTTTTTTTTTGTGAAAATGGGAAAGTAAAAAACAATTTATTCAAAGTATTGGCCATTGCTAGCTACACATTTTTCCCATCTTTCAGGCAATTTGTGGATTCCACGCTAATAAAACTGTTCGTCTTTTGAAGCAAACCAAAAAATCACCCAATTTTCGACTTCCTCGTAGGATTCGAAGTGCTGCTCAGCTAATGCGTGTCCCATCGATGAAAACAAATGGTAGTCGGAAGGAGCACAGTCTGGTGAATACGGCGGATGGGGTAGCAGCTCCCAGCCAAGTGCTTTGGTTGTATCCTGAACCAGTTTTGCTATGTATGCAGGTGCATTGTCATGGAGCAAAATTACCTTGCCGTGTCTTTTGGCCCATTCTGGTCGTTTTTCGATCAATGCATGGTTCAATGCGATCTGTATTAACGGTTTCACCAGGTTTTAGGAGCTCGTGGTACACCACACCTTTCTGGTCCCACCAGACACACAGCATTGTCTTCTTGCCGAATCGATCTGGTTTTGCAGTCGAAGTTGATAGTTGTCTCAGTTTAACCATTTTTCATCGCCAGTAACAATTTGATGCAAAACTGATTTCTTTCGTGTCTTTCAAGCAAAATTTCACAAGTGGTTTTTCGGTTTTCCATCTGTCTTTCATTCAATTCATGTAGCACCCATTTTCCAGACTTTTGGATCTTTCCCATAGCTTTTAAACGGTCAGATATTGTTTGTTGTGCAACATTTAACATTTCTGCCATTTGTTTCTGACTTAAAGTGTCATCTTCATCCAATATTGTTTGCAATTCGGCGTCTTCAAACTTCTTGGGTGGTCTTCCACGTTCTTCATTTCTCACATCAAAATCGCTATCTCTGAACCGTTGCATGTTGCTTCTGATAATCACCATATGTCTCGACAATCATTCCATGCCACTCTGCAGCACTTTTCTTTAAATAAAAACAAAAAATTAATGCTTTCCGCAAGTCATCATTTTCTGGTACAAAATTCGACATTTTTAACACGATGAAAAAATATGATATTGTTTGATATGACAGGTGTCATTGCAACCAAAAAAAAAAAAAAAAAAAAGGCCCGTTCATAATAAGTGTTCCCTATCGACACATTTTGACGCTCACTTCATACCGGCACATACAACACCAGTTGTCAAAGCGATTTGCGCAGCGGGCGATTTGCAGCGTGTATGGATATTCAGCTTTAAACGCTGACACTTGTCAACGCTAATTTATATGCTTTCGTACCCACTACGTCCACCCACTACAGACGTGAGACGACAATCAAATCTTGGCTGCAATTACCGTTGACAGGCATTTGACGAGACAAGAGATCGCTCTGCGGTTTAACATCGCCCATACAATCATTTCGCAGAGACTAAAAAGGCTTGGAATGTCGAAAAAGGTAGATGTTTGGGTTCCTCACGAACTCAGTGAAGGAAACATTATGGATGGCATAATAGTCTGTGAGTCTTTCTTCAGATGAAACTCGCTTGAGGCTTTCCGGAAAAGAGTGATCACGGGAGACGAAAAGTGGGTGGTTTATCACAACATTCGTCATAAGAGGTCATAGGGCGCTCTTGGTCAAATTTACTTTACTTCGAGTTGCTTCCACGTAAGCTCCAACCTGCATCATTACCAACAGCCGGCGTATCCCATCCGTCAACGTAAACAATGATACCCAGAGGTTAGAAGACACACTCGTCATCAAGCACTTCAACACCACCGTCCGAGTTAACGAAGATCTGTTTAGAGAAGAAGAATGGCACTCAGTAAATAAACTTGCTTAAAATCAAAAATTACATTAACTCGATTATAAACACAAGTCTAGTTACGCTCCTGATCAGCTAAACGATAGTTTTTCCGTGTTATCGGAAATGGCGAAAATCGAAAGCTCAGAAAATAGTGGAAACCAATTAAGAACACATTCCAGCATCCATAACAATAGGTGTGCAAGATATACCTCAACATGTGAGGGCGCTAACCTCAAACGTGGGCTTTCGAAATGAAGGGTAGAGGCGTCACCACAAAAAACACACGCGTCAACACACAAAAAATTTACCATCCCCCTCAAATGCTGTTCTACCGTACTTCAACATCCGACTGCTGACACGAGCGTGTGGATCATGCGACACCTAATCGGCTATGCGCATTCCATCACGTATGGCAACCCTAACCTGATGACACCTGTGGGAACATTTTATCGCCGGATTAACAGCTGGTTAAACAGCGCTTATCTGGTTTATCATTTTTACTGCTTCGCTAACTTTTGCTTCCTTAAGCTCTGTTGTTTTGTTATTGTACGCTACGGCGCAGAAATTTTTCGTTATGCAATACGTTCAAGCACTCTTTTCATCCATTGCCAATTTCGTTGTTCCATTTCATATGGTCTGTAGTCTAATTCCAGACCCACTTTCTTGAAGGTTTACCTTTTGTCCTTTTCGTCCATTTTAGTTCCATCGCTAGACCACAACCTTACTTTATTTATATGAGGTGGCCTTAGAAATACTGACCAGAATTGACGAGTTGCATTTTTTATTGAAATTATTCCAAATACACGAATTTTACATAGTTTATGGCATTTCAATGCCATTTTTGCATATTTATTGCTCGCTCAGTGCTTGTAAGCCATTCAGACGGTCTGGATCTGGATTCTGTTGAACTGTTGAATACAATTTGTTAGTTAGTTTTCGCCTATTTCCATCAGTGGAATTTAAAACGTTTTCTTCGATGTTTTCTACTTAAATGGGAACATACAATACTCTTGTGTTGTGGAATTGTCAATATTGCTCACATAATCCAAATAATCATCTGCTAAAAGAACTGTATTTCTGTATTATACCTTCAGCTATCTCTTCATAACATAAAAACTAAATCGTTTGATGGATATGAAACATTTTATTCATATAAGTGTGTACTCGTATGTATATTTAAATACAATGTTTGCAAGCAGATCCTATGACCTTTATCCAAAATCGATTTATCTCTGACTCATTCTGCTTTAAATCCATCGCAGCTGACCTCATCTTAATTATGTAGTATCCCATGCTTTATATGTACTCTATTGTATATTCTATCACATTGAATTCATCTTTTCTAATTTTATCTGGCTTTTCCTCATTGATGGAGAATTCTTCTTTTGCTGTCATCGTCATTCCACGAATCGCTACGTATTTCTACCTGTGTATCAGAAAACAGATTTATCAAGTCTTGCCTTTTTAATGTTCATAATGTAGGTGAACAAATCTAACACAAATACTGGAAGTATCCTCTGCCAACACCTTCTCTTAGTCATGAATATGCCATATGTATATGTATATACTCATCAGTGTGCTAAAGCGTTTATATTTAAGATGCGCCTAATTTACGATAGGGATATCTATCATTCATATCATAACGGTTTACAATATATTTTAAGTAGATTTATAGTGTAAAAGGGTTACAACATCGTGGAATTTTCCAAAAAATATTGTATCAGTTTTGGTCAGCGTGTTCGATCTAACATCGCTCGGATATTTACTGTGTGGGAAAGTAAAATTCCTTGTTTACATCTTGTTTACGTAGATAAACCAGCAACTTTTGACGTTCGAAATACTTCACTTTCAACTTTAAATTTCTGCTTGTACAGAAAAAAGCACTTAGGTATACGCACATGTACAAATATGCTCGTGATAGAAGAAGACTACATATTTTTGATCAATGTTTTCACCAATAGTTTACACCTTACCAACGAAGCGATCGGAGATGGGCATAAGTTCATTATTGCACCAGACTAATTTTCCCCATAATTCGATATTACCGTTGCCAACAAGATTTCAAGTGCAATACAAAAAGGCATCTAACCATCTCCTGGCCTTTATACTATCTACTACAGTCTTCTGAAGTCATGTATCCAGCTAAGCTGCAAAAAGCTGTAGACTAGCATCTGCGTAGTTAATGAAGACTACTTCCTCGCTAAATGTGCCAGACCTATCCGCCTGACTTCCTTCTCTATTTAAACACCGAATTTAAAATGCAACACGATCTGCATGCAGAAGATCTTCTGAAGGTTAGCTTAGGCTAGAGTGGCTGTTTTAAATATCCACCAACTTAGGCCTATTGGCGCATTGTGATGCCACGTGGATCTATGATCCTTCTACTCTTGGAACCGATTTAAGCTTCTGACGAAGAGTCTATATCATTTAGATCGCTTAAGTCATTATAGAAGAAAATTACTTAGTGGAGTACTCGTAAACTAAAGATTGTCTCCTCCTCTTCGTCGTCCACGCAGCTCCTGCAAAATCGATTATAAAAGCACCAATGCCTCTTGCATGCTTGCCTATAGGAGAGTGTTTAGTGGTGATACCTTTGATAGCACTGAGATGTTTCCCATTTTGAAAGATCAACGTATTGGTCAGATTTGTTTGCTCGCTAGACATCTTGACCAAACAATCCACCGAAGGTTTCTTGTTCTATTTGAATCCAGCCTTAGTATAAGTTGGAATGTAGAGATTGGTATACCGTTGATACCTTTTTTAGGTAGAGTAGTCTACTTATTCCAATTTTGTCGAGTTCGTCGGCGCTATAATTCCTTGAAAAATCTCTTCGGCCCAACACTCAAAATAGGTGAATGTTGAACTGCTCGATTATCTCCATTAGAGATGAACGGCAATCAAGGGTGGTTTTAGAATTATGTGAGATTGAGTCCAGCGATTTAAAAGATGCGGATATCCTTTTCAGATATCACATTTTTCTTCAGCCAGGACAGGACTTCTTTAATCACAGAAATATTTGCCTGGAATTCCCTTCAGAGATTTGGAAAGGGGAAAGAAGATCTTGTCAAACTTTCCACCAAAATTTATTATACAGAGTTAATTGCGCAATTATGAGCACTTGTTGAGCAATTCTTTTCCTTTGAAAACACAGTTGTCGACAGAATATGTAGATGTATGTTTACTAAAGCTAATGAACATAATCTTAGTCATATGATGCGCTTGTGGTCAATATGTAATGGTTTGGATAATGTATGTTTGTCAACCTAGGGATATTTTGTTTTAAATCGCAGGTAGCTCTAGATATTCAGTATATCAAATGAATCACTATATTATATATCACTGTATCATTACTAGAATCACGAAGCTGACCGCGAGGGTTGGCACTCTTGACAAAAGCTCTTTCAGTTTTATACAAGCTCTTCATCAAAAGTGGACAAAGACTACTAATACTAATAAGGCAATACACGAGCTGTCATTCCAGTATAGTGAAGGCCAGACCACAATGATTATATGCTACGCTGACAATCAGAGTGCTTAGAGCTAAAACTAAAATCATGGATCGAAATATAAGTAATAAGTGGCAAATGAAAAAGACTCCTAAAATACTCGTACATATCTAGTATCAATTATACAATACAAAGTGGGAGTTGTTTTATACCACGGAATAATTCTTCACTTAGTTGTAAATCCTGTTCCAATCCTTCACAAATTAAGTACAGATAAAGGGCAACAACAAATAAAAATTGAAGAAAGCTTTAATGTTGAGTAAGGTTGGTATTTTGATTTTTTGAATGCAAAGTACGTTCAAGTGTAATTTCCTTACGGGTAAGGTTTTTTTTATTTTTATTTTATTTTATTGTTTCAAGGGGTGTTGAATCTGTAAAGATACCAGTAGCCTGAGCTACCAGCAAACATGATTAGCTAGCCTGATTGCTCGATTCTAGATTTAGGAACTAAACCAAACCCTACACTTCGCAGCTTGTTTTGCACGTTTGTTATGAATGTGCAAATCTCCACCCAATTTCCTTCTGACCGCAACATTTAGAAAACGTTTGCAATAGAAAATTGCATGCTCTGTGTCTTCCTCCTGATATGGGGATTCTGGGCAAAAAGATGAGCCATCGTGCCCGAAACGGTGTACATATTCTCCGTGTCTTCGGCTTATCTAGTTTTATGTTATCGGTATTAATTTAAACGTCTATCTGCCTTTTGTCTTATTAGTCCAACGTCATGCTGGCTCAAGATTTTTCTATTGTACGTGTATATTCTGAACGTCTCGTCTGAAAGGACGTCAAGAGATACCAATTATAACAAAGGCGACTCGCCCGATATGGTTCGAAAACCTTAGCGCGTATGGTCTGTATGTTGATGATAGTCACCTTTCGGACTCCTTCGTTCTTATTGCCTCTGGTTGTTACACTTTGCAAAGTAGAATTCTTTACGACAGGTTTGCCTGTGCTTTCGAGGCCTTTTCACATATATAACGTATATAACCTAAGTGGTTTTTGTACTGTAGTTTGTTGTCCAACATAACTCCAATATACTTAACTGTTTCTTTGGTATTGATGGTTTTGTTACCAATATAAAAATTGGCGAATTCAAAGGTTTGACCTGTTATAAGGACGATTTTATGTTCGGTTAGGTCCAATCCGGCGGAGATAGACCAATCTTTTACCTGATCGATTGCTATATTCGTTGCTCATTTAACTTCATATATCTGAAAATCCAATTATCGTTACTCCCCTGTGTAGCGTTAGTTATAGGACTCTGTTATACATTCTGGTCCATAACAGTGACTCGAGTACCGATCCCTGTGGGATCCCTGCACTAACTTTGTAGTATTTTACGCCTTTATCCGAATTGTATCTCAGCTTCCTGTTGTTGAAATGCTTCGTCACTATCCTCAGCATATAGTACATACATAGTACATATATATATATTAGCCCTTCGAATGATACCTAACTCGCAGAGTTGAAAGCGTTTTTAAAGTCCACCGTAATTACTGCACAGTACTCTTCTGTCCCATTGTTCCATCTTCTTCCCTCGACGGCGCAGTTTGCGATATCGACTACCGATCGTATGGAATCAACAGTTGAACGAGAGAGAGAGTCTACTGTCCTTCTTGCCCGCTGAATTTTGCACCAAGCGTGTAAGCATTTAGCCTGGAGTGCCTTTATTTTATCGTTCCATTAGTAACATGGCGAGGCATTAATGCATCGCACGTTGCTTTGATGATAGCTGTGAAATGAGAGGCACAATTTTCCGCTGTTCCACTCAGGGCCAAATATCCGTTTAACACCTCTTCGAAAGAAATGCCATCAAAAGATTTATCTTTCCATTTTGACCCCGTAAGTTTTGGAAAACTTTATGATTTCATTTCTTTTATCTCTATTAATACCGCCTGATCGCTATGACAATATTCCTTAATGATCCTTCATTTTATGGTAGGTAGAATAGAGTTGCTCGCAAAGATAATGTCGACGATAGAGGGCATTCCCGCTTTCCCACAAGTGTTAGTCCTACCACATTAACGACACTTATTATTAGGGGGCGAATGTTTCCAGTAGGGTCTGTCCTCTAGTCTGCTGCATAAAATTCGCCCCCTGCAACCACTAGGGACCTGTGGAGCGTATCCGCAGTCAGATTGTCTAGCATTTATTAGTATTTGGCTGAACGTTAAGTTGGATCTTGCATATAAGCATTTTCCATTTATTTTTTCCTGCACAAAGCCTTCTATTTGTTCGCTTGTTTCCACATGTTTAAATCGCTGTCTGTTTTGTATTGTCACAGATCTTATTGACACTTATAGGACTCGTTAATCATGACAACGTTCGGTCTTTCGTCCTTTGATGGTTATACAAGGATATTCTGGGCTATTTTACAGAGGTTCAGCTTTATTTTTATAATCTTATGATCATTTGCTTGTAATAGCTATCCGGTGTACTGGAGATCTGCTGTTGCAAACTACGAGCTTTATTTTGTCCGGATAGTCTTTCTTGCAAAAAATGTTGGATGGTTGTTGGTCGTAGTTCTTCGTATTGTGGTCTTCTATTCCGCATCTCCTGCATAGCATAGAGCGATCTTTTATGCTTCTGCATTGTGTAGCTATGTGACCGAACTCAATTGATTTTTTTAGCACTGTCTTTTCGCCGACTTGGCAGATAATACAGCCAATTTATTTTTCTTTCTGTTACATACCATTCTGCATAACGATGGGTAAGAGTACTTGAATTTACTTGATCTCCCAAGGCTGTGTTAATAATGCTTTTAAGTTCAGCTGTCTTGTCTCCTGCCTTCTTAAGCTGGATAAGAAGCTCTTTTTTTTTTTGCTTTTCTGATTCTAGATTCAGCCTCTCCAATCACCTCCACTGTAACTTTAGCATTAGGTTTTCCTTTACTTTCACGGATTTTTTCTTTAGTGAGACTTTACTTCTTGGCTTGCTTCATTTTTTTGACGGCTACGGACCAGGTGTCGTTATCATCCCTTATGGTTGGTTTGTCGGTTTTTCGGGGTTCAACTTTCTGGCCTTTCTCCGTTCTTTCCTAATTTCACGTACCCGCTGTTTAAGTGGTTAACTCCATCAGCTTCGTTAAGTTTATTTTGTTTGATAGTGTTCATAAAATACTCTAACGTAAAATATACTCGGGGACAACTTTAAATAAAAAAAATATTTAGGGTAACAGGTATTAATATTTCGATTTGCATAAATAAAATTTAATAAATAATATTTTATAAATAATAAATTATAAGCACTATTTTAAATTCCTTATAACTTCCTCATAGAGTAAGTTTTTAACATTTAAGGCCCATAGGAAATCCATATGATTAAACTCCTTATTTGGAACCAGATATTTCGTAATGGGATTTCCAAGATCCTTAAACAATTGTTCCACATTACTTGGTTGTACTAGTAAATCATTAAGTGAATAGTATATGTACACCGGCACTGTCACTTTTGTCATATTGTACTTAGGCGGTAAATGTTCCCTGTATAGCGCTAAATTCTTTGATACACTATAGCTATATGGAGCAAACCGATTTGTTTTGATTATCTGAATAAAATGTTTTATTTGCTTGGCTGAAGCACCTGCTGGATAGTGCCCAAGGATGACGGGAAACATTTTCTAGTTGTTTAAACAAAAAAAAATGAGTTAGAAAATAATATAGAAAAAATAATTATATAAATTAATGTACCAAATTAAATTCATCCTCATTTCGCCCAGCGATGGAAAATATCGCCTCCACACAAGTCCGTTCAGTGTCGTCTGTTACGCTACAAAGAAATCGAAATTCTCCCGTGAAAAGTTCCTTAATGGTGCTACCAACCAAACTCTGGAATGTAAAAAATCACACTTTTGATCACGCTTTTGATGTGGGGGTAACCCTTACCTTCAAATACAAATCCATAACTCTTATATAAGGGTGATCTTCGGTTTCGGATAGGTATGCTGCTGGTGCCAAAGCATGCATAGTCGATATCTTTTTATTGTACTCAGGTCGCATAGAACACATGACGAAAAATGCGGTACAGCCCTAAATAAAAAAGTACATTCAAATATTACATTAACGTATTCATGTACATGTATGTATATTCGTATGCCTAAGTAACAAATTACTCAGGCAACCTACTTGAGAATGTCCGATGTATTGAATTGGTTTAGCATTTGTTATTTTGTAAACGTAATCGATCATAGCAGGGAGGTCATATACTCCTATCTCATGCCAGCTAAAGTCCCAGAACTTCGTCTCATCGGGATCAAGAGTCGTGTGATTACGTGAGTATCGATTACCGCGCGCATTTCCCAGCCAAACATCATATTTCATATCCGCCAAAAGGTATGCTAAAATGCAGTTTTTAAGTAATTTAACTTTAAGTTTGGATATACTGCTATAGCACAACCTGATTTGTTGAAAGAAACCAACAAATTTTTATAAGGATGTCATTCTTTAGAATAATTTGTGACAATCGACAAATAGTTAGAGCTAGGTATATTTGGAGACCAGACTTGTTAAAACTCTAAGACTATGTCGACGTTTCGGATTCAGTGTGAGTATACTATAGCTAATCAAGTTTATTAAGGACCCTTTTAAAGAGCAGAACTACACTCGAGAACTTCAGTCTAAAAATTGGAAACAAAGTAATCAAATGAGTATTCTCTGGATGGGAACCGCTCCTATTTCTAGGCCGCCTGTTTATTGAAATTGTACTTTGTTCAAATAAAAAAAAAAAAAAAACTTAACCAAGGAAAGGGATGTTGACAGACGATCTCTTTGTGGCTCCTCAGATCTCAGTTTATGGAAATGAGGTACACAGTCTCGAACCTCGGCGGTTTTTGCAGATAGATCAACACTACCTATATACATATAGACCTTAAGACTGCTTGTTGTAGAGTGTATTCATAGATAAGGATGTCTAGTTTATTCAAATTCAGGCTCAGCTCTATTGATATGATTTTTAGTAAAAACTTGACCAACATTTTTAATGCCTAACAAAGGTTTAATCTTTTTTGCTTTTCGATTAACGACAGGTGGGACTTGATGAGTACTCTATGAAGTGTGCGCAAATTACAGAGATATCGAATTATTTAATTTTTGCACTCAAAGAAACAGTGATATTGACCTGTTAAAAATGGTACGACTTAGGTTGGCAGAACATATAGACAGGAATGTTTAATCCTACGTTCAAGTGAATGACTTTTTCAAACATGGAAAATTGCTTGCAGTGACAGCTGGAATTCACCGGCCGTCGTGGAGGTCTGTTTAACCTTGGAGCACCCTGAACCGTTTCTGGGAATCTTGGAATTAATAATCATTAGAGAGAATTTAAACTGAACATTGGCTTAGAATTATAAAAATAGTCTTACTAACGATTTTTCAAATTGATGTAAACTTCAGCTTAGAACAGAGTTAACCTATTTATACTTACACAAAAGCAAAATGCTTGCGTACCTAGGAGTACGACCTTGTAATGATTACTTGTTTGGCACACCGGACACATTTAAATTGCCTGCTATCTAGTTAAATTATGCAAACTGGTAACCAGATATCATGTAAAATAAAAATGTATCCACTGCATAAAGCTCAATCTCTACCTTTATAATTGCAATATGCGCGCAATTTTTGAATATGTAACGTATAATTATCACAATGAAATAAATAGTAATTAACTGCAATTGGAAAATAAAATTATAAGACTAATCTTAAAATAAAACCGATGGGAAGTAAGGTAGGGAAAAAAGAGAGGTACCGATTTGCGTTGGTTTTAAATGTTTGCAAGTTATATTGATTACGAAATAAATATCTCGACAGGGAATTCTATAAGGAAAGAATCACGATATTTAAGAGTAAGTCCAAAAGTGTTCTTGAGGGTATACAAATGAGCATTTATAGCGAGACGGGCGTCTGAAAGATTGGAATGCTACTGTCAATTCTGGTGAAACCCTGGTAGTAAAAATAGCGATAGAATTAGATGAAACAGGAGGCATTACGTCGGTATTCGGGAGTCCAGAATTACTGTGTAATATTGGCATCGCATACTGCTTTTACCGCACGGTTTTGAGGTACCTTACCAGATGTGAATATTGTACTCAAAATTTGGGCGAATAAGTGCTTTGTATATTGTATTAAGGCCAGATCAAAAAAATATTTCTTACATCATCTGAGGAATCCTAGATATTTCGCAGCATTCTTGGCGATTTTGAATATATGGTCATTCCAACCTAACTTGTCATTGACAGGTCATTCCAACCTAACTTGTCATTGACAGGTCATTCCAACCGAACTTGTCATTGACAGGTCATTCCAACCTAACTTGTCATTGACACAATATACGAGTTGTGTTCAAAAAGTTTTGAAATTTCGCAGGTAACGTACATTCGATTATTAATTTTTTTTTTTTTGCTGTATTGGTACACATGTCCCGAATATATGGTCATAGTTTTAGGTATATACAATACTTAGCTTGTTTTTGACAGATAGAAAGGTTAGACATGTTTTGGTATGCACTGCGATTTTCAATTATTATAAAAAAATGGAGCAAAGAATATTTGATGTTAAAACACTTGACAGTGACATACGACAAAATATTTACAGGTGGTACAAGCTTTTCACAGATGGCCGAGAAGGTGCCAATGATGAACATCGCTCTAGACGAGCGTTATAATCAACAAAAGATAATAACGTCGAAGCTGTGAAGAAAACTGTTTTGGAAAATGATAGAATTACCATAAGACAACTTGCTGAGGATGTTGGCATATGGGTCGGTTCGTGTCATGCAATTTTTTCATTTGTTTTGTGCATAAGACGTGTGTCAGCGAATGTTCTTTTTATTTTAGTCAAAAGAATCGTCGCATGAGAATCTCTCAGGAGTTCTTAAATGACGTCAATGATGATCCTGATTTGCTCAAAAGGGTCATAACTGGTGACGAATCACTGATATATGATTATGACGTCGAAACCAAAACCCAATCATCCCAATGAAAGCACACAGGAAAGCCAAGACCGAAAAAAGGACGCCAAGTTCGATCAAATGTCAAAGTTTTGATATCTGCTTTTTTCGATTAGCGTGGCGTAGTGCATCAGGAGTTTTTATCTCAAGATCGTACGGTCAGTAAGAAGTATTACTTTAACGTTATGTGCCGTTTGCGAGAATCAATACGAAGAAAACGTCCGGAATTGTAAAAAAACAATTTAAAGTTTCTGCATCACGGTAATGCACCTGCTAGTTCATCGTTGCTTATGATAGATTTATTGTCCGAAAACAACACGGCAATCATGCCTTAGCCAAAATATTCACCGTTCCTGTTCCTAAAACTGAAGAGAAATTTGAAAGGATGAAAATTTCCAACGACTGAGAAAATAAAAACGGAGAAAAACGGTTCTTAGAAGTGCTTCGAGGATTGGAAAAAGCGTTAGCACAAGTGTATTATATCTAAAGGGGATTACTTTGCAGGGGACAACATCAATATTGATGAATAAATAAATATTTTTTTATAAAATATAAGGTAACCTTAATTTTTGAATACACCTCGTATACCGAGAATGGAAAGTTTTTCGGATTCAGCGATGCAAGTGCCATTTATGGATAATGGCTAGGTATTTAAATTTCAATTTAACAACAGTAGAAAGCACTTTGTTTTAGGCAACATTATGTTTTAGTTCCCCAATTAATTACAATGTTAATATTGGAATTTAATGCGCTTAACATTCGCTGCCGCTCCCATTCTACAGCCAAAGAACAGGGTCCTAAGTCCGGGAATAAATACAAAGGGCAGAGAATATGTTGGATTAGAAGCAGTAGATAAGAGATCATTGATGGGACACACCAGCATTTATTTTGTGAATATCAAACTTTAAACCATTCCAGAAAACTTGGATTTAAGGTTCTGAAAAGAAATTTCTAATCCATTGAAGAAAAGAGTCACCATTCCCAAAACCGTATTGCCGGTCATTGAGGTTTCGTGTTTCGATATATTTTGCTGAGATGGCGGTTTATCATCGTTTCCATGACCTTGAAAAGAAGGGACGTAAGTGCAATGGGTCTATAGGAGGAGTGATAAGAAGATTCGCCTTTTTTATGCACTGGATGGACAAATCTATTGCTTTTATTCCCTTTTTTAAAAAGTTACTATTTTATATATCTAACTGCAGCCACAGTAAAAGCAAGCAAGCATAGTAAATCAAATTATAAAAAATCTATACAAAACTCAAACAAACTTATAAAAAATCTGTGTGCAGAATTTAAAACTGAAACACTTCTTTGTAGAGATACTTATTTTAGCAACAAATTAGAGGAGGTGGATAATGAAATATTGAACAGATGTAAGCCTTTTTCTCATATCATTATAAGCCATAACTATACAACTTTCTCCGATCCTCTTGAAGCTGCTAATTTATTTAATAATTTTTTTACGAAGATTAATTTTTTACAGGATATCCCTGAATCTAGTAGTTTTGAATGTCAATATGATACAATACAATTTTAAATCAAGTGAATCTCCAGTCAAATGGTTTTGAAGAGCTTACAACTTTTGAAATTCATAAACTAATTTTGTCTCTTTAAACTTTTAACTCATCATCTTTCGATCAAATATCTATCAAAATATTGAAAAATATTTCTTTTCAAAATTTTGACGTTTTGTGTTATATTTTTTAGAAATAAGATGTTTGCAAGAGGTATTTAATTTCGAGTGTTATACTTTTATATACAATAGAACGAATTTTTTGAACACTTCTCAGTTTGATTTTAGAAGTAGTAGATCGACTGGAAGCGCTTTATTGATATTAAGTGGTGAATTGTATACAAGCTTAAATAATTCAACAATCCGAGCTGCGTTATTCATAGATATCGCCAGAGCTTTCTATACAGTAGATCACAATTTAATGCTAACAAAACTTTATTGTGTAGGGTTAAGAGGGTACATTCATGATTGGTTTGCCTCATATTTAAAAAATCGTAACCAAATGAATAAAATGAAAAACAAAGATGATTAATACAGATGTACCGTAAAGCTCTGTCCTGGGTCCTATTCTTTTTTAAATCTTTGTAAATTCGTTATTTATTTAACCTTTTAAAGGAAAAATTGAATGACGGTTAACTACTGTAAATTTTTTATGAGAGGTGATTTAGATGTCTTGTAAAGGTGGTTTAATGTACATAGATTGGTGATCAGTAATAAGACGAAATTTATGGTTTTAAATATAAAAGGTATATTCTGTAATAATTTTGCTATATACTATCATTTCCCCATTTGTCATGTCATACTGGTCTCATGACCTGTCATAATAATATAAGCTGTAGTAAAGCATTCTTTCAAATAGAATATGTTGAAAATTTTACATACTTGGGCATTATACTAGATCATAAACTTAGTTGGAAGGACCATGCTTTCTATCTTAAGCAGACAGCTTTATCATCTTGGGCAGTATTGCAGTGTGCCTGTCTTGAAGTTAGTTTATAAGGGTTTACTGAAATTAAAACTCCAATATGGCATATCTTGCTAAGGCGGCACATACTCCAACACAATTAACCCACTCCTAATAAAATAAAAAGATACGGTCAGAATAAAAAATAAAGAACACCAGCGATCCACAAAAAACATTTGTCACTGCAACTTGTCTTTTTTATATAACACCGGAAAATCTTAGATCCGAGAGAGTGAAAACTGTGCATTTCTTACAGACAACTGTCTGTATCTTAATATCTATTTTATACATACATCAATAACAAAATTTTCAAGTTATTTTATGGAATTTATGAAGTCTTAAAATTCAATTTTGTAATAAGTATTGAAATAATAAAAAATTATAATAATAAAAATGTTGCCTTTCATCTGCTCGGAAAGGGTCCTAACTAGCTTGCGCAGTGGCTTTGCCACCTCTTCAGAAGATGGGGAGTAATACCAACTGCTCTCCCAAACAAGATTCAAAGCAGTCAAGTGCAAGTGGAGACACAGCACAATCTGGAAATGTTGAACTGGCTACAAAGTGTGCAGTAATCAGAATGGTCTGGTCACAAGAGCTGACAAAAGAGATCTCATTGTAAATGGAAGTTTGGATGTAGGATGAAGCAGAATCTCTAAAGTCTAACATCACTAACTCGTTTAAACCAGTATCTGCCAGTATCAACTGTAGAAATTTCGTGATAACTTTGCCACACCCATGGGATAGCATCCCATTCATATAAATACTATGATACTGATACTGGATAAACGTTCGAACAGTGCTCTAAATGTGATTAAGAAAAAGAGAGAACCTTATCAAAACCACCGCCGATAATGAATTCATGCATAATGTTGTGGCGTTTCCTGCATTTCGCGTCTCAATATTCTAAAGGGGATACTAAAGCCTCTATAAAAATCAGCAGTCTATGAGATCACTTAAATTACGATTGACACAAAGCACTGTGATGAAGTCTGACGTCAGATGAGGACATGGACCATTACCGTTTGAGTGCCTCTTAATCTCACAAAAAGTTTTATGATACGAACAACAAATACAGGTTGGAACGCTAACAAAAAGCCATCAGTGGTAGCACTCCTATTCTGTGCTGGGTTGCTCCACTCCGTCAACATTACCATATTCATTCTTTTGGGATGGGATCCACAAATTGCCAGAAAGATGGGAAAAAGTCATAGCTTCAGATGGAAAATACTTTGAATAATACTATTGTACATGTTTTTCTTAAATAAACGTTCAAATTTTGAAAAAAAAAAAACCGAACGAATTAAAATATATACCAAATAGTTGGAGAAAAAAATGCCAAATGGTCGCAATTGAATTGTATTTCTCATTCACATTTACCCTAAAATGATAGAAAATAACAGAAAAAAAAAACACATTTGCTTGTAGCAGATTTAAAGTTTCACGGTTTGGAAACAACGATGTAGCAATGTACAATTGTGAGAGATGAAAAACATAGCAAGTGAGTTACTAACAAAAAAGAGCTGGAAATCATTGTTTTCAATGATGCTTTGGCCACCAACGATTAAAGAAAATGTAATTATTTTTTTTTGTTATGCTGTTTGAATGATCTCCACTATATGGTATTTTTTTATGTCAATTTGGTTCATTTTGACTTTGACTTACCCAAGCTAACGTTTGGTCCCATAATAACGAAACCAGCTGAACTGTCCACCAAACCATGTTGCAGGAAAACTGGACTTCCCCCGGTATTCCGAATTCGATGCATTTTCAATATGTACCCATCGTCGGTAGTCACTCTATGCACCTCAGCCTGATATCCGTATTTCGTAATTAGTTTATCCTTTAATTGATAGTTGGAAAATTATATTAAAAAACATCCAATTTGAAATTAATTTCAAACATACAACTTTGAAAGATGAATCCTCTCTGATGTTTTTCTTCGTTATTCTCTCTAAAGGATCTTCTTCCTCTAGACTAGTATCATCATAGTCCTCGTCCTCCTCCTCATCCTCTTCCTTATCACTTTGAACACTTATAACTTTTAAGATCAATAAAAGTATATAGAGAGCAGTTTTATGCCGATTTGATAAAACTTTCATAATGCACGAAATAATCGTTTAACTAACTAACGGTAAAGCAGCAGCAATTCGAACTCACAACACACACAATCTGATGATATGGTCGATTTATAACAATGTGAAGCTTACGATTGTTGGTTCAATTTTACGCAAAGCATTCGTTAGCAAGCAACGTATTGACAACATTTTTTCAATTTGAATAAATTGGAAAGAGTGAAACTAACAAACTTACACCTATACATACATACGTATAAACAAATAAAAGTGAAAATTTGATTTAATCAGATGAATGCGTAAAATTTTATACGATTGTTCTCTACCATCATAGCCCTATATGGGTGATAGTTTTTATATTGTTGTATGTTGATCAGTATATTGACGAAGCAAACAAAGTGAAAAAAGAAAATTAACACAACAAAAGCGCATTTACTACCACAAAATAAAATATATAAAAAAAAACACACAAAATGAAGCACAGCGGTATTCTCTGCTTATGAAGAGGTTTGGACGAAATTTCGAATTTACTGACGAGCTTTAAGTGGACGCTTAACAGTTATCTGAGAATCACTACTTCTTGTGATCTTTCAGTTGAGTGGTGATATTTGGCCAAAACTGATTCGAGATTTTAAACAGATAAATCTTGAACCTGTTGACCCAAAATATAAGTATATCACAGACAAAGCTTTCTACTCCTAGTGGGGGGGAAATTATCATAAAAAAGTATCTGTGATAGGTGGATGGTATGAAATGACGAAAATTATCTTCGTTTCAACAGATCACTCTAGAGTATGGCATCAATGGGTCTTAACGTCCAAGACGCCGTGAACGTACAAATTATAAATTATGTTATCAATTATGAACCTGTGTCCACAAAAATCAAAGCTCAACACCCTCTGGATGACATATGGTAGGGCTACAGAAATATGAATAAAGTAATAGCACTACCGCCTTCATTGATAATTAATTTGTCGTATTCGATTCCCGAGATGTTTCTGAGACAAACAAGTAACAAGACTAATAAAGTTATACGTGTACTTCTGCTTACATCAGCGCCAAAAAGTTATCGAAATCAAAATCTTTAAAAACTTCACATAGTTATTATACATATAATTGATGGCGGTGTTTATCACATCATCTACATCACGCTACATCTTCCAAATCACTGTAGCGTGTTCCAGACGGAAATTTTAGCGATTAAGGAAGCTCTATTCTGACTGAAGAAAAACGAGATGTCTGCAAAGGGTATTCGTATCTTTTCAGATAGTCAGACCGCTATCAAGTCCTTGGACTCGGTTTCACTAAATTCTAAAACCGCCCTTGAATGCCGATCATCTTTTAAGGAGATGGCAGAGCAGTTCAACCTACATCTTTGTTGGGTGCCGGGCCACAGAGACATTCCAGGGAATTGTAGGGCTGACGAACTCACCAAAATTGGAACCACTCTACCTATTTTACCGGAATAGGGTAGCATAAGTATACCAATCGCTACGTGCAAATTACTATTTAAGCTGGATGCTAATAAGAAAACAAACCTTAGATGTACCGGTGGGCCAATATGTTTAGCGACTAAACAGATCTGGCCAAATCTGGATCTGAATCGCTCTAAGAGTCTCATTCTTCTAAATAGGAAACATCTCAGTGCCATAACCGTTGTCATCACTGGACTCAGCCTTATAGGCAAGCATCTAAGACGACTTGGCTCTTTTACAAACGATTTCTGTAGAATCTACATAGATGAAGAGAAAGAGTAGACAATCCTCCACTTTTTCGGTTCATGTCCAGCTCTCTCCCAGCTAACTCAAAGACACATTTTATGAACCGAGACCTATGTGAGCAACTAAATATCCGGGAACTATTACCTAAATATTTATAGTATCTCTTACCACATTTTTTCTATTTGATAATAAAAATCTGGTCCATTGATTTTATATTATTTTACGTAATGGAGTAGTCGCACATTAAGGAGTCTCGGTGAGGTTAAATTGTGAAAACCTTTGCTTCTTCTTGCTTCCAAATATTTTTTTAATGATCTTCAATTGGCATTTTTTCGCTATAGCACTGCGCACTTAACTTTAAGTAGCATGTGTTCTTCCAGTGATCATTTATATTTTTATATCTTCAATTTTACTATGATCAGGTCATTCTTTTATCTGCTCATGTAAATTCGACCAAAAACGATGGTTAGAATTTTCCTGGTAATAGCAAATTCAGGCCGGTTTCAGAAGATAATCGCCCAAGCTATTTATGGTATAACGGTTCCATTAAGACCGATGGCTATGGTACTTTTGTTCTTGGCTAAGGTGTGTGTAAACCTTTCAAACTTCTCTGACTTTGCGATCTTTTTGAATAGAATTGGTTTGCTTACCTATAGTGCTCGACGAAATGTATCAGCAAAATCCGTTTTGGTTTTGAGAATTTTGAAGTGGACTGATTAAATTTATTAATATATAATAAAGCTTCATTTGTATCTGGGATAACATAACATAACAGTCCATGTTGTTTTTTCAGAGTTCAAGGGTTAAAAGAATCCGTTTACGAAAATGCATCAGAGTACTTATTTCTGATGGTTCGTTTCTATTCTGATGCTGTGGACTTTTATAGAATATTCTTCCAGATTGAGAAAATTATAAGTTAAGAACGGAATATTGTAGAAAGTGCGCGTGACATTTGTCTTTTCCGGAAAACCTTCAGTGTAAAGAATGGTTTTGAAACAGGAAATCTACTGCTATTTCTTTATATGTATACCCATGTAGCGACGTTTAACCATCATTCGTTATTTTAAAATGTTAACCTATATTTTGAGAATCAGAGATCTACCTCGTCGTTAGTAGGCAAATAGTCTCTAGTCACTTTTGAAAATCGTATCACACATCAATTTTAACCCTAATCAAGAAGGTCAAGACAGAGAAATCAAATAAATAAATTAAGAGACAATGCTGGGACAAGTTTACTGACATAAAAAAATAGAAGCAATGGCTCACCTAAACAGATGTGAAATTCCAACTTAACTATGACTTAACTACTGTTCGGTATAGCGGTTTTTTATGACATGACCCAAGACTTTTGGTTCCTCGTTATAGTAAAGGAAATCTCATCATTGTTTGCTTCCAGTTCGGGCTAGCCGTGTAAGGGGTAGATACGTTATGCAAGCTTGACCTAAGCCATGACCAGCCTACATAGCTTATAAAAAATTAATATAATTTTAAGAAAATTAAAAAATATAGCGTAACAAATCCCCAAAAAAATAACTCAGAAACATGAACACATTTAATTACAGGATATACGAGGTGTGCTCAAAAAGTAAGGTGACTTTATATTTTTAAAAAAAAATATTTGTTTATTCATCAATATTAATGTTGTTTCCTTCAAAGTAGTCCCCCTCAGATATAATTCACTTCGAAGCACTTCTCATAACCACTTTTTTCCTCAATCGTTGCAAATCTCCGTACTTTCATAGTCACTTCAGTTTTGGGAAAACAAAAAAGTTGCATGGGACCAAATCCAGTGAATATAGTGACTGAAGCATGATTGTCGTGTTGTTTTTGGCCAAAAAATCTTTTATAAGCAACGATGAATGACTAAGTGCATTATCGTGATGCAAAATCTATGAATTTGTTTTTCCACAATTCCGGACGTTTGTTTTCCTTTTTCTGATCGCAAATGGCGCGAAACATCAAAGTAATACTCCTTATTGATCGTATAACCTTGAAGTTAAAACTCGTAACGCACTACGCCACAGTAATCGAAGCAAACTGTGATCGAAACTTTGACATTTGTTCGAATTTGGCATTCTTTTTTCAGTCCTCGTTCTCCTGGGTGCTTCCATTGGGACGATTGGGTTTTGGTTTCGTCCCAAAACCCATAACCATAGACTCATGATTCGTCACCAGTTATGTTAACATCCGCAGCAAGTTCTCTTATGGTAATTCAACGATTTTACAAAACAATTTTCTTCACAGCTTTGATGTTATTATCTTTTTTTGATGTACTGGGGCATCTAACGCGAGGTTCGTCATTGGCATCTTCTAGGCCATCTTGGAAGATGTACTCTCGCAAACATTTTCTTTACTTAAAGCAGACTCACCGTATGCCACTGTCAACATTTCAAGTATTTTAAAGCAATTGATTCCATTTTTTACACACAATTTTATGCGAATTCTGAGCTCTTTTTTTTATAATAATTGAAAATCGCCGATAACACCAAAACACGTTTAACCGTTTTATCTGTCAAAAACAAACTAAGTATGCTATATACTTGAATCTGTGAACATATGTTCAGAACGTGTGTACCAATACAGCAAAAAAAATAAAATAAAAATAAAAAAATCGATAGTTGAATGCCCCTCGAAATTTCAAAAGTGACCTTACGTTTTGAACACACCTCGTATGTACATCAACAGCAAATATTCAAAACCATCCCAAATTATCACACGAGGAGGCCTCAAAAGTTTTTATTGGTTTTTACTTTAAGTTTTGTCTGAGAAATTGTGTTTATAGCTGTACAGTACAGTATGACAGTAAGGCCGCGATTGCGAAATTGATCGTGTGTGTGTATTTGGAAGCCAACAACAGATGGTGTTTTCGAGTTAATAAAGGGTGATTCATTGTGAGGTTTGACTTTTTTTCAACATATCATATCAAAATTCAACTTATGCAAGAATTGAAGCCAGGCGACTTGAATTCGCATCATATTTTTAGTGAATGAAAATCCGGTTCAGTGTTCAGTTGTTTAGTGATGAAGCCCATTTCTGGTTCAATCGATACGTTAATATCCAAAATTGCCGTATTTGGGCCGATGAGCAACCCGAAGAGTACCAAAGGTACCATTACATCCTTTAAAAACAACGATATGGTGTGGTTTATGGGCTGGTGGAATCAGTGGTCCATACTTCTTCAAAAATGAGGAAAATCAGAATGTTACCGACAATGGTAACCGTTATCGCGCCATGTTAACGGACTATGTGCTTCCTGAAATTCAAGCACATGGTCTCGGTGAGTTTTGGTTTCAACAAGACGGAGCTACGAGCCATACAGCGCGTGAAACAATGGACTTGTTGAGACATCATTTTGGTAGGCACTAAATTTCACGTTTTGCTACGGTAAATTGTCCGCCTAGATCGTACGATATCACACCTTTAGATTATTTTCGCTGGGAATATGTAAAGTGATAGGTCTTCTGGAATAAGCCAGCTACGATTGACACTTTGGAAGCCAACATTACTCGTGTTATCTGCGAGATACCAGTCGCTATGCTCGAACGAGTCGCCCAAAATTGCGAATGAACCACCTCAAACGTAGTCGTCTCAAACATTTACATGACATCATTTTTGAAAAGTAAATTTTAAGTTTACTTTCAAATTTATGTGTTTTATTTTACATTATAAATCAAACCTCACGATGAATCACCCTATATTAACATATTTTTTTTTTTGGTGATATATTAGATTCTTACATGTCTTACTTCTTAGAGATTTTTTTTTTTATAATCCCGCGCGAGCACCAAGGGGTTAAGAATAACCTTTAACTGGTTTTCTATAGGGCGCGGGCGGATGGTGTAGTTTTTTGAAACTCAGGTGTATTAGATTTGAATATTTTTCCCAGAGGTGGACGGGACGAGCAGTGGGTCTCAGTACGTGCTAGTTATTAGTTCGTTACATTTAGCCCAGCCAGCAACCAATCCAACATCAGTGTTAGGCCTTAATGTCAGAGAGACGCCGACGGGATTCTCATATAACTATAGGCAAATTCTACGAAAAGACTTTTTCAGAGTATTGCCTCGCATGGGATTCGAACCCGCGACCCTCTGCTTGAGGAATATATGCATATACCACTACACCACGATCATCACGGTTTGAGAAACAAACAAAATGAAGAAAAACACAAATGGATAAACCAAATAGAGAAAATGAAATAATAGGTATTGTATTTAAAAATCTGAAATGTCAAACAGATATGAACAAACATATTAAAGAAGTAAATGTATTTTCTTACTTCTTTTAAAACATATGGTCAATTAGAACTGAAATAGTTTTATGCTAAGTGTGAGATAAAACTAGATGTAATAGTGTTGTCTGAAATAAATATTGAAAAAAAGGAGAACAAATTTTATACAATCAGTGGTTTTCATAAACCACTGCCCTATAATAGAACCAATAGAAAAGGTAGTGGTTTCTTTGTATTCATAAAAGAAAACATAGAATATGCAAAAAGAGAAATAAATTGCGAATACTACGAAAGTATGATATTACAGTGACAATTGAAAGAGGGAAAAAGGGGCTACAATTTTTGCTGTTTACAGGCCACTCAATCTTAATTGCAATGAATTAATTAAAGAATTGAGCCTAAGCATTGATAAAACTGACAAAAAACAAACATTGGTAATAATTGGTGATGTCAATATTGACGCAAATGACGTCTATCATACCAATGTAAACAAATATCTTTCACTTATAGCGTCTCGTTAACTCAATTAAGTCAGCTACTCGAGTTGACCTTTCACGAAATACTGAAATCCTAATTGATCATTGTTTGATTCGCACCAAATGCTCAAATATTATATATGCAGTCGTCGAGCTAATTTTTTCAGATCACTATGGTATATACTGCGCTCTAATATCATCCAACGAAGAACGGGAGGTAAATATGACTAGAATTTGCAACTACGTCAACAGTATTGAGCTTTCACGACAAATCGGACAGTTTGATTGGCACTAGCTTAGCGATCTAAGCGATGCAGATGAGTTTTACAATATATTTAGACACCACTTCAATAAACTGGTTCAATCTGTTACACATATTAGAGAATACAGGAAAAGGTCAAATGAGCATAATTAGATGACTACTCCAAAGAGAGCATGTTTGGAAAGAGATCGCCCGTACAGAAAATATAAAAGTAATAGAAAAAATTTCGAAATCACCTAACGAAAAAATAAACTAGACAAAAAATAATTTCTACAAACAGCAGTTCTCAAAAACAAAAAATAATCCAAAGGAAACATGGAAGATTGTTAACAAAATACTAGGAAAGATGTCCACAAACTTGGATGATATTCTGGTTGAAAACTTTTCTACAGCACAGCCTGGTCATCTGGCTCTCTCTTGATCTTGATCTCTCTTGATATTTTAAACTCGGTGCACATATGAGAACATAAATCTTACCCAGGTCCATCGAACAGTGTAAGGCAATCAATGTTCTTAGATGATATTAGTGTTGGGCAAGTGCAAAATATTCTCTAATCACTAAATGTCAATAACTAAATCAGCAGGGGAAGATGAAATACGACCCAAAGACTTAAAGGATAACGCTAAAGTTCTGGCTCCAGTTTTAGCAAAGGTCATAAGTTTAGAACAATTCATGATTTCAGAAAGGCTGAAGATATCCATTATCTGACGTATATACAAAGTAGGTACAAAAAAAAATTATTGGGAACTACCTCCCAATTTCAATACTATCCGTAAAAAATAAGATACCCGAAGAGGCTGTCGCCAAAGGGCTTACTGTATATTTAGAAAAGTATGGTATTCTAGCTAAAAACTAATTTGGTTTTAGAAAAAACAAAAGAATTAATCGGTTATAATCAATCAAAATCAAGAAAAAAAACATGATACATACCATCATACTATTTATCGACTTAAAAATAAAAAAGCTTTTGATACATTGTGTCTTAAAAACATATTGAGACAAATGAAAAAGGTTGACAACTTCTGGCATCGTTTGAGTATTATCTGACAAATCGTAAATATAAAGTTAGAATAGGACGGCATCTAAGCGAAGAAGAAACCGCATCATTTGGAGTTCCACAGGGATCAAAATTAGGACTACTAATTTTCATCACGTACACCATATGAACGAAATGCTTACTCCACTAAGCAATAGTACAGTATACGCATATGCTGACGATACGCCGATTATCGTTAACCACAAAAATGTAGTAGTAGCTGAAAAAACCCTGCAGAAGTAGTTCGATGTTATCACAACATGGTGTTATGACAACGAACTGCTCATAAACGCCAACAAAACCAAAGTTATGCACATACGCCCACCCCATATCTTAAAATATAAACTAATAATTAAAATGCATAACTATGACTGTATGCATAAGGTTAATAGCCATCAACTTCTTCGAGCTAATGGCGACGGTCAAACTCTCTTCACGCAAGCATCCAGAAAACTATATTCAAATCAAGTCGAAAACAGTGATGTGAACAGGCAGTTTTTAACAATAGAGCAACTGTACTGTACAAATGACAGTACCTATAAGATGTCAACACAACAAACCATTGAAACGCGCAGACGACAGCAAAAAAAATTACAAGTTCCTCGATATTGGGAAGAATACCATATAGTCCAAGAAAATATGTAGTAGCTGTTCCGGCAACATTCAACAAGGTTCCAACGATTTTAAATAACTTTCCTAAAAAGATGTTTTAAAAAAATGTTAAAAAAATGTTAAAAAAATGGTTTTAAACCAATCTTTTCAATGAATTATTCCTAAGTTTTAAAATGAAAAAATGTTAAATTCTTGTTTCTGTTAAACTTATTTACTCGTAAAAAAATGAATTGTATTCTGAAATACAATTACAACTAATTTGAATGATCAGTCTTCTGCAGACAAACCACTTGGCTTTGCAGATAATACATGTAAAGTAATTATTTCTGAAATAAAAAATTCATTCATTCATTTCATTCATTCAATTCATAATGTTCAACTCAGTATTATTGGATTGTCGGATAAGTCATGACGCATTTCTCGAAGAGATTGCGTTGATCTATTGTTAAAAGTAGAAATTTAAGGGCATCTACACCGAGACATCATTCTATTAAAAAAAATTGAGCGGGATTGATCGTGATTTGCTGATTTTACAACAAACTAAAGATGGAAGATCAAAATGTGCATCTCCACTATATTTTACTCTTTTTCTTTCACAGAGGGAAGAATTTAAGTGAAGCTTGTGAAAAGTTGCATAAAGTTTACGGTGACGTTGTTCTACAAAAATATCAGTGTCAACGATGGTTCCAAAAATTCGTCGCGGGTGATTTTAATCACAAGGATGCTCCTCGATAAGGAAGGCCCGCCGAGCTTAATAACGACGAAATAAAGATATTGATCAACCCACGTTACACGACACGAGATAACGTAGAAACATTGAATTTCCATCATTCAAGCGTTCACAACCACCTGAAGAAGCTGGAATGTATAAGCAAGCTCAATAATTGAGTTCCTCATGAACTAAAGGAGGTTCATTTGACGCAGCGTATAAAAATCTGCGATATGCTTATTAAACGTCAGGAAAACGATCCTTTTTTGAAGTGACTAATAATTGGTAATGAGAAATGGATTATTTACGACAATGTGGTAGAGCTTGTTAATCGTAAAGGAGTTGTGTTCCATCACAACAATTCAAGGTTACACTAAAGTTTGACCAGCCGCCAATGCGCCATCGGACCTCCACTTGTTTCGTGCACCTTCTTTAGTTTTTGCCGACAAAGACAGGTCGTTCTATGAACGAGAAATTATACAACTTACTGAAAGATGGCAAAAGATCATCGAACGAAATGGATATTATATTATTGATTGATTTTGTACTTTATGTTAATGTAAATATAACCTATTGCAAAATGTTTGTGTTTGTATAAATGATAGAACTTATTCATTTTCAATACAATCGCTTTGTTCAATCCAATTATTGGGTATATATTTTAATTCGTGCGGTTTTTTTTTTCAAAATTTTGAACGTTTATTTAAGAAGAACATGTACAATAGTATTATTCAAAGTATTGCCCATCTGAAGCTGACTTTTTTCCATATTTCTGGCAATTTGTGGATTCCATTTCAAAAGAACTGCGCCGGGTTGGCAGCCAAGATTGAATCAAGCCAATTTTTGATATTCTGCTCTGATGTGAACCGTATTTCAGTGAGGGCGTTCTGCATCAACCGGAACAAATGGTAGTCAGAAGGGTCAAGGTCTGGGCTATAAGGCGGGTGGGGTATGACTTCCCATCCACTGTTTTCCAAATAGTTCTTAACCGGAATAACAACGTGGGGCTGAGCGTTGTCATGATGGAAATTATTGCCTCGTGTCTGGTCGCATATTCCGGGCGTTTTTCGGCTACTGCTCTCTTCTAACGGATTAATTGCATTCGATAGCGTTGTCCATTGATGGTTTCACCCGGTTTTAGCAGCTCATAATACAGCACACCCATCTGATCCCACCAAATACAGAGCATTACCTTCTCGCCATGGATATTCGGCTTTGTCGCTGATTTGGCTGGTTGGCCGGGTTTCACATATGATTTTTTGAGCTTTGGGTTGTCGCAATGGATCCATTTTTCATCACCAGTAACAATCCGATGCAAAAATGACTTCCTTTTTTGGCGTTCCAGCAGCATTTTGGACATGCAAAACCGCCTTTCGACGTCTCTCGGCTTGAGTTCATGTGGAACCCAATTTCCTTGCTTTTGAATATATCCAGCTGTTTTTAAACGTTTTGAAATGGCTGCTTGAGTGACACTCAAAGATTCTGCGAGCTCGTCTTGTGTTTGGCAACAATCTTCATAGAATAATGCTTTCAGCTCTTCATCTTCAAACTTTTTTGGCTGCCCAGGACGTTCATCGTCTTCCAAGCCAAAATCACCACTTTTGAATCGTGTAAACCACTTTTGGCACATTCGCTCAGTTAGCGCATGTTTACCATTACCACTTTTTCAGGCACAAAGTTCGACATATTTAATTAAAAAAAAAATTATTGTATTATGTTCCAATAGAATAATACAAGTTACGCCATCTCTTAGCAAACCGCACGAAAGTTATAGACCCAATGAATTCACACTTTAATCGCTTATCTCAACCTTTTTACTTTTTTTTTATCATTTACTTAAACCACTTTTTTTTTAATGTCGAAACGAGCACTTAGAAAAAGAACTAGTCCATTGTACTATTACTTCCGTCTTTACTGTAAATTCAACTGACTTGCATACCTTGGGGATGTATATGGACATATTTCAAGAACAATCTGCGCCATCCAGCATTCCATTCATTTTCCATTTTCTTAGATAATTCGATTCTACTCTCCCCCTACCAATGGTTGATGCTTTTGCTATCGAAATCTTTTGTTATGGAAACATAGATGATGCTGCTAACATTCAAATGGATATCACACTATATTTATCTTTTTTATATAAAAAAACAGTATTGTTCAGTAAAGAATATCCGGTATCGAGTAGCCCGAAAATTCCGATCACTCGGTATTTTATTTTGCAGAATATATTCATATTTATCTTTTTTCTTAACGCAACTTTGACACCGACAGGTCCACCATCCTCTGCTCGTTTTTCGACTAAAAATTAGCGATTATTACAATAATAAACCATTGGTTCTTTCGATGTTCTCCCACATTTCTTTCCTTGACAATCTATGAATATTTTGCGTGTATCGATTTGGAGGTCATGGGTGTGAACAGTAGTGTGAATATTTGGTCGATGATGGACTTTCCTGGACTAAAGCCATACTAATGCGGACGAACCAGGTTGTTGAAAAACGGCTTCAAGCGTTCACACAATACGGCAAATAGGATCTTGTAGGCGATGTTAAAAAGACTAATGTTTCTGTAGTTAGAGTAGTTCAGCAGGTCTCCTTTCTTGAGGATTTGACAAACAAAGCTGAAGTTCCATTTATCGGGCACACTTTCGTCCGACCATATTTCTCAGATGACACCTTTTCGTAAAACTTTTTAATCTCATTTCTGGAGAGGCATATTCGATCGCGCGCTTTTTATGCTCCTTTTTCTTCCTCCTGAGAAGCTGATGATCGCCTCCTCCCTTCTGCTCATAGAACTGTCCAGCGCCGGTTTGTATGCATTTTACTCAGCTGCATGTGCTTACCGGCACTCGTCGCCAAACTAGGGCTCTCGTTGTGGTTGCTGAGTGAAATCCAGCACTAACATCTCTGATGGCTTTTTGGCAATGTTGGCACTGGGCTTCAATACTTGATGCTGATGGCATAAGACCTCTTAAGAGATTAAGGGAGACTCCATCGGAAAGGGATTTGGCGATCTCTTGCAATTGTAACTTTCCGACGTGAAATTTCCTTACAGTATTAGCTTGCCTGTGTGGTATTCGGGATGTCCGCAACTGAACCTTGGCTTAAACAAGGTAATGATTTGAATCGATATTGGTCTCTCGGACCGTTCGGACCTCCATAACACTGGAATAGTGACTAATAATAGTCCTGTTCCTTGCATGCAGTCACTGCAGTTACTGTACAACACTGCCATACGGCAAAAATAATGACTAAGGACAATACATGTAACAATCAATGGATATCGGGTTGAGAGTGTGAATTTAGTTGGTACACCTACAACAATTTGATTCGGTAAATCAACGTTTAAATTTTGTCTTCCTAGTCTTGTTTAATGTCGTCGGTGTTTTTGTTTTTTTTATGTTTGTTTTAAATAATGATTTTAATCCGGAAGTCAACTTCATATGGTTAAAATTCCATCTCTATAAGCAAATTATCCACTACAGCTTTATTTACAGAAGCCCCAAAATGGACAGCAATTTGACCTTTAACGAGTTCGATGCACTGTCTGACTCCATTCAAAGAATTGTATCTCTGTATCTTCATACTGTAATCGTTATTACGGGCAATTTCAATATAAACAATTCTGGCTGGCTTCGACATATTGGACAGACAACACCCGAAGGACGGTGTATTGAGATTTTCGCTGCGGAAAACAACTTGACTCAGCTTGTTAATGATCCCACACGAATACCAGACGTTGATAGTCATACAGCCAACACCTTTGACCTGTTTCTAATTCCTTCGCGAAATCATTCAACAGTAAGGGTCATTTTCAATGTTGACATCATTTATCGAGGATTTAAGAAAAACCTTACTTTGGTGTACCCTGACTCATTCAAACGAAAATTGCTCTGTTAACACCAATGGCAGAAAATTAAAAACTTTGTTTTTAGAAGAAATACGGACTCCTAAAGAGCAGGATTGATAAAAAAGCTTACACAATAATTTTGCCAGCATGAAAGAACAGCTCTTCAGAAGAAGGGGAGGTATACCACCTGGACCCACGGATTAGTAATCTGTAAGTACTCTTGTTACTACACAAGTGCGAAAGTGGATTCATCCCATTGAAGATTCGACGCACTCAAGTGTAGGTGGAGACAAAGCACAATCTGGAAGTGTTGAGCTGGCTGCAAAGTGTAAAGCAAAAAGATGGGCTTTGTCTAAAAGCTGTCATGTAAATGAGCTTTGGGATGAAATATGAGACAAAATTTCTAATGTTTTTGACAAACGATCAAAAGCTATAACTATCTTTGAGACATTTAGTGTTTTTTACCTTAGCGTAATGTTCAAGTTATTCTTGGCCGTTTTAACTTTCTTCGGTTTTTGTTGCTACACCTGTTAAACATATTTAGTATACATCAAGTCATTGATCAAACAACATCATATTGTTTTACCATGTTAAAAATGTCGAATTTTGTACCAGAAAAAGATGATATGCGGAAAGCCTTAATTTTTTGTTTTCATTTGAAGAAAAGTGCTGCAGAGTCGCATCGAATGCTTGTCGAGGCATATGGTGACTATGCTCTATCAGAAGCAACATGCAATAGTCCAGAGATAACGATTTTGATGTGAGAAATGAAGAACGTGGAAGACCACCAAAAAAGTTTGAAGACGCCAAATTGCAAACAATATTGGATGAAGATGACACTTTGAGTCCGAAACAAATGGCAGAAATGTTAAATGTTGCACAACAAACAATTTCTGACCGTTTAAAAGCTATGGGAAAGATCCAAAAGTCTGGAAAATGGTAGCCACATGAATTAATTGAAAGACAGATGGAAAACTGAAAAACCACTTGTGAAATTTTACTTCAAAGACACGATAAAAAATTTGTTTTGCATCGAATTGGTACTGGTGATGAAAAATGGATTTATTTTCAGAATGCTAAACGGAAAAAATCACGGATTAGTCCGGGACAACCATGTACTTCGACTGCAAAACCAAATCGATTCGACAAGAAAACAATGCTACGAGGAAGTCGAACATCAGATGACATTTTGGGTTGCTTCAAAAGACGAACAGTTTTATTGGCGTGGAATCCATAAATTGCCTGAAAGATGGGAAAAATGTATAGCAGGCAATGGCCAATACTTTTAATAAAATGTTTTTTACTTTCCCATTAAAAGTTAGTATTTTATTTTCACAAAAATACCGGTATACCTGGTAAATGATCTCCTTCCAAAGCGAATAGTGTCAGTGATCATATCAGCAGCAGCATCCATGTCGTTATAGAGAAAATATAACGACCAATTCAAATTCGCACCATCCTTCGGGTGCTGTCTGTTCAGAATGTCGAAGCTACCACGTACCGCGTTATACCACTGCGTGACAATATTGGTAGTTGCATCCATGATATTGTTGAGGAAACGTAACAAAGAGTTGATATTCCTAAAAGCAGCTAAATAATCTACAACTGTACCTTTCTTATTACCATGCTGTTGGTAGTGGCACGCGAACAATGGCTACGGTTACAGATGAGAATATTTTGACATAAAAAGCGACAAAACCATAAAACTGATGTTACGTTATCTAATGAAGGATAGAAATGCGTGAAAACTAGTGCAATAATTTTACAGCAAGATATGCTAAAAGAGACTTGTAAGGGGCTTGACCAATACACTTTTCAATGGAGAAAGATGGGTCTTTAACCAGGATTCTGCTCCAGCGCACAATGCCAAAACCACTAAGGAATGGTGGTTCAGGGCCAATATTTGTAGCTTTGCAGCAGCAGAATCTAGGCCAATGGAAAGTCCAGATTTAAGTCCACCTAAATAGTGGGTCTGCAAAACTGCTCACGGAAGTCTAAAAAACCTCAAAACAGTGTTAAGACCAGTAATATCTATAGCAGCAGTTCGTTCCGCTTTAGCCCAATGGCCAGAACTTTTAAAAGCCTGAGAAAAAACGAAAAGCTGTCATTTCAAGTGAAACCGATATACTCTTTGGTGTTTTTTTTTTATTGAACTCATGAAACGGCTAGTTATGACAGATTAGGCACCACTGATTAACTTAAGAACACCATAAGAGTTCCTATATCCATGCTTTCTTGAGTATCTTATTTTCATTAATTTCATAATTGGACAGTTTTTGAGTTTTCTCAGCAGATTCAAAGTTCATTGAACTTTGGCATCAGTCAGTCAGTTTGTCCAGCAGCTCATTTACGTAAAGATTTTATAACAAATGAGAGAGTTTGAGAAAAAAAAAACAATTTTAATCCTAGCAAAAAAAAAGGGTTCCACTTTATTAACACATTTCATTATAAGATGTGATGTATTAATAACTTATTTATATTTTAGATTATATTTTTCAATATCATCATAAAGCAATTTGCGCACATCTATTGCGTAAAGGAAGTCCATATGATTCCATTTTGGAAATTGAATTTTGTTCAATTCTACATCAGGTAACATTGCACTCAGCTTTAATACATCGGCAGGGTCAGACAAAAAATCATTTAAACTATAGTGCATGACAATTGGTGCAGTGATTTTTCCGACTTCATAATCAAAAGGTGCAGGTTGATTGTACACTTTGAAGTTATACACTCCGTAATCATATTGTCTGAATTTTTTAGATTTTATTAATTGCTGATAGTGTAACAATTGTTTGACGGAGCATCCGGCTGGTATATGTCCAAAAATCGTATAGAATTTAGTCTAAAATTGAGTAAATTAACTTAAAGTTTTTTTTTTCAAAAATACAATGTACCCTATTAAATTGTTCTGTGTCTTTACCAATCAATTGGAAAAAAAAATATAAGCATATATCTTCAGTATGCTTTGAAATAAAACAAAGATTTTTCAACATGTTTGAGTGTGGCAAGACTTCCAAGTTGGATTTAGCAAGAAGCTATGGAAGTTAGATACATATATTAAATATTAGCCATATAAGTTCTTTATTTTTATTAAGTTTCAAAAAATGAACTTACCGGTATATACACTTGCCCAGGTGATTCTAGTGGAGTCCGTATGTGTTCTAAGAATGCTATGGGCGCCATGGCATGCACTAACGATAGTTTTTCGTTGTACTCTGGCCGCATTGACAAAAGAACAAACATCGCCGTCGTTCCCTAAATACAAATAAGATTAAAAGAGAAAATATTTTGAATTACGGTAATTTATTTACGAATGCCTTAACGATGATGAGTTCTAAACAACAGCTAATCTCTACTACACTGAGAATCATAGACCATCACACAACTAGTCTTGCTGGATCTTCGGTTAGAGCAGAAATCGGAAGTAGCTTGGAAACACTAATACGTATATAAATGTACTACTATTGTACTAAGAAATTGCGATTTGCAATTCTGTCTGGTGACTAAAATGCAACACTGTCTAGCGGTAAAACAAATGGACTAGCCGACGGCAAAATCCAATGAGGTTTCAGGGAAAATCATAGTTGTAACTCTGCTATTTTGAAAATAATAGATTATCTGAGAATCGTAATGGATCTGATGATGGACCTGATGTCCTTTCTTGGACTTCTAGACTTCTCAAAATCATTTGACACTGTCAACCATGGAATATTTTTTTTTTAAATTAAAGACTAATTTCAATTTTAGTAACTCTGCAGCTAATTTGATTCTTTTATACCTGAGTGAAAGGAATCAAGTCGTATTTGGTGTTGGGATGAACACCTCCCTCCACTAAGAATTAAAGTCTGGAATACCACAAGAATCAACTCTTAGGCCATTGCTGTTCGCTATGTTTATTGACCATCTCCCACAAGTAGTCCGACACTCATCAATACATTTTTATGCTGATGATTTGCAGATCTACTTGAGCTGCAAGCTGGAAATGTTAAAAAATGGAGTAAACAAACTTAACAGCGATCTTAAGGAAATCTCTCACTGGTCGGCAAGAAATCACCTACACCTTAATCAAAAAAAGCCAAAGTATTTGGTAATCTAAAAAAACAAGCTTGATGGTAGCTATTTTCCAGCTCTATATTTAGGTAACACTGCTCTGGAATATGTCGATAAAGTGAAAAATTTAGGTATTTGGCTAAATTCAACACTTACATAGGACCAACATATTCAAATATTGATTGGTAAAATATACCTCAGCATACAAATCTTACCTTAGCTAAAAGTTTAATTTTACCAATCGTCATCTATGGATGTCCAATTTTTTATTTTCACAACTCGGAAACCCGAAGGAGTTTTTTATTTTTGCCTTTAAGAACATTACGCGCTATGTTTATAACATCAGTCAATTTGACCATGTATCTGGACATACTTACAAGTTTCTTTGTTGTAATCTGCACATTTCAATTTTTTCTCCCCAAAAACATTAAACAGCATTTTGATTTGCGTAGAGCCTCAGAATCTATACGAAAATCTTCAGTTTCCAACTTTATCTCATACTTTTGTTTTTTGTTTTAATCAAGGTTTACATGCAGAAACTCCGAAAGTCAATATTTTGATTGCCAGAGAATGGAACGCTCTACATTTGGACATTAGAAAACTTCGAGGAACCAAGACATTTGATAAAGTCTTATTTAAATATTTGATCGAGGGCACTTAAATGTACTTTTGCAATAAGAAAATTTATCTTTATCTTTTCCTTTTCTATTACCTTATATCTCTTTTATCTTATACTCCTTTTTACAGGGTGTCCCAGTTTAGGTTTTCGTCCTGATAGTTAAAGATTCCTGAAGTTATGGCGAACAAGAACTTGTATTACAGGGAGGGAGGTTCTATTTTTATCTTCACCCCCTCCAAGTTATATGCCGTTAAAGTGAGAAACCTCTGATTTCGAGATAAAACTTTTTAAAAGGCCGTAGCTTTCTAATGGATTCAGCTTAAGAAACCGTTGTGCATATTTTTGAAAGAGAATTTCAGTGTGCCAAAATTATGGCATTTTAAAGCTAACATTTTGAAAAATCGTTGGATCAATTTCTTCAGAAAAATACGTTTATCTCGAAATTTTTAACTTTTGGGTTAACTTATTCAATCAAAACTTTTGTCTTCTCTTCATTATCTACGATAATGATAATTATTTAGGCAATTGACTAATCAATCAGTTAGAAACTAAAACAAAGTTGGAGAATTAAGCCAACGTTAACTTTTCCGCTATTTTGTGGAAGAGGAAAAAAGAATTTTAAATGTTGTAAGATTGCAGCCATCTATTAGCACCAGGAGACTTGCAGCACAGTTGCAAATTCCAAGAACTACAATCCATAAAACTCTTCAAGCCAATCACGTTTACCCTTTTCATTATATGCCCGTACAGGAACTTTTGCCAAGGGACTTCCTAAAATGGATTGAATTTTGCCAATGGCTGCTGCATCAACAACATGAGAATAAGCAGTTTATTCAAAAAAATTTATGGACTGACGAAGCCCAGTTTATGAGATTGGGCAGTATCTAATCCTCACTTAACACGAACAACATCTTCTCAAAGTAAAAATTCAGTTGAAATGCAGATGTTTTTCTTAATTGTTTATCAGGAGGCTATTGGGCCGGCATATTGAGTAGTACTTTAATCGGACTGTTCATACTTCCACATGTTCTAAATTCAACGTTCTATTTAGAATTTTTGAGAAACCAGTTGCCGGAACTCTTGAAAATATTCCTCTTGCTCAGAGGCAAAGAATGGTTTTCCAACACAATGAAACTAATGTTATTTCTTTTTTAAATCAAAAATTAAATGGACGGTGGATTGGCCTATTTGGTCGTTTTCCTTGGCCACCTAGATCTCCATAAGCCATAAAAGAAAGGGTTTATTTGACTGAGGTTTCAAGTCGGGAAGAGCTTCAAAAGAGAATAAATACAGTGGCAGAGGAACTAAGAGGCATTTTACCAAACACTTATTTGCACAACGGTTGCTTAGACTGAATCCGTTTAAAAGCTACGGCTTTTAAGAAGTTTTACCTCGAAATCAGAAGTTCCTCACTTAAACAGTCGGGTGAAAATAGACCCCCCTCCCCCGTAAAACAATAGTTTGTTCGCCATAACTTCAGGAATTTTTAGCTATCAGGGCGAAAACCTTAACTGGGACACCTTGTACATATATATATATTTTTTTTTCGAATAACAACTTCTTCATAGTTTATTTTAATTTAGAACAATCAAAGCCAATTTATACTTTTACTTTTATAGACTTTAATTAAGTGCAATGTAAAAGATTCTGCAAATAAATAAATAAATGAAAAATGAAAAAAATGCGTGGTACAGCATCGCAGCACCAAGTTCGTTGCGAAGTGCTTGCCTTACCTCACAGTGGTGGTACCAGGTAATTAAAATACATTAGTGAACCCTTACTCATGCATTTAAAATGGCAAGTGTATGCTCGATGCTCGGCCAGCAGCATTATACTGACCTATGCCATCGTATGTGATGAATTAGTGAACGACTCTGACAAACGTTGAAGAGACAACGACCTTAAGATTTGCACGTGGAATGTTCAGATTTTTAACAGGTCAAGTGCAGCCGAACAATTAGCAAAGACCCTTAACTGCTATCACGCAGATATCACCGCCATCCCTGAAGTGCAATGGGGTGTATATTGTACTATGTAATGTGATATATATTGTTCGACTGTGATTACTATAAGGAAAAGAATCAGTGGTTATTCGGATGCAGATTTGCCTATGTGCAAGGCTTAGGCAATATACTTAGAGTTTCCGACACATGAGCAAGCGTCTTATGAAAATCTGCATCAACACTAAATTCGCAAACATAAGCCTTATGTGCGCTCTTATGACCCTACGAAAAAAAAACTTGCTTTTCGGCAAGACATATGAGCTATGTCCGAAGTATGACGCTTAAATCGACAAGATAAAAAGGAAGAACATCTTTGGTAGTATAGTTGGTAAGCTTAGCCTACACGGTACTACTTCTGGAAACTGACTGTTGACCTTTCGGCTGGACGAAATATTACTATTACAAGCACAAGGTTTCCTCATCTCAATATACACAAGGGGACATAGCTGTTCCCGAATCATGAAACGCTAAATCAAAGTGATTACATTCCGGTCGACGTAAGACAGGCTCTAGCCCGATAACGGATTTCTCAAGCGCCGAAACAAGAAGAATTAGTATGAGAAGATATAACTTACAAAATCTACAATCAAAATCTCTTCACAATTCCTATGCCACAAGCATCAAGTACCGAAGCCTAGAGGCAACACAGCCTAAGTGCCATCAGAGATGCCGCAACTAACGCAAGAAGCAAGCAAATATATTGAGGGGTTGTACTCCACGAATTGGAAGTTTTACCAACAGGTAAAAAAAACGTGTCAAGGCAAGAAGACCTGTACAGAAGCCTGTAGAGATAAAGAGGTAAACCTTATACTAGAGTCAGGTTCATACTGAGAATATGGAAAAACTTTTTCTGCAGACTGTATAACGGCGAAGTAGCCCAACATCCCACCGCCAGGCAGAAAAGACCATTCTGAAGTGAGGATAGTAATACCTAAACTCAAAACCAAGAAATCAGCTGGAACTGACGGCTTATCGGCGGAGGTTTTCAAAGCTGGTGGAAATGACTTTATGGAGAGCATACATTACTTATTTCTAAATCTGACCAGAAGAGTGTATGCCATATGAATTTAAACTTACCATCGTTTTCTTGATCCACAAAAATGGATACCTCCTCAACTGCTGCAACTACAATATAAAGACATAGGTCTCTTCAGCATCGCATATAAGATCGGTCATACTGTGTAACCATCTGAAACGCTTAGTCAGTGCGGTTTCAGATCGGGAAAGTCTACAATTGACCAAATCTTCACATTTCGGCAGATCCTGGAAAAAACTTAAGAAGTCTAAATCGATAAGCATAGCTTCTGCAGAATGATGACGAAGACTGTCACAATGATGTCAAAAAAGGTTTTAGATAAGGTGATACGCTGGCATGTGACTTTCAAACATCATACTTGAAAGAACTGTGCGGAACTCACAAGTTAGAATTGGAGGCATAATCTTTCAGAATTCTGTCCTAAAATTGATATCGTACGCTGATGATATGGACATAATTGTGAGAACTTAGTGGGCTGTTCGCTAGTATTAAAAAAGGAGCTGCGGGTTTTAGCGGTAAATGAGAGCAAAACCAAATATGATATATGCTGTCAGCAAGAAAGGACACACAACATCAGCGAATTGGACAGAACGTCAAAATCGACAGCTTTAATTTCGATGTAATGAAGGACTTTATCTACCTTGAATCTGGTATTCTGTTCTGCCAATAACACCTCAGCAGAGATAAAACGAAGAATCACTCTTGCTAATCGCTTTTTTTTTTCGACTAAGAAGCCAATTGAGTAGTGAGGCTCTACCCCCAAAACTAAGGATACTCTTCATAAGATCTTAATCATCCCAGTATTACTTTTTGTCAGACAAATATCCGTTGCGTTGCCATGATGCGCTTCGGAGAAAAAGATTCAATGACAAACTATATGAACTGTACAGCGATATTGACCTAGTCAGAAAACTGCGCATCAGTCGCCTAAGATGGCTAGAACTGCAGAGTTTTCAAATCTAAGTCAAAGGGATAACTCAGTAGAGGAAGACCTCAACTTAGGTGAGCGTACAAGCAGAAGGATACCTCAACCGACTTGGAGTGCGCAAGTGGAGGTTAGCTAAAGACCGATCTAACTGGATAGGCTGGTTAGTTCACCCCGAACTGAAGCAACAGC
Source organism: Volucella inanis (assembly GCA_907269105.1). Taxonomy (NCBI): domain Eukaryota; kingdom Metazoa; phylum Arthropoda; class Insecta; order Diptera; family Syrphidae; genus Volucella; species Volucella inanis. The sequence goes on from OU026157.1 coordinate 78,890,114, forward strand.
TAAGTAAGTAAGTATTACCTTTTGTCAAACAATTTTATCGTGAAAATAACCATCTCATTTTCTATTGCTAGTAAAAGACCTCTTAATCTAGGACTTTGAATTTAAGCCCACCAATTTAGAGAGGTATTTTAGGTCCGTAAATCGATCCCCATTATATTAAACTTATCTTACAGGAAAGAGCAGAGGTATGCGAAACAAGAAATCAGCAAACCTTTTGAAAATAAATAGTCTGATCATACATACTCGTACATATGTATATGAATATGGAGTTTAGTACATATGCTCGATTCAGTGATAAGGTGAAAAATTTGGGTTTTAGCAAAGGGATTTCTCTCCTTATTCCAGTCTGCGGCTGACTAAGCGGTAACTTTATTTAAGCTTCTTGGACATATTCAAAGCTCATGCCAAACCTCATGATGGCAAAGTTGGGCATTCACGAGCGCACACGTTCGCGAATTACGCTACTGATGTTATCTTTTGAAAAATCTATTCTCAAGGAGCTGTGTGCTCTTAGTTCATCTTTATAAGGGAGAACAATGATTTTATCGAGCACTACTCTTACTACCACTTCGAGCAAACGTATGAGATATATTATGTTCTGAACACCATATTAAAGTCGCCGCTCTTCCTACCAACCTTGATTTAGTTTTTAAAGTACGAATGCCTATAATTATACAAATTAAAGTCAAGAAACTTCAGCACCGGTCCTGTAGAGAGATGCTGGAACATCGGCTAGTTCAAGACCAAAATAATGTTATTAATAGCAACTGAGCCCAATAAACCAGAACCAGAAAATGGCAAACTAGGCAAATTTTTCAATTTTGTTCATCAAAACGATGAAAGGCGATAAATGTTTGACCAATACTCGTAGCATCTTATTACCCTATATAAAGTGACACGAAAAATCACAACAATTACCGATACGTGAAACAATCATATGTTAATGTCGTCTATTATGAAAATATACGAGAAAATAGAAGGCAGCTGACATCACAAATTGACTTGACAAGTTGAATGCACGGCGGGAATACCTGGATAATTGGATAATTCAAAGTTACAATTTGAGTATATGAAGGCAAAGTTTAAGATTTCGTACGAAGTCTGTTGCTTTTCAATGTCGTGCAAGATTTTTAATTGGAAACGACTTCTCTTCTTTTCGCTTTGTTATACTTACAGCCATTCGTCGGGCTTTAACATAGGCATCGTAATGTTTAATGACATACAAAAAATATGGCATAAGAGATATATGTGAACAATGGAAGTGAAAACGCGACGAAAGGCAGCGCTTGTGACAAAACGTCATCTAGGAAAAAGTACGCGTATTCGCGGAAGTGTCCACATTAAAAAACCGATGAACAGTTCAGCGATTAAGTTCGTCGGTAATATCTTTGATGAAGATGCCAAAAAAATAATAATAGAATCATTTAAATGGAAAAATATCAGCAATCTCTTGTCTCTACAGAGCGGCTTCTAGAACATCTCCCAAAATCGTCGCAAATTTCAACGGTTAATAAAGAAAGATGAAGACATTCTGGTGGTAGAACACGTAACAGATTAGATAATAAAGCCAAAGCAAGTGAAAACACGGCAACAAAAAATAAAATTTGGTTTTGCTTGTTCCAGAAATAGGTCATATCAGAGGACTTAAAAAAGGTTGTCAGACGTTAAATTTAAAAAATTCAATGAGCAGTGTCATTATGAAAGATGAAACAGCTGCATACATTTCAGGGTCCAAAAACCAATATGATCATTCGGCCTTTATTTCTTTTAGAAAATCATGCTTCCCACTTCTGGCATCTATTGAAAATGTACTGTAGTAAAATATTTTAAGCATATTTACGTGTATGTATTGGGTATGTAATCTAATTCGTGCGGTTTTTTTTTTCAAAATTTGAACGTTTATTTAAGAAAAACATGTACAATAGTATTATTCAAGGTATTGCCCATCTGAAGCTATGACCTTTTCCCATCTTTCTGGCAATTTGTGTATCCCACCCCAAAAGAACTGCGCCGGCTTGGCAGCCAAGAATGAATCAAGCCAATTTTTGATATTCTGCTCTGATGTGAACCGTATTTCAGTGAGGGCGTTCTGCATCGACCGGAACAAATGGTAGTCAGAAGGGGCAAGGTTTGCGCTATAAGGCGGGTGGGGTAAGACTTCCCATTTGTTCTTAACCGGAATAGCAAGGCGGGGCCGAGCGTTGTCATGATGAAAAATTATTGCCTCATGTCTGGTCGCATATTCCGGGCGTTTTTCGGCTACTGCTCATAATACAGCAAACCCATCTGATCCCACCATATACAGAGCATTACCTTCGCGCCATGGATATTCGGCTTTGCCGTTGATTTGGCTGGTTGGCCGGGTTCCACACATAATTTTTTGCGCTTGGGGTTGTCTTAATGGATCCATTTTTCATCACCAGTAACAATGACTTCCTTTTTTGACGTTCCAGCAGCATTTCGAACATGCAAAATCGCCTTTCGACGTCTCTCGGCTTGAGTTCATGTGGAACCCAATTTCCTTGATTTTGAATATATCCAGCTGCTCTTAAACGTTTTGAAATGGCTGCTTGAGTGACACCCAAAGATTCTGCGAGCTCTTCTCATCTTTGGTAACAATCTTCATAGAGTAATGCTTTCAGTTCTTCATCTTCAAACTTTTTTGGCTGCCCAGGACGTTCATCGTCTTCCAAGCCAAAATCACCACTTTTAAATCGTGCAAACCATTTTTGGCACGTTCGCTCAGCTAACGCATGTTCACTATAAACTTCCACCAAAATACGATGACTTTCGGTAGTAGTTTTCTTCATATTAAAGCAATGAAGAAGAGCTCCTCGCAAAAACACTTTTTCAGGCACAAAGTTCGACATATTTGAGTGAAAGAAATTATTTTTGTTTACGCTTCAAATGAATGACATATACTGAAATGACGTACAATGACAGTAGCTTTCCAACGCATATCCTAATGGAATAATAACAATGGAATAATACAAGTTACGCCATCTCTTAGCAAGCCGCACGAATTTACAGACCCAATACACATGTATGTTTTCGTTTTTAAATATTACCTGCGAGTGTCCAACGTAAAATAATTTCTCAGAATTGGTTTTCTTCAGTATATAATCCATCATTGCCGGGATGTCATAAATTCCAATTTCATGCCAACTAAACTTCCAGAATTCAGGTTCAATGTCAGGATCGAGTTCTGTATGATTTCGTGAATATCTGTTTCCCCGAGCATTACCCATCCAAACATCATATCCCTTGTCATGAAGAAAATACCCTTGCACAGATTTGAAAAATTTTTTGAAAGTAAAGACTGATGTACAAAAAAAAAAGAACAACTTACCAAGACTGTGTTCCGGTCCCATTAAAACATACGTTGATGAACTGTCCAAAAGACCATGTTGTAATAGAATTGGTATACCACCAGCGTTTGGAATTCGATGAACACCTAAAATGTAGTTGTCCTCAGTGGTAATAAAATGTGTTTCAACCGGATAATGGTATTTCGAAATCAATTGCGCCTGAATAAAATAATTCAGTACTTGTTCTACAAATTTGAAAAGATTTATTCAAAAGACAATTACCGCATCTAATTCGTTATCTTCAACTACATCTGGAGGAAGTTGTGTGAATCCGTAAAGCGCCACATTCGAAATTAATCCAAATACAATTGAAATTGAAAAAAGCATCATTTTCTTGATTAGCTGGAGACTTCTACTCCTCTGAAATGGTTTCTGCTTTTGAATTCGATTTTTCGATGTAAATTTTTATATATGGTACGACTACCAAATTGTATTTATGACAACTTCATGATAAGTTCTACGTTCGTGCACTGATTTGATTTTGATAAAAAGTTAATAGCTCAATTTCTAAACCAGTAATTAGTCCAAAGACATATTTAATTTGAATCGAAATACACATTTCAAACCTTAAACACAAAGCACTTTAGAATTGAGGTATTCAATAGATTTCGAATAATTGCAAAGAACCGGGTATTAAGTTTTGTCTACAAATTTTGTAAGTTGAAATTTGTAAAAATTTTGACGATTCTATCGAAACAATGGAGAACAAAATATGGTATAGTATGTTGATGAATTTCCATAGAACCCACACTTTTGCAATACTTTAATCACGAATGCGGTTTTGCCACTGTTTCTATCTAAATTGTCGCATTTAACTATTGAAGTGAAACGATATTTTGATCGATTTTGTGATTTTATTTTTAAAGAGTGGTTGAATTATTGCCTACACTTAAAAATAGATTGACATTTTTTTCCAGAAATTGACCGATCCAGAGTATACTGTAAATGTTGGCTTCTATGCAGAAATTTTAATTAGTCTCTTCGATAATACACCATATAACAGTCTGGAGGAGACTACTTTTTATAAATCATTGAAAACGTTTTCATTTTCAGAAATTCTCTGAAATACAGTAAAAAAAAGGATTGTGTTAAGTACCAATGGCATGCTGAGTAATCGGTCTTTGGAGAAGTGTCGCAATGAATACCTTCCTACTTGAATCACATTAACATAAAGTCAATGATCGTTGTTGGGTATCTGAGTTGTGATTTACCGAGAAAACGTTGACTGCGAAAATAATTGAATGATGACACCCTGGTCGTTATCTCCAGGGAGCTGCTTATATTTAAAAGGTAAAGAAGCGCAGATTTTTGTTTAAATAAAACACAAGCAAATTAATTTGAAAGCGATTTACCATAATGTTCGAAAATAGTTTTGGATATATATCCACCACGATTGCTTCGTACAAAACTCATTCTAGAGGTACAAATCTAGATTAATTTTTCGTCCAATTGGGGGCTCATATCGCGTATTACTAGAACAATGTTTTGCTACAAAGCGTCAATCTTTGTAGGTTTATTAGCATAAACCAGTGATTTGACATGGTCCCACATAAAATAATCCAATGGCGCCAACTTCCATGACCTTGGTGTCCAATTGACGGGTTCATTTATAGAAATTGCAAAATCGTGTCTTCAATAAAGCGATGTTTTCGTTAGTAGTATGGGTGGGAGCAGAATCTTTTAGGAACCACAATTCTTCCACATTGATGTCACGCCATTTCGGAATAAATAAACATTAATTATCGCATTGTACCGGTGTCTATTGACAGTAACTTGTGCTTCGGATAAATTTTTGAAGAAATAACGATCGATGATGCCATCGGCATTAACCCACACCATGCGTTACATTTTTCTGCATGATATGGCATCTGGTGAACTTCTTGAGAATTGATTTCGCTTCGTAGCCGAATTTTCCCAATTTAAATATAATTTTATGTGATATACATAATACTTACTTAAGGTGATGTTACAGTCCGTGGTGGACCTGGGCCTCATCCAATATCTTTAGCTAGCTGTCTCTAATTTCGCACGCTAAGTAGGCTGAGGCTCCTTTGCACCCTTTAGGGGTGGCCGTGGTGTAGTGGTATATGCATACACTCCTCAAGCAGAGAGTCGCGGGTTCGAATCCCGTGCGAGACAATTCTCTGAAAAAGTCTTTTCAACTCTGACATGAAGGCATAACACTGATGTTGGAGTGGTTGCTGGCTGGGCTAAATGTAACGAACTTACAATTAGCACGTACTGAGACCCACTGGTTGAGGATGCACTTGCTCGTCCCGTCCAGTTTGACAACCACCTCTGGGAAAAATATTGAAACCTAATACACCTGAGTTTCGAACTACTACACTACCCGCCCGCGCCCTGGAGAAAACCAATAAAAGTTTATTCATATCCCCTTATGTGAAGACTTTTCGGACCGAATCATTGAAGTTCAACCGCTCTGCATGACCTAGTCATCTCAGTCCTTGGTACTTCACTCATCCATTTTTGATAAATTCCAAGCCATTGCGCCAAAGAGCAGGACTAGGGTAATTAAGGTCTTATATAGAATCACTTTTGTTGGTCGAGAGAGGACTTTGCTAGTCAAATGCCTTTTTAGCCCATAGAAGACATAAATAGAAAAAGTCCTTAACTATCTTAAAATTACACCTGTCGAGGGTGACGTTCTGTCCGAGAGTCCGGTGTTGGGCGGCCAAATTTGCGAAACAAAATTGTAATATAGTCAGCTCTGTTTCGGATCAGCATGGCGATGGAAATATCATATAATAATAATCTTCAACAGCCCTCAAAGGTCTTATGTCATGACGGTCTCATGGTTAAATGATTTTTAAGACCATATTCCGAATTTTTATACAATCAACATCAGGCCATAGATATTTGAATGTCATGCTAGGAAATGACAACGAAATGTTGCAGCATATTTTCCGCAAATACAAACTTGGGAACCGTTATTATACTTAATGGCGAAAATTTTTTTGATTTCTGCAATGCAAATAGCTCTGTCGTGGAAGGCTCTATATTTGAGCATAAGATGTGACTAAAAGTAAACTAATGCCAGTTGACTGTTCTACCATCAGTCAATCCTTTAGCATTCATCTTCCAATACAGAGGAAGAGCAGATATGGTTTTCTAAAATCCCACTACAAAAGTAGGCAAAACAACAACAGAAAAAAGTAGTGAAAAAATCGTTAGGTTTTCTCTCCATCTAGTTCTTAAGGTTTACTTTCCAGGTAATCTAATCAGAACTAGCTCACAACCAGCTGCTATTAACAAATCTGCTAACGAGCTGAATAACACAGAACGCCGTGGCTATGGTGATGAAAGAGGCAATTAAATATGTTATTGCTTCCTTTAAGGCTTCAAGTCGCCTGGTACTGATGGCATATGCCCAATTATATTACAAAAAGGTAAAGATCAGCTGCTAGTAACTCTACAGAGAATCTTCACTGCTAGTCTGGCACTGGGATACAAACCTGACCCCTGGCGAACAGTGACTTCACGCTCACCAAGAGCTTCGGTCCCATAAGTCTAACTTCTTTCATGTTTAAGAGAATGGGGAGAAGGCAAAACTGCCTTGCAAATACATCCTCTGTCGCGATGCAACATGCCTATTAACGCAGAAGATCTTGCAGAATTGAAGGTCCACTCGACATGAAGAAATACGTCCTGAGCATTTTCATCAAAGTTGAGGTTGCTTTCGATAACGCTACTTTTGACGGCATGTTTAATTCGAAAAAAAAAACACGGCGTAGGCGAATTACTAGTTTTGTAAATAAAAGCAATGCTAGTGAATAGCACAATGATTGTGGATGCTAATTGTGGCCAGTACGTAATGGCGAAGAAAACAGAGGTTGCCCGTACGGCGGCGTTCTGTTTTCATTTCTGTGATGCATGTTGGTCGACTTACTGTTATATAGGTCTGACGTCTATGCATGGTGATGTAGCAATACTGTCTGCTGGATCGCGTCTAGCGACAGTCTGCTCTAAAGCACAGGCAGTCCTTGAAATGATCGGCAACTTTTGCACTAGAAATCGACTTTTAGTCAATCTCTCAAAACTGAAGCACCTAGTTCTCTTTTCGAGAAAGAGAAAGCTGACTATTCTGACTCTCCAATTCTACAAAGAAACTAAGTATTTGGATGTTATGCTAGGGTCTGTCACCGAGAAGGATCGTGTGGAACTACACAGCTGTGGTAAGGCTAATTATAACCTATGCGTCGGTTGTTTAGTGGAATAAGCTCTTACATAAATACGTTTTTACTGTTTTAACCAGATTCCAAAGAACGGTCTGTCTCGGCTGTCTCCGCTCTTGACGCATCGATGTAAATCTTTCCCCTTTCCATATTGATGTAATATACTCGCAAAGGTACCAGAGAACACCAGAAGTCGAAATACGAAATCGAATTTCACTACTCGTTAGGAAAACTTGCATCTGTCTTCCAAGTGGAAATATACGTGATACTGATGGTAATGTAGTACAAGTATATTATGAGCAACCAGTTGAGGGGTCGAAGCATTCGCATCTGTTGCGACAGCGAAGCTGCGCTTAAAGCCTTACTGAATCCTCTTACAGTTTCCAAGACAGGTAAATGAATGCAAGACATCATTTAACGCAGTCGGAGGGTTAAATTCACTGAGTTTTGTCTGGGTCCCAGGTTTCAATGGGATCACGGCAGGAAATGAAATCGCCAATGAACTTGCCAGGTAGGGCTCAGAAGAGAGTTTTTCAGGACCCGAATCTACGTTCGGTCTGCCTGCATCCTCGATTAAGGCTTCCATTAATAGTTCGTTTTCACATGAGCACAGCTACAGATGGCATGACTTCCCAGGTTGCAGGCACACCAAACGTATGCTTCCCTTCTTTAGAATTCAGAAGCCTTCCTGCTGTCCCTCAGTAGAAAAGACTGCAGGTTGCTTAATACCAACGTGACGGTGAACTACACTTTTGCCAAACACGTAAATGTGCTGCGCATAAGTGATATAATACCCTGTGGCTTTCGCTCACGTCAGGTTTTAGGTACTCGGCATTGACATGGTACTGTAGGCACTTTATCACTAAAGCGCTTACCCATCTTCCTCGAAACTGAACAATTCCGTTAAAAGGAACTTACAAAGAGTGCAATGGATTAGTTCTTTGTCTGAGCGTTCTGTTCCGAATAAAAAAGATTGCAGTATGTAGCCAAAATATTCTTGGATCGAATTAAAGAATATCTATTGGGCTTATGGAGTCATACACTAAGGAAGTACGCCTACTTATTTACTTACTTACTTAGATGGTTATACTGTCTCGGACAAAACCAGGTCTCAAACAATAAAATCAGTAAGCCCGGTCTTTGACGAATTACCCTCAGTAAAGTACTTAAAGATGTTTATGGTGATCATCCATTTGAGCGCACACCTTAGATGAGGTCTTCTTTTACTACGACGGCTTCGTTTCCGACTCGTCGACTCGGAACGTTAATATAAATTTCCCCTACATCTCCTCGCCATTTCAGATAACTAATGCACATATGTCTGACCATGTTTCTGTCGCTGTACAGCTCTTAGTGTTCGACGTTATATGTCCGTCTCCAAAGTTCATCAACAATAACAATTAGTCGAAGAATCTTGCGGTCAAAGAGTAGGAGTAGAAAGTAGACATTGGGTGTCCTTTCTTGTCAACGGCATATACTTGGTTTTATCTCATTTACAAGTAAACCGTTTTCTGCAGCCCCTATTTCAACACTTTTAAACACACCAGTGATAGCTTACTGAAAATTATGTTAATGACATCAACCTTTGCACGCACTATAGTTGCACAGACTTTTCGTATTCGCTAACGTGCTTGGCAGATAGCTCAAAACTTGACAAAAAATTAACAAGTGATATGCAGTGGTCTGAATTTATTTAGACCGTGCTCTAAATATTTGGTCAATTGTGAACTTACTTGACCTAAAACCATACTGATGGTGACTAACTATTATAGATGATTGACAAATGGTTTCAAGTATTCACACAATACGTAAGACGAAACTGATTCTTCTGTAAAATAGCTCCTCTTTACTTTCTCTATCGGTCGCCTTTAATGCTTTTAGGCGAGTATTTTGATTTATTTTTCCTTAGATGTCGTAATTAAGTCGCATTTTGTCTTAATAAGGATCATTACAATAGATATATTTTTTATCTTCCGGCTCGTCGTACCCACCCATTCTGGATGGCAGTGATATCTGGTTTTTAAAAATCTAGGGCCCTAACTCACAGCGTAGGCTCTTATCAGTTAATATACTAGGTAAAGTGAAAAGTAACCTCCTTGAACGCTAGAATGCGCTGCTACTGCAAAAAAGGTTATGGTGCCTTGAAGTCCGTTCATATTTAGGCAGATATGTCAAATTTCAGTACGATACTGTCTTTAGTTTTATTTTGACAGCTGATTGTTGTTGACGTGTTTGGCATCATGAACAAAAACGATTTTCATTCTCTCATAAAACATTATTTTTTGAGAGGCAGAACGGCAAAGGAAACAAAAGAAAAGTTGGATAAATATTATGGGGCTAATACTCCGTCAGATTACACCGTCAAATATTGGTTAAGAGAGTTTCGTGGTGGCCGCAACTCTACTACCGATCAAGTCCGCAGCGGCAGGCCCTCCGATGCGGTTACAGAGGACAATGTCAAAAAAATACATGAAATGGTGTTGGCTGACCGGAAAGTGAAGGCGTGTGAGTTAGCAGATACCACAAAGATTAGTACTAAGTGCACACGCCATATTTTGGGCAATATTCTGCATATGAAAATGTTATCCTGTTGCTGGGTGTCGCGCATACTCACTCCTGACCAAAAACACGAACGCTTCGAAAGAGTGTTTGGACTTACTTATGCGGAATCGGGCGGACTTTTGGCGTCGATTGGTAACTGTTGAACACCAGAGAACAGAATGAGTGCCCGGCAATGGACTGAAGCCGGCTCGAGTGCTCCGAAGCGGCCGAGGGAGGCTCGATGGGTCGGAAAGGTTATTGCGTCGGTTTTCTGGGATTGTCATGGCATACTCTTCGTGGACTACCTCGAAGGTAAGCCATCAACAGCGAGAACTACTGTGCATTATTGGAGCGATTGAAGGCCGAAATCGCTGCAAAAGGGCCTCACATGAAGCGAAAAAAAATTTTATTTTTGCAAGACAATTCACCGGCGCATAAGAGCATCGCAACCATGGCAAATATCTATGACTTACGGCTCCAATTACTGTCGCATTCACTGTATTCGCCCGATTTGGCTCCCTCGGACTATTATCTCTTCCCAAACCTTAAAAGATGGCTCATCAATAAAAAATTCAGCTCACGCAAGGAAATCATCGACGCCACGGAAGTGTATTTTGCAGACCTTCCGGAAAATTACTTTTCGGACGGGATCAAGGAGTTGGAAAATCGCTAGAATAAGTGTATCAAACTAAAATGGGACTATATTTAATTAAATTAAAAAAAACATTTAAAACACCCCACCTAGTATACTCTTTATCGTAGAGACTTTTTTCTACTCTGGTGACAACTTTATGTAGGACCGCATCCGTGAGTTTTCCTTTTGTGTAAAACTGTTGGTAAGGTGATACATTTTTCAACTTATGAAATGCAGATTACAAAGAAAATGCTTTTTTTATGACTACAGGGGTAACTTTTAAACCTTTCTAATAATTTTGACAATTCTCTAACATTTACGAGTATGTTCAGTATTGTTTGACAAATCATCGAGAATTGACTAACGGCAGAAGAACTCTCTTATATTACTCAAACTTATTTCGAAAAGCTCTCAGGCTCAAGATCCTCAAGTCTTTTGTATATGTGTAGGGTTTGTCAGTGTTAGGTATGGAAACTGCTTTCACTTCCCATCAATGGGAATAATCGTATTTAATGCTTTAGCTGAAGAATTCTTTAAGAAACGAGATGTTGTAGGAAGAGAATATGTTGATAGCCCAGCTGATCCCATCCAACCCCCTTAGGATTTCATATTGGCTTAGGAAAATTAGTGTCACTGTTTATTATTATATGTTTGATGTGAAAATTAGGTTGCAAACAACAAAAAAAGGAGATTATTTCTGTACAAATTTACTACCAAGACTGACAGTGTAAATTACAAATCTATTTCCTTGATCTGGTTCATTGTTTATTGTTATTTTAGTTTAGTACTTTCCTACGTATTCAAAAATTAGTTTTTGAATTTATATTTCATATATACATAGTATATATATAAAACAAATTTTAAATTGTTATCTAATATTTGTCAATAAAAAATAAATAGAGCGATACACATAAAGTAATAAGATTTCTTAGAAATAACTTACTTGGTAAGTTTCTTTTCATATTTTATTTGTTTAAATATTTTTGTTTTAAATTACTTTTGTGTCAGATTTTCAGATATCGGAATATAGATCTTCTTAAAGTCATCTAAATGGGGTGAAGTAGAACTGTTAACGTAGTCATAATTACCCTCAAGTTTGCCCCATTCATCAACTTCATTAAGAAAAGAATCTCTCCGGATTGAAGGCTTCTCTGAAATTAAGAAATTTTGTGTTATTTTATCTGGCTGGTCTGTCCATTTTCCCAAAGCGAAAGGAGTAGAATTCGCAGTTACAACAAGGTATAGCCCATTTGTCAAAGGGCTTGTGTTTTCACCAGCTTCCACTAAAAAGTTCGTTGGAGGACACATTCCCAGTAAATATGAAATGTAGGAGCTACATGCCCAGCCCCAAAAGCCTTTTAAACTGCGAATAGATTCCTTAAAATACATCGGTGCCCTCTGGTGACTACATGCAAAGATATCTACATTATCTTATGTATTTTTCTTAGGCTGGCTATTTAAGAGACTATCATATCTTACTTCCGGTGCAGCCTGGTTGGAATATTCCGCCATTTATGTAAAAATCTGCATGACCACATCTTTCGATCTTACCCTGAATCAGAGCGTTTGTATGAAATACGTCAACATATGCTGCATCAGAAGGGTCCAGTTTTTCATCCAACGATGATGTGATAAAAAGAGGCAGAGCTGGATCAAGGCCTAGGAATAAAACATTAAATAAAAACATGAATGATAGATATCCAGTTTTATAATATTACTATAAATTTAAAATCTACATACGTATATCTACATACCAAGCCTAACTAAATAAATATTAGTCGATCACACAATGCTTATATTTAGAAATGTTTCCTAACAGTTGTAGAAAAATTATATTTTTATTCCACTCCGTGGGCCCTCCCCAAATATTGTTAGCCAATTTGGTTAGTATCATCTGAGGAATTAAAACTAAAACGTTGATTCTCTGCTGGTTTTCAAATAAGGCATCATTTGTCAAAGAATTTGTGGTACGAGAATTCTTCCTCGTCGGGTAAAGATAAACATCTTGAGATCAGACTGAAATAAAACAACAAACATTCTCGATGGGAAAACATAAAATATAAAACCTAATGATGGAGGTCAGATTCTTCAGGTTCCTTTACGACAAGCTCCTGGAAAAATTGTAGACATTATTCTTAAAGCCAATAACGACAACTTTTTGGTATAAATCTGGAGAGAGTCACGATTAGGAACCAAAGTATGTAACAATATTTCGAATGGCTTTTATCCTATCATGAATCGTTTCAGGGTTTGATAGACCTGGAATTAACCAATATTCCCATTTTCCTGTGCTCAGCATCAATATTTTTAATCCAAGACCTAATTAGAGGGCAATGATTTGAAACCAATAACAAAAAGCGAGTAGTGGTTTCTATATGCTTCCCAAAACTTCCAGAAAAATGTGGAAACTTCGATCCAAAATATTTATAAGGATGTTTATTATATTCTCACCTATGGATTATTCGTTTAATGACGATCAACTTCTTTCCGCCAATATATTACATAGTATGTTGTAGTAAGAAACAGAAAATCAGAGTGCTAATCAAAGAAATCGTATGACCATATTAAGATTCTTGTCCTTAGGAGAACAAGCCACAACTGTAACAAACTACATTGTACTAGTTTCACCTGAAAAAATTAGAAAAACAATATCTCCGAAATATTAAGAATCGATCTACACCGATGTTCCAATATATTTTTGACAGAACTAATTCAACGGGCTTGACGTGAAAGTCAAGGATTTTACCCTGGCTCCCGATCATGCAATGGCAACACATCCGCAATCACGACTGTGCTGTCAACTGAAGGTAGATGACTCTTTTGGGGAGTTGATCAGTTTTATGGCAAATAGCAGGGTGAGGTTTCTGCTAAGATATTTGACAGAAGAGGTACGCCGCAAGGTCGTGGCCTTTCACCCCTCATCTGTCTACGCTAATATTCTTAATAAAGGCTGATTCATCGTGAGGTTTTATTTATAATGTAAAATAAAATACATAAATTTAAAATTGAATTTAAAAACTTTGTTGACATAATATAAATCTTGGCCACGACTACGTCTGAGGTGGTCCATTCGGAAGGTCAAAAGGTGTGATATCGCACGATTTAGGCGGCCTATTTACCGTAGCAAAACGTGAAATTAAGTGCTCACCAAAATGATTTTTCAACAAGTCCATTGTTTCACTCGCTGTATGGCTCGTTGCGCCTTCTTGTTGAAACTACAGCTCACCGAGACCATGTGCTTGAATTTCAGGAGCTCGTAGTCCGTTAACATGACGCGGTAACTGTTACTATTGACGGTGACATTCTGCTTTGCCTTAATTTTGAAGAAACATGGACCAATGATTTCACCAGCCCATAAGCCACACCATACCGTTGTTTTTAATGGATATAATGGTAGCTCTTGTTATTCTTCAGGTTGCTCAGCAGCCCAAATACGGCAATTTTGGTTATTAGTACGAAATGACCCAAATATGGGCTTCATCACTGAAAAAAATTTGACGAAAAAACACCGGATTTTCATTGAGTTTTTCCAGAGCCCATTCACTGAAAATATGACGAAAATCAAGTAGCCTAACTTCAATTCTTGCACAAATTGAATTTTGTACTCTTTTAGTCCAAAATCCTCATGTAAAATATGCCAAGTTGTCGAATACGCCAAGCCAAGCTGCTGAGAACGACGACGAATCGATTCGTCACGGTCTTCGCGTACACTCTCAGCTACAGCTTCTATAGTATCTTCACTACGTGCTGGGTGTGGTCTCACCGGTCGAATATCATCCATTAATGTAAACTGGGACTCAAATTTGCGAATGGTATTGGCAATAGTGGTTTCAATAGGTCGATTATGCGCACGTCAAGTTCCTCAAATCGTACAAAAAACATTTCTCACAGAACACTGATTTTCGTAATACAGCTGAACAATTTGGAGACGCTATTGTGGTATGAGTCTTGCGAAAAGATACTGAACAAAAATGATAAAGCAATTTGATAGGAGTCACGTGCGTTCTGTCAAAAAAAGCGTGTTGAAAACCAAACCTCACGATAAATCATTGTATACTGTGATATCCATTTTAATGTGAGCAGCGTCATCTACGTTTCCATAACAGAAGATTTTGATAGCAGAGGCATAAACCATTGCTGAGTGTTGAGTACAATCGAATTTTTTAGCAAAACGGAAAATTGTATGGAATCCTGGACGGCACATATTGTTCTCGAAATATGTCGTATGAGGATAAATATCAGCATCCTCAGTTATGCAAGTAAGTTCATCAGTGGAATTTGAAGTTTGAATTAATACAGTGATTAAGAGGTTTAAGTAAAATATAAAGAAAAGTAAAAGTGGATGAGATAACCGATTGGATTATGAATTGAAACTCTATTAAACAAAAATATTGTATTGAAAATAATAAGTTCTACCATTTGTACCCACACAAACATTTTACAACACATACATTAGGAATATTTCCAAAACATATCGACTGCACTATGCCCCAAAAATGGTTTGACACTTTCATGTAAGCATTACCTCCAAATCTTTCTGAGAAGAAAATGCTTTAATAGACGACAAGTTAATCCACGGATTGATCCAAGACTGATAATTGAGTTGGTGGCGGTGTTTTCTCAGATAAGCTTAACCTATGCCTTTCCTTCTGCATTCCAAACCCTATCCTGGCTGAAGAAAAACTTGATATCTACTAGGGATATCCGCTTCTTTTCCGATAGTAAGGCCGATGGATACCGAGCCATAGAGATATTCTAGGGAACTGCGAGTCCGATGAACTCGCCAAACTCGCAGACCACTTCTGCAAAAGCTATACGGACGAGGAGGATAAGGAGACAATCCTACACCTAGTCCGTACACGTCCAGCTCTCTACGAAAGAAGAAATCTCCTAAGTGGAGTTACTTAAGCGATCTAAACAATATAGATACTAACAGTCTCCTACCCTTCGTCAGAAGATCATATTGGTTCCAAGAGTAGAAAGTAGGATCATTTAAACTAGGTTAACGACATTTTGCTTAGAATCAGATAAGGGAATGGGGATCTTCGATTCCATGAAAGGATAAAGAGGAACATCCCACTTTATATTCAAAAATATTTTGCACATATGTAAAAAACATTTGGTAGTGATTAGATGCGAAATGAAAGCATTAATGTGTATTCACGTGCCAAAAGGTTGGTATACATTTTTAAATGTCATTTTCAATTCAGTTCAATTTCAATTTCAATTCAATTCTTTATTGATATTTATTATTGATTTTGATATATTTATCTGCAAAAGACAAGTTACAAAATGTTTATATTCTTTTTGTTTTACGTAAGTTGAGTTGAATATACATATTCCGACTTAAATTGCAAGTTCACATTTTGTGTACACAAGATTCAAGACAAAAGAAAAAAAGTGAATATATAGATACATATGTTGAAATATCATTCTTAGTTCAAATAATACTGTTTCGCTTTTTTTTAATAAAAGAGGTTTTGAAAGGTTTCTGAAGTCGATTCGAAGTTTATTACATATTTTCGGCACTACTATTTCATATCGTCTTTGTCCGCACTCATTCCAGTTTCGCGGAATGCTATATCGTCCTTCGTGTCTTATTCGTGTGTTGAAAATAAGTTGAGCTGGTATTTTGTAAGTATTATCAATTTCATCTTATGCATCTGTTCGATGTTACGCATTTTTGTCTTATTGTTGATCTGCTGTCGGTCATGGCGTGCTCATGATTATTGATTTGTGGATTCGCGTTTGTATTTGCTGGAGTGATTGAATCTGAGGCGCATTCTCCCACGCTACTATACCCTGTCGTAGATGAGATTCTACTAGTCCAAAATTGCTCTGCCTTTGAACCTCCACCTGCTCTGAAATGGAACAGTACCTAAGTTGACTGCCGAAGTTCTGTCTCAAGCGCTCTTATCTGGTAGCTCCATTTAAAATTGTAGTGCACGATAACCCCTAAATATTTATAGGTTGAGACATTTTGTATAAAAGTTTCGCATCTGTCATATCTTTGTAGTTGTATATGGTTATCTGCATTATGAAGGCACTTGGTATCATGCATTTTTTTTATATTTGGTTATATGGTGGACGTATGTGCATTATTTTTGTTTTCTTTGCGTTGACGACAAAACCATGATCATGACACCAAGCTGTTACTGCATTAAATGCCTCTTGCATTATTTTGACTGCCGTTTCCGCACATTTATGATTGACAACTGTCGTCGTATTATTTGCATACGCATACCCCTTACGCAGAAAGTAGACCATTCACATATAATATGAAAAGCAATGGCCCGAGTTTTGATCCTTGCGGCACCATACGGTGTATTCTCCGGATCGCTATAATGTTCTTTAATTTTAGCTTTACAATTTCTGGTTTTTTAAATAACTTTTAAACCACCTCAGGATGATTCCTCTCACGCTGATTTTGTCTAGCTACCGTAATATATTTCTATAACTCAGGGTTTCGAACGAAATGAAATTTACAGTCGATAAATAAGACAATTCTTTTATAGTTTCTGTCTATTTCCCAATAGTTGATTAATACTCCTGTTTTTTCTAAACCCATACTGGTTTTTTTCTAAAATATTGTATCTTTCTAGATATAGATAAATCCTATCTGAGAGTACCCATTCAAGCATTTTTTCTACTACTGACAGAATAGACAGACTTTTGTACTAAAAAAGCAACTAGATGCCATTAAGCCGCAATCTGAATCTGAGTCTGAATCTGTTTCGCTACTTGACCGCCCTGAAAACTCGAGTTTTCACACGGACGAAGAAGAGCTAGTCCGCGAAACGGACTGGATACTTAAAAAAAAAAAGCCAGGTAAGAAGCGCAAAGCTACTTCCCCGCCTGATATTGAAAAAACAAAGAAGCAAGCCAGCTTTAAAACTGCTGAGGTCGATAAGGCAACAAAGCAACCCAAACAAAGACCGCCGCCGCCAATAAACGTTTTTGGAATCTCGGACTACAACAAGTTGCACATAATCCTGAAATCACTGTGCTCAACCGATTATAAAGTAAGATCTCGCAATAATGATACATGGACTATTAATGTCCTTAATCCAGACAACTACCGTTCGCTTTCGCAAAAATTAAATGCCGAGAAGATTCAATGGCATACTTACGAAAATAAAACGGAAAGACCCATACGCGTTGTATCTAGAGGATTGCATCCCTCTTGCCTTAAAGAAAACATCGTAAATGACCTTAAAAATAAAGATTTTAAGACAATCGATGCAGTTAATTTACTTACGCAAAAACAGCGCAATGTTGAAATCGAGAGGACGACCCCAAGACGCGGCCTTCCCCTCTTTAGGCTTACTTTCGACAAAACCGAAAGCCTAGAAAGAATTTATGCCATAAATTCAATTTTGGGCAGCCATACTGCCAGAAGGAACCTCGCTGTGTAAAATGCGCTGGCAAACATCTGACTCGAGAGTGCAATGCCGCGAAAGAGTCACCAGCGATATGCATTAACTGCAAGGGAAAGCATCCAGCTAATTATCGAGGCTGCGAAGTCGCGAAGGAGTTGCAAAGGCTACGAGATCAATCAAAAACGAAGCCTTTGAAAAACGCAGGGACAGCTAGAATGAGAAATAACAACAGCGATCCTACTCCAAAGCCTTTAAAGAAGCTAATGGTGACAAACGCTAAAATCACCAATAACAACAACGACAAAAATAACAATGAGCAAGTGGAAAGTAGAAAAACTTACGCGCAAATAGCGGCGCGAGTTAATATGACTAACTGTACATCACCGGATCCTGCCTCAAATGTGTTTTCAGTAATTCTCGAGAGACTAGAAGAACAGACTTAAATAAATAAGATAATAGTTGAACGGCTCCTTAAGTTCGAAGCCAATTTCTGCAACTAATTATGGCAAAGAAGCTCAATATACTTGCGTGGAATGCTAACGGGCTACAGAAAAGGCTTGATGAACTAAATATTTTCATGCAGGAAAAACTAATTGACATATGTTTAATTTCTGAAACTCACCTGGCAACAGAATCGCGCGTGGAACTAAAAGGTTACCGCGACTACCACGCTCATCGTCTATCGGGAAACGCAAGAGGCGGGTCATCCCTATTCATAAGAGACTGCATTGAACACACTTTGGAAGCAATAATTGAACTTGACAAATTTCAAATGACCGTGGTGCGTGCTAAAAATAAAAATTACTCTTTTAATATATCCTCAATCTATTGCCAATCGCGCTCCAAAATGAAAAAGAAGAATTTATTGACCTATTCAACTCTCTTGGACCAATCTTCATTATTGGTGGCGACTTTAACGCGAAGCACACCTTTTGGGGCTCAAGATGTATCTCTCAAAAAGGCAAAACTCTTTACAGGGCAGGTATGCAATGTGGTTGCTATTTTTACTCAACAGGCAAGCCGACATATTGGCCCTCGGATGTCGCCAAAACACGCGATCTAATAGACTTCTTTATCGGAAAAGGAGTAAACGCTAGTTACGTCAAAGTTTGGAGAGGGCTTCGATCTTTCCTCCGATCATTCTCCAGTTATCCTCTCATTGTGCGAATCCTTGGTTAAGAAACAAAGACCACCCAGATTAATTAACAGCAAAACTCACTGGGAAGATTTCCGAATAGATGTTGTTGAAGTCATACAGCAAGCGGCCTGGAAGAACACTCCCCGCGAATTGAACAAAGTTCCCAAAGTCGGCATAGGATACCGAGAAATGATAAGGAAGAAATGAAGAGCGCGGAAAAAGTGGCATAAAACCCGGGCACCACAAGATAAAACGTTCTTCCTTAGGCTCTGCAACTTGTTGAAAAAATCGATCAAGGACTTCAATATAATAATACCAACTACTCCATATGGAGAGCCGTTAAAAGTGTTCGAAAGCCCCAAATACACGTGGCGCTAATAAGAAGAAACCAGGATGACTGGGCGAAAGAAGATAAGGAAAAAACTAATGTTTTCGCCGACCATCTTGCAGAAACGTTTAAACCATTCGACGGGGAAGTGCTTCCAGAGAATGTCAATACTCTAGACGTGACGACAAACTTTCCTGTAGAAAAGGCTACACTTAGGGAACTTAGACAAGTTATAGACACGCTTAAGCCCAATATCTATCTATCTATCTATAAATGCCAGCATTAGATTAGAAAGTAGCCGAAGTTATTATGGTTCCGAAATCCGGTAAATCGCTGACTGAAGTCAAGTCGTATAAACCAATATCGCTTCTCCCGATTACATCGAAGGTCTTCGAGCGAATCCTTCTCAATCGTCTTAAACCAATTACCGACACAAATTCCCTCTTGTCTGATCATCAATTTGGCTTTAGAAGCCAATACTCTACAGTTGACCAAGTGCATCGAATAACCGATGTAATTGAACGAGCAATCGAGTGTAAGTTAGTCTGTTCAAGCGCATTCCTTGACGTTTCGCAAGCCTTTGATAAGGTATGGCATGAAGGTCTTAAATATAAACTCCGACAAGCCCTACCCCAGCAATTGTCTTGTATTTTAGGTTCATACCTGAAAGACCGACTCTTCCGTGTAAGACACGGAAACGAATATTCCACTTTTAAGACAATAAAGGGGGGTGCCGCAAGGAAGTGTACTTGGACCTCTGCTATATTTGCTTTTTACCCGTGATATACCGCAAACGGACGACACTGTCCTAGCCACATTTGCTGATGACACTGCCATTTTGACAACGGCTAAAACAGTCGAGAAGCAACTGCCAAGTTGCTTACACGGATTAACAATTGGACAAAGATTTGGCGAATCGCGCTGAATGAAAACAAGTCTGTCCACGTGAACTTCACTTTCAAGAAAATTGAGAATCCACCGGTGTTTATCAACGCAGTACGAATTCCTTACGCGAACGAGGCCAAATATATCGGTATGACACTCGACGCTAAACTAAAATGGAGAGCACACGTCAAGAAAAAACGTGAAGAGCTTGAAATCAAATATATAGCTTAGACAACAAACTGCTGTTATACAAGCAAGTGCTAAAACCGAGCTGAACATATGGTGTACAACTTTGGGGTTGTACTAAAAATAGTAACATTAATGTATTACAGACATTCCAAAACAAAATTCTTCCAGGTATTGTTAATGCGCCGTGGTACATTAGAAACGATGATATCCACAGAGACTTAGGAGTCGAAAACGTTCAGAACGTAATTAAATTGTTTGCGCGAAAACGTAATAATCGATTACAAGGTCATACGAATATTTCTGTTCAACAGATCCTCGACGAGAAAAATTTATTGCGCCGTCTGAAGAGGACTAAGCCTCTCGATCTAGCGCTTTGATTAGCAGCGCGTAATTTTTCTAAAGTACACATGAATTTTCAATGGAAAATCGCCTGCAGGATATCTTATAAAAACAAAATAAAATGCGATAGAAGAACTGCTTGTTGAGTGTGAACTCAGTCGTGGTTTTCATAAGGGAAGTGTTTTTTAGTGAGTAAGAATCTCACACTACTATAGGCTCCGGGCCTAAAGTGTCTATGAAGATTTCTCACCTTCCCATAAAAAAAAAAAATTTGTATATTGGCCGCACTATAGAGACTTTGAGCAGTTCAGGGATTCGGAATTTTGTTATACTTTTATCAACCAATTTACAGGTTGTTGGTGATAGAAATTCAGAGTATTGATGGAGGTCTTTTGGTAGTATATCATCTATTACTGGTGATTGTTTATCACTTAGTGTACAGAGAATATTTTGCACTTCTCTCACGGTCACTTCCTCTAGATACATCGGACGCGTTGTGCTAGACGTTGAGCCTATGAAAGTTTGCTGCTTACAATGGAGCACTATGTTGCTAACCTCCAGTGATAGCCGAGTTTCAAAATTGTTCGCAAAGCCTTGTATATTGGATTCGATTGCAAAGTTTTTAGATAAGACGTCATCAAGGTTGAGGGGTATTCTTCCCAATATCTGATTCCATGTTTCTTTTGGATTCTTGTATCTTACATATAACATCTGTCCCTTTCTTTGGAAGCTAGCTTTAATTCCCATGTCATCCAATCACACCGCTCCTATTGTATTATATCCGGGTACCTTTTTCTAAATTGCTCGTAGAATTCGTTTACGCAGTCATATTGGTCTAATGCATACCAGTTCATATTTGTGGAAAGCCGAAGGTGCCAAAATAGGTTGTGTAATAATGCGAATAGTGGGGTGAATTTAAGTTAAACTCAATGTCGCTATGCTCTTTATGAATTTGCTTGCACTTTTCACAATTTTGTTTAGAAAACAGTGTTCAGTACAATGCTGTCCTACTTTCAAGTTAAGTGCACAGATTTACTTTTAGGAATCTGACGTATTACCATGAAAATTTATTATTAGGATGATTTAATTTTCTCAAATATAAATAATAACATCACCTTCTATTTTCAGCAATTTATTTTACAACTGTCCTGGTTAATGACGATTGGCGTTATTGACCTCGATATTGATCTATCGTCACATGAGCATTCAAATGTACCATATTTATCCACACAAATTGTCATTAAAATTAATTGTTTGCATGTCACATTAAATTTCTTCAATGCTTAATGGGTTTAACAAAATAAAACTGTTTTAAAAGTAATAAAAAAATGTTTCTTGAATCAGCTGTATTGGTAATTAGAATTAATAACTTCCTCCGGCTATAAATCGACGGATCATTTAACTGAGTAGAAACATGTACCTAAATAATAGCTTAAAATCTGTAAAATGGATTCGACGTACTTCTCCACAATTTATACATGTTATGAAATTATAGCTGAAACTAGAAGTTCAGTTCATTGTACACAAGGCAACACCTTTTTTTAATGGCATTTTCTCAGTTTCGCAGAGTTTAAATGACCAAAGAAATAAAAAAATTACTTATTTGTGTAAAGTCATTTAAACAACTGATAGCTTTTAGAGAAACAGTTTTATTGTTACCGTGCAAATCCGTAGTATTGCCAAAAGAAGTTCTGTATTGTAATAGGTCGACATCGTTTTGGTAGTTTTAATTTGACTTAAAGTCAATATATCCGTTGAACAAGATTATAGATATTTCTTATTTCGTGTACAAATATTTTATATTGCAGAATTTTTGTCATGGCACATTTTACAGAGATTTAATATGGTCTATATGGTCAACTCATGCGGTTTGCTAAGAGATGGCGTTACTTGTATTATTCTATTGTTATTATTCCATTGGAACATGCGTTGGAAGGCTACTTTCATTGTACGCCATTTCAGTATATGTCATTCATTTGAAGCGTAAACAACAAAAATTTTTTTTTACTCAAATATGTCGAACTTTGTGCGTGAAAAAGTGTTTTTGCGGGGAGTTCTTCTTCATTACTTGCTGCCGAAAGTCATCGTTTTTTGGTGGAAGTTTATGGTGAACATGCGCTAGCTGAGCGAACGTACCAAAAGTGGTTTGCACGATTTAAAAGTGGTGATTTTGGCTTGGAAGACGGTATATCCAAAATCAAGGAAATTGGGTTCCACATGAACCCAAGCCGAGAGACGTCGAAAGGCGATTTTGCATGTCCGAAATGCTGCTGGAACTCCAAAAAAGGAAGTCATTTTTGCCTCGGATTGTTACTGGTGATGAAAAATGGATCCATTACGACAACCCCAAGTTCAAAAACACATATGTGAAACCCGGCCAACCAGCCAAATCAACTGCATAGCCGAATATCCATGGCGTGAAGGTAATGCTCTGTATTTGGTGGGATCAGAAGTGTGTGCTGTATTATGAGCTGCTAAAACCGGGTGAAACCAATAATGGACAACGCTACCGAACACAATTAATCCGTTTGAAGAGAGCAGGAGCGGAAAAACGCCCGGAATATGCGACCAGACGCGAGGCAATAATTTTCCATCATGACAACGCTCGGCCCCACATCGCTATTCCGGTTAAGAACTATTTGGAAAACAGTGGATGGGAAGTCTTACCCCACCCGCTTTAAAGCCCAGACCTTGCCCCTATCTGACAGAGGGTTCCCAATTTATATAGCTTCTATTTAGTTAAAGTTGGGAGCTGGGAAGACATATAAAAAAAATAGGCTACGTTAGTCCTTCATTAAGTTTAACTTTCCATTTGTGGTAATATTTTATTATTATTTCCATTCCAATTTTGAAATTCCTCTCAATACTGAGGGCGAATTTATGAGATGAAAATATATCGAGGTCATATGCAAATATGGCTGTATCACAGATATCAGATGTATAAATATTATAAAGGATCGGGTCAAGAACTGAGCCTTGTGGTACACCCGATTGAATGTATATTAAGTGTTGAAACGATGACTGGACAGGAAACTTTGGACTATTTTGCAGAGATATAGAGGAAACTTTAAATGTATCATTTTGTATATCAAACCCTCATGCCAAACAGAGTCAAATGCCTTTTCAAGGCCTGATAAAAACATGCCAGTAGATTTTCCTTGTGACCGATTTCTTTTAATGCAGTTGCATATTCTCTGTGCCTGATAGGATGTACTGTGATGATGCCTAAAACCAACCTTTTC
This sequence comes from Volucella inanis, assembly GCA_907269105.1. Classification (NCBI taxonomy): domain Eukaryota; kingdom Metazoa; phylum Arthropoda; class Insecta; order Diptera; family Syrphidae; genus Volucella; species Volucella inanis. Next base: position 78,914,350 of record OU026157.1, read on the forward strand.
GTTGAGAAAAAGCTTGAATGGTGTTGCTTATAAGAGTGTTGGTCTGTGCATCACCTAAGTTTTATGATTGCCAAGTACATTGGCTTTTTCGACACCGGCAAATTATGTGCACGAAGCGTTTTTAGAAAAGATAATTGTCTGCTTTTGTTTTTTACTAATTTGACGATGTTTCGGAAAGGTTTTTCATCTTTATCAAGTATCTATATTGAGTTTTTTGTTCTACTATACGCTACGGCACTCTGAAATTTGTATGCTTAATTGTTTATTTATATATGTCGTTTGGTGCGCGAATATGGGTAGGAAATATCGTTGCCAATTACGTCTACAAATATTCCTTAGTTTAACTAAGTTCAGTATTTGGGAAGGTAACTTAAAGGAGTAGTTATTTTTGGGAACTTTTGGGATCTGAGATCTAAGAACATGTTCTGAGAAGTAGTTCACAAAACAATCGACGTCTTCCTTAGTTGATATGCGATCTATATTCATAGGAATATTACTATGTTTAGATTGAACTATTGAACGAAATCGCCTCTAATTGGCATTTTTTTAAATCTTGAACATATTCCAATTTTTTCTCCCTGGCCATAGAAGGCGACAGAAAACCAGATTGTGATTCGAACAAGGTTCATTTTAAAGCACTGGGTTTGTTATATAATAAGGCAAATTTGTAATGACTCAAGGACTACCACGAGAACTAGATGGAACATAGGTTGGGCCAGGAGGAAACAAAACAGAGATTGGCGTTTTGACAATAGGTTAGAGCGAATGTTGGATTAATCTTCTGATAAGAATTGCAACACCGCCATCAGTCCTATCATCACGGTAGCATTTAAATTCAAGTGTTGATAAATGCTGTTTGAGCCAAGTCTCAGTAGCCAAAGCTACATCAATGTTGCTGTTATTTAAAAAAATTAGAAACTCCGAAGTTTTGCTTCGAATCCCTCTCGCATTCCAAGTAAAAATTTAAATGTAACTATCTATCATATTACTAGAAAGTGTGCAATAACTTGAAATTGTTCTACCCTGGATTGAAATCATTTCCATTGCTAAAGGGTTAAGTTCATCAATCGTAAATAATGAATATTGATTAGAAATGTTGCTTGGACTGTTGCTGGAAGTATTGTTGGAAAGCTGCTCTCATTCATATTCTTCTTCTCCCACACATTTCTCGTCACCGCTTGTGCTTTGGATTGATGGTGAAAGCTCAATAAGTACTGCTCTCCTGTCGAAGATAATGCGGCTGCGGCAGCATAGGAAATTCGGACATAAAAAAAATGAAAGAAACGTGTTTCTGCGGATGCGTAGCATTTGTGTATGCAAAGTAAATTTTTTTTCTTTCATTTTGGATCCACAGGTTGGATCCGCAAATTTAAGCCGCTGCAGTTAGCACATGAAATAGTTTAATTGCAATTTCGCTTGACATGAACGAACATTTGGCAGTTGTGACATTAGGTCAGTTTGCTTTTAAGTTTTCTTTGAATATTCCAGGTCACCTGTGTATGTAGGATGGACCGATAATGTTTTTTTTTTTAAATCAAATATTTTAATTGAACCATTTTATAGCGAAATTAAGTAGAAAACATCACTATATCGTTAGTGCATTTTCGTTATATTTTTAATGTTAATGCATTTTAGTCCCATTTTAATAAGTTCCCTTTTTAATGTACAATGGCTGTTTGATGAGTACCTGAGTTGGAAAATAGGAGGCGCTAAAGAGCCAAAATGAGTGTATCTACCATCATCTAGTGTATAACCTCTCTTAGGTTACAATCCCACGCTTAGTTTTATTTTGACACGCATTTCAAAACATCGTGTTAGTTTTTTTTACGTCCGTGGGAAAAAAACAGTATCGCTCCGTGATGCGATTCTTGTTTTTGAAGAACCTGTGAGGAAATCAAGCCCGTTCTCCCATTCTCGATGGTGTGTATGAGACCCATTCACCTTCCCGTGCAACCGTTTATCATTGGTTTCAGAGTTTCGCCGTGACCCCACATTGGTTTTTGATGAACCGCGCCCAGGTGGCCCAAAAACGGTTACCAAAGAGGAAACCGTGGACAAAATGCATGATCTTGTATTGGCGGACCGCCGAGGAAAATTCGTAAGTTGGCTGTTGCATCTCAACTGAACGCTTTAGCTATATCCTGCACAAGATTTTGGGCATAAGAAAGCTGTCCGCGCGCTGGGTGCCGCGTTTCCTTACGTCGGAGATCAGACGCAATCGTGGGACCACTTCCAAAACGTGCTTGGTCCTGTTTAATCAAAATCCGAAAGAGTTTCTACGTCGTTTCGTGACCATCGATGAGACATGGATTCATTGGTACACATCAGAGACCAAGAAACAATGAGTTTTACCCGGTAAATTGTACAGTAGTCCAAATATATATCAAGTATACTTCCAAGGATATTTTTGATGTACGCCGACACATAAGCGTACCGTTTTAGGTCATATGCGTAGCTTACAATATTATTAAAAGCAACATTAAGCCTGCTTTTAGTAAGAGGACTAGTACAACAAAAAATCTCGCAGCCGTTAATTATCAAGTTAATTACAATATAAAGGTCTTTAGCAAAAATATCTTCGTTTTAACTGATGTGAAGCTTTGAAATTGGGACAAATTTCTAAGGCAGCCGTATATTCTCTGTTGACTGAACGGATATGGTCGTCTCAATTTAATAATGTACTAAACCAAACACAGAGATTTTTAGCTTTGCTTACAAATTTACAAATTCAATTGGTACATTTCCAACATGGACAAGAGGAAGGCTATTATTTATAAATTTTATTTATAAATAAGTATTTCGTTTTTGTCGTGTTGAATTGCAAGTAGTTTTCCTCTGTCCAGCATTGAATTCGCTTAAGGTCATGATTTAATTGTAATGTGCAGATATTGTGCCTCTGTTCAGAAAAGGTTCGGCTGTTCAAATGTGTAACTACAGGCCCATTTCACTTCTCCCAGTTTTCAGTAAAATATTTGAAAAAGTTATGGAAAATAGAATAGTGAGTTTCTTAAATAAAACGTAGTTTTTAGTCCAATTCAATTCAGTTTTCAGAAAGGTAAATCAACTGAAGATGCACTACTACAGTTTTGTTCCCAAGTAATGTTCCACCTAGATGCTGAGAAAACTTGAAAAAGCTAGTTTTTGTGGATTCGTGATTGATTGGTTTAGGTCGTACCTTGGAAATATGTCACAAAGGGTGAAGTTAGATGATATTAGGAGAGAAATTATGTTATTTAATTTGGGTGTGCTCCAAGGTTCTGTCTTGGGACCAATTTTGTTTTTAATTTACAGTAACTCACTGTTCTCATTAAGTTTTAAAGGTGCAACTACTGCTTTTGCTGATGGCTTAGGATTTACGTATGGGTTAAATAGTCATGCACCAGAGTGTCTGAGATACAAACTGTATAAATGTTCCGGCACGTCTGATTTTTCTTTTCCTACTTTTAACGGCAGCCTATTCTGCAGTGATAAATGTTTCTTGATTAAAAAAGTAGATGAATTTAAATACCTGGGACTCACGATCGACTCTAGAATGAGTTTCTAGAATCATACAGAATCGCTGAAGAATTATTTCCGTGGTACACATCGACATTTATATTACATATTTGCGAAACATCTGCTTGAAAACGCTTTTAAAAACTATTTATTATGAAATTTTTCACTCCAAACAGCAGTATGGAATTACTTGTTGGGGAGGTGTTTATCTGAACCTTTACTTATTTCCCAAAAACATGTTTTAAGAAAAATTTGCCGAAAACACGTTAGATATCCTAGTTTTCCATTGTTCTCTGACCTTGACTGGAAGAACCGTCCGTCATTTGTGCTGTTTTAAAGTGTTGAAGACTTTTTTCATGAAGTCTGATAATCGTAATTTTCGATTACTTCCTAATTTTAATTTACGTGGAAACTTTTTGTATATACATAGTATCTGTCCCATATTTTCGTACTACTGCATATCATAATTTTTATTCTACATCGTCTTATCGATTGTTTTATAATCTTCTGCAGTCAATAAGGGCAATATCAATGCTTGGAATGTTTCTAAAACGTGCAAAATCTTGGCTTTTCAATTTTAGCTATGCTGGTTTAGAAGCAATTCTTTCTAATATTCTGGTGTAATTTTGCTTCAGATTTAGTTTTAATTTAAGATTTTTCCTTTGGCCACTTCATATGAATTTGTTAATGTTCTTCCTTTCTATTGCTTAATTGGTGTCTACATAAGTAAATCGAATGAATTTGTTTATACATATAATTCAATAGCTTTTAATTAATGCTTAAGTTTATTAATTGTTTCATAGAGCCACCCCACTCATAATAATTTGATTTGTGAATTACTCTTTGAATTGGCGTTCAACACTATTTTGTTACTTTTGTATAAAAACACAACACAAATAATGTCACCAATATTTGTTATATTTTCTATATTTACAACTTTTGTGCTATGTGTTAAGAAGCATATAAGGTAATTTTTAAAGCTTAAATAAAGCTGAACATCATCCGCAAAAATGTGAAAATTGCACCTCTTAATAACATTAGGGAGATCGTTTTTAAAAATCAAGAGTCCTCGTGTTGATCCCTGTGGGACACCTGCTGAAATTTCAACAAAGTCTGACCTAAGATTGTTCGCGAAACCCGCTAGTTTTCTTCCAACTATGTAGATACGAGCGCATGAAATTACCAGCTGATGAGGAACAATTATATAAGCTTCTTAGCTTGAATATAAGTAGCTCGTGAGCAACAGTGTCGAAAGCCTTAGAAAAGTCTACTAGAGCAAGGAGTAACACTCCTTTTTTGTCAATTTAAACTCGCATGTCGTCAGATACCTTAAAAAGTTCTGATGTACAGCTGTGATGCTTTCGGAATCCCTACTGATAAGCACTAAGAATCCATTCAAGCTGTAGAAAATTAGAAATTTGCCGGTGTATTATTCTTTCAAAGACTTTTGATTATTATTAAGGAATAGCAATGGGTCTGTATTACTATACTATACTTTTACTCTTTCGGATTGGTATAATCTTTGCCTGCTTTCAAGCACTCAGAAAAATTGATTTCGTTATAATATTGTTGAAGATATATGTAATTACTTTAAGTATGTACGTATGGTAATATTAGTTTAATAAAATACGAATGAAATGTCGATACCAGCAACTTTAGATTTGATTTACAGTGTGACTCCAACAATATCGGTTTGTTTCACTCTGCGGAATTCATCAGTGTCATCCAGTGAAGTTTGGAAGTATTGTGGACGAGTGCCCAAAATCCTTTGAGCCTTAGCGGATTCTTTATTTGGTTCTTAATTTTTTTATTTCATATTTTTCACATTTATAATTTTATTAAATTCTTACAAGAGGAACTCTGCACTACTTAAGTGAACTTCAGACTCTTTTTTCCTTGGTAAATAAAGATAACAGACATTTTGGAAAAAAACATACATAATACAATACATGGGCTGAAAAGTCCGTTTCTAAAAGAAGGCACCACTTGAATTAAATCCATACCAATTTCAGTTAGTACCAACCTTCAAAAGATACGTATATAAATTGACAGCTGTCGGATGATTAGTTCTCGAGATATAGCGTTGTGAGCGAAGCAACTTTTGTTATTGTGAAAAAAAATGGATTCAAAGCAATTTCGTGTGTTGATTTATCATTGCTTTTTGATGGGAAAAAATGCAGCAGATGGAAAGTGTTACCCTGACTCTGCACCAGCCGAACGAACCATTCGCAAGTTCGAAGAAGATGCCCGCAGTGGACGTCCAAGCTGTTTCAGAAGAAAACATCAAAAAAGTCCACAAAATGAAGTTGATCGAGATAGCTGAGGCTCTGAAGATATCAAAAGAGCGTGTTGGATATATCATACACGAATATTTGGACATGCGAAAGCTCTGTTCAAAGTGGGGGCCGCGTTTGCTCACAGTCGACCAAAAACAACAACGTGTTGATGATTCAGAAAGTGTTTAAAGCTGTTTAACCGCAATAAAGCCGAATTTTTGCGTTGGTATATGACAATGGATGAAACTTGGCTCCATCACTTCACACCAGAGTCAAGTCGGCAGTCAGCTGAGTGACGAGCAGGCGACGAACCTCGTCCAAAACGACCAAAAACTCAACAGTCCGCTAGCAAGGTTATGGCATCCGTATTTTGGGATACACATAGAATAATTTTCATCGACTATCTTCAAAAGGGGCATACTATCAACAGCGACTATTACATTGAGTTATTGGAGCGTTTGAAGGACGAAATCGCAGAAAAACGGCCGCATTTGAAGAAAAAGAAAGTGTCACAAGTCGATGAAAACGATGGCAAAATTGAATGAATTCGGCTACGAATTGCTTCCAAACCCACCATATTCTCCAGATTTGGCCCCCAGCGACTATTTTCTGTCCGCAGACCTCAAAAGAATGCTCGCCGGAAAGAGATTTAAGACCGATGAAGAAGTAATCGCCGAAACAGAGGCCTATTTTGAGGCTAAACCGAAATCGTACTACAAAACTGGTATCGAAAGATTGAAAAATCGTTTCAATCAGTGTATCGCCCTCGAAGGCAACTATATTGATAAATAAAGTTGAATTTTGCAAAAATGTTGTGTTTTACAACACTATAAGACGGCACTGACTTTTCAGCCCATGTGTTAAACCTGAAATAAATATGTAGAGAAAAACACATAAATTGAACTAGAACATTAGCAGTATTTGGATGTACTAGGAAAAACTAAAACATAGGCCAATAAATAACACCCTTCATAAAAGACAAATTTTGAGTCCAAAGACGGTACCGGCTTAAGAGAAAAACAGCATTTTTTTGTAATACCTCGCGCGCACCAAGAGGATATGAATACCCTTTTACTGGCTTTTTCTCCAGGGCGCGGGCGAGTGGTGTAGTAGTTTGTATTATGTTTCGATATTTTTCCCAGAGGTGGTTGTCAAACTGGACGGGACGAGCTAGTACACTCCAACATCAGTGTTATGCCTTCATGTCAGAGTTGACGCCAACGGGACTTTTCATATAACTGCATACAAATTCTACGAAAAGACTTTTACACAGAATTGCCTCGCACGGGATTCGAACCCACGACCCTCTGCTTAAGGAGTCTATGTATATACCACTACACCATGACCACTCCCCATGTTAAAGTTATTAAATTGATATCAACATATGTCCGACCGAGAAAAGAAGAAGGGTGAAGTGTGAAGTGTTTATCTTTATCTTACACGCATATCTAAGCTTTTACTTTAAGCAAACAAAATTACTCAGGTACATGCCCCAAAACAGAAGAACTAAACAGAGTTTATACAAATTCAAGAGCTTAATGTTTTAAAAAAATTACCTGTTATCCTGGGAAGTTGAAACGTATCCAAATTTTTAGCCATAAAATTCGTTAATTGCGCTCCCAATGAAAATCCAATTGCGTGAATATCTGTTGTGCCCGTATCTAAAATCCGTTTTACTAATTGAGCAGAACACGCTCCCAAATGCTTTAAATTATGCACTGCAGTAAAGTAACAGGGACCAGAGAGAACGCCCCAATCCACATAGATCAAATTATAGTCCCCTCTATCTAAGTATTCTATAAATATATAAAGGAATTTGCATAAATTTCCATTGCCAAACAAATGTCTGTTCAAATACCATCTTTCATTGCGATCAAGGAATCCAGAAACATGTCCGAATTATATCCATGAATTATAATTTTAGTCGGATGAGATGGATCAAAAAACGATTGACTAATATTGGATTTGTCTAGGCTGTCATCAATGAATAAGTTCTGACGGTCGATTGTATTACTTCGGGTAAATAAATAAAATTTCACATCATTATCAGGGCAAGATCTGTTCAAGACCCATTTGCAGGGTCCTATGTTCATTGTTTGATCATCGTTCGATGATGGTGTTGTCGTTGGAACTTCTCTATTAGTATTATCGTTGCTTGGTAAAGGACCACATATGCCATGAACAAAAAGTGCTATAAATAAAACTACAACCACATATATACGTAAATGACAAATTTACAATTTTCAAATAAAAAATTAATTTTGCAAGCAAACTTAAAATCGTTAAGTGGAACGAGTAATCGTAAACATTAACACAATTGTCACGTGCGGTAACTTGTAAAACTCTTAGTCACACACCAAACAAATGATCACAAACATTTTTTTTTTTTTTTAAAGAAATCCGCGTTTATACTTCTGAATCACTGAATCACATTATTAACTGTGAAATAAATTTTATATTTATTTACCTAAAATAATTTTCTTCACAAAAATAACTCTGTTTGTTACGAATATTCGATAATCCATAGCAATTGATATTATTCTTCTTCACGGGCTTTCAACAATTAAAACACTTGGTGTCCATCATTTCTCTTCAACATTGGCTACTTCAAAGCATTCTATGAAAATATTTTCCCCTTCACCATTTCTTTTCATATTGAATTGACTTGAATTTAAAACACACCGTGTACAAGTAATCGTACATGCTTGTATCGCTTGGTGAAAATCAATTCTGGCAAAAGACAACTGATATCTGGAATAGTAAAGTTATTAGCATTTTTGTTTCGTTTTTGTTTTTCTGTTAGGACTTTTAGAATGTAAACAATAATTGGAAAAAGCGAAAGATCTTAAAGGAAAAAAAGAACTCACAGAAGAAACCGAAAAATTGTAAAAAGAGCTTGAAATACTATTTGCATACACAATTACAATAATTTACATACCGCTCAATGTTTTCGTTAAAGCTATAAGATACGAATGAGAGAGTACAAGTTTAGCTTTTTACTGGTAAAATTTTAATTCTGAAGTGAAATATCATTTTTTTTCTTATAAATGTTGAACACGAAAATGATTTATTTATAGTATTCCGTCACTACTATAATAACATATTTATATGTTTCCAAAATCCTATGATCATGTTACAATGGTTGTTGATTCAAGTATACGTCGGCAGTCGGAATGACTCAATGGTGGTCTCAGCACCAGCAGAGGAATTTGAGCGAAGATTGTGACTTCTTCAGATTTGATGTCGTATAACGCTACAAATGACAATATTGATCGATTTAGCAGCAGATACAACTCGGAAACTCTAAAAGATAGAGAAGTGCTACTGTCCGAATAAAGTAGACTAGTTCAGAATTTGAAAGAGCTACATATATTGACAAGAAGGACCCATATAAAAGGAGATTTAATATCTTACGTACTAAGATGTCAATACCGCCCATTGGACTTGGTCATTAGCCAATTAAGCATTCTATGCGGTCTTGTGTATTGTGAGGTCTTCCTCTATCTTCCGGGTTGAAATCAAATACTTTTCGAGCTGGATAGTTTATATTCACTCGCTCAACACACATAGCGATGTCACTAAACAGATTGTAAAGTTCAGCTATTATAGCTTCTGTTTTAAGGGGTAAGGTCACTCTATGATTTTTAAAAAATAAATTTTTTTTTATATTGCTTTCAATAGTCCCTTGGGACCTTAAAAATAATATCCCAAAAGATTATGGCTACACGCCATAGACGAATTTAAAAACTGTTAAAAAAAGACTGCATTTTTCAAGTTGGCCGCACCCATAGCTTGAAAAATTTTCAACCAATTCAATTCAAATTTTAACTGAATCTTTGAAAATATTGGGTCATATAAAATGTCTCCGCAGTTTTTGGTACATTTTTGAAAAAAAATTTCCTTTATTCAAAATCAATTTCAATCAAGTACATATTGGCCATTATTGTCTATAACCTTTTGCCATTTTTCGGTTGGCTTCATAATTCCATAGGTGTAGAACTTCTATGGTTTTTCAGCGAAAAACTTGGCCAAGTGATTTTCAGCGGCTCTTCGGTCGTCCAATTTTTAACCATCAAAAGGTTTTCCAAAACCGAAATGGTAATCAGAGGGTGCGAGGTCTGGGCTATATGGTGGATGCCTCAAAACTTCCCAACCATGCTCCGTCAATTAATTCCGTTTCATCAAAGATAAAAGAGTATCATGATGGAAGACAACTCCCTTTCTGTTGGCCAATTTTGATCACTCTTTCTTGAAAGCTTCATTAAAACGTTCGAGTTGTGTACAGTAGAGTATCGATTTAACCGTTTCGCCACGTTCTAGTAGCTCAGACAATTCCCATTCAATCTCACCAAACACTCAGCATAACCTTGTTTTCCGTCAATCCAGGCTTTGAAGTCGTTTGTGGACGGTCACCGGACTTTGACCATGATCGCTTGCCTTGGATACTCTTGTATTTAATCTATTTTTCTTCGCCCGTAATGAATCGCTTCAAAAATGGTTCCATTAAGTTACTTTTCAGCAGCGTTTCACTGATGGTTATTCGGTCAGTTAAATTTCTTTGCTTTCATTTATGTGGCACCCAAATATCGAGCTTCTTTGAGTAGTCTGCTCGTTTAAGATGATTGAAAACTGTCATACGGTCGATGTTTAGTGCCTCCACTATCTCTAAGCAGCTTTCGTGCTGATCTTGCTCCATCGGTTTCAAAATTTCAGTGACAGCCCGACCATCGAAATTTCCGGAACGGAATCGAAAAAACCACTCCTGGGTCTGGCGTTCACTCACAGCATTCTCACCGTAAACTGCACAAATTTTTCGGCATGTTTTTTTAGTGTTTTTTTTATCGTAAAAAAGCATCACATAGCGTATTTCTTCAGATATTTTAATCATATTCAAATCAGTATATCATTTAACACGAGCAAAAAATTACACTGCTGTCTTCACAAAGAATGCAGCCTGACATGTCACCTTTCAAGCACGTGTTCGTTTGACACAATCAGATTAGTGTTTCCAGATAAATGGACACCAACACCATCTAGTGACAAAAAACAGCGGAGGCTTTTTATATGATATAATATACTGTCTAAATAAGTACGTAGGACTTTTTTTTATATGGAATAGTTCATTAGTTATTAACAATTTTCTGGTGATTTTTCTGCGAATTTAACAAGTTTTTATCCTACGTACTTCTCTAACTGTTTTTATGTACAATAAATAAAAATTTTGTGACTCATCATAATTCAAAATTTACAGTAGCTGTTGGTACAGCCGTAGACCCTTCCAAAAAATAGAGGTCATCTGAGAAACGCTGCACAACCTCCATTTTTAAATATATTATTCTATAAAATTACAAGTATGTACAATCAATTTCTACCTTTGTAAACTCGATTTATTTTATATTTTTCTTCTAGAGTGGCCTAAACAATTATCTTAAAAAGAAAATAAGCAACTACATGGGTACTTAGGATTACGGACTATTTCCTAATTGCCCCCATCACTCTACTTTAGTTCTGATAATTTGAAAAAAAAAAACAGTTTAATGAAATAACCTAATTAAATTATATAAGATTAACAAATAAAAGCTATAACATTTCCGCTTTTTTCTTCGATAACAAAACATCTTTCCCCATGGCATACGGTGACTTAGATCTCGTGTATACAAATATGACACCACGTGTTCTACAAGAAAGTTACAAAAAAAGATAAATTATTATAAATTATTGACTTTTTTCTGATCACAGATTAAATTGCACTTACGTATTTAGACAATGTTCTCCCATGAGTGCGATATCAGTGTTTATAATACTTGAACTATTGCCACACCAACCGAATATGTACTGAAAGTAACTAGAACATCGAACGCCCCAGAATCCAACAACACTTTTTATTGATTCTTTAAAGTAGACCGTTGACATTGTATGACTGCAAAGTGGAATATCTATAAAAGAAACATACGCCAATCCCCCAATTAAAGTTACTATGGAGTACTTAAAGATGTTTTCAACTTTTCATACTTTTGCTACTGTTGCACGAGGGTTGAAGCTGGCCACCATTTATATAAAAATCAACATGTCCACAGGACTCAATTTTGCCGTAAATCCCGACATTAGTGTGAATCACGTCAACAAATTCAGCATCCGTGGGATCGAGCTTTTGTTGTATGAGTGAAGTTGCAAAAAATGGTAGTGCCGGATCGAGTCCTTAAGTAGATTTTGAAATATTTCATGTACATTTAAGTGAATGGCTTTTTTTTTGCCAAACTCACCTGTTATCCTTTGAATCTTTTTTCCAGTCAGTTTTTCTAAAGAGTTACTTGCAAATGCTGCAACATGAGCGCCTAAACTGAAGCCTATTATATGTATTCTCGATGGATCAAAGTCGGGATTATAGGAAGCAAGTCTTATTAAGAATGTTGCTATACAGTCGCCTGCCTGTTTAGTATTTACTGCAGCCGATGGGTAACATGGTAAAGCAGCTAATGTTCCCCAATCGATTGTGATGACATTTGTAGAGTTGTATTTTAAATATTCTTTAAAGGTACACAAAAATTAATGTATACCATATGTTATTGCAAAAAATAAACAAAAATTATTATAAATTCATTATGGCAATCAATAAGTAAATATGTAATAAGATGAAAAAGTTGAGAGTTGTGTAAGCAGATTCCTAAAGAAAGTTTGAATATTTTTTTATTTTGTCCTGCTAGTTTACCTCACAATCATATATTATTCCAATAAACCTTAGAAATAAGTTAAATATAAAAGAGTCTTGAAAACATACATTCATATATCGTCTAAATAAACTTTGCCCGAACTAACATATTTATTCCATTGATCAGATCTCTCAAACTCAACTTTTTAATTTTAATTTCTCAAATCCTAATTCCGGAAATTTGTATCGCATGCCGTTGGGTAGTTACTGATTATTTAATACGAAGAAAAATGTATATACATCACTTCTCCTCCGCGTCCTGAAGGCATAACAACTGGCAAAAATTTGCGTAATACATTCAGAACCCGGAATAAACTTAAATGTGATATTTACAGTCTTCTACCTTCTATCAGGGGTTCATACTCTCAAATACTGTGTTAGTTTATTGTTTTGGCTACATCCTGGCGAAAGGATCCTTCTACCGGGATTCCAGACTACTTAATATTAATAGGGGTTAGGGTATGCACTGAGAGGTGTCAATTTGGCGATATCCAGTGTCCATCCTGACTCGATTTACCAAACTTTAGTATTTTAGAAAAAAACATGAGCACCATAAGCGGAACTGCAGATGAATTCCGCAGATTGAATCAACGGTGAAGTAAAGTCCCACAACAAAGCAAATAAGACCTTATCCGTGCTACTCCGACATATTTAGAGCTCAGACCCGTAAGAATTTCCGAGACTAAGTTAAGATCTTAAAAAAGTACGTAGAGAATGAGCCTTTAATGGACCAACGGCAGCGCTCATATCCCAAAACGGGGTCTCTATAATGGAACTGGCCTTCGAGGTTGGAAGTTGGGCTCCCGGCCATGGAATAAATCTATAGTTACGGAGTAACAACAATCCTCGGATACGGACTGATCTACTACTGACAACCCCTGCAAACGAAACGAGGACAATGAACTTCTGATCAGGACGTGAAATGTTAGGTCCCTTAATAAGTCAAGTGCAGCCGAACAACAAGCAGAGGCTCGGGACTATTGCAAAGCCAATATTACCGCCATCTAAGAAATGTGATGGGATGGTCTATGTCTATTTGGATGTAGATTTGTTGTTAGAGACAGATTTAGGTAAGAAGTCTAGTGTTTCTGGGATGTTAACGAGCAACTCGTAGCAATCCGTTTTAACGCTAAATTTGCCATCTTTAGACTTACTTTATATTTGCATACGTTGCAACAGAGAACAAATTTGATGGGACCAAAGATAACTCTTACGAGCTCTTGGACAACGAGCACTGTCGTACCTATGATGTTAAGATTGTCTTCGGCAATTTTAATGCAAAGCTAGGAATAGAAGGCATCTTTGTTAGTACTGTAAGAAAGTATAGCCTACTCTCCCATATCCGATAGCGATAATCGATTTTGGGATGGGCAAGTAGCCCAGTAGCTAGTCGTAGCTAGGACGCTGTTCGAGCATTCATAAGTAGACATGGAGAACCCATGAGCAATCCACCGTTAAGCAAATTGTTTGAACCTTTCGAAGGCCCAATATCGACTCGCAACATTACCTTATTGTAGAATTTTTTTGGTGGGGGCGAAAGCCTCCATTTATTCGGCTTAATACAAGCTATAACTTAAAATTAAACTTAAACTAATACTTAAAACTAAGGTTGGTTGTTGTGGTGAAGGAGAACCGATTTGAGGTAGGAAGTGGTGCGGTGGAAGTCAAAGACGCTAGGGTTTGAATTAATTTTTCGTAACATGCGGGAGATTGGTTCGTTCGCGCCATAGGTGGTGTGGTGGGTTGGGAGATAGAAGAGACGAGGGGTACGTAGATTGCAAGGGTTAGTGTTGAGGAAAATAGAATTGTGAAGGGACATGCATTCAACCTGACCTGAAAGAAGTCGATGAATGAAGAGAAAGTCGGCTGCGTCTCTGCGTTCCTCAAGGGTGTTTAGGTTAATAAGGTTGAGACGGTTTTGATAGGGGGGCAGAGTAAAAGAATCATCCCAGGGCAAACCTCGAAGAGCAAATCGAAGAAAACGGCGCTGGATGCTTTCGATTCTCGAGATATGAACGCGATGATATGGGGACCATACTTGACTAGCGTACTCTAGAAGGGGACGAACAAAGGTAATATAGAGGGACCTGGTCACGTATGGGTTGGTGAATTCTTTGGACCATCGTTTTACAAAACCTAGTGCAGAGTTGGCTTTAAGGATTATCCCATCCATATGCAAACGGAAATTGAGCTCCCTATCACACAAAATGCCGAGGTCGCGAAGAGATTCAACGGAGGAGATCAGTTGGTTGTGGAGACGGTAGAATCGGGGAGGAGATTTGAGCCGCTTATGTGAAAAGGTGATGGACTGGCATTTGGTGATATTAAGTTCCAAACAATTTTTGAGGCACCAGATCAAAAACTATCGAGGTCTTGTTGAAGAAGGAAGGAGTCATGGGGAGAGGAAATGGTTTTGAAAAATTTGGTATCGTCGGCGTAAAGGGAGACGGAGGAGTATTTGATGATCCTATCGAGATCATTTATGGTTAATATAAAGAGAAGGGGGCCGAGATGGCTACCTTGAGGAACTCCAGAGGTGGCCAAAAATGGAGTGGAGTGGGCTGACCTAAAACGAACACTGTAAAAACGGTTTTCGAGGTAAGAAGATATCCATTTTAACAGTATGGGTTCAAAGCCGAGGGCAGACAATTTGAAGAGTATTAATCGATGAGAGATTTTATCGAAGGCTTTGCTAAAATCGGTTGCAACTACATCGACTTCGTTGCCGTTCTCTAGGGCAGAGATGGCAAAGGATACGAATTCAACAAGATTTGTGGTGGTTGACCTACCCTTTAGGAAGCCATGTTGTCTAGGGGAAATAAGTGATTTGCATTGGAAACTTAGAGCTTCATACAAAATACTTTCGAGGAGTTTGGGAATATGGGAGAGTTTAGCGATTGGACGATAGTTTGTTATTTCGTTCTTTGATCCCTTTTTGTGGATCGGGGTTATAAAGGAGGTTTTCCAAACCTGAGGAAATTCTCCTTGTGAAAGGGATAGACGAAAGAGATCAGAAAGGGCAAGGGAAAGAGACGAAGAACATTTTTTAAGAAATATGGCAGGGAGGCCATCTGGACCTGGTGTAAATTCGTCATTGAGTTGGTGTAATTTATATTCGATATAAGAGGGATCCAAGATGTGAGAGAGATGTGGGCCGTTGGAGAAGTTCGGTAGGTAACGAAAATAGGAGGGATCTGGTACAAAGGAGTCGTTGGTGAAGGATTGTTTAAAGAAGCTGGCAAATAGGTTGGCAGTGGTGAGTGGATCGGTTGATGACTTGTTGTTGAAAGAGAGGGAAGGAGGGTAATCATCGGACTTTCTTTTATAGTTAACAAATTGGTAAAAGGACTTAGGGTCATTTATAAGGTTGACTTGCGCATTGTTAAGGTAACGCTGGTAAAGGGAATCGTAAAGTTCGGTGAAATGAAGATAAGCACCAAGATAGTTGGAATAGTCGGACAAGGATCTGGTACGCAGGAAAACAGCCCATAACTTGTTTCTCTTGTTTCGTAAGGAACGAAGCTTGCGATTATACCAGGGAGGACTAGTAGATGATGTTTTAAGGCGAGAAAACGGAACGTAAAGGCTGAAAGAATTAAATATTTCTTTATAAAAAATGTATAAGGCATCATTTACGCTTAGGTTGTGAAAGTTAAGGGGGGATCTGCTAAGATAGTCACTGATTTTGTGGAAGTTTGCTTTATGAAAGTCGTAGGATGAGAGAGTTGTGGGAGGATTGGACTGGAAAGAAGAGTTATGAAAAAATGAAAGAAGAAGAGGGGGGTGGTAGTTATCGATTGTAGAGAGAGATAGGGGACAAAGTGAGACTGAGGAGTTAATGGAATCTGTTGTGAAAATAAGGTCCAATTGCCGGCCCATATAGTTGGATACATCACTGACTTGGCATAGACTTGAGTCTGTTAAGCGATCTAAGAAGAGACATTCCTTAGCTGAGTTGGCATTTGAAGCGATGAAGAACGATTGATCGTCTGATGGAATCCACTGTAGCTGAGGAAGATTAAAGTCGCCGAAAACAAAGATATCGTCAGTAGAGTCAGACAGGTCAATTAAATAGTCGATCGCATCGACAACAAGTTGGTAAGATTCGGTAGGTTGAGCTGGCAGGATGTAGCAACATAAAACGTAAAGGGACTTGAAGGGGAGTGATATTTTTATAGCGACAAAGTCGACTTTAGAGGATGAAGAGATGCTAATGGGAGAAGAGTTAAGGCTGTTGTGGACCGCCAGTAAGACGCCTCGACAGGGGGAATCATCATGTGGGCGGGTAGGATCGTCGTCGCGAAAAACATTAAAAGTAGGGGGGAACAATTCCTGGTTCTTTATGTCGGGAATCAAATTGGTTTCAGTCAAGGCGTAAATATCAAAGGGAAGAGAATGCGATTGACGTAGGACAGCATTGGTTTTAGAGCGAAGACCTCTTACATTCTGGTAGTAAAATGTAAGAGGGATGTTGTGTGGTGGAGATGTATGGCGGGATGGTTTAAGTGCTGACGAGGAAGGCACGTTATGGACGAAAAAATTTATCGTGGTCAGCTCGGTTTCGCTGTAGGTGTGAGACTCGTTTAGAGTGAACGTAGTGGCCGAATGCAGCAAGGTCGTCTGCTACTTTCTGAGGGGACATGCTAAAAATCTCGTGGTACCTGACATAAAGGTTCCTGAGACTGATAGGGTCGGTAGGGAGGCCTTCCTGCTGGATGGATACCATGACGCTGGTTTTGGTCTTCCCTTCGTAGCAGACCGAGTCCGATTTGTCGTGTAGATAGGCGAGAAAGAGACGAATGTTTTCATATATCTTTCTCTCTCTAAGCCTAGAGAGTGCATAGCGACTTTCTGTAGTTCCATTGGTTTGCTGGGTTAGTTTAACTGTAGGGGGAAAAAGAGGATCAAGAATAGGGGCAGTGGGGGAGGGAGATGGAGAATCGTGGTTGGATATGGAATTGGGCGCCGGATGAGATGTTGGGTTTAGTGTATGGGAGTTAATAAAATTAGGGTACTTAGCTCCAGTTTGTAGGTCGAAGTTAGGAAATGAGTTGTTTGCTGGGATCGGGGGCGTAGAAGATTGAGATGGGATAATATGGGTGGTTGGGGTTAAGTTGAAAGAGACTCGTTGGCGCGGGTGCTTGGGTGGAACATTGGAAATTAGCGGATTAGAGGATTGGTGTGTAAGGGCTTTGTGTCGGATAAGTGAAGAGGGGGGACTGAAATCGGGGAACAAGTTCGTTTTGAAGCTCCAGTTGGGATCGGGATTAGAGCTTCGTTTTTTGTTAGCGTGCTTTTTAGTTGGAAGGGGGTTTGTGAGCGGTCTTTTTTTAAGCTTATCATTACGTTTATTTTTAGAATTTTGGTTGTCGTCGACACGTGGGTTTTCTCGTTTCTCAAAGCATTTAGTGATACTTATCTTCCCAGGTTTAGTGGCCTTACCAGGGGAAGTGGGGAATATCCATGAATATTTGGTTGGGATGCTGATTTTGAAGCTGCAGGAACTATTGGAGTCAGCAGGGGAAATCATCTCGCACTCGCTAATGGTGATGGCATAATTTCGGTGAAAGAAATTCCGCACCCAACTAACATCAGCGTGTTGAGGAGCCCCTTCAACGTAGAATACTGTATGGTTTCCCACTTTCAACTTTTCGAGTCGGCTTTTCCATTCGGAGGGGGTCCATGAAGTTCCGAATTGTTTGAGCGGTTTTTGTGGGGCGGGTGCGGGCGGGATAGGCAGCGCGGTTTCGGTTTCCGTTGTTAGGGCGGCAGGAGGAGTATTTGAAAGTGACTCCGTGTCTACTAATTCATTATGAATTGAGACATTGTACGGGGAACTAGCTTGAAGTTGAATTTGATCGGGGATTCCATCGATTTTTTGGGAAGCCAATCTCACTTCTTTACCGATTTCGGCAACGGTCAACCGAGTTGCTATGAGTTCCTCGTTGACGTCTATTATTTTTAGGGTTAAGTCATCTAGCGTAGAGTCTGATGGATGCGGGGTGGGATGTATTGTTTTAGAGGAGGTTTGAAAAAGCAAGTCGAGATCAGTACGGAGAAGATTGATAGAGTCGTTTATGTGTGTGAGTACGTTGGATTTAAGGAGGTTGGCAAAATTTGTTTTGAGGAAAGCTTTTAATCCATCCAGGTGATGTTTGATCACTTCGCTCTCGTTGTCGTGATGAGATTGATTTTTGGACAGATTGTAGATCGCTGTCAGTTGTTTTTCTATCAGTCTTCCTGTGGACTTGTAAGCTTCCACATTACTGTCAATGCAGTTCACTGAGTCTTCAATCTTCTCTATTCTGTCGAGAATAGTTCTGCTAATATGATTGTTTTCGGTTAGCATCGCATTGATAGACTCGTTATTGCATTTAATTGCCAGCATAACATGAGCCAAGGTGATCTCTTTGCACTCGTCGCAGTAAAAATTGAAGAGACTGCAATACTCCTTGAGGTAGGTAATGGATCTCCGGTTAAGACCGATGCATATGGCATGGAATGATTTTCCACAGAGACCATTGCAGACTACCCATTCCGCGTTGGGGTCAACAATTGAGCACAAAACACTAGCACAGCACTTTTCCATATTTTTTTTTTTTTTTTTTTTATTTGGGCTACGAACACTTATTGACACAGTTAATTTTTGTTAGGGTTATTTGTTTATTTTTTTTTTTTTTTTTTTTTGGGGTACAAAACTGGCACAGGTGAATCTAGGTCGACGAACAAAGACGGGAAATATAGTGAGATTTACTGATTCGGCAGTTTACGTTGCTTTAAAGGAAATCGGAAAAGTAACAGAATTCGGAATTCGGTATACAAGACAAAAGACGTCCGCACAGGTTGACAGTCAGCTGAAAACTGAAAAGGTACTGTTACTATAACGAGGCCCTGTTTCGACAACGAGTGCCGGCAAGTACTTGCAGCTAAGCAAGATGCATATAAAGCGTCGCTGGAAAGAAAAATTACAGCTGCTCTTGAGCTCTATGAGCAGAAGGCCACGGCCACAATACTCCGAACCGAAGCCTGGAGCGACGAAGAAGGGAACATAACATAATACAAGAATCTCAATCGATACTGAGCATTTGGAAAGGCCATTTTTGTAGACTGTATCAAGCTAATGACGAACCAAATACCGCTGTCAGGTAGAATAAACCTTTCAACCTGGAAGATGTAGATCAACAATTTCCTCCACCTGACCCTGATGAAGTGAAGATAGCCATATATGAACTTAAGTCTACCAAAGCTGCTGGAGTGGACGGCCAGATGGCAGAGGACTTCGAAGCGGCAGGCAATGACCTTGTATAGAGTATACATCAACTTACCTGTAAGATAATGTCGAACGAAAGTATGCTGTATAAATGGAACCTTATAATTGTTTGTCCGATCCTCAAGAAACGAGACTCTCTGAACTGCGCCTACTAAAGACGCATCAGTTTCTTAACATCGCCTAGAAGATACTATCCGCCGTATTGTGTGAACACCTGAAGACGTTCTTCAGCAGCCTAATTGGTCCATATCAGTCCACCATCAGGAAAATTATCACACTACGGAAGATCTGGAAAAAAAACCATGAGTTCCAAATCGATGCACATCACATATGCATCGATCGCGTATGAAAGCATCTGTAGAGACGAATTATACAATGTAATGTCTTGTTTTGGCATTTCTACCAGACTCGTCCGCTTGTGCAGGATGACGATGGAGAACACGCTAATCCATTAAGGTCGGTAAAGAGCTCACCTAGATCTTTGATGTCAAAAAAAGGTGACGCGTTATCATGCGACTTCTTTAACATCACTCTTGAAAGAATAGTGCAAAACTCACATAAAGGTTCGTCCAATTACTCACAAACGCGTAAAAAAAATATAACCCTTATTTGGAAAATTTTGAGCCTGGGATGAATGAACAAAAAAAGTAACCAAAACCCAAAAATTAAATACAATTTTACAAAGAATATTTTTCAACACATTTTAAGCTTTCTTTTAGATCACGAACGACATGTGCTCAAGGCTGCGACAGAACTTCCCGGAAAGAAGGCTAGATCATTTTATGATGGTCTTGCAAGACTTCTAGTTGAGTGCATAACTTTTGACTTCCAATAAAATTTGGCACTTTCTTAAATATTTTCCAGTGCTGTTTTATAAAAAGACAACTATGGGTTTTTAATTTTTATATTTTTCAAGAAGTACCAAAAAAAGCTACACGTACATAATTAAATGATCGACAATCAGTAAAGAAAGTCCAAATGAAGACATCAACATCTTGCAACATTTTATTAAAAACTTTTTGAATGAAACTGTTACCAAGTTATACTTATTTTCCACTGACTGCGTTCCAATACTTGTATGCTTGTGTAAAACACACAAATATAAGTCTTATTGAATGCCACTTTCCAGAGCTGGGACATAGTTTTTTGCCATGCGATCGCTTTTTTTGGCGTAATTGGCAAACAGAAACGACGAATAGAACGCCCTTATCTACCAAAATATTGACAAAATTTATTAGCAAAATATTTCAAAATTAAACGTGATATCGATGAGCAATCAAGATATATTAGATTACAAAACTAGTTTAGCTCCATTTTATAGGAAAACTGTGACCAGTAGACAGAATTAAATCCTCGTAGACCAATTCAAAGTATCGAAGTTTTCATTATAAAAAGAAGAAAATACTGTAGGCATTTCAGCTTCTATAGCAAACTTGCAATGTAAAGCTTTTTAACCAACAATATTGTATCTGAACCATCTTCCCCTCAGCCCCAAAAAATATGATGATGTCACCACTTTGGCAAAAAAGTATATTCCTTCGACGGATATGTCCTTCTACAATTATTAAGTATCCCAACAGAGTTGGGACCGCGAAGACGACAATGAAGCTCTCCATTATTTTCAAAAATACGGTGTTGAGTTATTTGCTTATTGCACTCGGTGTCTCAATTATTCTTTAAGTGTCAGCAGCAAGTTGTGGAAGCAATTTAAAATTCAAAGTGGAGTGAGAAAAGATTTCCAAAGGCCAGGAAATTACGTATCGCAGCTGTAAAGTCAGTACAATGACAGGCAAGAAAATATATATATTAAGGCAGCGAAGTGCGTTCAAGAAATGCTCGAAACTGGGTCCGCTACCTGAATTTGCAAAATATTTTAGAAGTAAAATCTTTACAGCTGAACTCCTAGATAAGAGTTAATAATCAACTTGATAAGGTGGAGTGAAAAGTAACCTCTTTGACCGCCAGAATGCGCTGCTACTGCAAAAAAGCTTATGGTGCCTTGAAGTGAGTTAATATTTAGACAGACATGCCAAATTTCTGTGCGATACTGTCATTAATTTTGTTTTGACAGCTGATTGTTGTTTATGTTTTTGGCATCATGTTGAGTATGGACAAAAACGATCTTCGTTCTCTCATAAAACATTATTTTTTGAGAGCCAAAACGCCGAAGGAAACAAAATTATGGGGCTAATGCTCCGTCAGATTACGCCGTCAAATATTGGTTTTGACAGTTTCGTGGTGGCCGCAACTCCACTACCGATCAAAACCGCAGCGGCAGGCCCTCCGATGCTGTTACAGAGGACAATGTCAAAAATATACATGAAATGGTGTTGGCTGACCGGAAAGGAAAGGTGCGCGAGTTAGCAGATACCACATAGATTATTACTGAGCGCACACGCCATATTTTGGGAAAGTTATCCTATCGCGCATACTCACTCTTGACCAATAACACGAACGCGAGTGCACTTCGAAAGAGTGTTTGGACTTGCTGATGCGGAATCGGGCGGACTTTTGGCGTCGATTGGTAACTGTTGAACACCAGAGAGCAGAATGAATGCCCGACAATGGACTGAAGCCGGCTCCGAAGTAGCCGAGGGAGGCTCGATGGATCGGAAAAGTCGGTTTTCTGGGATTATCATGCAATACTTTTCGTGGACTACCTCGAAAAAGGAAAAACCATCAACAGCTAGTATTACTGTGCATCATTGGAGCGATTGAAGGCCGAAATCGTTGCAAAACGGCCTCACATGAAGCGAAAAAAAAAAATTGTTTTTTCAAGACAATGCACTGGCGCACAAGAGCATCGCAACCACGGCTACAATCAATGACTTACGGCTCCAATTGTTGTCGCATCCACCGTATTCGCCCGGTTTGGCTCCCTCGGACTATTATCTCTTCCCAAACCTCAAAAGATGACTCATCAATAAAAAATTCAGCTCACGCGAGGAAATCATCGACGCCACGGAGGAATATTTTGCAGACCTTCCGGAAAATTACTTTTCGGACGGGATCAAGAAGTTGGAAAATCGCTGGAATAAGTGTATAAAACGACTTAAGGGGTCTATATTGAAAAAAATAGAAAAACATTTTAAAAAAAACTTTTCCATTTCAGACGTAAGCAGAATCAAACTGGGAATATGAAGACCACCATGAACGATGAGGTTTTCGAACGAAAAACTCAGCGGAAGTAACTTAACTTATGCAAGTCATACAAGCTAATTATACAAAATACGCTAGTTAATAAGCAAGGGTGGCAGTACCATGCAGCACCGCTGCAGTGGTGGACAGCACACTCTTATATATTAACACCCATGCTGAATAAACGCGAAATGGCAAGTAAAATATCCTAAACTGATTCTGGATGAACCATTTATCTAACAGAACCGACTCTTGCTGGCAGAATTTTTCGTGAAAAGACCAGTGAGAAGCCAATGAAAACCAATATCGAGAAAATAAACACGTACAACTTAAATAAGGAAATAGGCCAGCTCTGTTTCAATAAATAATAAAACGTAATGCTGGGACTGTGGGATGAAAACGACTCAAGAAATGGAAAAACTTTCAAGCGTGGACTAAGTAAAGTTGAAATAGCGAAACCGATAAGTTTAGCTTGACTTAGGCTACAAAAGTTGTAAAAAAGAGGCGAAAAGCCGAGCAAGCAAGCAAGCAAGCTTGGGGGCTTGCGATAGGAGTAGAGTCATTGTAATTGGAAGGGTTAACGAGCAATGGAAGAAGTACAACGTCAAATTATGTGCAATCGAGGTACAGTGAAGACACAACTCGGAAGAGATTCAATCAGCGAAACATATTAAAGACAAATAGGGACACTTGCTTACGGAAAACAACGGAACTTGCAATAGACGGAAACAATACTATAACGCGTTACATAGCAAAAGACTTTCTCGAAAAAACATGGCAGATTTCCGAAATACGTGGAATTCGTGAGTAAAACTAATGCACCAGAGACGTGCAGTTGGACCGGATCATGTACAAATGGACGGAACGTATATCGAAGGTTGTAGGCAATCGACAAAGCATTATTATCTTCATGACAGTCGTGAGAGTTAGGTCGACATATTCCACAATTCAGAGTTTACGTATAATGATGAAAGAACTTTCGAAACTTCGAAGGTCTGAATATTTCTATTTTTTAATTAGCGCGGGCGCAATAGATTAAGGTACCCTTAAAATGTTTAGCAAATGCTTAAATGCGAGGTAAAGTTATGGAGGGAAGAAAGAGAGTTACTGCTGTACTCATACATTGGTTTTGAATGTTTGAAGGCCATAATGATCAAGAACTAAAGAGCTCATCAGAGCATTCCATAAGCGAATTGTACGGTTTAGGAAATAATCACGATATTTCAATGTACGTTGTAAGGTGGGCTTGTGTGTCATTTCGTCGGTGTTAGAAGTTATTAATTTAACGGGTGATATCAGCATCACCTATGAGTCTTATCGCACCGTTTTGAATCCGTATGATGTGAGTATTGTATTCCAAATTTGGGAATAAATGAATTATATATTGAGGCCAGATCAGATGAGAAAATGAGGAAACCCATATATTTCGCAGCATTTTTGACGACATCAAATATATGTTCATTCCAACATACTATGAATGGAGAGGTTTTCGGTGTCAACGATGCAATTGCCGTTCATAGATAATTGCTGGATGTTTGGACTTAGATTTAATGACAGCAGAAAACATTAAATTCTACTCTGTTCGAGGTTCCCCATTTAGTGATGCAGTTTATATTGGAATTTAATGAGATTTGAATACCCTGCCCTTCCCATTCTACAGCCGAAAACCAGAGAACGATTATGAAAAGCTGAGAGTACACTCGTCATTACGCATTTTTGACAAAAGAGCCTGTTGTCAAATTCTGTCAAATGCCTTAGAAACATTAAGTGCAACTATTTTGTTTCCCCCAAATTGATTTACGCTTTAGTTCTACTTTTCGGTGAGACATGTCATCAAATCACCAGTTAAGCTCTTACTACGAAAACCGTATTGCCGATCATTGAAAAGTTTTCATGTTTCGACATATTTCATAAGCTGACGGTTTATCAGCATTTCTATGACCTTGGAAAGAAGGGACGTAGTGCAATAGGTCTGTAGGAGGAGAGAGAAGAAAATTCGCCTTTTTTGAGACGGGTTGGACAAATACTGCTTCCCATCTTCTCGGAAAGATTCATAAAAAGTAGGATCGGTGGAAAAGCTTAAGTAGTGGTTTTTGCCAGCGTAGAAGAATTCCTCTTCAAAAGAAGATTTATGTATGTTGAGATCTTTAAGTATTCTTCTTACTACACGAGTGTAGTAAGTCCCATTGAAGATTCGACGCACTCAAATGTAGACGGAGACAATCTGGAAGTGTTGAGCTGGCTAAAAAGTGTGCAGCAAGCGGCCTTGTCCAAAAAGCTGATAGCTGAAATGTCATTATAAATGAGCGTTGGGATGGACGATGAGGCAGTTTTTTTTTTTTTTGACGAAGAATCACCAATTTTTACTATCTTATGAATATTGTATTATTTTTGCCTTAGGTTTTGGTCGTATTAACCCAGATATGCCCACGACTTCAGTTCCATTGCTAGGAATATTTGGTTTATGATTCTGTAGTATCTTAATTCTAAAGAGAGAATTGTGAAGGAAACAATTTAAAATTTTGATTACTTTCTACTTTTTACAAGCGTCCTACCAGTAAGACACTAGAAATATGCACTCTGATTAGAAAAAAAATTACAAAAGTATTTAAAAAATTTATTAAATATGTATCTTTTATTTATAAAAAAAACTTCACCCGGGAGTTAAATTCAAAAATTATTTTTGCAGTGCGGTGTGATAGCACTTTGTGGTCTTTTTTTTTATGGCACTGCCTGCATCTCAACTGATTTACTGCTTGACTGGGACCTCGGGGTATTTCTCCCATCAATTGATCCAACCTATCAAATCGTTGATCCGTTGGTAAGACGGAGTGATGGCCTTTGTTATTAACATGTACTACACCTTTTCTAACAAGAGATATTGCTATCATTCTACGAAAAGAGAGATGGTCTAACGCTCCACCCATTTCTCTGTGAAGCTTCCAGGCATTGTGTTCAGCCAAATCGATACAATGGCTTACAATCGAAAAATACCTTTTTTTCTCTCTAATTGAAACCCTATATAAACTAATGTTCTATTCTGCACAATTGACGCCTCCCATGTGACAATTGTACAGGTTTATTAGCTCCGGAATTTTCACATGGACTTTCTTTTTATCTTTGCGCGACCAGCGTGTGACGGTTCGAGCAGGTTCTACTTGATTGCAAGTAGAAGCCTCTAGTACAGAATTGTTGTCATTCCAACTGCAAACCAAGATTTTGTCTTCAGATTGCCTAAAGTCATACCAATTTCTCTCCTTTTTTTAGATATTTTTTTTCAGTAATGGGCAATTGTCTAAACGATTTTCTTTGATGGTTCCTGTGCCATCAAATCCTCTAGTTAGAGTACGCGTTCGCTAAGACGTCAGAGTACCATATGTCATCACTACACTGGCTTTAAGACCCATTTCTCGGTATTTGCTATCGGCAAATGTTCCTGCAACTTGGAATGGTTGCACCCAAACTATATATCCTTTATTAGTTGCGCCAACCTAAAATTTGTAACCGCATCTTATTGGCTTGCCATGAATATATTGCTTGTATCTATGTCGACCGAAATATGGGATCATTTGCTCGTTAATGCAAATTAAATATGTTCAAATCGATTTTGTTCCATTGAATTCGCTACTAAAGTGTTATGAACATCACCAGATTTTTACCAGCATATCCTGCGTCGGCTTACTTTGCTATAACCACTCAAAAGAAGAATACCGAGAAAGAAATTTATTTCTTCAGCACTTATTGCTCAGTTGGTATTTTTTCCAGCGGCGTTGGAGTTGTTCGTAATTAGTTTAAACAAGATCATCTCCAAAATAGTGTTTGAAAATATCAATGGGACCTGGGATAAGTTGATTTTGCTGAGTTTCATCCATAGTTCTTAAAACTTTCCAGGTTGACTCTTGTCCATGTGCGCGTTTTTTTAATCAGTTTGCGTCGTTTAATATATTTATATTTTATATATATATAATATATGTATATTTTCGCTTTTGTCAGCTGATGAACTTGTATAAGCCTCATCAACATTTAGCTTTGTACGTAAGTGTGCATCACCTCCTAACAAAACAGCAGGTAAGTTTTCGAGAGTAAAATTATCCTCCACCCCTGTGTTTTTATCAGTTGTTTCGTTGTTAGCAGTATCTCTGAGAACAACCTCAATATCGATGCTATGCAAATTTTGAAAATTATTATCTTCATCAATTGCTTCCGAAGAATTCAAAATTTCGTTTAAAGTTAGTAGCCTGGAAAAATAAATAATCAAACGAAACATTATATTTTATATCGCCATATGAGATTTGCCCAGTGTCCTATATACTCGTATAGAACACGAAATCGGGTTTATAAAAAAATTTGCTTTAGTGTAACTTATATTGAATTTTTAACAGGTTTTATGATAAATATTTAGACTACTTAACCAATTATTACATTTTTCTTACCTTTTATGCGCTATAGCTCAACTTTTTTTTATTTAAATTTCACAATTTCTTGCAACCACTTACTCCAACATATAAAACGAAACAAAAGGGAAAAGTACATACATCAATAGCGACAAATATTTTTTTGGGTTTTTGAATAAAAACTCGCCACTCTTATTGAAATTTAAATCTTTAACGGTAAAATCCAAGTGTCCTAAGTATAGGACACTGGGCTTAAGAATGACGTTGTAGTCATGCCTGGCTCGTTTAATTTTTTTTCGGTTTTCCTCTGTCAGGTTGGTCTTGAAGGACCGCAAAGCATATCTCTAACCTTTTCTTTTGGTTTGATACTCTTCATCCAATGAGGTATAAAATTCTCATTCCAAAGAAAATATTGTCTGTTATCATGTCCGTGTTGTTATCAAAGAATCATGACAACAAGTTGGCTTTTTCGAATTGCCATGAGGTTCTTTTAGGAATCTTTTCTCTAACTGTGTGATGGGTGTACGAGAAATTAGCTGGTATGGCACAGTGATCCGATGAGCCCAAAGGGGATAGCACATCGACCTTTTACTTATCAGAGTGAGTAGTTAAAAACAAGTCCAGTGTGTTGGCGTTATAACTATTACTTCGGATATTGTCTGTTCGGAATTTCGAAGCCACCCGGAATTGTGCATACTAAAATCGTCCGTAATAACGATTTCAGTATGAGGATATAATTCAATGAATGGAGTCCGACAGCGCTTCAAACTCATGAAAGGTCAAATTTCTGCCCACTTGGGGACTTAATAGTGCAATAATGTAAATGTAAATAAAAAAAATTGTGGTATTTTACTTATGGAGATGGAACTTTAACCACATAAAAATGAATTCCTGAGTATAACAGGGGTTACATTGAGGTAGAGTTTGGTAAGCTACATCACCATGCACGTAAATAGCGAGACCGTGGTGAAAGAAGAATAGTATAACTAGTTTGTAGGTAGGTAGCTTCAGATCAGAGGAATCTGAGAGTTCGTTTTTATATGCGACGTATACATACCACCTTGATAAAAAAAAGACGTAATAACCACCGTGTGGCGCTCCCATTGTTCCGATTTGAGTTTTATTTTTTTAAGTTGGTACTTTGTTTTTGACATTCCCTCTAAGTCTTAGCGTCATAGCTTGACATTTGCAAAAGTTACGTAACCAAGAGTACATCTATCTCTGTGTATGTTGGCTTTTTACAATTTTAGAAATGGATAAAAATTTGCATCAACGAACTTGTGTTAAATTTTGCGTAAAAAACGGATTCAATGGCGCGGGAACGTTGGAATTGTTGGAAAAGTGTTTCGGCAACGATTCTCTAAAGAAAACAGTCCTTTGCCAGTGGCACGAGCAGTTCAAAAATGGTCGTGAGTCAATCGAAGATGATGAACGCAGTGGCAGGCAATCGACATCGAAAACCGACGAAAACATTGATGAACTAAAAGAAATGTTAGTCAATAACCTAAAATTAACCATTAGAGAGATAGCGGAGGACTTGAACGTTGCCTATGGATCCGTCCAAGACATTTTGTATAATAATTTAGGTTTCCGTCGTGTAGCAGCAAAGTTGGTGCCAAAAGACCTCAATTTCATGCAAAAAAAAAGACCGTGTTAACGTAGCAAAAGAGATGATTTGCGAGGCTGAATCCGATCCCACATTCATCAAAGGATCATTACTGGAGACGAGACGTGGGTTTATGAGTACGACATGCAATCCAGACATCAGGCAAGCGAATGGCGTTCAACAAATAAGCCGAGACACGTCGTTTTCAGCCAAGAAAGAAGGCAATACATCATGAATTTTTGCCAGAAGGCCAGAGAGTATACAAGGAATATTATTTGGGCATTATAAGACGTTTTCGTGATACAATTCGAAAACTCGTGGACTTTGCACCATGATAACGCACAGTGCAATCATTATTAACAAAAAATGCAACAAATACCATTCTGCAGTCACCGAATTCACCTGATTTGGCTCCCTGTGACTTCTTTCTGTTCAATCGAGTTAAAAAACCACTATGGGAATCCGTTTCAGCAGCCGAGAGGAATTAAGGGAAAAATCGCAGGAAGCACTGGTGGACATACAGAAAGCCGAATATAAAAAATGTTTCGAGTGTTGGATCAAGCGCTGGCATAAGTGTGTTGCAGTCGATGGGGGTTACTTAGTTTAAGTTTAAGATGAATAAACTTGTATTTTTAATTTTCTGAATACATTCCGAAATAAGGATAGTATATGACTAATACGCGGAAATAACTGAAAAATTCGAAGATTAAGTTGAGGTACACCAAGGTACAATATTTTATAAAGTCCTAAACGACTCCTCTCTTTTTATTTTTGTCGATGATAATGCTATAACAAGGAATGACATATAGCCCTTCAAGCAACTCTTAATAAATGAATAAAGGCACTAGAAATTAATGATATATGAAATAAATCGGAATCGAAAATGTTACGTGTCGATTGGTGTGACAAAACGTGACCTGGGAAGAAGTACGCGCATACCCGGAAATATCTACATTAAGAAACTGATATTGTTTCATCTTCAACCATGTTCGATGAACTCGGTCGCTTTTTGGGGCAGGGACTCATGTTCCAGCCAAAAAAAAAAAAATAATTGGATCACTCAAATGCAAAAACATCACCAAACTCTTGGTCACACTTACGAGGTGATCCAATGCTTTAACCTGCTTTCAAAAAATTAAGCAATTTGTCAATCAAATCTGACATTAATCTCTTTTGCAGAAACTCGGCCATGGTGTGAGGGTCTACCTTAAAAAAAATATCATTTAAAAAGCTTTGTAAAGTATACGTTAATTGTTTTCTAAGGCCTTCTTGTAAAAACGACTTATTTGACAATTCTTATTCATGATTTTAGTTTTCTTTATTGTATTTTTTATCATTTTAAGTTGTAAATATAACATATTAAAAATTATTACCCAAATGTATTGATTTTGTGTGTTGATACTCAAGGCCACCTCCATAGCCATGTACAACTAATTTATACTGATTGCTTGGAGAAATCCAAGTTGGTAGAATTTTTTGTGTACCCCTTATTAAATATGGTTCCTGTTCCGGATGATCACTACTCGATATATAAAATTTTACAAATTCACTTTCACACACATCAAAGTACTGAATAACACATGATCCTATAGTCAGATTGACCCCGGCCAAAATGTCAGTTACAAACATTAATAAAATAGCAATATGATAGCCGACATTATAGGATACTGAAAACATTATTGTTTTTTTTTTTGTTTTCTCTTTACATTAGTTTATATATTTGTTTATTTTCGGTACAAAAACAAAACAACCAAACGGAAATCAATTCAAATATCTACTGCCATTTAAACTAACCGTTGCAAAGATGTATGCAAAGACGATGCAATAAACTTCATCGATTAACATAAATCGAGTCAGTGAACTGTGTAGAACATATTTTGAATTTTAATAGCTTAACGGAGAAAACGTAAAATTCAAAAAAAAAAATAAATAAATAAATAAACATTTATATCTACGCAGACCAACGGGGACGACACTTATTCTCACATGCAAATTACTACCGGTACCTAAGCTTAGATACGTGACAAACATAACAATTCAAAAGGCGATTGATTATATTTTCTATGTAAAATTTATTACTGATCATAAGTGTGTCGCTTAGTTGACATGTTATTTTTAAACGAATAGACATCTAGCTTTCATATAAGGTAATTTGCCAACATTAAAAAACAAACAAACTTCACTACAACAATCTTAAAATAAGAGATAAGAAAAAGCTTTTACAAGTGGTTATCATAAATTGAGGCAGTTAGGGAACCATAACTACTCTGCACGTGATAACATCAAAATCAAAGTTTTAATATGCGACGAATACGTCTGATCAAAGGATTCGTGTAATGGGTTATGAATTGCTCAAGATAGACGACTTGCCAAATATGATATAAGTCAAACTTTACATAGCTATTAATGGTAAAACTTTGGAAGGCTTGATAAGACTTGGTGTACTCCTATCCGATTGATAAAATATCACTTTTAAGTAAAGTCCTTAAAAACAATTGAATGACTTTAATGGTAACTTGTCAGAAATTAACAAAAATATTAAGCACGGAGCACAATTTGGAATAGCAGCTGCTCTTTTTTTTCTTTGTGTTCTCGGGTATTAAATGACCTTATGAATAGTCCATTTATTCCTGATGACCAACTCGACTTATTTCTTGTACGAAACAAGTAAACATAATTTTAATGGCAGTTCTGCCACGTTGTACAGTCGTGTGTTCAGTTTTAACTTTCTGTTCTCAGTTTTGCGATTTTAATTCAATTAAATTGACTTTAAAACTAAATTAAATCGACACACTAGTGTAATAGAAAAGAAATAGCAACTGAAAAAGTGTACTTATCACGATCTAAAAGAAGGAAAAATATATTTAATCCAAAACCAGCTGAGACATTTTGGGGCATCCTCAAAAAAATTCAAAAAATACAAAATACTAGCTCTTTATTTCCTAGTCATTATAACCTTCAAACATTTAAAACCAACCTTCATCGGCACCTCTCTTTCCATCTTCCCTGACTTTCCTTCGCCCGCGCTGTGTACAAGCATTTTAAGGGTACCCAAATCCTTTGAGCGGAAATTATGAAAAAAAAAAAAAAAACAGAAGAATAATATTTGTGATGAGCATTCTTGGATTAGGATTGGAAGGTGCACTTGATTCTGTGGATTGATTTACATGCCAGCTTGATTGGCACAAAATACTTATGACTTGACTGTTGAAAATATTTACGCTTATATGAAAGTAACCAACAAGAAACTTTTCGAAAAAGTTTGTATTGAAGAAAAAGATGCGACTGGTGAAAAGTTTTGAAGAATTAACAGTATCTGGCGATGGAACCTAGAAAAAGCGAGGATACACTTCTTTATACAGGTAATATACAGTGAAAACTATAGAAATTGTTATAAAAAAGTTCGTACAATGCGAACTTTGGAAAAAGAAAATGAATACTGAAGAGTAGAGCGATTGACTAGAAGATCACACAAATAATTGTTCTGCAAATCATAAGGGCACTTCAGCGAAAACGGAAGTCGATGCAATCGCTGAAATGTTCAAACGATCAATGAGTACATTTGCCGCTCGTTATAAAAATTAAATCGGTGATGGTGACTCCAAAACATACTCTGGAATTTAAAAACATTAGCCTTACAGTGATACAGGTCAAAAAGACTGTATTGAAAATGTTTAAAAAAGAATGGGCTCACGACTCCGTACTTGGTGGAAAAGTTAAACTCACTGGTAAAATTGTCGATAAGTTGACAGTTTATCATGACATGGGAATCAAGAAGAGACACTGTGATTCTGTTGAAAATATGTATAGGGTTTTCTAATAACGACTTACAAATTTTTTTTTAAATAAAAGGCAAACCATTTGAGATATTTCAAAAACTTTATTATTGGCTTGAAGTACAATCAAAACATTTATGAATGGAACTCGACTTTTTTTATATAGCCACAGCGGGCACGTTTGCAGCGGTCGATTCGTTGGACCCAATTTACAACGACTCGGCTACACATGTCGGCCGAAACGGCCGCTATTTCGAGTTGGCATATACCAATGACTTAACGTAGCCCCACAGAAAATATTCAAGCGGCGTTAAATCGCACGAACGAGATGGATAATCGATTGCCCCATGTCTTGAGATAACACGCTCACCATACTTACTCTTCAATAAATCGATTGTAGCGTGTGCTGTGTGGCTTGTGGCCAAAAATAATCGGTGATCATGGCGCGATAACTCTGACCATTCACAGTAATGTGGCGATAGCTATCGTCGACGAAAAAATATGGCCCAATAACGCCGCCGGCATCCAAACCGCACCAAATAGTTATTTTTTGTTGATAAGGTGTGGATTCATGAAGCACATGTGGGTTTTCACCCGACTAATAACGCATATTTTGCTTATTGACGAACCCTTTGAGCCAAAAATGAGCTTCGTCACTGAAGATGATTTTGCAATGAAATTCATCATCTTGGCGCATCTTCTCCAGAACCCAATAGGAGAACGTAGCTCGTTAGTGTACTTTACCATAATAAAAATGTTTACTGAATAAATTGACAGTGACAGTTTGATGATGAGTGAAAGAGTGCCTTCACAAATTAAATTCAAAGTTGTCGAGTCCCTATTGGAAAACCCTATATATTCGAAAATATCAACTCGAGGTACTGCTGATGCTACGGGGTTCATCTTATGGCCCTAAAATAGATGAGTCCATATAAGTACAAAAAAAAATTATCTATGGGTAAACTTCTTCCGAATCTTTAAACGCGTTTTTCGAAAAATTATATTTTTGAAGTCAGTGGTCAAAATTTCTAAAAACGGCTCAACCGAACCTTCTGAAATTTTAACACAACCTTCTCAGATATATTCCTCAGGTATTTCTACTTTTTTAACAATTTTACGTGAAGTTTTTGGCCGAAAATTCGATTTTTTTTACGAAGTCGCCATTTCGCCAAAAATCTAGATTTCAATTATTCTTTCGATTTTGAGGAGATCGTCTGCAGGAGCACGCTAGATTGCTATTTTTACAAACTAAAATAAACGTCCCTGCAAGTGCGTAAAACTCCTTAAGTCCAGCTAAGGAATGTTTTAATAAAGGCGCAGTTAACCGAGTTTAGAGTCACAGACTCTTTGGGCCGGAGCTGTGGTGTCCATTTGCTCAACATAACTAAGTAATTTCAGACGTTGAATCCGTAGACGCTTGACTAGGCCGATGATGCTGTGGTCTAGTTAGTTACAAACTGGACTACACTACACGCTACTACACGCTGTATTTTTCTCTCGATATGTGTCTTGCATAAAATCAGTTGGGTCTTAGTTTAGCTCTATTTCTTAGTTGCTTCTTCTTGCGGTTTGCAAAGGTAATTCTTCGTCTGATTTCAGCTGTCGAAGTAATAACTGCCAACAACGACGTTCTGGACAAACCATCGGTAATATGCGTTATTTTCTGGTGACAGCAAGTGCTTTATTTTGCCCTTTCGTTTGTCCACTACCGTCTCAATTCTTGCGTACGCAAGTAAGTGAGCGGACTTATTAAAACCATATTTCTCTTGTTGTCTATTAAGCTTTGCACGAAATCACATGACCGCACGTCGCTTTGTCATCATCGAACGTTTCGGCTAATTCATTACTGACCTTGATTGGGAAGCGACAATTTTCCATAATCATCCTGTACAACCTGACCAGTTTTTCAGGGATGTCAAAACTAGACATAACGTTGTATAGCACGATGTCATATATGGCTTTAAAGTCGGCAAATATTAAGTGAGTGTCGATATTCCGGGGTCTTTCTCAGTGCTACCGTAATATCATATACCTTTCTGACCAAAAACCGCTCTGGTAAAGAACAACCAGATTTTTCACAGCACAAAAAAATTCTTATTTACAGTTTACATATTATTTATTTCAAAGCATTTCCGCACAAATTTAAATTTAAACAATTTTTAGCAATACGCAATTTGATTGATATTACAAACTTTAGTGTACAAATATTAACTTAAGCTGAATTAATAAACGTTAGAAAAATAAAAAGAATGAGATGGTTAAAAAGGATAGAGAGAAAATTAAAATAAGAAACAGAATTATTCATAAGGAATGCGTAAGGCCAATGGATCACTAATTGCAACTTGTGTAGTATTTAATTAGCTCTTTTTTGTAACGATTTTCTATGTTCACGCTTTTGATGTGTATAGCGAGATTGTTCCAGTGGCGCAAAGCATGAATGAAAAATTGACGACCGCTATTCAAAAATTTGTATCTAGGAAGTACAATATTAAAATAAGGGTTCTTTGAGAGTCAATACATTTGATTTTTGTGAACAAATAACTTGGTATTCAAGAGTCAGTAATTGTATGCTATGCATTAACAATTCAATATTTTAAGGGTGTATCCAGTGAATACCCAGCTTTTTGCTTAGCAAAAGCTGATATGTAATGATACCTTTTCATATCACTCCTATATTAAAAATGTATCTCGCACAGTTAATCCGGTAAAAATATAGATTTTAAATAACAAAACTTCCGACAGAGCTAAATTTTGGTAGAGACTTTGGGTACACCAGTAGAATTAAAGTGCCAAAAGTCCCCATAGATCCCATGTATGCTAAAATAAAATTGTCCTCGAAAACGGTAAGTTCTAACAAAAATATAGCTCACACAATTGTATAGTAGATCATAAAATTATCTACAAAAATAGTCCTTATACTTTTTTTTCCTAAGAATCACCATTCCTAAGTTAAAATAGTTACATTCGACATGATATCCACATATTTCCACACCACTTGTGAGGTGGTGCATTTTTTTTAACGTGGTTTCCCCGGTAGGCCTACTCCACGATCTTTTATGACGAAGTTTAATGGGAAAACACTGTATTTACTGCATGATGATTGTTGATTTTGATACTGATATAGGTGATTGATTTAAACTATAGTTCTGATTTCTGTTAAAATATTTATCTGATTCATTCTCTTCAAGTTCGACAACAGTCTTCTTCTTCTTCCTCTTCTTCTTGCTGGATGTTCATGATTTGTTTAACTAAAGATGACTCAGCTGTCTCTTCATCAATATCACATGAATCTTCGTCTATTGGATTCAATTGAACATTTGAGCAAGACTGGCCTTGACAATTTAGTCACGCTGGTGAACAAAATAACCCTACTCTTCTACAGCCAAATTTAGCACTACAACAAGGAGAAACCAAATTCATTTTGTGATTATCGTTTGAGGAGAGAAGTCAATTTCTTCAAATAATTTAGCGTAATCAATTAAATCCTTTTTTTCAAATAATTTCAATACTAATGTTTTACTATACACCTTCTGAACATTCGCAGCCGCTACTTTCAAAACGGACTCTTTGAATGTAAGTGTAGTAACATTATAAATTTTTCTTCGATGGACCTTGAGCTTGTTCATGCTCATGTTGTCTGTTGATAGCATCAATTGAACTTTCCTGGGTATATGATTTTCGGCAATCCAAATGGATTTTTACAGACTTTTCACTTCTCAGATAATCAACAAATTCATCACCTCTTTCGATACTTACATCGATCAATGTTTTCATATCACGACTAACTGTAACAGTTTCACCTTCAGTCAAAATTTTATTGCAAATAAAGCACAATTGTGACATTTTTTAAAAATAATAATTAATACAAACTGTAATAACATAGTAGCAATAAACACGTGTATTTACTCGAAAGGGTTAGGGTTAGGGTTTTCTAATAACGACTTGATAACTTTTTTTTTAAATAAAAGGCAAACCATTTGAGATATTTCAAAAGCTTTATTATTGGCTTGAAGTACAACCAAAACATTTATGAATGGAACTCGACTTCGTTCATATGGCCACCGCGGGCACCTTTGCAGCGGTCGATTCGTTGTACCCAATTTTCAACTATTCGGCCACATATTTTGGCCGAAAAGGCGGCTATTTCGCGTTCAATGTTGGCTCTGAGCTCTTCCAACGTCGTCGGCGTGTTGGCATAAACGAATGACTTAACGTAGCCCCACAGAAAATAGTCAAGTGGCGTTAAATCGCACGAACGAGGCTGCCAATCGACTGGCCCATGTCTTGAGATAACACGTTCACCATACTTACTCTTCAATAAATCAATTGTATCGTGTGCTGTGTGGCTTGTGGCACCATCCTGTCGCAACCACATGTCGTCCGAGTCCATATCTTCCAATTCGAGCCAAAAATAATTGGTGACCACGGCGCGATAAGGCTGATCATTCATAGTAACGTGACGATCGTTATCGTCGACGAAAAAATATAGCCCAATAACTCCGCCGACATGCAAACCGCACCAAACAGTTACTTTTTGTGGATAAAGTGGTGATTCATTCATACTGAATAAATTGACAGTGACAGTTTGATGATTAGTGAAAGAGTGCGTTCACAAATTAAATTCAAAGCTGTCAAGTCAATATTGGAAAACCCTATATATTCTCAGTATTGTTGTATACCATATTTTATACATATGGTATAAGGGACACAAATAGGCATTTTTACTTATATTAGGTGCCTGACTATGTATACAACGTGGCATTTGTGTGGATATCATGTAGAATGTAAATCCTTCAACTTTTAGAACGGCGATATTTAGGAATTCTTTTCTTCTAATTCTATTCTTAGGAAAAAAGTATGAGGACCATTTTTGTAGATAATTTTATAATTTGATAAAACTTACCGTTTTCGAGAAAAATCCAAAAAACCAATTATTTTGACCTTGAGTAACTTTTTCGGCACACATGGGATTTATGGGGACGTTTGGCACTTTTTTTCTACCGGTGTACCCAAAGTCTCTATTATTTGATCACTATTTTTATGTCTTTTTTGACCGGACTAAGTTGTTTAATGTAACATTTAATTTTCTGGAGGATGAAGAATCTAAATTTGCAAAAATTTCGCTTACATACAATTTAATACGTAGAACGAAAGATTTAATGAATTTCATCTTGACTGTAACACATAGTACCGCTTCTTTGGGCTCAATCCCCTAAAAATACCCAATATTTTTAAGACAACGTATTTTATTCCAGTTAAGATGTTTGTTGAAGTAAATTCCCTTTTTTTTATTTAAGTTTGGCTCAATACAATCATTATTAACAAAAAGAGGCAAATTCACATTTTCTCGGTTGTTACTACCAATCAGCAGCGTCTTGATTTTTGACAAATTAAGGCTTAAACCGTTTTTTTGAGTTCAAACAAATATGGAATCGATACTAGAACGCACTGTAGATTTGGGTACTTCTTTATTTATTTGCGCATCATCCGCATAGATATGATAATCGCTGTGGATAATCCTTTTATAAATATCATTTATATCAAGGACTAATCCTTAGGATACCCTAGATGTTACCGCCGACTTGACGATTTTTCATAACAATAAAATACAGTTTGATTGTGATTACTAAGATATGGTGCCACAAGTTGACACGCTTTACTATCAAAAGCTAATAATTTTTTTTTTTAATTTGTGTAAGTATACGTCATAAATTGCGGAATTAAATGCTTTTGAGAAGTCCAGGAATATCACAATTGACAGCATGTCTCCAATAATGGCAGAACTGATGTTTTCAGTAATTTTTAGTAACGCAGTTGTGCTTTGCTCTACATCCAGATTGGTGTTGGGTCAGTAAGTTATTTAGTCCAATGAAGGCTTTCATTTGTTTACTTACGATTTTCTCAAACACCATTCAGGCAGAAGGAAGGATAGCAATTGGCCTATACTCAGAATTATTTTCAGGAATAAAATCGGTAATAATTGTATTTAAAAATACGTTTGAAAAGAACTGGCAGCAAGATTTTAATGAATTTCGTATAAATATCATCCGATTTAATAGAGAGAATAGCTTCACATACATTTGCTTCACCAATACATTGATCCTTGTTCTGCCGTCAAAAAAGGAAAAAAGGAAAAGTCAAGCTGGTTATTGTTTTGCGATACACTGTTGATAAAATTTTTATTAAGTTCCTACAGTCAGATTAAATTTCCGAAACGGTGAATTTAATTTATTGATAGTCTTATTTTTGTTTTTACGAATCAAGCAGTTAATAGCGTTTCGCACTTGTCAGAATGTTAACGAGACCTTTAATCTGTTTTATGAACCAAGGTGTTTGAATTTTTATTTCTACAAGGGGTAACTGTTTGTCAAAGAGATAGTGAATGTTATTTTATATCCATAAACCTTAACCTCCATACGGTCCTCAAAGTTACTGACGTAAACGGAATACGGCTCAAATTTGACCCATTACCACTATTTCTGAATTTATGTAAAATATTTGATTAATTAATACTAGTACGGTTTATAATTTAATAGTTTAGATATTTTTAATGAAAACAAAATTTATTTTAATTTATATTTATGGGATTTTATTGCAATTTCAAAAAAGGTTGTTATTCATTTTTATCTTATTTGCACTTTTACAAATCTATTATTGAATAATGAAAGCTTAAAATATAATCAGTTATAAAAATTTGTACACAAACTTATACATAGTTTTAGAATGCTGAACGTTTTGAGATGTACATTTATTTTATGTCCGCGATCACTCACTTTCGAGTCATGTACTTAGAAGATTCACAGACTCATTTTTTTTTCAGGATATATAGTACGACACGATAGTAGTATTCTTGGTAAAGACAAAATTTGATGACAAAATTAGTCTTCCGTTTACATTTACTGTTTCTGGTGGTAATTCGAGTTTTATTTGATCCAACTAGTGTAAACTATTTCTCCAGTATTTTTTCTCCCAGTTGATATGATGTGAAAAAGTTATCAGTCGTAGGATTATGCTTCCCTTAGCCCTAAAACCAAATGAAGAACTTTTGATTTCTTTCATGTGTACTTCCGAGTTTCTTGCCTGTATAAGTTTGAATATTCCAAGTCAAAACTGGATTCTGTACTTCGCAGTCTTTGATGGAATGTACCAGTTGTTACATTTTTGTATGGGTTGTAAAGCTTTAGTAATATCTAAACCCAATGATTCCACAATTCACGTATAGGAGCAAATTTGTCTAACAAACGCCGTTCACTTCGAGTTTCTCTGTTATTGAACCTGGTAACTCTAAATATTTTTTTGAAAACCTTCACTGACATAGTTGCTGCAAGTATTGGCCTTCCTTTCTGCTGTGATTCTTAAGGAAGAATAACGTGTCAATCATGGCAACAAGTTTATAATGCTTTTCCTTGAGGCTCTTCCGGCACTGTTTTCAGGGTTTTTTTTAGAATATGCAAGTTTCTGTAATGCAGATGATGTCCATATATACACTCTTGAATAAAGATCGCAGTTCGTCTATCTTCTTAACAATCATTTGCATATTTAAATGACAAACACTGATTCCCACATTATTTGCACTCAAAATGTTTAACAACATCTTCTACCTACAACCGCACAAGTGAACATTAATCCTTTCCAACAAAGGAAAGGGAAGAGAGTGCTACAAAAATATATTTATACAAGCTTGCTTTTTGACAACACCTATAAGCAATGTCCGTTAGTATTACATCAAAATCATTCATGTGAGTAGAACATTAAGATATGGAACGTCATATTGCAGTTGGAAAACATAGCCTTCAGTACGGATGGAAACGAAAGAAACAATTTATTTTACTGCGGAGCAGAATATCACAACAGCTAGCCCAGGAATTCCTTAATTTAATAAAAAGTCCCGGCAAGGACATGTAACCAAACAACTCGAATACAAAGCGGCTCGAAAACAATGCTCGAAAGTTTTACTTATACGTATAAAGAACGTGTCAGAAAGAAAATATCGTTCAACCTGTCCGATTAATGCTTCCGTTCACTCAAGCAAAAAACAAGTAACGATAGCTATATCTAAACTCAAGTTCAATAATACTTCTTTACAGGGCAGTCTACTTGACGAATTATTGTTATTGAAAGTCGGCAGTTGCTTAATAGAGAATTTACATAAAAGTATTTCTAAGGTTTTGTAGATTGAGATTGTAGGTTTCTGCTTTCGATCGATCAGATTTAAGGATTTTAGCAAACATTATTTAAGGACTACATTTATCGAATTTGTATAAGCATCTTGCCTTGATCGGTACGATTTTTCAATATTTCCCCAAGGATAATCTCTAGAAACCTAATAATTTTTTTTTTTTCATTTGATAACTGGATTAATGCTATTTTATATTTAATCAAGGTTCAGGAAAATCCAAACATGACAACGCACTTGATTTTTTTAATTTTTAACGGGTTTCCCTATTTATTTTGATGATTTGTTTGAAAAATTAACTAAAAACTGCAAATATGGTGGGTAAAACAATGACCTTCAATATCATTCAGCCACTTTTTTCATTTTATTAGTCAAAACTCAAAAATTTTCATTCCATTTATACTCACAGGTATAAAACTTATTTACTTATTCTAAAAGGTATAAAACATTCAGTAGAGTTAACCTCTATGGATGTTCTAACATAACATTGTATCCAAAAGCTATTATTTATTGTCTCTAAAAAGTCTAAATAGGCGCAAATTATTGTTATGCACTTCTTCAAGAGGAACGGCTAAACAACATCTGGTATCACCAATGTCATCAGCTGAATTTGGGCAAAATGGTGTTTCATTATCCTTAAGGCAGTACGATCCAAATGCACTTTATAATGAAAAGATATTTAACATTTTTGAAAATCTTCATAATTCAACATACTTCATTGGTGTGTGCATTCCCATTGGGATCGCGTTGCGCACATTGTATTGCGCTTGGTTCCTTGAAATTCTCCGTAAACCAGAAGGACATCGTCTAGAGCATGGTTCCGCATGTGGTTCATGATCCGTAAATATACTCTGGGCTAGATAACAAATCGACCAAATATGACTGCACAAATTTGAATCTAGGTAAATGAATATTTATATTTTTTATTAATAACTGAATTGTAAATTACAATAATTTGAAATTTTTTTAATTTTTTTTATACTCACTCGAAGTGGCACCGCAATATGGTTGTCGTTTGCCACCATTTACACAAAAGTCGACATGGCCAACCTTTCCAGTTTCACCATAGTAACCAGCATTAGTGTGAATAACATGTACAGCCTTTGCATCACCACTGTCGAGTCTATTTGAATTTCCTGGCTTAATCAATGGTCGTGCTGGGTCAAGTCCTTACAAAGTACAAATCAGAAAATTGAACCAAACATTCATGAATTTATTAATTTTTTAGTTTTTTTTTTTTTTTTTTTTAAATACCAATAATCTTTTCCATTCT
The DNA here is from genome assembly GCA_907269105.1 of Volucella inanis. Taxonomy (NCBI): domain Eukaryota; kingdom Metazoa; phylum Arthropoda; class Insecta; order Diptera; family Syrphidae; genus Volucella; species Volucella inanis. Next base: position 78,956,463 of record OU026157.1, read on the forward strand.
AAAATTGATGTAGTTCGACATAAGACCACAAATGTGAGCACCTAGTGAATGTCCAACACAAGTTGTCTTGTCTACTTTCATTCCTGAATTTCGTAAAAAAGTGAAACTTTCAGCAAGGCATCTTGCAACTGGCTTAAGATTATGTACAGCAGCCACATAACACGGAGGCAAAGCTAATGCACCCCAATCCACTACATAGACGTTGTATCCACCATGGCGCAAATAAGCTTTACAAAAATATATTGGGCATTACGCATTACACTGAAACGAATGACTTGTACTTTCATCAATTTACCATCTCGTAGCACTGATATTGGAAGAGTATCATCTCCTCCTGCGTAACCGTGAATTAAAATGATGTTATCATTTTCCGGAGTCCAATTATTGTTTCGCAACCAATCGTTTTGTTGCATATCCAACTGTGAATAAATTTATTAAATAACATGAAAATATATTAACCTTTGTTTATTTGGAATTTTATAGTAAAGAAGGGCATTTACATTAAATGTTAACCATATTTATTAATACAATTAATTCATAATGGGAGCACCAGAGTCTTTATAATTTCCCTCTTATAAAAAGTATTCGCAACTTAATAAAAAAAACTACAACACCGTCTGTTGCATGAAAAGTATATTTTAGCTGGCTTTTATACGCGAAAACATCCTATATTTTGCTATAAGACAGGAAGAACTACCATATTCTGCGCCAACTACAATATATGGTATAAGAGCGCATAAAATCTTTTGTGAACAACCTAATTCTTCTCTATCAATGTGGTTTTTGACTCACAGAATTTTCGCAGCAGATCTTATCATTTCTGATCTGTAATTCTATACAAAATGACGATTTTTTTTTGTTTTTATAATCCCGCGCGCGCACCAAGGGGATATGAATACATTTTTACTGGCTTTTCTCCAGGGCGCGGGCGGGTGGTGTAGTAGTTTGAAACTCAGGTGTATTAGGTTTCGATATTTTTCCCAGAGGTGGTTGTCAAACTGGATGGGACGAGCCAGTGCATCCTCAACCAGTGGGTCTTAGTACGTGCTAGTTATTAGTTCGTTACATTTTAGCCCAGCCAGCAACAACTCCATCAACAGTGTTACGCCTTCATGTCAGAGTTGACGCCGACGGGATTCTCATATAACTACATGCAAATTCTACGAAAAGACTTTTTCAGAGTATTGCCTTGCACGGGATTCGAACCCGTGACCCTCTGCTTGAGGAGTCTATGCATATACCACTACACCACGGCCACCCCGATGAAGAATGCACGCTACCATATCATGGTCGAAATAGGCATCACTGATTTGTTATATGTAAATCTATAGTATGTAAAATCTTTAAAATCGTACAAATACGATAGACAAAAAATATCCAAAACTTGCACGCCAACATGAGAACTATACGAGGTGTGTTCAAAAGGTAAGGTGACTTTAATTTAAAAAAAAAAAATATTTATTTATTCATCAATATTATTTGATCTGTCCTCTTCGAAGTAATCACACTTGTGCCAACGTTTTTTCCAATCCTCGAAGTACTTCTCATAAGTACTTTTTGCGAACAGGAAAAGGTAGCATGGGGCCAAATCCAGTGAATATGGTGGCTAAGGCATGATTGTCGTGTTGTTTTTGGCCAAAAAAAAATCTCTCACAAGCAACGATGAATAAGCAGGTGCAATATCCTGGTGCAAAATTCATGAATTGTTTTTCCACAATTCAGGACGTTTTTTTTCGTATTGCTTCTCGCAAAAGACGCGTTACTTCAAGGTAATACTCCTTATTGACCGTACGATATTGAGGTTAAACTCCTGGTGCATTACGCCACGGTAATCGAAAAAAACAATGATCAAAACTTTGACATTTATATTAATTGAACTTGGTGTGCTTTTTTCGGTCTTACCTCTCCTTCAATTGGGGGCTTTAATTGGGACGATTGGGCTTTGGTTTCGACGTCATAACCATATACCCATGATCTGTCACCAGTTATGACCCTTTTGAGAAAATCAGGATCATGATTGACGTAATTCAAAAGCTTCTGATCGATGCTCAGGTGACAGTTCTTCTAATTAAAATTAAGAGTTTCGGAGTGTGTCACTCTTGCCCAAAACATCTGAAAAAATTGCATGACATAATGCGACCGATATGCCAACATCTTCAGCAATCTCTCCTATGTTTTCTGAAACAATATTTTTCACAGCTTCGACGTTATCATATTTTGTTTATGTGCTGGGGCGTCCAGAGTGAGATTCGTCTTTGGCCTCTTCTCGGCCATCTTGGAAGAACTTATACCGCTTGAAAACATTTTTTTTTTTACTTAGAGCCAACTCACCGTATACCACTGTCAACATAACAAGTATTTTAAGGCACTTCATTCCATTTTAACACATAATTTGATGTAAGTTCTTTGCTCCTTTTTTTATAATAATTGAAAATCACCAGGCACACCAAAACCCGTCTAACTTTCCTATCTGTCAAAGACAAACTAAGTATGCTATATAGTTGAAACTGTGAACATATATTCGGTACATGTGTACCAATACAGCAAAGAAAAAAAATAAGGAAGTATAGGGTGATTAATTGTGGGTTTTTTTGAAAAATCACACGTGACCCCTATCAAACTGCTTTGTCATTTTTGTTCAGTAAAATGTGGCTAGTTATCATGGAAAGACTCACACCACAACAGCGTCTCCAAATTGTTCAGCTGTATTACGAAAATAAGCGTTCTATGAGAAATGTTTTTCGTGCGATTCGAGGAACTTACGGTGCGCATAATCAACCTACTGAAATCACTATTGCCAATACCATTCGCAAATTTGAATCCCAGTTTACATTATTTTACGTGAGGATCTCGGCCTAAAACCGTACAAAATTCAACTTGTGCAAAAATTTAAGCCAGGTGACTTGAATTTGCGTCATTTTTTCAGTAAATGGGCTCTGAAAAAACTCAATGAAAATCCGGTGTTTTATCGTGAAATTTTGTTCAGTGACGAATCCCAAATCTGGCTCAATGGGGATGAGCAACCCGTATAGTACCAAAAGCTCCCATTACATAAATTTAAAACAACGGTACGGTGTGGTTTATGGGCTGGGGGGATCATTGGTCCATATATCTTAAAAAATGAGACAAATCAGAATGTTTCCGTCAACTATGTGCTTCCTAAAATTCGATCATATGGTCTCGGTGAGCTCTCTTTTCAAAAAGACGGCGCTACGAGGCATACAGCGTGTGATACAATGGACTTGTTGAGAAATCATTTTAGTGAGCCCTTAAATTTACGTTTTGCTACGGTAAATCGGCCACCTAGATTGTGCGATACCACACCTTTGGACTATTTTCTCTAGGGATATGTAAAGTCTCAGGTCTTCAGGAATAAGCCAGCTACAATTAACGCTTTAGAAGCCAACATTACTCGTGTTATCCGCGGGATACCAGCCGCTATTCTCGAACGAGTCGCCCAAAAATGGACATTCCGAATTGTCCACATCAGCTGTAGTCGTTGCCAACATTTACATAATATCAAAAAGTAAATGCCATAATTGAATCGATAATAAAAATTTTAAGTTCACTTTCAAATTTATGTGGTTTAATTGACATTATAAATTAAACCTCACGATAAATCACCCTATATTATTATGACAAGACCGAGAACGTATATGATGCTTGATATGCTTAATGAAACTATCAAAAAGAACTTTGTTTCGTAAAATGTGCGGTAAACATTTCTCGCAAAATTGCGACCTGAATAAGCAGCTCTCTGCCAATTAAACTATAAAGGAAAGATTGTGAATTTACTTAAGCGCTTCAAAAAGGATCGACGCCTCTTCAAAAACCAAACACCTAAAATGGAAAGGAGTTAGAGATAATCTCGAATTTGTACTGAAAGGGCGAGCGAGAGATAAAACAATAACGCTAAGAAAAATTTACTCGTTAAGCTCTTAAACACAGTACTCAATGTTTTCTATAATACTGGCGAAACTTGAGGAACTCCATAAGATGTACGTATAAGCCTACATTCGAAAAATTAGGTAAGCTCGATCTAAAAACTAGCATAATACAAGACCATCTATAAAAGTGAAGCTTCTAAAAATGTAACCGTAAAATGTAAACGGCCGTTTTCCAAAAATCGAAGACTGTCCTACAATATTAATATGTTATACGCTTGGTTTCCTCCTTGTTTATTCAGGACAACATCGAGCATTATACCTATTCATACAATAACTGATATCGCAGCATTTTTACGCCAAAACAAAAAATAAAAAAAATTGCCTTATACGATTTTAACGTCATACTTCAGATATTGCTCGTTTTTCTTGTCGTACTTGTCTTACGTAGTTTGCATCGGCACAAGTTAGCCCTATCCTGGTGAATTAAGCCTTGATGCTGATTGCCATAAGACATGTCGGAAGTTCAAGACTTCTTACCTAAGTCTGCCCCATATGACAAAACCGCATCCAAATAAGCGCTGTTTAATTTCTTTTCCCTATAGTAATCTCCAGAGTATGTAATTACTCCCGAACGGAACTATCTAAACCAACCGCATATAGTGAGTTCACTTACTGCCACATCCTCAAATGCATCATTAATGTTTTTCATTGCCTATATGTCCCATTGTAAATTCTTAAAGTAAGAGGGTTCGAATTTGAACTGCCGACACTATGTTAAATAATTCCTAGAAAAAAAGTAAACGGTACTAGAACCGAATCCTAAAAATCTCACACGTCCAGTACACGTACCACTTTATTTTATAAAAAAAAAGAAAATTTAAAGTTCTGGCACAGCTGTTCACTCGAGAACTTCTTATTATGGTACAACCCAATATGTATATACGAGTATTATAGTTTTTCGTCCTCCTAATATCCGGCCCATTCCATCGCACTTCCTGAACGGCGCTGAAATCAACGTGATAGGTTGAGGGCCTTTGCTAATTGTTCAGCTGAACGTGGCCTGATAAGGATCTGAACATTCCACGTGCAGATCTGAAGGTCATTGTCCTTTAAATTTTTTCTAGGGACGGGAAGTCTGTTTTTATCTGAGGTCATTAATTGGTTTGTTACATGTTAGTATAGGATTGTGAGCCGTATAACAGCTTATTTTGCTACCAACTTGATTGTTGGGCTGCTGGTAATATTCAGCAGTTTCCTGATCAATTGCCGCACAGGTCCAGCGAAATAAATGCAGCTTATAAAAAAAAAAAGTCTCGGACAGAAAATCACTTTCCACCAATATAACCTTATATTGGCGACGTTTTCCACCTACATCCATAATCTACAAGTAACTTTGGCAACATTACCGAAGACGAACGGCATAGATTTAATTAGCGGCATGCACCTGATCATAAGATTTCGAATACATGAACTACGATAGCTTGGACAATTTTCAAATCCACTCCGGAGGAATGTCGAGTAGAGCGTTACGACTCGGAAAATTTTCAAATCTCCCGGAGAGGTTTCTCAGTTGTGGTGGTCAAATGGAAAGGTTAATCAACCTACTTGACTTGCGTAATGATTGAGTCAGATGCAAGAGATTGCATATTGGTTTATTGTGATCAAGTCATTTCCGTATCGCTATATAATTTTAAATAAAGTACTTATAGTCCGGCTGGAACACCATAAAACGAGCAGGCTACTTTTGGAACATAATCAGACAAAAAAAAAAAAAAAAAAAGCCTGTCAAATGTTGTAACAAATTGCAACTGGCAGATACTATTTGATATTATTAAGAGGCATTTGGAGGAATATATTATAGCAAATACACCGAACGCATATCTTTCTACGGCACTTGCACAAGAAATACTTTATGAAATGTAAATGCAAGTATACTCAAATGGCAAATATTTTTTCCTACATACATATGTTTTTATGTATCTGCAACATAATTATTGAATAAAATGTGCAACTGCATGTATTGCCGACGAATCTCGCTATATAACTCAATGATTACGCAAAATCAATTTGAGATTAACTTAAACAGAAACCGAGCCAATATAATCAGTTACAGCCAAGTTAATGTATCTCCTTAGCCAAAGTTATACATGTATTGTTATGTAAATATCTTTCCCCTGGTATACAATAAAAGCATTCAAAATAAATTTAAGTCAACATCTCATATGACAAGGTCAAATTACTAGTGTTGTAAGTACTCGTATAGTAAAAGAAACTCAAGACGTAGTATAACTAAGACTGTGATTGACAAACAATGATCACATAACCGGTAACAGCCAACTTCTGGCATCAACTTTTGTTTTAAAAAAAAAAAGTAAAAGTTTTTTTTTATAGCACGTCATAAGGTACATCAACACCATTCTTGGACAAGACCTTCGAATGGAGATTAAAGATATTTCCTCACAGAAAACAGGGTACTCCGATAACACTTTTAAATAAATAGGCATACGGTAAACTCCACAAAACGTATCTATCATATTTTACTTGTTAAGAGTCATATGCATACGAGATTGTTGAACGTACGTAACTAATACATGGGCTGAAAAGTCCATGCCATTTCTAAGAGCGGGCACCACTTTTACTAAATCCATACCATTTTCAGTTAGTACCAACCTTCAAAAGATACGTCTATAAATTTGACAGCTGTCGAACGATTAGTTCTCGAGATATAGCGTTGTGAGTGACGCAACTTTTGTTATTGAGAAAAAAAATGGATTCAAAGCAATTTCGTGTGTTGATTTATCATTGCTTTTTGATGGGAAAAAATGAAGCCGATGCTTGATAAGTGTTACCCGGACTCTGCACCAGCCGAACGAACCATTCGCAAGTGGATTGAAAAATTTTAAAGTGGTCATACAAGCACCGAAGATGATGCACGCAGTGGACGTCCAAAAAAGGCTGTTTCAGATGAAAACATCAAAAAAGTCCACAAAATGATTACGAATAACCGTAAAGTGAAGTTGATCGAGATAGTTGAGGCTCTGAAGATATCAAAAGAGCGTGTGACGCGTTTGCTCACAGTCGACCAAAAACAATAACGTGTTGATGATTCAGAGGAGTGTTTAAAGCTGTTCAACCGCAATAGAGCCGAATTTTTGCGTCGGTATGTGACAATGGATGAAACTTGGCTGAGTGGCAGTCAGCTGAGTGGCGAGCAGGCCACGAACCTCGTCCAAAACGACCAAAAACTCAACAGTCGGCTGGCAAGGTTATGGCATCCGTATCTTGGGATACACATGGAATAATTTTCATCGACTATCTCCAAAAGGGGCAGAATATCAACAGCGACTATTACATTGCGTTGTTGGAGCATTTGAAGGACGAAACCGCAGAAAAACGGCCGCATTTGAATAAAAAGAAAGTGCTGTTTCATCAAGACAATGCACCGTGACACAAGTCGATGAAAACGATGGCAAAATTGAATGAATTCGGCTACGAATTGCTTCCCCACCCACCGTATTCTCCAAATTTGGCCCCAGCGACTATTTCCTGTTCGCAAACCTCAAAAGAATGCTCGCCGGAAAGAGATTTTGATGAAGAAGTAATCGCCAAAACAGAGGCCAATTTTGAGGCTAAACCGAAATCGTACTACAAAACTGGTATCGAAAGATTGAAAAATCGTTTCAATCAGTGTATCGCCCTCGAAAGTAACTATATTGATAAATAAAGTTGAATTTTGCAAAAATTTTGTGTTTTACTATAAAACGGCACTGATTTTTCAGCCCATGTGTTAGCTTTTGATAAAGTGGGGTGTTTTCAATGGTAATTTTTGGTTGATGACAATGGATACCATCTCCATACTGTTGGTATCGCCAGATTTTTCTTCTGCAAAAATTAGACCGCACTTAAAGTAGCAGCCAACAAATATCGCCCGCAAAAGTCTTGGAGCAGATTAATCATTTAAATAGCCGCACTTTGAAGAACTGACGAAAGTTGAAGCAAATTGCTTCTACTTTGATTTGACGGTCCGACTATGTTTTTAAATTTCTACACCTAAACGAGTATATTGGTTACATAATACTTAACACTTAAAACCCTCATTCTTTTCGCGCAGAGTGTTGCCAAAAGCAGAAAGGTGGAGGTGATTTCCTAAAAACAAAATTTCTTCTTCACATACTAAGCCACGTGTACGGAATATATAGTGGCGCAGTGAGCAAATAGACATGGTACAAATAAACGGTTCCCGTAAAAAAGGTCTTTTGCCAAGCCCCTAGTTCGAGACATAAAGGAAGACCCTTTTCCTTCCATTGTCTTTATGCCCTCTTGTGTTCTTGTATGTTATCCTCGTTTTTTCTCTTCGCTTTCCGTTACATAGAGAGGAGATTCATTGGATATTTTGGATCCAGTTCCCGCTTTGCTTTAGCGATGAAGAAACAGTTTTAGCAGAGAGAGCCAGGAGACTTTCATGGACAGACGATTCACTACTTGATGCCCCGATGAATATCCAGAAATGTTGTCTCCATTGTTAACAATTTTCGAGTATAGGAAGGCTAATCAAAGAGTCGGTAGATGCCAAGTTATTATGCTATCCAAATATTTACATTAATGTGTTATCTCGTTGGCATTTTTCCGCTTTGAAACTCCGTAATCCATTAACTCAAAACGTTAAGAGATCGTTTCCACACTAAGTAAGTTTAATATTAAGTTTTTCGTCGGTGTTGCATTTTAAGGTTTTTAAATATAGCCTGAGCTGCACGATATCTATTTCTACTTTATAATGTGTATTATCTATTTTCTTCTTTTGCAATACATTTTTTGCAACGACTCACTTTACAATATTTCAGTGTCATCAGCGATCTTACTGTGACTCACTTTTCAAACTTCTTTCGTAGGAATTTTTCGGTGGCATGATAATTGCGTAGAGAACATCCGACAAGATTCAACGTTAAAAGTGTACTTACTTGGCAAATTTCGATGAAAAGTAGTAGCGATTTTATTTCAATAAACAGGACTGAGGGTCCTTTTAACAACTCTTAAGTACAAAAATATTGACGGTGCGATCGTTCAATAATATACAAGATACACCCGCGTAAGTGTAAGCCCGTTTTCTGTCTGTGGTAGTCAAGAACAATGGCAATTATTCGAGTTTCACTCGATCGTTAAATCAAAGGGTTTCACTTTTATGAAAACATTTATACTTCTATACTGCGGTTTCCGCTAAAATTAAATGTTCCAACTAGAAAAAAATTCCTCAAAAAGCCAGCTATCAGCATAACGCTAGCTTTATATTGTATAAAACCAGGCACTTGGCTCTTTGATATCTAAGTTCAACACTTAATCTCAAAGCTCAAACAAATTTACCCGACATTGAATGAAACACTAAAATCTAAGGTCTAGCTCATCAATTCTAGTTCTAGCCAAAGTTCCTACTGCACACCCAAAACGTATTGGATCGAAATAAAGAGCCCCTGGTGCAAATTATTGGCCGGCAGTTCACAAAACAGCAGCCCTATATCTCAAAATATCAAATTATTTTAAACCTAGTCAAGAGCATGTATGTCAATTAATTCCTAATTCTGCACCTAAAATAACAAGCTTAAGTCTAAAAGCCGTAATTCTAACCGTAGAATGCTAGGGATCAAATTTAGCTATACAACAACAGATTTACATTTTAAGACCGCTATACAAGCCCTAGAATAACAGGCCCAATTTTTTGTATCATCAACTATAATTCAATATATTAGTTTAATTTTAAGACCACAACTCCAGCCGTAGAATAACCGGCTTAGTTATAAGACCGCAATTTCAGTACTTGAATAACGGGATTGAATTTCTCCATCAAAGATTGGAGGCGGGTTTAATTTTAAGACCGCAACTCTAGTCCTTAAAATTCCAAGACCGTAATTCTAAACCAAGAATAACAGGCTCATTTTCTAGACCGATAATTTAACCCTAGAATAATGGGCTTAACAACAGACTTGCTTTGAATGGCAGGCCTTATTTTAAGATGGTAAACACTAACCCTCAGGATCTAAAATTTTAGTCCTGAAATAACAGGCTTTAGTTTTAAATCCTTAAGTCTATCTCGAGAATAACAGTCATAATTCTTAAGACTGTGACTGCAGATCATAAAACTAGAATAAGCCTTAGGAACGTAGACCTAACCCTGAAAGAACAGGCTTAATAAGAGCAACAGGTCTACTCCTGGCTTAATTCTCAACTCCGTAATTTTATGTCAATGACGTAATAATGTCAATCCTGAATATCAAGCCGTAGCTCTTGCCTTACAAAAATAAGCTTAATTTTGGAGACTGCAATTCTAGCCTAGAACTTCTAGCCCTCAGTCCTTTAAGTCTATAGGTATAGGGTTTTCCAATAGGGACTTGACAATTTTGAATTTAATTTGTGAACGCACTCTTTCACTAATCATCAAGCTGTCACTGTCAATTTATTCAGTAAACTCAACATTTTCATCATGGTAAAGTACACTAACGAGCTAAGTTCTCCGATTGGGTTCTGGAGAAGATGCGCCAAGATGATGAATTTCATCGCAAAATCATCTTAAGTGACGTAGCTCATTTTTGGCTCAATGGGTTCGTCAATAAGCAAAATATGCTTTATTGGTCGGGTTAAAACACACATGTGCTTCATGAATCACCACTTCATCCACAAAAAATAACTGTTTGGTGCGGTTTGCATGCCGGCGGCGTTATTGGGCCATATTTTTTCGTCGACGATAACGATCGTCACGCGCCATGATCACCGATTATTTTTGGCCCGAATTGGAAGATATGGACTTGGACGATATGTGGTTTCAACAGGATGGTGCCACACAGCATACGCTACAATCGATTTATTGAAGAGTAAGTATGGTGAGCGTGTTATCTCAAGACATGGGCCAGTCGATTGGCAGTCTGGTTCGTGCGATTTAACGCGGCTTGACTATTTTTTGTGGGGCTACGTTAAGTCATTGGTTTATGCCAACACGCCGACGACGTTGAAAGAGTTCAGGGCCAACATTGAACGCGAAATAGCGGCCGTTTCGACCAAAATGTGTGGGTCCAACGAATCTACCGCTGCAAACGTGCCCGCGGTGGCCATATGAATGAAGTCGAGTTTCATTCATAAATGTTTTGATTGTACTTCAAGCCAATAATAAAGTTTTTGAAATATCTCAAATGGTTTGCCTTTTATTTAAAAAAAAAATGTCAAGTCGTTATTAGAAAACCCTATATAACCATAACACTGTTATGGAATAATAGCCTTGAAATTGTAGACGGTCTAAATTTGAAGCCTTGTGTCATAGTTATGGTCTTATGAGCTAGGTCCGTGATTCTTGACAATTTTTTTTTTACTAGAACCGCTGTTTTAAAAACTGAGTCTTTCTATTCCATGCGTTGAATTGTAGTCTTTAAAATTCATCCCGTGATTCTAGGGCTGAATTTTCTATGTTAAAATAAGGCCCTGAATTGCAGTATTTAAATTATTACTGTTATTCTTATTATTATTATTCTTTTCTATGACTAAAATCACGGTCTTTCGAAATAAGTCTGTTATTTTAGGGTTAGAATTATAGAATTGACCATTAGGCCTATTATGCTTAGAGTTCAAATAATTTGAGTTTTTTTTTATTGTCTAGCACTGCGAGCTAACATAGTTTACAGCTTGGTTACAACTTAAAAATTTGGCGCAGTCTATTGATATCTAATATGGTAAGAAGATTTGATTAAAACTTTAGGCTAGAACTAGAATTTAAGAGCTGTTGTCTAGGGCTTCCACTGAAGGGTTATAAGGTTGCAGGTTTATATTTTTTAGACCTAAGTTAAAGTCTTGAATTCAGGCATCAAAAAGCCAGGTTATGAAGCCAACCTTATTCTGAGAATTGGATTTGGCCTACATTTGTTAGTAAATATTAAAATATGTTAACTTATAAGTATAACCGAGCCCATGGTAATTTTTAAAGGTTGCCGGAGGGATTCCGCGTGTACCATCGCGAATATTTTAAAAATGTTAATTCCCAGTGCATATTAATTTATACAAAACGAACTTTTCCGATTTCGCGCACTTGGCGAGAATAACTTTTTAGAAATAGTATAAAAAAATTCACTGTAAGACCGAACAGTTCCCTTTCTAGGGAAAAGGTGTGGTGAAAATTTAATATCATCAACAAAGATAACCATTTGTTTTTTTTTTTTTTATTTACGAACAAAATAACTAAATAACTGCGTAAGGGAATCGAGTGAGATATCTTGTAAACACACCAAGAAAGCAATTTAAGACACTGTGCCACGAGTACACTGTACCCGGTTGACTTCAGGAAAAAAAAAAAACTGTTCCTGAATCTGCATAATTTGCTTTCAACTAACCCTCACATCATACCATAAATGTAAACATGCTATGCTTGAATACTGAATTAATATTCAATAAGTATTAACATTTCAGTTACATTTAACAGAAAGATGTAAACATTCCATTAATGCACTTCTTTATATAAAATAAATTTCGTCTTAAAACTCAAAGTCATTATTTGAAATACTTCGAACTATTTCTTCAAAAAAAATCACTAGTAGACAAAAGCGAAGTCACCATTTGTTAATTATCACTCCTAAATCCTAATAGTCTAGAATTCGGAATTTTTATATCATTTTTTCTATAACCGTATAATACATGATGAATTCTTTAGAAAAAAATTTGACTCACTACTTTTCGATCAAATAGAAGAAAATTAAAAAAAAATTAAAGCATTACATTAATGTTATATTTCAGACCACATTTAAATATTCCATTCACTTTATCTATAAAAACTTAACAGATTACTTTTAAAATCACGGATGATATATTTATTTTTAATTTTTTATTTTTTTTTTAATTCATTTAAAATTTAACCAATGACATTAGAGTTGCCAATACAAGTATAGCTAGTTGAAAATATGTTGGAAAATCTGACAGATACTCATGTGCACTTTACAAAGAAAAAAAAAATCACAGTTACCACATCTTTTCACTTACCAAACGTCGCGTTCCATTTAATTGTGTATACAAATAAAGTCGTATGTCAGGATCAGGACATTTATCATACAGATCGTTACCACGTTTCCATATGCAATCTTCTCTTGTCGTATTGAAATTTGATGCATCCCCGAGATACAATGATTGCAAAATTACTCTCTGTGCATATGTGACTACATAAAATAAATGAAAACAAAAACAAAAAACATTAACCAGAGCTTTTAAGCCAATTTACACAACATAACTACAAAATTAGTGTCTTACAATTTGGGCTGGCGATGAAAATTAAAGAAAAAATAAAAAAAATCGCACTATACATTTTTTTGTGGAAAAGCAAATAATATTGTTTGTAGTCGTATGTATTTATTTGTTTATTGATTTTTGTTTCAATCAAAAATTAAGCACTGTGAACACGCACGCAAATAAAAATACATTATTTCTTTCATGGATGCAAGCTTGAGAGTCGGTCGTGAAAGTATGAGCCACCAACGTTGGCTTCGATAACAATAAACCTAACGTACGTTAAACTGCTCATGGAAGTGCTCAGCTTCTACTCGAAAAGTTTCACATTATGCAAGTTTTTTTTCATTTTTTTATTTCATTTATTTTATATTCATCTGTCGATGTATGTACGAGTATTTCATTGTCTTTGATAGTTAACATTTTTTTTTTTTTTTTTCTTTAGTGAGCCAAACTTCACTGTTAACGTTATGGCTGCATTTACCTACTATATAATGAACTTGGTTAATAATATTTTGAATTTACTTGTACGCACTCTACTTCCTGAAACATGTAGGGAATTTTAAACCTCAGTCTGCACGAATGGATGAGTGCTGTCAATGCTGGTCCGTTGCATATTAATTGATTAGTCTTTTACTTCTCTACTTTGCGTTAGAGCGTATGGAAGCTCTAAGGGTTATTGTACTTTTACAAATAAGGGCAGGACCTTTATTTGGCAGCCATAGACTAGGACATTCTGTTTTTTTATGTACATGCCACTATGTACTTATACATCGTACACGAAAGAACGTTATTTTTTATTTTGATTTATTTTACATAAAATCGTGACTTGCATTCATATTTTTCTGTAATATTTACAACTGTTATAATATTATGTAATAACATGGGTAACAATCTATTGAAATGCTTAGACTCACATTGATTATTACAATCCTGTATAACGATCACAATTTTCTCGTCAGCTTTCATAAATCTAAAAGTTAAACTAAGCTATCATAAGCTGCAGTTTTTACCTGCAAAAAAAAAATTATTGCCAAAATACCTTCATGTAGAAAGTGAAAAATCCCAAAGATCTCTGAGGTGCGCTTACATGGACTTTATACCTTTTTTGAATACAAATTTAAAAAACTTACATAAATTAAATACTTGTACTCTTACATTTAACTAGAGCTCTTCTACTCAAAAAATACATTTGTATTCCGTTGAACTATACTGACCAAAAAGGCAATGTTAAGGAATACGCATATATGTAGGTACTATGCGAATGTAACCAAAATAAAGCTATTTAGGTGAGGAAAGTTCATAACGCTTGAAAACGCGACTTTAAATATTGTAAACTCAAACAGGGATTTTCTAATAATAAGAAATAAGATTTGATCTGATAAGATTGATCTGTTAATCAATAGAAGAAGTGTTGCTCTTTTTGATGAAATTGTTCATTACATTTTCAGCTTTATTTCATCGATAATACCACGGAGTGGTACTTGAATACTTCAATTGATTTGGAAGTGTTGGCATAAAGAACATTGTTTCACCACTTGTGTAGTATGAAGTCCCACCTTATTGAAAATAAATATCACTCATATTCATATCTTCAAGTTTGATAGTGCATTCATAGCAATAGTCAAAGCTGCTAAATTTTCGAAAAAAATATGACAGTCTTTGTTTAATTTTCAGCCCAAGATACGGCAATTTTGATTATTAACAAAGCATAGCAATGTGCTTTGTCGCTTAAAATGATTTTGCTGCTGAAATCTTGGTCGATATTATGCATTTGTTTTACCCAGTTATGACGCTGCTGATGGTCGTCAGATTTGAGTTCTTATTTTTTATCCAAGTCAATTACTATAACTATATAACTTGGCAATAGCTATTGCTGTCAACCGAGATAATCGAAAAACAAATAAAAATTTTAACTCTGTTAAAATCCTTCATTTAAAATTTATTGGCCATATTTTAACACAGTTTCAGTGTCAACAGGTTCCAATCTTTACCGCCTAACTGCATGTGCACTTCGTCTGCCGATAGGTGATGACAGATAAATAACTAATCTTACATATTATACTTGCACGTATACGCTTATTTTAATGAAATTGACCAGCCTTTCGTTGAAAGATAAGTCAGAGAGTCTGTGGTTAAGGGCCTATACTACCAACACCCACCACATTATCGTCGAATAAGTGCATTCGGATGCAAGCATATTGCGAACATTTAGAGAGGAAGTGCTTCACGATTTTTGCATCGGCAAGTCCCGCATTATGCTATGTCGCTTATGCTCAACACACTTAGGTGCTTAAAAAAAGCGTGGTAACCCATTATATCGAAGGTAAATATTCTACAGTCTTTCCTAAAGAGGGATATCAAACATCTGGAGAACGCTATCCATTAAAGCACTAGCTGAGGACGCAGTCCGTCCTAACGCATATTCGGGTCCCGAAAAACTCTCCCCTTAACCTTGTCCAATCAGCTTTCCGACTAAGTTCAAGCGCCTCACAATTTCGAACTAGCTTGAAAGTGGTGCGAGAGTTAAGCAAGGCTTTAAACGCAGCTTGGCTGTGGGTACAGTAGCAGAAAGTATCCGCCACCTTCACGAATTGATTGTTACTAGGATTGCATAAATTTCCGCTTGCAACACACTGAGAAATACAGTCTTACATTGTGGTGGAAACTCTATTGAGTATTGTACCAAAGAACAAAACCATTTCTTTTTTATCGAACGTTGGCCCTGAGAGCTTAGCCTATGATATGAATATTAAGGGGAGGAATATCCATTAGTACGACTAAAAAAAAGTAGAGTTAGAGAAAGCCCCATAGAACATGGTTAAATCAGCAATGGCATGTTAAAGTTAAAATTTGTTCCGCCAAACAACCGAGACTTAGGATATAATAAATTATCATAGCTTTTTATAGTAGAACCAGAGGCAGAGGGCACTCATTGTTGACAAGCCCTATCTCTTACTTAAAGCTCTTTCACACTGCCGTAAAGCCGTGCTGTCGATTATTGTTGGAAGTTTCAATCGCGACCATTATCCAAGATAACAATCAAAAAGTTAGTTTCGTTAAAGAAATGAATGGTAATACCTTTATGGAATAGATAAATCAGCTTCCTCTTTTCGTGAAGTAAACAACTTTAATTTTGTCAGGATTAACTGAAAGCCATTTTTTTGTGCCCCAATAGTAGATCATGTCTGGGGCTGCCTGTTCTTTAGAAAAAACTTACGCTGGTCATGATCCAACAGACAGTTTAGTCACATTATCTAGATATTCCTCAGTGTAGAGTGCAGGATATCCCTGCTCAACACCGCCATTACATATTGGCTGTAGTCAGCATTTGCAATCATGGTTCACAAGCATTGCTCTTATTCACATAACTAGTGATTTGTTTATGATGTATTGTGTAGTCTCATTACATATGCCGTCAAAGGTTTGGTTGTCGAAATCAGCCTCAATGATATTAAAACGCCCATCACGTACTACTTCTTCACGAGCGCACCTTAAATTTTTCCTGCAAGATTTTGAATTCGCAAAACAGTTTAAAACACTCATGAACCTCACCCATTCTCTCTACGCTCTTCAACGTGAAGGAATTTAGACTGATTGGTCTGGAGCACAGCAAACGTGAAGTCATCTTCTCCTACCATTTGTGTTACTCAATCCAGTTGCATCATAAGAGATAGGAGCTGATTGTAAGCTGGTTCTGATTAGTGAAGTGAGTCTCGAGAGTAAGACAAAGTCTCTGCTTTCGATCTAGTGCAGGCAAATTCTTTTGAAGGTTTTCAAAATAATTGGTGATGAGGGCTTTAGTCAATCTTTGCCAGCTTAACTTGATGTTTTTATTTGTCGCAAGCATCTATATAGCATATACGAGGTGTATTCAAAAAGTAAGGTGACTTTATGTTTTATAAAAAAGTTTTTATTTCTTCGTCAATATAAATAAAGTAATCCCTCTCAGATATATTATAATATTTTTGTGGCAACTCTTTTTCCACTTCTCATAAGCAATTTTTGGTATAGGCTTGAGCTATTCCAGCGATGTCGTTTTTATTTCCTCAATCGTTGCAAATCTCCGTCCTTTCATATTATTCTTCAGATTTGAGAACGAAATAAAGTCGCATGGGGCCAAATCCGGTGAATATGGTGGCTGAGGCATGATCGTCGTGTTGTTTTTGCCCAAAAAATCTCTCACAAGCAACGTAATGTAATGTAATTCTCGTAATGTAAAAGCCATGAATTGTTTTTCCTCAATTCCGGACGTTTTTTGCGTATTGCTCCTCACAAAAGGCACATAACTTAAAGGCAATACTCTTTACACGTACGACCTTGAAGTAAAAACTCCTGATGCACAACGCCACGGTAATCGAAAAGACCAGTGATCAAAACTTTGACTTGGGTGCTTCCATTGGGTCGATTGCTCTTTGGTTTCGACGTCAAATTTAAGAAGTTTCGGAAAAAGCTTCGCTGATATACGTTTCATGCCCGAAACATAAAAAAAAAATTACAATATGTCAACATCTTCAGGAATGAGGTTCGTCATTGGCATCTTATCAGCCATCTTGAAAGAGCTTGTACCACTTGTGAACATTTATTTTTTATTTAGAGCCACTATGCCACACTTGATTCTATATCTTACACAAAATGCACAAAGTGCAAATTCTTTACTTCATTTTTGATAATAATTGCAAATCGCCGAGCACACCAAAACACGTCTAACCTTTCCTTCTGTCAAAAATAAACTAAGTATGCTATTGGGCATATAATTATTTTCGTGCGGTTTTTTTTTCAAAATTTCAACGTTTATTTAAGAAAAACATGTACAATAGTATTATTCAAAGTAATGCCCATCTGAAACTATGACTTTTTCCCATCTTTCTGGCAATTTGTGGATCCCATCCCAAAAGAAATGAATCAAGCCAATTTTTTATATTCTGCTCTGATGTGAACCGTATTTCAGTGAGGGCATTCTGCATCGACCGGAACAAATGGTAGTCAAAAGGGGCAAGGTCTGGGCTATAGGGCGGGTGGTGTAAGACTTCCCATCCACTGTTTTCCAAATAGTTCTTAACCGGAATAGCAACGTGGGGCAGAGCGTTGTCATGATGGAAAATTATTGCCTCGTGTCTGGTCGCATATTCCGGGCTACTGCTCTATTCAAACGGATTAATTGTGTTCGGTAGCATTGTCCATTGATGGTTTCAACCGGTTTTAGCAGCTCATAATACAGCACACCCATCTGATCCCACCAAATATAGAGCATTGATATTCGGCTTTGCCGTCGATTTGGCTGGTTGGGCGGGTTTCACATGTGATTTTTTGCGCCTGGGGTTTTTTTCCTTGCTTTTGAATGTATCCAGCTGCTTTTAAACGTTTTGAAATGGCTGCTTGAGTGACACCCAAAGATTCTGCGAGCTCTTCTTGTGTTTGACAACAATCTTCATAGAGTAATCCTTCCAGTTCTTCATCTTCAAACTTTTTTGGCTGCCTAGGACGTTCATCGTCTTCCAAGCCAAAATCACCACTTTTAAATCGTGCAAACCACTTTTGGCACGTTCGCTCAGCTAGCACATTTTCACCATAAACTTCCACCAAAATACGATGACTTTCGGCAGCAGTTTTCTTCATATTTAAGTAATGAAGAAGAACTAACTGCAAAAACACTTTTTCAGGCACAAAGTTCGACATATTTGAGTGAAAAAAATTATTGTTGTTTACGCTTCAAATGAATGACATATACTGAAATGACGTACAATGACAGTAGCTTTCCAACACATGTTCCAATGGAATAATAACAATGGAATAATACAAGGTACGCCATCTCTTAGCAAACCGCACGAATTAAACCGCATTAAGTTATAGTTATTTTATAGAAAAAAATCAATAATCGAATGTAAGTTGTTCGCGAAATTTCAATAGTCACCTTACTTGTTGAACACACCTTCTATGGGAAGCAGAGCTCAAAATTTGAATCAGCTTTTGATATTGTTTTTGCTGCGATCTTGACCTGTGTTTTTGGGTTTTCTTACGTAGCCGCTGCAAATCTACGTAGAATCCTTGATACCTACCAATAGTTTGTTAATTCCAAAATTCTCTATTCGTGGGCCCACTACTTCTAGGATGTACAGAAAGTCCACCATTTTACATGCACTTTTATTTAAATTTGTTCGTTAACTCTTAAATGCTATACAGAAAATACTTTAAATTTAGCTTAACTTACAGTTATCTTATTAGTATTGAATGGCCACATGTAGGCGCTCGAAGTTAGACCTACCACTTAAACTATGCCATTCGACGTTACTAAAAGTAGATATTTATTTATTGTTTTTATATTTATTAAATTTTAAACTAAAAAAAAAAATATTTTATTCAGTAAAAAATCTAGTAAATGGACTTATTTTATTATATTAAAAAACTACAGCTATGCATACGCGAAAATCTCCTGCCGACGAGTTTCAGATCGATAGTTACTACAAAATTTTTTTTTTGTTTTTATATACTTAAATAGCTATGAGTTTTACAAGACTTTATCTAGCTTTAGCGTCTGAAAAGTGTGCTTAAAAGTTTCAGGGCTTCAAAAATCTTTTACTGATTCACCTATCGATCAATCTGCCAATTCCAGTGCAAATCAGTCGCCTCCGAACTCTCGTTCTTTTCTCTTTCGTTTTCCTAAAACTAACCAAAAAATAACACAACTTTCGAAATTCTTTAGTTAAAGACAAGCTCCACACCGATCCTAAAAAGCGTAGTCTTTAGTTTTCTTTCAAGCTATGATGTCTAATGCATTCATTGTGTGTATGTAGAGTTTAAGCTTGGCCTTCGTAAAAAGTATTTGGAGCAACATCAATTATTTTTGCAGCAGAATTCGGGTGCTTTAAATCCAACTGCCAATTGCTGATGTCAGAACTTTCATTTGCATTTTACGTGCATTTCAATTTTAATAGGGGTCCTCGAGACTAAGCAGTGTGAAAGATGCTGCCGCTTGCTCCAATTTATGGGCAGACTCAGTCTTGGTTTTGATTCTTAGAACTTAAATGATAATACGTGGGCAAAATACCTCTTGTCTTAACTTCGACGCTTACCATATCCATCCGTTTTCATGTTTCGAAATCAAGTATCCACCCATTCGCTTCTGCAAGGCAGTTTTAGAAGTTGTTAAACGTCTGTGTCATATTTAATACGTTTTGTAATAAATATCAATCAAGTTACATTCAAACATGTCTCATAGGCAATTGATATGTTGCTGCATATGTTATTAGAGCTTTATTAAGCAAAAACCATGGCTCTAATTATTATTGCATCGATTTTTCAGAGGTTTTTGATCGGATCGGATGTAAACAATTTCAATGTCATTTCACTCCTCTTCAATAATGAGCATGCAGAACCACTCCTAGCGAATATCCTCACAGAAAGTAGAATACTGTTTATACAATACATAAATAAATAGAGAAATTTATTGTAGAAAACATATCCATAGAAAACATACCATATACGTGGTAATTGATAAAAGAGAGAATCAAACTAAAGGCTTGTTGCCAGAATTTTGAACCGTGTATACAGTTAAAATGAAGTAATAATTCGATCCATAGATACCTCTTATGCAAAAATAATTCTCATCTCAAGCTTATAGTTAACTCAATGTCATCTGATATAGGATAACATAGGTATCCTCGGAAATGAACGGTTTTAAAAGAACCTCTCATTGCTTTTGTTGTCAATAATAGAGAATATATCTGTAGGAAAATAAAAATCAAACAAAGTGGAGTGGAAGGAGATTGGTTTGCCATCAATCCTAAGGAACACACACCACAAAACGAACATTCACATCCGAAAGTCAAATTGAATAGTGAAAACTTTTCTACGACCTAGACATGGACACACTTTCATCACGAACAGTCATGTCATCCGCAATATTAGCCCAGCAAAATATCTGCTATAATGATGTTGAACTAACAATTCGATACCTTACACTGGATTTGGTTTTTAAATTGGCAACACTTTCCTTCTTCAACAAATTTGACATCTAACAGCTGATTTCTGTTCGGTTTGATTTACTATTTCACCGTAAATATATAAGACAAACTTTTCTATCCCATTTTACAAAAGGCGTAACACATGCTTTGGTATTATAATTGGCATTATATCCACTTGAGTGTTAAGTTTTTAAGTAAAAACACTCAAAAATTATGCAAACTTGTTTTCGAAAATGTTTAAAATGCGGAAAACGAAATCGCATTTGATTCTCTTATTCACCACAAAATGTTGTTCAGCGATGAGGCTCAGCAAACAAAATTCCCACATTTGGTATGAAGAAAATCCACAAGCTATTATTGAGATGTCGCGCCGTTACATTCACAGAAAGTCACTGTTTGATAAATCTTATGGTCATTGATCCATATTTCTTCAAAAATGATGCAGGTCAAAATGTTTCAGTCAATGGAGGGCGTTATAGATACATGATTTGTGACTTTTTCGTTCCCCAGTTAAGTGGCATTATTATGGAAGAGTTACAATTCCAATCAACTCACTGAAGAAAAATTTGATAAAAATTTTACGTAATTGACCTGTAGTTGACCTCCAAGATTATGTGATTTAACAATCCCCACAGGAGGTAACATTAATGTTCAAAATGAAGTCGCTGTTAAAGCCGTAAGGACATAGCATTATCTTTCGCATGAAACTAAAACCATGGCCATCATAATGTGTACATACATATGTGTTTTATTTTATTTTAAAGTTCTATATCTCTACAAACAAAAAACTCTTTATATAGTTGCCCAAAAGTAGAAATTCTATTCTCATACCACTAAACTATATAATGTACATAGGTACTTGAGTTTCCTTCTGAAGCGAACATTAGAAAAGTTTTCAATTTACTATGGTCACTTCAATTAGGAAATGGAATATGACTTTATCTTCAACTTTAGAAAGTACCCGAAAGTCCTGAATCTAGAGCTTTTCAGCAAATATTGTATGTACATACTTCCATGCAACTGATATAATTGATTTTCGACTTAAAAAAAAAAAAGTAAAAATTTATTGAAAGAATGAATTCTTAGTCTAATTGATCAGGCCATGCAGAAAAGTACAGAAGCAACTCCACAGCAATAACCCGGGGTTATCCCATTTTTTGCACAAATCAGTTTCCTTGAATGAAGAAAATTCAAATGCAATGCTTTTCTACCGATTTTATCATGATTCCATATATTCGTACTATACCTATACATGTACGTATGTGTATGTATAATGAATCTTTTCAAGTCGAACTTTATAAAAGGGAATGTAAAAAAAACAAATATACTATTGTACATGACAGTTTATATTTATAACATAAGGAACGCAATTCGCATATTTATTATGTGCCATTTGTTGGGTGACTTGACTATTAGGAATTGCTATCATGGAGGACATGCATTAAATTAAGAATTACGAGTAAAATGCAATTAAAACCATTTTTTTTATAATTCCGCGCCCACACCAAGGGGATATGAATACCCTTTTACTGGCTTTTTACCAGGGCGAGGGCGGGTGGTAAAGTAGTTTTGAAACTCAGGTATAAGGTTTCGATATTTTTCCAGAGGTGGTTGTCAAACTGGAGCCAGTGCATCCTCAACCAGTGGGTGTTAAAGATACGTGCTAGTTGTTAGTTCGTTACATTAAGCCCAGCCAGCAACCACTCCAACATCAGTGTTATGCCTTCATGTCAGAATTGACGCCGACGGGATTTTCATA
Source organism: Volucella inanis (assembly GCA_907269105.1). Classification (NCBI taxonomy): domain Eukaryota; kingdom Metazoa; phylum Arthropoda; class Insecta; order Diptera; family Syrphidae; genus Volucella; species Volucella inanis. The sequence continues at coordinate 78,979,319 of OU026157.1, forward strand.
TAACTACATACAAATTATATGAAAAGACTTTTTCAGAGATTTGCCTCGCACGGGATTCAAACCCGCGACCTTCTGCTTGTGGAGTCTATGCATATACCACTACACCACAGCCTCCCATGTCGGTTAATACTTGTGCCTCGCTTGCATTGACAATAATTCAAGTTAAGAAGCAACAAAAGCATGGAAAAAAAATTATTTGTTTGTGCTAATAAAAATATTATAGTTGGGAAAACTATCATATATTTGTACGATTATATGCATGTGCTGTGTAAAAAAGGATATAAAACTGGTACTCTTTATGAGTAATAATAATAATTAGACGAGAAATGTGAATGCGAAAGAGTAGAACTCTGACAACTGCAATGTCGGATGTGGCATAGAGGGGTCTATAAGAACAATACAAGCTGCCGCTCTTACGAATCAACATACCATTAGCAATCTCTTATGGAAGTGCTAGACAAAATAAGTGTTACCAACTAAGACCTAGGAGGCTTCTTAAAGTATCTTAATAAGGATCTTGTCAATAAATGAAATTAGAGATCAGTTGTGACTTGCAGAACCAAAAATCGTGTAAGTAGTACTACAGAGCAATATTGACTTAAATGATATTTAAGCTCCACCTAAGACCATCTGCCTTACGAATAAATTTTCTGCAGACATAACTTGCCCCATTCAACACGGAAACACATTATTCAACTTCTACTATTTCAAAATCGTAATGAAGGCGAGTCTGTACATTGGAGATATTTAAAAAAAAAAAAAACGGTGGGTCCAAATAATTTATCTTTAGAAATTATGTCCGTTTGTCTGTCTGTTTGCTTGTCCGAGAATCAGAGAAAGAAAGAACTGAACCGATTCTAACAGGGTTTTCACTGTTCGATAGCACATTTCTCAATTTAGAAACTGCGATATGTTAATTTACGATCAATTGAATACAGACGGAGTTTTCAAAATGAGAATATTATAAAAATTTTAATATTTACCATACTATGTATATCTGCTATACATATTTGTATGTATGTACATAAATGTGCATGTATGTACTGAACACATAGTTCAGAACCAGAGAGATGCAGTGGCTTAGCTAGAAAAAGCATAAACAGAAAACATTATATTTTGTACATACATGTGCAAGCTTACTCAAAAAAGAAACAAAGAAATAAAAAACAACAAAACAAATTTTTGTTTTCAATGCTCACTAGTGTATCATTGATTACAATGATCTTTGCTGTTTTGTAACTAAATTTTGTAAGCCAAATACTCGTAGGTCTACTAATATCAGCAGTTTGGGGAAAAGTATAGAAATGAATGATACCGTAAAATGTTTGATAAGTCTAGCGCTTTGCAACGAATTACAATTATTATTATAAATCGGATATGTAAAAAATATTAAAAATGTTTCATAGCTTGAGCGCTATTTAGAATTACGGGAGAGTTTATGAATTTGATTAAACGCGTGGCCTCCCTACGCAGTGCCCAAGAATTGAAGTTAAAAGTTGGTGTATCTATGTATAATGCTCATACGCATGGATCCCCCGAAATTATGTAACGGAAATCCACGTCATAAAACAACTAAGACGTCAAAATCTTAAACGAATGTGACTGCGGATCTATTGATGTTTTCATCTTACGAATTCCGGTGATATTTAAAGATGTAGCGAATTATATGCGGATAAAAACTTTTCACTCCCATGTAATTCGCAACATCTTTTTCGGAACGGTGGCACTCAGACACAAAACTGGTCCATTGTACTCCATGTGTTCCGACTGTCAACAGCACGCGGATTGGTACTAAGTCAACCCCCCCCCATCTTGGTGTGCTTACCGCGCCCAACACTGCTTGACTTCGGTGATTCAATGGAACTTATGCTTTCAGTTAACTTCTAGGCTTACTTAAACATGGCAAAGATTCCTCCACCTATTAAAGGGTCAGGGGCTCCTCAAATTTCATCATTTACGCTTGTATATAATGTAATGTTGTAATGTTGTATGTAAAGAGGCGTTTATTTAATTTTAATAATGATATTAACAGCTTCTCCTCGCTCAAGTCTAAGGGCTCTGAGGGCATACTACCTGTCATGCTACAAAGAACAAGACCTAACAAGGGGCATGGTGTGGCCTTGATGTCAATCTGAGCAAAACTAAACTGATCCTATTGACTACGAAAACCAATATTCTTGATTTAACTCTTCTCTGTCTTAATGATCAACCACTCACACTATCCTCCAGCGCCAAGTATCTGGATACCATGTTTGACGCAAGACTTAGGCTAGAAGAACATCGAACACAGATAAAGAAAGTCTTGTGTCGCTTTTCATGCCTGCAGCAAAACCTTTGAAGAAAATGGAGATTTTAAACAAAGATGACTTTGTGGATGTACACAGCTATATTGCTTCAAATTCTCAACCTGCGTTGAGCTAAGCCTACAACTTCACGAACTCAAAAAGTTCCAAATAACAGTCAGTATAGGCACGACGGGCGCATTGAGGTCGGCCCCAAAGGATGCCCTTATTGTGTTCCTACATCTTCTGCCTCTCGACCTTCACACAACCGACTACATCACAGCCAAACTAAACTTAAAAAAAAAGGATTTCCCACCAGAGCTCAGTGAAAGAAAGACGAAGTAGCAAAAGACTTCGAGACGGTCATCTACACCAACGGATCAAAGATGAACTATGGTGTGGGAGCCGGTGTCTACTTGGAATAGCTGAAAATATCATACCGCTTGAGGGACTTTGCCAGCATCTTCCAGGCGGAACTATTAGCAATCCGAGAAGCTTGCACGCACCTCGGTCGTGGTATAACGTACAAACAAAATAGGAGCGGTTGAATGCCTAATACACTCATACTTCCAGCAGAACCTTCAATGGGGGGGGAGTACTAATTACACCATATCAATGAAGATATTGCGACCTACGATAATAGTAGACTAGTAGACCTAATAAACAGAACCCACCCAAATATCTCCAGAATCACTGCGATAATCACGGGGCATTGACCAATCCCCACTGATCTAGTTGCGGGGATTAAAACGGGAAGAAAACTCTCTCACATTTCATCTATGAATGTCCGGCTCTACCAAGAGCCAGACTGCGTGCACCAAACCAAACCATTTTTCGACGGTCTTAATGACATATTTGGTAAAGGGAAACGAGATCTAATTGATTTAGCACTGGTGGTGGAAAGAACGATAGGACAATGTACGGCAGGAAATGTTTCGTGAGTTCATGTGAGTCAATTGACTGAGTAATATTATGAGTTTTGTCACACGGTTTTGACATTGTACTCCAATTTTGGCATTATATATGTATAGTGTACAGACCAGATGGGGTAAAGTATTTCTTACATCATTTCAGTGAATCTGGACATTTCGCAGCATTTTTGACAACATCGAATACATGGTCATTTGAACGTTGTTATTATTGACAACCAACGTAAGTGGAAAGCTTTTCGATTTTTACAATACAAGTGTTTAAATTTCGATCTATCGGCCGGAGACAGCATTTTGTTTTGGTAGCATTAAACTCCACATGGTTAGCAGTTTCCCAAATAAGTTATTCTTTTTATATCAGAACTTAATGAACGTAACATACGCTAGCATTCCCATCCTATGTATAGCTGGAGAACTGGGCTGTGAACTCATGAATGAGTTAGATGGCGTTTCCATGACCTTGCAGAAAAGGAACGCACGTGCAACAGTTTTCTAGGAGAAAATTCACCTTCTTTAGGTATGGACTGGACAGATGCTATTTTCAATCTCTCGGAAAGAATCCGAAAGAGAAAGATTGACATAAAAGCTTACGCAGTAGTTCTGCCAGCTTGAAAGATCACCTCTTCAGAAGAAGGGGATATATAACATTGTATAGGTACGTTAAGATCTTTCAGTACTCTTGTCACTACACGAGTGCGAAAGTGACTCACTTTAGTGTAGTTGGAGACATGGAACAATCTGGAAATTTTGGATGGCTGCTTAGTGCGTTGAGAGTGCATTGATTTAAAGGATCGGCGAAAAACTTTAACTACATTTGTAACACTGTAGTACTTTTTTCCTCAAATTTTGAATGTACTACATAATACCTGGCTCATTTGCACTTTTTTAGGTTCTCTATCGTGTGGGTCTTGTTAAACAAAAAGCTAGTTCTGAACATATTAGTAGCGATATCTAATATCGATATCTAATTATCGAAGAAATATGGTACAGAGACTGATCAAAACTATTTAAGATACTGTTCAGTCTGCCCCAATTGGTTTTCGCGTCTTGTCATTCGTTTTTTTTTTTTTAATTATGTAGTTATTGTACGAGTAAATAGCTGATATGTGCTATAATCCGACGAGCCTGGAGAAAAGAGCACATCGACGGTGTACTTATCAGGATAAGAAGTTAAAACTAAGTCCAGGGTGATAGCAACATGACAATGAAGGTCGGGTGTGTTCGGATGGGCTCATTTAAAAACTGGGTTAATTTGTTTTCAACAGCGGAGATCTTAACACAGCGTTCTTCGAGTGTTGTCTGTCCAAAATTTCACCCAGAATTGTGTACGAGTATATTAAATTCATTGCAATCACAATTTTAATATGAATACACGGCAATACAAATCTTACAAGTCAACAAATGCATTAAACCATTTTAAAAGTCGAATTGGGAACTAATTTGTGGTTTCTGCTAATAAAGCTAATAAACAGTGAATAATTTGCTTACGGGAATGGAATCTCAGCCTTAGGAAGTTGAATAACTATCGGTAGCCCGAAATCCGTTTAAGAAGAACACATAAATACTTCTTACTCGATCGATTTCTAAGTCGATTCTTGGAACTTTGTGGGTGTCTGTTGACACGAGAAAGAAAAATCTAAGTAACTTATGTGACAACACATAATTATTTATGTGCTGGTCCACTTGGGGTTCAGGGTTTGTTGACATAACACATGGCCGTGCCGTTTTATAGTAAAATACAAAATTTTTGCAAAATTCAATTTATTTATCAATATAGTTGCCTTCGAGGGCGATACACTGATTGAAACGATTTTTCAATCTTTCGATACCAGTTTTGTAGTACGATTTCGGTTTAGCCTCAAAATAGGCCTCTGTTTCGGCGATTACTTCTTCATCGGTCTTAAATCTCTTTCCGAACTCTGCGAACAGGAAATAGTCGCTAGGGGCCAAATGTGGAGATTACGGTGGATGGGGAAGTAATTCGTAGCCGAATTCATTCAATTTTGCCATCGTTTTCATCGACTTGTGACAAAATGCATTGTCTTGATGAAACAGCACTTTCTTTTTCTTCAAATGCGGCCGTTTTTCTGCGATTTCGTCCCTCAAACGCTCCAACAACGCAATGTAATAGTCGCTGTTGACAGTCTGCCCCTTTTGGAGATAGTCGATGAAAATTATTCCATGTGTATCCTAAAATACGGATGCCATAACCTTGCTAGCCGTCTGTTGAGTTTTTGGTCGTTTTGGACGAGGTTCGTCGCCTGCTCGCCACTCAGGTGACTGCCGACTTGGCTCTGGTGTGAAATGATGGAGTCAAGTTTCATCCATTGTCACTTACCGACACAAAAATTCGGCTTTATTGCGGTTGAACAGCTTTAAACACTCCTCTGAATCATTAACACGTTGTTGTTTTTGGTCGACTGTGAGCAAACGCGGCACTCACTTTATACAGAGCTTTCGCATGTCCAAATATTCGTGTATGATATATTCAACACGCTCTTTTGATATCTTCAGAGCCTCAGCTCTCTCGATCAACGATTACGGTCATTCGTAATCATTTTGTGGACTTTTTTGATGTTTGCATCTGAAACAGCCTCTTTTGGACGTCCACTGCGTGCATCATCTTCGGTGCTTGTATGACCACTTTTAAATTTTTAATCCACTTGCGAATGGTTCGTTCGGCTGGTGCAGAGTCCGGGTAATACTTATCAAGCCATTTCTTTGCATCAGTTGCATATTTTCCCATAAAAAAGCAATGTTAAATCAACACACGAAATTGCTTTGAATTCTTTTTTTTCACAATAACAAAAGTTGCTTCACTCACAACGCTATATCTCGAGAACTAATCGTCCGACAGCTGCCAAATTTATACACGTATCTTTTGAAGGTTGGTACTAACTGAAAATGGTATGGATGGTGGTGCGCTCTCTTAGAAACGGCAGCCCATTTTCCAACTCCTTGATCCCGTCCGAAAAGTAATTTTCCGGAAGGCCTGCAAAATACTCCTCCGTGGCGTCGATGATTTCCTCGCGTGAGCTGAATTTTTTATTGATGAGCCATCTTTTGAGGTTTGGGAAGAGATAATAGTCCGAGGGAGCCAAATTGGGCGAATACAGTGGATGCGATAGCAATTGGAGCCGTAAGTCATTGATTTTAGCCTTGGTTGCGATGCTCTTGTGCGCCGGTGCATTGTCTTGCAAAAACAAATTTTTTTTCGCTACATGTGAGGCCGTTTTGCAGCGATTTCGGCCTTCAATCGCTCCAATAATGCACAGTAATACTCGCTGTTGATGGTTTTTCCTTTTTCGAGGTAATGCACGAAGAGTAAGTCATGACAATCCTAGAAAACCGACGCCATAACCTTTCCCACCCATCGACCCTCCCTCGTGCCGACTTCAGTCCATTGACCGGCACTCATTCTGTTCTCTGGTGTTCAACAGTTACCAATCGACGCCAAAAGTCCGCCCGATTCCGCATCAGCAAGTCCAAACACTCTTTCCAAGTCCTCTCGCGTATGTGTTTTTGGTCAGGAGTGAGTATGCGCAGCACCCAGCGGCAGGATAACTCTTTCATATACAGAATATTGCCCAAAATATGGCATGTGCGCTCAATACTAGTCTTTGTAGTATCTGCTAGCTCGCGCACCTTCACTTTCCGGTCAGCCAACACCATTTCATGTATTTTTTTGACATTGTCCTCTGTAACCGCATCGGAGGGCCTGCCGCTGCGGACTTGATCGGTAGTGGAGTTGCGGCCATCACGAAACAATCAAAACCAATATTTGACGGTGTACTCTGACGGAGCATTAGCCCCATAATATTTATCCAACTTTTCTTTTGTTTCCTTCGCCAGTTTGCCTCTCAAAATATAATGTTTTATGAGAGAACGAAAATCGTTTTTGTCCATACATGATGCCAAACATGTCAAAAACAATCAAATGTCAAAACAAAACTAATGACAGTATCGCACTGGCATGTCTGCCTGAATATGAATGGACTTCAAGGCACTATAACCTTTTTTGCAGTAACAGCGCATTCTGGCGGTTACTTTTCACTACATCTATTGTAGTATCCATATGATATGTATATGGTACAGATATTCTTATCTGTGTTTATATGATATGCTTATCTGTAACTTTGAATCCCACATTATAACAAAGATTGTATGGTAATAAGGTGGTGTGGTAAGCTGAATCACTACGCACGTTAGTGGTAGGGCCGCGTTGAAAGTAGTATAATGGTACTAGTTCATATCTAGATACATACGTAGCTTTACATGAAAGCTGAAAGGGAATTTAAAAGTTTTGAACTCTTAAATGATGATAGATGGCTGGTGTCTTAAAAGCACTAATTTACATATGACACTTCAAAAACTTCTTCAAATCACCTGTTTGCTTTCGTTTAAAAGTTAAGACATCAAAAAACAAAAACATAATAGAGGTTGTGCGTAATTCGTGTGAAGCACGCCAGGTCTCTACTTAAAATATGAAATCGCATAGAAAAATATCTTCCAGTTTCTTGGTTTTCTTTAAAGGGTGTAAAAGGACGATGTTAATGCAACTAAAAGAAACTTAATGTAAATAATTGAAAAAACTAAAAGTACATTTTTATTTTGAATGAAACTCAAATTTATTTGAAGGACATTCTATCTTAAATCATATACAAGTATTTGGTCGTCTCATCTCTATTCATTACGATGATTCCAAGAAGTATTTATCGTAGACAATACTGCAAGAAAATCTTTAATATTGTCTCCCAAATCATCTATTGCTTACAACTTAAAACGATTGTTATACAAAAGTAATATGCTTACTAGAAATACCGATAATATTATCTGCAAAACAGTTAAGTTACTCTTATTTTTATTTTAGAAATATATTTAAGTAAACCCTAAAAACTTGTACAACATACATAATTGCAGTTAATAAATTAATTACGCTTAAACAAAAGTCTTAACTGAAGTAGATATACAAATAAAGAAATAAATATATTTATATATATTTTTAACTATTCAATCTCAGTAAACGGGCAGTGCTTGGCAAACGGTACATCTATGCAATAGCAACCACGGGCACTAAAATATAAAAATAGAAATAATAATGATATTGTATTGTATTATAATAAAACGCTATAAAAAATATACTCATCCGGAGCATCGGCGCCTAGTCGATACTTTTGCAAAATTATGCCGAAAGGATTTCTTAATGATACTGGCAAGCGCCCTGGTCCACTCAATTCCACACAACCATTTGGACAAGGAACTCCTATAAATTGTTTCTGCTTGTAAATCGCATTTGCTAGGTAACATATACTCAAAAAATGACTGCATCGTGCTCTTCCTGAAAAGTCAATTGTAACAGAAGTTTAATTATGTTTTCCTAAAAGTAAAAGATGTTTTTTTAAGAGCTACTTTTTCTAACTTTTTCTTTAAACAATAACCACTGTAGGTGGGATTATATTTTAAACACGGCTTCAAGTATATGGCTTCCTCAACTGTTCTTGACGAAGCGCAGCATTTGGATGCAATTTTGAGGCCTGAATAGCTTTCGGTTTGGTTCGGTGGCTAATACACTGTCTTGGGCATTTTGCATTGTAATAGGGTGTTTGAATTGAGTCCTCAGTAAATGAATTTTTTTATAGACTCTGCTGGAACTAAAATTCGTCTAGTTCAATAGCGTCCATATTTTCAAGGAATTTCACTATTTCACTGATCACTGTCCCGTAACGATTATTGTCTGTAACCCGAGGGCCCCCGCCAAATTATCAAGGCTTCGCCCACCAATCACGTTGTCTAAAAAAAACGGTGGCAGAGCAAATGAACTGGTCTTATTGTAAAGGTTTTCGGTACTTAACGCCTCTGAATGCTGCTACGATTTGACCAGTTACAAGCGGCCAGTCAGAGATACTGTTGGGTTGCAGGAGCACCGGTAGTCCATACCAGGATTTAAAACACGGTACCATGGGAGTCAGGAGCCCCCCGGATTTCGGTCCGAGTCTGACTTGTTGAGATAGGTCCCCTTGTGGGAGCGTCATGGTGGATGTGGTTTAAACCCAAAGTCGCGGGAAGGATCTTGACCTAATGTAGAGTTGTAATACACTGGGTGCTGTGAGCAGTAAGAGGTTTTAAGTCGGCCTCGACCTTTACCATGGCGGGAACTTTTTGCCTCCAACACAAATTCTGCTTTGGTATCAAAGAATTGACGGCGACCGATGGCAAGGCGTATCCTTACTCCCATGGATGTATGGGCATCCCGTGAAATTAAGCCTACATAAGCAGGAGTTCAAGAAAAACACTACTGACATCTGTCTGTAACCCGAGACCACAGCTTATTTTTTTGGAATATGACTGTATCTCATGTGTCTCTTCTGGGTTAACCTCACTTCAAAAATGGAAATTTTTGCTGGTTCAAAGACCCATTGATCCGAAAATGAGCCTCGATAAAAATAATCCTACAAAACGCGAATCGTAGGAACCTGCCTCGGATAGGTTCGATATGAAGAATAAGTTACCTGGCTAGCATACTCAAGAAGTGACCTAACAAAAGTGATGTAAAGGGGTTTTGTTGCCCACGGGTCACAGAATATTTTTGGACCATAGCCGAGCGCAGAACTAGCTTGCTCATGGAATATACTCGTACATATCGTTACTTTGGAATAAACTGTTGTTGAATTATACCTCAATGCAACCTGCTGATGTTTATAAAAATGCTACATCTGGCATCTTATGGCGAATACTTAAAAACAAGCATTAATGACCCCTTTCTTTTAAAAAATAAGTTAGAACGGTATTCAGAATATCTTAAGTTCTTTCAAAATAGCGACATATCCTAACCTACACACACGTAGGTATGAAAATCCGGCTCTGTATTACAAATAGCGCCAAGTCTTGCATTGAGGTGACTAAAGCTATAACTTAGGTTGAATTATAATTTATAGTGGGTTCGAATATATGTAGGAAAATAAAATATAATAGATCAAATATTTAAATAGAAAAATGTTATGAATTCAGCATAGACCTCCATATTCTTTTTATCGATCAGCATCAAAAGGAATATAATCAATAAAGCTTTTATGAATATTGGGACTCCTAGAAAATTCCGAAACTTGGTAACTTAAAAAAACTAAACTCAAAGTTGTTATACAAAATAAAAATAAAAATTAAAAATAAAAGTTTATTCATCTAGATCTATATTGTCCCCATTAAAGTAATCAACTGCAACACACTTATGCCAGCGCTTGATCCAATCCTCGAAACATTTTTTATATTCGGTTTTCGGTATGTCCACCAGTACTTCCTGCAATTTTTCTATTACTTCCTCTCGGCTACTGAAACGCGTTTAATCAGATGAATTCGGTAGCTGTTGGATGGTATTTGTGTAATTTTTCGTCAAAATTGCCTACGATTAATGATGGCACTTTGCGACGGTGCGTTATCATGATGCAAAATCCACGAGTTTTCTGCCCACAATTCTGATCTCTTTCGGTGAGTTGCTTCACGCAAACGTCTCATAACGCCCAAATAGTACTCCTTGTTTACTGCCTGGCCCTCTGGCAAAAATTCAGAATGCACTACACCGTTGTAATCCATGAAAACTGTGAGCATTGCCTTCTTTTTTGACTGAAAACGACGTGGTTTTTTGTCTCGGCTCATTTGATGAACGCAATTCATTTGCCTGATGTCTGGATTGCGTATCATACTCATAAACCCATGTCCCGTCTCCAGTAATGATCCTTTTATTGAATGTGGGATCGGATTCAGCCTCGCAAATCATCTATTTGCGATGTCAACACGGTCTCTTTTTTACATGATATTGAGGTCTTTTGGCACCAACTTTGCCAAAATGTCTTGAACGGATCCATAGGCAATGTTCGAGTCCTCCGCTATCTCTCTTATGTTTAATTTACGGTTATTGACCAAAATTCATTTTACTTCATCAATGTTTTCGTCGGTTTTTTATGTCGATGGTCTGCCTCTGCGTTCATCATCTTCGATTTACTCACGACAACTTTTGAAACGCGCGTGCCACTGGTAAATGACCGTTTTCTTTAGATAATCATTGCCGAAACACTTTTCCAACATTTCCAACGTTCCCGCACCATTAATTCCGTTAGTTGTTGCAAATTTAAATCCATTTCTAAAATTGTAAAAAATCGCCAACACACACATTAATAGATGTACTCTTGGCTACGTAACTTTTGCAAATGTCAAGCTATGACGCTAAGATTTAGAGGGAATGTCAACTTACCAACTTAACAAAAAAAAAAACAGAACTTAAATCGGAACAATAGGAGCGCCACACGGTGACGCCACCGGGAACTTTTTGATCAAGGTGGTATTACGCATAGAAAAACTCGAAAACAATGGAAGTATCTTTAAGAAATCCCATTAAATACATGCTGATTCTGACGACATTCTAATAATCAGCAGAACCTATAACAATGAAAGAGATATTCCAAAAACAAATAAAATAAACATAAATAGAACCAAATACATCAAACTCTCCAAAAATGAAAACTGAAGGATAGCACAAAATTAACAATAAACAACTATGGCATTGAAGAAGTAGACAAGTTTAAAAACTTGGGAGCATTGATAAACAACAAAAAATAAAACCTTTGAAACATGGTCTATGACAACTTCCCATGAAAACAAACTAAAAATCTTTGAAAAGAAAATAATAAGACAAACGCGAGTATGATGAGCAAAAAAAAAAACTTAAACAAAATATAGATGGATGATACTATAAGAACAAACAGCGAAATCGATAGTTTCTTAGAAAGGAAAAACATAGTACGATACATAAAGGCTCAAAGACTAAGATGGATGGGTCATATTCAGCAAAAAGAATAACTACAAGCTTACCAGAGGGAAAAAGGACAAGGGGCATAGCGAAACTTAGATGGGTTGACATAATCAAAGAAGATCTAAACAAAATCGAAATTGAATCCAAAATTGAAGTAGAAAAGCACAAGATCAAGAAGAATGGAAGACGATTGTGAAGGAGGCCAAAGCTCATAACGAACTGTAGTGCTAATAGAAGAAAAAGTAGGTTCGTTTAGGAAGTATTAAATGCTTCCAACAGTATAAAGAATGGCATTTCTTTATGTTGAGCTTAAGTAAGTTTTTGTGGCACCATATTGAGACTATTAAAATCATTTTCTAAACGTTGAAGGTGAAAAAAATTTAAAAGTTGCCTATAGATTTTCATATCATCATCATCAGATATGTAGGTATTCCTTATAATATTAACATCATCACCGATAATCAAAATTATTTAAAACTAATGGAACAAGATGACTGCCTTGTGTAACTCTCGAGTGGCTTTAATTGGTTAAATGAGAACGAATATGGACGTTGGTTTTATGCAATAGAAATAGAATAAGAAATAGATTTGCTATGAAAGAACATTAAATACATCATAAATGAGGCTTTCAAAGATCATGAGGGTTCAGAATACTTTAGCAATGGATTATTAGTTGGTAGTAGCCTATTTGTTTCCTTTTTTATGAATAGGAATTCTGTAAGAGCTATTCCTAAGGCGAGAGAAAAGTTCCTGGGAGATCGAAAGTTGCAAGGGGTTGAAAAAAATTATTGACTAATTTTTTTCAAAACAAAGTGCGAAAACAATTAGGTCCTGGAGGCAACTCATCTCTAAGATTATTTATCTTTTCTAGTAACTCCGATGGTATACTCTCAATAGGTCATTAGAGATACCTGTACTCATTTACTCTGATAACCGAAGTATTCGGTATGTATGTATTTTTATCTTCAATAGTATAAAACTGTAGTCAACACAGTTGATAGGATTAGTGTAATTTGTTTTATGGAAGTTGAAGTGAAAGGAAGCAGTTATTGAATTATTTTTACCATACGAAAAAACAACAAGGTGTGGAGAATGGATTTAACCAAATTAAGAAAATATGTCATACTCAAGGGCAACACAGTTTGTCGAATCAGATATGAAAACAGAAGTTGCATACCCATGTTATTAGGTGAAGTGTTTATTTGAAAAATGCCAGAATAGGAAAGGCAAGTAAAGAGGGCTTCCTTATCTGGAACACCAACTGAGTCCAAAGAAGATGAAGAAGATTAAAATAGCCAAGAGCTATGATGTCACAGGGGTCAATAATAATGAAAAGGGAGTCGCCCATACTACCCGCAAGCCACGTTTTGGCTATGAGGGGAGAACTTTACAATAGAGGATATATGATCTGCGCTTGAAGGCATGTGAACCATGTCCAAACTATGACGTACAATGTACATAATTGCCACCAATTTAATAAAGAAAATAACCTTTGAAAGTACATTCTAAAACATAACCTGTATTGCAACAGTTCTGAAAGCGTATTTGTCTAACCGATTTACCAGAAGTCAACGACTATCAAATGTTTCCCATAGCTCAATATCCACAAAAAACCTCCCAGTGACCTGATAATGAAATCAAAAAGAACAAAAATATTAAACGTAGCTGATAAGAGGCGTGGTAAAGAACCTCTGAATGTATGTAAGTATTTTCAACTGGAAGATTTGATCCTTAAGAGATGTGGACTTTCAAGTATTTCTACTTTTTCATAAGGAGCAAAGCAGATATAACTTATTGAAAATGTTACAGTTTATGTATTACGCCAAAACCTGAAAATGTTGATTAAATGTTGATTGATAACCAAACTATCATGAATATTAATTTATAAATAAAACTGAGAAATACTATTGATGTTTTCCCTATTCACCAAACTTATTGTATATCTGAGAACGATCGGTGAAAGTTGAGCATCAGATATTGAACATAATTTTTGTTTAATTTTTTTTCCAAAACTCAAATGCATTTTAAAAATTTAGCAAACCATCATAAAAATAATTCTGATTCCAAAAATACCATCTCATAACCATGTTTAAGCGTACTTATAAAATTTCCTCTGCAATACGGTTGATACATTCCACCATTTATGCAGTAGTTCAAATGTCCCGTGTTATCGGATTGTCCCAAAAAGCCAGCATTTGTATGAACTACTTGAATAAGACTAGCGTCGTCAATTGTAAGCCGAAAGCTGTCTTGTTTTTTCCGCTCTATCAATGGTCGAGCTGGGTCTAAACCTTAAGTAAAAAATGAAATGATAGCATCGCAAATATAGTTTGTGAAAATGTATATCTTATTGTTTTATTGTCTTACCAATAATTCGGTACTGCTTTTGGTTCAAATGGTTGCTCACCATTCCACATATGTGTGCGCCCAATGAATGTCCTATACATGTAATTTTTTCTCGTGGCGTTCCATGATGTGTAAGGAAGGAATATATCTAAGCATAAAAAATTTTGATTTTTCTTAATCTTTAACTGAATCTAAAATGATATCAAAACTTCATGTATATATATGCTTGTATATGTACATATATATTGGATGTATTATACATATTTCTATTTCAAATAAATAAATAATCTAATGTCAAGTTATATGAATTTGAATCTAAATAACATGACAAGAGCCAAAGGCGACCCGTGTCACTCTCCACTTAAATGGACATACGGTCAACGAGGAGAAATCGTTTGTGTTAGTTAGTTAGTTAAATGAACTTTATTTTTTAATTAATTTTTTCAAATTACAACTTTAATTTTAAATTTTAAATTTACAATTTATACTCCTTGATCCAAAAGCTCCCGGAATTTACCCAGAAAATTAAAAATACAAGTTTATTCATTCTAATCTATGTTGTCCCCTTTAAAGTAATCACAATCGACTGCAACACACTTATGCCAGCGCTTGATCCAATCCTCGAAACATTTTTTATATTCGGTTTTCGTTATGTTTTTCAGTGCTTCCTGCGATTACTTCCTTCCTCTCGGCTGCTGAAACACGTTCCCCGTAGTGGTTTGTTTTTTTTAACTCGATTAAACAGAAAAAAGTCACATGGAGCCATATCAGGTCGCTGTTGGATTGTATTTCGTCAAAAAATTACGAATAATGATGGCACTGTGCGACGGTATGTTATCATGGTGCAAAATCCACGAGTTTTCTGGCCACAATTCTGGTTTTCTTCAGCGAAATACTTCACGCAAACGTCTCATAACGCCCAAATAATACTCTTTGTTTACTGTCTGGCCCTCTGGCAAAAATTCATGATGCACTACACCGTTGTAATCCATGAAAACCGTGAGCATTGCCTTCTTTTTTTGACTGAAAACGACGTGGTTTTTTTAGTCTCAGCTCATTTGGTGAACGCTATGCACTTGGCTGATGTCTCGATTGCGTGTCATATTTATAAATCCATGTCTCGCCTGATGATCCTTTTAATGAATGTGGGATCGGATTCAGCCTCGCAAATCATCTCTTTTGCGATGTCAACACTGTCTCGTTTTTGCATGATATTGAGGTCTTTTGGCACCAACTTTGCCAAAATGTCTTGATCTTGATCTATAGGCAATGTTCGAGTCCTCCGCCTTCTCTCTTATGTTTAATTTACGGTTATTGACCAACATTTCTTTTACTTCAGCAATGTTTTCATCAGTTTTCGATGTGGATGGTCTGCTACTGCGTTCATCATCTTTGATTGACTCATGACCACTTTTGAACTGCTCGTGCTACTGGTAAACGGCCGTTTTCTTTAGAAAATCGTTGCCGAAACACTTTTCCAACATTTCCAACGTTCGCGCAGCATTAAATCCGTTTTCTACGCAAAATTTAATACAAGTTCGTTGTTGCAAATTTAAATCTATTTCTAAAATTGCAAAAAATCTCAACACACACAACAACAACAGATGTACCAACTTAACAAAAAAAAAAAAAAACTGAACTCAAATCGGATAAATGGGAGCGCCACACGTTGGCTATTCTGTTTTTTTTTTTTTTTTTTTTTTTTTTTTTTTTTTTTTTTCAAGGTGGTAGTTTGATAAAGGAATTTATTATTTGGACTAAAATCAAAAGTTTTCTTCCATAATTCTTTTTCTATAATTATATGCCACCTAACAGTGTGCTACTAAGGAACTCCCGTCGCTACCATTCAGCGGATTTTTGGCCTCATTGATTTAAACTCGTTCAACTCCCAGACATGTTCGTCTGACTTCCTTCAGAATTGAACAAGTACCAATAAAGTACTAGGTGGGGTGAAAAGTAACCTCCTTGGGAGTGAAAAAATTTTTTTTAAATATTTTTTTATTTTATTCCCCTTTTAGTTTGATACACTTATTCCAGCAATTTTCCAACTTCTTGCTCCCGTCCGAAAAGTAATTTTCCGGAAAGTCTGCAAAATACTAATCCGTGGCGTCGTTGATTTCCTCGCGTGAGTTGAATTTTTTATTGATGAGCCATCTTTTGAGATTTGGGAAGAGATAATAGTCTCTAGTGAGGGAGCAAAACCGGGCGAATAAGGTGGAATAAGGTCTTGCAAAAACAAATTTTTTTTTCGCTTCATGTGAGGCCGTTTTGCAGCGATTTCGCTCCAATAATGCATAGTAATACTCGCTGTTGATAGTTTTTCTTTTTTTGAGATAGTGCACGAAGAGTATGCCATGACAATCCCAAAAAACTGACGCCATAACCTTTCCGACCCATCGAGCCTCCCTCGGCCGCTTCGGAGCACTCGTGCCGACTTCAGTCCATTGACGGGCACTCATTCTGTTCTCTGGTGTTCAACAGTTACCAATCGACTCCAAAAGTCCGCCCGATTCCGCATCATGTATTTTTTTTACATTGTCCTCTGTAACCGCATCGGAGGGCCTGCCGCTGCGGACTTGATCGGTAGTGGAATTGCGGCCACCACGAAACTCTCGAAACCAATATTTGACGGTGTAATCTGACGGAGCATTAGCCCTATAATATTTATCCAACTTTTCTTTTGTTTCCTTCGCCGTTTTGCATCTCAAAAAATAATGTTTTATGAGAAAACGAAAATCGTTTTTGTCCACACTCAACATGATGCCAAACACGTTAACAACAATCAGCTGTCGAAACAAAACTAAAGACAGTATCGCACTTTAATTTGGGATGTATGTCTAAATATGAACGGACTTCAAGGCACTGTAATCTTTTTTGCAGCAGTAGCGCACTCTGGCGGTCAAAGAGTTTACTTTTCACTCCACCTAGTACATATAAGGTATAGGCTACAAATTGACGAAAGTTAAGTGCGATGTGGCATATAATTCAGCTTAAGAAGTCTTCCTCTGGCTCGTCAGATCAATAGAATTTGAGAGATTGTAGTATTTCGTTTGAGAGACCGACACATTTATGAAAAAGTTCGGCTCTACCCATCCTACTTGCACGACAAACCTAACACTGTTTGCATTGATGGCATAACCAAAACCAATATTATGGTTTCAATCAAACGAGAAGTTCTTGCTATTAAGCCAAAGGAACTGATGTAAATTTTCGTTCGTTATCATGAGAGTTTAGGTTTAATGTGCTCCCGGTAGGAGCACAACAGCAAATTTTTCAAAATCGTTATCACCCTTTCGGCGGCCAATGGCAAACCACCGAAAGTCAAATTCTGCCGATGATAAAGCTTCTCAGGAGAGCCGTAAGGAACCGGCAATAAGCAGTAGATCCTGCTCAGGAGTGTAAAAATTCACAGAGTGAGAAACACAAATGAGTGCTAGAAGCTAGGCCTTGGCCCACAAGGGGCTATCGCGCCAAAGTTTTATTATTATTACCATGAGAGTTTTGACGTCTCTTCCAACAAAGTTCGTAATGACCTTTTTACGCTGTCTACGCATGTCAACTCGTACAAATTTTAAAAACTATTACAGTTCCTAACAAAATGCCTGTCCATTTACTACCAAAATGTAAGAGGTTTGCGCTCTAAAACCTCAGCCGTATATCTCAATTCTCAAAAGCTTGCTCATAACTTAATTGGTCTTACTGAAACAAATCTAAATCCCCATATTAAGAAGAATGAGCTGTTTTCACCAAACCTCGACGTTTTTCGAGAAGATGGATTTGAAAGAGCTGATAATCCATATGGCAAAGGTGTTTTACTAGCAATCCGGAACTGTTTTCATGCAACTCCTGTTGACATTCCTCACACTGACACTTTTGAGTTAGTGTGTATGTAATTCACGCAGTGGATTTTTTGATTGATGATGCACAATCTGAAAATAATATTATTCTAGTAGGTGATTTCAACCTCCCTCACCTCACCATAATGAGAAATATTGATGGTGGACTGCCTAACCAACTCAAGTCTATATCAAATTAGTGAAATACCTAATACAATGAACAGACAACTCGATCTTGACTCCACTTTCGATTGGGATAACTGTGTTGTTTTTAGAAGTGATCATCTTCTTTCCAAACTAGACCGACTTCATTACCCCTTGTCAATCATACATATATTCATATGAAAACGGCACCCCATGTGTCGATTTGGAAAATTCATTTTCATTTTACCTCCGCAGAACCGACTTTAACAAACTTAAAAACCTCATCAGCAACATTAACTTTGACTTTATTGCTGAGACAACTAACATTGATCTCGCCCTATCAACTTCCAATTCATTAATTTTCTCCTGTTTTGCCCAATCGATTCCATATACCTACCGAAAGGACTGCATGTCAGCTCCTCCCTGGTACAACAAGTAGTTGCGCAACTTTATTTGTTATTTTAACAAATCCTTTTCTAATTAAACAGCTGAACCCGAACCTAACCATTTACGCTATATGAGAAACTGTCCTGAGACGTTATCAATCTCGATAAATATAACGACATCTTTGGTGTCAGAAAACATTACCAAATTTTAAGATGATTTTTCGTCCGGCCTAGATGGCTATTGTAATTAAAGAGTGTGTAACCCATCTCGGTCCTCCTCTCGCTAACCTATTTAATTAGTCTTTCCCTTTCCTTTGGAAGGAATCTTATACCATCCCAATTCATAAAAAAGGAAGTAAACCCGAAGTTGATAATTATAGGCCCAAACTTTTCGAAAGCATAGTCTGTCAACAACCGCTTCCGTACTATAAGCCAACTATCTGCACAAATCAGAACGGTTTTGTGAAACGTAAATTAACCACCGCTAACCTAACTGAGTTTGTCTCCAGAACGCTGTGAGCTTAAGAAGACGGTGATGAAGTCGATTCAATTTCCACAGATTTCAGCAACGCATGTGATAAAATTCCTCACCAACTTGTGGTATTTACTCAAGTTAATCTCTTTAACATTTTAAAGCTTTTTAGCAGGCTTTCTGTACTATCCAGACGCGTATACAGAAACCACTAATGTGGAATAACTTCTTCTGTGGTCTAAAATATTTGCGACTCCACAAATTCTATTTTGGAAGGTTGACCTTCATCAACCAATATGGAATCAAGAAAACCTCTACACAAGTCACTTACAGCTAAATAGATCGAATACTAAGATCTTAGCAGAAAATGAAAATACGCTTTTTTTTAAAGGAAAATAAGTTAACTGGATTTCGTCTACTTCTAAAACGATTGCAATCAAGCACCGTGGGAAGTGTAGGATACTTGGATTCCTAGTGAAGTTTCCTTCTAGAATTTAGCTGCATTAACAAAATGAGGAGCGTTTAATATAATCTATATACTCGCGGCCTTATAAATCTGTAAGTACTGTGGAGGATTGCTTTTGGCAACGCGGAAGCGAATAGATGGCAGTTAATGGCTAGGCACAAACTACAAACACGACCTATAAAAAACCGCTCCACATTCTTAACCTTCTTCATGTTTTCCCGCTTCAGCTTTTTGCCGGTCGCAGTCTAGAATCTCTGTCAAGTTTCAACTAAAATATAATTTGTAAATCCTTAATCTAGTTTGCACAAAGTTTATTATTAGATTTAAATAAAATTATCAAAACTGAAGTGAAAAGCTGAGAAGCGCGTTTTATTTCAGACAGCTTTTCACAATTGGTGAACCCGAGACGTTTCATATTGCGCACACTATGTCGACTGTACATTCGAGTGTACATTTTTCTATTTGGCTTATCATCGCTTGCTGCCTAGCAGACCAATTGCTTAGCTATGTGTGCAGACGATACAATCGGAGCTGGTACAATAGGAAGCAATTCAGCAGTAGCAGCGACAGTAAACGACAGGTCTACAGCAGCAGAATGAGGTGAACCAAGTTTCGGTCAAATTTCCTCCGTTTTGGAATGAATGCCCGGAAATCTGGTTTGCCCAAGTGGAGGCACAATTTGCCATCGCAAACGTTACTTCAGAGCTCTCAAGATTCAATACGGTGGTCGCAGCGATAGAAACATGACGATAAGATGGCCGTTGTGTAGTGGTATATGCATAGAATCCTCAAGCAGAAGATCGCGGGTTTGAATCCCGTGCGAGGCAATTCTCTGAAAAAGTCTTTTCAAAGAATTTGTATGTAGCTATATGAAAATCCCGTTGGCGTCAACTCTGACATGAAGGCATAACACTGATGTTGGAGTGGTTGCTGGCTGGGCTAAATGTAACGAACTAACAACTAGCACGTACTAAGACCCACTGGTTGAGGATGCACTGGCTCGTCCCGTCCAGTTTGACAACCACCCTGGGAAAAATATCGAAACCTAATATACCTGAGTTTCAAAACTACTGAAACTTCCCCCGCGCCCTGGAGAAAATCCAGTAAAAGGTATTCATATCCCTTTGGTGGGCGCGCGGGAATAAAACAAAACCGATGCTTTCCTCTAGCCGTCTGAAAACGGAAAATACAAAAACTTCAAGAAGCTTCTACTGAAAAGATTTGGAGCATCAGAACAAGAAAATATTCGTAAGTTGCTTTCAGAGATCGAACTGGGGGACAAAAACCTAACACAGCTTCTTAACGAGATGAAGAATTTAGGAGGAACGCACGTTACGGACCAAATTTTTCAAAACCTTTTTTCTGAACAGACTTCCAACGCAAGTTCGAGCGATTCTACAAGCGACCAATGAAGATTTAAAAGCAAAGCCGCTCTCGCAGACAGAATTATGGAGGTAAGCGACCATCCACAAGTGGACTGTAAATCGAGTTCCATGCTTATGGATCAACAAACATCTCTAGACTGTCAAGTCCAGCAAATAAACCGGTAAATACAGCACCTTCTTCTTTCTGGCGGATCAAGAAATAGATCTCGCACTCGAAGTACTAAAAGATAACGAACACCGGCAGTCAACAGTGGCGAATTTTGTTGGTTTCATAAGACATCTGAAAGCAACTCCCCCAAAAAATAACAAGCCAGCTGTCTGGAATGGCAGGTTTGTCAAAGACAAAAACTCCCACCCAAATTTATTAATTTATTCGGGCGCAGACGTGAACATCTTACATAGAAGGAAGACAATTTGTGATCCTAATAAACCGATCACATTCGATTTTCAGCAAAATTTGGACAAAGCTTCTCCTAGGCAATGATACCAAGTGGATTTAATTTGACAGTACCATATTCTACCGACATTCGTCACATAAAAGGAGAGCAAAATTGGACAAATCTCATATACAGAAATCGACTTCGAAACGATGGCGCAGGAGCAGCTGAAGGACTCCGATCTTAAATTTTACATTGACAAAGGTAATACAACTGGTCTAAATATCAAGTTATTTCCTCTCCACAGCTCGAAGACGTCTTTCTATTCCCAAAAAAAAAAAACGTTAGTCCGTTCGTATTTTATTTAAAAACTCCATTACTTTTCCCATCCGAGCGCAAGGGCGACAGCGAAGTTAATCCGAGAGAGATACGTTTGGCCAAAGATGTCGCAAACAATCTCCCACTTTGCCAAGCATTGTATTTCGTGCCAAAAATACAAAGTTCAACGGCACAACACAACGGAGTGCGGGGTGTACGAAGTTCCTGGCCAGCGCTTTGAGAATGTCAACATCGACATCGTGGTGCCTTTGACACCATCCCGAGGAAACAGGTATTGTCTCACGGTAATAGACAGTTTCTCTAGATGGTCTGAGGCCATACTCTTACACCCACACGAATTCGTTTTCAATTGGGTGTCTCGATTTGGCGTTCCGCAGTGTATCTACAGTGACAGTTCGAGTCGATTCTGTTGAAGGAGCTGACAAATTACCTCGGCTTACCCACTTGAAGATTACACCGTATCACCCTCAGACCAACGGAATGGTTGAGCGATAGCATAGGACACTCAAGGCAGCCATCAAATGCTACGCAGATGACAACTGGTGCGATATTCTTCCTTTAGTCCTGCCTTTGCTCAACAATCAAAAGTGGAGCCGGCGGAACTAATTTACGGAAGCACCTTAAAACTTCCTAGTGAGTTTTTTCGTCCGCAGAAAGTTAATATTTCAGATGCCGAGTACGTAAAAGACTTAAAGCGCTCTATGGCCTAACTGAGACCCATCGAAATGTCGCATATGGAAAACTCGAAAGTCTTCGTTCATCCAGATCTGAAACAATTCAGTCATGTTTTTGTCAGGTGCGACAAAGTCAAGAGTCCTCTTAGAGCACCATATGAAGGACCGTTTTTGGTGCTGAAGAAAAGAAAAAAATTCTACCAACTGGACGTTAACGGCGACTCAAACCTGTCTTCATCGCAAGCGAGCTCGAATAAGTACGTACAGTTCCAGGAAGAGCAGTAATAACACGTTCTGGAAGAATAGTAAGGTTTGCAGATCGACACCTGTACGGCAGTCTTTAGAGGGGGAGTACTGTGGAGGCTTGGAGACTTTTGGCAACGTGAAAGCGAACAGATGGCAGCTAATCTTTATGCACATACGTCAAACTATAAACACGACCTATAAACACGCGCCATACATTCTTAACCTTTTTCTTGTTTTCCCGCTTCAGCTTTTTGCCGGCCGCAGTCTAGAGACTCTGTTACGTTTCAACTAAAATATATAACTGAAGTGAAAAGCTGAGAAGCGCGTTTTATATCAGACAGCTTTCCACAGTACCCTCAAAGAAATGGAGGTAATTTTATCTATTATATATAAAAAATATATACTATATACATATATAGACTTGAATATGTAGAACTAGTACATTTCCTTTTAAAAAGAACCAACCAACCACAGTTAGAGCAGCTGTGCTCTTCCCGTCGGATGGATACTCCGATACCTGATGAACTCCTTCATTTGCCTTGTAGTTACCTGGAATGGGTTAGTGCCCTGAGACCTACTACCAATACCAATAATATAATTTAAGAGCTGTATTCAAAAGATTCACGCATAGTGCAGTTTAGAAAGTTCCTGTCCTCTTAACCATAAGTAGTTAAAACTGAGCGCGAAATTATAAGACAAATTTCAATACACATTGTCAAAAAGAATAATAAGGAGTTTTTCATCGTGAGGTTTGATTTTTAGTAGGCTTTTTTGACAGATTACACGTGACTTTTATCAAACTGTTTTATCATTTTTATTCAGTATCGGTTGGCAAGTTATCACGTAAAGACTCACACAACAAGCGTTTCTAAATTGTTCACCTGTATTACAAAAATCAGCGTTCTGTGAGAAATGTTTTTCGTGCGCATCCTTGACCGGTTAGACCACATCCAGCACGTAGTGAAGAGACTATAGCAGCTGTAGCTGTGAGTGTACACGAAGACCGTGGATTCGTCGGCGTTCCCAGCAGCTTGGCTTGGCGTATTCGAAAGCTTAGCATATTTTACGTGAGGATCTCAGCCTAAACCCGAAGAGTACCAAAAGCTACCATAACATCCATTAAAAACAACGGTATGGTGTGGTTTAAGGGCTAGTGGAATCATTGGTCCATATTTCTTCAAAAATGAGGCAAATCAGAATGCTAACCCGAATGGTAACCTTTATCGCGCCATGTTAACGGACTATGTGCTTCCTGAAATTCAAGCACATGGTCTCGGTGAACTCTAGTTTCAACAAGACGGCGCTACGAGCCATACAGATCGTGAAACAATGGGCTTGTTGAGAAATCATTTTGGTAAGCACTTTAATTTTACGTTCACACCTTTTTCTCTGGTGATATGTAAAGTCTCAGGTCTTCCGGAATAAGCCAGCTACGATTGACGTTTTATAAGCCAATATTACTCGAACGAGTCGCCCAAAATTGGACCTTCCGAATGGACCACCTCAGACGTAGTTGTCTGACAACAACAAGTTCACTTTCAAACTTATGTATTTTATTTTACATTATAAATTAAACCTCACGATGAATCACCCTTTAGTAGCAATATCTTAAAACAAACTTTAAAAAAGGGAATACATTTATTATAATAAATATAAAACCTGTGCTGTACACTGTGCAGTCAGTCTTGTATTCAGAAGAGCAGTTATGTAACATGGATAGTGAGTTAATGGCCTCCAGTCCACTGAGACGACATTATAATCGCGTGCAAGGTATGCTGAAAATAATAAAACGTTAAAAAGCAAATAACATTAGTATTAAAAAAAAAAATAATAATACCATCTCTTAAATAAGCAAAGTGCTTGTCGTAAGCTGTCCCATTAAAACCGTGAATTATAATAATTGATTCGCGTTTATTGTTGTATCCAGACTGGTAAAGACTCCATGGACTTTTTATGTTGAGTCCAACCCCAAAACGTGGTCCATTTCTAGAAGTATTAAACAAATAATTGTTATTAAGGATAATTTAAACAATATTGATTATACCAGACGAAAAAATTCATCAAAGTACTTTAGAATTTATAGCTCAATATTGTAATTGTAAAATATGTTAAACAATGCTTCCTCCTTTGTATCATGGTTCACGGGTTCGAAAGGGAAAGGCGGATGTATTGTTATTTTTACTAATTTATTTTTATTTCCGCGACTATGGCTACAAATATACATACAAGCGCCACTACCGTTTTTATGTTCACTCATCCAAATCAGTCTGAAAATATTTTTGCAAATTGAAATGCAGATTTTAAAATAACGAACGTAGACCTCGCACCCATGCACTTTTTTATTGTGTTCCCCATAAGTCAACGAATCACCATCTGTAGGATTGACATCTTAACCCAGACACCTTATATATCAGATCTGTGTCAAGAGGTGCTTTAAACTAGCAATCAGCACAAAGTTTTGTTGTACTTTTATAAAGGTAGCTACGATGCATTGCATAGAGAAAACTGGTTGACCTAACATAAAAAGTGACTCTGTTGTTTAAGTGGGAAAATCTTTTTGAATGGAATGTCACCAGACACTACACTCCTGTCTGTAGAATTAAAATGGGGAAAGACAATTGAAACAAGAGAATCTGATGTTAAAGATGTTTCAAAAGGTTTGGAGTACTAGGGTGGTATGATGCATTAAAGAAATAAAAGGAAATCATCAGCCTGAATCAATCATTGATGAAACATATATTATTTATTTCACTGAGTTCCATTCTATTTTAAACAAAAATAAAAGTTAAGTGTACGACAAGAGCAGCACTGGCGATGTTAAACGATATAACCATCTTTACAAATCCATTATATTTATTTGACCACCCCGTGATAGCCGCTAGCCCAGGCCAAATCAAACCAGGAGAAGAAATATTGACTTATTTACATATGTAGGTTGCGCTACACTTCATAATGAGCCTGGGCATAGATTTTTTAAATTACTGCCTCCAGTTGCGCACTCCAACTCCAAGGTTTGAGGTCTCCTCTCCGCTCTACATCTCCTAGCCATCTCAGGCGACTGATGCACATTTTTTTTAATAGGTCGATGTCGCTGTACAATTCGTATAGTTCGTCGTTGAATTTCCTCCTCCAACGATCACATCATTAACACAAACGGGAAAAATACTTTTCGAAGGATTTTTTTCTCAAAATGACTGAGGATATCTTCATCCATTTTCTATAGAAACCCTCCTTCAAAGCAATAAAGCATGACTGAGATGATCAAGGTCTTATGTAGAGTCCCCATAGTTTTTTGGGATAGTGCCTTCAATTTATTTCTGCTGATGTGTTGTTGATAAAATTGATAGCAGAGCCGAGGTAAGCAAAGTCTCTTACTATCTCGAAATAATATATGTCGATTCTGACGTTTGGTCCAATTTGTCAATATTATGTGTTCCTTCTTATTGATATCATATTCGTACTTGGCTGTACCCCCTTACAGCCAAACCCATTTTAGGAGCTTCCATTTCAATATTAGCGAATGCACCGGTGTCTGCCCCCATGTCAATACCAATTAGTCAATATCATCGACATACGCTAGTAAAGAAAGATTGTGCCTCCAGTGTTCTTTTGTGAAATCCGCACAATTCTTTCAAGTATGATGTTGAAAAATTCACATGACAGTTTTGACATCAAAGGTCTTTGTTTAGTCGTTACCGAACTTGGTGGAGCATCAAGCGTTCTCAATCCTCATTCTCCACGCACGGTCTCACTAACTAAAACTAAACATGACTCTGTATGACTCTTCTCTATAATTGCTGTCATATGAGGCCTTAAAATCGAAGAAAAGGTGACAATCTAGAGTTTTGAAGGAGAAGGAGTTTTACGTGATTTGTTTAGTCGTGGGCCTTTGTAATCTAAAAACGTACTCCGGTTGTTGACGAAGACTTTCAGACGTTCACGCAATATTGCAGATAAAATCTAGTATGCGGTATTGAGTAAACTTATGCCCCTTTAGTTGGTGCAGTTGAGGAGGTCTAAATTTTCGTAGATCAAGCAAATGATATTGAGATTCTATTCATCAGGCATAAATTTTTCTAACCAGATCTGAAAATTAAGTTGATGCATGCTCTCCATAAAATCATTTAGAGCAGATTTGAATACCTCGGCCAGTAAGCCATCTCCTTCAGATATGTTGTTGTATTTTAGTTAAATTTTGCTATCCTAACTTCGTTTTGGGTAAGATGAACGGAAGTTTTGGCTATAATCGTCTATTATTCTGTCTGACGGTGAGGTGTTTGACTTCTTCGCCAATATATAGTCTGCAGAAAAAGATTTTTCATATTCTAAGCACCGACTGTTACTCTATTACAAGGTCTCCTTCTTCTTTATTTCTACAGATCTTCTTACGTTCTTTTTACTTGGTGGAAAAATTTCTCTACATTACTCCTAGAGTACAAACTCTCAATATTTTACATCGTATTTTTTTTCTGGAGAAGTCGATATTTTTCCTGTCTCTTCTGCTCATAAAGCTCACGAAACCACGTCTGGTAACAGACCTAGACTTATAGACCTTTCGGCGGGACGAAATATTACAACAGCAAGCACGCAGTTTCCTCATCTCAATACGGATCATGAAACGCTAAATCAAATTGATTACTTTGCGATAGACGTAAGGAATGCCTCCAGTATTCTGGACGTCCGAACATTCCGGGCAGCCAACTTTAAACCGGATCACCAGCTCGTTGCAGCCAAGGTGCAAATGTGAATTTCCCAACCTCCACAAGAAAGAACGCAGAAAAGCGGCATAAGCAAGAGACCGCCAGAATCTTCGACGAACGTGTACCCCGAAATCTCTCTTGATGCCGTCAGCATCAAGTACCGAAAACAAGTCGCAAAGCTGGCAACTTGCCATTAGATACGCCGCAACTAATGTGCTGAGTTTCACCCGACCATCATCTACAAATCCCTGGTTTGGGCAAAAATGCTGATGAGGAAAGAATGTGTGGATAAATTCGGGTACTGAATTAACATATAAGGCAGAGTCCTTATAAATACACGCTACTTCAGCGCATTTTTACCCGAGATCACCAAGGTTCATTTATTAAATAAAATGTCCTGGAAACGGCGTACGGAGGTCGTACAAAATTGAGAATAAAACATTGCGACATAGTCGTATACTATAGTGATTACTACAGAGAACAAAAGTAGTGCCTTTTTGTGTGTGGATTTTTTAAATGAGACAGGCTCAGGTAAGAAGTCCTGCACTTTAAATATGTAAGCAAACGCATTTTAACGCTCACGTCCTCATAGAAGAAATGAATTAAGATACCAAAGAATGTTTCTTAACGTAACAAAAACACACGAGCAATGTCCTAATTCATAACTTAATGGAAGTTAAAACCATTTTAGCTGATTTAACAGTGAAATAGAAA
Source organism: Volucella inanis (assembly GCA_907269105.1). Classification (NCBI taxonomy): domain Eukaryota; kingdom Metazoa; phylum Arthropoda; class Insecta; order Diptera; family Syrphidae; genus Volucella; species Volucella inanis. The sequence goes on from OU026157.1 coordinate 79,007,418, forward strand.
TAGTGAACATCCTTGGCAAAAAAATTCAAAAGCATACCCTTCACGATATGTCGTATGGAAACAGACTAGGGTTACTAAGGTTTGTTTTACTAAGAGCAGAATTTTTTATCCCAGTATTGAAAATGCGCTAACATTTTCAGCAGTCAATGTAACCTCGAACAACTATGTTACTTAGTTACATCCATTGTACGTCTACGGATATCTTAGATGCCACAACAGGGAAATGTTGTGAGGAGATTTTGTGTTGAATGTCTGCAATCCAAACTCTTGCCAAGTCATACTAGCATTAGGTGCTGAAGATCGGTTGCATCAATGCTAATAAGACATCAGAAATAAAGCAGTTGGATTGCCTGGTTGCACATTACCACTCTAATTATAGCCCTGGTTTAATGTAGAGTCCGGGGGAAGTTCCTGTGCTCTGCAGACAAAGGAGAAGAAAAAAACATTGACTTCTCTAGAATGAAATTAAAGAGCATGTGAAGCGAACAATTGTGAAAATGTAACATAGAGGGGATACTCGAGGAGTTTCATCAAAATGAAAAAAAAACGCGTTAAGTCAACAATACCCGTACACAAAGCTATGAATATTGATAAGGAAATTTTGTAGTAGAGTGAGTATTGAGTCGGTACTAAAGATATGAACCCGATTAAAGTCCCGAAGTAAAGAGAACTGTATCCAAACTTAAGCATCAGGACAAAATGGCATACCTGCCATCAATGGAAAATGAATTGATAGCGATCATATATATTATCAACTCATTTACAAAATTGGGCTGGAGGAAAGAATGCCTAATGAATGGAACAATCTCATCACACGCAAGAATGTGAATGCTTAAAACCAATGATATGATATCCCCTGTCAGTGCGGTTTTAAGATGGGTAAGTTCACAATTGACCAAATATCAACACTTCTGCAGATCCTGGTAAAAAAAGGAATGGAGATCGATACTTGCCACTTCTTCATCAATATAATATATAACAGCATATAAAGAGAAGAATTGTACAGAGCCATATCCGTTCATTTCTTTTTTGGTCTAAGAAGGCAATGAGTAAGTATAGGGTTTTCCAATAGGGACTTGACAACTTTGAATTTAATTTGTGAACGCACTCTTTCACTAACAAGCAACGTCTGCACATTATAAAAATTTTCTACAGATATTCGGAGTCGGTGACTGCAACTTTAAGAGCGTTAACTCCAATTTTCGGTCGTAATTCTCGCCCTAGTAGACAGGCAATAACAAGTTAAGTGCAAATTTGAGTCTATATATTCGTTGTGTGATGTTACCGTATCAGTGAGACAACGGGTTGGTCGAAGTGTCGAAAATATCGCTGCCGTTCAGACGTCCGTAGCAAACGATCTAAATCAGTCAATTCCACGGCGTTCTCAAGAATTGGGCATCGCTCAAACCACATTATGGCATATTTTGCGTAAGGATCTTGGTTTCTCCGATTGAGTTCTGGAGAAGATGCGCCAAGATGATGAATTTCATCGCAAAATCATATTCAGTGACGAAGCTCATTTTTGGCTCAATGGGCTTGTCAATAAACAAAATATGCGTTATTGGTCGGGTGAAAACCCACATGTGCTTCATGAATCACCACTTCATCCACAAAAAATAACTGTTTGATGCGGTTTGCATGCCGGCGGCGTTATTGGGCCATATTTTTTCGTCGACGATAACGATCGTCACGTTACTGTGAATGGTCAGCGTTATCGCGCCATGTTCACCGATTATTTTTGACCCGATTTGGAAGATATGGACTTGGACGACATGTGGTTTCAACAGGATGGTGCCACAAGCCACACAGCACACGCTACAATCGATTTATTGAAGAGTAAGTATGGTGAGCGTGTTATCTCAAGACATGGGTCAGTCGATTGGCCGCCTCGTTTGTGCGATTTAACGCCGCTTGACTATTTTCTGTGCGGCTACGTTAAGTCATTGGCTTATGCCAACACGCTGACGACGTTGGAAGAGCTCAGAGCCAACAGTGAACGCGAAATAGCGGCCGAGTGGCCGAGTCGGTAAAAATTGGGTTCAACGAATCGACCGCTGCAAACGTGCCAGCGGTGGCCATATGAACGAAGTCGAGTTCTGTTCATAAATGTTTAGATTGTACTTCAAGATAATAATAAAGTTTTTGAAATATCTCAAATGGTTTTCAAGTCGTTGTTAGAAAATCTATATATAGAACTTGTCAAGAAACTCTAAAGGGCCCTATATATGATCAATGTTATTTCGCAAGTATTTTTTTTTTTTTTTGTCAATTAACTTTGGTCGTCCCCACGCGTATCAATGAAAACTGACAACGTTGTCCGCCTTATTTTGTTCAATTGCTCTGCTTATGCCACACAGTGAAGACATAATAACGAAAAGAACTAACTCTTGAAATATTGGATCGAAATTTGCATCTTCTTGAATCGAAACAGTGGAAAAAGAAGAAGTGGCTGCTGAAGAGAAAATTAAATGGAGATTTTTCCTTGTTAAGAGATTGGTTAAATTACGATGAAGACTACCGAAATTTCCTTAAAATTAATGAAAATGCATTCGTCGATTTACTTATAGTAAATTGGTTACACCCCTGATAAAAAGAAAAGTGACTGTGATAAGAGAGTGTATTAAATCATCTGAGCGCTTGTCATAAATATAACGTTTTTCTGGCTACTGGAAAGAATCTCAGCTCAATCTATGTATTATTCTGGAAACCTGTTGTGCAATTTATAATATTTTGAAAGACCATTACCTAAAGTTAACATATTAATGTCAAAATTAATATATGAATTATAAGATTAAAAGATTAAAACACATTTTAAGAAACATTTACAGTTTCCAAATTGTGAAGGAGAGGGGGAGGAAATCGCATGGTATTGCTATTAGAAATGGGAATTTCCACATATTTCAATCGTGAAACTTGTAAACAATGGATCCTAGTTTTATAATCATAAACAATACTACAGCATTGTATTATTAGCAATAGTAAATGCTCAATATTAATTTGTGTACTGCAACGTCGGAACTAATAGAAGAGTTTCTGACGGAGGTGTATGAGGATCTCGTTAGTAATCGCCTTAAAATACCACCACCGAAATGCTCCGACAACTAAAATATTCTACAATGCAATTTGTTTATATTATCGATGAAGCATTCCGCCTGCATAGTTGTAGAAAACGCTTTTGACATTCTTTCATCCAGATTCAGAGTTTTTCACATAAGTTTGTAAAGCATCTACCTTACAGAACTTAATCAAATCAATTTATCCACCATGCAAGGGTAACCTTAACATTTGATCGAAGTCTCTTTTGAAAGATTTTTGAGATCTCACGTGGTTGTACTTGGATCGTTGGAGTGTTTGAGATTTAGTTTTTATTAGTTCTCGACAAGAAGTTAATCTATGGCATGGTCATCTATGGTACTCCATATTTTAATATATTCCTGAAGGGAGAAAATGAGCAATGAGTTTGACCAAGCTTTTTTATTAGTTTCCCCCAGCAAAATATTTAATATTAGTTCCAGCGTAATATTAATAATTAGTACGAGTATTTATCGAATTTATTACTCTAGAGAAATAGTGCAGTTTCTCCATACAGTTAGCTCAGTAATGTATAGATTTTGTGGCAACTTAAAGGAAGAATTTCTTGATATTTTGACAGGTAAGGTTCATTTTATTTTCTATCGCTTGCAGTACCTAATCGTGGTGAATGTATAACAGTAGCTAGAGACAATCTCATATTAAATTTATATTTACTCTGTTCCAAATTATTCTTCTTGTGGCTTATTGTAAAGAATATCATAGTAAGCTTGCTGCAACATTATTACATAAAATTCTTTTTTCCCAGGTGATTTTATTTTCCGGGTTGTAAAGAGTTCAACAACTTCATTTCATAGACCGACACTTTGATTTTGAAATGTAGAAGTTATGTAACTGGGTCATAATTGTTGGTTTCCTTTTTTTTTCTTTTTAATTTGGGTGTTTGAAACTAGACATTTATTTCAGCTGACATTGTATTATGGAAGTATCACGTTTTTAAACTCATATATAAATAGAAGCAAAAAGCAATCGGCAGAAGAATATTAGAGGTAGCAGACAAGAGATCGTTAACGAACATTGAAATAGGGACGGAGGCAGAACTGAGTCCTGGAATTCGCCAGTATTTATATTGTGAATATCACTGAAACAGCCCAGATTAACTCGATTAAAATATTTCAAAGGTTGATATCAATAATTATATACTCGTATGTATTTATATATTTAATTGTATGTATTTATCTAAGCAGGTGGATGTATTACTTACACATGCATCTATACCCTGTCTTATTTAATTCCAAAGTGGATTGCCTTTATTTAATTTTTAACACGCTGTGTCGGTGGAGATATTCTGCAATCTTTAAATGCTGAGATTGTTTCTATACATTGAGTTGAAAATAATATAATCGAGCTTATAAAAATTAATTAAGTTATCTCAAAGAGTGGCAGAAAACAAATCGAACAAAGTCGAGGATTAGTCAAGGCTACGACTACGAAGGAATTTATTTGAGAATTTATTTTACAATATGTTCAAATCTAATGTAATTATTTACTAATGAACCTCAAAAGCAATGGTAGGGGGTAAAGTGAAAACCAAAAGCCTTTTAAACCTGGATTAGATATATAGTATTTAATAAAATTATTTTGCTGCATGTTGAGTTAGAATATAGTAATTTTTTTCAGAAAAGGTGCAATAGTTGTCTGGTGAAATAAGCTCTCAAGAAAATACGTTACTGCATACTCCAAGAAACAGTCTGTCTAGGCTTTCGTTAGAACTCCTGGGTCCGCTCTAGACGCATTGATAAATCTATATCCCTGAATATTCGTATCATCTTCCATTTAAAAAGAAGTGGTCTTTAGTGAATCACGCACTGGAACTTTGATGACCTAGCGCGCCTTTCGGCTCTGGTCTAATGGATATGATCTCTGATGCATTTCTGCTGCAGCCTTTACGAATGACTCCAAAACCGAATAAGGATGCGGCGGTAGAGATATAAGATATAATAGTGACCATGGAGGGTGCGAAGCATTTGCATCTGTAGCGACAGGTAAGCTGTCTCTAAGTAATGACGAGATTGCAGACCACTACCTCTGTGAATTTTAGACTTACGCTCGCGTCAGGACGCAGGTAGGCACTTTATCACTGAAACGTTTACTCATTTCTCTTCAAAAGACTAAAAGATTCCTATAAAAGTAACATACAAGGAGTGCAATTGTCAAAATCTTGTCTATGTGCTCTGTTCCGACAGAACAGATTGCTACATAACAACAAAACAAAGTATCTTGTTTAAAGTCAAAGACGACACCTAAAAATGTAACAATTGCCTATAGGTGAATAGTACTTTACATACGACGCTGTTCAAAATTGGCAGATAACGATGAAGAAAGATCGCGACGCCACAAATGATCTGTATATCATTATCATTATTTATATGAGGTTAGATTTGAAAAATTACCAGAGGGTCATGTATGTCGTTTAAGTAACGCGGTATGTACATTGGCGAGAACACGATAATAAAATGCACAGAATAAACGGACAATTTCGAATAAAAGTTGAAGGTAATGTTAATTTTTAAACTCGTACAAAATAATCCACTGTAGGAGCACAGTGGTTACATTAATGATATGATAAACAAGGAAGTGAATACCCTTCCTACAACAATGTTGAAAGTTAGAAAAAAGTAACGTTTAAGGTGAGACCACGAAATGTAAATCGAAGAAATCATCAACATCGTCATGGTCATCATAATCAATAACTTATTCAGTATAGTTAGACCGCGCTCTTTGCATCTTTTCTCGTTCTTAAGCGATTACTTTTGTAATGGCATTTAAATCTGCACCATTACTTCCCTAGAAACTCAATTTAAAAGCTCATCAAAGTCGCGCAAAAATGTTTTCTCTTTCCGCTATCCAGTGACCTTACTTGCGGTGCGTACCATAAGTGCTAACATTGTTCCAAAATTTGTGCTCATCTATTAATTATTTTTGCCATTAGTCAGTGGTTAATTTTTAATATGCTCGCGAACTTACTTATCAGTTCAGCTGTCAAGATGATGAGAATGCCGATCAGTAATAGGTTTTATACGCTTTCGTTTACGAGTTCAAGTGACAAACTGTTGCTCCGATACTTCTTGAACGCATAATTATATCGATTCTAAGTTTTCATAATACGTCTTCCAGTTAAAAACTTTTTTCGTCATTGCATCCAAGTGGTCCAATGGTCACCATTGCATCCTCAAAAGTGACTCTGAGGTGTGGATTACTTGGCGAAAGTGTCATTGAACCGTATTTTGTCGTCGATGAAAATGATCGGCATGTTACAGTCAATGGAGTTCGCTATCGTACCATGACGGAAGATTATTTTTGGCCAAAATTGGATAGACTTTATATTAATGACATGCCACACAGCTAGTCAAACAATTGATCTATTAAAGGAGGAGTTCGGTAATCGTGTAATGGTCCGGTCGAATGGCCACTTCGCTGATACGATTTAATGCCGTTGGATTTTCTTTTTATGGGGTAACGCTAAGTTTTTGGTGTATGCCAATAAGCCAACATCGAACGCGAAATTGCCAACGTTTCGGCCGATATTTGTGCGAGAGTGGTGGAAAATTAACATGTTTGCTATACCTGGAATAAATTTCAGCCCGATATCTCAATTATTAAATACAAAATTGCTATGTGCTTATTGAAAAACACGATATATCCGACTTGTCTGTTGCCCCTTTTGTCTCCATTCAACCCAACCACGCATACAGACTTTGTGTTGTCTCATTCGATGTTAATGTTAATAAGCTTCTGGCATATGATTTTTCTCCATTCATTTAATATTACCAAGGGAATGAACTACGGAACATTCATCATGTGCATGAACAGCGTTTGGCTAAGCATCTCGTATAAACAAGAGAACAAGGACGTTCGAGAAAGGCATCAACAGACGTTCGTTACGTTGAATTTTGGTGAAAGACCTGAAGATGTTTCCTAATAAAGTGCAAACTGTTTCTGCCTGCCTGCCAACCCTCAAGTGAAGTTAACTTACACCCATGCTCTGTTCAACCTGGTACAAGAAGAGCTTGATTTCTTATCCAAAATCATAATGAGCGAGAAGCCCATTTCCACTTAAGTGGTTATGTGAATATGGTAAACAAAAATTGCATTTCTGTGGTACGAAAAATTCGCGTGAAATGCACGAAAAGCCATTGCATCCCTTCAAGGTGTCATTTGCAGTCAGTGAAAAAGTAATTGTCCCTTTTTTTTGAGAACGTCGACGGCAACACGGAACCGTAACTGCTGAGCACTAAAGACTAATGATTAACGAGCGTGCATCAGAAGGTGGTCATTTGACCAATATCATTTTTTCAACTCATCAATTTTACATCTTCAAATAAACTAGTGAAAACAGAGCCCAATTTTTTTCATTTCTAACAAAATAGGATTCACATTATGCCATTACTTTTGCTCTACCTTGTATAACGACATTTTGAGTTTTGATTTCCCTTTACTAGAAAGTTTAAAATACGAAATGAACTATAGACGCGTGTGCGACATGCAAAACTAAGACTAAGCTTGCACCATTCCTTAAATGAAACATATTGCATATTTAAGCATAATTGATTGGATTGATGCACCACTGACGTAAGAATAAATACACAATTTGCATTTCATACTACTCACATATATGGATGTCGTGGATTCCCTAGTTGTATAATATGTGAAATCGATAAATTCAACGGTAATGCTTTTAAGAAACGGCGTAATTTAAAAATGCAATATACGCATACATATGTATATCTATATAGATATTAAATAATGAATGTATACACAAGAATTTAATAGATAATATATGTACAGTAAGAAAGAAAAGAAGTATGAACTGAAAAACACGATGTCATTAACTTAAGTGTCGTTGTCCGGCAATTTCTTAAAGTGACTGTTATCATATATTTATTGACAACAAAAAAGGAGCTAATCCGCAAACTACAAATTAGAAACCGCGTACACATGATTCCTTCGTATATATTTTTTTCAGTTTTTGCTTTTGTCCTGCAATTCGCTTTTTGCATGGATATAAAGTGTAAGCGCATAGTGTTTAAATGCGACCAGTAAACAAGTTCACACCATGTGCTTCGTTGCAGACACTCAAAACAGGAATCCTGACCTGATGACCAACCAGTCTACCTACATACATTTCTCTGACCGATAAACTAGTGGACATCTGAAAATAACTTGAAAATACGTCGGGCATTCTTGAAATGACTCACAAGAAATTCGTTTTTTATTACAAAAAAAACTTGATTCGCTTAATAAGGTTTGTAGGACATGAATTTAAAATTAATTGCCAAACAAATCGGGACACACCTGCACCCACTTTTCTTTTTCGATAACGAAAGTTTATTAAAAAAAAACGTTTTATTTTTGTTATTAAAAATTTCTCACAACCAAAGATTATTTTTCTTCATTCATTACACAATTTAAAAAACAATCAATTGTTTATCAGATAGCATCAAATACTTAGGAATGATGTTAGAAAAAGAAAAAAAGTGGAAGCTTAATAGAAAAAAAATAACAAAGAAAGTGACTATAGCTTTTCTCACGTGTTCTCTGAAAATTGGAGGGAATATTTAGGGAGACCATCAGGAATAATGACTATGTACAATATATACCTCTATCATCAGAGCACTTGATGTTTATGGAAGTAATAACATACTCATATACGCAAGCATCCAGTAAAACTTCTAACTTCTTTTCGTCATAGCAATAAAAACAGTTTAATACAAAGAACTGAGGTTTCTTGACATAAAGATTACACACGAATTTTTTGGCATTGAGACCTAAAGGCATCCCAAGCAACGAATATTTATACTGACGAGCTCGTACGTAAAGAATCAGCACTGGAAAAGAAACAAACATACTAATCAATCTTAAACTCTCTCGGTCAGCTGCTGAAAAACATTCGCTAATTAAAGCAAATAAAAGCAACGTCATCACATGCTCTACATTGAGCAATATAGTATATGGCCAGGCTATAAGCAGAAATATCTCTCTCCGTAATTTCTTTCCTTACTGGACACAAGATTTTTGTACGTCGGGCAATAAGGCTAGGGATATCGAACAGTGATTTTTGCATCACTGTCAAAAGTTGAAAGAATTCTTCACTGACTTAGAAGAATTACCCGAAATAACAATTGAAAAAGTTGACAGACCTTAAAGGAATCTAATTTTTACTTAATACGGCAGATAGGGTCTTAGACGCGATATTCAGAAGATTAATCTAAACTGTGGACGCAACTCACATAATATGTATGCATCTCTTAAATTTTTTATTTATTTATTTATTTTTTTTTTTTTTGTCGAGGTCGGAAATGCATCACCTTCGAGATACAGAGATTTATAACATGCGTTACGCTGCCCTATTTTGATACCTATTGTGACAAACACTTTCAAATTTATGTGTGTACAATTGAATTCATAATTATGATTACTTTAATTGTTTTAAAATAAATGTTGCCTTAAAATTGAAGTGTAAGATGTTTTAAAATTTTGATTTTGTCATAAAATCACATCTGACAAAAGTCAGATAATTTCATATTACGAGCGCTGTTTGATGAGTACCCGGATTGAATGATAGGTGGCACTACTGAGCCAAAATGAGTGTACCACCATTTAGTATAACCTCTTTTAGCCCGCTTGTCAAAATTTGATGACAATCCATGATGACCATGGAAAAAGAGCAGTATCGCTCCGTGATCCGATTCTTGTTTTTGAGTGGCAAAACCTGCGAGGAAATCAAGCCTATTCTCGATGGTGTATGGGACCCATTCAAATTCCCGTACAACCGTTTACCATTGGTTCGCAAAGATTCGCCGTGGCCGCACGTCGGTTTTTAGATGAACCGCGCCCAGGTGGTCCAAAAACGGTTACCACAGAGGAAACCGTGGACAAAATCCATGATCTTGTATTGGCGGATCGCCGAGTCAAAATTCTCGAGTTGGCTGAGTTAGCAAGCATCTCAACTGAACGCGGTAACCATATCCCGCACGAGATTTTGGGCATGAGGAAGCTTTCCGCTCGATAGGTGCCGCGTTTGCTCACACCGGAGAACACGCTTAATCGTGAGACCACTTCAAAGACGTGCTTGGCCCTGTTTTTGCGTCGTTTCGTGACCGTCGATGAGACATAGATTCATAGGTACACAAGAGACTAAAGAACAATCGAAACAATGGATCTTACCTGGTGAACGTGCTCCAAAAAATGCGAAGACCGTGCATTAGGCCGGAAAAGTGATGGCCGCCGTTCTCTGGGACGCAGGAAAAACTACGTCGATTTATTAAGCTGATTCAACGCCGATTTGAAGAAAAAAGTACCACATTTGGCGAAGAAAAAATTCCTCTTCCACCACGATAGCGCACTGGCTCACACCTCCGCAGTCGCCACAACCATATTGGTCGAATTGCACTACGAATTGCTCCCCTATATTCTCCGGATTTGGCTCCCTGCGACTTCTTTTTGTTCGCAAACCTTAAAAGATCGCAAGCCTTCAGAAGTCGTACTATACAGAGGGGTTAAAAAAAATGCAGAACCGCATGAAAATAAATTGTCAAAACCTAAAAAAGTTGTGTTGTCATTTCTAATCCGGGTATTCATCAAAGAGCACTCCTAGGTCTGTAGTTTTAAAAATACGATCCAACTTATTGCAACCGGTAAAACATTTAATCAAAAATTGTTAAAAACTTTAGAAAATACAAAATATGCAAATATGTTTACTTTTATTTTTTCAATCGTATCTTGTATCATATCTATAGTTCAAAGTGGAAATCATTGATTTGCATGCAAGCCAGAGTTTGTCTTTAAGATGTTCTAAGAATGTTTGGTATATCACCTAATAATTCTAGTAATTTGTTTCGCAAGACTCAAGGTAGACTTAATTAGAATTAAGAATTAAGAATTAAGAATTAAATCTTGGAGGAAGCACGTATCGTATTAAACATGACCAACCAAAGTCATAAACCAAGTATGTATGTACTTGCGATATTATAGTTAAACGGCAGTACCCCAGTTAAAAATTACAAACTGATATTGCAAATAATTTTTTGATATTATTTCGTAAGAGATGCTAATTTTTTTTTTTCAGAAATAGGACAAAATATAATTTTTTTATTTTATCTGCAAAATTAGGCGTTACCCACTCGCGATGGTCCCTTTTTCCTCTTTTAAGGGTCGTTAAGCCCTTTTTTATCTTCTTTGTCCATGCCCAAGTCATTTTTTGAGTTAATATATAGGGTTTTCTAATAACGACTTGACAACTTTTTTTTAAATAAAAGGCAAACCATTTGAGGTATTTCAAAAGCTTTATTATTGACTTGAAGTACAATCAAAACATTTATGAATGGAACTCGACTTTGTTCATATGGCCACCGCGGGCACGTTTGCAGCGGTCGATTCGTTGGACCCAATTTTCAACGACTCGGCCACACATTTCGGCAGAAACGGCCGCTATTTCGCATTTAATGTTGGCTCTGAGCTCTTCCAACGTCGTCAGCGTGTTGGCATAAACTAATGACTTAACGTAGCCGCACAGAAAATAGTCAAGCGGCGTTAAATCGCACGAACGAGACGGCCAATCGACTGGCCCATGTCTTGAGATAACACGCTCACCATACTTACTCTTCAATAAATCGATTGTAACGTGTGCTGTGTGGCTTGTGCCACCATCCTGTTGAAATCATATGTCGTCCAAGTCCATATCTTCCAATTCGGGCCAAAAATAATCGGCGATCATGGCGCGATAACGCTAACCATTCACAGTAACGTGACGATCGTTATCGTCGACGAAAAAATATGGCCCAATAACGCCGCCGGCATGCAAACCGCATCAAACAGTTAATTTTTGTGGATGAAGTGGTGATTCATTAAGCACATGTGGGTTTTCACCCGACCAATAACGTATATTTTGCTTATTGACGAACCCATTGAGCCAAAAATGAGCTTCGTCACTGAAGATGATTTTGCGATAAAATTCATCATCTTGGCGCATCTTCTCCAGAACCCAATCGGAGAACGTAGCTCGTTGGTGTACTTTACCATGATAAGAATGTTGGGTTTACTGAATAAATTGACAGTGACAGTTTAATGATTAGTGAAAGAGTTTGTTTACAAATTAAATTCAAAATTGTCAAGTCCCTATTGGAAAAATTATCGCAATTCGCACAAATTTAAACAATCAAATCAAATTTAATTGATTTGACGTTTTTTACAATTTTCCCCTTAAGAAAAATCTCGTGCAGAAATTTTTAACAATTGGCAGGGTGAAAATGAATTACTCTCTAAACGCATAGTCTTTTACAATGTTTTTCTCGCAGGAACAAGTTTTTGTATAAATTTGTACAAATTGGGCGTCCTAGAGCAAACCAAATGTCTGCTAGACTATCTGACATTATTGTTACTCATACATAATAACATGCGTATGTTATGTTACAAAATCATTCTGTTGAAATTTGAAAAAAAAGACGTATGGTATAGTGCTTGGTGATTGTTAAGCGAGAAGTTGGAACACGTAGCTATAGGAAGTGGATCCGAGGCTCTTAACAGCGTCAATATATGAGACTGACTGGTAAAAAGTTCATAGAAATGTGTGAATCGATTAAGTCAATTAACATTTGTCAGAGCCACTTTCTGTTTAATGATCGCTTACTCTTTTATCCGCGGAGAATGTGTAAGTGAACTTACATATTCAGACCAACTAAATCTAGTTATTTTGATTAATCTTAAAACACAGCTTCTTTCATCTGCCCTACAAATGCGGCTATTGTCAAAAATTCAGTTAAACAAATCATTTGCAAGTAGATACAAATCCAGTCTCAGTGCTAAACTCAGCTCTATTAAATCCAATTGCAAGCCATCCTTGACCCAGGCATACTTACTTCCTGTATCTCGGATGCCGCGAAGCTCTTTTAGAACTGAAGAAGGTGCGAGAGAAACTAAATATGGTTTGACTGGGAATGTGTACCAGAAAAAAAACTCATTTGCCTTCTGCGGTTAGTAAGAACAAGTAAGAACACGAGTATTCTCAAACTATATACCAGGAATTGAACATTGCGTATAAAATGATATGCAAACAGAAACAAATGATGTACTCTAATTGAAATAAAGACAGCGGTGCATTTTTGAGATTAGCTAGATCCCTCAATGTTTTGACTTCTGTGCGGAGTATCCAAATGGAAATATCTGTACAGGCAGAGTATTTTAAACAACTACTGAATCCCCCATGTAATATAGCTTACCTTCCATTCGTGAAAACTAGAGTATTGGATGACAAAATTATGCTCGAAGACGCCTGAAGAGTTACCCGGAGAAGACCGTATACCCTACAAATTCTTCAAATATGCGACGAATGATTTCCTCGAAATCATTGTGTCTTGCACAATTACATCTTCGACGTGAGGTCCCGGCAAGCTTCAGAAAGTACATAACTTTTCCAATTTAAAAAAAAAGGAGAGTGTAGCGAAATGAATTATTACAGAGGCATATCATTTCTCAATGCGAAGATGAAATTGGAACGTTTGACAGTTTGGCTTAAAGCAAGTGGTATACTAAGTGAGGTCTAAGCGGGCTTCAGGAAAAACTATGCTACAGTAGTCAATATTTTTACTTTCACAAGCATTTCCAGGTCGTTTTTAAACAAAGGAAAAAAACTGTATGCGTTCTGGGTGTACCTTAAATCGGCATTTGACTCCATTAACAGAAAATCTCTTTCCTGCAAGCTAAGTAATCTGGGAGTGTCAACAAAAGTCCTCAAAATAATACAAAGTCTCTATGAGGAAAATATAACTGCAGTCGAAGATGAGTAAAGCTTATTATTCGTTTTCGGGTGCTAAACAGGGCTGTCTTTTAAGTTCTATATTATTTTCATTGTATTTAGAAGATCTAAGAACGTTCTTGCCAGGAGGAATAGAGTTTGTCGGAAACAAAATAATGGTTCTTATTTACGATACGATCTCGTATAGTCATCTTGTCGTAAAAACCAGTCATTGCGGATGATGATCAACAAATCACAGCAGTACTGCAATGTATGGAACTTAAATATCAACACCAATAAATCAAAAATAATGGTATTCCGAAAAGGCACTGGTGTCTTGGCGAGAGATAAAAATTAGTTTTCTAGAATGAAAAACCTGGGGTGGTGAAGGACTATAAATATCTTGAAGTCATCTTGACACCTCGCCTAACTTTTAAAAGGCATTTGGAGCAGAAACTAAAAGAACCTAATAGGTCAATAAACGGCAATTGGAAGCTCAAACTCTGCAAAAGAAACATTGCAGTAAGCACAAAGTATAAAATTTACATAGCGGTGATGAGGTCTACTGTGCTGCTGAGGTATGGTAAATTTTTCAATACAATAAGAGTCGAAAGAATTCTGAAAGATTTCGTCAAGAAAATTTTTTGATAACCGTAAAATTCTCCAAACAACATGATTCAGCTCGATACTGGATTTCCACATCTATACATTATATAGGGTTTTCCAATAGGGACTTGACAACTTTGAATTTAATTTGTGAACGCACTCTTTCACTAATCATCAAACTGTCACTGTCAATTTATGCAGTAAGTTCAACATTTTTATTATGGTAAAGTACACTAACGAGCTACGTTCTCAGATTGGGTTCTAGAGAAGATGCCCCAAGATGATAAATTTCAACGCAAAATCATCTTCAGTGACGAAGCTCATTTTTGGCTCAATGGGTTCGTCAATAAGCAAAATATACGTTATTAGTCGGGTGAAAACCCACATGTGCTTCATGAATCCACACCTTATCAACAAAAAATAACTGTTTGGTGCGGTTTGCATGCCGGCGGCGTTATTGGGCCATATTTTTTCGTCGACGATAACGATCGTCACGTTACTGTGAATGGTCACCGATTATTTTTGGCACGAATTGGAAGGTATGGACTTGGACGGCATGTAGTTTCAACAAGATGGTGCCACAAGCCACACAGCACACGCTACAATCGATTTATTGAAGAGTAGGTATAGTGAGCGTGTTATCTCAAGACATGGGCCAGTCGCCTCGTTCGTGCGGTCGTTGAAAATTGGGTCCAACGAATCGACCGCTGCAAACGTGCCCGCGGTGGCCATATGAATGAAGTCGAGTTCCATTCATAAATGTTTTGATTGTACTTCAAGCCAATAATAAAGTTTTTGAAATATCTCAAATGGTTTGCCTTTTATTTAAAAAAAAAAGTTGTCAAGTCGTTATTAGAAAACCCTATACATTACGACTACATTTCCTCTATATGGTATTGCGAAAGCATTGTCGCTCCTCTACCAATGCCTACCTCATGTAACTGCAAAGCACCTTATTCGTTATAGACTGCAATTCTTCATTTTGCAGATGCAAAATAATAAGGAATCTTGGAGTGAAACTCTACAAGAATTGCTCATTAAAATAGAGTTATCCTTCAGTGACGTATTTAATGACCACAGCAAAGTCAATCCCGGCACACGTATCGAATGCTACGTCAAGCCAAGACTGTCAAATTCTGCATAGTTATCTAAAGATTGCTCTAAAATACTGCAAACATATTATTGATGAAATTAATAATTAAATTCAATAATGTGTAGAATAATACGATCGTATATAGTATATATAATAAAATGTTAAAATCTTCTTTTCAGGTTAAAATTTTATAGTGAAAATGAAAATCACATAGGTATGCTGTTACTGCCACTAATATTACAAAATCCGAACCAAAATCTGCCTATGCTACGGTATAATCAGAAGCGGAAGTCTTCAAAGTAATGCATGATATTCTTTCTTCGTAACTCAAAACCAGAAAGGATGCTTTTAGATTGCTTTACCTGCCGTATTCTTAATTATGAAAGTGGTTGGGCATGCACACATTGTCCCGGAGAAGCAAAGAAAAACCAGTTTTTCGCTTTGTTAAGAATCGTTTTTTGTGGTTCGCTGTGCACAGGCTAGTATGTGATCATTGGTCTCACAATCGTAAGTGCATCCATCGCAGGACAATGATGATTACACTGAAAAATGGCACTTACCATACATATATTTACATGACGTAAACTCTAAAGTGTCCTACAATAGCAGAATACATTGTTATATTATGTAAAATGAATAGATTATGTTTAATTCGACAGCATTAAATAATGGCAAATTTGTTCAATTGGAATTTTAACATACCGATTATGATCGATTAAAGGGCCTTTTGGCAATCATTTCCAAGGGTAGGGACTTAATTCAAAAAAATTCCAAGTGTTTACACCTCTGCAGCAGTGTAACGTTCGATCGTCTAGAATAAGTTTGAGTCAATAACCAGAATTGGCAAATCCACGATGATCGGAGCATTTGGACATGGTTTTATCGCCACGACCTTGTTGACCAACAGACTCACCTTGGCCTTCTTCGTCACCAATTCGCGCGGAGAAATCCATTGCTTTAGTGTGCTGCGGTCGATCTATGTTTCGTCCATGGCTATGAAATTACAGCTTGCTCAAAATTTGATAGTATTTTATTGTCAAATGAGAGTTGACGAAAATTGTGTTGCTTTTCAAGTTACAACGCGGGAAACTAAAAAAATCAGGGTCTTACTGATCTACCCTCTTAACACACGACACCTCCTTTCTGATTTGGTTCAGTTAAAAAAGATGTTGGCATATATTTTCAGTTTAGATGCAGATCCCATTAAACATATCTAAAACATGCCCAAAAGATAAGTAAAACTAGCTTATTCCCACTGCTTATTATAAACAAAAGCAATAACATCTCGCATAACAGAAAATTTTAATTGTGATGCCCTAATCAAAACTAAAAAGTAAAAGTGGGTACATAAGTTCTACGTTTCAAAAAACCAAAAAAGAAAAGCAAGAATAATTGATGAAATTTTTTTAACTTAGGGATCAACTTACATAACTGGAAAAATTGCAAACGATTTGCATATAATTTTAAGATAACTTCAAAGTACAATGCATTCTTATTCCTCACATTATTTCACAAATCTTAACTACGTACGTAGTCGAATGTATTTTTATCCATGTGATCTTGTCAACTGATGCATTGCTTATTCTCATCACGTTTTTTCTGCATTTATAAACAACAAAATATCGTTGTGGGATTTCTACTTTCCCAAGAAAAGAGTTACTTTTTTAAAAATAATACAAAAGCATTGTTCATAATGGTACACGTCGCTATCATAAATTAGAACATATGAGCTTCATAACAATCATACAAACCGAATTATGTAAGGGATTCTGATAGTTCGTTTGAGTAAGGTAGATATTAAATTTACCATAAATTCTTAAAGCAACGTTGAAAAAATCGTCGATCATTTTATACACAATATTTAAACTTTCAAAATTTATTTTTAGAATCACAATCGACCAACTTTTTAACTTTTAAAGTTCACCTTAACATTCGAATGTCCTTCATATTCCAAAATAATAATTTTAAAATAAATGATTTACTTACGGTGTAAACATACGAAAATTAATATCTGGATGTGGACAAATATTTGTATTCGCGACCATACAACGAAATATATTCAGATCAAGTGCTCCACTTCGGAAGATGTCCCGTAAAAATTGTTTATTAAAAATAATTCCATCTGAACCTGAAACATTGTAATTTAAACTTTATTCCTATTTCCGAAATTCAATTCGAAACACTCTAACACACAACCTTTAACAATCCAGAATAGGATCATTGGCAACAAAATCAACTTCATATTCATTCACTACTCGAGGCAACTACGAGTATTTTCACAAATATTTGCAATTTTCAATGGAAAAGTAATCGATTAAATCTATTTCATTCACATTTTTAGGTTCACGGTCACTTATATATCATAGATTTTAATTGTAATTGTATTTTTTTTTTTTTAAATAAAACTATTCAATTAAAAAGTAAATAAGGGGATAAATGGTTACCCCGCTCCGCAACGATCTCTTGCGAATGTTACTTTTTAAAGTGCACGATGGCGAATGAAACATAAACATTATTCGCGAATTGAATCGACATCCGTTAATAGTGGTCTACTTGCTTTCAATTCGCCAAACCGTGGCAATGTACCTCCAAATGGTTGGGTGAGCTTGTTTGTGATATCCAAGTGCATGATGCATCAACTACGAGTATGCTGCCGATCAGCAAGAAGAAAATAAAAGTACATTTCTGTATCGTTTTACGTATGTTGCGTGGCATCAAGGTGCATGTAGGATAGGAACTTGTTTAATATATAAATTAATGATTATCTATACACGAATATATTTATTTATGTTATAAGATAGTGTTACAAAATTAGATTGCGTGTCCAGGAGTTTTAAACAAATGGAGAAGTTTATGCACATTTTGAAGGTTTCCGCAAATTAAAAAATAATTTATCTATATTTTAAATAATTATGTCTATATCTACTATATGTATATTTTATATGTTCCCGTAAAAACAAAAACATTTGCTGATATATATTGATAACAGTTTCTGAAATTTAACTGAAAAAAGATTTTTTTATGTCGAAATGAAGTACATTCATTCATTGTGCTCCTTGCATCTTCCTTGCTTGTATCTTGTTGGCTTAATTCATAGCAGACCCAAGGTAGATAAAGCTCTTTATTATCTCGAAATTATAGCTGTCGATTGTGATGTGATGTCCAATTCGCCAATGTTGTGTTTCCCTTCTTGTTGACAGCGTATGAGTATATATTACTTAGATTCAATACGAACCCACAGGTGACAGCCCGCTGTTTTCTCCCATTTCTGTCGATATCATCGAAGTACATTAGTAGTTGCACAGACTTTTAAAAGATTGTGCCACCAGTGTTTACTTGTGAGTTTCAAGATGTACTTGATGTTAAAGAAGTCACATAACAGCGCGTCACCTTGTCTAAAACATTTTCTGACATCATTCAATCGTTATTCTGCACAGATAGGCGGGTTGGGAAGGATGCGAAAACTAAACATGATTCTATGAAGCTCATCTCTATAAATGATGTCATATGCGGCCTTAAAATCAATAGTGGGTATCAATTTGAGTTTCTTGAGTTTCTTTTCCAGGATCTGCCGGAGTGTGAAGGTCGAGTGTGGACTTTCCTGGTCTGAAACCGCAGTGATAGGGAACAATCAGATTGCTGGCCAAGGGTTGCAGACTTTCACACAGTATGACAGATAAGTTCTTATATCCGATATTGAGAAAACTTATACCTCTATTGTTGGAACAGTTGAAGGAGTCTCTTATTTTGTGGATCGTGCGTCGGTGCTGAAATTCCTGAAAAAAAAAAGACCTGAAAAATGAGTTGGTGCATGCTGTTTACAGATTCATTTTCAGTAGCTTTGAATACCTCGCCCGGTAAGCCGTCAGGTCCAGTTGCTTTACAATTTTCAGCTTAGATATTAGTATCATTTCTTTGGTTAGGTGAACGGAAGTTTTGGATATCATCTTCTTCGTCGTTATACAATCTGCAGAAAAATTGTTTCCATATTCTCAGCACTGACTGTTGCTTTACTATAAGATTTCCTACTTCATATCTACAGGCTCCGTACATTTTTCCTGGAGAACAATCTCTTCTCAATATCTTCTTTTTCTTCTTTTGGAAAAACCGATGTACTTCCCGTCTTTTCTGCTTGTAGAGCTCATGATCAGCTCTCGTCCTTCTTTGCAACGCCGCTTTGTAGGCTTATTCTTTACCTGCATATGTTTGCCGGCATTCATCATCAAACCAGGGGTTTCTTGGTGGTGGTCGGGTGAGATCCAGCACATCAGTTGCGGCGTTTCTGATGACACATTGGCAGAGTTGCCACTAGTCTTCGGTGCTCGTGCTTATGATGACGGCATATGAGTTTTTGAGAGATTTCAGATTCTGGTAGTCTCTTGCGATTACAGCTTTTCTGCGTTATATCTTCTCACAGTATTCTTCTTCTTTCTGCAACAAGTTGGTGAACCGAGTCAAAATTGGGTGCCAAGAAGTTCGGGCGTACAGAATACTGGAGGTATACCCTACGTCTAACCCAATCTGATCAATTTGGTTTACCGTTTCATGATCCAGGGACCACCATGTGCCTTTGTGTACATATATTGAGATTAAGGAACAGTGTGCTTGCTACAGTGATATATCGTCCCACCGCAAAGTCAATAAGTTTAAGTCTGTTGCCAGACGTGTTCTACTGTACTCGTAGGCTACACTTAACAACTGTCCTACCAAAGATGTCCTTCTTTCCTATCGTGGCGTTAAAATCATCTAGTACAATTGTAACATCATAACACATTCCTCATATAGCATTCCCTATAGGAATCACAGTTATTTGTTCTCCTAAGGTCGGACCCATCCCATCGCTTCCTGGTGGCAATGATATCTGCGTGATAGAAGTCAAGGGCCTCTGTTAATTTTTCGGCTGCATGTGGCCTGTTGAGGTGCAAACATTCCACGTGCATATCCGAAGGTCGTTGTCCTTTAAACGTTTGCTAGAGTCATCAACAGTGAGCCGATTTCTTTCGAACTAGGTCATTAGCTGGTTCGTCACATATTTTAATCTCCTCCGTATAGGGTTGTTAGCTGCATGATGGCGTATCACAGTATAATGCTATTGGCTGGGCATGCCTTTGCCATCTTAGTTACCGAGAACCACCACAGGGACGTAAGGTAAGCACTTCGCTACAAAATTGATTGTTACGATCAAACGCCTCGCAGGCGATAAACCATACAACGTATATGGTATATATGTACATTAGCGTACGTTAGTAATGAAATATAACGACCAGTTAAATTGTACAGGATGATTCCTTTAGAGTGGGGATTTTATAAGAGATCGGGTAGGCACAGCAAATTCCTCAGCACCACCCGGTGTTCGCGTGAATAAAGTGGGCATTTCGATTTCCACAAATCTAAGATAGTTTATAAGAAATTCTCGCATCTTCATCAGTATTGATGACCGGAGACGTAAATTTTTTTGCATATCAGCGAATCTTAGATCAAGGTAGCGATATTCCATTCGTAAGTTTTCTTTAGCTCTTTGATATCCGCGCACTTCGAAAGGTAGATTTTTCTTCGATGGGTTAAGTACTTCAATGTTGGTAGCTTCTATTTCGATTTCATCAGATCTCATCGCAGGATTCATCATGTTTAATGGCCTTGGAATGACAGTACCTTCTACTTGATATATGTTTATTAGCGCACGTTAGTGATGAAATATAACGACCAGTTAAATTGTAGAGGGTGATTCCTTTAGAGTGAGGAACCATAGATAGCAGGTAGTGAAGAAAATATAGCGGCGGTAGCGGAGAGTGTACGCAATGAACGTGATGAATCGATTCGGCGCCATTTTCAACAGCTTGGCTTGTCGTATTTTACGTGAGGATCTTGGTTTAAAACCATACAAAATTCAATTCGTGCAAAAATCGAAGCCTGTTGACCTTCCGAATTGTCATCGTTTTTGACCAAATTACTGTTCAGCGATAAATCCCATTTCTGGCTTAATGGCTACGTCAATAAGCAAAATAGCCGTATTTGTAATGTGGAGCAACGAAAGTTCAAGACCTGCTTTACATCCAGACAAAACAACAGTTTGGTGTGGTTTATGGACTGATGGAATCATCGGTCCACGTTGCTTCAAAACTGAAGCCGACCGGAACGTAACCGTGAATGGCGCCCGTGATATCGAAGACATTTGGTTTCAAAAAATGGGGCCACCTGCCACACAGCCCGTAAAACAATGGCTTTGTTGCGAGAACGATTCGGTGAACAGTTAATTTCACGTTTGGACCTTTGAATTAGCTGCCTAGATCATGTGACATCACACCTCTAGACTTTCTCCTTTAGGGCTACGTAAAGTTAAAATCTATATGGATAAGTCTATGGATATTGCAATGCTCGGACGCATCATCGAAAATAAGAACTTCAGAATGAACCATGTTAACAATAGTTATGGCTAACATTTGAAAGAAATAATCATCAAAAAAGAAATGTGAAATGTTTTTTTTTTTTTTTTTTGTTTTCCATGATAATAAAGATTACCCGATAAAAATTCATTTTATATTTGACAAAATCACCTCTAACAGAATCACCCTTTACTTATCAGGGTGAGAAATTAAAAACAAGTCCAGGGCGATATGACTGTCAAGGTCAGATATTCGCTTATGCCCATTAACAAAGCGAAGTTAAGTTATTTTCCGGAACGAAGATCTCAACACAATGTCTAGAATGTTAAAACAATTGAATTATGGAAAGTTGAGAATCGAAGAAAAAAAAAACATAACTTTTGTAATATATATATATAACAGTTAAAAAATTTATTAGTAGGGATTAAAACTGCTTTTTTTCCTTCAATTTCTGTATTAAAATAAATAGTTACTTATGTGTTAATAAAATACTAAATGGAATATTTAATATTAAGCTAATATATTATAATTATTTAAATAGAAAAAGTAAGAAAACTCATATAATAATTACAACCGTAAAAAAAATAACTAATTGGACCGTCCTTGCGCTTCTGCTTGTTCTTCTTTAAAATCCTCTTTTACAACCAAATGATAAAGTTCCTTTTCCTCTTCAGAGATCGGAACTGGCGCCTTTGACAGAGGATCTTTTCCATTTAAAGATTTTGGAAAAGCAATAACATCACGAATTGATTTGGCTTTCGAGATCATTGCCATTAGTCGGTCGATTCCCAATGCAATACCACCATGCGGAGGACATCCACTTTCCAGGGCAGTTAATAAATGATTAAAATGTTCATGTGGAATTTTTAATATTTCTTCCAAAACGAATAATTGTAACTTTAAATTGTGAATGCGTATTGAACCTCCGCCGATTTCATTGCCATTAAGGACCAAATCGAATGATTGCGATCGAATCTCCTCCAGATTTTCTTTGTTGGTTAGCTTTTCTATGTCTTCTACTCTCGGAGCAGTAAACGGATGATGGGCACTTTCATATTCGTTACTGTTTTCCTTTTTGAAAAACATGGGAAAATCAGTGATCCAAAGAAATTTGTTAATATTTTTACGGCGGGGCAAAAACTGATTTTCTTCTAATAAATCGGCATATTCTAAGCGTAGACGACCCATAAATACTTGCTAAAAATAAGTAACAGAAGACTATAGAAAAATATGATTTAAATGTTAAAAAAATATTTAAATTACCGTATCATTTCTTTCGCCTATTGCCAGGAAAACTGTGTCTTCCGATTTAATTGAGAACTGGTTTATCAACGCCTCTGCAATTTTATCGGTCAACAATTTCCCCAGCCTGTCAACTGCATCTTTTCGACTCTAAAATATATTAAGATAAAAGTATGGCAACTGCATGCGTTTGCGAATTAACTTACGTTGAACCGGCGGAAGAATAATGTTCCATTAAAATCTTTAGCGATTTGTTCTAAATGCTTTCTGGTTTGAACATCAAATAACGACATTGATTTATCAACATGAATCATGTAGGCACTGAGATCTTTGAATTTATTACTAAAATTCTCATTTTCCTTAATTAAACTAGTGACATCATTTAACTATACATAATGGAAAATATTCAATTATAAAATACGTTGAAAAAACTAAGTAATTTACCAAGAGTTCAAAGCGAATATCGGGTTTATCTGAGCCATACTTCGACATAGCCTCTTCATAAGTCATTCGGATGAATGGCGTTTCAATTTCGCCCAAATCTTTTGGCCAACAATATTTAAGAGTCTCTTCAATCAACGACAAAATATCATCTCGAGTTGTAAAAGAGAGCTCTATATCCAACTGGGTAAATTCGGGCTGACGATCCGGACGAGTAGCTTCATCGCGGTAGCATCGAGCTACTTGAAAGTACCTGTCAATTGCTCCGGCCATAAGCATCTGCTTGAACTGTTGAGGACTCTGAACCAATGAATAGAAATGTCCTGCCTTTCGGGTAGGCACAACAAATTCCTGAGCACCACCCGGTGTTCGTCTGAATAAGGTAGGCGTTTCGACTTCCACAAATCCAAGATAGTTTATAAGAAATTCACGCATCTTCATCAGTATTGATGACCGGAGACGTAAATTTTTTTGCATGTCAGCAAATCTTAGATCAAGGTAGCGATATTCCATTCGTAAGTTTTCTTTTGCTCTTTGATATCCGCGCACTTCGAAAGGTAGATTTTTCTTCGATGGGTTAAGTACTTCAATGTTAGTAGCTTCTATTTCGATTTCACCGGATCTCATCGCAGGATTCATCATGTTTGATGGCCTTGGAATGACAGTACCTTCTACTTGAATTATAGACTCCAATGGGATACCATCCGGATATTTTTCCAATAGATTACACTTGTCAGTCAATAAAACTTGTGTTTGACCATAGCCATCGCGTAGAATGAGAAATTTTCCCATACGTTGAAACTCTAACCAACCAGCAAGGGTAACTTTCTCTGCTATGTTCGCACTAGTTAGTTCACCACAATTGTGTGTTCGGGTTGTAAACTTGCTAGTGTCTGCTATTCTAGCAAGAACAAGCGACGCTTCTCCAGATGCTTCATTGTGGTCGGAACTTCCAATTGTCATTTTTTGTACTTTTTCTTTAATAGGTCCATCGTAGGGATCATCAGGATTAAGAACTTTAACATTTTCTATAACCACTTCAACTTCGCCAGTTTCAAATTTCTTTTTGAATGCATGAAAGGGAAAAGAGAAAAGTGTATAAGCAAATTAAACTTTTATAAAAATTAAATACAATTTACGATAATAGATTAAATACCAAGTACTTAGTTTTAAGCCAATAGGCAATAATACAGCACATGGCCTAATGTGTTAATTATAAACGCTTCAGTCTCCTAAACATCGTCTAAGTGACCTTATCTGACTTTTCCGTGATGATCTAAAAATGTTCGGAATTAATTTAGTTGACACTTATCAACATAATGATCCAATGGACGAAAAAAGTTCACGATAGAACCTTTTCACCCCTCGGGGGTGGAGAAGAAAACCCTGGAGCTTTAAACCGATACGCACTACTTAACGTATTTATTGATAAGAAGATTTAGAATGACAAAAAACTTCAGAACTATACATTTCAATGTAAACACATAGTTTTTCATAAGAGGCAAGCATTTTTTTTTTTTTTATAATAAAAACACATTGAAATTTTTATTTTGTTATGAAATATAACAACATTCCAATGTCCTTCACGGAGCCACTTTCATGAGTATCCACTCATCGAGTAATTTCACGTTGAATATTCGCCTGCAAAACGTCTTATGTTTCTGGCCTATTGACATAAGCCCAGGACTTTTTTTTTCGCCGAGAGTAGGTGAAAATTTTCTGTAGTAGTGTGAGATTCTTACTCCAATTTAGCACAAATTTAAGGCCAATTTTCTCGTTGTATATCTTGTCTTACAAGTAGACAACTTAACACGGACAAAGGGGTCAGAGTAATGACAACTAATGGAACACTGATGCGAAGCGAAGATATCTTTTTCTTAAAAAGAGCTATCATTTAGTTCAAATCGGGGGATATGTTGGCTTCGAAATCGATGGAAAAATATCTCTTTCGACTTGGCAATTCACTCCCGATATTCGACGTTAACATATCTCCCTTTTTTTGCAATAAATTTGTACCCCTATTGAACCAGCTGTTTTATCTTATTTTCTGGAGCGAATTAGGAATGAATAAAAGACTTTTAAATCAACTTAAGGTCAAATGAAGGTCGTATTTACAACTCGTGATGGTCATTTGCTAACAACCACTCCTTGGGAGTACTTTTGTTGTGATAAACTGTTAAATAAACAATAAAAATGTTTTGCGTAAATTCACGAACTCACATAACAATATTCAAACTTATACTCTCTCTTCGCCTTTATACATATTTTAATATGGTCGTGATTACAAAACTGATTTCAGATGGCAAATCGTCATCAACAAGACGATTTTATTCTGTGAATCATTTTAAGGCAATAAGTTAGAAGTTGTTATTAACACATCATGTACAGTTACGTTTGCATTAGCCCGAAATAACACAAGAATTATTATTTAAATCCTAGTAGTACGAACAGTACTAGCTGTCGAGAACGAAGATGAACTTGTTTCATTTGTAATCTGATTTAGTCATTCTGAGCACATACTTGCATATACAGAAAAAATTGCCAGCCTCCATCATGCTAAGTATAGTAGATTGCATATTGGATGACAGCATAAAGGTGACACAATTGGATTAGTTTATAATAGGTCATACTTACTGTGTTGACATTAGTTTTCGGTCTAGCTAGAACCTTGCCTTTAATTTGAACGACTGTATTTGGCGGCACCGAATTAAAAGTTTCATGTAACTGAAAATAATCAAACTCATCGTTAACACTTCTTTTAGTTAATAAAGAGAACACAAAAAACTTACAGATTTATCGTCAACAATTATTTGAGTCTGTCCATATCCATCTTTTAGTTGCTGAAATTTTGAATTTGTTGTCGACGGAATCCAACCAACCAACGAGACCTCTTTTCCCACATGTTCTTTTCGCAAATCATTGCATGTGAATTCACGATTCTCAAAATACTTTAATATATTTTCACTCTCTGTAAGAGTCAAAGATATTTTATGTAACCAAATTCAGATTCGAGTATAAATTACTAGCTATTTTGTACTCCGTGCTAGTAATACAGTTTCTGTTATCTGCCATTGTACTGTAAGAGCGCTTCTCTGCACCACGACGACCACTAGACGATCGTTCTATATTTAAGATATCTTCAACTTCTACCTCTATATCACCAGTCGGCATTGTTGTGTTCCTTGAGTTGAATGGCCTCGAAAGGACTGTCCCAACTATGGTCAATATACATTCATTCGGCATGTTTCCAAATCTCCGAGATAGACGGGGATTCTACATAAGCAGGTAAAATATTAACAATTTCACAATAATTGAAATAAATTACCCTATCATCCGAAATGACGAGTTGTGTAGCTCCATGCCTATCCCTCAATTCAGCAAAGCGACCGATGCGTTTTTTAATGAACTTACCAGTGATTTCAACATATTTTCCCTCGTGACCAGCACGTAGCTCGCCACAACTAACAATAAGAGGTGGTGGTGGCGGTGGATTTGTATTGAGGTTATTTGAAAAGAATGGAAAATTGGCCAGAGAAAGTATTTGGTTATCAACTACATAAAAAGAAGAGAGTTACACAAGGATTTTATAATCTTAACAATATTCTTACAAATATTATTGTTATTATTACCATTCCAACCGTTACGGTTGTTGTTGCCCCACATATTTTTCTTCTTCAACTAATTAAGAAAAGATTTTTATTAGAATTTTCCTTTCAGTGTTTTTCTTGGGAATGTTAACTTACGCACTTTTTACTTGGAACAGGTGATGGTTCACAAGAGATTTGTGACAGCGAATAGGTTGTCAATTCAAATATCTTTCGTTTATTCAATGATCTAGAAATTAAAAACATCTTTTTCAGTCAAGTAAGTTGGACTTAAATGCAACTGTTGTAACAGGTTGGGAAGGCCTATCTCGATAAAGAAGTTAATCAAATAAATGGAACTACATGTTTGATAACCTCACCGGCTTTTCTTATGCGAAAAGAAATGTCACTTGTTAACAATGGACGCATTCACGGCCACAAGTTATGTAGATCAGTAGTAAATATATTAAACATTCGCTCTTACACAAATCCATACAAAATAAGTCGTTGAAATATTTTTATTTAATGGTTTTATTTAACTGTTAGTATAACAAATTAGCATCACCAAGGCGCTAACATTTTTTTTATTCGTTCACTACTGATTATCACATGAGATAAATTATGTTTGAAGAAAGCACAGTCTAACGTAATAATGATAAAGTCAACATTTATGTAAGAAGTTATTGTTAGCCACGTGCGCAACAAGTGCCTAAAATTTTTAAGCCATACGACTTATGATTTTTTCAATGTTGGTGGAAAGTTAAGCTTTGGTTGGATGGCACTATTTTCAAAAGGCCTATCCAGCCTTCTTATCCGAGCGTTGCTTTTAAAAACGTTGGAGATGATGCAAAATATGTTCACTGCACTACTTATGGAAAGAGACTACTATAGACAACTTCAAATTATATCGGATAACGAAAGAATAACATAAGAACCTCCAAAGCTTTTATCCACTGTGCTCCGATACGGTACATTGAAATGATTTACTTCCACTTATTTTCAAACTGGTGTATCGAAATAAAGGACAATTCTCATCTCTCATAAGTTAACATCCAAACCGTAATAACGCGAAACCTTAAATAGAAGAAAAGAGTCTACCTCTCGACGCTTGATTTGCGAGAATGGCTCCAAAATTCCTAAATTTAAGAGGATGAATTAATTGCGGCAGTCAAAAATCTTTGTTCATTGTCTTAAAAGGTTGGCTCCACATAAATAAAGAACAACAAAATTGGACAACCGTTCAAGCTTGGATTTAGTATAGCGGAAACAGCGATGCTAGTAGAGTGCGTCTTGAATCAGGGTAGGAACATTGCAAAACAGAGGCGAAGCGATAGCTAAAGCACGTGTGGTTGTTATCGGAAATTAGAAAATGTTTTAAGGTTACGATACAATGCTGAAATATAACTTTAATGCGTTACTTAACGAAGAATTTCCAATCGACTCTCGCATATAAAGAATAACATTCCCTCCGAAGTATAATCGAAAATTGGGAATATTGGATATACATATATAGGTGGCTCCCAATTTGTTTAATAAATTGAAAAAAGGCGACGGATGCTTAGCCTGTGGAAGGAATTACTAGAGAGTTCGTAGCTTAGGTTGAACTTCACCAAAGCATTGTACAAAGTACGTTGCTTTTTAATGCCGTCCGAGATTTTCTATTGAAGCAGCACATCAACAAGTCCGGAATATTTCTCCTCTTTTCGCCGATAATAACGCTATCATATCCCTTCAGGCAAGCCTTAGTAAATTGATAAAGGCGTTAAACATAACGGTAGAATCAGTAGCACTAAGACCAAATATCTGCATTGTCACTTTCGGAAAATTCGAAATTTGACATTTATTAAGAAGAAGCAATTGTGCAAAGATTTGAAAAATTGAACAAGAAATTAACTAACCTTAGTTATTTAACGGTCATAGTGCTTATTCACATTGGGGTTGACACGAAAGTCTTGCCCATGAACGTCGTGCTTACATTTTCATTCGGGTGAAAGACTTTTTGAGAAGCTGAATAGTTGAATCGGACCATTTTTAATTTTTAAATTTGAGCTTTCTTCCTTACTCAGCAACGATGGGCAAAAAAGTCATGCTACACCCGAAAATCAAGTTCAGAAGTGGATTTACGGTGGAAATAACCCTTCTTACTTCCTTCCTACTTAAATAAAAGCGTTCCCTCTCTTTCGAACAATCTTCCTGCCCACGCCAATATCAACAGGCACATATGGCACATGCGGCCTTAAATGCGGCCAAAAAGTTTCGAATTGATGTAACCTGCTGAATCCCTTACAGATCTTTTGCACCATCTTGAAATTCAAAAATGCAACGACTGTACACCAAGAAGATTTTAAATTGAATTTATTTGAAAGGAAACTGAATCTCTACATATGAAGGCAAATATAATGGAAGAAGCTCATTCGAATACCGAAAAGAATTCCCTGTAACTACTCGGTGAATTCAACAAATTGTAATGTAGTCACATCTTTGCGTACGGCTTCAATACCAGCACTTAAGTGCTGGTAGACCCAGACTTCATACGAAACTAATGATTTACATATATTCTGATAAACAAATTCAAAAAAGTGAAGGAACATCTGTGGCTGTAACGGAGCTAATTAAGTAAAGGCTTGCCTTAATGCAAGGCTAAGCCCTGCTTAGAGTATAACATCTCATCGCGTGGACCTCCATATTGTAGGAAACTTATTACAATCAATTATTAACTATCGAATGTTGCTTCCTTAATACTGCGACTTCAATATAATTACATAATGCAATATGATGTTTTTGACGTTATTTCTAAATTAGAACTGCAATTTAAAGTTACAGGGCATTACTATTGTAAATTGAAGACTACAAATTTATTTATTAAGATTTATATGTTTAACATTTTAAAACTTTTTTTAATCTACATATTTAGTTTTCGTAGTATTCGACATTTGTAAGAGTATCCTTAAAATGCGTAATAACGTAGTCGTGGTAGTACATCATAATGCAAAGAGGCTGACCAAGTATAATTGATGCCCAAACAACAATATTACCCATGCGCGGTCCAAACGTTTTTTGCATTATTCTTGAAAATGATGAAAGAGGAATCTGACCCATCATCCCCATAAAAGCCCAGATCTTGTAAGTCTGAAGAGGAACGCTCACCTAAAAACATTTTAAGTTAAGGTCAGTAGAAAAACCAGTCAAAAAGATTAATATTTACCAAATATTCGTGGAAAAATGCACTTATGAAAAAAACAATTACTGATGCCTTACGAGCAGAAATACCCGTTTGGACAACCGGAATGTATAGATGTCGCACACACCACCTTAAAAGCGGTCATTGACAAAATGCGTATTAATTATATTTGATGTTATAACGTACCTATGTACAGGCATATTCCATGTTCTCCAGAAGGTATCAATATTGTTAGCATTCCACCAGTCGCAATAGAAATTTCTGTCAGCAAAATTCAAAAGTTCGCCCATCAAATTCAACAAGGAATGAAAGACTAAATAGAAGAAACATAGCCAAACTAAATGATTTGGAATCTGCAGAGAAGATTAAAAACATACAATTTGATTATTTTCATTACTTTTTGAATTTCAGCATAGCACTTACCGCTAACTTTAGTAACCTCTCAGTTGCCAAAGCAACATCCATGTTAGAAAATGGTATGAGTGAATTTTTCACTGATGGGATAATCCATTGTTGGAACAATGCCATTATAACATTAAGTCCAATGATGACTTCAAGCAAACGTTTCAGAAGGAATCGTTTTCGAATTCTAATTACAAAAAAAAAAAGTAATAATAATTGGTGTTAATGTATAGATAATAATAAGCTTTACTAACCGCGTAGTTCTTGGGAAATTCAGTTCATAACACAATGTAGGTGCAAAAAGAAAATAAAACAAGTCTTTGTAGCAAATATTATCTGGGTATTGTACCAATTCCGGGATATCTTTGTCCATTTGCTCAGTTTCCTCTAAATGACCATTGGGATTTTCTGTGGATATAAAATATATTTCAAAATATTTAGATATGTGTCAATTACAGATTGTTCTAATATAGAACATACGCAACTCAGCTATTGAGATACTCGGACGCCTTTTACGTGGTTGGTGCTGAAGCTGATAATGACTTTTGCGACACCACATATTCACTTGCACATAACTCCAGAGTTTGAGAAATAGAACCGAATACATAAAACAAACAGATGTGGCTCCTACTATAAAAGTTGAACATTATTAATGATATAATTACGAACTGAGATCTTATCCAAAAGAAAAGCATTAACTTACTTAAACTAAAAGCATGCGCCTTTACATGTATGATGATCATAGGTAACAACACCAGGATAATAATATTTACTATTTGTGAAAACATTCCAACATTTTCTGGAATGATTTCCTGTAAAAAGATAAATCAAGAATTAAATTTTGAGGACAATATGGAGTTTTTAAAATGTACTATATACGAGTAAAAACCAAGGGATTATATGAATTCTACGGATCAAACTAAGAAATGTTGTGAGGAATGTAAAATGACTACTCATTATGAATAACGATGACATTTGAACAGGACTTTATGCATATGAGTTCCTCTGCTGTATTTAACAAACCACATCCTGTTTGTAAAATTTTAGGCCACTCTTCAGACACTACGAGTATGTACCCTATCTCACGAAAAACGAGCTAAATACTGGCTTCTAAGGATTGCGGTTTAACAGGATACACCAAAGACATACAATAAAATATATTATCTCGCTGCCCATATTACTGATCGATTTTGCAATGTAATGTTGCCGTTTCATCGAGTTCTTTGAAAGTCAATGGTGTCATGGGCATTACGACAAGTAGCATCATTCTGCTGGAACATCGTCTACATTTTCGAAAATTGAATGACCGATCATTATCCAATAACGTTAGATTTTGACTACAGTCCCAATCTCCGTCCTTTTTAAAAAAGTTAGGACTGAAGAGGTCACCAGTGTGAAGACCACATTAAACAGTACACTCATTAAGTCCCTTCAGAAGTTGTCTTACTCCAGAAACGACCATTTGGATTGTTGGCAAACCCATTAAGCCGAAAAGGAACCAAGTCACTGAACACGATTTCTGCAGCTGGATCTTTGGCGTGGGCAAAACTTTCCATACTGTTATGATGGACGGCGCTTTGATAATTCTGAATCTTTCGCCACACTTTTGCTCTCATCGGCTGCAGTTTCTTAATGAATCATGAATCAAAGATTATAGATAATGATGGTGAAACATCGTGACACTTCATAAGATCTCTAAATTGACATCATCGATTTGGAAAAAGCGCTGGAAATCTTATAAAAAGACGGCGTTAAGATCGTAAGATGAACCTTGGACATATATAAGAATGATACGTGATATGTAAGATGACGTGTGCATAGCAGAAATAACCGGAAAATTTGAGGTTAATGTTGGAATACACCAGGGCAGTGTACAAGTCCTTTACTTTTCAATTAGCGCTTTTACGGGTCTGGAACGACTCCTCTTTTTTTGGCTCATGTTAGCGCTTCTATAGGGCAATTCTTAATAATTGAATGAAGGCGCTTGCAGATAATACGCTACATATTAGTCGTACTGAGATCAAAAATCGTTTTCTCAAACCCACAAACCCCACTACTTACTTACTTAAGGTGGCGCTTCAGTCCGGCGTGGATCTGGACCTCAACTACCAAGCATCTCCAGGTCTGAAGCGTGCGGCACCTTAGTCGCGGTCTTTCTATACCTTCCTATACTGTTCCGCTTTTCGGAACGGAGCGAAATTTTAATGTTCGACATAGCACTTTTCTAGTCAATCGCCTTCTTAGCTCAAAGAACCAGATAAAAGAAGAGTCATTCTTCGTTTGATCTCAGCACTGGTGTTGTTGTCTGAATTGATAGAGGAGCCAAGGTAGACAAAGTCCTTAACTACATCAAAGTTTTATCTATATATCTATTATTATATCGAGGATGACGTTCTGTCCTTTATACTTGACCTTAGTCACATTGACCATTAAACCCATCTTCACCGGTTATGTCTCAATACTCACGAATGCGCAACTGACATCACACTGCTGTCTTCCGATTATTTCAATACCATGTCTTTGTGCCTTTTATTCTTTCAAGAATGATGTTAAGGAAATCGCATGACAGAACATCGCCTTGTCTAAATCCTTATTTGACATCAAATGTTTGGTGAGTTCTTTATCGACCTTGATAGAACAGCGTGCATTCTTCATCGTCATCCTGCCCAAACAAACGAGTTTAGCAGAGATGCCAAAATTAGACCCTGCTCTACATAGCTCGTCTGTATAGATGCTGTAACACGCGGCCTTAAAATCGATGTTAAGAACCCCGACAAACAATGCTGAAGTTCCATTCATCAGGCATTCTTTCATCCAACCATATTATACAGATGAGTTGGTGTATGCTTCTTACCAAGTCATCGCCTGCCGCTTTAAAGAGCTCACCATAGATATAGTTATCTTCTCTTTATCCAGGTCGGGTGAATCGAATTGTTGGTATACACAGAAATTCTATTTTCAAATCCTCTTCTTCTCTACAGGCTTCGGTTCATAGTTTGTGTCAGTAAAACTTCCGAATTTCATTCCTGGAGTAACATCTCTCAATTTCTTCATGCCCCTTCTTTTTCCTTCTGAGAAACCGATGTCTCACCTCTTCTTCTTGCAGAGTTCGTGAGCAGCTCTTGTCCTTCTATGCATTGCCGTTGTGCATGCATCTTGTTTAGTTGTATTTGCTTGCCGGCACTCATCATCAAACCAGGGGTTTTGTGATGGTGAACGAGTAAAGCCCAGCACATCAGAGGTGGCATCTTTGATGACTTTTTGGCAATATTGTCACTGGTCTACGATACTTGATGCTAGCGGTATAGGACCTTTTAAGAGATTGAGGGTGATTCGATCGGAAAAGAATTTGGCGATCTCCTGCGATTGTAGCCATCTAACGCCAAACTTCCTCACAGTATTTACTTACCTTTGGGATGTTCGGGATATCCGAGTGACTACAACAAGGTAATCGTGCGAGTCGATCTTGGCTCCTCGGAACGTTCGGATATCCATAATACTGGAGCAGTGGCTTGTCACGATCGCAATATGGTTAATATGGTTGACGGTTGATTGATCAGGCGTTCTCCAAGTCTCCTTATGAACATCGAAAGGTTGGAGCCGCGTGCTAGCTACAACAATGCTTCGCCCCGCCACAATGTCGATTAGCCTGAATATGTTATCATAGGTCGTGTCGAACTGATAACATAATGATCTCCGATATTACTACCAGTACCATCTAGCTTTGCATAAAAGTCGCCGAGGACAATTTTAATGTCATAGCTAAGGCATTGCTCGTAAGTCATGTCCGGATTGAGCCCGTAACAGCTCTCATTGGTGTCATCATGTTGGCACATTTGGCTTTAATACGAATTGTTACAAGGCGCTCGTTATCATGACTTCTTGCTTAAGTCTGCCCGTAACAACGGATGCGCATCCATATAGGTACTTTTTTGGCATCGATAGTAGATGCCGCTGTTTTTTATTTTCTTTTTGTTCGTCCCATGGCATCGTATTTGTTTGATAGGGTCTGCGCTATTTGCTAGGCTGCACGTAGAATGTTAGATCCTTTAACAGTAGTTAATCCATTTGTAGTAGATCCGTTCTAATTCGATGTTTGTTGTTAATTCATAAATTAAGTTTATTTTTTCCATGGCTGAGGAGTTAGCTTTTTTTTTTTTTTTTTTAAATTAGCGCGCGCTTAAGAGTCAAGGTACTCTTAAAATTTTTGCACACATCGCGGAAGAAGGAAAGGAAGAGAGGTACCGATGTACGTTCATTTTAAATATTTGAAGGTTAGAATGATCAAGAAATAAGGAGCTCGGCAGGGCATTCCATAAGTGAGTTGTGCGGCTTGGGAAATAATCACGATATTTCAATGTAACGTTGGAAAGTGGGATTGAGGGTAAGCTGATGGGCAGACTGCTACTTTCAATTACCCGTGCCGTATGATAAATACACTACGACAGTGACCGAGTGAAAGCAACAGCACTTACGACTATAAGCGGAAGAGGTGGGGTACCCGCGCTGTGTAATATGCTTTCTTTCGTCTTCACTAATTTCTTTTTGATTATACACACGCGAGCGCGCGGTGGTTTTTGCGTTTACTTTCTTTTATACGGCGTGATTGTTGTTTTTTTTCTTTCTTTTTTTCGGCAGAAAAGAGAAGAGGAAAATTCAGGAGTGCACTAATTTCGATGCGCGACCTTTGTTGGTCGACTCGGCACAACCTTTAATCTGGAGGACCAGATCCATTATACCGTAGATATCTCTAGAACGATTAGTTAGACCGAAGGCAGTAACCCATTTGGGGATTTTAAGGGCTCATCCGTCAGGATCATTTTTCCAAGACCCTATCTCCGACCTTATCATCCTTACCAGCCTGAGCCTCAAATAGGTCGGTGTAGTCCAAATAAGGTCTTATTTGCTTAGAGGTCAACACAAACAAGTCTAAAGTTTTGTTCTTCCATAATGGTAATTCTTGTAAGAAAAATGGTCATGGCGGGGGAAGATCTGGGGAACGTAGCATAGTACAAGAATCTCCAGGTCGTTATAACACCACGACTATCCTTTAAAAAAAAACTAAGAGGCAAAGGCAGCAATTAACTTTAGCTGAACATATATATTTGGTAAAAGAGTTATTGCTTTAAGCACAAAATATAAAATTTACGACGCAGTAATGAAACTCGTTATGTGCTATGCAGCCTCAATTTTTGACCATCTACCAATATTAAGAAGTACAAAATCCGTTAAGGGACTTCATTAAAAAAAAGTTTTTGGGCTCCCGAAAAATATCAGAGACACCTGAAAACCAGTCTAGTGCCATCGCATATCTACACACTAAGGCAGCTGCACTTCTTGTACATTCTACAAATAAAAGCACTTCTAAGTCAGTGCCTTCCTCACATCGTTCTAATGTCATATCTCTTATCCCACAACCTCCAATTTTTCAGAGAATAGTTTCGTTTATGTATCTAACGTGGCATACATAACGCAATAATTTGGTATTAAGTCTACAGAATTTGTTGAAAAAGATGGATATACCCGAGCTGCGTACAGATTTAAAGCCTTACAAGAACCTCGTACTGGATGTTGCGGTATAATCGCGTATTTAATTCTTATATTGCAATCAAATCACGTTTACTACTACATACATATATATATTATAGACAAATATTAAATAATTTATTTAATAAGGCACCAATTCTTATCTATTTTAAATTTTGTAACACAACAAAAGCAGTATAAAAAGGAAATCTACAAAAAATTCTTTTATAATAAAACTTTACTCTACATTATGAAACGCACTCATTTCTTATCTGTTACTTAGTTACATAAAAGAAATAAGCACAACCCTGCTTTCTGACAGCTGTCATTTAATCACACCTATCTTCATTCACATTTATTTGAAATTACTCGTCAAGGCGGCAGCGGCTTCAGGTGCATACATATAAATTATTTGCGAAGTAAGATACCCGGCAGCATTGCTTGCAGAATTCAAATTCCCATTGGAAACAATTTATTAATTCAACAAAAAAAAAAGAACATATAAAATATGGAAATCAACGATGTTAATTTACAGCAATTGGCTGGATATTTGCAACAGACACTAAGCCCCGATCCGACTATCAGAAGACCAGGTAACCACTTAAAAAAAAAAAAAAAACTGCAATTCCAACTAAACACGTTTAATCCATTAATTTGATTGTTCAGCCGAGAAAATGCTGGAGTCCATTGAGGGAAATCAGAACTACGCCGTTTTGTTGCTGCATTTGATAGACAAACAAGATGCGGACATCACTATCAGAGTTGCCGGAGCGATTGCATTCAAAAACTACATCAAACGAAATTGGGTAGCTCATGAGGTAAGTTTTTCTGATTTAGTCAGAGAAGCGTCTGACTCATCTTTGCTCTATCTAACCTGCACAATCACGATTACATTGTATCGTGTAAATATTTTCCAAAACTAATTGTCGTCTGTATGTTCTTGTGATTAGGACACTGGCGGTCCTGATAATATACACGAGACCGATCGCAATGCCATCAAATCATTGATTGTAACACTCATGCTGCGCTCGCCGAACGCTTTGCAAAAGCAACTAAGTGATGCTGTGAGCATTATTGGGAAGTATGACTTCCCCAAGAAATGGCCGCAGCTAATCGATGAAATGGTGGACAAGTTCTCAACTGGTGATTTCAATGTAATAAATGGAGTTCTGCAAACAGCTCATTCTCTCTTCAAGCGCTACCGATACGAGTTCAAGTCGCAGTCACTGTGGGAGGAAATCAAATTAGTACTCGACCGACTGGCAAAGCCTCTCACAGAACTATTGCTGGCCACGATGAATCTGACCAAAGTTCACGAGAACAACGTTCAAGCCTTGAAAGTCATCTACGGCAGCTTGGTATTGGTCTGCAAGGTGTTCTACTCGTTGAACTCACAAGATCTGCCAGA
This sequence comes from Volucella inanis, assembly GCA_907269105.1. Taxonomy (NCBI): domain Eukaryota; kingdom Metazoa; phylum Arthropoda; class Insecta; order Diptera; family Syrphidae; genus Volucella; species Volucella inanis. The sequence goes on from OU026157.1 coordinate 79,045,106, forward strand.
GTACTTCGAGGATAACATGCAAACCTGGATGAATGCATTCCATGAGTTATTGATTGTCGATGTTCCACTTTTACATACCGGAGAAGATGAAGAAGCCGGTGTTCTGGAGCATTTGAGGTCGCAAATTTGTGAGAATCTCGGACTCTACGCACAAAAGTATGATGAGGAGTTTGGGACTTATATGCAACAGTTTGTCACCGATGTTTGGGAGCTGCTGGTCAAGACAGGAATTCAAACTAAATACGATGCTGTAAGTAGTTCGTGTGTGTGTTTATGCCCCGCATTTTAAACTTCTTTTCATTTTTAGTTGGTGTCAAATGCCTTGAAATTCCTGTCAGTAGTGGCTGAGCGGAATCACTATCGAAGCATTTTCGAGGATCCGAAAATTTTGGCCAACATCTGCGAGAGAGTGGTTATTCCAAATCTTGATTTCCGAATTTCAGACGAAGAACTATTCGAAGACAATCCAGATGAGTACATTCGGCGTGATATTGAGGGCTCAGACATTGAGACTCGTCGCCGAGCTGCATGTGACCTGGTCAAAACGCTCAGTCAAAATTTTGAGTTGAAAATTTTCGGCATTTTTGGACAGTACTTGGAGATTTTATTGGCAAAGTATGCAGAGAATCCGGCTGTAAATTGGAGAGCCAAGGATACGGCAATATATTTGGTAACATCGCTCGCATCCAGAGGAGGAACTCAGAAGCACGGCATCACGCAAGCGTCAGAACTTGTGCCCCTACCACAATTCTGTCAACAACATATCATGCTGGAGCTCGAAAGACCGAATGGTGAGTTGTCAAACTTATTTCTGCTCGGTTGATCGTTTAGTTCGATTTCTTTTATTTTTTTTCCTTAGTAAATGAATTGCCGGTTTTAAAGTCTGACGCCTTGAAATTTGTGATGATTTTCCGCAGCTTGTTGGGAACGCAAACGATTGTCGCATGTATTACCCATTTGATTCGACATCTACGAGCTGAGAGCGTTGTTGTGCATAGTTATGCTGCTTGTGCTATTGAGAAGATTTTAATAATGCGCGGAGATGACAATAAGCTTTTGTAAGTAAAATTAAAATGCCGTTGACACTTGGCTTAATATCATTCTCTTTTACAGAGTTTCCGCAGAAATATTGACTCCTTACGCAAACACCTTGCTCGAATCATTGTTTGCTGCTCTTCAGTTGCCCGGGTCGAATGAAAATGAATACGTTATGAAAGGTAAGTGTTAGTTGATTCAAATGGTAATCATTGTTGATTAAACGTCGAAGTTAACCCCTTATTATTCGGTGGACAGGAACCGAGTCTAATACCCTTCTCGCTCGGGATTCTTTCAAGTAAACTTTGAAACTGCTTGCATAACATCATCAATATGCCAAGTTTGTTGGTTGTATTATGTTGCAAATAATATTTATTACGAAGTATTACAAACTTTCAGACAACCGTTCATGCGTCCTGCATATGTTAGAAGCCCATCATATGAACTAGAAACAAACTAGAATTGGCTACAAAGTGCAAACCTTAAAGAATCAATCCAAATTATGAACCACAACCTAACTTAGAGTTTTCCACATTAAATACTTAGTAGCACAACTGAAAAGACTTCATTTGTATCAACACATCATCAAAGATACCTAAGCTGGCATTGAGCCCGCCATCTCAAGTGGCTTTGAGTGAGTATTATTGTGTTGTCGTCCATTCTAAACTTTTTTGGAGTACTTATGGTGGATACCACGTTACCTAAAACTAGAAAATTTAGTTCATCTGCTGCATGATGCACATTAGGTACCTATGACCGCTCCTTAACAGATTGGTGGCACATCTGTGTATACAATAGTATATACCGTAGATATTGACATATGCCATCTGCATATGCCTAGATGCATAGATGGTACTGAAAGAGCACTAGAGGCGATCCACGAATGGTGCGTGAGAAGTGATTTAAGTCAACCTACTGGTGCTGTCTGATGGCGTTGTTTTTTTTAGCTGACCTTACGTCCCTCGTCACTCGTTATTTAGGATTTAATTTTCTTCTATCTAGAACAATAAATCGGTGAGTTATGCCGACGATTTTTACGATAGTTATTAACTCAAAGTGGCCCCTATTTTTCGATTTTCCAAGTCGTTCTAGGTAATCCAAATCAGTTGATTTTCTCACACAAAGAAGCTTTCGATCAATTGTTCGCGATTTTAGGTCCATTTAGACCCATTTTGGACCCGTTTACGAAAATTGCCAGACATTGCTTTTTTGCATTATTTATTCAATCAAAATAAAAAACGCAAAATCTTTTCCTTCACAATGTTAAATATCAAAAAAAAAAATAGAACTCTGCGCAACCAATATTTATAATCCAAGTGATCTGAGTACCATAAGAGCAAGTTAGTCTGCTACTAAGAGTTCTGGGTTTAATGTTTACTTCTCACTAAAATGTGATAAGTCATGCTAAACTTCCGTTCTTCTTATCACAACAGCGTTTCTGGTTGTGATCGTGTGGGGTCATCGCAAGAAAGTCAGATCCCATTAACTATGTATTTTTTTTATTTTTTTTTTTATTCCCGCATTTACGGCCATATCTTTTGCCAGCATAATATGCAAAGTTCAGAACCAAAATTAAAAAGGTGACAGATTACAAACTGCCACAATGGTATTAATAGTATTTGAACAAGCAATGCGGTACCAAATGAGTTGCATATATTTAAGCTTGAAACAACACCGGTAATCTAGGAAACCTATCGGTTCTTTGCATTCATTTACCTTATCCAGAAGACGATTGGTCAGACTTTAAGACAATTCTTTATTCCCTAGTTGCAATTCCATATACCTTTCGTTGCGAAATTTTAAACAAATAAAAAAATTACATTAAATCTAGAGCGCGTCCTTATGTGAAAATTTCAACTTGCATGCGTTCAATCGATTTGTCAAATAAAAACAAATAATATTGTATAGACAGAGCTCTAGAAAAACATTAACAGTCTATACCAATAATTTCTCTGTGCATAGGTAAACGCCTAACTGTCTGTTATTTAACTCTTTTTGATCTTCGATAATTCTACCTCAGCAGCTATGTTCGCTTTCTAAAACAAATGCTCTCATTGTCGTCGTAACTTTTGCGAACTCGGCATAGCTTTTCATACGTTAAATCATTTGTGCAAGCCAGTTGTAATTGCAGTGTTTTGGTAGTTACTATGCCAATGCTATAGCAATATACGAAGCAGAATCTTTTGAAAAATCTGTTTTCAATCTGCGAAACATATATTGGGTCATATAAAAAGTCTTCGCGGTTTTTGTCACTAGATGGTGTTGGTGTCCATTTATCTGGAAACACTAATATGATTGTGTCAAACGAACACGTGTTTGAAATGTGACATGTCAGGCTACATTTTTTGTGAAGACAGCTGTGTAATTCGTTACTCTTGTTTAAAGTTATACTGATTTGAATACGAGTGAAATATCTGGAGAAATACGCTATGTGATGCTTTTTCACTATAAAAAAAAGGAAAAACGTTGCAAAAACATGCCGAAAAATTTGTGCAGTTTACGGTGAGAATGCTGTGAGCGAACGTCGGACTCAGGAGTGGTTTGTTCGATTCCGTTCCGGAAATTTCTGTTGCATACCCCGCAATGGTCGGCCTGTCACTGAAAAATTCGATGAAATTTTGCAACTGATGGAGCAAGACAGGCACGGAAGCTGTCTGGAGATAGCGGAGGCACTACCATATAGGAAACATCAACCGTATGACAGTTTGGAATTACCTAAAACGAGCAGGCTACTCAAAGAAGCTCGATGAAATTTAATTGACTGAATAACCATCAGTGAAACGCTACTGAAACGTAACGAAATGGAAGCATTTTTAAAGCGATTCATTACGGGTGCGAAAAAATGTATTAAATACGAGAACGCATGGATATTCGATCATGGTCAAAGGCCGGTGACCGAGAGGCCTTGATTGACGGCAAACAAAGTTATGCTGAGTGCTTGGTGGGATTGGAAGGGAACTGTCTATTATGAGCTTCTAGAACGTGGCGAATCTGCTAATTTGATCCTCTACAGTGCATAACTAAGCCGTTTAAATGAGCGACCAGAATTGGCCAAAAGGGTTGTCTTCCATCATGACAATGCTAGGCCAAATACATCTTTAATGACCTGGAGCAAATTGACGGAGCTTGGTTGGGAAGTTCTGATGCATCCCCCATATGGCCCGTACCTTGCACCCTTTGATTACCATTTGTTTTGGTTTTTGCAAAACTCTCTTGATGGTAAAAAATTGGCCGACCGAAGAGTCGCTGAAAATCACTTGGTCAATTTTTTCGGTGATTAACTACAGAAGTTCTACACCGATGGAATTATGAAGCTACCCGAAAATGGCAAAAGGTCATAGAAAATAATGGCCAATATGTACTTGATTGAAATTGACTTTGAATAAAGAATTTTTTTTTTTTTTTTCAAAAACGTACAAAAAAAAACCGCCGAGACTTTTTATATGACCCAATAGAAGAAGATAACGTGTTTTTTTTCGGTGCCCAACTGAGTTCACACTCTACATAACGTAAAAAAAATATCACGGCAATGCAATATGAGTACAGAAGTTACTGTGCTGTAGATCTACAATTGTCAATTCGGAGCCAATCACAACAGTTTGGCTTTTGTACGTCCACTATGTGGAAAATACCACAAAAATATTTGGACCTGCATTCATAAAAAATCCAGTTACTACAGGAAGTTTTCGTAAAGCTAAAAAACCATGGCTTGTAATGGGAGTTTACAGATTATATTCTTGAGCAGTTTGAAGTCAACTCTTATTTTTATTGAAAAATCCTGTTTAGTGACAAAGATCACTTTTGGCTCAATGGATTTCTGAACAAGTAAAATTTCGGTTTCTGGAGTGAGACAAACCCCGAGGAGACTCAAATACGCCCATAAAAGTGTATTGTTTGTTGTGATATTCACGCTGGTGAGCTCTCGTTACTTCACAGTGATCGCCGATTATTTCTTCAAAAATATGGGCGACATGGATCCGGGCAATATATTGTTTCAGCAGGATGGAGCTACGTGCCAATAAAACCACTAAAGGTTCGATTCAAGAACAATATATCGCGAAATGAATCAAATTAGCCACGGACATCGTGTAATTTGACTTGATAACTTATTGTGATGCCATGTAAAATTGTCGGTGTTTGCTGATAAACCGTTTCCTCCATACTTGTATACTTGAATTGCTTTTCAAACTTTAACCGAGCTCTCCTTATTCTTAAACTATATTTTGTGAACACTTTGTGCCAGTTTAATAATATTTCAAATTATTATATTGTAAATATTATTTAATTTATTTAATTCTCTTTTTTCAGCAATAATGCGGACCTTTAATACCCTGCAGGAAGCGACAATGCCGTACATGGCAGTTGCACTGCCACGACTCACAGAGATTCTCACACAAGTTGCGAAGAATCCCTCTAAACCACACTTTAATCACTATTTATTTGAAACTTTATCTTTAGCTATTCTGTAAGTATAATTTTGTGGAAACTAAATTTAGTTTTTGATTTTTATTAATACGTTTTCTTTCAGTATTGTTTGTAAGACTGAAGCAGCTGCAGTCAGTTCTTTTGAGGAAGCTCTATTCCCAGTGTTTCAAGGCATTCTGCAGCAAGACATTCTGGAATTTATGCCTTATGTATTTCAAATGCTCTCTTTACTATTAGAAATTCGAGAAGGAATCGGTTCCATTCCAGATCCTTATTGGGCACTCTTCCCATGTCTACTGGCACCGGCCCTTTGGGATAGACCTGGCAATGTCACACCACTAATTCGTCTGATTTGTGCTTTCATAAGACAGGGATCTATGCAAATAAGTTCTTTGGAAAAATTGGTAAGATATGTTGTTGTATCTTTCTCTTAGAAATATTGTTTTAAACTAAGATGTTACTCATCGTTTTGCAGAATGCTGTTCTGGGAGTATTTCAGAAAATGATTGCATCCAAAACGAATGACCACGAGGGATTTTATTTAATGCAAAATCTTTTAGCATATTATCCACTACCGGAGCTACAACAGAAAATGAGGCAAATATTCGCTCTTCTTTTCCAGCGGTTGTCTCTGTCAAAGACAACAAAATATGTTCGTGGTATAATTGTGTTTTTCTGTTACTATACCGCTAAATTAGGTGCACCATCGCTGGTTGAGCTTGTTGATCAAATTCAAACCGATATGTTTGGCATGGTAGTCGATCGGGTGTTTATTCCCGACATAGCAAAAGTTTGTTCCGAAATGGACCGGAAAATTGTAGCTGTTGGTATTTCTAAGATTTTAACTGAATGCCCTGCAATGTTGGGACAACCCTATATTCAACGTTGGTCACGTTTGTTACAAGCTTTGGTGGAAATGTTTGAGTTGCCACCAGATCAATCAACATATGATGGCGATCATTTTATAGAGGTAGATGATACCCCCGGGTACCAAGCTGCATTTTCACAGTTAAACTTTGCGCAACCGAAAAGCAAGGACTTTTTGGCTGATATTGCAGATGGAAGAAAGTTCCTAGCTCAGTCATTGGCTAATCTTATTCAGTCGAGACCCGAAGATGTACCCGGTTTAGTTGCCGCTTTGAATATTGATCACAAGGAAGCTCTGCAAAAGTATTGTCAAGAGGCTGGTGTTCGTATTGGTTAAATTTGTTTAATTTAATTCTGTCTATTTTTACATATACATACAATTCAAATGTTTATTTCAATTCTGTTATCCATAGTTTTCTTAAGTGCTTAATTTTTGTATTATCTTAAAACAAAACCAATAAATTTATTTAAAACAAGAAGACAAAAGTTGTATTCAATCAATTTTAATTATTTACTCAGCGCAGTATAATTACAAAAAAGAAAAGTAAATAAAATAAATAAACGAATGAATTATATCAGATATTACAACAGAAATGGTTGCGGCCTGAAAAAAGTCAGTGAATTTTGTGTTTTGAAGCCTATAATCAATGTCGTGGAAATTATGTTTTTATGTAAATTGATGCTTGTGTTGAGATGGCCAATGTCACAGACCTGTGCTAAAGGCAATGTTATTTTTTATTTATTTATTTTTTTGTTTTTCATGGGAAGATGAGAAATCTTCATGGACACTATAGGCCCGGAGCCTATAGTAGTGTGAGATTCTTACTCACTAAAAAACACCTCCTCATGCAAAACCACGACTGAGTTCACACTCAACAAGCAGCTCTTCTATCGCATTTTATTTTGTTTTTATAAGATATCCTGCAGGCGATTTTCCTTTGAAAATTCCTGTGTACTTTAGAAAAATTACGCGCTGCTAATCACCGCGCTAAATCGAGAGGCTTAGTCCTTTTCAGACGGCGCAATAAATTTGTTTCATCGAGGATCTGTTAAACAGAAATATTCGTATGACCTTGTAATAGATTATTATGTTTTCGCGCAAACATTTTCATTACGTTCTGAACGTTTTCGACTCCTAAGTCTGTGGATATCATCGCTTCTAATGTACCACGGCGCATTAACAATACCTTGAAGAACTTTGTTTTGGAATGTCTGTAATACATTCATGTTACTATTTTTAGTACAACCCCAAAGTTGTACACCATATGTCCAGATCGGTTTTAGCACTTGCTTGTATAAGCCAGTAAATATCTCTATATTTGATTTCAAGCTCTTCACGTTTTTTCTTGACGTGTGCTCTCCATTTTAGTTTAGCGTCGAGTGTCATACCGAGATATTTAGCCTCGTTCGCGTAAGGAATTCATACTGCGTTGATAAATACCGGTGGATTCTCAATTTTCTTGAGAGTGGAGTTTACGTGGACAGACTTGTTTTCATTAAGCGCGATTCGCCAAGTTTTTGTCCAATTGTTAGTCCGTGTAAGTGCACGTTGCAACTAAGCAGTTGCTTCTTCGACTGTTTTAGCCGTTGCCAAAATGGCAGTGTCATCAGCAAATGTGGCTAGGACAGTGTCGTCCGTTTGCGGTATAGCACGCGTAAAAAGCAAATATAGCAGAAGGCCAAGTACACTTCCTTGCGGCACCCCCGCCTTTATTGTCTTAAAAATGGAATATTCGTTTCCGTGTCTCACACGGAAGAGTCGGTCTTCCAGATATGAACCTAAAATACAAGACAATTGCTGGGGTAGGGCTTGTCGGAGTTTATATTTAAGACCTTCATGCCATACCTTATCAAAGGCTTGCGAAACGTCAAGGAATGCGCTTGAACAGACTAACTTACACTCGATTGCTCGTTCAATTACATCGGTTATTCGATGCACTTGGTCAACTGTAGAGTGTTGGCTTCTAAAGCCAAACTGATAATCAGGCAAGAGGGAATTTGTGTCGGTAATTGGTTTAAGACGATTAAGAAGGATTCGTTCGAAGACCTTCGATGTAATCGGGAGAAGCGATATTGGTTTATACGACTTGACTTCAGTCAGCGGTTTACCGGATTTCGGAACCATAATAACTTCGGCTACTTTCTAATCTAATGCTGGCATTTATAGATAGATAGATAGATATTGGGCTTAAGCGTGTCTATAACTTGTCTAAGTTCCCTAAGTGTAGCCTTTTCTACAGGAAAGTTTGTCGTCACGTCTAGAGTATTGACATTCTCTGGAAGCACTTCCCCGTCGAATGGTTTAAACGTTTCTGCAAGATGGTCGGCGAAAACATTAGTTTTTTCCTTATCTTCTTTCGCCCAGTCATCCTGGTTTCTTCTTATTAGCGAAACGTGTATTTGGGGCTTTCGAACACTTTTAACGACTCTCCATATGGAGTAGTTGGTATTATTATATTGAAGTCCTTGATCGATTTTTTCAACAAGTTACAGAGCTTATTGAAGAACGTTTTATCTTGTGGTGCCCGGGTTTCATGCCACTTTTTCTGCGCTCTTCGTTTCTTCCTTATCATTTCTCGGTACCCTATGCCGACTTTGGGAACTTTGTTCAATTCGGGGGAGTGTTCTTCCAGGCCGCTTGCTGTATGACTTCAACAACATCTATTCGGAAATCTTCCCAGTGAGTTTTGCTGTTAATTAATCTGGGTGGTCTTTGTTTCTTAACCAAGGATTCGCACAGTGAGAGGATAACTGGAGAATGATCGGAGGAAAGATCGAAGCCCTCTTCAACTTTGACGTAACTAGCGTTTACTCCTTTTCCGATAGAGAAGTCTATTAGATCGGGTGTTTTGGCAACATCCGAGGGCCAATATGTAGGCTTGTCTGTTGAGTAAAAATAGTAACCACATTCCATACCAGCCCTGTAAAGAGTTTTGCCTTTTTGAGAGATACATCTTGAGCCCCAAAAGGTGTGCTTCGCGTTAAAGTCGCCACCAATAATGAAGATTGGTCCAAGAGAGTTGAATAGGTCAATAAATTCTTGTTTTTCATTTTGGAGCGCGATTGGCAATAGATTGAGGATATATTAAAAGAGTAATTTTTATTTTTAGCGCGCACCACGGTCATTTGAAATTTGTCAAGTTCAATTATTGCTTCCAAAGTGTGTTCAATGCAATCTCTTATGAATAGGGATGACCCGCCTCTTGCGTTTCCCGATAGATGATGAGCTTGGTAGTCGCGGTAACCTTTTAGTTCCACGCGCGATTCTGTTGCCAGGTGAGTTTCAGAAATTAAACATATGTCAATTACTTTTTCCTGCATGAAAATATTTAGTTCATCAAGCCTTTTCTGTAGCCCGTTGGCATTCCACGCAAGTATATTGAGCTTCTTTGCCATAATTAGTTACAGAAATTGGCTTCGAACTTAAGAAGCCGTTCGACTATTATCTTATTTATTTTAGTCTGTTCTTCTAGTCGATCGAGAATTACTGATAACACATTTGAGGCAGGATCCGGTAATGTATAGTTAGTCATATTAACTCGAGCCGCTGTTTGCAATGTTATTGATCGTTGTATTCCTATAATTATTTGAAAGTGTATAACATGCAACGAATGTATAAAATTAACATAGAAGCTGTTTGACGAAAGTAACAGCTAAAGAATTGCAATTAGCCTTATTATCGCCGATTACATCGCAACAAAATGTTGGCAAGTGTAAAATCAGAATAATAGAAAATGTCAATTTGTAAAATCTCGATAAATTCAGAAAGGTAAAAACTGTTCCATAAATTCTTCGAGATGTGTGTATTTCTAACGCCATTTCATCTGACAAGCTCAGAAAAGTAATTACAAATGAAGCTGCCACATACAATACGTATTGGCCAGCAAATTCCACAAACGGCGTCATAATGCGAGGAAAATATCTACGATATAAGTGTACTTGTATTGTTGAAGTTTGCACGTTGCGTAGTTTTTTTTATTTAATTACAGCCTTATTATAAAGATAACGCGATACAGCAACCATAAGGGACAGAATAATTGTCCACTCGGCTTACCCGAGTACTATTTGAGTCTTTTTCAAAAAAAAAAGAAAAAAAAAAGACACTTAAACAAGGGTCTACTGCTGCTGTCTACCTAGTTAGTAGCTTGGCATATAACCTATTTAGGGTTTTGCATTTAAAATGCCTTCAAGGAGAAAACTTACCTTGGAGGAAAGGCAGAACGTGGTTTTTGAGCATCAAAAGCATAAAAATTACAGTATTGTCAGAATACTCCCAAGTTAGCCGTGAAAGAGTTGAAAAAATATAATTAAGAGCAGGGAAACTGCTACGTTGGTCGATGGTCGATAAACCCCGATCAGGCGTCTAAGAGTTACTTCAGGGTTAATTGTCCGTAAAATAAAAGAAAAACATGAAACATGAAGGAAAGACGGCTTTTGAGGAAAACGACTTCATGATGTCAAGCTAACAGGCTATGTTGCAAGGAGGAAACTATTGCTAATCAATGTACAAAAAAAAAAATCGCCGCCTGGAATTTGCCAAGAGAATATCAAAAACAAGCGCTGGAATATTGGAAAAGTTATTTTTAGCGACGAATCTAAATTTGAGATATTTGGAACGATTGAACGATATCTCAACCCCACAGTAAGACATGGTAGAATCTATGGAATCAAGAACTCTAAAACACTTGAAATATTGACAGTGGCATACAGTAAATCTGTTCTAAGTAAAAAAAAAATGTTTACAAGTGGTACAAACTCTTCCAAAATGGCCGAGAAGATGTCAATGACGAACTTTACTCTGGACGCCCCAGCACATTAACAAAAGATGATAACGTCGATGCTGTGGAGATAATTGTTTTGGAAAATCGTCGAACCACCATAAGAGAAGTTTTTGAGTATGTTGGTATATCAGTCTTCTCGTGTCATGCAATTTTTTCGGATGTTTTGGCATGTTTCGGACGTTTGTTTCGAAACTTCTTAGTTTTGATCAGAAGAACCGTCGATTTTTTGGCCCCATGGGACTTCTTCCTGTTCCCAAACTGAAGAGATCTATGAAATGGCGGAGATTTGCAACGATTGAGGAAATAAAAACGGCACCGCTGGAAAAGCTCAAGGCTATACCAAAAAGTGCTTATGAGAAGTGCTTCGTAGATTCTAAACATCGTTGGCACAAGTGTATCATATCTGAGGGAGATTACTTTGAAAGCTGACAACATTAATATTGATGAATAAATGATAGTTTTTTATACCTTACTTTTTGAACACACATATTTACATAAATTTCTTTTGAGCCTAGCTGGTAGAGCAACTTAATCTGCTCAAGTTTCTTCATGCTTTTCTTTGTATCACAAAAAATAAAATTCAGATGGTTTGGAAAATGATCTTTAAAACGTCGTCGAGAATTGGATCCCCAAATTTTAACATGTGATGAGGCTTAAATGTTTTTTTTTTTTTAAAAACATTCGTAATTCATTTTTAATTTTGGATTCTTCTCTTTTTCTTTAAGCTGCAGTTTATTTTAGGTTGGTAAAAACACAATATTTAAGAACTACTTTGTTAGGATATATGTATAAGGCGGGCAAAAGTAATGTCAATGGCGTCAACTGCCATTGTGCTTTGGCATTTATGTACTCGTATATTGTAGAATAAGTTGACAATAAGGAACGGAGCAATACACATCATATTTGACCAATTTCCGGTCTGATATTTTGTAGCGAAAAATTGATTGGCCCTAGTTTTTTGAGGGCGCCGACACGCCACCACCGTAACCGTTACCGGTGAGTGCTACAGATTGATGTTAAACGAGTTTTTTCTTTTTGCTACAAGTTGCTGAATTGGGTCTCGAGCATTGCCAATCCCAGCAGGACGGAGCAACCGCTCACACAATAAAGGAGATTTTGAATCACCAGTTTCACTGGCCGGCCGAACTTTTTTCTTTCGAGTTTTTTGAAATCTCGCATTTACCCCAGAAAACCGCAAACCTTGCATGTCTTTAAAACCGACATTGAAGAAATCACCAATTTGGAGCCAGATGTTTTGCGAGCAATAATTCAAAATGCTGTAAAACGCAACAATTCAGAAGGTAGTCATTTGTTCGTTACAATTTTTCAACTCACACCTTAAAATAAACTTTTCGTCAAAAAGACCCAATTTTTTCATTTCTAACAAAATGACAGTCAATTCACATTATGATATTACTTTTGCCCCATTTTGCTCGTAAGATCCAAACCGGACTTCTGAATGATCCTTCTTTAAATAAATACATTATGTCTCATATAATACAATCCCAAAATATAATTGATGGTATAGCTTATGGTATTTGCCAAGTTTGCGAAACTTAGTTACGTTGAACGGACAGCTTTATTTAAGATTACATTTTCAAAGAAGTCCTGCATTCGCTCATGATATTCCCATTGAATGATATAATTACTTATTCTTCGACTTCCCTCTCGAGCCTTTACTACAGCTTAGGCCTCAATTGATTTTGAGGCAAAGTTTTTCGTTAGAGCAGTACGTATCATATTGACATGTTTAATTTTGTGATTTCTAACAATCTAAAGATTGTAAAATCGTGAAAACGTGCATCTTTTTATATAGCGTATCAACGATGATTTCATATTCATTTTATTATCCCTGAAAATTAATTTTTCATTTATATTTCATACATACACACAAACATACATATTTTAAGTCTAAGCAATATTTTTAAATCATAGAAAAATAGTAGAGTTTTCGTAGTATTTTAACAATTACACGTTATTTAAATTTTCCTTATCTTTAGCAACTCAACCGACGTACCCACATATTTAAATTTTTCTTCGAGACCATAATTCTTTCTCATCATTTAGACATACCCATGTTTGGAATGGAGTTTTGGGCTTCAGAAAAAGTTCGAATACAGTTTCTCAACGAAAGTGACTGTTCTTTACGAGAAACCCTAGTGAGGTTTCTGAAACGTTTTCGAAACGCACGAATGCTTGTAAACAACGCCATCAAAAACGTATGTATTGTCCAAAAACAACAGTGTGGTGTGCAATTGCTACTCGAGTGATTATTATCCCTTATTTTTTTAACCAGCGAGAGACAGTCACCGCTGACGTGTACTGTCGAATGATCGAAGATTTGTTGGTACCGCAACTACAGTTGCTTCCCTGATTCAACAATAAAACACAATTTCAACAAGACCAGGTTACTCCACACACAATGGAGAAGTTGAGAGTAATTTATTTCAATAAATTAATCAACTAGTGCAGAAGACATTCAGACAATATTGTTTTCAAAACATAAAATCCCCATTGTAAGAGTCCATTAAGTGAAAGTCCTTTAGTAAAAGCATTTTAATTATTCTGCTTGCTTTTTTTTCGCTAAGCAACGGTGTAAAAAATATTAGCTTGCGCCTTCAAGCTGCACGTCTGCTTACAAATCATTTTCAGTGCATTCAAAGACTGGCAAGTGACAATAATGTTTTTACGAAGAAATTAAGAAATTACGAATGTTTTTTCCAAACTATCAAATTTTACTTGCATTCCACAAATATGCAATCCAAACTACATTCGCACAACGAAAACATTCGCGCAAATCTAATCTAAAAATTCTTGTGTTGTACTCACAGGTCGCCTTCTTTTTGCACTCCAGATCGAAAAAGTGACATAAAATTTCCCAATTTTCAGAAACAAAATTTTCTTCTGGTTTTCATTTCAGAAGCAAAATTTCTCTGCTGGATTCTATGTCAAAATGTACAAACACATATAAATATGTATAAACGGTCTTCCGCCATTTTGCCAAACAAAGAAACTGTGAAATTAAAATTTTACAATACAATAACAATTAACAATTTTGACAGCAAAGGCCGAAGAAGTTTTTAGTGTTCATTTTGAGTTCAAATAGCCCAACTTTCAGCGAGAAATTAATCGAAATGCCATAAACGAAAAAGTAGCTGTGAATGAAATGTCAAAATTTGCGAATATTCGCTCATTTTCGTTTTAAAAAAAAAATATTCGGATGCAAGGCAACTTCGCGCTAAATACGGTAGAAAAAATAAACTCAGCTGTGCAACTGCAAACGAGAAGAAAATAAGTGTCATACTATTATCACAACACAAATAAAAAATATTTCGCCAATGTAGACTGTTTTATTTTACTCCTGTGATCTATATGGATCGCGATTGATAATAAAACACGGCTGATATTTCATATTATACTGTGGAAACGTGGACGGTTAACAATCGTTTACAGTTGTACCAACTTTCAAGAATGAAAATGTAACCTAGGGAGAAAAAGCACGAACTAATTTTTGAATCACAAAAATTGATCTAGATCAAAAACAAGATCTTATGTTGTTGTAATGCATACAAATTAAGAACCAATACAGATACGGTTTTACTTGTATGAAATTAAATTAAAGAAAAAATTAAAACGATTAAAATAATGGGCTGTTAAAAGCAACTATCCATCCAAATACAGAGACAAAATATTTTTTATAGTAATCTCTCACAAACCTGTTGACTTAAGTCCTGTCCTGGCCCGTGTCGATTTAAGATTGATGAATTGTTCTGAACACATCCTAGGAGAACAGCAATATTCTCAGCTGTTCTTTTGGAACTTTGTGGCTCAGACACGCGTGCTTATCTGCGATAGAGCCTTCACTGGACGATAGATATATGTAGGGTTTTGATGGCATATTATTCAACCCAAAATTTCACATAAACTTCTAGTTGTCAAACTTATTGATGATTGACTTTGATAAAAAGTTTTTACATTTAAAACGCGTTTATTGATCGAATATTAGTAATAAGAGAAGATACTGTGTTCCATAAATAAGCTTCATAAGCCTTGAAGTCCGTTCATGTTTAGGCAGACATGCCATATTTCAGTGCGATACTGTCTTTAGTTTTGTTTTGACAGCTGATCGTCCGTTTGAGAGGCAAAACGGCGAAGGAAACAAAAGAAAAGTTGAATAAATATTATGGGGCTAATGCTCCGTCAGATTGCACCGTCAAATGTTGATTTCGAGAGTTTCGTGGTGGCCGCAAACTCCACTACCGATCAAGTCCGCAGCGGCAGGCCCTCCGATGAGGTTACAGAAGACAATGTCAAAAAAAAAAAAAAAATACATGAAATGGTGTTAGCTGACCGGAAAGTGAAGGTGCGCGAGCTAGTAGATACCACAGATTAGTATTGAGCACACACGCCATATTTTGGGCAATATTCTGCATATGAAAAAATTATCTTGCCGCTGGGTGCCGCGCATACTCACTCTTGACCAAAAACACGAACGCGAGAGAACTTCGAAAGAGTGTTTGGACTTGCTGATGCGGATTCGGGCGGACTTTTGGAGTCGATTGGTAACTGTTGAACACCAGAGAACAGAATAAGTGCCCGGCAATGGACTGAAGCCGGCACGAGTGCTCCGAAGCGGCTGAGGGAGGCTCGATGGGTCGGAAAGGTTATGGCGTCAGTTTTGTGGGATTGTCATGGCATACTCTTCGTAGATTGCATTATTGGAGCGAAATCGCTGAAAAACGGCCTCACATAAAGCGAAAAAAAAAAATTTGTTTTTGCAAGACCTTATTCCACCTAAGAAGAGACTATTATCTCTTCCCAAATCTCAAAAGATGGCTCATCAATAAAAAATTCAGTACTTTTCGGACGAGATCAAGAAGTTGGAAAATTGCTGGAAAAAGTGTATCAAACTAAAAGGGGACTCTATTGAATAAAATAAAAAAAAACATTAAAAAAATTTTCATTCCCAAAGAGGTTACTTTTCACCCCACCTAGTATATCATGCGGATTTGCTTAGAATATAAGATCACCCTATTTTAAAAATTCATAAAATTTCTTCCTCTTTTAAAAAAGTTCTTACGATTTTGCATAAGTCTTCAAGGTCTTTTTTTTATAGGATCTGAGTTTTTTAACTACTTATTTCGTAGACTTCGGAAAATGTAGTAGTCAGACGAGGTCATCACATCTGATGAAAACGGTGGATGAGATTGCGAAACTAGTGCAGTCGTTCGTGTTTGAATTAAGAGGCATAAAGAGGCAGCATAATCATAGTGATATTTCAAATGAACTACGGCTTATCGGTCTTTCAACAATATCATCCAACCGAAACAATATAAAAAATGTTAGACAGGATGCCTTGACTTGTGGTCAAGGAGGATACTTATGCGAAGCTAAGTAAACTAATTAGAAAATTGGGAACCTAAAAATAGGTTTTGTTCAATATATGTATATTATTTGCGTAGCGCACTCAAAAAAATATTTAAAAAAACAGTTAACCGCTTCTTTCGACAATAACTTATTTCATAGACTTTTTCGGTGGTAAATACAGTATCATGAATGCTTCACGGTATATCATTCATAACCTTACACTTACAAACAAATATAAACAAAATGATTACCAAAAAAAATGCTCTCTGAAATACGTATGCAGAAAATTTAATTGATAGCACTCCGTATCTTTGACTGTTCTTACATTAGCAATGACCTTGATAGTGTATTTTAAGGTCATTTAGATTAGAGCCCGCCCCAATAATCGATCATTTCTATTATTATTGTGTTTGCATATAAATTCATTCGATCTATAGTGGGTATTTATAAGATATGCATTTTTTGTTCCCGAAACAAGTTTAGTTTCTTTCCATCCTACGGAACATGTTTTTGATTGCGCAACAAATGTATACCATATATCGCAAACCAATTAAAATCATTTGTACGTATGACATGAATAGAACTTATCAAGTTTTCTTAAGTCTCATTTACTTTTGAAGACTAATTAACACTGTGCTACTTACCATATATACTATCTATATATACTACCATGTATACAAACGTATGCATAAAAAATACAAGAATATTTTTAAGTTTGTCACATTAAATCGTTCCCAGCGAAAATGAAATCAATCTGAAGTAGTTTTAATTACACATGTTTAAGTTACTTACCGCAGCTAAACCTTTTTCTATCAAAAGGCATATACTAATAGGAACAATTGAATCTATAATAAAAGTTCAAATAAAATTTAAATTTTAAAAAAAAACAAAGAAAACAAAAAGCACTTACAAGCCATAAGAATTAATGAAGGATGGCCAACCCCCTCATTCTTTCCACTAAGCACTATGTACCATTGCACTGGATTAATTCTAATTCCATATCTAAGAAATAATTAAAAATACGAGTACAATGCTTAATAAATTGATTTATTTAAAAAAATTATTATCTCAGTACTCACTTAATTAGATTTTCTAAGCATAGTCTAAATCCGCCTATAGTTAACAACAAGAAGCCCCAATTAACCAGGCCGGTAAAATTGTCAAATCCAGAACTCCACGAAAAAAGTGAATCCCTTGGTTTATGGCAACTAATAGTTTAAAGATTTTTTTTTAATAATTATATTCAGTATTTAATAAAATTGATCTCATTACGGTCGATCGGGCTGTAGTTTTCTCTGTTTCTCCTCTTTTGTGGAAATTTCCTCTGCGCGGGTTACACTTTGCGTACGCCGGTATCGCAATTTATTTTCCTCACTTTCAGAATTAGTCATGGTAAGGGAAGGTTTACTTTGCTTTAAGAAAAGGGGCATTCAACAAATAAATTAAAATGCCATTTATTAAAACTTCTAATTGTACAGGGATTTGTTAAAAATTAACTAAAAATTTTATTTTATACAATACGAGTACATATATCGGCACTCTGATTACTATGATATATAAAAGATAAATAATTTATAACGGCAATAACGAAGTACGAATTATAAATAAATTACAGATATCTTATCAACATATTTTAGATGTAGTAGTTCTTAGTAGGAATGCAAAACGCCAATAAAAACGAAAGCACTACCTAAAATTGTTGGTAAACAAAAGGAGACTACACATTTTTCGGCAAAATAGAATGTACATAGATTAATTGATATACGCGCATATTTTTTTTTTCTGTCTATATTTGGCAATACCTACATATAAAATATAATTTGTATCACAATAAAACATATCTAATAACTTACGGCAACTTTATAGGCAAAATCTAGCCTAATTGAAGGCAAAAACAAAAATAACGTACTCGTATTTGTCATGAAAATTTGCGTGAAATATGACTTAACACAATTGTCGCACAGACCAACTCATCATGATATGAATTGGTGTATTCATACATTATCAGCATAAAGACATATCAACTTGCTTGTGAATCATTTGCCATTGAAAGTAGACCTGCGGTTTAACAAATTTAAATAGACTTGACATAACATGTTGTTAGCCGAACTATTATATTATAATAAGGAAATTATTATGTTTACATATTTAACTTTCAAAAACACCGATACAAACGTCACAGATTGTATACCGCTCCTTATAAGGTTCTACCCCAGCTCGTAAAAATGAAAAAGTTAAGTGCACACTTGTGATTCTTGGGATATCAAGTTGGCTGAGATCCCTTTTTACTTTCCACCATCTAAGTTGAGGTATTCCTTTAGAATGGATTCGAATGGTTTTTTTCCGTCCACAGATCATAGCCATCGGAACCGATGCATTTTAAACCTTCTGACAAGGTTAATGATGATGTACAGTGCTTACAGTTCGTTGTTATATCTTCTTCTCTAATCTCCGTTTATGCAGACGCAACCGAAATTCAATTGAAGAACTTCTTTTCTCTTACGTAAAGTACCCAGGGCGGACTTTAATGGTAAGGACTTAAGGACTTATGTCTCTTATTTTTCACATATTTTTCAGTACAAAGAAGCAGCGATTGGAAAAAATGAATCTCTTCTTGAACTCAACGGTCGTTGTTTGAATTTAAAGAGAAGTCCAGTTAGATAAAATCTAGTTCCCTGTGGTCGCATGGTGTTCGAGTATTGGGTGTCCTTTCTTGTCGACAGCGTATATAGGGTGATTCATCGTGAGGTTTATAATGTAAAATAAAATACATAAATTTGAAAGTGAACTTAAAATTTTTATTATCGGTTAAAAGAACAATTCAATTTACTTTTTGATATTATGTATATGGTCTATAGAGAAGATCCAATTTTGGGCGACTCGTTCGAACATAGGGACTGGTATCTCGCGGATATCACGAGTAATATTGGCTTCCAAAGCGTCAATCGTAGCTGGCTTATTCCTGAAGACCTGACACTTTACGTATCCCCGGAGAAAATAGTCCAAAGGTGTGATATCGCACGATTTAGGCGACCAATTTATCGTAACAAAACGTGAAATTAAGTGCTCATCAAAATGATTTCTCAACAAGTCCATTGTTTCACGCGCTGTATGGCTCGTAGCGCCGTCTTGTTGAAGCCAGAGCTCATCGGGACCATGTGCTTGAATTTCAGGAAGCACATAGTCCGTTAACATGGCGTGATAACGGTCACCATTGACGGTAACATTCTTGTTTTGCCTAATTTTTGAAAAAATATGGACCAATGATTCCACCAGCCCAGAAACCACAACATATCGTTGTTTTTAATGGATGTAATGGTAGCTATTGGTGCTCTTCGGGTTGTTCATCAACCCAAATAAGGTAATTACGTTTATTAACGTATCCATTGAGCCAGAAATGGGCTTCATCACTGAACAAAATTTTATGACGCAAATTCAAGTCGCCTTGCTTTAATTCTTGCACAAGTTGAATTTGGACGCTTTTAGGCCGAGATCCTCACGTAAAATACGCCAAGCCAAGCTGCTGAGAATGACGATGAATCGATTCGTCACGGTCTTCGCGTATACTCTCTTTATACTCTCAGCTACAGCTGCTATGGTCTCTTCATTACGTGCTAGATGTGGTCCAACCGGTCGAATATCATCCACTAATGTAAACTGGGACTCAAATTTACGAAAGGTATTAGCAATCGTGGTTTCAATAGGTCGATTATACGCACCGTTAGTTCCTCGAATCGCACGAAAAACATTTTTCACAGTACGATGATTTTCGTAATACAGCTGAACAATTTGAAGACGCTATTGTAATGTTAGTCTTTCAATGATGACTTGCAAAACGATACCTAACAAAAATGACAAAGCAGTTTGATAGGAGTCACGCGTAATCTGTCAAAAAGAGCCTATTGAAAATCAAACTTCACGATGAATCACCCTATATATACTTGGTTCTACACTCATTAAGCACTTAATCTATTTTCTCGGCTTCGGCATCAGATATGCAGGAGACACTTCGCTGCTTATATAGACTATGGCAATGGACTGTGAGCTTTGCATCAACCTGGCAAAATCAAATGTCTTGGTGGTTTAATTAGACACTTTGCCATGCTACACAAATGGACGACTTTGACAGGGATTACAAAATTCAACATGGCTTAACGTGTATATAATATAGCTCGCCTCTATACTTGCTTCCATATCCGTCCATTATATCAGAAACTAAGTGATGGACATCGATTTGAAGCCTCTAAGTTTTTTGTAATATCTACCATAAGGTGAATTGTATATTTGGTCAAAAGTGGACTTACAAGACACGAAATACACATAAATGCACAAAAGTACATTTTAGATTGTTGATAAAGGAATGAAGGAATGAAAGAAATGTCCGAAGCTCAAATCATCCAAACAGGAACTGCTGCTGCTCTCTGATCTTTTTACTTGATATTATAAATTTCCATTCTTTTTATACCCGGCCTATCCTATCTCATCCAGTGCACGCCAGCGATACATCTTCACTTTGTAACGGTTTCGTGCCTCTGCTAATTGGTCGGCAACATCTGAACCGTTGTCCACTTTTCATTATCGGGGGTCGTCAACAGTAAGTCCATCCAAATCTACACAAATAGTGTAGATAGATAGCACACGTGATCTAACAGTTATCCTGACAGCACAACCCTCAACTTGAAATGGAACCTTCAGAGATCAGTGCGAGTAGCCCACTATATGGGGTTGAGTGCTGCCGTTGGTTCGCTTGAAACTCCTTCGTCACTATCTATTTTTCGAGAACCTAGCTTGATGACAAATTCTCATTTCATATGAGCTCCGAATATGTTGAAGTAACCCAAATGTGACCATCGCTGGATTAACGCACTCTACCCCGAACAACAGATGATCCAATGTTCATATGAGACCTATTCGTGTAGGGCTGCTTTATGACTCTGGTGTACATACTTTAATAAAACCACGGTAAAATCTTTCAAAGATATTTACACCTTTTTGCTCTGATGATATGTCATATATGGCATACTATACAGCGGCATCGATATAGTCAATAAATCTAACACCGAAGGAATATCTTAGTGTCAAACATGCTATGAGACCATTTCTAAAAATAAATTCACGGTCATCATCTTCGTATACTTTTCGTAGAGGAGAAATATCGTCACAAATAGCACGCTTTCTCACACCTCGACATCCACAAAGCGATCCAGCAGTCCCATAATAAAAAGAAACATATTCACTATATTGCGATAGACGCAATATATCGACGCTTTAGCATCATGAATGTTCAAACAAAACGCCACTATCTTCTTGTTGAAGGAAAGGTGCGAATACGGATATCTCGGACGCTAAAAAATCGAAGATGTACTCTAAGGAAATTTGACGTCGACCGACTACGATATCAAAATACTGCCTAAACATTTTCTGATTGAATTTTCCAAAATCTCCCGAAATGTCCTATAGTGTCAGGATAAAGTGCCAAACACCAATGGTGACATTTTTAGAAAGTCATAAGAAGCGTCGGAGCCACCATAATGAAACCACTGCTTTTACTATGAATGCCAGCAAGTGCATTTATTAAAATAAAAGGCGGCTTTGCAAAAAAGGATGAGAGTTAATCGCGAAGTCTGTGAGCATAAGAGACGGGCAGAATATAGAAAAGAAAAAAGAAAATAGTAAAGAAGGGCTCGATCGAAAGATGCATGAGAAAGTGCTACTGCAAAAATGATATGAAAGTGAAAAATACATGCCAAGGACACAAATCCCAAATAATTAGAAGCATTCAGAGACAAGAATGGAAAAGTATGTTACATAATAGTATAGTCACAGTCGTTGCAGAAAATCGGAAAAGATTACTTCTTCTTAACTGCAAAGATGACCGCCATTCCGCTGTCAGGCACAATAGAGCGTTCAACGTGAAAAATTATTAATAACAACTTCGTTCACCCGACCGAGAATAGGTCTAGATAGTAATATCTAAGATAAAGATCAATTAAGTTGCTGAATCAGACGTACCTCCCGTCGAGTTATTTATAAATAAAGGGGGTTTATTCAACAAGGAGCGTACACCAGTTAATCTAAAAAATACGGTCGGATGAAGGTTTGTCCGGAAAAATATGATTTTCCTCATTATCAACAAGAGGGCCCCTAAACTGCCCTAACCATAGAGCAATTAATTAATGTCCGTAGCATGGTGTACAATATTTAATCTACCGCACAATGTGAACCCTTGAAATCTCGTTAAGAAACAGATTGTAGAACAACTTCATTGTGAATGAATAAGCTAGCTTTGATAATGTATATCGTCGGATAATGATCCAAAAAGCAAGGGAGGTTCAAGTTTAGTCGAGTTTCGGAAAAGCAGAAATATCAGCAAACTCTTTGACAAATAGAGCGAACTGTAGAATAATTCTAAGGTCCGCAAATTTTTCTAACACCACAAGGGCAGTAGCAATGCAGATAAGAATGAGAAATGACCACAATGCCGTACGTCCTCGGATTGGGTCCTGGAAAACACGCATGCTGACGTTAATTTTTGCAAGAAAATTGTGTTTTATGATGAGACCCATTTCCGCATGCCAACGAAAGTCTACGAGTGGTTCAGGGGATGAAAATTAACTCAAAAAGAGTAACTTTTTGGTGCAGACTATGGACCAGAGTTGTCATAGGGTAGTATTGTACTTTTTCGAAAATGAGGCCGAAAACGCTATTGTGGTCAATGATGTGCGCTACCGAAACATGTTAAACATTTTTTTGTGGCCAGAGCTCGAAAATACGATTATGGATACGGACGACATCCAATTTCAACAGGATGGTACTACATGCCATTTAAGTCGCGTAATTTCGCATTTTGGAGACACCCATTGGTTGCCATGATCATGCGACTTAACACTGTTAGACTTCTTTCATTGGGGCTATGTAAAAATCAAGGTCCACGCGAAACATGCGCAAACAATTTAAGCTCTGAAAGCGAACACTGAAGCTGGAATCGCCGAGAGTCTAAACTATGTGAAAGAGTGATTGAAAACTTCGAGAATAATACTCATGTGTCTACTTTATACATCAATAAAGATTTCAGAGACATCTGAACAATTGTTGAGATTCTAAGCCTCTTGTTGAAACATCTTTACAACTCCTTTTCATTCTTTCGAAATCGGCGCTGAAATCAACTTAAAGATCGTGTGTGCCAATTTTCATTTTGTGAATTTTCCCAACCCTTGACACTGTGAATATTTGATCTATGGGATTTACCGAGTCTAAGGGTAAACTTTTGATGTCAAATCAGCTTGTTGGATTTAAGTCTTTCATATAGTACAGTCGCTAGGACCATATATAATTAGTTTTCGATACTTACGAGCATTAATCTTATTCCGCGTTAGTTGAGGCAGATCACACGATCATCGTTTTATACATTGTTCAGAGAACTTTTAGATTTTTGTTTGAAGCTGACACAATCCACTTCTCGAAGTTTTGCTGTTTTTTAGACGCTCGAAACTTTTTAAAAAAGTTTTGGTGTTTTTGTCATCTAGTTATGTCACCTCAAAATGTTCGTGTTTAAGTTCTTCTGCCTCAATTTTCTTTTTAGTGTATTGTTTCCTTACAGCTCTCATAGTCATAGCTCGTAGTATTTCTCTGCGCTGTGTCGCTACACTACTGATTGTACCAAACTTTTCAGTCAACTAGCTATTTGGCGGTACGCATAGAGTGGGAGATGTAAATGTTTTATTCACTTAAGTCACCAAGCTGTTTAACGCCCTGATCAAGCTGAAGTGAGAGTTGATTGGGTAGTTCCCGGGTTTATTATGTAACTACAGCTCTTCGATTTCGAGCTTTAACGTTGTGTATTTACACACGATTTTAAATGTACTGAAGCGTATGTGAAATTTAGCTGTAACGAGATGGGGGTTCAAATCCATATGGGTAAAACGGATCGTGCTGAGATCCAGCACACTGTAAGAAAGCCTTCTACTAATCATGATGTAATCAATCTGAGAGCGGGTTCGCTAAACCTGCTGCTACGAAACGACTATGTAACGCACCGCGGTAAAGTCGATCAACTTCATTCATTCCATTGTCTGATGTTTCATTGTGAAGGCTGAGTTTTCCAACAGTTGAGCCAAAGACACATTCCATATCCAGTCTGGAGAAGGCACAATATTAATACCATGATAGAGACAACGGTCATACACTTGTTCGGGGTGTGTGTAGAGCATCATTGAAATCATTACGTTAAACATCTTTAATAGTATTTGAAGTACGGTTAGCCCTTTATTTATGTTTTGAACCTGGAATAAGGTGTAGCATTCCCCACTAAAAATCTTTTTCCGAATATATGCATCGTCAAATGGATGTAAAGTAGCAGAGATCGATAAAAATAGATCGAATGCCACAACATGCAATCTGACATGATATATCTGGCTCAAGCCAATACAAAAAATCTTCTACGGACAGACTTTGCAGTAGCTGTATAAAGCTATGTACTCGTAATTGCCCTGACGAGCTTTCATATGTATTTTATAAGATATAATAAAAACAAAGACATAACTTAGATACAAAAAGGGTTTTTAAAAAGCGTTCACCATAGATTTAGGCGTGACGCTCAAGTAACACTTAGTTAAGTGCGGTTTGCTAAGAGCTGGCGTAACTTGTATTATTCCATTGTTATTATTCCATTGAAACATGCGTTGGAAAGCTACTGTCATTGTACGTCAAATATGTTGAACTTTCTGCCTGAAAAAGTGTTTTTGCGGGTAGTTCTTCTTCATTACTTTAATATGAAGAAAACTGCTGTCGAAAGTCATCGTATTTTGGTGGAAGTTTATGGTGAACATGCGCTAGCTGAGCGAACGTGCCAAAAGTGGTTTGCATGATTTTAAAGTGGTGATTTTGGCTTGGAAGACAATGAACGTCCTGGGCAGCCAAAAGAGTTTGAAGATGAAGAACTGGAAGCATTACTCTATGAAGATTGTTGCCAAACACAAGAAGAGGTCGCAGAATCTTTGGGTGTTACTCAAGCAGCCATTTTAAAACGTTTAAAAGCAGCTGGATATATTCAAAAGCAAGGAAATTGGGTTCCACATGAACTCAAGCTGAGAGACGTCGAAAGGTGGTTTTGCATGTCCGAAATGCTGCTGGAACACCACAAAAGGAAGTCATTTTTGCATCGGATTGTTACTGGTGATGAAAAACGGATCCATTACGCCAGCCCCAAGCGCAAAAAATCATATGTGAAACTCGGCCAACCAGCCAAATCAACGGCAAAGCCGAATATCCATGGCGCGAAGGTAATGTATTTGGTGGGATCAGATGGATGTGCTGTATTATGAACTGCTAAAACTTGGTGAAACCATCAATGGACAACGCTACCGAACACAATTAATCCGTTTGAAGAGAGCAGTAGCCGAAAAACGCCCGGTATATGCGACCAGACACGAGGCAATAATTTTCCATCATGACAACGCTCGGCCCCACGTTGCTATTCCGGTTAAGAACTATTTGGAAAACAGTGGATGGGAGGTCTTACCCCACCCGCCTTATAGCCCAGACCTTGTCCCTTGTGACTACCATTTGTTCCGGTCTATGCAGAACGCCCTCACTGAAATACGGTTCACATCAGAGCAGAATATCAAAAATTGGCTTGATTCATTCTTGGCTGCCAAGCCGGCGCAGTTATATTGGGATGGGATCCACAAATTGCCAGAAAGATGGGAAAAAGTCATAGCTTCAGATGGGCAATACTTTGAATAATATTATTGTACATGTTTTTCTTAAATAAACGTTCAAATTTTGAAAAAAAAGCCGCACGAATTAAAATATATACCCAATAACATATAACCCTTAAAATGTAATTCCAATCATATCGTATTTTTTTTTTTTCATAATATCTACAGGAATGTCTAAACCGGAGCTGCTTTATGCGTAAAAAAAATCTCATCTTTAACTTCACAAGAAATATTAAGAGATTGACAATGGTAGTCAGACACTTCAAATAAAAACTTAACTTGTTTCATAAATATTAATCAACGGTCAAAGTAAACAGTAGCATGAGTTAAAAACCAATATTTATTTTCTTAATTACATAACTGTTATTACTTAGTACAGAGTTCTTTGGATAATTAAATTGTTAGTACTTTTTTCAAGAGAGAGAGTTATTTTGTTTTTCGCATCATCTACTCGTTGTCATATAGAATCAACATATTTTTGGACAGCACAACCTGCAAAAAAAAACATTACGCAAATGCTTTATTCCATTTAATGACCTAAATAGACAGAATACATAACGTAATTAATTGAAATTCGTGAATTATATTTTTACTTTTTTATGAGAAGATTAATTTTTCTATGCAGGCACTTAGTTACGGGACAAAAATTAAGTTTTAGTGATTTCGTGACTAATCTCCAATTGTAGGTCTCTGAACCTCCGATCTGTTATTGATATCTAGATCACTGATAGTTCAAAAACTGGATTAAACCCGTTCTTAATTTTAATGTTCATGACCAAGGAATTAGCTTACCTCCTATGGGGTACAACTACTTCTATCTGGAAAACCTTCTGCATTTTGGTTAAAAATGCTGCATGTGCAACCTTTTTTCCAGAGTGGTCAAATACGTCGCTGTTTCCCGCCGCAAATTAATTCAAGTTGTGAGGAGTAATAGAGTGGCAGTTTTTTGCTAGCTGATGACAATAATTACATTTTTTTTTAAATCGTCACAAGACCAGATGAATTAGATATCTTAAATATATAGATATCTAAAGCGTAAAACTTGCGCTAGAATTCTTCAACTTTCTGCAAGAACTTCTTTGCTCTTATCATATTGATTCATGTAAAGGTTAATTAATTGGTTTCATACGGGGATACAGGACCACGGAGGGCAAGAAATTTATTACAAATACCGTGAAGAAATTAGACGACGCACGGATGGCTATAAAAAACACCATTATCACTTAACCTCTCACGAAACCCAGCATCAAATATAGAAAATCAGTTGCACTACTGCATGTAGTCTTTTAGAAATGCTGCTTTTGACGTGTTGGCTTTTATATGGGGAGCAAGTGCAGCAAAACCCGGCATAAAAGACAAAGATCAACCCACGGGCTCATTGAGCAAACAAAAAGTAAAGAACATTGACTTACCAAAAAGAAAAATTGGATCGCAAAAACGGGTCATCGGGGGTATTAAGAGGTGGCACAGCCGATTTGATTTTTGGAAGTTTTATCAAAAGGTAGTGAAGAAAACATGCCAATGATTCAAATCCTGATCATTAGTATGCCAACGATGATACCAATAGGTAGTGTACTTACAGTTTTTACCATGAATATACTAAAGACTATTTAATGGTCAAGACGAATAATCCACATAATATAGACGATAACAGACACTAATTCCGCCTAGCAGAACAACACGAGGCGAAGACTCTTTTAAGTGTACCAATAATGTTATGTAAACGCGTGAAGCATTGTTCCATATCAGTGCATCAAATCTTCACTTAGATTTATTTAAAAAAAAAAAATCTCTAGAGTTCCATATCGATACCCTACACTTGTTTATCGATTTTAAGACGTAGATAAATTGCTATGTCCAACGTCGGTATTTCGGAAATGACAATGGAAACAAACCTTTGACGTCAAAAGTGGATAAGGTTAAGGCGATACACTGTGATGTACAGTTTTAGCCTTAATTTAAAACCCCTGAGTATCCAGCGCCTATGATCGTGGATGAATCCCTGGACTCACCATTTTTCGTCTCAGAACTAGAAGTTGCAATCGAGAACTCGAAGAAAAATAAAGCACCAGGAATCGACTCTATTCCGTTTGAAATCTACAAAAATTGCTCCTCGAAATTTTTATTGGCTCTTACATAAGAATTTAGTAGAATATTTTCAACTGCTGATGTGCCCGAATGCTTTCAGAAAGCGATCATTTTTGATGTGATGCAAACTACAGAGGAATATCTTTCTTAAACACATCTGTTAAGTTGTTTGCTACTTTGCTTTTCAATTGAATCACGAAGTGGGTTGAAAGTAACAAAGTTTTAAAAGAATTTCAAGCTGGTTTTCGAAAAAACTTTCCTACTATTGATCAAATATTCACACTGGTTAACATTGCGGAGATATACAAAATAAAACGCAAAAAATAGTACGCTTTCTTTGCTTCTTTTCTCGCAAGAAGCGCTTTTCTACATATAAGCTATATAGGTACGGAATTTCGTCACAAGTCGTTAATGTTTTAAGATCTAGCTTTTAAGAGCAATAATAGGTCATGTGTGTGGAATGGTGCCCATCTATCGAAGGAATTTGAAGTCTCAATGGGTGTCAAACAAGGTTGCGTGCTTAGCACATTGCTGTTTACCCTGCATATAAATGATATAACGGATGATAGGGGTGGAATAGATCTCTGTGGAATCAATATTCCGGCGCTGATGTTTGCAGATGTTATCGTTTTTCTTGCAGATACAGTAGATACTATGCAGTTAATGATCAACAGGCTAGATACCTACAGCAAAACGTGAAATTTAACCGTTAATCTAGATAAATCAAAGATGATCGTATTTAGAGATGGTGTAGAAAGATACGCTTGAAGTCTCACAATGAAGGTTTCAAAACAACAAGATTGACATAGTTAAGCAGTATAAGTATCTTGGAGTGTTAGTTACACCGAACCTAAACATGAAAAACCATTTTAAAGTTAAGCTTGCAGAAACTAAAAGGGCCATATGTACTGTTTGGTTAAACACATTTTCCACACCTCGAAAGTGAAAATATTCCGTGCTATAGCCTCTTCCATTCTACTGTATGCAACGCAAGTCTGGGGTTACCGCGGATTTTTAAACTCCCGAGTAGTTCGCCTGAACTTGGAGACTGGAATGTCACCTCTGTTCCTGAATACTCTTAAAATGCACTTGAATTATGTTCTTGAACTTAATGCAATGAGCCAGGAAAGAATTCCAAAATTGATACTCGCGTAAATGGTAACATACCTATTAGATGAAATGTGTTCAAGAGTGAGAAATACTAGGGGCGGAAAGCGTTATAACTTTATTTTCACACCAAACGAGGAGCAGGAATCGCTAAAACAATATGTAAACATGCTATATCTGAATACTAGTCACTAGCATTTACGACAAACTTATAAATGAAGCTCAGTCATCTCAATATAGAGATTACTACAGCAAGATGTATCATTATCTGCAGGAAAGGACGTATTTTTTGAACAGCTACTCGGTGGATAAAATAAGTATTATCTTCAAACTATGAGGCGAACTTTTAAATCTTTATTTTATACCGCACTGCCCTTAGCTTCGTATTTTATGCGAGTTGTGCAATCTCAGGGAACGCGAGAATGTGTTGCACTTCATTGCGAAATGCCCCATACTCAAAGAATTCCGCAGAAATTTCTTCGGTGCTCAAGCACTTGGATAGAGAAAACAATCCATATCTTGAATGGTGGCAGAGGTTGGGACCTACTCTATAAGTACACAGTGAACGCATTACGCTTCAGGAACTGCATAATCGAAGGAAGTTTTTTAAGTATTTACAAACGCTATCTTTTTAATTTATGTATGTACGTTTATGCCAATCTGGTAGACGGTTTATAAAAGGCCAAACCATATAGCCTAAGTACTTTTGTTTATTTATTTTTTTTTTTCAAATAAATATAGTCGTTTAAACAAAAAAACAAAAAAAAAAAAAAAAAAAAAAAAAAAAAAAAAAAAAAAATTTTTAAAACCACCTCACAAGGTAATATCAGCGAAACAAACTTTTTAAATCGGTGCAGTCACTTGCATTTGCTAATGATATGACATCATAGGGAGAATACAAAGGTTTAAAATAAATAGATAGAGTAGGTTATGTATCAAGAGGGAAAAAAACAAGTATTAACATATATGCTGTCATAAAGAAATGTTATAACGAGTGATTTCGTTTTTTAATTGATCGATCGATGTGGTTCGCCGTCTTGCTGGAACTACATGTCGACCAGGTTCAGCTTGTGAATTTTGATCTAAAAAACTGTAACTTTGAAAAAATATGGGCCAATGAATCCGCTAGACCATAAACCACACCAAACAGTGCATTTTTCCAGGTGCATTGGCAGCTTTTATATTGCCTGAGGTTGCTCATCGTACCAAAAATGGCAGTTTTGTTTAATAACATACCCATTCAACCAGAAATTAGCTTCGTCGCTGAAGGCAATTTTTCGGTAAAAAAGCGGATCTTTCCTCCAGTACACTCACCGAAAATTCGACACTGTGGTAGGTCGTTCCGCTTTAGTTCTTGCGCGAGCTATTGTGTAAGGTTTTAGAACAAGATTTTTGCGTAAAATCTTCCACATAATCGAGTTACACAATCAAAATTGCACCAAACGGCGATGAATGGACAAATCACGGTCTTTATTAACACTAGCGGATACAGCAGCAATATTGTCCTCCGTACGCACTCTACGCATACGTGTAGGTGGCTTGATGTCCAATAGCTTGAAATTTGGTCACTATGACAACCGTAAAATGGTCGAAGTTCGCGAGAAACTTATTTCGCAGAGCACGAATTTTGATAACAAAGTTCAATAATTTGTAAGCGTTGTTCCATGATGAAATGGCAATGCTAACTGATCATGTTTGACTTTGACACATGTCATGAATCACGCGTGAGCTGTCAAAAATAGAACACCGTAAAATAAATTCACCCTTTACAACCTTGTCAGTGTCAATTTGGAAGTTGTACAAGATTTAATTTACAAAGGCATCAGTACAGAAATCCAAAAAACAATCGTTCTAATCAATCGTTGCTTCTTTGAGCTAAGGATTTAATTGTGTAGCTAATCGGATTGACCAAGCTGGCTTTTTATAAAACCCTAATTATTCCAGTTCTACTAAACGGGGTGGTTGGGTGCTGTAAGAATAGAGTAGGCGCTGAGAGGTGTCAACTTGGCGATGCCCAGTGCTGTAACTGTTTCTACACATCAATTCTGCTTATTTTATCCCAAGTGGTCAGGTACTGATCAAAGTCCATCCGGACTCGACTTGCCAAATTTATAAAGGGGAGTGCTTACCAGCAGACAAAAATAGCAACACTATAAACGGGAGAGCGGGTGAATTACCCAGATGGAATCAACGGTGAAGTGAAATTCCAGAATTAAGCAAACAATACCTAATCCAAGCTCAGACCGGTAAGGATTTTCGAGACTAAGTCAGGGTTTTCGAAAAAATATGGTTGCGGATGAGCCCTTAACATTCTCGAACGGGATACTGGCTTCAATCTAACCGACTTCTCACCCTAGGGGTATCTATATTGGAACTAGTCCTCCAGGTTGGGGCAAGTGCTGTCGAGGTTACTGCTCTGCCTTGTAACAAAAACCCCCACGAAAGAACAATAATCCTGGGATACGGACGATTTTTTTATTTTTAAGAACTTAACACATCATTTGAGTTTGTAATCGTTTCTCCCCAAGAATACCATATTTGTACCTTTTTTGTTTTTCTTAAATTTGTACAGAATTCGTCAGTAGAAAGATATACTATTGTAAATCACACAGAACAGACATCCTTATTTCCTCGTGCGTCTTCGCACGAGATATCAAAATAATGCGTTGATCAGCGCCCTTCGGGAAGTACAAGTACCACCACCAGTAACAGATTCGAAGTCGTGTGTAAGGCACGAACTTCTCCTTTGGTGAAGGGTCGAAGCCTACCCAATACCTCAGCCATTCTGTGGGTCATGGCACCCTGTTGCTGTGCAACTCCACATCGAAAAGACCAATCAGTTCCATAGATATCAACCATGAGATGTCCAAGCACCATTTGGTCTTATCTCCCCGCGACTTTGAGTATAAACCGACAGCCACCACGATACTCCCACAAGGGCGTTAACTCCTAGTTCTGGCCGGAGCCATAGTTCCGAGGTCTCCTGATCTCCCGTGGTACCAGAATATAGCTTCCGGTTGAGCTTCGGATTTGTACGTGGAATAATAGGTACTTTAATAGGTCACATATAACCGAACTACATCTACAAAGAATATATTACCGCCATCCAAGTCTTATATAGGCGAAAGCCCCACAGATGAGAAAGTTGGCGACACCAAAGATAGCTTCTACGAGCTGTTTGACAAGACAAAGCTAGGAGAGGGGGCATCGTTGGTAGTACTGTTGGAAAGTATAGCCTACGCGATACCACCTCCGATAACTGATTTATTCTATTCGGCTTTGCGGCAGGGTGAAACATAGTCGTTCCTTGCACGCAGTTTCCGCATATCGATGTTCATAGGGGGACTTGGAGGTCTCCTGATCAATCAACCGTCAGGCAAAATGACCACATTGAAATCGACACAAGACTCTCCTCAAGCATTATGGATACCCGAAGGTTCCGAGGGACCAACATTGACTCGGACCATTACCTTGTTGTAGCCAAAGTACGGTTGCGGATATCCCAAACATAGCAAAGACACGCTAATACTGTAAAGAAGTTTAACTTCGGACGGATATCGTTTCGATCGAGTCTACCCTAATCACTTAAAAGGTCCTAATATATGTCGCCAGCATCAAGACCAATGGAAACATTCCCTAAAAAAAAAACCGCCTCTGATGTGCTGGTTTCACTTGGTCAAACCCAAACTCCAGGGTTGACAACGAATGCCTGACAGCTAAGCAAAAAGCAAACAAAGTGGTGCTGTTTAGAAAGACAAGATTTGCTCACCAACACTACGGACAGAAAAAAAAGGAGCATGATAAGCGCGCGGTCAAACAAATTGAGAGATGCTACTCCAGCAATGAGATTTGGAAGCTTTACCAAATGGTAAAGAAAAACATGGCACTGACATAAGCTCTCAACCGAAGCCTGTAGAGACGAACAAGGAAACAACGTAGTAGACTCGCAGTCGATGCTAAGGATTGGAATAGAGCATTTCTGACTGTATAAGGGCGATGACGAACCAAATATTGCTGTCAGGCAAAATTAACCTTCCAAACTGGACAACGACTCCATCTACTTGACCCGTATGAAGTGAAGACAGCCATATCCAAGCTTAAGTCCAACAAAGCTGGTGGAGCAGACGGCCTAGCTGTCGGACGAAAGTATGCCCGATAGATGGAACCTTAACATTGTCCGATCCCCAAGAAAGGCAACCCTATAATCTGCGCAAACTACAGAAACATCAGTCTTCTTAACATCTCCTACAAGACCCTATCTACCATATTGTGTGAATGCCTGAAACCATCCGTCAACAAACTAATTGGTCCATATCAGTGTAGCTTTAGGCCAGAAAAGTTCACCATTGACTAAATATTCACACTACGGGAGATCTTGGAAAAAAAAAACCATAAGTTCCAATTTGATGCAAACCAGCAATTAATCGATTTCAAGGCCGTGTATGAGCGAGCAATTCTAGTTCTGGTATAAGAATACACGTTGCTCCATCAAAGTCGGTAAAGAAATCACCAAGACCTTTGATATCAAACAAAGGATTTAGATAAGACGACGCTCTGTCATGCGATTTCCTTAGACCTACATAAATAAGTCCTTAATAATCTCAGTCCTGCTCTATGACGCAGAGGCATGGACTTTATTTAACTCGCCATTTTTCGATAATTTTCTTTATATCTAAACCACAAACAGTGGTTTCCGCTTGTTTGCGATCGTGTGATTTGAACAGCGGAAAAACATGTTATGTTCAAATAATCGAGGATGTGCTGAGAGCAAGTGTGTTGCTGGGAGTCCATAAAATATAAATGTAAAATAAAACTCTTAAATTTAAAAGTGAACTTAAAATTTTTATTATCGGTTAAAAGAACAATTCATGGCATTAACCTTTTGAAAATGATATCATGTAAATGTTGGCAATGACTACGTCTAAAGTGGTCCATTCCGAAGGTCCAATTTTAGGCGACTCGTTCGAGCATAACGACTGGTATTTCGCGGAAAACAAAAGTAATGTTGGCTTCCAAAGCGTCAATCGTAGCTGGCTTATTCCTGAAGACCTGAGACTTTAAATATCTACAAAGAAAATAGTCCAAAGGTGTAATATCGCACGCTCTAGGCGGCCAATTTATCGTAACAAAACGTGAAATTAAGTGCTAATCAAAATGATTTCTCAACAAGTCCATTGTTTCACGCGCTGTATGGCTCGTAGCGCCGTCTTGTTGAAACCAGAGCTCACCGGGACTATGTGCTTAAATTTTAGGAAGCACATAGTCCGTTAACATGGCGCGATAACGGTCACCATTGACGGTAACATTCTTGTTTTGCCTCATTTTTGAAGAAATATGGACCAATGATTCCACCAGCCCATAAACCACAACATACCGTTGTTTTTAATGGATGTAATGGAAGCTCTTGGTACTCTTCGGGTTGCTCGTCAACTCAAATACGGCAATTTCGTTTATTAACGTATCCATTGAGTCAGAAATGGGCTTCATCACTAAACAAAATTTCACGATAAAACACCGGACTTTCATTGCGTTTGTCACGCGTGGCTCCTCTCAAACTGCTTTGCCATTTTTGTTCAGTATCGTTTGGCAAGTCATCATGAAGACTCACACCACAACAGCGTCTCCAAATTGTTCAGCTGTATTACGAAAATCAGCGTTCTGTTAGAAATGTTTTTCGTGCAATTCGAGGAACTTACGGTGCGCATAATCTACCTACTAAAACCACTATTGTCAATACCATTCGCAAAATTGAGTCCAAGTTTACATTAGTGGATGATACTCGACCGGTTAGACCACATCCAGCACGTAGTGAAGAGATTATAGCAACTGTAGCTGAGAGTGTGCGCGAAGACCGTGACGAATCGATTTGTCGTCGTTCTCAGCAGTTTGGCTTGGCGTATTCGACAACTTGGCGTATTTTACGTGAGGATCTCGGCCTAAAAGCGTACAAAATTCAACTTGTGCAATATGACTTGAATTTGCGTCATTTTTTCAGTGGATGGGCTATGGAAAAACTCAATGAAAATCCGGTGTTTTATCCTGAAATTTTGTTCAGTGATGAAGCCCATTTCTGGCTCAATGGATACGTTAAGAAACAAAATATGTGGGCTGATGAGCAACCCGAAGAGTACCAAGGGCTACCATTACATCCATTAAAAACAACGGTATGGTGTGGTTTATGATCTGGTGGAATTATTGGTCCATATTTCATCAAAAATCAGGCAAATCATAATGTTAACATCAAGATGGCGCTACGAGCCGTACATCGTGTGAAACAATGGACTTGTTGAGAAATCATTTAGGTGAGCATTTAATTTCACGTTTTGCTACAGTAAATTGGCCGCCTTGATTGTGCGATATCACACCTTTGGAGTATTTTCTCTGGGGTATGTAAAGTTTCAGGTCTTCAGGAATAAGCCAGCTACGATTGACATTTTGGAAGCTAACATTACTCGTGTTATCCGCGAGATATCAGTCGCTATGCTCAAACGAGTCGCCCAAAATTGGACCTTCCGAATGGAACACTTCAGACGTAGTCGTGGCCAACATTTACATGATATTATTTTCAAAAGGTAAATGCCATGAATTGTTCTTTTAACTGATAATAATTTTAAGTTCATCTTCAAATTTGTGTATTTTATTTTACATTATAAATCAAACCTCACGATGAATCACCCTTTATAAATGTGTACTCAAGAACTGTCAGACGTCGATTAAATGACAAAAATTGCATGGATGCATCGCACAAAAGAAAACCACTTGAAAAAAAATGTAAGCCAAAAAAAAAAAAAAAAAAAAACAGTGGAAAGATCACTTGGATAAAGTACTAAATTTTTGGAAAAATATACTTTATATTTTATACTAATCCAAGTTCTGTCGGTTTTTTTTTTTTTAATACCGCGCGCTAACCAAGGGGCTATGAATACCCTTTTACTGGCTTTTTCTCCACGGCGCGGGCGGGCGGTGTAGTAGTTTGAAACTCAGGTGTATTAGGTTTCGATATTTTTCAACCACCGTCCAGTGGTTGTCAAACTGGACGGGACGAGCTAGTACATTCTCCTCAACCAGTGGGTCTTACGTACGTGCTAGTTGTTAGTTCGTTACATTTAGGCCAGCCAGCACCACTCCAACATCAGTGTTATGCCTTCATGTCAGAGTTGACGCCGACGGGATTTTCATATGAATACAAATTCTATGAAAATACTTTTTCACAGAATTGCTTGGCACGGAGTCTATGCATATACCATTACACCACGGCCACACCGGTTTGGATTTGCGGGGAAAAATATGTGTTGCGTCTTCATATTAAGCAACATGAGCCAAGGTATACTATAATTAATTTGCCCAATAATTAAAGTCGACAAAAAATAAAAAAATAAATACTAACCAGCATGTCTATAAAGAAATTATTGTAATGCTACCATATGCCGAAGAGAATTTGGCAATATTGTGGAGCTTCATACCTGATATTGGTCCAAAGCATATTTCCTGGCCAGTAAAGATGTACTTAGAGCTTCAAAACACCAATGGCCTACTCAATCACATAATATTAACCTGATCGAACGATGTTGAGCATCATATTGAACAAAAAAAAAGCCAATAAAATTATTTTGCAACTATGGCAGGAAACTCAAAATGCATGGTAGCTATTCCAAAAGCACAATGAGAAGCTTAAGTAAAAAGTTTACGGAGAAGGAGTATCGCAGTCGTCAAAAATAAGAAATCTCCAGCAAAACACTGAAAAATGTAAATTGTTGACAAAGGTTAGTGGGGTAAATCAGACGTCTTTGGCTGAAATTGACAAATATGCTAAATTTGTATCCAAGCAATTTATTCATACTGGAATAGTTTTAAAATATTTTTGCCTACAGGAATTGCTTATTTATGTTACATAACTTCAAGAATTATTAGTACGTTACTTCTCAATAACATACTTAAGGGGGTATTCTACGAGTAGTCTATAAATTTGGAAAAATCTATTTTGTTTTCATACATATTTCCAAAGTTTAGACATTCAAGAAAATGCCCTTAAAAGGATTTTTCAAAATTTCAACTATTTTATGAGTTATAGCCATTTTTGTGACGCGGCGTCTGCTCCGGTCTGACCAGAGCAAAACGCGTTTTTCTCGAAACAACTTTTTTTCGAGTTGGCGTGCACGATATCTCAAGTTCTAATGAACATTTAAAATTAAATGTTCTGTGTTACTCTTTATTTTTTTTAATTAATTTAATTAAATTAAA
The DNA here is from genome assembly GCA_907269105.1 of Volucella inanis. NCBI lineage: Eukaryota > Metazoa > Arthropoda > Insecta > Diptera > Syrphidae > Volucella > Volucella inanis. The sequence continues at coordinate 79,082,736 of OU026157.1, forward strand.
TTTAATTTGTAATGTAGTCATAAAATGTCAATAAACAGAGATTCAAAAACCGCACAAAACTCATGCCTCTAGACTAGAATACCCCTTAATTTAAATAACATAACATAAATAAACTATATGAACTATGAACGAAGTGTGTTCAAAAAGTAGGTGACTTTTCATTTTTATAAAAAAAAAAAAATACTTATATATTCATCATTATTAATGTTGTCCCACATCCATGCCCAAAACATCCGAAAAAATTGCATGACACGAGCCGACCGATATGCCAACATCCTCAGCAACTTCTCTTATTGCAATTCGACGATTTTCGAAAGCAATTTTCTTTACAGCTTCGACGTTATCATTGTTGATGTGCTAGGGCGTCCAGAGCGAGGTTCCTCATTGGCACTTTCTCGGCCATCTTGGAAGAGCTTGTACCACTTGTAAATTATTTTTTTTCACTTAAAGACTCACCGTATGTCAACATTTCAGATTTTTTTTAGAGCACTTGATTCCATTTTTTACACAGAATTTGATGAAAAATCCTTTGCTCAATTTGCATTATAATTGAAAATCGCCGAGCACACTCAAACACGTCTGACCTTTCTATCTATCAAAAACAAACTAAGTATGCTATGTTATATACCCGAAAAATAATAGAAACTCAAGTTCTACTCGAGGTTCGAAGACGGGACCGAAAGTAAAATAATAAATTATCATATAATTTGATCACACAAGTGCAAAAAGGTCAGTAAACGAGTGTCATCCAGCGACAGCGATAAAATAACCTTAAAATCAAAAATAGGAAAATTCCAATACTTCTTTTGTTTAGCCAAATTTATGTTTCTGGAGAGGTGGTACTATTGGATTCCACATGTAATGCTCCAAAATTTATAAAAAACTGGTTCCAATTTGGAGACTTTTGTGTAATTGAAAAATGTAGATAATAAATTAATGGATATGACTAAATTTATTAGAAACTTTTTGGACAAAGCTATCTTTCTTTAAAATCAGCAAGTATATACAGGGTGCCCGTTAATTCGTCGAGAATAATTTGGGAAATGATTTTTGAGTATATTCTTTGAAAAAAATTGTTCTACAGTAAGGGTGTACCTCCAATGTTGACATCATTTATCGAGGATTCCAGAAAAGGTTTCTTTTGTTGTACCCTGGCCGATGTTAACGGAAATTGTAAATATAGGGTTTTCCAATAGGGACTTGACAACTTTGAATTTAATTTGTGAACGCACTCTTTCACTAATCATCAAACTGTCACTGTCAATTTATTTAGTAAACTCAACATTTTCATCATGGTAAAGTACACTAACGAGCAACGTCTGCAAATTATAAAAACTTTCTACAGATATTCAGAGTCGCAAAATCATCTTCAGTGACGAAGCTCATTTTTGGCTCAATGGGTTCGTCAATAAGCAAAATATGCGTTATTTGTCGGGTGAAAACCCTCATGTGCTTCATGAATCACCACTTCATCCACAAAAAATAACTGTTTGGTGCGGTTTGCATGCCGGCGGCGTTATTGGGCCATATTTTTTCGTCGACGATAACGATCGTTACGTTACTGTGACTGGTCAACGTTATCGCACCATGATCACTGATTATTTTTGGCCCGAATTGGAAGATATGGACTTGGACGACATGTCGTTTCAACAAGATGGTGCCACAAGCTACAATCGATTTATTGAAGAGTAAGTATGGTGAGCGTGACTATTTTCTGTAGGGCTACGTTAAGTCATTGGTTTATGCCAACAAGCCGACGACGTTGGAAGAGCTCAGAGCCAACATTGAACGCGAAATAGCGGCCGTTTCGACCGAAATGTGTGGCCGAGTCGTTGAAAATTGGGTCCAACGAATCGACCGCTGCAAACGTGCCCGCGGTGGCCATATGAACGAAGTCGAGTTCCATTCATAAATGTTTTGATTGTACTTCAAGCCAATAATAAAGTTTTTTAATTATCTCTAATGGTTTGCCTTTTATTTAAAAAAAAAAAATTGTCAAGTCATTATTATAAAACCCTATACTAACGGCAGAAACTTCGTTTAGGACTTTATTTTTAGAGGAAATACTAGCTTTTATAACTGTGTTTAAATAAAGCTGATATCTTGTTCGAGTCTTCAGATATAATTTTGGATTTTAAGGTCACTTTTCTAAAAAAAAAAAACCTAATTAACATAGCGTTTTACAATTTTTTTTTTTTTTTTTTTTTTGAACTTAACAATAATTAAAAAAAATCATCAGGTTTGCAGAAAAACTCATAGATTCTGCGATATTTGGGAAAACCTGCAGCAGATGAAATTAAAAGTGTTTTTTACTTTGTTTTTTTTTGCTTCAAGATCCAAAGGTAATGAATAAAAAATGATTTTATGTAGTTTTAGATAATTTTTATTTTATGTGTGCACTAAAACATTTATACCATGTGCTCAAAGTGTCCTTCTTTGTTTTGTATGCATGCTGGTAAATCTTTTCGCTAAAACTCCCGACAGTTTATACAATAGTGGTAGTTTGAATGGGCCGATTAACTTGTTTCCAATTACACTTTCCGACATATTGACGCTGAATTGAGATTCGTCCGTCCAAAGAATTTTGCTAATTAACTTGTTGTCATCCAAGCTTCAGCAACCGGTTAGAAAACTCAAGTCTCTTTTCCTAATCATCTGCTTTCAACTTGCTTGCACAAGTATATGGTAGTATAGGTAAAGATTTTCTCCATGCAGTATATGGTGTTCGAAATTTTGTGTTTGGAATTGTAAAGCTAAGCATCTGATACTGATTGATTAATTACTTGTAACAGCTTTCATCAGCCGAAGCTGTATTTGAAACTGATCCTGTTTCTCGAAACCTTCGATACGTACTTTCAAATGCTCCTTCACAAGAAAGTCGTCGGTTAGGATAAAGTTTATGGTATCTAAGTCGAGCTCTAGTTGAACTTCCATTCCACAGTTCATAAACGTAAATAATGGCTGCATATTCTTGGTTTGTAAATGCAGACATTTCAAATAAACTAATGAACTTTTTTTTTAATTTTTTATACCTAACTCTTTCTGAGAGCTTTTAAGGAAGAGGGTACAGAAATGATAGTTTTAAAAGGTAGTCAAATAAAACTTTTTAGTACAATAGCTATGCAATTTAAAAAAAAAAATTATTGCTAAATTAAAGTTCTTATAAAACCACTCTTACGAGTATTGTAAAAATCATAAATTCATTTTTTTACCTGCAGCAGGTTTTTCCAAGTATGATAAAATCGATGGGTCTTTCTGCAAACTTGGAGTTGACTTTTTTTATTATTGTTGCGTTCATAAGAAAAAAATAGTATCACATTATGTTAATAAGGCATTTTCTGGAGAAAAGTGACCTCGGAGTCAAAAACCAATTTTCATTAACATGGGTCAGGGTACATCAAAGTGAGCCTTTTCTTAAATCCTCGATAAATGATGTCAATATTTGAAATATACCGTATTGTAGAACGATCATTTCGCAAATTATTCTTGACGAATTCGGGGACACTCTATATATACCAGATTCGAATTTTCGATTTGAAAATACACTTAGAAAAATGAGAAGAAATTTATCAAAAAGTATCGATAAATTGTGGGAAGTGTTTTAGAGATTATTACCACAGGTAAGCATAGCTATGTACGAGTATCTTTTATTTAAGAGGTCTTTTGTCAATTTTTGATAGGAACATCGATTTTTTTTATATATATATTTCTAGGATCGACATAAATCATGCAATCGAAAAAATTCTTTCTTCTACATGTTCTGCATATTTAAAAGTATCAAAGGCAACACTTTTTTTGTATTCTATAGAGGGGGCTCAAACCAAAGCTCATTCTTATTCGCTGTCCACATTAAATTCAGCTAGGTTTGATAAAATTGAAAAAAATAAAAGAAATTGCGTTTTTTTAAAGATGAATTATGTAAAACAATGAACATACGTTCGAAATTGCATGTCAATTTGATGTATGGTTCTGCGTCAGCGATGGCATTAATTCTGTAAAATGCTTTTTCTATAAAAACGTGCTTAACATTTTAAGTAGGAAAAAATTTTTTTTCCTTAGCCAATCAAATCTATTACAAGATGTCAATTCCTGGAGCATACATCTATCCGTGAATTTTGCTCTTCTATTATTTCTCCTCGAATTACCGCTTGATATGTGCAAAACCAGGCTTTACACTATGTAGATATCTGCTAAACAATTATTTTCACATTCTAAACATCATAAGGAAGCAAAATATGCAAGAACAAAAATCGATTGTTTGACCCGGAGCCGAACAATTTATGAAAATCTTACATACTGCTGTACTTTATCCACTTCAGAACAATTAATATAAAATGAGCAAAAAGAACATACAACTTTTGAAGAAACAAACAACCGTAAGACGACGCTAAAAATGTTGTTCACCTTGGAATTTAATCTACAACACCTTTTTATAAAAATGAAGTTCATTTGCCTGAACACATTACTTTGTCGATTGCCTTTTCCTATAAAATCACTCAAACAGCTGATTTTTATTAAAATTAGAAATAAGTACATATTTTCACCTACGTGACCAGAGCTATTCGATACGAAAAACGAAAAAAAATATATTTATACCATATTATCATTGAGTACTCGTATGTGAATTTCTTTACTATCTCATTTGAACTAAATCGTAAATCAACAATTTATTTTTAAATGTCACATTTTTTTAAAGTCAAGTAATATAGGGTGAATTTGAAATTTATTAAAACATCACGTGCAGTGCACTATAGGTAGACAGACCACTAATCGCGTCTCAATGTTATCTGCATAGGGTACATATTAAAAAAAAACACCTTAGACCAAACTCTTATCGACATATGATATTGCGATAACTGAACGCGCACGTTTAAAGAGATAGCGATATTGTTTCCAAGCCGACTGAAACTTCATGTCACATCTCTCTCATGTGGCTACAAAATAATATCAGATGACAGAAAGAGCTAGAAGGAGCTTGCGGCTCCCCACTGAAGCCGACAATATGATAAGGACTATTTTAAATTAGAAAATAATTTTCTAAAACACACAACACTCAGAATCCAATGTAGTTGGCTTCTTCAACAATTATTTTTACCTCTTTTAATTAATTTTAAATCATGGGGAAATTAAGAAATTAAATGTGACACTGCGCAACTGCAATCACTTGAATCGTTTCAACATGCGCTTGCAATAATTGTTTACCACTCACTTCGATATATGTGTAGATATATCCTACGACGTGATATTCACAGTCGAGCCGCCGATCTGACTGATCGTCCCGCTGCAGCAATTCAATTTTCGAATCTGGAATATGTTTCACCAATCTGCAAGTTATTTAATACTGTTTAAGAGAAATATGTATTAACTAAACACTGATTCTCTTAATTAAAATGACTTTAAGAGAGTGGATCGAATCGTAGAAGGTGGAATGTGGATTCCATGTGTACAGATAACAAATCAGATGTCTCTGGAATTTCTCGGGAATTATTTTAATTTGTTTTCCTTTTTTGGACAGGGATGTTGGTTTTAAAAACTTATAGATTAGTATAAAATTAAAACATGCAGCTTATACGGCATGGATTCGGGTATCACTTTAGAACAAATATTGGAATTACGCACAGAAACAAGAATAATGATGTATATATGCATGTAGATATTTATATTGAGTTCAAAGTTAAATAATTTTTTGCGCGTTTAATCTAATGAACTCAAGCTCTTTTTTTGTTTGTAGGCAATTTGCAACCGGTAAATCTGGCATATTTACCATACATATATGATATTTTATTACCTTCAGTACCGTCATCCTGATCTTACTTGTAATCGAATATAGAATAAATAACGGATAAAAAAAGAAAATCAAAAAAACTAATTATTAACACATATAGAAAGACACAACAGTGTCCTTTCCTATAGAGATACATGCTAAATATATCAGATACTAAGAGTATTTTGTATCTGATTTTCTTATGGACCCCTGCAGCTGGTCCGAATAAAACACAATTTGTCGGCCACTTTTTGGTTGGAACGGTATATCGACAATAACGTGGCGAATGTTGGCTTCCAAGTTGTCCATCGTTTCTGGCTTATCGACACAGACTACCTACTTATGTACATACTTAGATGGGGCTACAGTTCAGTGTGAGCATGGTCCTCAACTAACGAGCCTTTCCAGTTAGCACTAACCTTAGCTAACTGCTTCCAGTTGAGCACTCCAAGTCGAGGTGCGCGTCAGCTTAGGTGAAGACTCTGCGGGCTGGAGCAATTGTGTCCATTTGCTCTACATATTCTAACTTTATCTAATTAACTAGGTCAATGTCGCTGCTCGTATAGTTCTCTTACAAAGCCCGTCAACGCAAATGGGATCGAATACTGTACGGAAACATTTTTTTCTCGAAACGACCCAGTATATCTTCAGGTGCTTTTGAGAGACCATGCTTCAGCGCCATAAAGAAAGACTGGGATGATCATGGTTTTACATAGAGTGTCCTTAGTTATTCAGGATAGGTTAAGGTTCGTTTTATTTCTACTAAGGTGTTGGTAGAATTGATAGCAGAGCCAAGGTAGACAAAGTCCCCTACTCTCTCAAAATTATAGATGTCGACTGTGACTTGTCTCCAATTAGTCAATATTGTGCGTGCCTCGTTGTTGATAGAATAAACCTTTTTTGACATCAAAGTCTCGGTTGCGTCATTGGATTTAACCTTAGATTTCGCTATTCTTCATTCGTTTTGATCAAGTGGACGAATGTTTTGGCTATCAATATCTTTGATCGTATGTATGCTCTTTTTTCTTCTTGTGTAGGAACCGGTGTTCTTCTTGTCTCTTTTGCTTATAGAGCTCACTAGCGGCTCTCGTCCTTTAGCTGCATGTGCTTCTCAGCATTCTTCTTTAAGCCGGAAATTTCTTGATAGTGGTCGGGTGAAACCCAACAAATGTTTCTATGTTATATCTTCTCACAGTAGTTGTTCATTGTTGTGGCGCTTTGAAGATTCACATGAGTACCTTGGCTGGAACAAAGTGGTGATCCGAGTTGGCTGACCAGATGCTTCGAATATTCAGAATATTGCAGGCATGCCTTACGTCGTGGTCAATGCAATGCAGTTAGAGAGAGGTTAGATCGCGTATATGAAAATTCGTGGATAGGGCGGGATAGAACCATTTTGTAGCCTACAAAGTCTCCGGACTTGACCCTAATGGGCTTTTATTTATAGGGACTGATAAAGGATATTATTTACTCATCAGAAATAATAACATTGGTTGACTTGAACCAGAGGATTGACGAGGGAGCTGCAAAAGTCCGAGTCTGGCTTGCGTTAACATGATTTGATGAAAAAAAGAAAAATATTTAGTCAATATTTGTATTTTTTTTCTAAGATTTTTAGCAATTTTTAATGCTTTAACTGTTTCAGACTTACTTTTTTGTTTGTAAATACTAGATACATTGCAAAGCTGCAAAAAGTGGGGGTTGGAAAAATATTACGACAAATCAACATTTTAAGTTTTTTGTTTAAAAAATCACTTCTGACCCTTAATAGCTTTAACACAAGTTAAACGATACCCCATTTGTTACCATACACGCATTAAAATAAAAATGTTAAATTTCTTAAAATCCCTGTATCTCGAAGGGGATGCATTTTCGATGGAGAGAGGGATAGATAGATATCGAAAGTTGTTTCATTTGCAAACTTTTATGCAAAGATCGAAATATCCAATGAATCAAACAAACTTTAAAGAGCTAAATTACACGAGTACAACCGGCTTTATCTAGAATCTGTCTTTTATTGGGATAACGGATTATGTTAGAAAATACTCTGTTGAATAAAAGAGAAAGATAAGCAGCTCCCAACTCAGAAAAGGATTACCTTTTGCAGCCTAGCACTGGTCCCAATACAAAGCCCCTGAGGAATAATAAAGGTCAATTTTGTATTGTAAATTGAAGAAGTAGTCTCCAAGAGTCACTTCTCCTTATAAAAAGCATGGAAATGATACCTGAGCTTCCTCTGCGCTGAACTGAATCACGAATGCATCCTCTGCCTAAAATGTCCTGCCTAGCTCTTTATTTTCTAGTCATTATAACCTTCAAAGATTTACAACCAACGTTCATTGGTACCTGTCTTTTTCTTAAATCCCTTGAGCGCGCGCAAATTATAAAAAAATAATAATAACATGCTTATCATTTCGGAAGATCTTGCTAAATTACGGTGCAAAATATAAACGGTAGAATTGAACATGAACACAGTAAACAAGAGTTCGTATTAAAAAAAAAAGATGTCCGCAGTCGTTGCCCAATTCTCTACTTGCTGTACTCAATAGCCCTGAAATCTTAGTCATGTGCAGTTAATATGTATATCTGTACTATAAATCGGATAATAACAACAAACTGTCTGCTATAAAGCGCAGTCTTAAGCTGACTCAGCTCATGTTAAAACCGGTAGACAACTGATGTGCAATATCATCAGTTCAGCATTAAAACGATTGAATATAAAGAGGCTCCTAAGGTAATTTTGTGTATATATTTTAATTCGTGTTTTTTTTTTCAAAACTTGAACGTTTATTTAAGAAAAACATGTACAATGGTATTAATCAAAGTATTGCCCATCTGAAGCTATGACTTTTTCCAATCTTTCTGGCAATTTGTTGATCCCATCCCAAAAGAACTGCGCCGGCTTGGCAGCCAAGAATAAATCAAGCCAATTTTTGATATTCTACTCTGATGTGAACCGTATTTCAGTGAGGGCGTTCTGCATCGACCGGAACAAATGGTAGTCAGAAGGGGCAAGGTCTGGGCTATAAGGCGGGTGGGATAACACTTCCCATCCACTGTTTTCCAAATAGTTCTTAACCGGAATAGCAACGTGGGGCCGAGCGTTGTCATAATGGAAAATTATTGCCTATTGTCTGGTCGCATATTCCGGACGTTTTTCGGCTACTGCTCTCTTCAAACGGATTAATTGTGTTCGGTAGCGTTGTCCATTGATGGTTTCACCCAGTTTTAGCAGATCATAATACAGCACACCCATCTGATCCCACCAAATACAGAGCATTACCTTCGCGCCATGGAAATTCGGCTTTGCCGTTGATTTGGCTGGTTGGCCGGGTTTCACATATGATTTTTTGCACTTGGGGTTGTCGTAATGGATCCATTTTTTATCACCAGTAACAATCCGATGCAAAAACAACTTCCTTTTGTGACGTTCCAGCAGCATTTCGGACATGCAAAACCGCCTTTCGACGTCTCTCGGCTTGAGTTCTTGTGGAACCCAATTTCCTTGCTTTTGAATATATCCAGCTGCTTTTAAACGTTTTGAAGTGACACTCAAAGATTTTGCGAGCTTTCTTGTGTTTGGCAACAATCTTCATAGAGAAATGCTTCCAGTTCTTCATCTTCAAACTTTTTTGACTGACCCAGGACGTTCATCGTCTTCCAAGCCAAAATCACAACTTTTAAATCTTGCAAACCACTTTTGGCACGTTCGCTCATCTAGTGCATATTCACCATAAACTTCCACCAAAATACGATGACTTTCGGCAGCAGTTTTCTTCATATTAAAGTAATGAAGAAGAACTCCCCGCAAAAACACTTTTTCAGGCACAAAGTTCGACATATTTGAGTGGAAAACATTTATTGTTGTTTACGCTTCAAATGAATGACATATACTGAAATGATGCACAATGACAGTAGCTGTCCAACGCATGTTCCAATGGAATAATATAAGTTACGCCATCTCTTAGCAAACCGCACGAATTAAAGGCCCGATAAATAAATGAAATCTAATGGCGAATAGAGTGGATCTTGGCCTAAGTAAAATAGACAAGTAAACGAACTAAATTTTATGGGAGTGTTAATTGGCATTCGATTACAATGATTAGTAGGTGAAGTGTAAAGTTTGAATCAAAATAGATTTTATTTTTGTAGAGCCTTAGTGCGCATTTTACAATATGTGGATATCGTATAAAGATCCCACTGATTTTGGAAACGTCCACGAAAGTAATGTCGTAATAATAATAAGAGAAAATATATTGTTTCAATAAATTACAATAAATTATAAAAAAGGACTTACATTTAGATAAATATAAATTGTAACTATTTACAAAAGCAATATTGAATCAGAGAGATACTTTACTCGAAAATGCAAGTACGAATACAATGATACAAGAATTATATAGTTAAACTAATAGATTTGGTTTAAGGCACAAATTAAGTTTAATATAACAAAACATCGACTTTGTATTATTATGGTTGGTTTTATCTATTCTCTCCTTCGGCAATTATATCACTGCCCGACGATCTGTCCCAGTTGATGGGTTCCATAACGCTTTCATCATTAAACTCCGGCATTGCTAATTCTTTTAAGCGGGACTCTGGCAACTGATCATAGTCAAAAATTTGACGTGCACTACGGGGTGACCCAAGCTCCAGAGCAGTAGGTGGAACTGATGTGCTGGTAGTAGTCACAAAAATTGTTGGCTCGTTGTCCAAAGAGGGTCCTGAAAAGAGAGTTCCCATGTCATCTCCTGTTGGTTCATTTATGAAAATATTTCCCAAAGACGAATCGAGAAGACTTAATAAGCCTTGCATTGAAGATTCCTGCTGAGCTTGACCTTGCACTGGTAACGTTGAGTAGGGGTATGCCCTAGTTGCTGTGGTTGTAGTTGTTCTTGGTGTTGTACTTTGTTTACTATGAAGATGTTTAACTTGGAATGAAAATTTGGATTCATCATGACTTGTAACATGATGCACGACGGATTCTTGTCTCGGTGTGATGGGAACAATTTTTGGTTCATGAGTAGAGGTCTCATTGTCATTTTGCCCATATGTTTTCACTTTAGAGTGACCTTCGATAATTTGGTATGAAGATACTTCAAGGTGACCATGAGGCTCTTTAAGAGGTGATTCCGCAGTGACTTCAACTGATGCGATTGTTGGAAATACATATTTTGATTTTGTGGGACGATAAGAAGGATACATTGGTCTGTAGGTAGTTGTGGATGGAGATGGTAGCATTGTGGTTGGGGGGATGTAAGTTGTTGTAATGTATGCAACTGGCGGATGAGTTTCTGCAATGGTTTTCATTGATGTCGTTGGCAGTAATTTTGACGGGCTAGGTTTAGGTTTGATAAGTTCTTTTTGCAGCAACTCATGTACCCATGGCTTGCGAGGTAATGACACATCAACAAAACTATTTTGGCTCGGTCTTACATACTTTACACTTGGTCTTGTTAAGCTAACATAATTTACGGATTCATCGTGCTTAGAATCATACGGCCATTTGTTGCGATATGTGGATGAAGGCATAGTCGTGTAATAAGTTTTCGAAGATGAAGGATAACGGGTTGGATATTGATACGTTTCTGTTGTAAAATTTTGTCTATGTGGATGAATTGTGTGCATTGGAGGTGGCATTAGCCTGGTGGGAAGTTGTCCTCCATAATAACTTCTTCTTATAGAAACATGTTTTTGGTCCTTTCTCATACTTTCACGTTTTGGTGAAACACCAAGAAGAAGTATGTCTGTTTTATCTTCCCTTCCAGTTTCATCTTTAGTTTTGTTATTTTCAGCCCAATAACGAACCCTTTCTAATGCCGGTGGACTATAATCAAAAGTCGGATCATTTTTTAAAGGATCACCAAATCCAAGAGGCTTCCATCCATTATGGTCCAGCCTAGGACTTTGTCGCTCATCAAAGCCTGCAAAAATATAAGAAAACAGAAAATTGTAAATTGGGCAGGAACATTATTTTTCAGCAAAATTGATCTTAATACTAAACATTTTCAGAACAGTAAGCTCTTTTTGGTTTCTTGTTGCAACACAGAACCTACAGTTTAAAAAAAAAAAAGAAACTTACCTTTAGGTGGGTAATTGAACACATCTTCTCCATCTACTGCACTAATTAGAAACACCGCTATAATTCTTAGCCACAAGAAGACTGTTTTGAACTGACTAGTAAGCATTTTCTAAATATGTAGAAAAAAGAGAAAAATATGTGAATTTATATAAGCATTACAATAAAATTATAAAAAGAAAATACGAAGGGTGGAATTCCTTTTCTATTGAGAAGATAAAAAAAACGTAACGCAACGTTAATACTTTAAAAAACTGAGCAAAAGTTCTGGATTCGATCCAGATCATATATTATAAACCAGAGAAAATAGTTTTGGTATTCGAAAGCAATCAAACAAAACCCCTTCCTGCTGGAACCACATATCATCCGGATATATGCTGTCTTATTTTGAAAGAAATAACCAGTAATCATTATACAGTACTGCAAGTTCCAGCCTAATTTTTGAAAAAAATAAGAAATAATGATGCCATAAGCATAAAAACTAACACATGGGCTGAAAAGTCAGTGCCGTTTTATAGTAAAACACAAAATTTTTGCAAAATTCATCCTTATTTATCAATATAGTTGCCTTCGAGGGCGATACACTGATTGAAACGATTTTTCAATCTTTCGATACTAGTTTTGTAGTACGATTTCGGTTTAGCCTCAAAATAGGCCTCTGTTACGGCGATTACTTCTTCATTGGTCTTAAATCTCTTTCCGGCGAGCATTCTTTTGAGGTCTGCGAACAGGAAATAGTCGCTGGAGAATACGGTGGGTGGGGAAGCAATTTGTAGCCGAATTCATTCAATTTTGCCATCCTTTTCATCAACTTGTGACACGGTGCATTGTCTTGATGAAACAGCACTTTTTTTTTCTTCAAATGCGGCGATTTCGTCCTTCAAACGCTCCAACAACGCAATGTAATAGTCGCTGTTGATAGTCTGCCCCTTTTGGAGATAGTCGATGAAAATTATTCCATGTGTATCTCAAAATACGGATGCCATAACCTTGCCAGCCGACTGTTGAGTTTTTGGTCGTTTTGGAAGAGGTTCGTCGCCTGCTCGCCACTCAGCTGACTGTCGACTTGACTCTGGTATGAAGTGATGGAGCCAAGTTTTATCCATTGTCACATACCGACGCAAAAATTCGGCTTTATTGCAGTTGAACAGCTTTAAACATTCTGTTAAACTGTGAGCAAACGCGGCACCCACTTTGAACAGAGCTTTCGCATGTCCAAATATTCGTGTATGGTATATCCAACACGCTCTTTTGATATCTTCAGAGCCTCAGCTATCTCGATCAACTTCTCCTTACGGTCATTCGTAATCATTTTGCGGAGTTTTTTTATGTTTTCATCTGAAACAGCCTCTTTTGGACGTCCACTGCGAGCATCATCTTCGGTGCTTGTATGACCACTTTTAAATTTTTCAATCCACTTGCGAATAGATCGTTCGGCTTGTGCAGAGTCTGGGTAACATTGGCTGCATTTTTTCCCATCAAAAAGCAATGATAAATCAATACACGAAATTGCTTTGAATCCATTTTTTTTCTCAATAACAAAAGTTGCGTCCCTCACAACGCTATATCTCGAGAACTAATCGTTCGACAGCTGTCAAATTTATAGACGTATCTTTTGAAGGTTGGTACTAACTGAAAATGGTATGGATTTAATTCAAGTGGTGCCTCCTCTTAGAAACGACACGGACTTTTCAGCCCATGTATTACACCAAACGTACGTGAACGTTTGTCGGTGTAATTGAATCCCATATGCTCGTATCTCTTCTGCATTTATTCCAATTTTACTTTCTCAGAAATCCAATGAGCCAAATGGAATCTTTGTCGCTAAAGGTATACAACTGTGCAGTTTACCGTATGGTAAAAAATGCTATTTCTTACTGGTACAAACTGTCCAAAGGTAAAAAGGTTACAATTCGCCAAACATCTCTCAAGAGACCAATAAATGCCTTTCGAAACGATGAAAGGCCATAAGTTAGACATTCCCCATTAAAAGAATAATACCCAAAGTACCCAATAAAAAAACCGTCAGTTAGTGGGTTATGGGTGAAAATTCGGAGATGGTTTTCTTAATTTCTAAACAACCATCTAAATAGAGATTAAGTGGAAAATTTGCTACTGGCATGAATCTTTAATCAGAGACCGTAATCAGTTTCCAGTTAAAGTTTATATTTGAAGCCCATATAAATTCTATTGAGTATTACAAAAAAAGGAAAACAGTTGCGTTAAGAAAACTTGCGGGCACGGCTTCTTTATGGCGAATTATTCACCAGGAGTGGAACAATGTCACCCTGCTTAATGTGCAGTGCTAATCAACACCATGAGTAATATATGCTCAGATGTCAATGTGTAAGACAAACAAGTTTCCAACTATATGCTGACTTCTAAAGATAGTGTGGTAATGCTTTTCTTAGTAGGCTTAATGCTTTTGCCATTGCCTGAATTTATGAATTGTTGAAGTAGGTATTTTGCGCAAGACATTGATTTATCCTCTTTCTTGTAAACAAAATGTATATGTATAGCTCTTTTATCGATGTGAAGCTCATTTTCGCCGACTTCATCTCTATACTCGAAAACGCTTCACTGACAACACAGATTTTTTTTTCCAATTCAATGTGTTGAAAATGAAATCAAAAAAGCCATATGATAGTACAGCTTTATTGTTCTAAGATTGAGCTCTCTACAGAAGAATTTCTTTCAAATTCTCAGTGTCGAATGTGAGTCTATTACTAGGATTCATAGGCAAGGAGCTTGTAGAAACAATTCTTTGTAATACGATCTTTTCTTTTCTAGCAACCACCTTGATTTAGTAGTCTGGTACTTAAGTACGAGTCAAGTGATATTGATGGCCTTCGCAAGTCGTTCGACCATACGCGGCCTGTTAATTATCCTGAAATTGTGCGCACAGATTTGAAAGTGGTTGTTGCTGAAATTAATTTTCAACGATAATGTAAATTACAAGTATTGGAGGGTGGCAAGTTTTATGAGTATTTTTTTTTTTTTTATTTTTTTTTTTAAGATTTATATCGATCTATGTAAGATTTAAGTAAGCGAATGTGAATAGTTAGACGTACCTATGTATAATTTTTTTTTTTTTAAAGATTATGATAAGTATCTTTCTGCCACTATCTTATGTAAATATGAAAGCATGTACTTCAAGTTTGGAAATCGAGTTTCTGAATGAGCTGGTCTAATTTAAGAATAAAGAGTGAGCGAACTGGATTCCAACCTCACTCCTAACCGAAGTGATATCAACATACCAGTGAGAACAAATTAGAAACTGAGAACTATGAAGTTTTATATACGAGTATGTATCAAAGATGCCAAAAAATGACTGAAGAGAGTTACTATATTCGGTTGTATTATTTTGGATTTCTAAATATGTAAAATGTACTTTGGTACGCTACATAAATATTTATGTACAATTTGTCGTATGTAAATACTTATTAAATATTGCCACAGTTCTTTGTCCTGTTTTTCACAAAAAACGACTTAATGTGGAATAGTCATACGCAGGTACTTTAACGTATAATGATAAGTAAGCGAGTTTCCATGCCTGGAGACTACCAGGAGGGCAAAACAAAATTTGGGTAACTATTCAAATACTCGAGCTTGCGAGCGCCACAGTACACAAATACAAAATCATAGAAGTACAATATATTATATTGGGTATGTAATTTAATTCGTGCAGTTTTTTTTTTCAAAATTTGAACGTTTATTTAAGAAAAACATGTACAATAGTATTATTCAAAGTATTGCCCATCTAAAGCTATGATTTTTTCCATCTTTCTGGCAATTTGTGGATCCCACCTCAAAAGAACTGCGCCGGCTTGGCAGCCAAGAATGAATAAAGCCAATTTTTGATATTCTGCTCTGATGTGAACCGTATTTCAGTGAGGGCGTTCTGCATCGACCGGAACAAATGGTAGTCAGAAGGGGCAAGATCTGGGCTATAAAGCGGGTGGGGTAAGACTTCCCATCCACTGTTTTCCAAATAGTTCTTAACCGGAATAGCAACGTGGGGCCGAGCGTTGTCATGATGGAAAATTATTGCCTCGTGTCTGGTCGCATATTCCGGGCGTTTTTCGGCTACTGCTCTCTTCAAACGGATTAACTGTAGCGTTGTCCATTGACGGTTTCACCCGGTTTTAGCAGCTCATAATACAGCACACCCATATGATCCCACCAAATACAGAGCATTACCTTCGCGCGATGAATATTCGGCTTTGCCGTTGATTTGGCTGGTTGGCCGGGTTTCACATATGATTTTTTGCGCTTGGGGTTGTCGTAATGGATCCATTTTTCATCACCAGTAACACTCCAATGCAAAAATGACTTCCTTTTGTGGCGTTCCAGCAGCATTTCGGACATGCAAAACCGCCTTTCGACGTGTCTCGGCTTGAATTCTTGTGAAACCCAATTTCCTTGCTTTTGAATATATCCAGCTGCTTTTAAACGTTTTGAAATGGCTGCTTGAGTGACACCCAAAGATTCTGCGAGCTCTTGTGTTTGGCAACAATCTTCATAGAGTAATGCTTCCAGTTCTTCATGTTCAAATTTTTTGGGCTGCCCAGGACGTTCATCGTCTTCCAAGCCAAAATCACCACTTTTAAAACATGCAAACCACTTTTGACACGTTCGCTCAGCTAGCGCATGTTCACCATAAACTTCCACCAAAATACGATGACTTTCGGCAGCAGTTTTCTTCATATTAAAGTAATGAAGAAGAACTCCCCGCAAAAACACTTTTTCAGGCACAAAGTTCGACATATTTGGGTGAAAAAAAAGATTGTTGTTTACGCCTCAAATGAATCACATATACTGAAATGACGTACAATGACAGTAGCTTTCCAACGCATGTTCCAATGGAATAATACAAGTTACACCAGCTCTTAGCAAACCGCACGAAGTTATAGACCCAATACAATAAATATTATATTATAGGCTTTGTCGTCAGGCGACGAAAATATCGCTCATAGAGTAAACATGGGGTGAAAATTTCTCAGTATTTTGTATCAAAGGTTGTTAATGAGTGTGAAAAAATTCAGTCCTTTAATTGGACTTTGTAGAGAAATAATCTGAGATCTTTGTACAAAATGTTCATCAGGCTGGTGCGTGAAATGTTAAGTTTTTGAGATCGATGGCAAGTCGATGTTCCTTTCGATGTTTGTTTCGGCTAAAACTTATTCGATATTGGGCAAGATAGCATTCACTTTTGAAATAAGTTTGCAATATTTCCCAACGTTTTTCAAGCGTAAAGCGATTTATTTCGTTTTGTGAAGGTATGATACTGACTGACAGTAAAGATTTCGAGTGGGAAAGAGCCGTCAGTGTCAAAAAGATACATGATTCAAAGAGAAACTTATATTTGGATCACCCGCTGTATCTTTCTTCTATCTTGCTCGGTATTTTCATAGTTAATTTATATATTGTAAAATAAGAAAAAAAAAATAGTTTTCGCTATCAAACAAAATTAAAGAAACACGAAAGGGAAATGGCATTATGGCATTTTTTTTATGAAGATCACTTTTACACACTGATGGAGGAGTTCTTTAGATAATTGTTACAATGTTGACTTCAAGTCGTCGATTGTTACTGATTATCAGTGTAAGTCCTTAACTTTATGTAGCCATCGGAATGTCACAAATATTTAAAAATAATAATAATAATAATTGGTCGTGGTTCCATTAAAACGGTATCACGAGCTCTTAACTTACTTTTCAGAAAAAAAAGACCAATGTTGCAGTGTTTGCCATTTATTTTTTGTGACGACTTTTGTAAAGTCCGATTTAAGGGTGCAATAATGCAAGCTATAATTTCGCGTGAAAATCTGAAAAACATTTTAACTTTTAAACCGAGCTAATAAAAGTAATAATCTTTCGTCTTCGAAATGTTGCAAATGACTTTCTCAATTCATGCTAATAATTAAATGACTTTCCTCACCCAGCCTGTTACTTCCCAGACCTTGCTCTTTACGATTTTTTCTTATTTCCTAATTTAGACCGTCGCTGAAAGGACTTTGGGCTAACACCATTGATAATATAAAAAAAAAAACGTCGCAGGCACAGGTTTCCAAAGTAAAATGTATACACCGACGGGAAAATTGTGCAAATAGAAGTAGACTTTGACAAGATATCTGTATACTGACTGATTACAATTTACATAATTTGCTAATAAAACATGAGCCACATCAATAAACAGAGTTTTACCATAAAACAACGTATAATTTTTTAACTGCTTAAGGTACAGAGCATTTTCACCTGCCTTAATCTCAAACATTATAATCGGAAATATATCTGAATGAACGGTTCACTTGTATGAAGTATTTTGCAATTAACTCCGGCTCCCAGGCCTTCAGCTTTGTGAAGAGTCTAAATGTGAATGCTTTATCAAAATTATGACACGAATGTGCCCAATTATAATAATAATAATAATCACTAACCATGATTTTTTTCCGCCTTCTTATTGCTTGTAATAGAGAATTTGGTATAATATCTAGCATAGTCTTCAACAGCGATGCTGCTCTAACTGACCCTAACATGCTTATACTTGGTCTTTAAATTATGTTGAAGTGTTAAAGAGAGATACCATTTCTTATCAAGTGATTGCCTAGACTAGATTATCGAGCTATAATCGTACATTAAGATAGGTCTCACAAAAGCCATCTATGGTATAACCAGTATGTATGTACTACAGCTGATTGATCTTTGTTTTTGAGTTCTTAATTCATAGAACTGGTCGACTAGCTCAACTATTAGTAGTGTTTCGACGAGTACTGGAAAAAATATACCGGCAACCGATTGACAACATCTCCAGTGTAAGCCATCACGCTGAGACCATCATCATCTAGTCTTTTCAAAATCTATTCCACCATAACTGTCCAATATGTGATCAATCTTTCCTCTTATTTCTAAAGCTAGACTTTATTACACAGGGTGTTCCGGATAGTGTTAGTTAGTTAAATGGATTATTGTATTTCAAAAATTAAATTTTTTACACATATGCCTTGACCTATAGACCGTCTACCAGATCGACATTCAAAGTAAAGTGATTTAATCATTTTATCTTTTATCGGGTTTTCCAATAACGACTTGACAACTTTCTTTTTTTAAATAAAAAGCAAACCATGTGAGATATCTCAAAAACTTTATTATTGGCTTGAAGTACAATCAAAACATTTATGAATGGAACTCGACTTCGTTCATATGGCCACCGCAGGCACGTTTGCCTGAATCCAATCGGAGAACGTACGCCGCTTCAAATGGTCCATCGGCTTCAATTTTTGAGTCAGCTTAATCTTGTATGGGTGTAAACCAAGATCGTTACGCAAAATACGCCATAATGTGGTCTGAGCGATGCCCAATTCTTGAGAACGCCATGAAATTGACTGACTTGGATCGTTTGCTATGGACGTCTGAACAGCAGCGATATTTTCGACACTTCGACCAACCCGTTATCTCACTGACACGGCAACATCACACAACGAATATGTAGACTCAAATGTTTGCACTAAACTTGTCATTGTCTGTCTACTAGGGCGAGAATTGCGACCGAAAATTGGAGTTAACGCTCTTAAAGTTGCAGTCACCGACTCTGAATATCTGTAGAAAATTTTTATAATTTGCAGACGTTGCACGTTAGTGTACCTTATCACGATGAAAATGTTGAGCTTACTGAATAAATTGACAGTGACAGTTTGATGATTAGTGAAAGAGTGCGTTCATAACTTAAATTCAAAGTTGTCAAATCCCTATTGGAAAACCCTATACATACATATATCATGTTTGAATTTAAGCTAAAAAAATTTTTTTTTAATATTAGGCTCTCATTGCTCATTTTAGATGAAATCACCTTAATTTGTTTTTTGTTTGTAAATACTAGCTAAACGTTTCAAAGTTGCAAAAAATGGGGATCAATAAGATAATTTTCCAAAAGAATGACGGCTAAGTCAAAATTTTAAATTCTTAAAAAGAAAAAAAAACACTTTTGATCTTTAATAATTAACTTTTAACACATTAATTTTATGGTAACATTTACTTTGAAGTAATTAAAGTACCTATAATTACAAGTTAAACCTCATTTGTTACCATACGCGTATAAATTTAAAAAAAAAATTGTCAATAAGAGTTAAAACACCACAGAGGGGATGCATTTAGAAACTAACCCGCGCTCACCAAACCTATACGATTTTTTTCTCAAAATATATCAATGAGTTTTTTCTTAAAGTCTTCGACACACTATCCAGAACACCCTGTATATGACTTTAGTATTAATTCGATGTAATCGTTCTGGTCAATTCAGAGTTCTATGTAGACGATTTATAATTGTATCAAAAATTAAACGGTTGAAGACTCTTTCAATATCAAGGAACGCTCCCAAATTAAACTCCTTTTACAAGAAAGGTTTTTCTATTTTAGATACGGGTCTGCAGAGTAGAGACATGTTGTAATCTTGAAATCACATAACATATTTCTGGCTAACAAGGTGTTCTGTATTAGTGGTCTATAGTTTTAAAATTGGGGAAATATATGCCTCCTGATATGTAGTGGTTAAAAGCAATGCTACACCGATTTGTCGCCTATTGAACATGGTATCTCTCAAATTGACTTACTATAATGCTTGTGTGTTGAACTTTGAACTGAGAATAAAGTGATAATATGCGAATGTCCACAATAAATGAGATTACAGATTGAAAAATGCAGTTAGAGGGTGAATCCATGCTGTGGCCCTTAAGATATTTTAAATTGAACAGGTATACACACTCACTCCAAAGTTCATGAAAGTGGCGATCTATTATTTATTTATCAATAAATAAAACAATATTTTAAGTACGTAAATATATTTAAGTAAGTAAATAAATTCATTTAATTTTGGCAAAAGTTTCTTCAATACATTTGAAGCAATACTTGTTACAAGTTACATTTACTAGCACACAAGTATACAATATCACTGGCAAACACCCAGAAACTCTGGGAGACTTACTGGCAATTTTGGTGTTAACCGCGGTAATACCGAATAAGAGTATAATCATCAGTTTTATCAACCTTTCGAAATTTTTGGATCGAATTTAGATACTAAAATGAATGAAAAACCAAATATGTAATAGCAAATACTCGTACTTCATACCGAAAAAAAAAGGACTAGAACCTCAAATAACTTAAATCACAACCGACAAACAGATCAACTGATGGTCTGTACAAAAGTTGCAAAGATCAGGCTGCATATGCAGCAGTGGTGTTTTGTTATCTATCTCCATTAGATATTTTATTTTACATACTGTAACTGGATGTCTATGAACATCAGATGACGACACATGAAGGAGTATAGTATCATACTTCAAAAAACTATCACGCGGGAGAGGAATTTTAATTGTTGCTACTTATCCATCCTAAAACTCAAACACAATTCCGAGCAGATGGACCAAACTCCACCAGCTTTTATATTAAAACACAGACAGATCAAGGTGTGTGAGGATGGTGTGTTCTCCTAACAACTTGCGCTGGGTAGTTCCCTCTTCCCTCAAATTATTGTACATTGATGAAAAACTGTAAAGTTAATAAATTAGCCGAAAGAGTCGCAAACTTGGACATCCATTTAATCTCAAAGGACATAGGGATGCAATTGACAACATTTATGGGTATTCATACTCAAGATACTCGTAGAATACTCAAGCCTTTTACCGTAAAAAGTCTTTACAAGAATTTAACGAGCAAAACGGACAGGATATCAGTTTTTCGATAACGTCAATGCTTCTATGCCATAGAGCAGGACTGGAATTATTAAGAACTTATATAAAGTTTCCCTAGCGATTAGCAGCTGCAAATCTTGTTTAATAATTATAGAGGTAGATAGAATCCCTGCCTACGTTAAAGTTAGAGATGACCATAGTGACGTTAGCCCCGATTCGTCGGTGTTGTGCGTCCCTTCTGGCAAACATACAGGGGACAGTTCAGGGTGTTCTGACAATAATATTAATGTATGCAAGAAGTTGTACAGACTTTTGGAAAATTGTGCACAATTTTCTGAAGAATGATATCAAATGGCAGCGCATCATCTTGCCTAAAATCTTTTTTGCCATCAAAAAGTTTGCTTCTGACTTTTACAGAGCAGCGAGCATTCTAAGTTGCCATTCCGTTAAATGATTATTTTCACGAACAAAAGTTATAAATTTGTTTTATATAAGAAAATTCTTATGCTACAAATTTCATGATTTTAATTTTTTATGGTGGCTTTGACTGAAGCCTTTTTTAGTTGTTTGTTTTCTCTGCACTAAAATGTCATACTGTGGAGCTGAAGGGTAAGCCAATAGACGGTGTGGATATTTGCTGTCAATTACTGTCTTTTACTTAATTTAATGTGGTTGGTTGGTCATACAATCTTTGGCAAATTTACTTATGGAGTCTTTTACCACGTAACAACGCATTATTACCAAAATGGGTGATCTGTAAAAGTAACATTTCGTAAAAATTCTTGAATTTTTCGATCAACATTATCTCCCTAGGATGTCCGGAATTCGTGCAGTGGTGAAGCGTTTTGAAGAAAATGGTTCAGTATCGGGTAAAACTCCATATAAGCATGATTGGCTAACACGTACGAGGGCTGTTTAATGAATACCCGGATTGGAAATGACAGAGCAACTTTTTTACTTTTTTAGATTTTGACGATATTTTTTTTAATATAACTCCCTTTCAACTCGATACACTTTTCCCAGTGGTGCTGCAACGTACGACTTTTTATGGCATTGAATCGGTCCAATAAATTGATTTAGTATGCTGCTGTGATTGTTTTTCCCTTCTCCAATTAGTCAACGTAGATCACAGCTCGTGCATTCCACAAAACGGTGGCCATCTTCTACCACCGGGAAAAACCTATTATTTCGATTGTTCTTTGGTCTCTGGTGTGTACCAGAGGATTTATATCCATGTCTTTTCGACGGTCACGAAACGGCGCAGAAATTCCTCCGGATTTCGATTAAACAGGGCCAAGCACGTCTTTGAAGTGGCTTCACGATTGCGATTGTTCTCCGGTGTGAGAAAATGCAACACCCATTGCGCGAACTGCTTCCTCATGCCCAAAATCTCGTGCAAGATATGACAAACGCGTTAAGTTGTGATGCGTGCTATTTCAGCGAACTCACGAATTTTCACTCAGCAGTCCGCCAATACGAGATTATGGATTTTGTACACGGTTTCCTCTGTGGTAACCGTTTTTGGACCACCTGGACCCGGTTCATCAAAAACCGATGTGCGGCCACGGCGAAATTCTGCGAACCAATGATAAACGATTGTAGGAGACGGTGAATGGGTCTCATACATGTCATCAAGGTTGGGCTTGATTTCCTTGAAGATTTTTGCACTTAAAAACAAGAAATGGGTCACGGAGCGATACTGCTCTTTTTGCATGGTCGCAAAAAACACTAACACGATATTTTGAAATGGAAGTCAACACACTAAGCGTCGGATTGTCACCAAATTATGACAGGCGGCCTAAGAGGTTATACAAAATAAAGGTACACATTTTGGCTCAGTAGCGCCACCCATCAACAATTGGGCCTCACTTATGCCACTTTACGGCGAACTTTAAAAGTCGGTATTCATTTGCACCCCTATAAAATACAAATTACCCAATAATAGAAGCCTTTGGACCATCGACTGCGTCGTCGATGTGTTAACTGGATGTTGGATTACCAGGACAATTTGTCATCGAATTTGATTTTTTCCGATGAAGCCCATTTTTGGATGGATAGGTTTGTAAATAAACAAAATTGTTGTTTCTTGGGACCGGAAAACCCATGCGAAATTCAAAAGAAACCAATGAATCCCAAAGAAGTCACTGCATGGCGCGGATTATGGGTTGACAGCATCATTGGCCCGTACTTTTTCGAAGATGAGACTGGAGAGACAGTTACAATGTATGGAGTAACGGTCAATGGAGCAAAATGTTGACCGGCAATTTTTTTATCTAAAGTTGAATGAATTTGGTCTGGACGATCTCCGGTTTCAACAAGATGGTGCTACCGCCTAAACAAACCATCAATCAATCAATTTATTACATACGAAAATTAAGGATCGCATTATTTTGGTTAGAGAAGTAGTTAATTGGTCTCCAAGGTCATGTGATTTGACACCTTTAGACTTCTTCCTGTGGGGTTATTTGTAGAGTAAGGTCCATATCAACAACCCAGTGGCAATCCAGGATCTCAAAAATAGCATCCAAACTGAAATTGCGGAAATTGACCCTCTTATATAGGGACTTATCAACTTTGAATTTAATGTGTGAACGCACTCTTTCACTAATCATCAAACTGCCACTGTCAATTTATTCAGTAAACTCAACATTTTCATCATGGTAAAGAACACTAACGAGCAACGTCTGCAAATTATAAAAATTTTGTACAGTTATGCGGAGTCGGTGACTGCAACTTTAAGAGCGTTAACGTCCGTAGCAAACGATCCAAATCAGTCAATTCCACGGCGTTCTCAAGAATTGGGATCTTGGTTTACACCCATACAAGATCAATTTGAATCAACAATTGAAGCCGATGGACCATTTGAAGCGACGTACGTTCTCCGATTGGATTCTGGAGAAGATGCGCCAAGATGATGAATTTCGTCAAAATCATCTTCAGTGACGAAGCTCATTTTTGGCTCAATGGGTTCGTCAATAAGCAAAATATGCGTTATCGATCGGGTAAAAACCCACATGTGCTTCATGAATCACCACTTCATCCACAAAAAATAATTGTTTGGTGCGGTTTGCATGCCGGCGGCGTTATTGGGCCATATTTTTTCGTCGACGATAACGATCTTCACGTTACTGTGAATGGTCAGCGTTATCGCGCCATGATCACCGATTATTTTTGGCCCGAATTGGAAGATTGGATGGTGCCACAAGCCAACCAGCACACGCTACAATCGATTTATTAAAGAGTAAGTATGGTGAGCGTGTTATCTCAAGAAATTGGCCAGTCGATTGGCCGCCTCGTTCGTGCAATTTAACGCCGCTTGACTATTTTCTGTAGGGCTACGTTAAGTCATTGGTATATGCCAACACGCCGACGACGTTGGAAGAGCTCAGACCCAACATTGAACGCGAAATAGCTGCCGTTTCGGCCGAAATGTGTGGCCGATTCGTTGAAAATTGGGTCCAACGAATCGACCGCTGCAAACGTGCCCGCGGTGGTCATATGAACGAAGTCGAGTTCCATTCATAAATGTTTTGATTGTACTTCAAGCCAATAATAAAGTTTTTGAAATATCTCAAATGGTTTGCCTTTTATTTAAAAAAAAAAAATTGCCAAGTCGTTATTAGAAAACCCTATACTATGACTATAAAGTCATCGATAATTTTGACCTTCGCATGGTAGCTTGCAACAGAAGCCGTGATGGTCACATGAATAATGTTGTATTTTATTCATAAATGCTATAGACTAAACATTATAAATCAATTAAATTCTACATTAAATTTATAGTAAATGTGTATTTAATTTAATGAAAACTTCCACACTAGCTGTTGGCTCACCCTATATAATCGCGTATAATAAAATGTAACCATATGCATACATAAATGTAAATTAAGCGACATTCATTTTGTCTATACCTTTGATGTTTTCGGCATTTAAATAATCAAATTGATATATAGGACTCGTATATTAGAAGACATTGATTTGATATGATTAGAATTGCAAACTTTTGTATCATATAGTTTAGCTGATTTAGTTAATTACTATAGAATATGAAATATTATTGTTACCCGATGTCTATCTACAAATATCTGCATATAGAATGAATTTACGTTTGATTGGTGATTAAAATTTACATAAGCTACGCTTCAAATTTGTTTAATTTTTAAAAAAAGAACGACTCAGATGGCGGTTGAATGTCCGATTAATGCACAGAGTATTTAAAAAAGAACAGCGGTTAATAAGAACGACTGAGAGAAAGCCAAGCCACACTACTAGAGAACTTGAACAATGCTACATATGATACATTCAATTTTAAATTAAGATCTCGAATATTTATTTGGCAAAGCTGTTTCTTATCAAATATGTATGTATAAGAAAACTTATGTTTGCTTCTTTGAAAACCGCTAGTTCTTATTCAGATAATTTCGTTGAAAAATAAAACAAATTTACAATATTTCATATATGTATATCCATACGATTTTGTACAATAATAATTTCCTTCGCTAAGAGTTGCAAAATTTAATAAAAAATAGTTGATTGCACTTTTATTATCATACTTCAATTTCACATATTTTCAGAAAATCAGTTTATTTTTTAAATATAATGGGCAGAATTTTAAAGTCTTTTAGTAATCGTAAGTAAACCATTTTTTTTTTTGTTTTCAATATAAAGGGCGTTCCGATGGGTAAAGATGGTCAAAGAGTTGAAAATATTTTAGATTAGAAAACCTACCACTAACTTCCGGTTTTAAGTACTCGTAAATCCACGATATTTAGATCAACTCATGCAGCATGCAGCATGTATTTGTATTGAAACTATAGTATCATGAAAAATACTCGTACTCTTTTTAAATTATTTGATAACTGATTGTTTACTTTGGGTTTTTTTTTTTACAAATTTTCACAAGCCGCTTAGCCACTTTTGTACCAATAACTACACATAGTATTCGTGTACACGTATGCGAGTATGTATCCTTTCGCAATTTTTTATTTTATATTATTTTTTTTTTTATTAATTTTTTATTTTTTTTATGCGTCTTGTTTTTATATTTTCCGGTCAAACGTCCGATCAATACAAGGCAAAATGAAAAACTGAATCTAAGTCAGTTTAATCGCACTGCGATACCAGTTAGCGGAACAAGAATATTACCTGACTGTTGTTGGTAACAGCCAACAAGCCAGCGAGCCAATATCGTCTATAGTGGCCTGGCTACCACTAACTTATTGAAAAGAAAAGCAATCGGAATTCAGCAGTGTCTGTTATGGCGGTAGCAACTTTCTTGATTGTTTTGTTGGCTATGGTTAAGAGGCTAGTGTGTTGAGCCACATCCATGTTTATCCGTTTATTATTTTTTTTCTTTTACTTTTTTCAATTTGAAGTAATTAAAATCCATATTTTTGCAGAGAGTATATAGCAATAGTAGTTATAAGTGTATGACTATTTCTGTTATTGGCAAATGTTTTCTACCGGCAAAACAAATGCATATACATACATACTTACATTTTCATTGATAAATTAAGCAGAACGCCAATCTTTTTATACATACATATCCTTACATACATACATTTCCAATGTCTAAATGCCATAGATCAGATTCAATCTTGCTGATAATTTCAAAGAGACTTACATCAACATTAAGTAGAATTAATTAAACCATTATAAGAAAACCAATTTTTATTTCTGGAGAATATTTGAAACTCCAAATACATAATAAACATACATAAATGCTCGTACATATACTTCACTCAATGTACATGGAATTGAATCGATAAAATCAAGGAAGACACTGAACCGAGATTTATCAAACTCATTCGAGTTAAATGTACGTGCAATCTCTCACAACGTGCTTTCATTAATCATGAATGCATCT
The DNA here is from genome assembly GCA_907269105.1 of Volucella inanis. NCBI lineage: Eukaryota > Metazoa > Arthropoda > Insecta > Diptera > Syrphidae > Volucella > Volucella inanis. The sequence continues at coordinate 79,110,130 of OU026157.1, forward strand.
TGTAGGTACATTGACATTTCCGGTGAACGAAAAATAAGTAAACGTTCTTTTTTATACTATGAGACATCAAATAAAACACAGGTTGTCGACCTAATCTCATATGCAATCATTTTTAGAACTCTCCCTCTTAGTATCAAACGATAATATATTCAAATATAACATTTGAACTTTTGCAGTGAGGTATTTAGGAGCTTTGTTAAGAACGTATGTTTTTTTTGTGGAAGTCATCGACTTAACACTATCCATTAGGTAGGCTAAGTAGATTACCGACTCGAAAGTAATATTAGGGGTGTCCATGTCAGACCATATACTTATGGTCAAATTCAAAATCCGATGCGAGGTTTTGTTTGTTTTGTATTGATGTGTCCAGGTGAAAAAAATTTCTGCAAATCGCCCGTTCCATAGTGGAACGCAGACTTGCAGCGACAATGTACATAAGAGATACGGAACCATAAAACTTCTAAACAAGACACTTCAGACTAATTTGGAGGAGGACTGGCATCCTTAAAAATCGATGCAAAAAGAGTATATGTATTATATTATAAATTTCGAAGAGTGCATCTTACTAGGTGTGGTAAAAAATAATTCCCTTGGAAATGTTTTTTTTTTTGTTTGTTATGTTTGTTTTAGTTTGATATACTTATTCTAGCGATTTTCCAACTTCTTGATCCCGTCCGAAAAGTAATTTTCCTAAAGGTCTACAAAATACTCCTCCGTGGCGTCGATGATTTCCTCACATGAGCTGAATTTTTTATTGATGAGCCATCTTTTGAGGTTTGGGAGAGATAATAGTCCGAGGGAGCCAAATCGGGCGAATACGGTGGATGCGACAGCAATTGGAGCCGTAAGTCATTGATGCTCTTGTGCGCCGGTGCATTGTCTTGCAAAAACAAATTTTTTTTTCGCTTCATGTGAGGCCGTTTTGCATCGATTTCGGCCCTCAATCGCTCCTTTAATGCACAGTAATACTTGCTGTTGATGGTTTTTCTTTTTTCAAGGTAGTCGACGAAGAGTATGCCATGAAAATCCTAGAAAACCGACGCCATAACCTTTTGGACTCATCAATCCTCCCTCAGCCGCTTCGGAGCACTCGTGCCGGCTTCAGTCCATTGCCGGACAATTATTTTGTTCTCTGGTCTTCAACAGTTACCAATCGACGCCAAAAGTCCGCCCGATTCCGCATCAGCAAGTCCAAACACTCTTTGGAAGTGCTCTCGCGTTCGTGTTTTTGGTCAGGAGTGAGTATGCGCAGCACCCAGCGGCGGGATAACTTTTCATATGCAGAATATTGCCCAAAATATATCTGCTAGCTCGCGCACCTTCACTTTCCGGTCAGCCAACACCATTTCATGTATTTTTTTGACATTGTCCTCTGTAATCGCATCGCAGGGCCAGCCGCTACGGACTTGATCGGTAGTGGAGTTGCGGCCACCACGAAACTCTCGAAACCAATATTTGGCGGTGTAATCTGACGGAGCATTAGCCCCATAATATTTACCCAACTTTTCTTTTGTTTCCATTTGCCTCTCAAAAAACAATGTTTTATGAGTGAACGAAAATCGTTTTTGTCCATACTTAACCTGATGCCAAACACGTCAAAACAAAACTAGTAGCAGACAACTCTGAGGAGAATCTTCACTGTATGCTTGGCACTGATATACAAGTACATATAGGGTTTTCCAATAGGGACTTGACAACTTTGAATTTAATTTGTGAACGCACTCTTTCACTAATCATCAAACTGTCACTGTCAATTCATTTAGTAAACTCAACATTTTTATCATGGTAAAGTACACTAACGAGCTAAGTTCTCCGATTGGGTTCTGGTGACGAAGCTCATTTTTGGCTCACCGGGTTCGTCAATAAGAAAAATATACGTTATCGGTCGGGTGAAAACCCACATGTGCTTCATGAATCACCACTTCATCCCCAAAAAATAATTGTTTGCATGCCGGCGGCGTTATTGGGCCATATTTTTTCGTCGACGATATCGATCGTCAGGTTACTGTAAATGTTCAGCGTTATCGCGCCATGATTACCGATTATTTTTGGACCGAATTGGAAGATATGGACTTGGACGAGATATGGTTTCAACAGGATGGTGCCAAACGCCACACAGCACACGCTACAATCGATTTATTGAAGAGTAAGTTTGTTGAGCGTATTATCTCAAGACATGGGCCAGTCGACTGGCCGCCTCGTTCGTACGATTTAACGCCGCTTGACTATTTTCTGTGGGGCTACGTTAAGTCATTGGTTTATGCCATCACGCCGACGACGTTGGAAGCGCTCAGAGCCAACAATGAACGCGAGTAGCCGGATGGCCGAGTCGTTGAAAATTGGGTCCAACGAATCGACCGCTGCAAACGTGCCCGCGGTGGCCATATGAACGAAGTCAAGTTCCATACATAAATGTTTTGATTGTACTTCAAACCAATAATAAATTTTTTGAAATATCTCAAATGGTTTGAATTTTATTTAAAAAAAGCTGTCAAATCGTTATTGGAAAACCCTATACATACATACAGTAAGAGTGGTCTCTGTGCTAAAATCAGAAAAGATGACAACACGGTCGCCAAGAGCTTCAGACGAACCAGTCTGACCCTTCTTTTTAAAAACATGGAGATAATATTTGAACCATATGTGCTCAAAACGTGTATGCAATCTACTGTGCTTTAAAATCCGGTGGGCAGAATCGAAGGCTCACTCCATAAAAATACTGGGTATTTCCATCGACATTGAGGGTGCTTTTGACAACGTAGGATGTTCTCTTTACGAGAAGAATAAAGCTGACTAGTCTGTTTCATGCTGTGTTTAAAGACATCACCATCTGTTTCTGAAACGAAACTTAGTATTTGGGTGTTTTACAGGATACAAAAATCTTTGGACTGAATGTGTCACGTCGAAAACATTCAAGGTGATGTCAGGTTTCTGGTTATGTATAGAAGCTTTGGGAAATACAGGCATGTCAACTAGAGAACCTATAAGGCTTTGATAGATCACTTATATTCTATGCGCCGGTTGCCTGCTGAATAGGCTTTTAACAGATTTCAAGAGAGTTCTGTCCTTCCAGCAGTGGGACAGACAATATGCCAATAGAAATATAATTATCTGTTCTTCTGTGCAGTTTTGTTGCCACCTGCGGTACTGGAGCTGGTGTAGTGACTGTCCTATCTTTGCCTTTGACGGACCCCAAGGAGTTGGAAGTGGCTTTAACCGGGCGGTGCTTATATAATTTGTTAATATTTATCATTCGTTTTCTAAGTTTAGTTAGTTTATATTGGATTCCTAATTAATAAAGTTTAAAAGGGTAGCACCGCTCAGGTTAGCTACCGGAAATCAAAAGTGAGCAAATCAAAGTGACAAGCTGTTATCAACATTTCATATAGTTTTTTACAGTGCTGTTTGTGGGATCTCCGTCGTTGTCTTCTCAAGACTTTTGATGATAAGTGGTCTAACCTAGGCGCTCTAGAGATCTATCACTGGCGGAAAAGGCACTATGTACCTTTTCTCTAAAGCTATGCATGACTTTCAAACGTGTGATATGCAAATTCATATCCATTTGTTTTATTGATTGAACGAGTACATTGTTATGACTTAGACTATTTCAATAAACTAATCCACATATCCTTCCGATTGCCGTAAAGTTGGCAATCATGTCATGGTTACTGAAGACAGCTAACTAAAAAGTCAATTAAGTCAATAACTAAGTAGTTTATAACTGATGTGATGTGATATCCTAACAATAGTGGACGACGCATCGTCTATAAAATCTTTTCTATCGTATGTGAGCGTCTGAAGCCATTCACGAACAGTCTAGTTGGTCCATACCAGTGCGGTGTCAGGCAAGCCAGATCTTAAAAAAAAAAAAAACTTAAATTCCAGATCGATACTCCCCACTATTTGCTGATTTCAAAGCCGCATATAACAGCGTGCCTAGGGACGAGTATCATGTCTTCTTTTGACACCTCTGCCAAACTTGTCAGGTAGTGCAGGATGACTATGAAGAGTTGTACTACTTCATCAAGGTCAGTAATAAATTAACCAAAACCTTCGGTATCAAGGAGGGTTTTAGATAAGATGGCCTGTTGTCATGTATCTTATTAAACATCGCCATATAATGAATCGTGTTAAACACACTTGCCTGCAAAAATTTTTGTTTTCTTATTTTCTGAAAGATGCGTTTGTTAAGAATGCTCTAACCAAATTTAGTAAAGAAATTCGTAAAATTGGCGGAAATACAGCATATATAATACAGATATAAAATTTAGTTTGTATCTCGAATCATTTTATATTTATATTTTCCAGATAAACCACATGGATTAATTGCTGTCAACCGCCAAGTAGCAACTTCGTGTCCTTTTGGAAGCGGCGTACCCCTCAAGCTATTGTTAAGATTCGAATAAAAAATTTGTGTAGTGTTTCTATGTGTATATATATTAAATATTAGTGTCAATAAAAAAAAAAACCATGGATCGTTTGCTCGAAAAAAATTATGAAAAATACACCCTAGTACCGCGCGCACCGTGGTCTGGTGCCTTAAATCCACACAATTGATTGCGCATGAAGATGACATTGATGTGATTGGACGAACATACCAAGCTGTCAATGCAGCTTTCGTGAGTATGAGGGTAAATAAATTGCATGATTAAATCAACATTGGCAGTTTTTACTACGGAGTATATCTACCTTGTCTCCGAAGTTACAAACAGAAACGACAAAAGCACAGAAATAAGACGCAGAATTACTTTTGCCAATCGCTGTTTCTTTGAACCCAGGAAGCAATTGAGTAACAGAGTCCTCTCTTGAAGACCAAACTGAATTTATACAAGATCCTAATCATCTTGGTCCTACTCTATGGCGCAGAAGTTTTGTCGAAAGTGGATGAAGAAGCACTTGTCGTTTCGTGAGTTAAATATATGGCAGGGCCACGTTGGGCGTGTAGACACCATAGCTCCGACCTGAAGAATTTTCGATTTTAACATCCAAGGACGGCGCAGTAGCGAGAAAACGCAGCAGAGGCGACGTCATTTAAGGTACCACACATAAACGAAAGGGGACCATAACTAACACTGGAGGCGGCTGACGAGAGGTCGTGCTACCGGCTTGTTCAAACACCCTGGACTGTAGTGCCCTAAATGGCATATGAAGCTAATGTTGGCAAATGTAGTCTTAATTGGGATTGTTATGAAACATGAACATACCGGAAACTCAAGACTTCTTACCTTAGTTTGCCTCTAACAAAGAATTCGCATCTAAATAAGCGATACTTTTATCGTAATAGAAGTCACAATTTATCATCCCCTTCCTATCGCATTTCTTGGATGATGGTAACATCTGCTCTGCTCTGATCTTCTAAGGAACCTAACATTCCACTTGTAGATTGGTTGGTTGGTTGTCCTTTTTTCGTTTGCAGGGTCGTCAATAGTTGATCCGTCCGTATCCGAGGCTTGTTGATGCTTCGTAACTGAATTTTTTTTCCATGTCCGCGCAATTATCCCAGCAGCTCAATCCCCAGCCTAGAGGTCGAGTTCCATTATATGTAGATACCCCTAAGACGAAGGATCGGTTAGCCCAAAGTCAGAAACCCGTTCGGGGACGTGATCGCTGTCGCTGGTCAATTAGGGGTTCATCCGCCGCCATCTCTTTTCTAAGACCATGATTTAGTCTCGGAAATCTTTACCGGCCTGAGTTCTAAATATGTCAGAGTAGCCCGGATAAGGTCTGTACGCATAACATTTAATCAACAATATGCTTGAATTGAATCATAAGGCTGATATCAGACGAAAATGTTCCTTTTCGAGTATCATATGATCTTTATATCAAAATGAGTCTGTACCCGTATTTACCTTATGTATATGAGAAAATGTGTTTTTTTAAAGAATTTTAACAATACCTTTATCTGGTGCATTTCCTACATGCCATTTAAGAAGTAAGAAGAATTATCACACGTGAACCTGATAGGCATAGTATTATTATTCTATGGTGTTGTGAGAACTACTGCTTGGTAGGTTTTTTTTAGCAAACAAAGTTATAAATACTCATACATACATACATATGGAAAATTTTAACTCTAAGATCTCTTTTTAAACAATTTAAACCTCAAGAAATCACTATGTTGGGTTTTCAGAGTTCTGCGCTTCTAATACTCATGTTGGATTAGCTTTAAATCATGTCACTGCAAAGTCTGCAGCCAAAATGGTTTCAATTTTGCTACTTTGAAGTGTTTTCTTTATTTCAAAATTGTTTGCTCAAGACAAGTGAAAATGCGTCTGCCTGATTTGAATAATAAAATGTTAAAATGTATCGTCTACTTAGGCAGTTTAATGCCGGACGTATGAATGTACAGCAAAAGTGATACGAAAAAAATGGTTAAGACACGTAAAGGAAATAAGTGAAAGTGTAAAAAACATAGACTTGAATACAATTGCAATTTCACTGAGACCCTTATATAAAATTTTTGCTTTTTGTTATTTAAAAAGCAATATTTTATTTAAATATTTGTAATATAAGGCCTACAGATTTGTTTTATTTAGGCCTGAGTTATACTAGAGAATTTTCTTTACGAGCCCACAAAGTGTTACTTGCATTTTTCCATGCACGCATAAAGGCTTTCAACAATAAGAGACTTATGTAAGTTAAAAGTACACAAATCACAAACTTGCGTAAGCACAGAACTCGTAAATTTAATGAATTTGTCTCTTTGGATTTCTTTAGTTCACTGAAAGAGCATGATACAATAGCGACTGGGTCAATAACAACATTTTGCTGTCGATTTGACGGTTTGCTAAGAAAGTTCTAATGCTTTTAGTTCAACATTAAAATTCAAAACGTTTTTTGGTGGCAATCAATCTAATTTCTTGTCAGTGATGTCTTATAAATGTATGTATAGATGCAATGTTGAGGTTGCTTATGCAATTATTTTTTGATTTTGAGATCACTGAAGTTATGCAAAGCTGTTGAAAACATTTGATCAGAACAAATAAGAATTAACCACCGCTATCTAAAGTATTTAAACTACCTACCAAAAGGGGTGGTATAGTATTTTAAGCAAGGCTTCCTTTTGTAACTATGTAGAACAACAACCGGCTTCGGGGTTTCCCTATAATCTCGTTCAATACCTGCGGATTATATTACTTTCTTACTTACTTAGCTGGCATAAGAGTCCGCGTTGGATCTGAACATCAACCAATAAACCTCTCCAGTTATCGGGGTCATTGGTTAACTCAACTGCCTAGAGTTACATACTCTAAAGCCCCCTTTCACTTATGTCTTCCATCTTCATTCATATTGTACTTCAGACAAGATTTGTACGCGTTGTTAATTGGAGGAGTTTAAAAAGTCTCATTTTTGGAAGTAGCGATATTTGGAAAAACTTTCCATCTAAGATAGTTTATTTATGGTCAATTTCATGTGAATCGGACAAATAGTGCTATCCACTATATCCACTCAGGGATACTTTCCTCTAACTAAATACTGGAAATAAGTTATCTCTTCAATCCCATTTAATAGCCACCTTAAATAGCTTTGCAAGACCAGCAGCCGTTGTATATATAGGGTTTTCCAATAGGGACTTGACAACTTTGAATTTAATTTGAGAACGCACTTTCACTAATCATTATACTGTCACTGTCAATTTATTCAGTAAACTCAACATTTTCATCGTAGTAAAGTGCACTAAAAAGCTACGTTCTCCGATTGGGTTCTGGAGAAGATGCGCCAAGATGATGAATTTCATCGCAAAATCATCTTCAGTGACGAAGCTCATTTTTGGCTCAATGGGTTCGTCAATAAGCAAAATATGCGTTATTGGTTGGGTGAAAACCCACATGTGCTTCATGAATCACCACTTCATCTACAAAAAATAACTGTTTGGTGCGGTTTGCATGCCGGCGGCGTTATTGGGCCATATTTTTTCGTCGACGATAACGATCGTCACGTTACTGTGAATGGTCAGCGTTATCGTACCATGATCACCGATTATTTTTGGCCCGAATTGGAAGATGTTGACTTGGACGACATGTGGTTTCAACAGGATGGGGCCACAAGGCACACAGCACACGCTACAATCGATTTATTGAAGAGTAAGTATGGTGAGCGTGTTATCTCAAGACATGGGCCAGTCGATTGGCCACCTCGTTCGTGCGATGTAACGCCGCTTGACTATTTTCTGTGGGGCTACGTTAAGTCATTGGTTTATGCCAACACGTCGACGACGTTTGAAGAGCTTAGAGCCAATATTGAACCCGAAATAGCGTTGTCGTTGAAATTTTGGTCCAACGAATCGACCGCTGCAAACGTGCCCGCTGTGGCCATATGAATGAAGTCGAGTTCCATTCATAAATGTTTTGATTGTACTTTAAGCCAATAATAAAGTTTTTTAAATATCTCAAATGGTTTGCCTTTTATTTAAAAAAAAAAGTTGTCAAGTCGATATTAAAAAACCCTGTATTAAGGTTTATATAATGGATATTACTATCTTTACTTCGTTTCAGGTTTAGTGGTTTAAGGGAATTTGTTTTGAACACGCCGCCGTTTAATAGCCTGCAGAAGTGTTTTTTTTTTTTTTCATATCATTTCTACAGATTTCTGCTCGAGTGTCTTGCCTTGACACGTTTCTTTTTCAGCATTCGTAAAACTTCCGAATATTGTTCGTTGTTCGTGGAGTAGCAACTCTCCATTTCACGTTTGGGATGGCTGAAACTAGGTAGTGACTGGAGTTTTTATTAGGCGTTAGGAATGCTTAGACAGCTACAATACTAGGAAAGTGCCTTGCGTCGATCGCAAGATGGTCATTACAATAGACGAGCTACATATTATACATATATTAGAGTCATACCCATCCAGTTTCGGCTTCCCTGTGAAAATGTACATTAAAGAACACTCGGTTCTTCGGTAACGTCATCGACGCCTTTGATGTCAACAAAATAAACTAGCGTTTGACGTGGCAAATAATAAGTGATCATCCGATGGAATCCACTTCAGCAGAGGCAGATTAAAGTTACCATAGATAAGAATATCGTCAATGGAATTACTAAGGTCAATAAGTTGTCAACCGCTTTTATATCAAGGATGTAACATACATAGGATTCGATAGGTTGAGCTGGGACTAGGTAGCAAAACATAACGTACAGGGATTTATTGGGAAGTGTTATTTTAATTGAAACAAAGTCAAGTTCATAAGAAGAAGAGATAGTGATGAGAGAAGAGGTGAGGTTAGTGTGAATGCCAAGTAGGACACCTCGGCATGAAGAATCAACTTAAGGGAGGGCAGGATCATTAACTATAGGGAGAGAGTGATCGTGATCTCAAAAAGCATTATAAGAGATGGGAATACCTTCTGGCACTTTATGTCGGGGATCAGATTGGTTTCTGTAAAAGCATAGGCCCAAGAGAGAGAAGCCATGAGATTTAAACAAAACAGCACGTGTTTTAGAGCGCAAGCCTCTTACGTTTTGGTAGTAAAATGCAAGAGGTAGTTTTTTGAGAGGAGGAGTAGGGAAGTGTAAATAAGATGAAGACAAAGAAGACAAGCTGAGAACGAAAAAACTTATCATGGTCAGCTCGCCTACGCTGAAGGTAAGAAATTCTTTTAGGGTGTACGTAGTTGCGGAAAGTATCGGGGTCATCCGCAACTTTTTGGGAAGATGTGTTGAAAATCTTGTGGTACCTGTTGTAGTTTCTTGAGATTAGTTATATATATAAGTAGGGAGGCCTTCCTATTGGATGGAGACCATAATACTTGTTTTGATTTCAATTTTGATCAAAACAAACAGAGTCGGATTTATTGTGTGAGAAGGAGACGTATTTTTTTCCCTTAGCCTAGAAAGCGTATAACGGCATCACGAGATGACTATATTCTTTTGGGTCAATTTAACATAAAAATAGGGGCAAGGATGCGTGAAACCGAGAAAGAAGGAATTTAAGATTTGGCTCCAGTTGTAAGATCGAAGTATTCGTAGAAGGGGGTATGGGTGGTTGAGCAGTAACAGTATCAGAGGCAGGACATAAATTAATAGAAACATGTTGGAGCTTAAATAAAAAAGTGGCAATTGATGCTTCTATGGGGCGACGTGAAGGGAGTTGCTTAGAGATATAGACAGGCAAAATTTAGTAAATATTTTGGTTTTAAGGCTCCAGTTGGGCTCAGGTTTAGGAAGTGAATGGGGAATGGTTGTGGGCGATTAATAATTAGATTCGATAGATGAGAGGTTGCTTAGTTTTTTTTATGTTTTTATTGGTTGGTTTATTCGTCCATTTGGTGAACCGCACTTTCCGAAATTGAGGTCAGTGTTCGATGGGTTAATAAATAACAATTCATATCTAGACGGTAAGTTAAGCTTGAAATTATTGTTTATTTTTATGGTGAGATGTTGGGAATGTTGTGCATTGGCTGATGGGGATGCGATACCTCTTTTTGAAAAATTCAGAAGTCCAACCAACATCTGTGTAATTTGGGGCACCTTTGACAAGTAGGGTGGTGAACATCTGATTTGAAAGAGTTGAAATTGGAGCAAAAGATTGTTGGACCGAAGGGCTGGTGCGAGGATTTGGATGTTGGGTTATCGGCACTGGATATGACAATAATTCAGCTTCGGTTTGTAACCATTTAGCCAAAATTGAAGTACTGTAACTCTTGTGCGGCGTTTTCCAAACCATTCAACACTGTTCTATTCGTAGTGAGTTCTTCATTAAGCTCATTGATTTTGTCAAATATAACGTCATGCATGGACTCGTAATGCTTTGAGAGTGGATGATTGTATGTGGAAGATTGGATGTGGATGACTGGAGATGAATAGATATGTCTCTCGGAGAGAGTTGATGGAACTGCATGTTTTTCTGTTGGAATCCATCATTGCGGAAGCGATAGATGTAATATCACTTCACAATTTGTCAAGATGGCACTTAAATGTTTTTTTCATTTCTGGATCTTACTATGACCAAAGACTTCCGCACATCTTTTACTTTTTTAAAAGATTAATAGTTGTCCGTTATCAGTCTTACGAGTGAGTAACGATTGGATTCACTGGAGTCACTAAGACTCTTGATTGCAAGGAGCACATGTGAGAGAGGGCTACTGATAAAACTGTCACAGAAGAACAAAAGAATTTCCAAAAACTCTTTAACGAGTTTTTTTAATTCTTATTTATTTATTCTTGTGCTACAAATAGCACAAAATATTTTACCGCAGATCTCCTTACAGGCAACTAAGTCAGCATTATTGTCGTTAATGGAGCAGTTAGTTACTCCACAAGAAGACGTGACAAAGACTAGGAAAACGGAAGCAACATAAAAAATAATTGTGGACAAAATGAATAAAAAAATCCACTAAACGCACCGCCGCGAAATTAACAGACTAGTAGGTCAACAATAAAAAAAGCGCATCAGCAATAACAATTTTTGGGTAAGAAAAAATTGGTCATTGGATTGGTTAAATAGGAATAAGCGAAATAAGAATTCACAATTTTGAAGTAAGATAAGAGGGCGACTGAATGCAGAATATAAGCGCTAGTTGGACGACTACTACCGGCAAGTACATGCTGCTAAGCAAGCAGAGAGACGAACACTGGCTTTTGAGGAGGAAAAAGAAAGATCATGAAAAGAGCGCGGTTCTTGAAATTGAGAGGAATAAGATTCCGCAGTTTTACCGAGAGTTAAAAACACATGCCACAGACACAAACTCCGAATCGAAGCCTGTAGAGGCAAACAAGTGAAAACACATAGTAGTAGAGTCGCAGTCGATGCTGAGAATGTGGAAAGAGCATTTCTGTAGACTGTATAAGGGCGACGACAAACCAAATACCGCTGTCAGGCGGTCAACTCGACCCGGATGAAGTGAAGACAGCCATATCTAAGCTTAAATTTAACAAGGTGCTGGAGCAGACGGCCTGACTGCTCAGCTCAAGCTGGTTTGTCCAAGCCTCAGGAAAGGAAATTCTCTTATCTGCCGTATTGTATGAAAGCCGTTCGTCAACAAGGTGAATGGTACATATCAGTGCGGCTTTAGGCCAGAAAAGTTCACTATCGATTGAATATTCACACTACTGCAGATCTTGGACAAAACCCATGAGCTCCAAATCAATACACACCACCTAATTTTTGATTTTAAGGCAGCATTTACACCATCTATGCTCTACAGAGAAATGTACATATAGTCTTCGCATCCCTGCCAAGGTCGTCTGTTTGTACAGGATAACAATGGAGAAGGCACGCTGCTCCATTAAGGTCTGTAAAGAACTCACCACGACCTTTCACACCAAAATTTCTTTTAACATCATTCTTGAAAGAATGGTGCAAAACTCAGGCACCAACATAAGAAGCACAATCTTTGAGATGAGGATGCTCTTGAAAAACTCATACAGCGACATCGCTTAAACCAGAAGAGCGATGGTCCAACGACCAAGGTAGGTAGATATGGGCACTAATGCTCCGGTATGAAAAATCTTCGAACCCACCCGTCTTTGAGGGACAGTGCAGAAGGGGAATACCGTTAATCAGGTGGAGCACGCAAGTGGAATCCGACCTCAGTGAATTTAGCGTGCAGCTAAGATAAAGATCGAGCTGGCTGGGGACGCTTTTTGGTTCAGGGCCAGGTCTGCCCCGGACTAAAGCGCCAACTTAAGTAAGTAAATACAGGGCGAAGACAACATTGCATCAAATTATGAACCAGAGAATCGAGTTCTTGCGCTTGAATTCTACAAAAGAACTAGAACTACAGAGAACTAGCGATTGGAGATCTCAGGTTTCACCCAGTTCAGTGAGAATAACACAAGTAATGTCATCGCCATTAAAGAAAAAAGTTAATTTCGATCGAAAACCCAGAAGTAAGCCATCAGGGACAACTAATGGAAAATTAAACATATTTCGACATGTCTCATTATAAGCGGTGGACACATACGCCACCCTGTTTAATAATGCTTTGAATAATCGAACAATGCACAGAACCCAACGTATTGGGAGACAATTATGGTGCATCTAATTCCCAAAGAGAATGAAGACACATCAAATCCAGCAAATCTTTGGTCGATATGATCTCTCCCAATATCAGTAAAGTATTTAAAAGGTTCATCAGCAATTTTCTGACTTAGTATTTTAAGGATAACAATGTAGTTCGGGATAACCAATTCGGTTTTAATTCGTCACATGATATCTCACATGAAACAAAAGCAAAAAACAATACAAATGTCCTGGCTTCATTGACTTCGGCATGGTTCGGTTAAAGGGACTCTTTTTTAAGCTATTGTACATGCTTTTTAATATGCTTAAAGTGCATCGTGAAGAATGGCGATGTGAATTCTGCCGGAAAATTTGACATCATTGTAAACAGTCCGCTACAAGGCGCGTCAATTCACGAGTGATATTCAACATCTACACAAGCAATCTTGTGAGCTAATTTCACCAACTGTAGCGTACGTATCGCATACAGATCAGGTCCAAAGATCATTGTCATTTAGACGCTATGTTTGGACCTGTTTGGACACTAGAAGGAATTGGCGAAAGTTTTCGATTATGAACACGGTCAACCAATTCCTTGTCAAACTGTTATAACCGTCAAAACTGTATAGTTTAATATAAATACGATGTGACGATGTCTCATAAAGCAGGGCGAACAGAATAAGGGTGGGCAATTTGTTTATTAAGCTGACTGACTGAGTGACGTCCATCCACCGAATACTAATAAGCCATTCTACTCCTGAATTATAACACCATCTGCAATGAAGTAATTTCACTATTCTTTTACTTTAGAACCGCTCAAACATCATTTAATATTTTAATCTTAAATTAACATCAACTTTATTAAACGTATAATAATAATAATATTCTACTGTTGTTCCTCATCCGAATCTTCTTCTTCGTCTTCTTTTTCGTTTAAGTCTCTATCCATTTTCCGGACCTCTCTACTGTAGAGTTCCTGAAATGTCTCATATTCTATCAACGTTACGTGGGCTATCTTTGTCGCAAATTTTTTATCCGAAGTATCAGTGATTTGGTATAGTCGAGGATTTTTCGTAGGTTCATTCGGATCGGCTTTCGGTGATCTTGGTTTGAACAACCCTAGTCGATCCAAGAATACATGACGACATTGTATTTCAAAACGTGATTTTGAAAGTGCCTGCGATTTAACTATTTCTGGAATTTCAATACGCATTACTTTGTTCATGTATTGAATTTTCTCAGCTATGCTCTTCGCAGATTGCTGGGTCAAGTCAGGACAGTTCATAAGCAGTTTCCATACGTTCTTGGTTGTTCCCACATATTCTCTTAAAAACGTTACCTGTTTAAGGAGTTTTTTCCCATCGGACACGTCCAAGAATGAAGGATATTTTGTTAAAAGCAAGTGTAAAAAGTGTTCTCCAAATTGGCAACTGCGCCAGATTTCTAACGAATCAATAATTTTGTTGGGATGCCTACAAAGAATTGATGGATTGCCAGTAACGATTCTTAGAAAACTGGAGGTCTTTAGTCCATGATTGGCAAAAGTATTGTGAGATTTTTTCCATATTTCAAGGCTAGCAGATGACAAGATGGGTTGGAGACTGACAGCTTCATCGATATGAGCTTGTTCCAGAGTAGTTCCTGCGGAGTATGTGTTAGACTTTACTTGCAGTTAGAAATTTTGTGACATTGATTTGCATTTTTATTCTTATTACTTACAAGTTCAGTAATAGCCCTTGTAGAATAGCGTTGACTACAAGCCGTTGACAGTCTTCGCAACATCCTTTCCGGATATTTTGAAATTTGCCAAAATATCAACACAGAAACAATGCAAGTTGCTTTATTAGCAAAAAACAACCATAAAAAAGAATAGAAATGACAATTCAGCCTGGTACTGGAATTGTCCGCTGGAATGTTAATACGTTATTTTACGTTACGCTTTTGACAACTCGCAAAAGTCGTTCAATAGGCGAAAAGAGTTTATGTGAGTGTGACACTATTTCAGATAAAAAAATCGGCAACGATAATATTCAAGGATGACTTATTTTTTCGTAAAAATTTAATAATGTATAATGTAAATTGGCATGCAAAACAAAGGACCAATAATAATGGGTCTGGGTCTGACAGCTGAACTAAAGAAAGTGTCAAATATAGCCGAAGTAACAAAGTTACATGCATCTACAATTTTGGTGTACAAGTGCTAACGTAAATCGTTGAATCTTTTCACAAAAAACTTACAGTATAGGAAGATACTGATACTGAGACTGACACTTTTAATTGAGATCTTATGGCTATAATGACACCAGTGTCTGTATGATGAGAATAACGAATCTTGCTAAACACCCAGAAATGTAGACTACATATAAGATAAGAGATGAGGTATTTCATGTTAACTTGACTAGTTGAAAGAGATTTTCAGAAGTCTAGCAAGAGTTCGTAAGAAGGAGAACTTTCTGTGAAAAAATTTAGCCAATTAAATCAACAAAATGTTTTTAGTAAAGGCAGAGCAGAATTTATAAGTACGTTAGCACTATGACTATTGAAAGCAGCTTACTTTTAAAACGTAAAGATTATTGTACATACGAATGAAACACGAATCTCGAGTAATATATATAGGTGACTGTCAAGCTCTTAGAATACACACTCAGTGAATAACTCAAACACTGGTAAGAATCTCTTCGCAGGACAGTCTTTAAAAAACGAAAACGACACTTATTATGAAGGAAAACATTAATTTTTACTATAATAAAGCGTATACAAACGCACTGGATCAGTTTCTTTGTTCACAATGGAGCCCAACGAAGCTTTGAATCAAAAGCGCAGAGGAGGTCTGCTAATATCTGAGAATAAGGAAGACAATGACAACGACACCAAACCCTCAGGCTATGGAATGGTCGTGCCATAAAATCTTCTTAATGACCAATCCAAACGGGACCCATAATTCAACAGGACATTCACCATCCAAGATCCTATTTGGTGTAACAGTTCGGTTACTAAGTGAAACAAAATTCGGATTCCCACCTACTGAGCCTAAAGATAAGTGACTATGTGGATGTGCAGTAAGATTCGTAAATTGCACGAAAAGACTCGAGCAAAGACAAACTAGCGAGTAACCACTTGAAGACCAGCAAAATCTTCCGGCTTCGACGAAGGAGTCCCGTTGTGTATAGTCCCCTGAGGAAGAATAGCAAATTAACAAAATTGTAGCAGGATTGGGAAGGTCCATAGAAGGTAATAACTCGAAATAATGATGCTGTCTATCGGATCCAGCGTGGGAATCGGGAAAAAGTGAAGGTGGCGCATGTGGATAGAATGTGTTACTTCAGCGCAACGTCGAATGAAGAAGTTTCGAAGATCGGGTGGAACTATTTTAGGGAGGGAACAGAGTGATAACCACTTAAATATGAAAAGTGTCATCCTATATTGTATATTTGCATTTTACAATTATAATGCAGTTTCCGTTTCCATAAATGATTTGTTTGAGTCGTATATAGAGTCAATATAGAACCAATATGCCGAAACCAAAAGTTTTTAAGTCGATTTCAAACAAATTTGGAAACGAAAAATCGTGCATCATTGTCATATAAATAAGAACCAATGATGTCTGCAGAATTCTTGAGCATATAGTGAAACCTTGAGTAAGTAATTGTTATTTGAAATTTATTAATAAATCGACGAATAAATTGTAGAGATAGGTGATAATGTGCAACACAAAAGTTTTGAATAATTTAAACATACAGAATATTCATTTCAGAAATAAATTCTCATAATTTGGAGAATTTTTAAGCAACAGCTATCTCTACTGCGAGTTTAATCAGTCTTAGGAAAATCACCCTTTACAAGAATTCATAATATAGGAAGCAGATTCGACGTGGAAAATAGAAAGCTAATATGATTACTGACACTATTCTCTTTATAATGAGATCCTTTATCCCTTATCGGATAAGGAGTATCAAATAAAAGGAAAAGGTATGGTATGACTCAGGCTGTAAATAGACTGTTTTTTTTTTTTTGTCCTACAAGACCAAGCCGCCAGTAGAAAACCGAAAAAAGTTTAAACAAGCCCGGAATGTCTGCAACGTCAAAAACATTAGAAATTCTGCCTCATTCTCCACTCCAATGTTCATTTACAAAGACATTCCTGCTTTTAACTTTTTGGACAAGGCCAATCAGCGGCCAGCTGAACACTTCTAGATTGTGCTTTGTCTCCGCCTACACTTAGGTGTGTCGAATCTTCAATGAGAAGAATTACTTTCGTACTTTTAACATTCACAAATCCGTTGGTTCAGAAGATATATCTCCCCTTCTTCTGAAGAGGTGTTCTTTCACGCTAGGAAAACCACTGCGTAAGCTTTTTAATCAATCCTACATTTAAGAACACTTTCCGAGTAGATGGAAAATAGCATTTGCCCAGCCCGTCCCTAAAAAGGCGAATCTTCTTCTCTTCCTACTACAGACCCATTGCACTTACGTCTCTTCTTGTCAAAGTCATGGAAACGCTGATAAACCGTCAGCTCATGACATACCTCGAAACACAAGAACTTCCTAATGTCCGGAAGTACGGGTGATTTGATGACATGTCTTACCGAAAATTGGAAATATATTTTTCCCTCCCTAACTTCCTTTATATTCCCTTGTGCGCGTGCCAATTATAAAAACAAAAAATTAGAACCGACAAAGTAAGATTATGAAGGGTGAAGAGGCGAAAAAAGTGCCAGCTAGAACATGTGTGGTAACAGTAGGCTTTGCATTAGGACTTAAAAGATATACCTTCCCAACGAGTAGTGAAGCGACAAGCATTAAAAGTTCAACATCAGATAGCTGCCGATATTTTTAAAATCAACGACAAAAGACTCGGAATCGCGAGATGTGATATATTGAACTAACCACGAGCTAAGGCGCTTGTGAGAGGAATGCAATGAAATTTGCAGTGTTTTAATGGAAGATTTCATGAATCATTTTCGAGAAATAACTATTCCACGGATGTGAGAAGAATCGATAGATTCTAAAAAGGACGGAGTTAACAGAGCGGTTAAAAGAATCAGCCGCATTTGTTGTAGGACTGGATATCTTGCATGTAAGTAGTTTCAGATTTTGTTTTATAAAGTAATGAAAGGCTGTCTTATACGTAACTAGTGTTTCACTGATGAAAATATAGGAACCAGTTCTTAGTAGTCGACAGCACAATTTTTAAACTTCAACGTGTCATTGTGCAGCCTCCTTCAATATACGAAAGGATTTCTAAATCCTCTTCATCAATTTGGAAAAAGCATTCGATAGAATTCTCATGTCTTGTATGGACGGCCCTAAGATCTTAGAATTCGAAGTTAAGTGTAGGGTGCAGCAAAGAAGTGATTAAAAGAGTCCGGACCAAATTCTTTTCATTTTCGCCAAAGATAATAATACAATGCAGTATTGGACGATATACGAGAAGCATTAATGTAAAATTCCCTGAAAAATACTTAATTATATATATTTTTAAATCCGGAGTCGGAAAAATACTATCTGGGATGCCCAGGATATTTTCATTGGAAAATTTTCGGCTGACTTTTCTGTTTCGGAGAATTAAAAAAGCGTATTTCTGCCCAGTAAAGAATTTAATTAAGATTTTTAATGCCTTAATTTACTGAAATTTTGAATTGATAACGACATTTGAAAGAGTTCTATCATAGATGGAACTAGAAAGTTCATAAATATATAATGGAAAAATTTGTCCGACATGATTTTTCGTAACACTGGAAGCTGTCAAAGTGACAACTGCCTGATGCCGGGTGTTGTTTAACTCTTATGACATTTCTAAAGTTATGACAAAACACATGTGCTTAGAAAAGTGTTGCACAACGAATGAACTAACATCATTTTGTAACGAAAAATTGAAATTATTAAAATAAAGTTCTTAAACATATAGCTTAAATATGTTGGCGGTATTTGTGCATAGAACTGTCAACGTTTTCCGCAGTTCTTCATCATTAAAGTGTCACATCTTAAAATCCATAGCTGCATCTGATTTCTCTACATTCACCGTAGCGGATTTTCTTTATAACAATTCAGATGAGACAGGAACTCTTTTGACACGCTTTGTAAAATACCTGGCTATGGAGAATTCCAAGTCCGATCCATCAGTTCCAACCAACATCAGATATCCTGACTTCTTTCCAGTTCACAACGTACAACATTTCAAATCAGAACTGAGAAAAATTGATGTCGCACAAATTCCGCATCTGATTGTTTTTGCTTTTACCTACAAATCTAATGGAGACCCGCAGAAGTTTGCCCAAATCATAAATGAAGTTGACACATTTTGTGAGAACAACTTACGGCAAATGGACTTCGATACGATACTACGCACATTATATGCATTCATGTTTCTTTTACCCAACAAAATCACGAAGACGTCGTTTTATAATAATGCACTCGAACGATTGGTCTCTGACTTTAACACAGAAACACCAAGGGAAAAATTCGTTAAGGTATGTTTCTATCTTGGGTTAGGAAAGAAGAATCCGAGCAATGTGAAGCTCTTGAACAATTTCTTGAGATCATATCTGCCTCATTTCGTACCAGAGTTGACGCCAATGGATCTCTCCATAGTTGGAAATGCAGCATTTAAGGTTAGTTTACCCATAGGTAATGCAGACTTTACTAATCGCATAAAATCAGAAATTTTGCAGTTTGATTCTGACTTTGATGATGCGATTTTGGTGAATCTCATTAAGATAATCCGCCATCAGAAGATTAAATCATCTGAAATTTGCGAGAAACTTATTGCCATATGCAATGAAACGGGTTTAAAGAAACTTCAGTTGAGGGGAATCGTTCATCTGTTTGCCTATTTTGCAGAATGCCAGTGGAATGATGAGCAAATTTGTTCTAGATTTATAAATGAGGCTATGCAAAAAATATACGAAGCCCCAGGAGATGTCAGAGTAAAAGACTTATCTACATACCTTTGGTGCTGTGCACAGCTTCAGCAAGGTGCAATTTTAACACCAGAACACCTTAAGTACATTGAAAAGTTGATCCTGGAAAAATTCAGAAGAGATGAATATAAATATTTTACGGACCAATTGATTGAAAGTGCCTTGTCTCTGTGGATGTTGGGCTACCAGTCCCATAATTTAATCGGCGAAGTAAGTCGTTTAAGGATAAATCGAAACGAGAGAAATCCCGAGAGGGCCAAACTTGATACTCGTCAAAATGTTTTATTCAGCTGCGTTGCAATTGAAAAACCAGACTGGTTACTGAGTGATAGAAAGCCGGCATTCAAAGAGTCTCTCGAGGCCCCAGAGTATTTAATTAAAAATAAAGTAGGCTTGCAAAAGGCTTTCGATAAATTGAAAAATGAAGGAGTCGATGCCAAAATCGTTTCGCCAATTGTTGGTATAAATGTAGCTGGAATTTTTGTTAAAGATCAAAAATGTTTTATTGAAATTTTGGAAGAGGAGCATATACTTAAAATAAATAAGATTCCAAGTGCAATTGTGCAACTAAAAGTAAGGCTTCTTAAACATTTGGGATTCGATGTTTTTACGGTAAGAAAATATAATATAACTATTTATTGTCGGCTTAATAAATTGATTTTTTGTTTTTTTAATAATGATTCTAGGTACCTTTTAATGAAGTCGAACCTATAGGCAGCATAAGTGAGATGATAAGCAGTTCTAAGGAAAAGGAAATCAAACAAAATGTTGTTGTGTAAATATGTTTATAAGAAACTATGTAGTTTTATTTTTAACTGTAGAAAATAAAATTAAAGTTTTAGGTATTGTTTCTTTTTTAAAAGTGTTTATGTTTGCAAACTGATTTACTTTTACAGATACTGATATTGGATCAGTTGACGAAAAACCCAGATCATCGTTCGAGAAACCCTTTTTAAGTTTTCTACAATCCAACCCCGATTCCGGTTTCCTTAGCTCCACATATATGAAATACGAGGAGTTTCCTAAAAATAAAACAAAGTTTGTTAACACAATAATCTAGTCAAATGTTGGATACCGCCATACCATAGAAAACATAACAACATTGATCGTATTGTCTTTTAACATGCAAAGATTGATGATTATATTAAAGTTTTTCGACATAGGAATGTCGCTGATAATGCTATAAGCCATAAGCCCCCCAAATATTAAAAGAATTAAAAAATTAAAAGAATTAATCCCTGCTTAATTGATGTTCTATTTGATAAGATGCTGCGTCGCAAAAGTATTCCACAAAAGAAAGAAAACTTTTGGATTTAATTGGTGGATTATCCGGATGTAAAAGTCGAACGGGATAGACATGAAGTGTAATATAGCAAATATGAGAATATAAAAAGAAAAACAGGGATATATGTAAAGGAAGGCTTATAAGTTATTCTTGTTTCTGTTTATACGATATATTCGGGAAGCTTAATGTAAAAAAGGCAATATAAGAGCTTATAAAATTATCGCGTTTGAAATTGGATATAAACAATAGTTTAAGCATCTCCTTGGCAGGGAAAGCATGCCTGATCTCCTAGTTTTCTATCGCAACTTTGACGTTAGCCACATTTTCTTTTTTTTAAATATTGATAAATGGAAGGCGTATAATTACGTCTAACGGTACATGTTTCTCTCACGTACATACATATCTGCATCGCTATCACACCGCTTGTCGAGAGGGCTTATTTCGTGGGTCTCTCAACAGAGCGCCCTGTGTTATTCAATCATGGCGATGCCAACCAATGTGTTCGTTTTGAAATTTTTTTATGTGAACGCTCCAGCAAATGTGCATGCTTTTTATTAGATCACGTTGCGATGCACCCGTTGACAATATTGTGTCATTTTCATTTCAGTTTCTATCAATTCCTATTCACTTTTTGTACATTGTCGAAAATTAAATTGCCCTTGCTGGACGCACACGACTGTCGTGTATAACAAAACCTTAAGTTTCAGCATTATTTTCTGTTATAGAATTCGAGTCGCTAGCCTACTATGAGCGAAATCATTATTGAAGTTTCTCTAAAGATTTATGTCAGAGCTTAAATATATTAATTTTGAACACTTCTGTGGGAGTTTGCAGACATGATAACGCAGGTATTCGATCTTAGAACAATTGATTCGTAATACACAATCTTTATGATCTTGTGCCTTTTTTCCAGTGGCTAACAGTTGCCTGAAGGACTGACACGTCGTTGTTTATGACAGCGTTTTCATAGGCGAAAAAGAAAAAAACTTTCCGGAGTCGTCAATGTCCTGACTGAATAGAAAACCTTACACCACGAGATGTTAAAAAGCAACGAACCTTGTACACTGATTTAATGTACTCCAACTTTAACTTCGAGTTCTCTGGTTATTTGTGCATTTTCGTTTTAACGCCAACGTTTATATTGTATATCATTATTTCATGTACGTTTGAGGTTCATTTTGAGATCTGAGCGCCGTCCATATATGGGAGCTCTACCGAACTGTTTTTCCGAATCGATAAAGACGTTCTTTCGAAGCGTAGAGATGTTTCTCTATCATTACGAAAGCCGCATTGACTGATTTAACTACCGCATTCTTCGTCATTTTTTTTAATAAAATTGTGGCACCTCATATTTGTTTTCGCTATATTTCGTTTACGCCTGAAAGGCTTACCTTTTTTCACCACACGGTTTCATGAACATGATTCTTAATAATGTGGGACCAGCTTTTTCTAACTTTGAACTACATTCATTCTTTCGTTGTTTCACATAATTTTCGTGTATTGTTCTAGCTCTTGTTTTACGGTATTTTGGAGAATTCCTAGAGCCGGCATCTTTCCATATTTAAATTGTGTCAGTTTATTTTCTCAACTGATGTCGGTTTTATTTGGATTTTCTTTGGTTCCTTCACATATGATTCCGTAAAGAAAAGTTGGTGCTGGGTTGTTAGTGATTTGCAGAAAATCGTCCTTTTGGTATATGATAGTAATGTTCAGGTCAGCAGAACAGTTTTAGGTGCCGCTCTTCGTTCCGCGCAAGGCTTCTTGCCCCGAAACCGTTTGCTTTATGGCAGACCGTTTATTCATAGTTCGTTTCTAGTTCATTTCCTTTTTTGACGATCTATTTAAAACAAGTAGAAATCCGGACGAAACATTTCATTTTTCAATTGCCTAATACCTTTCTGTGTTGATTGGGGGCTGTCAATATTTTAAGTTTCATTATTATTAGTTATTGATATGCTTAGGACCTCATCTTTAGTCATAAATTTGATGGTTGGATGTTGTAGAAAAAGGGTAATAATATATTGGGGTTAGCCGTGGTGTAGTGGTATATGCATAGACTCCTTAACCAGAGGGTCGCGGGATCGAATCCCATGCGAGGCAATTCTTTGAAAGTCTTTTCATGTATGTATATAGTTTAATGTAAGTCCCATGAAGGCATAACACTGATGGTTGAGTGGTTAATGTAATGAACTAACAACTAGCACGTACTAAAACCCACTGGTTGAGAATGCACTATCTCCAGTTTGACAGCCACCTTTGGAAAAATATCGAAACCTAACACCTGAGTTTCAAAACTACTACACCACCCGCCCGCGCCTTAATGAAAAACCAGTAAAAAGGTATCATATCCCCTTGGTGCGCGCGCGGAATTATAAAAAAAAGACACCCTTTAGAGGTGTCAAATTGGCGATACCCGGTGTTATAACTGTTCCTACATATCAATTGTACTTATTTTACCTCCCAGTAGTAACCATCGGGTATGATGACCATCCGGACTCAACTTGCCAAACTTAAAAGCGTGAGTGCTGACCAGCAGACAGTACCAATAATATAAACGGAACAGCGGATAAATTCCTCTGATCCTAGCAATGGTAGAGTAAAATTCCAGAATAAAACAAATAAGACTATCCGTCTTCTAAGGATTTCCAAGACTAAGCCAGGGTCTAAGAAAATAGATTAGGGTGAACACTTAACGAACCAACGACAGCGCTCACATCCCCGAACGGGTTACTGGCTTCGGTCTAATCAACCTCTCGTGGTAATTCTAAATTTGCCAACATTAACCTTATAGGCGCGAAAGCGCAGATAGAGGAGAAAGATGACGATACCAAAGAAAGCTTTTACGAGCTATTGGACGAGACCTACGAGCAGTGCCCAAGCTATGACATTAAAATTGTCCGCGATGATTTTAAAGCAAAGCTAAGAAGTGAGAGCATCTTTGGTAGATAGAAAACTTAGCTTTCACGGCACCACATCCGATAACTGATTTAGGCTAATCGACTTTGCGGCGGAGCCAAACATTGGTTAACCTAGCACGCGGTTCCCGCATCTTGATACTCATAAGGGGTCTTAGAGAAATCTCCTTATCAATCAACCGTAAGCCAGACTCATTACATTGTAATTGACGCTAGGCACCCTTCCAGTGTTATGAGGAGCCAACATGGAATCGGACCATTGTTTTGTACCATTGTCAAGGTACGCTTGATATCCCGAACATCGCAAAGACAAGCTAATACTGTGAGTTGCAACTTTTCTGTGTATGTCCACGTCTGTAAGTAAAGACTAGCAGTTTTGGCACTTAGTGAAACACAGCTAGATCGCTGCCCACATACTTCAGATCACCTTGATCTGAAGCTAACTTGCTACGAATTGATACCATAATTGCTTTTTCTTCGCGGTCTCGCCTTTTACTTGCGTACTGATGTAACTTCCTAAACCCTACCACAATGTGATCCATGTTTCAGTCCGGAATTCAATGTGGTTAAAATTCTATCTCCTTAAGCAAATTATCAACTACTGCTTCATTCACAGAATCCCAAAACTGGACAGCAAACCGAACTTTAACGAGTTTGATGCGCTGTATGACTCTATACATCCCTGTATCTCTGTATTCTCAGACAGAAATCGTGAATGCGGGCGATTTCAATACACACAATTCTGGTTGGGTTCTACATTCTATGTTAGACAGACAACACAGGAGGACGGTGTGTTGAGATCTTAGCTGCGGAACATAACTTGACCCAGCTTGTAAATGAGTCCATACGAATACCAAACGTCGATACTCATACCGCCAACACTGTTGATGTGCATTCCTCTCTAGGCTCGTCGAACCGTTGTGTCATATCAACTTATTTCTCGTACACACACTACATAGAGAAAAGATACTTAAAAGAACTCTATGGCAATATGAGAAAGCCAATTGGAATTTAACAATTTCTTTAGGAATTTTAACTGGTCGATATGATGATATGATCTCAGATATTATTCTCTTTGGAATGAGAAGCTTTATCCCACATAGTATGAAGAGTTTCAAACCAAAAGAAAAGGCGTGGTAGAACTCGAGCTGTAAAAAGGATGTCAGTGTTAAAGAAATGTTTTTTCGGTTCTACAAGACTAACTCGACAGAGGAAAGCTGAAAAAAGTTCGAACGAGCCAGGAATGACTGCAATGTCTCTCTCAAGCGTGTGAGATTTCAATATTATCAAAAACTGAGGCAAAAAATACTACAATGTCCTAAAATTTGGAGTTTAGGTGCTCATTTCCAATGATATTCCAGCTGTCAGTTCTTTGCACAAGGCCAATGTATTTGCTGCACACTTTGTAGCCAGCGTAACGCTCTCAAATTGCGATTTGCCCTCGCCTACTTTTGAGTGCGTCGAATATTTAATGGGACGAATCCACTTTCGCAAGAGTACTTAAAGATCTTGATATACATAAATCTGCTGGTTCAGATGGTATATCTCCCCTTCTTCTGAAGAGATGTTCTTACTAGCGGACAAAACCACTGAGTAAGTTTTTTTTCTCTTTAGGACTTTTTCCAAGCAAATGGAAAACAGCAAACAAATGTCTAGCCTGCCTCTAAAAAAAGGCGAATCTTCTTTCTCTTCCTACAGACCCATTGCACTTATATCCCTCCTTTCCAACGTCATGGAAACGCTAATAAACCGTCAGCTCATGAAATATCTTGAAACAATAGGTCTACTGGTGATTTGATGGCATATCTTACTGAAAATTGAAACCAAAATCTAAACCAATCTGGCGAAACAAGATTGTTGAACTTGATATTTCTAGTGCATTTAACAGAGTTTGGCATCAGGCCCTGTTGTCGAAAGTGCATGCTTTTGGGATTAGAAATGGATTAGAAATTACATTTCAGAATTCAAGTTGTCTCGGATGGTTTCAAATCTGATATTCATATAACAAATGCTGGTGTGCCCAGTTCTATCTCCGACATTCTCTTCAATTATTATTAATGATCTCTTGTCTACTACTTCTAATCCAATATATTTCTTTGTTGATGACAGTACACTCTGCTTTTCATATTCGTTTCCGGACTCATTTTCCTGCTCTTCGGCTGTAGAATGAGAACGGCTGCATATATTAAGCTCACTAAATTCTGATATTCACAGAATACCCAATTGGGGACCTATCAACAGAGTTGTATTTAATGCTTCCAAAACTCAATGCTGTCTGCTGCCATTAAAGCGAAATTTAAAACAAGAATTTACATTTAAAAAAATCGTATGTATATTTAATTAGGTCAATAGGAAAGACACAACATCTTTCCAGATTAGTTCTTTCCGAAGGCAAGAACTTGCTAAAAAAATGTACCATTTGCTAGAGTAATCAGTAATAGTAAATACGTTCTGCAATGATTGTCCTGGATAGCCACAAATGTACTCTTCAACACAGATCACAAATAGTTTTTCTCTGTGAATTCATCATCAATTGCCATATCAAAAATATATTCTTCAATAACGGCAAAATTTTTGCGGATTTTGCCCAACTATGTATGCTCTAATGACCACCAGATACCAGACTATAAAACTATCATTCGTTTTTCAATACCACGGCCTTACAATTTCACGGAAATATGGCTGCCTTTCATATTTGAATGACGTGGCCTACAATGTAAATATATATTATTTTTAGCTAACGGACACCCCCCATCCCCACCAAAAAAGGATTGAAAAACACCCAAACATTGTTACAAAGATCAACTTAAACTTGAAAACAAACTCGCGATTGAAAATATACTTAATATTGTGTATGTATTTCCATTGAAATTCTTCACAAATTCAATACATTACAAAAACGATGTTTTATTAAAAATAATTAAAGCTCAATTATTATATTATATAGTAAATATACATAATATTAGCTGAAGAAAAACATTACAATATAGATGTTTTAACTCACAGTTTAAAAATATCACATAAAAAGCATTCAATTAGCTAAAAAAACAAAAAAATTGATAATATTAGGGAATAATTGATAACTAATGTTATAATCTGAAATAGTTTTTTAGCACTGCTTTCTAATAATTGAAATTCCCGCTCTAGTGAACCCAATAAATTTGAAGCCTTGCATTTGTATTCTCCGAATTGCGTTTCATTTTGAACATTTATTTGTAGTACTGAACTGTATACATCTCGAAAAATTCTATAATCCGAATTATTATGATTCCTTATCGTTTCATTGTTAAAATACCAGGTAAAATATGGCTCTGGCTCCGCCAATACATCACAGGATATGCTTATAAAACCGCCTATATGAGTATAGTATTCTCTTGTGGTTTCGTTTCGCATCCAAAGAGGTTCATCTGAAAGAAAAATATTTGGTGATGATTGAATTATTCATGTCTTTATAAAAGATGAGTTATGTACATTGTATTCGTAATTGAATAGTCTTTTCTTGAATATCTGAAAACCTTTCAGATATTTGAAAAGCTCGACACGTGTATTCACCAGTGTCAGCCTTCGTCACGGCTTTTATAAAAATACCATCAGACAATTGTTTAAATTTAGAATTTGGAACTGTAAAAACGAAGTATACTTTTTATTAGTTATGAGTGAAATTTTTTTGAATTTATCAGTTATTCCATGAGTAACTATGGAGTATTTTTTACTGAAAACATATTTCCAAAATCCAGGACTCTAAATATCTACATGGGTCGCCTTTGTGACGTTTGTCTGTTATCACATTACTCATGGAATAAACACTCAATGCATAAATACAAGCAACTTACATTTTATTAGATCCCCGTTTCTGTACCACGTTATTGTGGGTTTCGGGTCACCGTGAGTCCTGCAAAAAACTGTAGCATCTCTGTTTCCTTCAACAGATTGTATTTGTGCGAAGTCATCAAAGATTATCTGCTCTAAATCAAAAACATAGTTTAAAGCAGAAATTCAGCAATTTTTTGTTTTCGCAATCTTATAAGAACGAAAGAATGCTTACGGTTTACAAATAAGTCAAAGGATCTTCGGTAATCATTATCATTTACGGTAGCTTGACAGGTCCACTGTCCCTTATCAATCAACGCAATACGCTCAAAAACAAGGGCCAACTGATCTATAAAAAAAGGTTTCTCATTATCTTATTCAAAGCAAGCTAAAAGTTTCGAAAGGACAGACTATATACCTACCTCAAGAGCATGTGATAATAAATATATATAAATATACTATATTAATATTGTAAGCCTATGAAAACCTTTGGATCGAGTATAGAACTGAATACCAACGATATTCTAGATACCTTTTCCAAGATTTCAGATTAACGTATTAAATGAAACTGTTTTAAGAAGAGAGCAGCCAAAGATAGGTTTAGTTTCAATAATTTTATTAATCTAACTGTTAGCAGTTTAATGAGTAAAACATAGAGTAGTATGCATCAACTCAGATTTACAACCATTCACAGTGGGAAACCGTTCAACTAATATTGCATGTGAACAGGTACGAAGAGTTTATTAACAATCCCAAGGGTGGATCAATAAGTTCTTGACTTTTTTGATTTTCCCGCGTTCTACAATAACTTCAAAAGCAATACTGCTGTCTCAATTGTCTACTGTCATCTACATACGATATTAGGCAAGTTTGTGTGTGACAGACCAAACAGCATAAATTTTGGCGAAAATGGAAAAAAGTAAATTTTGTGTTACAACTTGAAAGGAGTGTTTGCCATTGTTCAATAGCAATCTTGACGAATTTTGGGAAGTTTCATAACTGATCCACTACAAAACATCAGAAATCAAGCAGCAGTCGAAACGGTGAATTTGTCCTGGCGAATCAGCTACGGCAGATCTGTCAGAGCGGCATAATCTACATCTCTAATCTGCGAAAAGGAAAAACAACTTCTCAACTTTTGGAGAGGTTCAAGGACGATTTATCGGGAAAATGACAGTATTTGGCTAAGAAAATAGTCATTTTCTTATCGGGATGGCAAAATTTCATCAGTTTGGTAGGATACGAATTACTCCATCATCTACCACTGGATTAAAGTCCTGACTATCTACTATTCCCAACATTGGGCCCGGTGGAAAAAAATTTTGCTCGAAGGAGGAAATCGTCACACAAAAAAGTCTATTTCGACAAATTTGAGAAACCTTGGACGAAATGTGAAGGGAAATGTTGAAAAATAAAAAAACCATTCTACCTACTACCCTTCATTGAAAAACCCACAGACTTACTTATTCATCCTCGTATAAGGGACTCACAAAAACGACAAATATTAATAATAAAGTCAAATCAAGAGAACTAGTACGCTCATTGAAAAACGTAAACGGCTATGAATGAAAGATTTTATTTCATTTGGATTTGAAAATGAGACAGTTTGTGTCGAACTAATGCAATGTTCGGAATGTAGAAGGTAGGGCAAAAGTAATGTCGTAATATTAATGTGCCATCATTTTTGCAAATGGCATCAAAGTTCATTGTGCGTTATGTGAGAATCCACATGAAATACACGAAGAGCATTTTCATTTTCCATGAAAAAGTGACTGGCCCTTCTTTTTTTTTAAACAAATCACAAACCTTGCAAGCATTGAAAGCCATCATTGGAGAAAAAATCATCAATTAGGAGCCAGATGTTTTGCAAGCAAGCAAGAACGTAAAACGTGCAACAAAACATTCAACATAGGCCCTTGACTGCTATCACGCAGATATCTGAGATATCACCGTCATATATTGAGTGATCAAATAAGAACGATAGGAAAATTTAAATAAAACAACAACGGTGTGGGGTCGGTCCAATTTTTGATGACTCGGTTAAATATTTGCGGCGTTATTCCGGCAATTGCATGTCGAATAGAGGACTCGAGATCGTCCAAAGTGTTTGGCTTCTTAGCGTAGTTTAAGGACTTAACGTACCCCTAGAGAAAATAATCGAGTGGTGTCAAATCGCATGATCGCGGCGACCGATTTATGAACGCTCGTCGTGAAATGACCCAGATGCCAAATTTATCCTTCACAACTTCTAGTGTTGCGTTGCTTGTATTGCATGTAGCGCCATCTTGTTGGAATAACAGCTCGCTTATATCGATGTTGTCAAGGTTTGACTACAGAACGTCGGTTAACATCGCTCTATACCTGAGACCATTCCGGTAACGGTGCCTTCTTCCTCATTTCGAAAGCAATAAGGTCTGATAATGCTGCCATGCTATAAACCGCAATAAACAGTCAACCTTTCCGTTTGCATTGCGTTTGTCCAATAACGTCAATATTGCTTGTTGACATAGCCGCTGAGCCAAAAATGGGTCTCGTCCGAAAAGATGATATTTTGACCAATATCCGGATCTCCGGAAAACATTTCCATCGCTAAATTTTCGCAATCTCGTCGTTGTCTATGGTCGTCCAGTTTCAATTCTTGCGTCAGCACAATCTTATACGGATGTAGGCCCCACTTCAACCGCGATATAAGTCGGATTGACTCTCTGACGAGGCCCAATTCAGCTGATCGTTCCCTAGACAACACTTCTGGGCCTTCTTTGGTACTGCCCGCTACGGCGGCTATGTTTTCTTCATTTCGTAGCAATATCTGTCTGGTTGGTGGGTTAGGATCCAAAAGAGTATACTCACGCTCAAACTTTTTCACGGTAGGATGAATTGCCTGCACACTGAAGACATGCTGACAACCTTCACGACGAAATTCACGTTGCGTATTTACAACTGAGCCGGGAATTCGGCAAGCGTAAAACGATGCATGGTGAACTAACAAACCTTTCTGAATATATTGACAGCTGGATGTCATTGATAACATTGACAGCTGCTAAGAAATAACAATTAAAAAGACTATAATTGCTATCTGGTCACCCGTTATATATAGGGTGCTCTAAACAAAAGTTTCTTTTTAAAAATAAAATAAAATAAGCAAGAATCAATTATTTTTAACATATTATGACTCTATTTGAAAGAACAAACATTCCCATTAGTTATGAAATACGATTTCATTCATGCGGCTCCCTCGGCTGCCTTCGCAGTAGCGCATCCTGACAACCCAATTTTTTTTCCAATTCCTTATTGACTGTCTCTCGCTCTATCTCACGAATATCTCGGTTGATACTCGTTTTAAGGACTTGAACCGTTTCGGAGTAGTCCGCATAACATCGATATTTAAGAGCACACTACAAAAAGAAGTCTAACTGCTAACAGCTAAATAACATCGCCAAGGCTGCTGATAATACGATTATCGAACTCAGCGCGGAAAAATTGCATTGTTTAAGAGACTTTGTGGCATGGCGCACAACAAAATTTCGGTAATCATAGTTCTGTAGCGCGTACCGTTGGCTGAAATGTCGTTTCCAGCAGAATTTTCGAAATAAAATCGGCTCAAATGCCACCTCTTCAAAATCCGCACTAAACTATCACTCTCTGCAAATACAGGTACGGGTTTTCCCACCCCAAGATGTGGCAATTCGTTAACTGAGTCTCTAAGATACTAATGTGCCTCCTGAGAAAAAATGATTTTTCGGGCGAATTCGAGGTCATCAGCATACGCGTATACAAGAATTGTGTAGATAGTTGAACAGTTATTTGGAAAATTTTGCTTCTGGTGTTGGTTTACTAGTTTCGCACAATTTTTCTGTTTTGACATCAGAGTTCATGGTGAGATTGGTTAACAGACCATCGAGCATTTTTCAATGTAATTCTACAGTCTGATGAGCTTTGGTAAGGCTCTGTATAACTTAGGACCTCGCCGATAGACGCCAAACAAAAAGGTAAACAAGATCTTGTACGCGGTATAAAGGACCTTTGGCTTCTGGATTGATAAAGCGATTTTCGTAAGGCGTACTTTCTAATAAAATCTTGTTAATTAGTTGGTGTATGTTCTCTACCAACTCAGGTTGAAACTAGTTTAAAAATAGGTTGATTAAAGTTTATTTTGAGCCGTATTGTAGTGTAAGACAAAGCATAATTTAATGAAATACTTTATAAATTAAATGAACAATAAAATAGTCAATAGGTATGATATGATCAATATTTTTTCTTACC
Organism: Volucella inanis; assembly: GCA_907269105.1. Lineage (NCBI taxonomy): Eukaryota > Metazoa > Arthropoda > Insecta > Diptera > Syrphidae > Volucella > Volucella inanis. Next base: position 79,142,259 of record OU026157.1, read on the forward strand.
AGGTCTTCCTTCAATGTGCACCCGTCCTTTTACATTCTGTACTATTATACCCATTGGGCTGTACCATTGTACATCGGCATTCCTGTTCTTTGATTTACAGAACACAATCAAAGAAGAATTCACAAATTGACTAACCTCAGTGGATGATAATGAAAGCGTCAATATGTTGTTAAGATCAGATCCCAATATTGATGCTAGAACGATTAACAAAATAAAGAAATTTAAGTATTTACTAGCCTGAATACACATGTTATATAGGGTGATTTTTCGTGAGGTTTCATTTATAATGTAAAATAAAACACATAAAATTGAAAGTGAACTTAAAATTTTTATTATCGATTTAAAGAACGATTCATGGCATTTACTTTTTGAAAATGATATCATGCAAATGTTGGCCACGACTACGTCTAAGGTGGTCCATTCGGAAGGTCCACTTTTGGGCGACTCGTTCGAGCATAGCGAGTGGTATCTCGCGGGTAACACGAGTAATGTTGGTTTACAAAGCGTCAATCGTAGCTGGCTAACTCCTGAAGACCTGAGACTTTACATATCCCCAGAGAAAATAGTTCAAAGGTGTGATATCGGACGATCTAGGCTGCCAATTACTGTAGCAAAACGTTAAATTAAGTGCTCACCAAAATGATTTCTCAATAAGTCCATTGTTTCACGCGCTGTATGGCTCGTAGCGCCATACTCACCCTACTTACCGAGACCATGTGCTTGAATTTCAGGAAGCACATAGTCCGTTAACATGGCGCGATAGTGGTTAATATTGACGGTAACATTCTGATTTGCCTGGTTTTTGAAAAAAATATGGACCAATGATCCACTAGCCCATCAACCACAGTTTTTCCAGAGCGGTGGCGTCACCGTGTGGCCCTCCCATTGTTCCGATTTGAGTTCTGTTTTTTTGTTAAGTTGGTACATCCGTTGTTGACATTCCCTTTAAATCTTAGCATAATAGCTTGACATTTGCAAAAGTTACGTAGTCAAGAGTACATCTATTTCTGTGTGTGTTGGCGATTTTTTACAATTTTAGAAATGGATTTAAGTTTGCAACAACAAACTTGTATTAAATTTTGCGTAAAAAACAGATTTAAGGGTTGGAAATGTTGGAAAACTGTTTCGGCAACGATTCTCTCCACTGGTCATTTACCAGTGGCATGAGCGGTTCCAAAGTGGTCGTAAGTAAATCGAAGATGATGAACGCAGTGGCAGACCATCGACATAAACCGGCGAAAACATTGATGAAGTAAAAGAAATGTTGGTCAATAACCGCAAATTAACCATCAGAGAGATAGCGGAGGACTTGAACATTACCTATGGATCCGTCCAAGACATTTTGGTTAATGATTTGGGTTTCAGTCGTGTGGCAGCAAAGTTGGTGCCAAAAGACCTCAATTTCATGCAAAAAAGAGACCGGGTTTACGTCGCAAAAGAGAAGATTTGCGAGTCTGAATCCGATCCCACATCCATCAAAAGGATCATTACTGGAGACGAGACGTGGGTTTATGAGTACGACACGCAATCCAGACATCAGGCAAGTGAATGGCGTTCACCAAATGAGCCGAGATAAAAAAATCACGTCGTTTTAAATAAAAAAAGATGGCAATGCTCACGGTTTTCATGAATTACAACGGTGTATCATATATTTTTGCCAGAAGGCCAGACAGTAAACAAAGAGTTTTATTTGGGCGTTATGAGACGTTTTGCGTGAAGCGTTTCGCCGAAAGAGACCAGAATTGTGGACAGAAAACTCGTAGATTTTGCACCATGATAAAGCACCGTCGCACAGTGCCATCATTATTCTTAATTTTTTTTGACGAAAAATGCAACAAATTCCATCCAACAGCCACCGAAATCACCTGATTTAGCTCCCTGTGACTTTTTTCTGTTCAATTGAGTTAAAAAACCACTACGGGGAACGCGTTTCAGCAGCCGAGAGGAAGTAATGGAAAAATCGCAGGAAGCACTGATGGACATACCGAAAACCGAATATAAAAAATGCTTCGAGGATTGGATCAAGCGCTGGAATAAGAGTGTTGCAGTCGATGGGGATAACTGTGAAGGGGACAATAAAGATTTAGATAAATAAAATTGTATTTTTAATGTTCTGAATAACATACATTCAACTTTTTGATCAAGGTAGTATATCCGTTGACAAATAACTACTACTGTATGGTGTGTTATTTAGCTCAATTGCAGCCTTGGTAAAAGGAGTTGGTTCTGATTACTTGAAAAGAGAGTCTCGAGCATGAGTCATAGAGGTAGGTTTCTGAGTTTTTTCCGAATTGCTGATTTCCTGCTATTGAGGACTCTGACAAGCCTATTAGTTCCACTGAGTTCTTCAATCTTTTTGCACAAGTCTTTAGAAGAGGCACTCTTCGAAGTCTAAATCACTTTTTTTATTATTTTTGCTCCGATCTTGCTTGATCAGTAATTTTCTGGTTTTCGTATGCCTTATGTAATTTAGTCGTTGAAAATTTTCACTATGTAACAGGAAACTTGCAGGAGTGCTTTCTAGCTGGACCCAACAATTCAAAAGACTTGGTGAGGGCATCATTCAGGTTCTAAACCGCTTCTTCTACTTCTTGTTTTCTTTTAAGTTTAAAGGGAGTATTAACCGACTTGCCGAGCTCCTCCTTAAAACGTGTCCAATTGGTTATCTGCGTCGCTGACAATAATATGAAAACCAGGAGACGATTGTCTCTCACGTTGCATTTGCTATTTCCCAAAAAAGTATTCTTAGCATTAGCGTTGCAGCATAAGATAATAAGTTCCATCTTCCTGGAGCTACAGTTTTAATAAATTGGGTTGACTTTATTAGTGGCAGTGATAACGACTCATATGAAAAATAAGCTGACGCAATGACAAATTTGTGTCACTCTCCGTCGAAGCTTATGACTACACAAGTATACATTGGTTTCAAATTTTAATGGTTTGAAAGTGAATTCGGAACGAAAATACGAGTTAATGGGTTTTCCTGATCTTATGTTTTTTTTTATAGATAATATTATACAATTCCTTAGACACCCAAACCACAGATGCGTTGATTCCGCACCCATTAGGAAATAAAATGGAAATCAACTCCGATGTAGAGGAGATAAGCCCACAATTAGAGACGAATCGTCTTTGTTTTTCCAAGTTCTGTTCTCCCTAGGGGATATATTTTTCTTTTATTAATCAGCGTCGAATCTGAGGTTCTGCGTATAAAGACACATCAATATTAAATGGAGGCATTCCAGCTCCGGTGGCCTAAAAACTTAAAAAGTTGTAGTTTCTTTAGAAATAGAAGCAGCAACAGAGAACCATAAAGGTTCCGTTTTCCATAACAACTTTTGTTTTGAAATGTAAATATTCTCTTATTTTGGTAGTTGATCAACACAATACTTGCACTCAGCGACGTTCAGACTGTCATCCAAACTTCGTCCTCTTGAACTGCAACCTTTGTTATTTGCAAGTTTTTGGTTTTTATGAATGTCACTCCCATCTAACTTTTTCTCTTCTTGGTCGGCGCTGGAGGAGTGAGACTACCACCTGAATTATAATCCTGTTGGACCACCTCCATACTAAACCATATAAGATCTAGTCTTAACTGAGTTCTATCTCAGTGATGGCGGCTTCAATATTCGCTTTTAACAAAGCCGCACGGAAAAAAGTCTAACGGGGTTAAGTCGATTGATCTTACTTGCCAATTTATGTTCCCGAAACGCGAAATCACATGGCTAGAAAACTTTGTGCGCAATAACTCGGTTGTTTCATGACTTGTGTGGCACGTAGCACCATCCTGTTGAAAGTAAAGGTTGCCCGTATCCATAGCCTCGAACTTCGGCCACAAATAATTATTTTTCATATTCCGGTAGCGCGCTCCATTGACCGTAAGAGCTTTTGCATTTGGATTTCTTCTTCCACTGTGTATTGTAGCATTCCATGATAAATTCCTGAAATTTATATTTGACATGTGTAACCATATATTAACCCTGCGTGTATCAGCCGTAAAATAATAGGCCTTTCAAATCTTAAGCCTCTTATTAAAACACTATTTACAACTTATTAGCATACATACATATGTATCTATATATTAGACCACAAGTTTTACTTTTATAAAACTATAGTTTCCTTATTTTAATGGCTAATAAGGGGTGATTCATCGTAAGGTTTGATTTTCAATTGGCTTTTTTTGACAGACCACGCATGACTCCTATTAAACTGCTTTATCATTTTTGTTCAGTATTCTTTGGCAAATCATTATCGAAAGACCCATATCACAACAGCGTCTCCAAATTGTTCAGCTGTATTACGAAAATCAGTGTTCTGTGAGAAAAGTTTTTTTCCAATACTATTCGCAAATTTGAGTCCCAGCTTACATTATTGGATGATACTCGACCGGTTAGATCACATCCAGCACGTAGTGAAGAGGCCATAGCAGCTGTAGCTGAGAGTGTACGGAGACCGTGATAAATCTATTCGTCGTCATTCTCAGCAGCTTGGCTTAGCGTATTCGACAACTTGCCGTGTTTTACGCCAGGATCTCGGCTCATTTGGTGAACGCCATTCACTTGCCTAATGGCTGGATTGCGTGTCGTACTCATAAATCCACGTCTCGTCTCCAGTAATCATCCTTTTGATGAATGTTCGCGCACCATTAAATCCATTATTTACGCAAAATTTTATACAAATTCGTTGTTGCAAATTTAAATCCATTTCTAAAATTGTAAAAAATTGCCAACACAAGCAGAGATAGATGTACTCTAGATGTACGTAACTTTTGCAAACGTCAAGCTGTGACGCTAAAATTTAGAGGGAATGTCAACAACAGATGTACCAACTTAACAAAAAAAAAAAAAAACAGAACTCAAATCGGAACAATGGGAGCGCCACACGGTTATTTCGTTTTTTTTTTTTGATGCAATGACACCAGAATTCCTTTGTGTTTACTTGCCCAGGAAAAAAATCCAACTCGTGTTTCCCGTCTATACTATGCAAATATAAATGAAGCTAACACTGCTCAATTTTAAACTACACAGAATTATTCAGTAATTTTCTTACATACCTCAAAGATAATACAACAGACATAACAGTAAAGAGTAATGAGGAAGTGCATTAGTAACAATATAAAGTCTGACATATGACTAAAGAGTAAGTTAGAAGAAATTCGTCACATATGCCATGACTATGGTATCTTTTTTATATAGCAGTTCATTTAATTTATTATCTTAATAAAAAATAAATGTTTGTTGGAGTTTCGTTTTTCTTGTATAGCTTTGTTATTGTGTAAGTTGCCACGAAACTATACATCTGTATTGAAATAGACAGACGTTATTTCTTTTACGATTTTGATTAATTTAAAAGAAACATGGACAGTTTAATTTGTTTTGCTTTTCTCATAAAATTTATTAATTAAGGTGCAGCCTCAAAATGTAGCGCGTTGCATATCCATTTAAGATTATATGTGAGGCATAAATCCTTCAATCATCTCCTACGGTAAAAGTCGAACTTGAAAGCTAACCCTGAAAAAAGGGTTACATTAACTCAATGCTTTTCTATAAAGCGGTTATTCACCGTTACTCCTATATGTGTAGACAAAAGATGCGTTGTATATCAAAATAAAGATTTCTGAATGACAAAACAGGACAACAGATAATGAACTGCTGGAAACCGTTAGTTGCTTTAAAAACCTACGAAAAGAATATGGAAGAATAGCTACCCATTAAAATCGCTGTCTGCAACATAATGCATAAATATAAACGAATATGTTAATATTAGTAAGAAAGGTGTCATGCTATACTATATTTCGGCCCCCAAGTAAGTAAAGTGGATTTTGAAGTAGCTCTTAATACACGAAGCAAACATATTCAAATCGTTTTTCTTAAACCCTTCCAGCAAGGAAACCGCCAAGAAGATCTTGATGTCGCTTAGATCCAAAAAAGCCGCGTATTTTGGATGTCAGATGTCAGAAACATTTTGAAACATTTTTAGTCTCAGGCAATAATAAGTGGATGGACTAAGATAACTGTAGTCTTTATAGACAGGATCTGCTAAAAAACATCAGAAGAATCCAAATATGCAGAAAGTCAACATGCCTACTAAAATGCAAAATATGTTGAAACTGCAGTTAACGCCCTCTTATGACCTATTGAAAAATCATTTTCTTTCAAGGAAAAAACAGTGGTTGCATTTTTAATTTCTGAAGGAGCTTTCAACAATGTTAAGACCTCCTCGATCATCCGTATTTTTTGGAAATATTGGGTCTATAACTTATTTGTGCGGTTTGCTAAGAGATGGCGTAACTTGTATTATTCCATTGTTATTATTCCATTGGAACATGCGTTGGAAAGCTACTGCCATTGTACGTCATTTCAGTATATGTCATTCATTTGAAGCGTAAACAACAATATTTTTTTTTCACTCAAACATGTCGAACTTTGTGCCTAAAAAAGTGTTTTTGCGGGGAGTTCTTCTTCATTACTTTAATATGAAGAAAACTGCTGCCGAAAGTCATCGTATTTTGGTGGAAGTTTATGGTGAACATGCGCTAGCTGAGCGAACGTGCCAAAAGTGGTTTGCATGATTTCAAAGTGGTGATTTTGGCTTGGAAGACAATGAACGTCCTGGGCAGCCAAAAGAGTTTGAAGATGAAGAACTGGAAGCATTACTCTATGAAGATTGTTGCCAAACACAAGAAGAGCTCGCAGAATCAAGCAGCCATTTCAAAACGTTTAAAAGCAGCTGGATATATTTAAAAGCAAGGAAATTGGGTTCCACATGAACTCAAGCCGAGAGACGTCGAAGGGCGGTTTTGCATGTCCGAAATGCTGCTGAAACGCAGCACGAATTAAATTACATACCCAATAATTGATTTTGTTTGCAGCTTGATCCAATTTATTCTCAACAGTAGAGTCATAAATGCAACTTTAAGTAGTAGGGAAACACCGAAAAATGTTTTTTTTTTTTTTATAATTGGCGCGCACGCAAGGGATTTTATATACCCTTAAGATGTTTGCAAATTGCGCGGTCCAAAGGTTAGGGAAGGAAAAAGAGATTTGCATTGGTTTTAAATGTTTGCAAATTATACTGGCGAGCAAATAAAGAGCTCGGCAGGGCATTCCATAAGCGAGTTTTACTGCTTAATAAAGAATCACGATATTTCCGAGTACGTCCGAAAGTGGACTTAAGGGTGTTCTGATGCGCATTCATAGCGAGAAGGGTGCTACGGTTAAAAGTTTAAAGGGGGGGAAATATTACTGGGATTTTCGGTAGAGCACTGGTGGTAAAAATAGCGATACAGCAAGGTGAAACAGGAGGCATTACGCCGGTGTTCGAGGGTGTCGAATGACTCTGTCAGATCCTTTATAGCAAGTTCAAAGAGGTCTTAAGGGTACCTGACCAGAAGTGTGCTTTATTCTCCAGTTTTGGGTGGATAAATGCCCTATATATTGAGGCCTGGTCAGTGGGGGTGAAATATTTCTTACATCGCTTAAGAAAACCTAGATATTTCGCAGCATTCTTGGCGGCATCGAATATGAGGTCATTCCAACGTAAGTTGTCGTTGACACATATACAGAAATAAACGGTTTTTCGGTTTCAATAAAGCAATGGCTGGGAATTTAAATTTTGCGTTAACAACAGCAAACAGCATTGTGTTTTGAAATCATTAAATTTCATTCTGTTAATAGTTTCTCAATTGGTTATGCTGTTAATATTGGATTTTAATGACCTTAACGGATGTGGGAAGCAGAGAGTACTGCCGTCAGCAAATCCAATTATATTGAATTGGAAGCGGCTGACAAGAGATCATTGATATAAATGAAAAATAATGCATTTATTTTGTGAATAGAAGACTCAAAACCATCCACGACAACTTGAATTGAACGTTCTTTTCTTCCATTGAAGAAAAGAGTCGTCGATCACAAAATCACGTATTTTCGACAAAAGATCCTGATACCAAATACTGCCTTGGAAATATCAAGTGCAACTATCATGCATTCTTCAGTCTGGAACCTAGACCTTTATGACCTACTCAGCAAATAAGACAGTGTTCAAATCTTCACCTTCAGATTTAAGATGACTTAAACGATTTGATATTTATTTTCATGAGGAACCTCTAACTGATACCACGATGCTGCTGCTATGAAATTGTCATTACCATAAGAGTGCAATAATGGTGTAAGCTGTAGTGTCTTACTCAAATAGAACTGAACTGGATATTTACTTATAAACATATATTCGCTTTTACAAATGAAGAAAGAAACAAATTTATTTTCATACCTAGCTTAATTATCTAACATGAGTCGTACGACTTTTGTTGCAACTTTTCAATCTTAATTTCAAATGCATTAATAACAAACCCAACTGATTTCATCTGGGTATCAACTGTAGATGCATCGACAGTTACACAAAATATGAGGACTCGAAATCGAACTCGAACTCGTTCTTTGTAGGAGATAACCACCAATAACTTAGGACAAAATCATTGGTAAAAATGTAGCTTATATGGTCTAATTTTTTGTAATATAATGTCTATTACTGCATAAATATATAACTTCCAAAATTATGTACAAATATTAAAAACTGAACATTTTTGAAATTTTATGAATAAAAATTTAAAAGCGCTTAAGTTTTAACTAATTCTTACCAATTAAGGTTAGGCACAATATAACTACACATTTCAGCAAACCCATTTTTCTTTTAATTTTTAAAATAAGTATATATTCTTTGTTATAGTATTTAAAATATTTCTTTAAACATAACACAAACTAAACAAAAAAATTGATTATTATCTATCTATCTACAATATTATCACTAGTCAAGGACAATCATAAATATACACAATATATGAGCAAATATTCCCCGTACACAGTTTTTAAAGGACACTAAGCCTACATTTTAAGAAGGATGACATCATCTAGCACATTTATTAATTGTATTTATATGTCAGAGAACCTAACTCAAATGATGAGTAAAACTCTTTTCTTGTTATAATATGTAGTTCAGAAGAAAGTTTACATTTATTTAAAATAAAATATATAATTTAAATAGCACATGACCGAAAAATATTTGTATCAGGAATGCATTAAGGATCACAACTAAGAACTGAATATGAAAACATTTTAAATAGGCAATAATTGGTATAACTTCACAATTGATGAAAGTAAAGCTATAAGATGATGATGAAAGTAAAGCAGTAAAACTTTTGTCAAAACGTTTCCAGTTAAATGTGGACTTTTTGTCGATTAAGGATGAACCATAACTTACACGTCAAATAGAAAGAAAGTTTTCTGGTGAAATTCAAATTCAAGTTCAAATGTACGAGTAAACATGGTATGTGCAGTCTTGCTTCATAATTTCCTAAGTATCTAAGTACTTAATAAAAAAAATTAAAAATAATAACAAATTTACTAACCAACAAAAATTAAAAGATTAGAAATATACATAAATTAGAAATAATGTTATATTATTTGTATGAAAAGCTGTTCAAGTTTAAAAGTTCTCAATAAACCATCTTCTGCGCAGGCTCCTTTTTGAAAAGAATTAACAGACATCCAAAAATCATTTTCAAAAAAAAAAAAAACAAAAAACACCTCCACGTTCTTAATGGTGTTCAAATGAATTTATTTATAATACAATATAAGAAGTTTGAGGCTTCTGGTGGGGCAAAAGAAAAGTCGAATATGGATTTATACATTCACACATATAAGTACCGGCACCGGACGACGGAAAAGAGAATAGTACGAAAGTACGGAGTTATGAAAGTGAACCTAACCTATAAGTAATATAGGTTCAAAAATAAAGTATACCAAGTTAATTTTTTGTTTTTTGTGATAGTTAACTGGATACTTAATAAAATTTAATCAAATTGACTGTTGTCGAACTTAAACCAAGATATTGGTTTAACAATTTAAAAATAAATTTCAATTTTGAGATTTTTGAATTGTATTTTTCTTAACCAAAAATTTATTATCATATTTTTTCAAAAAAATTAACTGTAATTGGTTTACTTTAGTTCTGAGCCATTCATATATGAGTCGATCACTCCTTCTGCACATTTGAGGAGTGATCCAGGGGCGAATAGAATGATCAGAGCTTAGGTACATGTTGTTTATTGAGCAAAAGTTTCGAACTAGAAAACCTAACAAAGAACGACAACGTAAATTGGATAAAACATGCGTTCAAGAACCGAATGCTGAAATTTCGAAAACAGGGCCCATCACTGAGATTTGCAAAGGAAAACGTAGACAATGTATTAAGAAAAAAATGTTAAACATATTGACTGTTGGATTCCTAGATAAAATCGTAGGCGTATCAACAATTAATAATCAACTGAAGGCAATATATGAGGTACGATCAAAAAGTAAGGCGACTTTATATTTTTATAAAAAAAAAATTTATTTATTTATCAATTTTGATGTCGCACATTTTAAAGTAATCCACTTAGATACAATACACTTGTGCCAACACTCTTTCCAATCCGCGAAGCACTTCTCATAAGCACTTTTTTCTATAGCCTTCAACTCAATCGTTACAAACCTCCGTTCTTTCATAAGTCTTTTCAGTTTTGTGAGCATGAATGCATGAGGCCAAATCCGGTGAATATGCTGGCCGAGACATTAGTGTCGATGAATGAGCCATGAATTGTTTTTCCACAATTCCGGACGTTATTTTCGTATTGATTCTCGCAAACGGTGAATAACTTCAAGGTTATACTTTTTATTGACCGTAAAACTTTGAAGTAAAATCTCCTGATGCAATACCTCACAGTAATCAAAAAAAAAAGCAATAATCAAAACTTTGACATTTGAACGAATTTGACGTGCCACATTTAGACGATTGGGCTTTGGTATTGACGTCATAACCATATACACATGATTTGTCACCAGGTATGACCCTATTGAGCAAGTCAGGATCATCACTGACGTCATTCAAGAGCTCCTGAACGATGCTAAAGCGACGGTTCTTTTGATCAAAATTAAAAAGTTTCGAAACAAATATCACTGACATACGGCTCATGCCCAAAACGTCCAAAAAAAAATGCATGACACGAGCCGACCTATATGCCAACATCCTTAGCAACTTCTCTTATGGTAATTCGACGATTTTTCAAAACAATTTTCTTCACAGCTTCGACGTTATCATCCTTTGTTGTTCTGGGGCGTCCAGAGCGAGATTCATCATTGGCATCTTCTCGGCTATCTTGGAAGAGTTTGTACCACAGTTTTCTTTTACTTAGAGCAGACTCGCCGTATGCCACTGTCAACATTTCAAGTGTTTTAGACCACTTGATTCCATTTTTTTACACAAAATTTGATGCAAATTCTTTGTTCCATTTTTTATGATAATACCTTCTCTATCTGTCAAAAACAAACTAAGTATGCTATATACTCGAAACTATGAACATATAAAGGGACATGTGTACCAACACAGAAAAAAAAAATCTATAATCGAACGTACGCAGCCTGCGAAATTTTAAAAGACACCTCGTAACTGATAATTGAAGAAAAAACATGAAATATTATTAGCGCAAGAAGATAGTGAGCAATAAAACAATTTATTTATTTTGGTGCGGTTTTTAATGGAACTTCAAGAGAGGAAGTGCTTTTAATCGGTGCAGATTTTAAGGGCTACATCGGAGAATCAAACTACGAATCCGAAGACTGCCATGGAGGAAATGGTTTCGGAACGAGAAAATCGTTATACTAAACTCATGCACCAAATTCCTTACCAAACTAAGTAAACTATTTATTAAGCGGGAACTGAATTTGAATACATTCTGCAGAGTTAGACACCAAACGCAGATAGATTATCATCTATTCGTACGTTGAAATAACATGAAACGGCGATTAAGGATCGACTTTTGGTGATAGAATTTGTGCACGACTAGAAAACAACCAACGGAAAAATATACTGGCACAATTTAAACAAGGACAGAGGTGAGCTCAAAATTTGCGAGAATGGCTCCAAAATGCCATAAACCAAGAAGAGGAACTATACGTACAAGGTATGTAGAACTTTGAAGAAAAATGTATGAGTAATGCAAAAACTGTGCTCGGTATTTCGAAAGTCTCGCTTCACATATATATATAAAGAAACGTGATGGTAGAACCATTAGGGCCACTCTATATGCTATAAAAATTGGTTTTAGGTGATTTTTCTTTACAGGAAAAATAAATAGATTTTACAAAGGTAGAAGTTTATTGTACATACGATTGACTGTGAAACATAATTTTTATAGTATAATTTATTTAACGGTCCACGGCCGTAGCTACAGCTTCTGTAAATTTTGAATTATGATGAATCACAAAGCTTTTTTTGTATAAAATAACAGTTAGAGAATTACGTAGGATTTTTTTGAAATATTGATTTTTGGAAAGTCATGAAAGTGCAGTGTCTGCACCATATAATTGGCCTTCTAGATTAATGTACTGCTCTTCTATTTCTTTTCTATTGGATTTTAATGCGTCCTCCACCCTTTTGCAGCTTCAGACATTAATCAAAGCCGTCATTGTACAGACACAGTTTTATTACCAGAAATGGACTTTGGGACCACAATGCCATTACAGTGCATAGAGTAAGGAGATCGTCTCTGGTCAGTTCTTCTTAGACTGGTTTAATAGCTTCATAAACTTAAATTCGAAGTGCTGACTTATGTTTGTACTTAACCAAATTATGTGTAGTTTTAACGTTTTGCCATGAACACCATGAATCCTCTCCGATCGGACATTTATCGTTCTGCGGTTTTGCATTAGTAGATAATTTTGATAATAAATACAGAGTTCATTCGCGATTTCACTAAGCAGTCTATAATGTTTGCACTGTAATTGCCAATAAGAGTCATTAAGCCAAACAAGGACGTAAACGCATATCAACCATCGGTTGATACCATAATTCCATTTTCTTATTTTCCATTAGAAATAGTTGTCTCATCTTTCGCTGCTTTTAGTTGCAGTTAAAATTCTTTTGACAACCTTATCATAGAAACAATGAAACATAGGCCGAGGTAATTCCATAAATGGATGAAACTTTCTTATTATAATTAGAAATTACAATTCCACGGTTTATTTCATAGCCTTTTTCAAAAATGGACTACTAGGTTTCTCAGTCTGTACACTTATTTCACAGGACACTACTATTTTGAACGGCGCTTACCACTTTTCTTAAATTTCAGTTGTGATTTGCACACTTTACAAACAACGACACTTGAAATAGTTGGAAAACTGCAATAAAGTTTATTATACGATAACCAAAACTTGGATTCATTTCAATATCGTACATATCTTCCGATTGCTTCAATTTTTTCGCGGATGTACTCGTATTTGCATTAATTTTACTTAATGCCTCTAACTCGTCTCAATTTATTGGTCTTCATCCAGATATTTTCAGTCTCTTTTGAACCTTTTTGACCACAAAACAATTTGTCACTTATTATAAAAACGAACCAATAGCACTCACAAAACAAAAAAAAAAAAAAGTTAGCACAATTATCGATAAAAAACAAACGTTCCTCAAATAGCGTCCTCCTCGAATGCTTCACTGTAAGAAAATTGACCCAAACCGACATTTCTAAAGACGAAAAAAGCAATGGTCTGAATACATTTCAAATAGCTTCACAAACATCTGCCGTTTACCTATTCTAGCCACCTAAAATTCCGTCCTTCGTTTCGATCATGCCAACCTAGCGGTCTTAACTTTTAAAAACAAGTACTTCGAGATATTTCCCTTCCATAATCTTTTGGGATAATAAAATATATTTTTTTAAAACCCTAGAGTGGCATTAAAAAACAAATAGCAAGCATGAATTGAGCGTGGATAAAGTATAACGGAAAAGCTAAACCGATAAAATCAAAAGCTATGTTGTCTTTGGCACCGCGTGTGCTTAAAATGTCAAAGGCATCTTAAGCGCAATCCAGGTTACCTTGCAGCGCTTTTAGACGGATTATTCTTTTCAACTACACTGCGGGTTGCGTGTGCGGTAAGGCTTATTGTCCCCTCTCCGATAGAGTGGCCATCAGGCCACGCTCTAAGTTCTGGATGACTGTTGATATTATTGGTAGCTGCATTAAAGTCAGATGTTCTATTAGTGGCATCAGTTGCAAGGCTAAAATTAGTTTAACTTTTGTTTTCCAAACTTTTCTAAATGTTGCTGGTAGCTGTAATGAGCTCAGGCTTTATCGGAGATTAAGTATGAGCCAAAGCACGTTTCCCAGCGTGACCTTGATACAAATCTTGCTTGAAAATCTTTCTTTCCGCCGGTCTCAGTTTGACGTAGCCAACGGATTTCAGTGAGTTATGATCATCAATTGATTTTTCAACCATTCTGCAGGGTTGCACGGGAAACTCATTTGACAACGTTTTTAGTATGTTTTCACATAGTAGATCTGAGTCAGAGTCACCAGAGGGGACAGATCTCATTTCTCTTTTCTCATCTCGGCATCATTAACTGCAGGACCAGTCCAATTGACATTAGGTTCACTAGAACAGACAAAGTGAAGATACCATGGTAGATTTTCCTTGCAAAATTAAGCCCTTGTTAATACTGTAAAAAACATGTTTAAAGAAAAATTAGCGCTCCATATCCCTTTTATTCACTGTTTAGTGGCATGAAAATTCAGGTGTTGGGATGGGTTTATCCGATCAGTAAATTTAAATTTTATCTGTCCTTCGATGTTGTACTTTCACTGTTGCTTGTCGCCTGATTATACAATAAGTAGTGAGGGTACTTAAAAAAAAAAGGTTATGACTACTGCTGTTGAATCAATATCAGTTCTTTCGCCCCCACTTTGACAGTGGATTCTAAAGACATTAGGTTTTGAATAAGTCAAAGTCGACTTAAAAGAAGATCAAGGGGCTAAATGTAGTTAACACCGTTAATTCGATTTGGGGAGTTTTTCCGCTTTTTCTTTATCAAAAGATGAGTCGTGGATCGCGCTTGCAATTTAAATTTCATACATATTTACTATATACATAGGGTTTAACATATGTGGATTCCAAGGGCTACAAGATGATGCTAAGTAAGTTATTGACTTGATGTGAAATGTATACGTTGCGCTTTGTTCTAGTTCATGTTTAAGGCTCTAAAATTGCACAATGTTAAAAACTCGATCGAAATTGTTAAGTGCTTTTTCAGTTATTTGGCATAACAATCAAAATCACGGATGCGAATTTAAGATCAAGCTATTTGTATCATATGCATGAATATAGTAAAAAAAAATATGTATAAAAAATATTTTTTAAATATCCAAATTAGTGAAGCCGCTTCTACTCTTCAATTTTTCAAAAACCATAACTTTTTGCATTTAAATTTAGTAAATTATGAATTAACACAAAATTAATTATTGCTTCATAATAGATTTTTTATTTGATAAAAACAAAATTAAAATATTTAAAACAAGTAAGCACTAAAAATATTTTTGAATCAGATTCGAATAATCCATTCACAGTCCAGGTCATTAACATATTTCAAAAAAATATTGTATCTATAGTTATAATTTATCCATAGTATACATAAGGTGATCCATAACCATAAGTGTAAGGATAGCCGTAGGGCGAAGAATAAACTACTTGAGGTGATGGTCCTGGAGCTGGTCCGGGAATTGGAGATGGAGCAGCGCTAATAATGGCGAACAAGGCAGCCAAAACGAGGACAATCTGCAAAACCAAACAGCGACTTATTATACGAGTATGTTTTTTTGTAAAGATCTTTTTTTTTCACTCACAATTTTCATCATTTTGAATAGGAGGTTTTTAAACAACTGAAACTTTCCGAATGAATAGTTAAGTTCTAATGTTGAGATATCGATGAAAGTCAAATATTTATACGCTACCAAAAAAGAGACTGAGAGATGGTCTGGACGGCTTTTTAAATTCGTAATCACTTTTATTTTTGTTTATAATTATAAGTTTGATGAATTGATTAAAATTCTAGTCTTGTATTCAAAGGCGCAGCGTAACTCACTGTAAGAGAAAGAAATAAATTTTGTTTATTTCTTTTTTATGGTATCCAATATGTATTCCAGTTGTATTCGTTTGTAAGTCCTCTTTGAAAAATGAAAAGAAATAAGCTACTCCCAAACAGTAGTGATACGTCAGACTAGAGAACAAATTGGATGCCTATAAAAATTTATCTATTCAATGCTCGTTCATTTTTCGGTACTTTAAATGGCTTAAGTTATATGTGTAACTAATTCATCATTCAAAAAACGTCCAAAAAGTATTCAAATTCAAGGTGAATCTTTTTTTTTTTTTAAATACTTCTGATATGCCGTAATATTTGCCGGATATATTGTTTGATGATAGAATCATTGAAAGTAGAAGTTAAATTTCAAATCTGCATTTTTAACGGCAAGTCAATTGATTGCAGTTTTCTTAATCCAGCATCACTGGATATTTTCGGTTTCATTAAGTTGTTCATACTTGCATAACTTTATATTCAGTTTCAGTAATTATTTTCGAAGTTTTTGGGTAAGAAATTCTTAAATTTAAAGATTTTTTGCTTAGTGTCAAGATAAAAGTCTACGCTCTTATTTCCACTGTTTCTTGTTCCGCGAATTCGATTGAATCGAATTTTATACGAAAATTAGAAAAATACTTGACTAGTTTCGAGCTTTCTTAATCGAAATACGATTACCTTATCTCTAAAACCCGTATCAACCAGTGGAAGGATAAAACATTTTTTCTAAAATCTTCACCGAGTTTGGAATAAAAACATCTATGGTTACGGATTTTTGAAGAGTGTCAAACCATTATATGAATTTTTGTATTTCTGTGCCGAATTCAGTCTGATCATTTCAACTTGAGCAGTAACGCAATAAAATTTAGTTGCTTCATAAATAAGCTACGAAACGAATATACAATGGCAACAGCTTTTTTAATCTATTACACCAACACCAAAAGCGGTAGCCGAACTCATCGATGTTTAGAATACTTTTCGGTGTAGAAAATACAGTGTTAGAGTCAATTATAAACTGGATTTTATACTATCTTCTAACCTGGTTATCAACAAAGTTGCCTATCATATACTCCCGATAAACTCAAAACGAAAAAAAGTAGAGGTAGCTGTTCAGAACCTGAACCGAGACTTTACAAAGTGTTTTAATAGATGTTACACTTCCTAGGTAATCTGATCATTCATCGGTTAAAGTGACGGATGACGTCTTCAAAAACGCAGTTGCATCGTATGTGCTAAACACAAGCTCTAACTTGTGACCGATGATTGATGGACTAGAAATTGGTCTTACTTACTCCTTACCACAAGGAGGAAGCTGACTTTTTGGACTCATCTGGTGCTTAAAAGTTTCTCCAACAAAGTTTCATGATTGGGTGTTATCTAACACAACAATCTTAATTGAACTAAACCTATAACGTTGAAGACCTCAAAGGCGCTATCGGCTTTGACTTTTACTGGCAGTGAAGAGTGGCTTTCAGCATTACATAGGGTTTATGATAACGTCCTAAGGCAACTTCAAGGCTAATGCTGTCTTATTTATATGAACGATTTTTTCTAAGCTACGAGCACCAAATCTAAAGATTTAAATCCATAAATAAGAATTCTTTAAGAAAGAAGTAGTTTTGCTTGGCCATATTACAACACCAGTTGGTATCAAGTCTAATTCAGACAAAGTCCATTTATAAAAAAATTATTCCGAAAACACAAAGAAAAATTTAGGCATTTGGTTATTACCGAAAGTTCATCACAGATTTTGCTCGTATCACGAAACCACTAACAGAGTGTCCAAAAAAGAAAGGTGCGTAAGGTAACGGGTAGATAAAAGATATTTAAAATGCTTCGAACATTGTAAAAATATTCTTCAGTGCCCGGACTTCTTTAAATCATTAATACTAACTAAGGACGCAAGTGATTTCAGCTTAGGAGACGTATTGGTTCTAATAAACCAACTTGCTACGCTTTCAAAACATTATCCGAGACAGACTAGATATATTACAACAAAGAAATAAATTTTGACAATCTTTAGCAGAAGATTTAAAATAATTACGGGTCACAAGCCCTTTACACTGCTTTTTCCCTTAAAGACGCCAACAAAAAATTTATTAAATGGCGTTTTAAGCATCAGGAATATGACTATGAGATCATTTATAAAATAGGAAAAAATAACAGAAACGGGGATGCTCTGAGCAGAATTAAAGTAGGAAATCTAACAAGGATATAAATTAACATCAACGAATAGAAATCCTTGAATCAGAAGAATAACCATTTAACTCATTTAGCTGGCAATTAGCTTTAAAAAATTCAAATAGAACACCACCTGCCTCTCTCTCAAGACCATTTAGAAAAAAAAAAAAAACACCATCAGACTCCCTGGCTTTAACGAAAACAATATTACAGCTATTTTTAAACGATAAACTTACAGCAATATTTATAATGAACGACGAAATATTCTGAATAATTCAAAGAGCGTATTCTTACTTGTTGGCACAATTCTAAATTTTTAAATTGGTTCATTGCACAGAATTCTTCGAATTCATTATAAAGGATGATATCCAAGATCATATACTTAATAACTATCAGATAAAACACAAAATTACACAAATTATCAACTATTGTGAACATTGCCAGACATGGAAATACTAGGTGGAGTGAAAAGTAACCTCTTTGACCGCCATAATGCGTTGATACTGCAGAAAAGGTTATGGTGCCTTGAAGTCCGTTCATATTTAGGCAGACATGCCGAATTTCAGTGCGATACTGTCTTTAGTTTTGTTTTTACAGCTGATTATTGTTGACGTGTTTGGCATCATGTTGAGTATGGGCAAAAACGATTTTCGTTCTCTCATAAAACATTATTTTTTTGAGAGGCAAAACGGCGAAGGAAACAAAAGAAAAGTTGGATTAATATTATTACATTACACCGTCAAATATTGGTTTCGGGGGTTTCGTGGTGGCCGCAACTCCACTACCGATCAAGTCCGCAGCGGCAGGCTCCCCGATCGGGTTACAGAGGACAATGTCAAAAAAATACATAAAATAGTGTTGGCTGACCGGAAAGTACTACTGAGCGCACACGCCATATTTTGGGCAATATTCTGCATATAAAAAAGTTATCCTGCCGCGCATACTCACTCCTGACCAAAAACACGAACGCGAGAGCACTTCGAAAGAGTGTTTGGACTTGCTGATGCGGAATCGGGCGGACTTTTGGCGTCGATTGGTAACTGTTACACACAAGAAAACAGAATGAGTGCCCGTCAATGGACTGAAGCCGGCACGAGTGCTCCGAAGCGGCCGAGGGAGGCTCGATGGGTCCGAAAGGTTATGGCGTCGGTTTTCTGGGATTGTCATCGCATACTCTTCGTGAACTACCTCGAAAAAGGAAAAACCATCAATAGCGAGTATTACTGTGCATTATTGGAACGATTGAAGGCCAAAATCACTGCAAAACGGAGTCACATGAAGCGAAAAAAATTTTTGTTTTTGCAAGATAATGCACCGGCGCACAAGAGCATCTCAACCACGCCGAAAATCAATGACTTACGGCTCCAATTACTGTCGCATCCATCGTATTTCCCTGATTTGGCTCCCTCGGACTATTATCTCTTCCCAAACCTGAAAAGATGACTCATCAATAAAAAATTCAGATCATCGACGCCACGGAGGAGTATATTGCAGACCTTTCAGAAATTTTTTTTTCGGACGGGATCAAGAAGTTAGAAAATCGCTGGAATAAGTGTAGAAAACTAAAATGGGACTATATTGAATAAAATAAAAAACATTTAAAAATTTTTTTTTCATTCCCAAGGAGGTTACTTTTCACCCCACCTGGTAATTAATATCTTTACTACGTGCTGGATGTTTTCTAATCAGTAGAGTATCATATACTAATGTGAACTGGTGTTGAAATTTTCGAATGGTATTGACAATACTATAGTGGTTTCAGTAGGTCAATTATGCGCACCGTAAGTTCCTCGAATCGCACGAATAACATTTCTTACAGAACGGTGAGAACGGTCAAGGAGGTTACTTTTCACTCCGCCTAGTATAGCAGCTGTAGCTGAGAGTGTACATGAAGACCGTGACGAATCGATTCGTTGTCGTTCTCAGCAGCTAGAATAGGCGTATTCGATATCTTGGCGTATTTTACGTGAGGATATCAGCCTAAAAACGTACAAAGTTCAACTTGTGCAGGAATTGTAGCCAGGTGATTAGAATTTACGTCATATTTTCAGCGAATGGGCTCTGGAGAAACTCAATGAAAATCCGGTATTTTATCGTGAAATTTTGTTCAGTGATGAAGCCCATTTCTGGCTCAATGGATACGTTAATAAACAAAACTGGCGTATTTGGGCTGATGAGCAACTTGAAGAGTACCAAGAGCTACCATTACATCCATTAAAAACAACGGGCTGGAGGAATCATTGGTCCATATTTCTTCAAAAATAAGGCAAATCAGAATGTTACCGTCAATGGTAACCGTTATTGCGCCATGTTAATGGACTGTGTTTCCTGAAATTCAAGCACATGGTCTCGGTGAGCTCTGCTTTAAACAAGACGGTGCTATGAGCTATACAGTGCGTGAAACAATGGACTTGTTGAGAAATCATTTTGGTGAGCACTTAATTTCACGTTTTTCTACGGTAATTTGGCCGCCTAGATCATGCGATATCACACCTTTGGACTATTTTCTCTGGGAATATGTAAAGTCTCAGGTTTTCAGGAATAAGCCAGCTATGATTGACGCTTGGGAAGCCAATATTACTCGTGTTATCCGCGAGATACCAGTCGCTATGCTCGAACGAGTCCCCCAAAATTGGACCTTCGGAATTGACCATCTCAGAACTAGTCGTGGCCAACATGAATTGTTATTTTAACCGATAATAAAAATTTTAAGTTTACTTTCAAATTTATGTGTTTTATTTTACATTATAAATCAAATCTCACCCCATATGTACTGTAACGTCGAAAGACATAGTTGAAGTATTATGTTGAATTTAGAGTGCTTGCATGAGGCCTGTAAGTTAGAATTTGTAAATGAAGTCCACATAGATCAATATAACTTCCAATATATCGAAATGGTTAAAATTCTATTTCCGTTAGCAAATAATCCACTATTGCTTTATTTACAGAAGCGCCAAACTGGACAGTTTGGACCATTAACGAGTTTGATGCGACGTCTAACTCCATTTAAAGAATTGTATTCCTGTATCCTCATACTAAAATCGTTATTACGGACGGACGATTTCAATACACACAATTCTGGTTGGCTTTGACATTCTGGACATACAGCACCCGAAGGATGGTGTGTTGAGATCTTCGCTGCGGAAAATTATTTAACCCAGCCCACACGAATACCAGACATTGATATTCATACTGCCAAAGCCCTGGATTTATTATTAACTTCTCACCCCCATAAGTACAAGGACGACGTGCTATCCCTATCAGCTAATTTCTCGTATACTGCTCACACAGTTAGACGTATGAAAAAACGTCTCAAACCAAAAGGCATGACATAACTCGAACTGTAAACAAGCTGTCAGGGTTAGAGAAGTATTTTTTCTGACCTTAAAGACCAACCCTACAGAGGAAAACCGGAAAAAGTTCAAACGAGCCAGGAATAACTGCATCGCCTCTCTAAAGCGCTCGAAATTTCAAAACTATCAAAAATTGTGGCAAAAATATCCCAAATGTAGTAACAAATTATTAGAAAAAATATTAGAATTTCTGCTTCATCCTCAATCGCTACGCTTATTTATAATAACATTCCAGTTGTCAGCTCTATGGACAAGGCCAAACTGCTTAGTACTTAAAGATTTTAACATACACAAATCCACAAGTCTAGATGATATATCTCCAGATGATATACATCACTGAGTAAGCTTTTTCATCAATCCTACTCTAAGGCTATAGAACGGGACCGGCATCTTATGTTAAGTTGGATAAATTTCGATATTAACAACATAACCAATTGGGGAACTGTCAATAGCGAAATTTAAATACCCAGTTGTTATCCATGGATGGTACTTGAACCGTCGAAACCGAAAAACTTTTAATTTTCGGTATGTGTGCCAATGACAACTTACATTGGAATGCACACATATTCGATGTCGTCAAAAATGCTGCGAAAATTCTAGGTTTCTTCAAGAGATGTAAGAACGTAATATCTCGTGTTCTATCGCTATTTCTACTACCAGGACTGCAAAGGAATGGCTAGTAGCATTCCACCGCTTGTAACTTTTAACAGTGACACCTTTTTTTTATATAAATGCTTATCAGTTTACCCTCAAACTCACTTTCAGGCGTACTCTAAAATATCATGATTCGTTCTTAAACGGTACAACTCGCCAATGGAACGCTTTGCCGAGCTCTCTATTTCCTAGTCGTTATTACTTGCAAAAATTTAAGATCAATATACATCGGTACATCTCTTTTCTTCCTCATAAAGTTCCCATTGTCCGCGCTGTGTGCAAATATTTTAAAAGTATAATACTCCATTAAGCACGCGTTAATTACGCCTTCAAGGCAACGATAGATAACATGTCTTACTGTCAGAGAGGTGAACTTGAAACATTAAAATCAAACAGTTACATTGCCATTAATAAAAAATGGAAAACTTGGAAGAATCCAGTTTAAAAAAAGCAAAGAAATCAATATTCTCAAAATAAACACAAAACAGCAAAGTACTCCTTCTAAATATTTGCGGCATCCATCATTATCATCTTAATGGTCATAACTCAAAGAATAAACCAGGATTGATGCATTCAAGGTACATGAATTAAAAAGAATTTGCAACTTAGAAAGCAAAAATTCTGGATCTTCTTTAAAAATAAGGGGTTCCAATTTCGCAATGGATTCCACTGATTCTATTTTCTCATTGCTTTTGCCGAAGGAAATTTCAAAAGCCTTTTGAAAAGGTTTGAAAGTTAAAAAAGTATCTTTTAAATTATCGTTTATACATGTGGTAAAAACTTGCAAAACCGTTCCAAATTTTTTTCAATAAAATAATTGGACATCGAAATCGAAATCGATTTCTGGATTTTCATCGATTCTTCTTGGTACACGGTGTGTTCTGTGATGTTTCACAAAATCATTCTCTGGACAGATCTTTAATTTCTCAGCGAATGAATATGAACATTTATTACTGAATCGATTAGATTAATCGTCGTCGTTCATTTGTTGAAATGATACTGATGTAGGTGTTTCGAGTGTGCTTTATTAATTTCATTTACAATGGTTTTTTGAGTTCTAGTTCCCAAGAGATCTATGAATTAATTTTGGGTGGCCGGACGTGAATTTTGATGATTCATTAAAGGGCAATGTCGTGAAATCAAATGAACTATTTGTTGAAAATGAAAAAATGACCACGAAAAGCTAATCCTTGCCTTTCCAAAGTTCTCGCGACATCTTAGGTATGCTTTTTCTTGTTATTCTTGAATGGTTTGTTCCCTTATAGAGTTGTTCAGCAAAACGTTAATCTGAACTCCTCCATTAACGAAATTACAGTAGTTTCGCAGAGCTGCTCGGTGAGATTCAGAAGCGAAATGTTGGATCAGTTTTTCTGCATGTTTTATACCTCAACTCTTAATTTTATGTAAATGACGAACACCCACCGATACCCATTCCGGATTAGCAAAATGTCTTTTAATATCTTCCGAGAATAAAATGCAAGCAAAGCAAAATACTGCATCTTTGTAAAGACTGTATTCCAAAAATGAATACTCAGGATACTATGCTGGATTGAATCGGCATTGTTTTTCTGCATTGGTTGGATAAACGTCAAGTTTCTTTGGCAGTCAATATTTTGTTCCGTTCATCGAAACTTCACTAAAAATACTCGGATTGTGAGTTTTATTACGTGCGAGTTTTTTTTTCTTCTTTTTTTTTCAGTTTCCAACAACTCATCAACTTTTTTGTGGATATTTGTCAAACAGTCAATAATATCGACAAAAAAATTTTGTCAAATTTGCCACAGCTTCGTTTTTCAGGTTGATCAAAATCTGATTCACTTATTCAAATTTGTTATAAATTCTCCAACCTTGCCACAGAAAGTAGCTAATCTAAGTAAAATCAACCTCAACTTCATTGGATGATAAACCTGATGTTGGTTGTGACAAAACTGACGATTTTGTTTCCCACCACACTGATGAAGACGGTATTATTGAAGAGGATGTAGTTACTTGTAAAATTGATGGTTGAGGAGAAACTGGAATAGAAATGACTGGTGATTCTCTGCTTTGGAGTAACACTAGTGAGAGCGATTTAGCGATTTCTTCTTTTGTAGCTGGAAGTATCGGTTCATCAGGAAGTTTAGATGCAGTTGAAAGTTTAGGTGTGGCAACATAAAGACATGATGAAGATGATGAAAGTAGGACAGATGGCATTGAATTTTTTATCTTAGAACCTTCAAATGAATTTATCGGAGCTCTGATTTGTTTGACTTTAACATGTCATTCCATTATTCCCATTATGCTTGGATATTTCGTATCGAGTTTTGTAGCCATGGTCGAATTCGCTCCCACATTCTTGACGTTCAAATTGTATTCTTCTCCGCGGGGGCTTTGACATTTTGATAGAACCTACAAATGCGTTAGAATATAACTACTGAATAATATGAAATAATAATTGCTAAGAACCCGAATGGGGTGATTTTCTCTATTTTGTACCACGAAAGACTCGGACAGTCGGACAAAACAGTTACAAACATGCCGTTTGAACATTAATGATTTTGAATATGTAATTCATTTTCGAGAAACAATAGTAATTTTCATATTTTAATTAGCTTTAACTTAAATTAGAACGTAAAAGAAAGAAAATAAACGTACGGGTAACTGCTTCATAAAACATATTTTATGGGTATGGCCGTGGTGCAGTGGTATATGCATAGACTCCTCAAGCAGAGGGTCTCGGGTTCGAATCCATTGCGAGGCAATTCTCTGAAAAATTCTTTTCATAGAAGTTATGTGTAGTTATATGAAAAACCCGTCGGCGTCAACTCCAACAATGATGTTGGAGTGGTTGCTGGGTGGGCTAAATGTAACGAACTAACAACGAGCACGTACTAAGACCCACTCATTGAAGATGCACTGACAACCACCTCTGGGAAAAATATCGAAACCTTAATACACCTGAGTTTCAAACTACTATACCATCCGTCCGCGCCCAGTTGAAAAGCCAGTTAAAGAGTATTCATATCCCCTTGGTGCGAGCGCGTGATTATAAAAAAAAATCAATATTACCTTAGTTGAGCGTAGTTCACAGTATACGATATCGACTTTTGTGATTTTTGAAATTTTTTTTGAACATTTGTTCACAGTTTCAAGTATATAGTATGTTTGTTTTTGACAGATTGAAAGATTAGACGTGTTTTGGTTTGCTCGGCGATTTTCAATTATTATAAAAAATGGAGCAAAGAATTTGCATCAAATTTTGTATATAAAATGGAATTAAGTGCTCTAAAACACTTGAAATGTTGACAATGGCATACGGTGAGTCTGCTCCAATTAAAAAAAAAAAAAATGCTTACAAGTGGTATAAGCTTAACAAAAAATGATAACGTCGAAGCTGTGAAGAAAATTGTTTTGGAAAATCGTCGAATTAGTTTCTGAGAATGTTGACATATCGATTGGCTCGTGTCATGCAATTTTCTCTAATGTTTTGGGCATGAGACGTGTGTCAGCGAAGTTTGTTCCGAAACTTCTTAATTTTGATTAGAAGAACCGTCGCATGACCATCGCTCAGGAGCTATTGAATGATGTCAGTGATAATTCTGACTTGCTCAAAGGGGTTATAAATGGTGAGGGATCATGACGTCGAAACCAAAGCCCAATCGTCCCAATGGAAGCACCCAGGAAAGCCAAGACGGAAAAAAGCACGCCAAGTTCGATTAAATGTCAAAGTTTTGATTAATGTTTTGTTCGATTACAGTGGCGTAGTGCATCAGGAGTTTTTAGCTCAAGGCCATACGGTAAATAAGGAGTATTACCTTGAAGTTATGTGCTGTTTGCGAGAAGCAATACGAACAAAAAAAACGTCCGGAATTGTGGAAAAACAATTCATGGCTTTTGCATCACGATAATGTACCTGCTCATTCATCGTTGCTTGTGAAAGGTTTTTTGATTAAAAAAAAAACACCAAAATCATGCCTCCTCCACCATCATTATGAAATTTGGCCCCATGCGACATTTTCCTGTTCCCAAAACTGAAGTGACCTATAAAAGGACGGAGATTTGCAATGATTGAGGAAATAAAAACGACATCGCTGGAAGAGCTCAAGGCTATACCAAAAAGTGCACCTTACTTTTCGAACACACCCTCTTATTAAAAAAATATTTTGTGATCGTAATACGAAAAGGAATCAATTCAAGTAACTCTAAGTTTAGGAAGAATGCGATTTTTTAAACGGTTACATACGTTGTACTTCGATGAAACGTGAACTGAATTTCAACAGGAAAATACATTTTTCAATGATTTGTGAATTGAGATACAGTGTGAACTTTTTAAACTGTACAAAAAAAAATCGAACCCAAAGAAAAACTTTAACTGGGATTTTGAATGTATTTATCGAGTGTAGACTCCCCTAGTAATCCAGAAAAGTCGTATTTTGTGTCAACACTATCAGACCAATTTGGATCGGGTTTTGGTATTTCATTTTGTAGTATTCTAGAAGAGTACTTGATTCCACATTTATGATACCTCCAAGACTACTCTGTTTCTGTATAACGATCTTTCGTCTTCATTGTTGTACGAGTATACCTAGCACCGAAAATGTAACATCGGCGAGTTTTATACAAATGTTATGTAAGTAAAGAATTTTAAGGCAAACAAATTTATTTTAAGTTGCATATTTCCAAAGTTATATATATACAATAGTTATCTTATTTTTAAAATAATATTCTGAAAAAAATTATTATTATTTTTAACTGGCTATGTAGCCCAGGAAAGTCTTATCTTAATAACATCAGGAATAAACATAAGTTTTACGTTCTGTGTAACCAGCTCGTAAAAGTTGAATTTCTCGTGTCTGTGAGACATAGCAGTAGCAGTATTTGCTTTATGATAAGAACTAATATAGTGAAGAGTTTTCATGTCCATACTTATTATAAGATATCAGAGTATGGGTATGTAATTTAATTCGTGCGGTTTTTTCTTTTTTCAAAATTTGAACGTTTATTTAAGAAAAAAAAAAAAAAAACATGTACAATAGTATTATTCAAAGTATTGCCCATCTGAAGTTATGACTTTTTCCTATCTTTCTGGCAACTTTTGGATCCCATCCCAAAAGAACTGCGCCGGCTTGGCAGCCAAGAATGAATCAAGCCAATTTTTGATATTCTGCTCTGATGTGAACCGTATTTCAGTGAAGGCGTTCTGCATCGACCGGAACAAATGGTAGTCAGAAGGGGCAAGGTCTGGGCTATAAAGCGGGTGGGGTAAGACTTCCCATCCACTGTTTTCCAAATAGTTCTTAACCGGAATAGCAACGTGGGGCCGAGAATTGTCATGATGGAAAATTATTGCCTCGCATATTCCGGGCGTTTTTCGGCTCTCTTCAAACGGATTAACTGTGTTCGGTAGCGTTGTCCATTGATGGTTTCACCTGGTTTTAGCAGCTTATAATACAGCACACCTATCTGATCCCACCAAATACAGAGCATTACCTTCGCGCCATGGATATTCGGCTTTGCCGTTGATATGGCTGGTTGGCCGGGTTTCACATATGATTTCTTGCGCTTGGGGTTATCGTAATGGATCCATTTTTCACCACCAGTAACAATTCGATGCAAAAATGACTTCCTTTTGTGGCGTTCCAGCAGCATTTCGGACATGCAAAACCGCCTTTCGACGTCTCTCGGCTTGAGTTCATGTGGAACCCAATTTCCTTGCTTTTGAATATATCCAGCTGCTTTTAAACATTTTGAAATGGCTGCTTGAGTGACACCCAAAGATTCTGCGAGCTCTTCTTGTGTTTGGCAACAATCTTCGTAGAGTAATGCTTTCAGTTCTTCATCTTCAAACTTTTTTTGGCTGTCCAGGACGTTTATCGTCTTCCAAGCTAAAATTATCACTTTTAAATCGTGCAAACCACTTTTGGCACGTTCGCTCAGCTAGCGCATGTTTACCATAAACTTCCGCCAAAATACGATGACTTTCGGCAGCAGTTTTCTTCATTTTAAAGTAATGAAGAAGAACTCCCCGCAAAAACACTTTTTCAGGCACAAAGTTCGACATATTTGAGTGAAAAAAAATTATTGTTGTTTACGCTTCAAATGAATGACATATACTGAAATGACGTACAATGATAGTAACTTTCCAACACATGTTACAATGGAATAATAGCAATG
The DNA here is from genome assembly GCA_907269105.1 of Volucella inanis. NCBI lineage: Eukaryota > Metazoa > Arthropoda > Insecta > Diptera > Syrphidae > Volucella > Volucella inanis. The sequence goes on from OU026157.1 coordinate 79,170,543, forward strand.
GAATAATGCAAGTTACGCCATCTCTTAACAAACCGCACGAATTAAGTTGTAGACCCAATAACAGGTAGGTTTCTATGTATATCAATTAAACACCCTGCCTAACTCGAACTGCAACTTTTTAAAATGCTATAATTTTTTTTATTTTTTGATAAATTTAATAGTGCCAAAGCAAAAAATGTTTGAAAATACATAAGTTTTCAAATTGTATCAGTAGCTTTCAATATGTCCACCTTTGGCGCGAATAATGGCATTGAGACGGCCGAAGAAAGCATCGCACGCTGCACGTAAGTGGCTCTGCGGTATTTTGGCCCATTCCCGGCGAAGTGCTTGCTTGAGGTTATCCAAATTTTGGTATTTTTTAGTGCCAACCTTCGCCTTCAAAATACCCTAGAAAGATAAATCCAACGGATTTGCATCCGGAGAATTTGTAATCCATTGTTTCGAAGAAATGGAGTGTGGAACATTGTTTTTTAACCAATTTTGGTTGACGAGCGCCTTGTAAGACGGTCCCGAGTCTTTTTGAAATGTACACGGTCTCTGACCAAAATGATTGTTTGCCAAAGGCTCCAATACTGCCTCTAAGACAGTTTCACGGTATACGATCGCCACGGTCCAAAAATACGAGCGGTTGTGGCGGCCCAAGCCATCACCATCGGTGCTAACTGCTTTCTGGTTGCCGTCCGAAGGTGTACAGTTCTGCACTTCTATGGCAAGTAAAATCGGTCATTTTGTTGATTGACATATTGCTCGATAACAAATGGCGACTCATCGGAAAAAACCAAATTCGGCAACTCACCAATTTCGTCCAAGCGTAGCAACTCCTTCGCTCTTTCGACTCTAACTTTTTTCTATTGTTGTGTAATATCGTGTGCTTTTTGGAACTTCAATGACTTGAGCCCAAGCTCATTTTTCAGTATGAGTTGCATCCGTTCCAACAATATGTTGAGCTCGCTCAATTCGAGCCTTCACTTTCCGAACCATTTCTGCCGATGTTGCTGTTTTTTTTATGACCACCTCCATGGCGTTATGCAACGCTGCCAGTATCACGGTAACGAGCTATGGTCCGAGACACATATGATTTATTCACGTTGAGGTGCTGGAGGGCTCTAACGAGAGTTACTTGTGGTTTTCCAGCCAAATATAAAGCAATCAATTAATCTCGTATGAATTCTACAGCGGTAAAATTTTTTCAAAGAGTCAGGCAGGGTGTATTTTATATTTCAAAGCAGACTTAATTGATGTTTATCTTTATAGTTACGTTCTCCGAATTTCGATTTTAAAAAAGGACGGTCAGCATCGGTCAATTTGCCGACTGAACTCTTTTGATTTTGTTAGAAATTTATTCTCTTTTTTTTTTTTTTTTAATTAAATAACTATGAATTAATCGGCATTTCCGAAAGGTGAAACCTTTGAAAATGTCGACTTTTATACATTTACAAGTTTAAAAACCTATATCTAATGAATATCCAAACTCACTACTTATCTCCTAACATTTTGTTCCGAGCTAATTTTGTAAAATTGCTCTTTTTACTCACAAAACCGATATTTTTTATTTGGCCAAATAAATAAATGTAGCTTCTATGATTCATGAAAATTGTGGTGGTGCCCCCCCCCCCCCCCACAACCCCCTTTTTCAATAAAATACTCGTAAGCCTTGTGAGACAGATAAACGACTACTAAAGTATGATATTAATTTCACATAGAATACACTTGTATATACTTGCAATTTTATCGAGTCATCAATCAATCATCAATCATAATCATAAATTGGATACTATTTTTTAGCATTATAACTGTAGTATAAATTTAAACTTTCCGAAAGCTTTTTGTAAGTTTATGTGTCTTTTGTCTATTCTTAGGTATTTTGGTATTTAAAGCTCCGAATATGCTTATGGTTTGCGCTTTTCAGTGATGACATTTGATTTGTACTTTTTTACTGCGCAAAAGAGTATTAAAATAAAATGTGACATAATTTATAGAAAGTTTTATTTATATACTCGTATTTGACAATATTCTGTTAATTTCAAGATACTGGGTTTTAAATAAGAACATATTTTTGTATTTAAAGAAATCAGTGACCCTTATAATATACAAAGTATAATATAGGGTTTTCTAATAACGACTTGACAACTTTTTTTTTAAATAAAAGGCAAAAAATTTGAGATATTTCAAAAACTTTATTATTGGCTTAAAGTACAATCAAAACATTTATAATTGGAACTCGACTTCGTTCATATGGCCACCGCGAGAACGTTTGCAGCGGTCGATTCGTTGGACCCAATTTTCAACGACTCGGCCACACATTTCGGCCGAAACGGCCGCTATTTCGCGTTCAATGTTGGCTCTGAGCTCTTCCAATGTCGTCGGCGTGTTGTCATAAACCAATGACTTAACGTAGCCCTACAGAAAATAGTCAAGCGGCGTTGAATCGCACGAACTAGGCGGCCAATCGACTGGCCCATGTCTTGAGATAACACGCTCGCCATACTAACTCTTCAATAAATCGATTGTAGCGTGTGCTGTGTGGCTTGTGGCACCATCCTGTTAAAACCACATGTCGTCCAAGTCAATATCTTCCAATTCGGGCCAAAAATAATCGGTGATCATGGCGCCATAACGCTGACCATTCACAGTAACGTGACGACCGTTAACGTCGACGAAAAAATATGGCCCAATAACGCAATATTTTGCTTATTGACGAACCCATTGAGCCAAAAATGAGCTTCGGCACTGAAGATGATTTTGCGATGAAATTCATCATCTTGACGCATCTTCTCCAGAACCCAATCGGAGAACGTAGCTCGTTAGTGTACTTTACCATGATGAAAATATTGAGTTTACTGAATAAATTGACAGTGACAGTTTGATGATTAGTGAAATAGTGCGTTCACAAATTAAATTCAAAGTTGTCAAGTCCCTATTTTAAAACCTTATATTTCGTATAATCAGGGCAACTATGTAAAAGGACATTTTACCAAAGGTGAAAAGATAAACACAAGCTTAAATCGAGAAACCTAGCAACTGAATAAGGACAATGAACTGGTGATTAGCACGTGGAATATTCAAAAACAAAAGACATAATGTGCAAGCAAACAGTAAAGTGATCAAGTAAACATGTACTCGTAGGCAACATTTTTTTACAAAGAAGTTAGGAATGTTTTTCCCAAGAAGTTAGAAACATCGAAATGCCAATATGATAGATTTTACCCATACGCGTGGGTCAAAAAACATGAAAAACATTTTTTTTTTACTAAATATAGGGTGATAGATCGTAAGGTTTGATTTCTAATAGGCTTTTTTGGCAGATTACGCGTGACTCCTATCAAACTGTTCCATCACTTTTGTTTAGCATCGGTTGGTAAGTTTTCATGAAAAGACTCATTCCACAACAGCGTCTGTAAATTGTTCAGCATAATCGACTGAAACCACTATTGCCAATATCATTCCACATGGACCACATCCAACACGTAGTGAAGAGACCATAGCAACTATAGCTGAGAGTGTACGCTAAGAACGTGATGAATCGATTCGTTGACGTTCTTAGCAGCTTGGCTTGACGTATTCGACAACTTTTCGTATTTTGCGTGAGGATCTCGGCCTAAAAGCGTATAAAATTCAACTTGTGTAAGAATTGAAGCCAGGTGACTTCAATTTGCGTCATATTTTCAGTGAATGGACTCTGGAAAAACTCAATGAAAATCCGGTATTTTATCGTGAAATTTCGTTCAGTAATGAAGCCCATTTCTGGCTCAATGGATTCGTTAATAAAAAAAATTGCCGTATTTGGGTTCATGACCAATTCGAAGAGTACCCATATGTACCATTATATCCATTAAAAACAACGGTATGTGTAGTTTATGGGCTGGTGGAATCATTGGTCCATATATCTTCAAAAATAAGGCAAATCACAATGTTACCGTCCATGGTAACCATTATAGCATCATGTTAACGGACTATGTGCTTTCTGAAATTCAAGCACATGGTCTCGGTGAGCTCTGGTTTCAACAAGACCCTAAAGCGCGTGATACAATGGACTTGTTGAGAAATCATTTTGGTGAGCACTTAAATTCACATTTTGCTAATTATTTTTACAACTCGACTCTCCGCAAATCAAATAGATTGCGCTTTCTCGTGGTTTATACAAAGGTATTGTCGAATATGCTTCGTCATGCATATGAGGGTCTTTTTGCAATAATTGATAAGGATTATCATTAAACATTCGAATACTCACTGAGGGATAAAACCTGACTATAATTTTCCCTAATGAAAAATCTAGATCAAATTAGGGCTCATACTGTACCATACATATAAATTGTAATAATCTAATATGTTTCAGTTGTTCATCCTCGAGTAACTTTGTGGTACTTCAAGGAATATTTTCATATTTAGTTGGCACTAATCTAAGATTTTAGTTAGTTTTCTAACTATACCATAATTGTAGCATAGCATATCATGTAAGGCTTCCCTTTAGAAAAATTTTTAGCCCGAGTAGCTTACACCAACTAATTTCGAAAATATTTGCTTTTGAAGAAATTGCAAATTATCTACAAGCTCGAATGTTGATCAAAACTTCAAAGTACATAAAACAGCAGCTACGTGTAATTAATGTTCTGTATTTTTCGATCATCTTTCAAACAAATTGAAAGTTGATTTTTTTTTTTTTTTTTTTAAATCGACTATTTAATTTTATGAGTGGAATGATATATCGATCTATATAAGAAACCCTATTGGGTGTTGTTTTTTGAAGGTACTAAACTTTTATTTAAAATAAGGCACTAAAAAATGAATGAAATTACCAATATAAGCAGCTCGCAGCTATAAATGTTTGAAAACAATTTCTGACATAAGGTCATGCTGGCCTAATTTCGTAAAACTATTCCCAGCATAGGCGACCTTACTTCGGTAATAACGCGACAAATGTTAGCTTCTAAGTAGTCAACTGTATCTGGTTTATCAGCATACACGAATAACTTGACATGCCCTCACAACAAGTAGTCCAAAGGAGTCAAATCACATGACTTAGGCGGCCAATTGACAGGTCCATTTCTTGAGATGATTCTTCTACCAAATGTTTGTCCCAATAAAGTGATGGTTTGACCCGCTGTATGGCACGTTGCGCTGCTGAAACTATTTGTCTCTTAAACAATTATTATTGACACAGGGAATACAAAAATAACGAATCATTACTTCAAGGGCTAACCATTGACGGTAATGTTTGTTCCATATTCAGATTTGAAAAAAAAAAAAAAAAAAAAAAATAAATGGCCAAATATGCCTCTGTAATGCAGGCCGCACCAAACAGAGAATTTTTCGGAATATATGTAATGTGGTCTCGAGAATTTCGTGAGGATTGCATTTACTTCAAAATGCCAATTTTGTTTGCTAACATACCCAGTTAAGGTTTAGTTTAAATGCATTTTTATTTTAGTTACTTCATTATTTCTTATAAAACGCTTAAAAATTAACTTAAAACTATTTTATTCTAACTTATTGGACCCATGCGAGCACTCTAAGTTAAACCTAACACTTAAACTATGTCTTTCGACGTACCTTAACAATTTATTTTTATTTTTATTTTAACATTTATTAAAACTAAAATTAAGAAAATAAATTTGAAGTAAGAAACTTAGTATATGGACTTTAGTTTGTTTTAATATATATTGTAAAACTTAAAATTAAACCTATAAACTTTCTAAAAATCTACCTTAATATACATATTTATAAATTTTTTTGAATTTTCCTTATTTTAGAATTTTTTTAATTATTTTTTTTTTTCTTAAACCTATCCTATTCGATCTAAAACTATGTAGGCCGGCCACGGCTAATAAACCATACTGACAACCGACCTAGTACTAAAATTAGACGACCAAGCTTCTTTTCCTTCAACTAGCCAAATCAAAATTTTTGGTGCTGCCAAGCAAATGTTAACATACCCATTAAGCCAGAAATGAGACTCATCAGTAAAATGATTTGACGCCAAAACTTCGGTTCAACTTAAAACTGATTATCATAATAAGCATAAACGTTGGTCCAGTTGGATCTTATACGAGTATAGGCCAAGATCTTTTCCCAAAATCTTTCATGTAGTGAACGGGCAGAGGCAGAGTTACTGAGAACGGCGCACTGTGCTACATTTAGGCAAAAGTGTTTGCATACTATAATTCAATTTTCGGGCGGGTGTGCAATGCAAATTTTTTTAATTCACTAGATTAACAAATATTTGGAGCTCTGATAATCGTTAAAAACTATCCCCTTTAGATCAATAGTTTTGCTTGTAGAACTAGTCAAAGTTGAGTCATTTTTAAGGTCACCTAAAAATCAATTTTTTTAATTTTTTTTTTTTTATAGGTATGGGTATGAAAACTCGGCAATGTTTTTCAAAAAATCATTAAGTCAAACGTGTTTATTTGTGAAATCAAAATTGGACACAGTTTTATCTTTATATTTTTTTTAAATATTTATTGTAATAGTTTTTGAAACATTCTTCCCGGCGCAGAAAATTAATTTCTATATAACACATGGGTTGAAAAGTCCGTGCCGTTTTATAGTAAAACACAAAAATTTTGCAAAATTCAACTTTATTTATCAATATAGTTGCCTTCGAGGGCGATACACTGATTAAAACGATTTTTCAATCTTTCGATACCAGTTTTGTAGTACGATTTCGGTTTAGCCTCAAAATAGACCTCTGTTTCGGCGATTACTTCTTCATCGGTCTTAAATCTCTTTCCGGCGAGCATTCTTTTGAGATCTGCGAACAGGAAATAGTCGCTGGGGGCCAATTTTGGAGAATACGGTGGGTGGGGAAGCAATTCGTAGCCGAATTCATTAAATTTTGCCATCGTTTTTATCGACTTGTGACACGGTGCATTGTCTTGATGAAACAGCACTTTCTTTTTCTATAAATGCGGCCGTTTTTCTGCGATTTCGTCCTTCAAACGAAAGGACGCAATAACGCAATGTAATAGTAGCTGTTGATAGTCTGCCCCTTTTGGAGATAGTCGATAAAAATTATTCCATGTGTATCCCAAAATACTGATGCCATAACCTTGCCAGCCGACTGTTGAGTTTTTGGTTGTTTTGGGCGAGGTTCGTCGCCTGCTCGCCACTCAGGTGACTGCCGACTTGACTCTGGTGTGAAGTGACGGAGCCAAGTTTCATCCATTGTCACATACCGATGCGAAAATTCGGCTTTATTGCGGTTTAACAGCTTTAAACACTCCTCTGAATCATCAACACGTTGTTGTTTTTGGTCGACTGTGAGCAAACGCGGCACCCACTTTGAACAGAGCTTTCGCATGTCCAAATATTCGTGTATGATATATCCAATACGCTCTTTTGATATCTTCAGAGTCTCAGCTATCTCGATCAACTTCACTTTACGGTCATTCGTAATCATTTTGTGAACTTTTTTGATGTTTTCATTTGAAACAGCCTCTTTTGGACGTCCACTGCGTGCATCATCTTCGGTGCTTGTATAATCACTTTTAAATTTTTCAATCCACTTGCGAATGGTTCGTTCGGCTGGTGCGAGTCCGGGTAACACTTATTTTAATTTTAATTTTATTATAAAACTTAAAACTAAAAGCCTACAGACTAACTAGAAATAAATCTTAATCTACTAAACCTATTTACATCTAATATATTATATATATTGGGTATATATTTTAATTCGTGCGGTTTTTTTTTCAAAATTTGAACGTTTATTTAAGAAAAACATGTACAATAGTATTATTCAAAATATTGTCCATCTTTCTGGCAGTTTGTGGATCCCATCCCAAAAGAACTGCGCCGGCTTGGCAGCCAAGAATGAATCAAGCCAATTTTTGATATTCTGCTCTGATGTGAACCGTATTTCAGTGAGGGCGTTCTGCATCGACCGGAACAAATGGTAGTTAGAAGGGGCAAGGTCTTGGCTATAAGGCGGGTGCTGTAAGACTTCCCATCCACTGGTTTCCAAATAGTTCTTAACCGAAATAGCAACGTGGGGCCGAGCGTTGTCATGATGGAAAATTATTGCCTATTGTCTGGTCGCATATTCCGGACGTTTTTCGGCTACTTCTCTCTTCAAACGGACTAATTGTGTTCGGTAGTGTTGTCCATTGATGGTTTCACCCGGTTTAAGCAGCTCATAATACAGCACATTTATCTGATCCCACCAAATACAGAGCATTACCTTCGCGCCATGGATATTCGGCTTTGCCGTTGATTTGGCTGGTTGGCCGGGTTTCACATATGATTTTTTGCGCTTGCGGTTGTCGTAATGGATCCATTTATTATCACCAGTAACAATCCAATGCAAAAATGACTTCCTTTTGTGGCGTTCCAGCAGCATTTCGGACATGCAAAACCGCCTTTCGACGTCTCTCGGCTTGAGTTCATGTGGAACCCAATTTCCTTGCTTTTGAGTGTATCCAGCTGCTTTTAAACGTTTTGAAATGGCTGCTTGAGTGACACCCAAAGATTCTGCGAGCTCTTCTTGTGTTTGTCAACAATTTTCATAGAGTAATGCTTCCAGTTCTTCATCTTCAAACTTTTTTGGCTGCCCAGGACGTTCTTCGTCTTCAAAGCCAAAATCACCACTTTTAAATCGTGCAAACCACTTCTGGCACGTTCGTTCAGCTAGCGCATGTTTACCATAATCTTCCACCAAAATACGATGACTTTCGGCAGCAGTTTTCTTCATATTAAAGTAATGAAGAAGAACTACCCGCAAAAACACTTTTTCAAGCACAAAGTTCGACATATTTGAGTGAAAAAAAAATGAATGACATATGAAATGACGTACAATGACAGTAGCTTTCCAACGCATGTTCCAATGGAATAATACAAGTTACGAATTAAGTTAGAGACCCAATAATTTTAATTTTATTATAAAACTTAAAACTAAAAGCCTACAGACTACCCACAAATAAATCTTAATCTACTTAACCTACTTACATCTAATATATTATATTTAATATATATGATTCTGAATGCCTCAAACAAAGGTTAATTAAAACGACTGATGCAAACTTTATAATTATTTATTAATCATAGGCAATTCAGCTCAAGACAAAATCTATAGGGAGGTAGCCCTATGGCTCGACCGTCTGGTTTTGTGGTTGCTACAAAAGTGATCTCTAATGGTCTTGCATAACTTTATCAAACAGCAATTAACCACACGCCATTCGCTAGAAACCAGTATTTGACGTCATAAATGATCCAATATCGATTAGACAATAGAATTGCAGTAATAATTAATTTCATAATCAAAAAAAAACTTTCGCGAAACGGTGATTTACTTTTAATATTAGATAAAGAGGAAAAAAAACGTTATAAGGAATATGTTCAAGACATAGGGTAATGACAATATGTTTGGCAATAGCTAAATTCAATGATAATAATAAATTCAAATAAATCCGAACATTAAATATGTTAATAATGAATAAGTGTTATTCGTTTCTCAACAATATATGTGTATACCTAATGTACTTACCTAATATATATACATATATATGTATGCATATATTTTTTTTCATTTTTTATTATTTTTTTTATTATTTTTTTCTTAAATCTAACTTATTCCTACTTAAAACTATGTAAGCCGGCCATGGCTAAAAAAAAAAAAAATAGGCGACCCACTTGGCGTCACGTGAAGCTACCAAGTGTTGGAGGAATTCAACGACAACGCATCCTCTCCTTGAAAAAGTCACCAAAATTGTTGGTACTGTTGAGCAACATCCCTCATGTCGCGACTCCCTACTGCTTTACTGAACCGGAGACACTCCACACCGCCGTGTGCAACGTCTATGTCATAGTTGAGTCGCTTGTCCGCAGCTGTTTGAGCAAAGTGCAAAATAAGCGGCACCACTAATTTGTCCTGTATCAGACCTTTACTATCTAGATAGAGGAACGCTTCTGGAGGAATAAAGCCGTCAAAGAGAACTCTCTCATTATAAATATAATTAGGATAGTAAGCCCCGAAGATCAGTTTGCTCTATGAGGTTATTGCTCTTGCAATGTGCCTTCGAGTCAACTTAATGACGAAACTGTCTACTCTTATTAGCTTCGCCCTATTGTACAAGACCTCATTAGGATAGAATTTTATGTATTCAGACTCTGGTGTTCTGTATAAGCAAAGACAAGTCCTAAAACAAGCCCTCTCAAAAATCCGATTCTTTTCTCATAAACTTGCTCTCACGTTGAACCACACGGGACATTTAAATACAAGCATGGGCCAGATAAGAGCCATGTAGCAGATCACCTTCACACTCGCATCGAGTTGGCTGTTATAAAACAGTCTCTTTGTAAGGGCAAAAGCACTACATTTCGACAAGCGACGATAAAGAACTTTCGCCAATTCTTTCTGATATCCCTAGAGTTCCCAGACAAAGGCGTCCTAAACCACTTCCAGTCGTCGCAATATCGCTTAATTTTATCGAAGTCACGTTGCAAAATTATATTAATGACCTCAATCTTTGGACCTGATCTGTATGCGATTAAGTTGTATGCGTACCCTATGGCATGGTGAAGTGAACCAATCAGATCACTTTTGTAAATGTTGAATAGGATCAGCGAATTTACCTCACCTTGTTGCAGACCGTTTTTTATGTTAAATGTTCCAACAGAAGTCACATCGCCATTCTTCACGATGAACTGTGGTATCAGTAATCCAACCTGTTCAACTTGAAGAAGAGTCCCTCTAACCATACGGTTAGGCCTTTTCCAAGTCAATCAAGCAGGCACCAGTGCACTGGTCCTTGCTTTTCATTGGATATCAGAAACCAGTTTAGATGTAGCATTAATGATATCATGTCCCTCCTTAAAACCGAATTGATTATCCGGAACTATATATTTGTCCTCAACGTACTTAGTCATTTCTCTATGGATCACCTTTTCGAAAACCTTACTGATGTTTGGAAGAAGACTGATGGAGCGCAGATTCGCCGGATTGGAAGTATCTTTATCCCTTTTACCACTTAGACACCATGGTATTATTTATATTTAATATTTTTGAAGTAAAATATTGTGTTTATCCCCTGTGATTTTGAAACACAGAATTTTTCTCAAAACTCTATAATTTCATAGCCCTGGAAATTTTTTTAAACAGAAAAAAAAACTGTCACGTATCCTTATTCGTTTAGAAGCTTTTATTTTTGCAAGAAAAAAACTGAAAATGAGCCACTGTGCGGCGTCGAATCGATAAATTTGGCTGATCGGAGACACTTTTGCTTCTTATTATACATAATAGTATACGTAGACATAAACTGATACATAGTATTGCATACAAACTTCTTAGATGGACGATTTTGAACATTTTAAATTGGTCATGGTGCTGTATAAGTTTGGCCGATATAACGCGAATATTTGGAAAAAAAAAATTCCACGATTTCTAAACTGTGTTAAAGTGTAAATCTTTGCATTGAAATTTGTCAAATTATACTGAAAATAAATGTCAAAGACACGTGCCCAGTTTGACAGCTGGTTTGACAGATAACTTTATCGGAAATTCTATACCTTCAAAAAAAAAAAAAAAAAAAACTCCGTTTATATCAAATGAATGCCAAACAATAATGATCAGTTGGACAAATTTATCTAGAACAAGAACAGCTCTAGTAGCAATTGTTTGCTTTAAAATAGGATAAAAGACGGTTAGTGTACCAAAACTTTCATTTAATCCAATTGAAACTAAGACTGTTCTCTTCACAGGGTGGATTCAAATACTTTTTGTTGGTTTACATCAGATCAACATGTCATAGTCAATTCTGATCCTTTAGTCAAGCAATATTAAGTTCTAAATTAGCAGTTTTTTGTTGTACCTTCTCCACCAAATTTCGTTTATGCAAGCAGGACCGAGTGATATTCGAAGAACGAAGAAAAAATTTTAGACTTCCGCTATGAGGATCCAGGACAAGATTCTAACAAAAGTTTACTTCATATTAATGCGAGGGACCAATTTCCCAGTTCCCTTCTGCAACTTTTTGTGTTAGAAATGCATTGAAAGGAACGTACTGCAATTTGAGCAGTTAACTTGATCTAAGTGCCTTTTCTCAATGTGTTTTATATATATATATATATATTTTTTTTTTTTGGTTTTTGTTTTTATACAAGTTATTTTAATTGAATTACATTGGACCTTTTTGTTGTGTCTCTTTCTCCGAAACAGTTGTAGATAGTTATGAACTCTTTTAGGGAAAACTATAAAAAATACTCTGATAAAGAACATATCAAAATCTTGTTGTATGTTAATAATACAAGTTTTTGAAAAAAAAAAAAAAAATAATGGCATATAATTTTTTTTAAGAATAAATAAATTTTTGCTTAACTTGTTATAGAGTATTGAATAGAAAATTTATCTAGCATTCCAAAAACTTTTAACTGATCAGATTCTATTTGTTTCATATAGCACTAGACTAGTTCAAGTGATTTATGGCAGAAAACATTTAAACCCCTATAACTTTTTTTCTTGAAACACCTTGTCTTATCACATCTTATCATATTTAGGCATAAAATTGGTGAAAGGTTTTCTTGTTTTTTTTTTTTTTTAAGTAAAGTTCGTCGTTATCCCAATTGTATCAATGCAACCATGTTTAAGATTGCTTACTAAGCTTTTGCTAAGCACCTTAATGCTCTAGGCATTGTCGAGATCAGCTTTTAAGACACTTGTTGTTAGAGTGGTAACGAGATATCCAATCTTCTCCATGATTGCCCGGGCTATGTTGACCAAGTGCCTAGCGACTATGGTGTAGGTGCTGATTACGGTAAATGTTTTTGTTAATATTTATCAGGTGTTCACATAGATAGTAAGACAGCGCACTTATAACATATAACAGCAAATTGGACTGCGGAATTTAAGGCAAACAATTTAGAGTCATTCAGATTCGATTACTTAAAGCACCTTTCTTATGATGTCAAAATAAGGTTAAATCGTTCATTTGTAAGTTAATACTCTAATATCAACAATGAAAAATCGATTTAAATTATACCATACTAGCACAGGAAAGTTGTCTTTATATATATAATGTGTGCATCTAGCTTTAGCCTGAATAAGACAAATGCCGTGCGAAAATAACTCTACTTCAAGATACTTGTAGAAAAAGTGAACTGAAGCTTAGGGCGCAAATCCAAGATAAAGTAAGTTGCCATAAAAATGAAAATGTTTAAGTTGAAAAAAATACATGAAGATGTATGTACATACATGCAAGTTCCTCAATCATATTTTAAAATACAAGGCAATTTGTTTTTTTTTTTTTTTTATTATTTCCAAAGCACCTTGTGAAAGCATATTGCTGCTGCTGATTTACATCTAAAAATATGTATATTGATCTCTAAATCATGTTTTTCCAGATACGAATACGGACTGCTATGTATGTATTCACGAGTAAACATTTTATAATGCTAAAAGTGTTTTTTTTTTATCATCTATTTCAGCTATTCGTAAATACGGATACCTATCCATAGTTGGGATGTGCGCAGAGAAAAATGAGCTTTTTGCCTTTTTGTTAATCTTTATTTCTCCCTCCATCAGTTCTGTCAAATCTGAATGGTGTGTATAAACAAAAAAAGAAGAAAATATACATTTTCGAGTACTGACTACGTCAGTGCCGTAATATTTAATTAAATTAATTAAGTGAAGATATTTTAATTCGACAACGAAGTTTTAATTGAGTGGCAAATTCATGTATTCGTATCATGTTAATGCGGCTAATGAAAGTCATTGTTGCAGTAGTTTTGAGTTCAATGTTTACACTTTCATTAGTTAAGTTAGTTTTACTGGTTTGGGATGGTTATTCGAATGCATTCGATGACGAAAGCATCGATTTGTGGCTTGAAGAGAACAATTTAACCGTCTACAAATATTTATTTAATGAAAAAGGTGAGTTTTTACTTTAGATGATTTACGTTTTTTTTTTTTTTTTTTTAAGTTATTTTTAAACAGCAAACATGAACACATTCAATACAACCAGTTCATTGACTCAAGCATTGTGTTTCATTAATTACTTTTTTTTTTTTCGAAGTAAATGTGTTTCTTTTCAAGGGTTGCAATATTGTCAACAAAAGTGTCTATCCATCAAAAATATCTTATAACGCTATAACTACTTCACACATGTCAGTTATCTGTTCAGCTCTTAATAACTAATAAAGTTAAATGTACAAAGCAATAAATATGAATAGATTCAGATACATTAACAGAGGTGTAAATTCAATTGGGAACACTTGTAACTTTTAATAAAAAAAAACTTTTGAAGCAATTTAGGCATTACAGGTGAGCTTTTCTACTATTTAAATAACTATCGGACACCTGAACCAGGCGGAATAAGTAGACGCTCTAATAGTAACAAAGTTTCAAGTCTTGGATTGCATTTTCAATAATTTATTCTGTACATATAAGATATTATTTATACGTACATAATGAACTGCATACCTATGTACATATATTCATTGTTTTGAATACTTAATACAGAGAAAATTGTTTACCTTAAAAATTTTGATTTGTTTGTGTTTTTCTTCTAAAAATAATGTTGTACATAAGTACAATTAAATAGTTGAGCTAGCTGACTTTTCCAGTAGTAACAATCGATACAACCCTCACCAATGTGATTCGGGGTTAGTTTGTCTGACAAAAAAGCTGAGATTTACCATAAAGGTAGATACCCGATCTGCCCGCGACACCTGTGTTAAATTTATTTATTTTTATTTTTTGTTTTATCTTACTGGCTGCGATTTTTCTATTATACTGCCTTCTTCTCTTGCTTTCACTTCGGTTCAGGCTTTGTGACCTTGGCATATATGTACAATTTCCAAACCTCATTCCTGCAATTGCATCTCTCTATCTATTTCCTCGACTGTGCTCTACCCATGATCTTTCTTATTTCCTCTGAGTTTATGTTAATTCACATATGTATTTCCTTCTCGTAGAGCCCGGAAAAACTTTGGTTTTTCTACGAACAACCTCTCTATGCGCTTCTTATTTCGTTGCATGTGCTTGGCAGTATTAAAAATTTCGTCGCAGTACAGTGGTATACAAGGATGTCCTTTTCTAACTATGAGTTAAGATCTCTCAGAATTATTTTAATGGCCTACCTACGTTTCATTCAGGAGTTCGTAAAAGTTGTCTTTGGCATCATCGTCTCTCTTCCTTGTGGTTATACAAAGTCTGCTTTTTTCATGAAAATCTTAAAAACCAAGTTTTCGATATGAAGCTTACGAAACCTCATTGGCTTGGTTTTGCTTGATAGTAGTGTCGTCTTAGATATTCGTTTTTAATAAGAAAAATTGGTTCATAACTTAAGTCAGTATAGAGTGCTTTGATCGAAATGCAATTTCAAATCTTTGAAATCATTTAAACCAACCAATTTTTTTTTTTTATTAAAAAAATAATCGAAAAAATTGGAGTGCAATGAAACGAGTGTCTACCACTGTATTAGCTCTGGGATTTTCGTATTTTGCAAATTTTATTTTGAAAACTACTCTGTCAGCTATATTGCTGACACGCTGAATGTTTTAAAAGGTGTGTCTGCTTCAAGAACCGCACAATTGCAAGTGGGATTTACGGGGGATTCCTCAAAATTAGTTTAACTTAGTTTAACTAAATCTAAATAATGTATGGAAAAACTTTTGTTTCCGATTGAAATTACGAGAGTTACGGGAATATCATATAACTTCGATAAAGTGTGGTTTAAATATGGAGATTAACCTCATGATGTACAGCTGCTTCTTTGTTTGTCAAAATACATATGTTCTCATATACTTTGATTTTGTCTTTCATCTTGAATATTGCTTAAATTTATTATAACGGAATGATGTGTAATACCGATCATATCGATATCGTCACTAAAGTCAAGCAGCTGAATGGAGTTTTTGAAGCACACGCCTTAAGTTACCGAAACTCAGACCACATCTTAAATATAAGTCTGAGAAGAAGTTTCAAATAACACAAAGCACTGAGGGTTTTTAAGAATACCACGCGATAAGATTTTCGATTCAATTTCAAACCATCAAAGAAAGCTTACATTAAATAATGGAAAATTAGAGGCGAACATGGTAATAAGGCCCCTCAATTTTTTTTTTCAAGCCTTTAAATAAATATCTGTTAATATTTTGACAAGCAATTAACTTCAACTTGGATTGAGACGCTTGTTGGTTGAGCCTTGAGGTAGTGCCACCTCCCGTAAGTAAGTAATTAACTTCAAAATATAATATATCTACTTATGTTATTATTGTTATAATGTTATTATTAGGTGCGCAACTAAATTATAGCTTAGATAGCAACTAAGTTAATATTTTTAATAAGAAATGCAACTTTCTCACAATAAAATGGTTACAATTGAATCATTCAAAGCATTTCTCAACGCTAGCTGCAACTTTTTCCCATTTTTCTGGCAGAGCTCGAATATAGTTACAGTAAAAGTGTTTATCTTTTATGGCTATCCATTTTTTGATGTCTTCAAATGAGCGGAACTGCTGCCAGCCAGCCAGACTTTGTGCAATCGAACAGAGCAAGTAATAATCTTGGCAATGTGAGGCCGAGGGTTGTCATGTTGTAGAATCAGTTTTTCGTGCCTATGCTCGTATTGTGGCTGTTTTTCGTGCAGTGCTAGGCTCAATCGCATCAAATGCAGTCGACACCGTTCCTCAGTGGTTTCGTTGGGTTTCAACAGATTATAATAGATAACACCGACCTGGTCGTACCAAATACATAGCGTAACCTTCGCAATGTGAATATTCGGCCGAGCCGACGACTTAGAAGCATGACCGTGCAGCTCTTATGAGTTTCTTGTCATTAAGTTGCTGTAATGAATCCATTTTTCACCAACCATTAAGATGCGATGAAGAAAATTCTTCTTTTTTTTGCCGCTGGAGCAGTTGTTCACAGGCGAAAAAACGACGCTCAACGTCGCTTGGCTTTAAATCGTAAGAAATCCAAGCTCCTTGCTTTTTGAATCATTCCCACTGCATTCAATCACTTACAAATGGCTTGGCGGGTAATTTCTAGTGCTGAAACAAACTATTTTTGCATTTGGCACGGATCCTCATCGAGCAATGCCTCCAAATCAGTGTCTTCAAAGGATTTTGGCCTTCCTTCACGCGGACGGTCGTCAATATCAAAATCACCGCTTTTGAAGCGACGTTATCAATCATGGCAGGTTATTTCACGTAAAGCATCATCTCCGTAAACTTTTTTGAGCTCTCGAAGCGCTTTTTCTGCCGTTTTTTTTTTCGAATGAAAGAAGGAAAAAAACATTTCCCGCAAATGATGATTATTTGGCACAAAATCAGACATTTTCAAACAACCAAAAGTATATGACGCCAAAACAAAATCACTAATGTGTCAAAACGGTTTGTTTACCATATGTCTAAGCTTGATTCCTGAAAATTTCGACCAGCACCTACTGCTGAAGCCTTCTATTGACAAACAACGAAAACAACTTAAAATTTAGCGCACCTAATATAGGGTTTTTTAATAACGACTTGACAACTTTTTTTTTAAATATTTCAAAAACTTTATTATTGGCTTGAAGTACAATCAAAACATTTATGAATGGAACTCGACTTCGTTCATATGGCCACCGCGGGAACGTTTGCAGCGGTTGATTTGCTGGACCCAATTTTCAACGACTCGTCCACACATTTCGGCCAAAACGGCCGCTATTTCGCGTTCAATGTTAGCTCTGAGCTCTTCCAACTTCGTCAGAGTGTTGTCATAAACCAATGACTTAACGTAGCCCTACAGAAAATGGTCAAGCGGCGTTGAATCGCACGAACGAGGCGGCCAATCGACTGGCCCATGTTTTGAGATAACACGCTCACCATACTTACTCTTCAATAAATCGATTGTAGCGTGTGCTGTGTGGCTTATGGCACCATCCTGTTGAAACCACACGTCGTTCAAGGCCATATCTTCCAATTCGGGTCAAAAATAATAGGTGATCATGGCGCGATAACGCTGACCATTCACAGTAACGTGACGATCATTATCGTCGACAAAAAAATATGGCCCAATAACGCCGCCGGCATGACTGATTTGGATCGTTTGTTACGGACGTCTGAACGGCAGCGATATTTTCGACACTTTGACCAACCCGTGGTCTCACTGATACGGCAACATCACACAACGAATATGTGGACTCAAATTTTTGCACTAAACTTGTTATTGCCTGTCTACTAGGGCGAGAATTACGACCGAAAATTAGAGTTAACGCTCTTAAAGTTGCAGTCACCGACTCCGAATATCTGTAGAAAATTTTTATAATTTGCAGACGTTGCTCGTTAGTGTACTTTAACATGATGAAAATGTTGAAAGAGTGCGTTCACAAATTAAATTCAAAGTTGTCAAGTCCCTATTGGAAAACCCTATATAACATAATACCAGAATCTGTGTCATAAGATTTGCTCTTGTTCAAGTGACAGTACACACTTTCTTAAAAAAATTGTATACAATTAAATCCAAAGATTTCTCGGAATCATTAACCAGCCTTCTCAATAACGATCTTTGCACAGAAAACATTTTGACGGGTTTCCTATACCTTGTCTTGTTTCGTACTACAAAGATAGCTTTTCTCATTTCATACATTTTATATGGCCCCCGGAGTTACAATATCAACAACAAGGGGGGAGCTTGCTGTATATAACAAACCAATAAAACCATGTAAGTATAGGAAGAAGACTAGTTTTACCTTCAAGATGTCAAAGAAAGATTGTTAACCTTTCGACTGATCGAAACAAAAAGCTATAGAAACTGTTTCAAATAAACTTTTTGAATAAAAAAATCATTCGAAAAATGTTTCGCACCGCATACGAATAATGTTTCCTTCCGGATGTCAAACAATGAGGACAAATCAAGGAACTTTACCATACCATATTACAACCTCTTCCTCTACCGTTTAATCCAATCTTTCTATTAATCTTTTGCTTTGAAAATCTTACTGGTCATCAAGGAATGTTCGTGCTTATAGGAGCAAGTATCTCCTTAATTGACAATTGTTTAATGTTTTTGTGACCTAAGTAATGAACTTTTAACTAACTAGTGCAAGGTTGCACCAAAACTATAGCTAATGAAACATACATAGCCGTTTAGTAAAGACAGCCGAACACTATTCATCGCATACTTCAATGAAATGAAGAAATGTTTTATTTCTGTTATACTAGTACGAAAGGATCCCAGAAGCTGTGATTTTTCTGAAAATCATTCGCTCCCTTTTTTTTTTTGTTTCTTGCAATCGTTTCAGGTAATCTGAAGCATGTGAAGGACTGATTCCTCTGTAGTTGGCTCCTCCTGACGATTGAGCAAAAGATGCTCTTCTGTTATCTTCTGTCTGAGAAATTTTGGAAGGCAATTCTCCCACATTAGAACCGACTATGACTTAATCAATCTATTCTTATCATTATTCCAACATGATCCTTCTCATTCTATGTGTCCTTGGCTCTCTCTTTGCGGGGAAGCGGATGTTCCCTAATGTTGGGATGAGCTTGTTGTGAGCTCAGGGCTTGGACCTCATTAAAAACGCACAGTAGATTCATATTTTTCAACACCATATCAACAGATATCGTAAATTTAAAGAAAATTCAATCACGTTAAAGATTTTGATTTCATTTTCTTTTTTAAAGATGTAAAAGTAGTAACTAACAAAATTTGAATACTTCATAATAAAAACAATAATACTTCAACGTATTTAAGTTAACTAAAAGTTGAATCTATTTTAACATTTTAACAAAACTTAATCTAAAAGCAAATGACAAATTTTTGTCATATTTAAAGCTCAGTAGATTTTTTTTTTTGCTGAAAAATCACAGTAGATATCCTGCAATTGCAGTAAAATTCGAATCCCGGACTATTAGCTATCGTCCTTCTCTGATCAGCAGTCTTTTAAACATTCTGTTTCATTGTGCTTTCGCTTCGGCTCTCTAAATCGTACAGCTTTCTTTGTGGTGTCGGGTGAGACCAATCATATCAGACACAACGTTTGCTTTCTCTTGCTGACATAAGAAATGCTACTCGTTTTTTGCTTTTTGACTTGGAAAAGAAATCGATAGACTCGGATAGTTTAACTCGTAGTTGTAGTTTAACTCATTCACTTCAACTTCAATATATTTTTATCTGTAAAATTCATAATTCTTATAACCCTAAATAACTTAATAAATCTTATTATAAATCACTGGTCCTTTGTTAAGAAGGTCCTCAGCAAAACTTTATACCTTTGGACGTAACTTAATTGGATTCACTTATTTAATTCATTTAAGGGGTGTTACAAAATTCACTGTTGGATTAGATATTACTTTCGTTCAATTCAAGTTGTCCTGAATGGTTTGAAGTCTGATATTCACGAAATAAATGCTGGTTTGGGCTCCGCTCTGTCTCCGATAACTTTTTAAGCCTTATTAATAATATCTTGTCTGGTATTTCTAATCCAATATATTTCTTTGCTGACGACAGTACTCTTTGGTTTTCATCTTCCTTCTCCGACCCACGTCCCTACACTTCGTCTGTAGAACGGGAACTGCAGCGTATGCTAAACTCATTAAACTCCAATATAAACAGCATAACTAAGTGAGGAATCACCAACAGAGTGAGATTTAATGCTTCTAAATTTCAATGCTGTTTGCTGTTGTTAAAGTGAAATTTAAGCACCCACCTATTATCAGTGAATGGCACTTGCTTCGCCGAAACCGGAAGACTTTTCATTCTCGGTCTGTTAATAGGACCACATATTTGATGTTGTCAAAATGCTACGAAATGAGTAAGTTTCCTCAATCGATGTAGGAAATATTTCACCCCTCTGACCAGGCCTCAGTATAAAAAGCATTTACCCGCTCAAAATTAGAGTATAATGCCCAACTGTGCCTTCTAGATAGGATTCAAAGCCGTGCCATAAGTCTTATAGGTCACCCTAATATCACCCAGTCAATTGAACACTTTGAATGTCGACAAAATGTCTTCTGTTTCAACTTTTTCTATATTTTCACCACCAGTGCTTCAGTGAAATTGCCAGTAGCATTCCGCCGTCTCGCTATGAATGGTCATTAGTTGACCCTCAAGCCCACTTTCGGATATATAGTACATTAAAATATCGTGATTCTTTCCTAAGCTGTACAACTCAGCCATTGCAGTCTTTAAACATTCAAAACGAACGTACTCGTATAAGATTATAAAAACATCGATATCTCTCTTTCTTTCCTCCCTAACTTTCCTTCGTAATCGCTCACGAAAAGACAACGCGTTTTTACTGTTAAGCAAAAATGATGAGGCTCATATTAATCTTGATGGCTTTGTTAAATCTCAAATTTGTCAAATATTGATTTCAGAAAATTCACGAGTGATTGTTGAGAGATAAATTAATTCGCAAAATTTCACTATTTGGTGCGGATTTTGGGCTGGAGGCATTATTCACACCATGCGGCTGAATAGGCAATAACAGTTAATGGTGTTAATTTTGCGACACCTAGAGTAAAAAAAAAAAAATATTTTTGAAATTAAAAATCTAAATTTTTTTTGTATTAAATGTATGTTTTTTTTTTTAAGATTTTTACCCGTTTTTTTCGGGTAAGACTTATTGGAGTTCAAGTTCAAGTTAATTGCACAAAGTACCAAAATTTCGTTCAAATAGCCTTAAGTCGATGTAATTAGAAATGAAAAATGTGTGATGGCCGTTCAAGATGAATCAAAGTATTAAGTGCGTAACTAAGTTCTCAATCTCTCTCAGCCAATATATGGCTCCAGCAGTAAGTGCTGGTCGATTTTGACATATCCAAAACGTCATGAACCAAACTTAGACAAATGGTACAATAAACAAACGGTTTTGACACATTAGTGATTTTGCTTTGTCCAAGACGAATCAAAGTATTAGGTGCGCAACTAAGTTCTCAATCTCCCTCAGCCAATAGATGGCTCCTGCAGTAAGTGCTGGTCATCCAAAACGTCATGAACCAAACTTAGACAAATGGTAAACAAACCGTTTTGACACATTAGTGATATTGTTTTGTCGTAATATTGTGTGTGAAAATTTCTGATTTTCGGCCAAATAATCGTCATTTGCAGTAGGTAAAATCTTCTTTCATTCGAAGAAAACGCCGGCTGAAGCGCATCGAGAGCTCCCAAAAATTTACGGAGATGCTGCTCTAAGTGAAACAACTTGCCGTAAATGATTCTGTCGCTTCAAAGACGGTGATTTCGATGTTGACGACGTGAAGGAAAGCCAAAATCCTTCGAAGACGCTGAATTGGAGCCATTGCTCCGTGAGGGTCCTTGTTAAACGCAAGAAGAACTTGCTTCAGCATGACTAATACTTGAAATGAACTAATTCTTGGAATTGAAAAAATATATTGAGCCCGTAACTACCAGGATAAATAAATGTCGGAAAATGGATGACCTCAGGTTAAAATCGGATTTTGATCTTAAGTGAATATCAAAGATGATCTAGTTCGAGATTTTTAAAAAAAAATACATATACCAAATACAATAAATTTTCCTTTAAAATAGAGGAAAACACAAAAAGAGTTATTCAAGAAATATTGTTGATAGAACCGTTAATGCAGTACGAACTACGATGTCCTAAATACACGGAGTCACAGATCTGATCGGTCAAACTTTTATGGGTGATTGATTTTGGTGGCTTTCATCTAAAGCCCTGTAACTTTTTTCCAATTCACATAAAGTACATATTCCAATCTTTCTTATTCGGCTCAAAGTGAATATAAACGCAAATGCCACAATTTTTTTAGCTTTACCAAAACATTTCGAGCCTAACCTGTTTCTTGACTATTTTTAAATTAACTTACACTTTATTGTAATGGAACATGAAATATCAAAAACCATTGGGGAATACTATTTATTAACCAGGAAGTTATTGACGTGACCCATTGGTCGCACTAATTGCGGTTGGTTTATTATTTTAAATCTACTTAAACTATGTAAACCAATTATTGCTGGAAAGCAATGCAACCCGTCGTGATTTTGATTGAAATAAAAGTTTCATCTCATTCTGTAAGCAGCTAATATTTCTGGTGCTGCACAGCAACATTCCTCATGTCGAAACTTCCTACCACCCTATTGAAACGAAGGCGCTCCGGACAGTTGAGTTGTCTCTCTGCAGCTGGGAAAGCGATATGGAAGACTGGCGGCACTTGTTATTTGTTTTGAATCAGTCGTTTATTATCACAGTAAAGAAAGGTTTCTAGAAAAACGAAAGCGTTAAAGCGCATACTCTTTTCATACATACACACGTTATAGTTTGTAAATAGGAAGTCCATTCTTGAAGTAAATATCAATGTAAAAATATAGAACTAAACCCAAATATTAAATTGACTGACATTGTTGCCCAGCAAAGGGCAATATAAGTCTAACTTAAGTCTAAAAAAGAGCTGTAACTATGAATTTGAGTGACAATTCTGCGCTAACAAACTTGTCCTTGAATGGCATGCAAATTACACAATTTGGTCTCTCATAGGTTTGAAATCCTAAATTAAGACCCGAAATTGTATTTCTGTAAATTTCCTTAAGCCCCAAGGGACACTTCATTATAGCCAACTACGCTCTACCAAAATTAGTCTTTAAATAAAAACGGAATTTATCGTTCTGGTGGGGGCATACATAAAACTATCCTCCATTTGTTCCCCTGACAAAATAAAACCTTTCTCATTGACCTTGATGGGATGACCTTTATAAATATTTAACAGTCTCTTTACCACTACTCAAAGCTCTAAATGATTTTGACGTTCAATGAGCGTAACGAGATTGGGAACTCTATTTAGTTTGTTATCATGATGAAAAAAGTTAAATTTACCTATCTTCATTCCTACTATACAATAATTGAAAAATATGTTTCTGCATTCATATGGATACGTTACCCTATGTTAACCCAGATGGTTTACAACCACTGGCTGCCAATCCATTGTCCATGGACGAAGTTTGAATTCTGTGCATTGTTAATTTGACATTGCATATCCTTTAACAACCACCTATGGCTACAAGTTTCTTTCATTCTTATTCGCATTTAAGTGAAAAGCTCGACGACTTGTTTGACACAAATTCCTCCATACAATACGAGTGTTTCCGAAAAAGCTCCAAAATTGCTTTGTTGCTCTTTAGCTTTTACTCCTTACCAATAAAATTCCATAAAATTGTATACAACTTCGTTTTCGAATAGCTCAGTATATTTAGTTGTTTTATTTCCTTTGTCCAGTACAAAAAGAAATGGGATAATATTCCATTTACATTTCAGAAAAAAAATAGTTTATTTTCCTTTGTCAACCCAAGTGCATGTTTTATTTTTTCTTTAAATCCGATGATCTGTTTTTTTATTTAATTTTTTCCTTGCAACAATGTAAAAGTAAATCCAAAAATAAAATCACCAATAAGTACCCCTTACTTCATATCTCTTACATAAATCGGTCAATAGTTAAAAACGCGAAATGATAATTTTGTGAAAATCTATACATTTGTAGATATATTCAAGTATGTTCTTCGTCCTGTGTATCTGATGTGAAAAACTTCGTTTTCGTATTAAATACTCGTATGTAACGAAAAAAAAAAAAATCAGAAAATTTAAACATTTTAGTTTTTGTGGAAGATTACATATTATTCACTGCAAAGTAAAAAATCAGCCAATTAAATATGGTGTAGTGAATAAAGTCCTTTTAAGGGTTTTTCAGTGATATAAATGTTTGTACGTATAGATAAAAATATGAGGATATAGTGCAGTGTTTTTATGCATACGCAAATACATGGTCAAGTTATATCGTTGGGATTTATTATTTCCGTTGTTAACTTTTCATACATATTGCTGGCTTATGATGTTACATGCCTTTTCTGCAATAAAAAAAACATATATTGTAACTTCAAAATTTGAAGAAGAGAAAAAAGAAAAATTTTCTTTGCGTGTTGTCACCTGACTGGCTTATATTTGTACGAGTACACTTAAATACATATGTTACCGAATATTACGTGTTTTACTTACCAACATGGCAGAAACTCCACTTCCTTTGGTTTTTATTGCTAAACTCCTTTATTTGACTACATATGTGCTCACATAGGCTATTCTTTTCAGTTGAAAGTTTCGTCAGCGCTTTTGATGTAGGCGATTTAACTCCAAGATTATCAGATAACTGGAATATTTCACTTTTTCAAAACACATTCCTTTTTTGTGAAAAACCAATGTTCCTCGCGATACTTGTATTGAATAGATAAAAAACATTGTGCGTTATGAATCTCTATAAGCTTGAGTTGAATTTTTAGCTGAATTTTTTTATTTTACAAGTAAGCTTATTACTTACTTTTTTTACTTAACCTTTTTCCGACAAGTGAAGCGTTTCGAACTTAGATTCAGGGCACGACGTTTCAAATTGTACAGACTAAGCGCTCTAGCATCAGAGGTTCGATATTCTTTGTCATCTCGAGCTTGGGAGGTGTTATTCGAACGATTCTCTTTGCTGGATCATTATTGTTTAATTAATCGATGTGATCAACCTATCGTAGTCGACGCGTTTTGACGTTCTGTACTTCACCTTCATCTTTATTCAGCTCATAGAATTCGCGGTTGTTTCTTTTTCTTTTCATACGGGACCAAATATTAACGATGTGCTCAAAAGTGTTCAATATATATTATGAGTTCTAAATAGCAAAAATGGTAGAGTCAACATTTTGTAGAGTATGCCTTTCGTCTTAATAGTTAGGAGTTTTAAGCCCATTTGTTTCGCCAAACCGAAATAGCAGCAGTTTTCTAGAGTAAGACTTTGCCGAATTTACACTACGGTGCTACCGAGGTTGATAAACTCCTTAGCCAACTTGAAGTTTTTATTATCCACAAATGCGTTTTATTATAGGCAGTGTACTTGAATTTATCCTCATTTGCTTTAAGGCCAACTCGTTCAGAGAAACTCCTTTTAAATTGAACATCGGCCCGCATATTTTCCAACGACACACGGTAAAACTAGCTCAGTTTTGCTGACTTCAGCCATCGCTTTGTACTGATTAAAACAATTAATGTTATATGTTATATATTCATACGACTTTGAAGTCAATGAAGAAATGTGATCGATTCGGATTTATTGTTGGTGTGGATTGTGAATGCAAGTTGAGTCTCTCACTCAAGCGATATCTCTGGGCTCACGCTATTCCGATCATGCTAAGTTTTACAAAGTTGAATATCTTTTTATTAGCGGTTTGCAGATTTATTTTAATTTTAAATATTCTGCAATTTTGCAGTAGTTTCTAGGTCTTGTAAATACTTTCAATATAATATATCATTGACGTCAAGTTTACAAATCTTTTGTATCAAGGCTGCTATTGATTTTATGCTGGTCATACTTCAGTTATGACTAAGCACATTTTTTTGTCCATTTTATGTCGTTTGTAAACTGAATTATTTACAGTGATCAGTTCTGAGTTAAGCAAATCCGACGGTGATCCTTGTTTTAAAAGGGCATTGGCCTTTTTAGTGACTTGAATCAGTTGTGCTATCCAGCATAAACCTTTTAATCTTCTTTAATGTCATCCGTAGATAGAACAAGAAATTTTTTTTTTATTTAAAGACCAATTTTTGGTAGAGTCCATATTTCTGAAACACATTTTCCTAGAAATATGACTGGAGCAACTTGTTTTCTGTGTGATATTCCAGAAAATAAATTTAAGTAGAAATACGATTATACGATTAATTGTTCTTCTTTATCATTCAACATTTAAATATATTTTAGGGCATATGGGCACAGCGACTGGTATTCTGTTTTTTGACCACTTTTTCGGCACTTATTAAATAAACTTGTACGAGTATATTCTTAAAATATTTATTTTGTTTTATTTTTCCTAATTATTAGACTTTTCAAAAAAGGAGACAACTTTTGGTGAAAGTTATACCCTATTCTCCAGACTGGTTACGTATTTTACTAACTTGAAGTTTTATCTGTTTAATAAAACGTTTTGTGCGAAGTTGGTATATCCATTGGTAACCTTTCTTAAGGACAACATGACTTTATTTTACAATTTTTCACTTTTTCGTCGTTCCTAGCTGTCTCTATATGTCACAGATATATAGTTAATGTCTGCGATTTTGACATATGACAGTTGTTTCATTGATGTTTCAAATACATTTGATAAATCATTTCCAAAAACATCACATGACAACAGATTGTTCCTAAATCTTTTGGCAGAATGCTTAAAAAAAAAGAATAACAGCAATGCTAGGATTATACGCGTATATTCTCCATAGCTGTGCCCGAAACACACTGTCATAAACAGGTATCCATATACGAGGTGTCTTCAAAAAGTAACGTGACTTTTATTTTTATGAAAAAAATAATTATTTATCCATTAATATTAATGTTGTCCCCTATTAAATGATCCTCTTCAGATATAATACATTGATGCCAACGCTTTTTCCAATCCTTGAAGTATATCATTGAGCTATTCCAGCAATGTCGTTTTTATTTCCTCAATCGTTGCGAATCTCCATTCTTTCATAGGTTTCTTCAGTTTTGGGAACAGGAAAAAGTCGCATGGGGCCAAATCCGGTGAATATGGTAGCTGAGGTATGATTGTCGTATTGTTTTTGGTCGAAAAATCTCTCACAAGCAACGGTGAATGAGCAGGTGCACTATCGTAATGCAAAAGCCATGAATTGTTCTTCCACAATTTCGCCCTTTTTTTCGTATTGCTTTACGGAAACGGCGCATAACTTTAGGGTAATACTTTTTGTTGACCGTTCGATCTTTAGGTAAAAACTCCTGATGCTCCCGCCAAGGTAATCGAAAAACAGCGATCAAAACTTTGACATTCGATCGAACTTGACGTGCTTTTTTCGGTCTTGACTCTCCTGGATGCTTCCATTGCGACGATTGGGCCTTGGTTTTGACGTCGTAATCATATATCCATTATTCGTCACCAGTTATGACCCTCTTGAGCAAGTCAACATCATCATTGGCGTCATTCAAGAGTTCCTGAGCGGAACAAAACATCCGGAAAAAGTTCATGACACGAGCCGATCGATAAACCACATCCTAAGCAACTTCTCGTATGGTAATTTGACGACTATCCAAAATAATTTTCTTCATAACTTCGATGTTATAACCTTTTTTTGATGTTCTGGGGCGTCCAGAGCAAGGTTAGTCGTTGGCATCCTCTCGGCCATCTTGGAAGAGCTTGTACCACTTGTAAACATTTTTTTTTACTCAGAGCAAACTCACCGTATGCCACTGTCTACATTTTAAGTGTTTTAGAGCACATGATTCCATTTTTTACACAAAATATGATGCAAATCCTTTGCTCCATTTTTATAATAATTAAAAATCGCTGAACACAGCAAAAACAAGTCTAACATTTCTATCTGTCAAAAACAAGCTAAGTACGCTACATATTTAAAACTGTGAACATATGTTCGGAACATGTATACCGAATGTACGTTTCTCGGAAAATTTCACCTTACTTTTTGAACACATATATTTCTCATTTGTATATGTAATATGAATATAAGTCAATTACGAAATATGATCATTATGTTTCGAGTAAATATAATACTTAAGAGGCTGTTACTCTATATTTAACCAAATTCAGAGTAGAACACTAAAAATAATTTCGGTTATATAGTCGCACTGGCCACACTGGTTTTCATTTTACATAGCACCTGACGTAAAAATAGAGTGATGTCAAATAGCGCGATCTGGATGGTTGTTGAAGACCCTCAATATTTGTATTATCAAATTGTGATTTCAATAAATCCATAGTTTTATTGTATTGTATCTTTGAAGCTGATTAATGAAACTTTTTGATAGGCAAAACTGTCTACGACCTGAGCCTACGTTAGTCCAAGGCCCGTCTGTGTCTTCGTTAAGGTCTTTCATAATTGGGTTTCCTTTGAAAACAGTTGTTGTAAAACTCTGGTGCGTCTCTTAAAAATCAACCGCATACTTGCCACACCTCAGGATGACAGACTATAGACTATAATACTATGCTTTTGCTAATACTTATGTAATTATACCACCTTCCGTCAAATGACATAGTATTCACATTTCTCTGTGAATATACCTTTTACACCCTCGTATTAAACTGCGTTATTAGGTGCAAGGCACAGGTTTGTGAGGTGTTGCTACTCTATGGACTTTATCGCTAAAGTGTTTACTCATCTTCCCACCAAAGACTGAGAAATTTTATTTAAGAGGGGAATATATAAGATTTAGTACGCCTTGTGTTGATGATTTTTTTAAAGTTACTTTTTTATCGATGAATTATTTACGTTTATTTTTTGACGATTATTTCTTGTAAACATTGGCCGTACCTATAGCTAACATGGTGTATTCTGAAGTTCCAATTTTCGATGATGCGTTCGATCATTACGAGTGGTGTTTGACCAATGTATCGAGTAATTCTAGCCTCCAATTGCTCAATCTCAGCCAGTTTATCCATGTAAACTTTGGACTTTACGTAGCCCTAAACGAAAAAGTCTAGAGGAGTGATGTCACATGATCTAGGCGGCCAATTCACCGGTCCAAAGCGTGAAATTAAATTTTCACTGAATTGTTCTCTATAGAACATGGTTGTACGGTTTATATGGCAAATGACGCAGTCTTTTCGGAATCAAATATCGTCGAGACCACAGGCTTTATAGGTTATAACAAGCGCCATTCACAGTAATTTTCTTGCCAGCCTCAGTTTTGAAGAAATATGGACCGATGATTCCACCAGCCTATAAAGCACACCAAACCGATGTTTTGCCTGAATTGCGCCGAATCGATTCATTAAATGTCAAACAACACTGAACAAAAATATCATATCAGTGTGACTCGACGCATTCGTGATCTCTCAAGAAATCTCCACTGGAAAAAATACCTCTGAAATAATCTCCCTTAACATACACCAATCGCTATATTTTTATGGATGTAATTGAGTTTTTAATGTCTTCAATGTTGCTATGTTTGTTTATTTCCAAATTTGTTAAGAAAGACTTTTCACTGGAGTTAGTTTTGCACGTTGTGCTGCAGAGCAAAGAACAACAAAAATTATAATCCTTTGGTTTTAACTACCATTTGTATCTTATGTACCTAATATTGCCATTAGTTCTGTTACAACCAATTAACATATTGCATTCAAAACTATTTCATTTATTAGAGCACAATATTGATTATTAAAATTTGGATTCACTCGAAATGACTGCTTTTGCTTAAACACAAGCTTCCAAACGGTAGCTATAGCGGCACGTACGGTTTGCATGGAGATCGTGGACACTGTTGTTTTTTTTCTAAATTTCTGTGGGGAGTCTAGCAGACCATTTTCTCTACTTTTGACCACAAACCACAATCCAATGGAATCAGATCTAGACTCCCAGACGACCAATATTCTGCTGCTATAAAGCCAATAATGTTAACTCTGAGCCACTCCTGTGTGGTTTTGGATCTGTGCGCTTGAGCAGAGTCCTATTAGACGATCCATCTGTATCCGTTGCAAAGGGTATTGGTCACATCTTTCACAATACCCTCTAGCACATATTCTTGGTAAACCTTTGCACCAGTTTTTACGCTTTTTTCATAGAAATGGGGGGGATGTGTCACCACCAAGGTGAGAGACCACTCGCCAAACCATTACGGAAGTGGGATGATGGCAGGACTAGGTATAAAAAAAAACTTTACGAAAAATTCCTCCTTGTGATTGGATAATTGCGGAGCATAACGAATCGATTAATTAGGGTCTTCTTGCATTTATTTAGTATAAATGAATACGTAGATTTTTTTTGGAGTTTGGTGCTATACATATATTATGTCTTCTTAAATGTTCGTAGTACGAACGACAAAAATGTTTACAAACAAATTTATATTTTTAAATTACCTCAATTTTCGATGTTTTAATCAGTAATTCTGGTTTAGTTTGTAGCCAAGTACAAGCACAATACTTTACCTTTTTTTATTTAATTTCGGTATTAAAAATGGTAAAGGTTCATAAAACTAATGCTTTTAGCATAAAAGGTCCCAATGGGACCTATTCCATTGTGGATATCATTGATGGAATACCTAAGCCTAAGTAAGTAAACTCGTATATAATAAATTGTTCGCACGCTTCGGAAGGTTGTGTTTTTAGAGCTATATAAATTTGAGCCTTATAGATACACAATTTTTTTCGATTAAAATAAGGGTAAATCTTGAAGGGTATTGAAGCAGTATAGTACGGATTTAGAATCAAAAACATTTGAGCTGAACGCTTTCAGCGCTGCTTGACTGTTCGTAAGTATATGGATGTGGGCATCTTTCGTTCCTGTTCCAAGAATGGTACTTGTAATTTTCCTTACTTACAAAACTAGAAGATGTGCAATATATAATTCTTAACTTTGATTAAGCTAATGCCAAGAAGTAGATATTATTTCTTAGGCTTTGTTGAGTGTAATCATACAAAACGTATATATTTGTATGCTTTATACATATCGTGACGTATCCAAAAGGGATAACTTATAAAACAATTAATGTTTTCAAAGTGAACTAGTGTTAAATGTTTGTATGCATAATTAATTTAGGGTACATTTTTATAAGAGTAGCGAGAATAATTTTGGCTAACCATGTTGAAGCTACACCGATATGTAATTAGCGTAATTGTACATTTAAGCTCTGAAACTTTCCATTTTAAATGTTTAAACAAAACTACTAAGCTTTATTTTATGTGTACGCGCAATAGATAAAATAAAAAATATTTACACAAATTAAAATCAAAATAAACTTAAATATTTTTGTTAAAAAATTAAGGCGAAAACCGACAAAAGTGATTCATATGCTAATTTTTTTACGGACTTAATCTAAATGATAAAGATATTTATACAAATATTTCCTGGTGTGATACAAACTGTTTTATGATATGTTGTTATTTAAAACATTTTAATTGTGCGAATAAATACTAAATAGCTTTTAATCGCGTCTATACATTCATTTACAACGAAGTAAACATGTGGTCACCGGAGTCAGAAATCAATTCGATTGCGATGGCCACTATGCGGCATTCACAGTCTACATTGTCAGGTTGGTAAAACTATTTTTTAAAAAAATAATAATACATTTTAAGTATATACATAAACGATTATATATTTTTAAAGTTCATAGTGAGGAAATAAGATATTAATTTCGTAAATTTTTCAATAGATTAAGTTAGTTTGGATCATTTTTTGGATCTACGAGTATATCATACAATTGTTTGTAGGTGAACAACACAGGTTTTCTGAAGTGTTATAAAATCTTTAGGTTTTTCTGCAAACATGTTGATGAATCCTCTTTTTATTTTTGCTACGTTCATAAGAAAATAAATAGTAAAACGTTATTTTTATAACGGAGAAAAGTGACCTCAAGATTAAAAAAATAGCAGGGGCAAGAAAAATGAAACGGGGATAAAAATTGGATACCTGAAGACTCAAACAAGATGTCAGCAGTTACACGGGCTGGTATTTCTCCTAAAAACAAATTCCTAAACGAATTTGCTATCAAGCCTTTACTTAAATCCTCGATAAATGATGTCAACATTGGAGATAGATCCTTACTGTGGAACGATTTTTTCTTATAAGGTACCCAAGAAAGATTTCTCAAATTATCCTTGATGAACAAGGAGACACTCTATTTACCCAATATATTCTTTTGCTGACGATAGTAGTCTCTGCTTTTGATATTCGTTCCCAAACTCACGTGTCTGCTCTTCGACTGTAGAACGGAAATGGCAGCGTATATTAAGCTCATTAAATTCCGATATTATCATCATAACCAACTGCGGAATTTTCAACAGGGTGGAATTTAATGTTTCCAAAACACAATGGTGTCTGCAATCTTTACAGCGAAATTTGAATACCCAGAAATTATCTATTATTGGCACTTGCATCATAGAAACCGATAAACTTTCAATTCTCGGTATACATATGTGTCAATGACAACCTACTTTGGAATAACCACATATTTGATGTCGCCAAAATTGCTGTGAATTGTCTGAGTTTATTCAAGCGATGTAAGAAATATTTCAACTCTGATCTGGCTTCAATATACAAGGTAACATATTTACCCATCTAAAACTAGAGTACAATGCCCACATCTAGTGCTCCAATACTTCTCTCCATCTGCGAAGCAAGATTTAAAAAAAGCTCATCAGTATTCGCTCAAGCCCACTTTCTTACTTACTCTTAAATATGGCGATTCATTCCTAGGTTGTACAACTCGCTTATAAAATTCCCTGCCGAGCTCTCTATTTCCTAGTCATTATAACTTTCAAACATTTAAGACCAACGTACGTTCACCGGTATCTCTCTTTTCTTCCTCCTTAAGTTTTCTTCGCCCGCTCTGTGTACAAATATTTTAGAGGTACTAGATCGTGATATCGCACGATCTAGGCGGCCAATTTACCGTAGCAAAACGTGAAATTATGTGCTCACCAAAATGATTTCTCAACAAGTCCATTGTTTCAATCGCTATATGGCTCGTAGCGCCGTCTTGTTGAAAACAGAGCTCACCGAGACGATGTGCTTGAATTTCAGGAAGCACATAGTCCGTTAACATGGCACGATAACGGTTACCATTGACGGTAACTTTCTGATTTGCCTCATTTTTGAAGAAATATGGACCAATGATTCCAAAAACACACCATACTGTTGTTTTTAATGGTAGCTCTTGGTACTCTTCGGGTTGCTCATCAGCCCAAATATGGCAATTTTGTTTATTAACGCATTGAGCCAGAAATGGGCTTCATCGCTGAAAAAAATTTCATGATAAAAGACCGGATTTTCATTTAATTTTTTCAGAGCACATTCACTACAAATATGATGCAAATTCAAGTCGCCTGGCTTCAATTCTTGCACAAGTTGAATTTTGTACGCTTTTAGGCCGAGATCCTCACGTAAAATACGATAAGTTGTCGAATACGCCAGCCAAGCTGCTGAGAACGACGACGAATCGATTCGTCACGGTCTTCGCGTACATTCTCAGCTACAGCTGCTATAGTCTCTTCACTACGTGCTGAATGTGATTCAACCGGTCGAGTATCATCCACTAATGTAAACTGGGACTCAAATTTACGAATGGTATTGGCAATAGTGGTTTCAGTAGGTCGATTATGCGCACCGAAAGTTCCTCAAATCGCTCGAAAAACATTTCTCACAGAACGCTGATTTTCGTAATATAGATGAACAATTTGGAGACGCTGTTGTGGTGTGAGTCTTTCTATGATGACTTGCCAAATAATACTGAACAAAAATGACAAAGCAGTTTGATAGAAGTTACGCGTTATCACCTCACGATGAATCACCCTATATAAAAAAATAAGGCTCTTAATATTTTGCTCCATGTTGTTAAAAATGTTGCATTTAAGATAAAGGATGGATTTCCAAATAAATTTTGGATTCAACCATTATTTGCATGCTTTTCAGAAAAACAAGAAAACGCACTAATGGGTTTAAAGCTCTTGGCGACTGAGTAGTAATTTTTAACTGTTTACGGTATAAAAGCCAGTGCGAATAATGACCACATCCGTCACTACAGCCGATAACTGATGCCATTCGTGGTGGGTTGCTGTACTCGGATTAGTAGCAGACCTAGAAAAAGGATTTTTTTTTTAAATCGGCTTTGGTCTGAGACCCTGTGAAATGAATTAACTTTCAACTTGATATTGGGTATTCAGAATGCATTCTAGGTATTTGAATTCCAGACTTTCCCAATTCCTTCTTTGGGGATTTGCTTCCTACGAGTATGTATATCAATTATTGTTATTGACAACAAAGCTGCTACAGTTTATTGTTCTGTTCTGGTGCTGCTCTTGATATACAAAGTTGCAGCTATCAGCCTAAGATATTTACGAACTATTTTAAGTTTTGAACGCTTTTCACATTCTTCTTGAAACTAACTAAGACATAAGATATTGTAAAAGCTATCAAAGCAAATCTAGCTCAGACTCAAAATTAATTACTGTGGCGGTAATATTATGATCGAATCTCAGCATAATCCTATGTTCGAATATTAAATGATAGCCTTGTTTCATCCGTTAGAAAATAGGGAAAAGCACATTCGAACACTGTTTTTTTTTTTTTCAACAAGACAATGATCCAAAACATTCACCAAGATTCACTGGCAATTGGATTCAAAACAAATTGTTTAGACTGGCCACCTCAATCTCCGGATCGGAGCCCCATTGAACATCTTTGGGGGATCCTTGAACGCAGGATTTCATCTTGGGATTATTCCGCCAAATCTGTGGACGAAATATGGGCTAGGGCCGAGGTTGAGTGGTAAAATACATATTAGCATTGAAGAATGCCAAAAACTTATTCACAGTATGCGAAGCAGAATATAAACTATTTAGTAGTGGCAGGAGGCCATACAAAATAGTAATTTACGTCAATTTCAAGATAAAGTCTAAATTCGCAAAACTGGTTGAATTCGGTTGAATTCGGTTGAATTTTCCCATTTTGCTTGATTTTTTCTCATTAATTTGTTTGATCAACATGTGAACTAACTTTATGTTATTGCTTTATTTAATACATGGGCTGAAAAGTCCATAATATTTTCAGTTAGTACCAACCTTCAAAAGATACGTGTATAAATTTGACAGCTGTCAGATGATTAGTTCTCTAGATATAGCGTTGTGAGTGAAGCAACTTTTGTTATTGTGAAAAAAAAAATGGATTCAAAGTAATTTCGTGTGTGATGATAAATCATCATTGCTTTTTGAAGGGAAAAAATGCAGCCGATGCAAAGAAATGGCTTAATAAGTGTTACCCGAACTCTGCACCAGCCGAACGAACCATTCGCAAGTGGATTGAAAAATTTAAAAGTGGTCATACAAGCACCGAAGATGATGCTCGCAGTTGACGTCCAAAAGAGGCTGTTTCAGATGAAAACATCAAAAAAGTCTACAAAATGATTACGAATGACCATAAATTGAAGTTGATCGAGATAGCTGAGACTCTAAAGATATTAAAAGAGCTTGTTGGATATATCATACACAAATATTTGGACATGCGAAAGCTCTGTTCAAAGTGGATGCAGAGTTTGCTCACAGTCGACCAAAAACAACAACGTGTTGATGATTCAGAGGAGGGTTTAAAGAAGTTCAACCGCAATAAAGCCAAATTTTTGCGTCGGTATGTGACAATGGATGAAACTTGGCTCCATCACTTCACACCAGAGTCAAGTCTGCAGTCACCTGAGTGGCGAGCAGGCGACGAACCTCATCCAAAACAACCAAAAACTCAACAGTCGGCTGGCAAGGTTATGACATCCGTATTTTGGGATACACATGGAATAATTTTCATCGACTATCTCCTAAAGGGGCAAACTATCAACAGCGACTATTGCATTGCATTGTTGGAGCGTTTGAAGGACGAAATCGCAGAAAAACGGCTGTATTTGAAGAAAAAGAAAGTGCTGTTTCATCAAGACGATGAAAACGATGGCAACATTGAATGAATTCAGATACGAATTGCTTTCCCACCCACCGTATGCTCCAGATTTGGTCCCCAGCGACTATTTCCTGTTCGCAGACCTCAAAAGAATGCTCGCCGGAAAGAGATTTAAGACCGATGAAGAAGTAATCGCCGAAACAGAGGCTTATTTTGAGGCTAAATCGAAATCGTACTACAAAATTGGTATCGAAAGATTAAAAAATCGTTTCAATCAGTGTATCGCCCTCGAATGCAACTATATTGATAAATAAAGTTGAATTTTGCAAAAATTTTATGTTTTACTATAAAACGGCACTGAGTTTTCAGCCCATGTGTTATAAGTTAATTAAAAATTAAAATTGTAGAAGTATGTGGGAATAGTCTTCATTTTAATATGACAAAAATTGAAAATTTGAAATTTATTCGTTCGAATATGTGAGTTATTGTATGTGCATACGTATGTACTTGTTGAGTTGAGTTGAAAATTTTATTCAACTTTCTGGCAGCCAAGTCTGTTTACGACATTTTGTTGAGCGGATTTTCAATTTACCTTGCAAGAGCGCTTGGCACGACAGTTATGTGACCAACTCTAACATATGGATCCAGTACAATGTTTAACGATGTTACACTAATACCGAAGTGTGTTCACAAAGTAAGGTGACCTTATATTCCTATAAAAAAATATTTAGTTATTCATCAATATAAATGTTGTCCCCTTCAAGGTAATCCACCTCAGATATAATACATTTATGCCAATGCTTTTTTCAATCCTAGAAGCACTTCTCACAAGCACTTGAGCCTTACCCTTGAGCTCCCCCAGCGATGGCATTTTTATTTTCTCAATCGTTGCAAATCTCCGTCCTTTCATATGTATCTTCAGTTTTGTCAACAGTTCCATTTACTAGACATTTTTATATTTGTTGAAAACGTGTACCTTATTTTGCCTACGTTCCTTTCGACTAATTTGCATGTCTTTTTATCTACACACTAGGAGTACCTGATAGGTTAATTTCCTTGGCGTATTCCAGATGCTTCACAGATTTGTTTAATGAAAACGACCTGAAATAATGCCGTCTACTATCTTTAACTCAAGGAAATCACCTTTAGCTTACTAGACCAGCGTTTCCAGTCCCCACAATTGTTCAGTTCAATCAATTAATTTTTTCTGGACTACATCGACGTGGCAACTGCACGAGTATTGTAAAATTTTTCTACTCCAAGATGAATTAACTCGTTGATTAACCCAAATTTACAGCTATCAGTTATCGCATTCTAGATGATGTTCGACGGTGCAAGTTTGGTCAACACCAAGTATTTTGTATTTTCCTAATTCATCACATGATCAACTTGTTCGACTTCTTTTTCAATCATTGGATATGCTTCAATTATGTCACGCTATAAGCGTGTGATGATGGCAATATCTCGATGGTGATTTCTGTGTTTTATAGCCGCTGAATGTATTTGTTTAATATAGTGATTTATATTATATATTTATACCGGGCTTCTTGCACCATTTGCCTCAAGATGAAACTGAAGAAATCATACGACAGCCAATTTCTTTGCCAGAATACATTGCATCTTCAAGAGAATGTGGAGGTTCTACCATATTTGCAAGCCACATTGAATTGATATTCTATTGTAGTAAGTGCTCGCCACCATGTTTTAAAGAACTGGTTCCAAGATGAACATTGAATATACATATACGCATTTTCGAGCTCAACGCAACACGGCTATGTCAGCTTTTTGAAAAAAGGTTCAACATCCTCACACAATGATCCAACGCAAATATTTTACCAAAATCTGGGTTACTTATTTAAAATATAAAATCCGCCTTGGCTTCCCATCAAAGCCCAAGTCTTTGTTATTTTTCAACTTTTGAATAAGTGCCCCAGATTTCTATCTTATAAACTGGAAATCGGAATTACATCTCCATAACTGGATGTACCTCTTAGTTTTTTTTTTATTAAATGTTCATTTAGCAAATACTACTTAAGAATATAAACAATTCTCTCTGCTTCGTTGACCCTCAAGTTGGAAGAATCTGTGGATCCTCTTCTTTCTAAGTGGGGCCCTTTTCTATTAGCATCGGTTATATGTAGAAATGTAAGAGAGCTGTTTTGTGAACACCCGGCTTAGAAATGACAACGCACCTTCTTTAGGTTTTGACAATTTATTTTTCACTATAAGCCCCCTTCAACTCGATACACTTTTCTCAGCGTGTTGCAACTTTTTTAACCCCGCCGTATAGTACCACTTTTGTTTGCCTGCAAAATACTCCTGCGTGGTGGCGATGACTTCCTTGATCGACCCTTCTTTCCGGCGAGCGATCTTTTAAGGTTTGGAAACAAAAATAAGTCGCAGAGAGCCAAATCCGGAGAATACGCAGGATGGGGGAGCAATTCGTAGTGCAATTCGACAAACTTGGCAGTAGCGACTGCGGAGGTGTAAGCCACTTTTTTCTGCGGCAAATGTGGTGGTTTTTTCTTCAAATCAGGGTTGAATATGGCTAACGCGTCTAGTTGATATGCCTGCTATCTTAGCCAACACTCGACGATTAGTCAATAAGATATCATGGATTTTGTCCACGGTTTTCTCTGTGGTAACCATTTTTGGGACACCTGAGCGAGGTTCATCAAATCCGACGTGCGGCTACGGCGAAACTCTGCGAACCAATGGTAAACGATTATACGGGAAGGTGAATGGGTCTCATATACACCATCGAGAATGGGCTTGATTTCCTCGCAGGTTTTGCCAATTAAAAACAAGAATCGGATCACGGAGCAATACTACTCTTTTTCCATGGTCGAAGTTTTGAAATGGATGTCAAAACAAAACTAAGCGTCGGATTGTCACCTTTGACACCGTAAACTCATTTTGGTTCAGTAGCGCTACCCATCTTACAATCCGGGTACTCATCTAACAGCCCTCGTAGATACCCTTTCTCTGACAAGCAGTTTTCCTCTACAACGCCTGAACGAGGGCGCACTCAGCGACCTTTATCGATTACCGTGAGCTCTGTTTTAGTGATAATTATTATATACATACATTTGACATCATTTCATATATAGTCGGGACTTTCGAGTAGTAAATATACAGCGGAGAATATGTTACTCACATGCTTCCAATATGCTTGACAAAACAGATTTTAAATTTCGAATCAAACACTATAGATAATGTCAATCTAGATGTGTACAAGTTAATTTCATTACGTATGTACATATTCACATCATCTAAATTTAGCAAGGTGCTTTGAGGACGTGTGATATATGAAAACTATAACTACTTACCACGGTATTATTAGGTGCTGCTAGATAAACCAGTTGGTATCCATTATCTATTCTCATGTCATGGATTCGATGTTTAAAGGTATTTACTTCAAAGCTTCTGCGAATCCTGACTTACTTAAAAACATATCAGAGTAGATCTATGCGAAAAGACTGTAACTAATGAGGTTGACTAGGAATGTTTACTAGAAAGTTTACCAACTGGCTATAGAAGAATTCTTACATTGTTATGGGACTGATTTTAAAACCACAATGCGATCGTTGAAATCATTACATTCTAGGGAAGTTTTTTGTTACAAGAAACAATAGTATCCATGACTTGTTCTCAATATGAGTATTCCTAACAGAAAAGGAATTTAAGATACGTACATAAATCACAGTTTACGATCATATAAATATCGAGATAATCGCATTTATGACTTCTT
Organism: Volucella inanis; assembly: GCA_907269105.1. NCBI lineage: Eukaryota > Metazoa > Arthropoda > Insecta > Diptera > Syrphidae > Volucella > Volucella inanis. The sequence continues at coordinate 79,210,602 of OU026157.1, forward strand.
GCAAGTCAAAAGAATCTGTATCTGTTGCAGACTACTGGTTGAATTGTGCAGCTTAAATCTTCAATTCTTTATAAAAATGTTTCTTATTAATTGCTTGGAATAAAAAGGCAGGTTCCGTACGTTTGTATACAATGTATCACATGAAAATCATTGTACGTGCTTTTATACACGAGTAGATAAATTAATTTTTAATTTACAATACCAATTTTTTTACATTTAAAGGTATTTCAACACTATCGAGTTGTGGAGATCCAGAACGTCTACCGGAACTACCGCCTGGAGATGAACAACGACTACAAAGGGCAGCTTTACATCTACAACAAAAATTGATATTACGAGAATGGTTACGTGATCATGGTCTGCAGCATCATTATTCACGTTTACTTGCAATTGAAGTAGCATCTTTAGAAGATGTATATTGGTTAGAAGATTCACGTGCCAGTAAATTGATGGGCAAAGATTGGCAAGCTTGGTCACAGGCTAGACAAAATCTTCCAACATCCAAGTCACAACTGGAATCTTTAAAAGCACAGTTATGGTCGACTGTGGTAAAGTCAAGCCAGCATCAAGACGCTTGGACATGGGGCGGTATGCTTGTAGTGTCAGTATCAGTAGCAGGACTAGTCACTTTAGCTGCTATGACACAACCGTCATTGGCACCCGAGGCACGTCACTCGCTGCTGCAATACGTTACGGGGAAATATTTACTACCAGCTAATTGTAAAGTACAATGGGATTGGAAGGATCCGCATGTTGTTGGTGGTACCATGTGCTTTATTGTTCGATTTTTTCAACGAAATGGGCAGCCTTATCCGATCTGTGATACTGATCAGTTTTTTGTTGAAGTCACTGAGGGAACTCGTAAAGTATGTTTTAGTATACACGTACATAATAAATGAACTTAATGTAATCTTAAATTTATTTCGTTTTTTCAGGTTGTAACACTCAGTGAACTAGGATCGCCGACTGACCCAAACAATGCAAATATTGCTAAAGTTAAATTCACGGTTCGAACTGCGGGACAGTATAAAATATCCGTTTTAATCGGTTCTAGCCATATTGCTGGAAGCCCTTTTTCAAAGTCATTTATACCCGGTCCAATTGATGCGAAGCGATCACGTTTTATACGACCAGCGACTACGGTTGTTTGTTGTGCCGGTGCTCCCACGTTACTACATATTGAGCCGAGAGACGAATTTGGAAACGCATGTGTATTTGACCAGAATGAAGACCCCGTTAAAGTAAGCACCAATTTAATATTGTAAATTACATCTACTAACACATACATTTATTTAAGAATTTTAAATAAACATTCATTTCGTAAATGCTAAATAATCTCCAATAACAAATATGAAAATAGCAATACTTTTCTCATAACCTCATGGCAAGAACAAAGTTTGAGTTCATTAACCGCGGACCAACGTCTGCAATCATTTTTGACATTGAGCCGATCAAACAGACTCCCTTTTATATCATAATCTCTCTAAGATCAATCATAGCAAGCATACATTGCACATGCTCGTATGTTTAGAACAGGCGAATATATATATATATATATATGGTATACTTGTACATATGTAACATATGTATGTAAGGGGAAATATTACTTTTATGTTGAAATTTCGACTTCGAGATCATATTGTACTTCGCTCGATCGGTGTGTGTTTACTTGAGCGCAATGACACGAGAAAAGGTTTAGTACTATTAGTTAGCAATATAGTTTGGAAGTATTTTCTCCATTCTGTGTGAAAGTTATAAAGCAATTTAGGTGCTTTACGAAATCGAAGTAGCGGTTAAGAATACATACATATGTATGATTTGTTTACAAATTGCTAACCTGAAAAACAGTGAACGAATTTTGAAAAGATATTTCTAGTTTGTCAAAATGGCAGAGTCCGGCTATTAATGGTTTTGCGCAAGTCAGATATGCAGAGAGCCCAAAAATCCATTCGAGACTTCTCGAGAAAACTCATTTACCAGAATTACAGACTGCTGCCCCAAGTGCATTTATTTCTACTTTTTCATCCTTCAAGATTGCCTTGATCTCTGCATGTAAGATAGGAGCATTTACATCATGAGATGTTCATGATATCGATAACACTAGATCCGGTCCTTGACAGGTTTCGGAGCAATGGGTAAAAATTTAATAACACTATCTCGCCTGCTTAGATTCGAACCATAGTTCGAATATAATGTAACAAGCTCTTCTTTCCGTAAGGATGTCAAAAAATAGGATAAAAATAGTAATAAAGGCGAGAGTCAAGATACAGGGCTGTGACCGATTAGTATAATCAATTAGTTGGTATCAGTTAGTTGGTATCAGTAACCTGCTATAGGTTCTTCAAAGCTTCTAGAAAAAAATGGGTGCGCAACGTCGCACGTAGCAATGTAGCAGATTCTCGGCTACTTCACCAGAGATTCTGGGTTCCATTTTCATAGCATATACCGAAAGATGGAAATAATTTATTACCAAAGAGTAAATTAAGGTGGCTCGCGTGCTGGAGCAAGTGAATTTGTAGTTCATTCAAACCTTTTTTTTTCGCAAAAGAAGCAGGTCTCATTCAAACAATCAACCGAGGCGTTTGAGTGTAAAGAGTGTTTTTTGTTTTCTGTTTCACTGATAAGTCTTCCAGTAGGAACAACTTTAAAACCATGCAATGTTTTTGGACAGTTCTGCGACATTTATGTTCAGTATTGTTTTACAAATCATCATGAATGAACGTACGCCATAAGAACGATTCAGATTCAGTCTAGTTTATTTTGAAAATCGGTCTTCATTTGCAAACGAAGAAGAAGATTTCTTACTTAATTACTTCTTACTTAGGTGGTGTCATAGTTTGGGGTGAACCTAAGTATCATCTAACAAACCTTTCCAGTTACAGTAGTCTTAAGCTAGCTGCGTCCAGTTGCACACTCTAAGTCGATTGAGCTCCTGCAAACGAAGTCGACGTAGATGGGAGCAAATATTTTTCGAAGTATTTTTCCCTAGAAAAGATTTAATGGTTGATTTTACATAGAGTCTTTTTACTTCTTTGGGAAAAGGCCTTATTCCTCAATTACCTTCTTAGCTCAAAGAAAAGGCGATTGGCAAGTGATTCTTCATTTTATTTCTGCTGAGGTGTTGTTGACAGAATTTAAAGTAAATCCAAGGTAGACGAAGTCCTTTACTGTCTCGAAATTATAGCTGTAGAGTTTGACATTCTATCCAATTCGTTGATGTTGCGAATCCCTCCTTGTTCCCCCAATTACGTCGATATCATCGGCATACGCTAGCAATTGCACAGACTTTTGAAAAATTGTGCCTCCAGTTTATACTTGTGAATTATGCGCAATTCCTTTCAAGCATCGCGAGGTGGATTACTGCAAAACCGTCTGATAGAGCCTGAAGCAAGCAACAAATGTTATGTACAAAGAATCTGGTGATACCCTGTGAGGTATTTAGTAAATGGCGCCAAATATTCATCCAAAGGTCAAAATTAGGTAATCACTTGCATTTTGGCAACATTGATTTCCGCTTTTGTTCAACTGAAACGAATGCAGAATGTTCGCAGTATACCCCAAGTATTTACACAAATCAACTTAAGGCACTAAAAACTGGTTTTTGAAATGCTAAGTAGAAAACACGTAGTAAGTAATAACAGACTCCTCATAATATTCAAGAAGGTTATTGAATGCTTGACGTTATAAGAACAAATATCCATTTAATAGGATGATTCATCGTGCGGTTTGAATAAAACGCATAAATTTGAAACTGAACTTATGAACTTTTACTATCGGTTAAAAGAACAATTCATGGCATTTACTTTTTGAAAATGATATCATGTAAATATTGACCACGACTATGTCCGAGATGGTCCATTCGAAAGGTACAATTTTGGGCGACTCGTTCGAGCATAGCGATTGGTATCTCACGGATAACACGAGTAATGTTGATTTCCAAAGCTTCAATCGTAGCTGACTTATTCGTGACACTGACACTTTACATATCCCTAGAGAAAATAGTTCAAAGGTGTGATGTCGCACGATCTTGGCCGCCAAGTGCTCACCAAAATGATTTCTCAACAAGTCTATTGTTCCATGCGCTGTATGGCTCGTAGCGCCTTCTTGTTGAAACCAGAGCTCACCGAGACAATGTGCTTGAATTTCAGGAAGCATATAGTCCGTTAAAATGGCGGGATAACAGTTACCAATAACGGTAACATTCTGATTTGCCTCATTTTTGAAGAAATATGGACTGATTCCACCAGCCCATAAACCACACCATACCGTTGTTTTTAATGGATGTAATGGTAGCTTTTGGTACTATTCGGGTTGCTCATCAGCCAAAAATTTGGCAATTTTGATTATTAAAGTATCCATTGAGCCAAAAATGGGCTTGATCACTGAACAAAAGAGCTCATTCACTAAAAACATGACGCAAATTCAAGTCGCCTGGCTTCAATTGTTGCACAAGTTGAATTTTGTACGCTTTTAGGCCTAGATCCTCAGGTAAAATACGCTAAGTTGTCGATTACGCCAAGGCAGGCTGCTGAGAATTGACAACGAATCGATTCGTCACGGTCTTCGCGTACACTCAGCTACAGCTTCTATAGTCTCTTCACTACGTTCTGGATATGGTCTATCCGGTCGAGTATCATTCACAAATGTAAGCTGGGACTCAAATTTGTGATTGGTATTGGCAGGTTTCAGTAGGTCGATTATGCGCCCCGTAATTTCTTCCAATCGCACGAAAAACATTTCTCACAGCTGAACAATTTGGAGACGCTGTTGTGGTATAAGTCTTTCCATGATAGTTTGATAGGAGTCACGCGTGATCTGTCAAAAAAGCCTATTGAAAATCAAACCTCACGATAAATCACCCATTACTTGAAACTATGAACATATATTTAGGACATGTGTACCAACGCAGCAAAAAAAAAAATTAATAATCGAATGTACGTTGCCCGCGAAATTTTAAAAGTCACCTTTCATTTTGAAGTACACCTTGTATACTCATATATGTGTATTCATTTCTCCTTTAGGGATACCGAGTGGAAATCTACGATTTGAATGGTAATCCTATGGAAAAACTTCACCATGCCGTTACCTTGACATACGATAGAGTTAATTCTCGTGTTTCAGTAACCGCTCTCTTTCCTGAACCGATTTGCCTTCGTGCTGTTATTAGTTATCTAGAGCAAAAAATTCCAAATGGCGACTTTGATATCATAGTTTTAAGCAGTAAGTATTTATACTAAATTTATGTCTGGCATTCTAAAAAGTGTTTAACAATTTTCTACTAATTTCAGGTAGTGACACGACTTTAGTTCATAAAAATATAGCATCTCGCAAGCACAATATTTGCTACGAAGCAAAACTTCTAGGTGTATTTGGTCAAAATAAATCAAAACCTCGTAAAGTTCTTTGTTATGTTGGTCCGAAACAAGTGAGCATTTGGCATAGTGCCATTCACCTTGATTAGGAGATAGAACAACTTACCGTACTTACATAAGAATTCATTAATCTTTCAGGTTACTATAAAGGAAATGATATTGAAATTTATACCAAAACGAATTGCAACCTTTCGTCTGTGTCCTTCGACAAAGTTTCATTTTCTACCGCAAATGTTAGCTCAACCGCATGGTCCTGTTTTCATAATAGACGATGGATCTCAGCCGAAAATCGAACTGGCATCTAAAGATCGCAATATAATCGCAGCAACATTTACGCATTTTCTGCTTAAAAATATTGGTGGATCAGAAACGTTTAAGGACAAACAGGATTTCTTTTATCATGAAGTTCGAAAATTTCATTCGAATTATTACCATGACAAGTTATCACTTAAAGTGTCGAGAGATAAAATTTTGGAAAGCAGTATGAAAGCAACGAAAGGTTTTTCCGTTTCCGATTGGTGTGGTAATTTTGAAGTTATATATCAAGGCGAACAGGGTAAGATTCATCTATATGTAGTATCTAATTGAAATAAAAGTTGAGTGTTTTTTTATTTGATCAGGTATCGATTGGGGAGGTTTACGCCGGGAATGGTTTGAATTAATTTGTAGTGCTTTGTTTGATCCTCGAGCGGGATTATTTTGTACATTTCATGATAAGCACCAAGCTTTAGTTCATCCGAATCCACATCGACCGTCTCATCTGAAACTTAAGCACTTTGAATTTGCTGGCAAAATTGTGGGAAAATGCTTGTACGAAAGCGCTCTTGGAGGTTCCTACAGGCAATTAGTACGAGCCAGATTTACACGGTCATTTCTGGCTCAGCTAATTGGATTAAGAGTTCACTACAAGGTACTCGAATTGTATTTAATAATAACTGTTCAACTAAAAATAAAATTTCAGTACTTTGAACAAGACGATCCTGACTTATATCTATCAAAAATCAGGTATATTCTCGAAACGGATTTAGATGCAAGTGAATCTTTAGAACTAAATTTCGTTGAAGAAATTTATGATATTAGTGGGCAATTATCAAAAACAGTAGAACTAATACCGAACGGATCGAAAGTTCGTGTAACGAATGCATCTAAAAATCAGTACTTAGATGCTTTGGCCCAGCAGCGCTTATGCAATAACGTAAAGGATGAAGTGGATAGTTTCCTGAAGGGACTAAACGGCATAATTCCTGATAACTTGTTGAGCATTTTTGATGAAAACGAACTAGAGGTCTGAAACAGCTTTTTTATTCTTAACTCTATTCATATTACTCAAAACCAAAAAAAATAATACAATTTTTAGCTCCTTATGTGTGGAACTGGAGAGTACTCAATAGCAGATTTTAAATCACATCACATTGCAAATGGGAATTCAACCGAGTTCCGTCGAGTTTTAGGATGGTTTTGGGCTGCCGTTAGCAATTTTAGTCAAACCGAAATGGCTAGACTTTTGCAATTTACAACTGGCTGTTCTCAGTTACCTCCTGGAGGATTTCAAGAACTTAATCCACAATTTCAAATTACAGCTGCTCCAACATTTGGCAATCTTCCTACCGCACATACTTGGTATGTTTTTTTTTGTTGTTATTTTTTAATCTAATTTAAATTTTTGTATTTATTTATTTAATTTTTCAGTTTTAATCAGCTTTGCCTGCCCGATTATGAGAGCTACGAACAATTCGAAAAGGCTCTACTTTTAGCCATAAGTGAAGGAAACGAAGGCTTTGGGATGGTTTAGTTAAATTAATTTTTTGCCCAGCAGACAACATAATTCGTTTAAATAAAATAATAATAACAATGAATACTAAAAATGAAATAACAAAAGACATATAACAACATAATATCAAAAACAAACATAGTACCTTTAAGAAAGAAATATTCTCGATGAATCTGGATAGAGACAAATCTGTATTTTTAAGGACTGGTGTTCATGCTTTTTTATTAATAGTTTATATATATTTAGTTTTTAGTGGAAAAAAATATCAAAAAACAAGTTAATGAAAAGAATATATGAATAAAAGATTGTATTGATCGAGAAGTTCGAATAATAAAATACCACTTACGAGAACAGTTCAACTCAAACTAATGGTTTTTATTTATTTAAACAAATTCACCCAATTGATTTTCAGAAAAATGATTGATTCAGTGAATCCACTAGTGCACTGTAGAACCACGTACTAGTTTTTTATACAATATTTGTGGAGTCATCGTGATGTCATCGTTTATCTCAGTTCTATATTTTTTCTATACAGTGGGATCCAAGGAAAATTGCTGGTCACAACAACAAATAGCAATTTTGCCACCCGCTTTTTTCAGGATTCACAATTTCCGACGAAATTCACTCAATAATGCTGCCGTCCCAGTAAGACAGCGAAACGTCAGAAGTGATGAGAGTGTTGCGGCTATACGCGAGTATATACGCTATACAATCAATCGCTTCTTAAAAGCTAGGCATCGTCTCTCCCTGTGCCATATTTTGCGAAGAGACTTATGCGGTGGACAGACTGGATTAATACCATGATATGTTATAGTAAATACTACAATCGCTGACAGACAGCATTTCGTAGTACACCCTGATTTTCAGGTTAAGTAGTATACTTTATGGTATATTTGTGTTGCTTCTATATATGCAAAGTAAATGCTATACTTTTTCACTGTGATTACTTGTCAAATAATCAACTAAGAATTGCCATCAAAGAGAAGGTGACGCGGCAATCAGTAAGATGGTGGTATACCACCAAAAAATTGCAAATCTCAATACCAGGTATCTCTCGTGGTATACTATTATTGTTTACTATTGATATTGTAGTGACAGACATGTTGTATAGAACAAAGTATTGCTTCTCCATGGAATCAATAACAGCTGTCTGTCTCCCACTTTAGCTATACATCTATAATAGATCGTATTGACCCCATTAAAGTAGGAAAACGATCCGGATTTTCACCGGAAAATCATCCTCAGTAATGGTGCACATTTTTGGTTAAAAAGCTTTGCTAATAAGTAAAATTGCTGCATTTGGTCAAGCGAACATCCAGAAATATTGCAACAGCAGCCATTTTTTATAGTCTAATAGCCCGCAGTAAATTTTAGACATGAGAGGCAACCGCATGATTCCTACCTCAATATGTTGCGCTGATGCCAAATATGATATCTGACAGCACAAAATGGCAGCTAAAAGGTATATATATCATATATATATATATATATGACCTCGTCAGTTCAAATTCATGTATCCAAGGCGTTTTAGGTGTAGCCAAAACTCTGCCAAACACGGAGGAAATATGTAAAAAATCCAAATTTTGAACAAATAATGCAACCGCATCAGTTTTTCGTAAAACACAGAACATTACAACATGAATACAAATATGAAGGTCCAAAATGTTTTGGCTGTCGCTAAGGGCTTGCCAGACGAAGTCAAATTATTGACAAAACGCCAATTTGAAGTAATCGATGCAACCACATTTTTTTCCAGAACTTACAGCTCAACTAACTGATTACAAATGTATAACTTCAAGACGTTTCACTTGTCGCTAGGTCCTTGCCAGAAGCATTCAAAGGATCGAAATTAAATACGAAGTACCCCATTTATCGACATTGAACATACAACTGGACCTTAAATAAAAAATGTAACCAAACGAAATCTCTCTAAATTGCAAAGCGAAATACCAGAAACATAAATACATAAGTCCAAGACGAAGATATTAAATACAGTGAATTGACAAGAAATCAGAATCGATCAATTGATTTTATAAAAAGCTTAAGAAGCAGCTGATTCAAAAAAAGGTTGATTGAATTTTTAATTGAAGAATGGCGCAAAGAATAGCACTGATCAATTATTAAGGAGAAAGTAATAATTGTGACAAAGGAAGAAAAATATTTTCTATTCTATATTCTATTTTACGAAGCGAAATCAAAGAACTGGAAAGTTTTCAAGAAGAGGCAGATACTAATATCATGCTGCATCCTTCATTCTTGTCACGACACTGCTCAGTTGTTTTTAAATGCTTTGATACCGATCTACTGATCATAGCACTGTATATGGATGTAAGTTGGAACATTATCCAAAAACATTATATACATTATACATTAATATTGTATAAACGCACCTTATGAAAGTAATATTTTTTTTTATTTTGCTCTTAGAGTACTTAAAACATTGTTTGTTACGAAAAGAACAAGGCTTGGCGTGTTTGCCAGCCCTTTTTATTGGTTCTACACCCTGACTGAATATAACTCCAACCAACTTCAGACTGCTATAATTTCCAAACCGTTCATTACTGTGAGCTCAAATTTTGACACATGACAGATAATTTGTAATAGATAGATTTGTTATTTACAAGCCTTTTAAACGGTTTGCGTCTCAGTTGTGTTGAAAAAGTTTTATTCGCGATGGAATTCAAACGTGATAGTGTGATTGCTTTATATTTGGCTGGAAAAACACAAGTAGTTATCGTTAAAGCCCTCCAGCACCTCAACGTGAGGTGTTTCGAACCATAGCTCGTTACCGTGATACTGGAAGCGTTGCAAGACGCCATGGAGGTGGTTATAAAAAAATAGTAGCATTAGCAGAAATGGTTCGGAAAGTGAAGGCTCGAATTGAGCGAAATCCACGTCGAAGTGCAAGAAAAATGGCTAGTGAGCTTAACATATCGTTGGAACTAATGCAACACATACTGAAAAATGAGTTTGGGCTTAAGCCATTGAAGTTCAAGAAAACCACACGATCTTACACCGCAACAGAAAAAAAGTTAGCGTCGAAAGAGCGAAGGAGTTGCTAAGCTTGCACGAAAGTGGTGAGTTGCCGAATTTGGTTTTTTCCGGTGAGTCGCCATTTGTTATCGAGCAATATGTCAATCAACAAAATGACCGAGTTTACTTGCCAGAGAGGTGCTTCGAAAATTTTTACCTTCGGACGGCCACCAGAAAGCAGGCAGCACCGATGGTGATGGTTTGGGCCGCCATAACCGCCAATGGTCGCTCTCCGCTCGTATTTTTGGACCATGGCGTCAAAATTAATGCGATCGTATACCGTGAAACTGTCTTAGAGGCAGTATTGAAGCCTTTGGCAAACAATCATTTCGGTCGGAGACCGTGGACATTTCAAAAAGACTCGGCATCGTCTCACAAGGCGCTCGTCAACCAAGATTGGTTAAAAAACAATGTTCCACACTTCATTTCTTCGACACAATAGATTGCAAATTCTCCGGATGCAAGTCCATTGGATTTTGAAATAGAAGGTTGGCACTAAAAAATACCAAAGTTTGAACCACCTCAAACAAGCACTTCGCCGGGAATAGGCCAAAATACCGCAAAACCACTTGCGTGCAGCGTGCGATGCTTTCTTCGACCGTCTCAAGGCTATTATTCGCGTCAAAGGTAGACATATTGAAAACTACTGATACAATTTGAAAATTGATGTATTTCCCAAAATTTTTTGCTTTGGCACAATAAAATTTATAAAAAAATAAAAAAAATTATAGCATTTTAAAAAGTCACCTTGTATAATGCTAGCTCAGCATTTCTTGTGTGGGAAAATTTCAGTGCATTCGACGCGTGTGCATCGGACGAGGTAAGTTAAAAGTGCAGAGAATGCAAACGATAGGATTGTGGGAAAAGAGAAAAAATGAATCAAGTAGAAATTGTGTTGAGATTCTGGTATGGTCTGGTATGCGTTACCGGATACGTAACTTCTCCCCCGTTAAATTTAAAATTCTCCTGAATTTTAGGTAATTCCTTACTTATATTTTTGATAGAGACTTTAAGTTTTTTATTTTTTTTTGATAGGAATAATATTAATATTTTTTTTTTTTTTTTTGGTCATGCGAAGGTGAGAAATCTTCATAGACACTATAGGCCCGTAGCCTATAGTAGTGTGAGATTCTTACTCACTAAAAAAACACCTCCCTTATGCAAACCACGACTGAGTTCACACTCAACAAGCAGTTCTTACTTTACTTTGTTTTTATAAGATATCCTGTAGGCGATTTTCCATTGAAAATTCCTGTGTACTTAAGAAGAATTACGCGCTGCTAATCACCGCGCTAGATTGAGAGGCTTAGTCCTTTTTAGACGGCGCAATTAATTTGTCTCGTCGAGGATCTGTTGAACAGAAATATTCGTATGACCTTGTAATCGATTATTATATTTTCGCGCAAACATTTTAATTACGTTCTGAACGTTTTCCACTCCTAAGTCTCTGTGGATATCATCGTTTCTAATGTACCACGGCGCATACCTCGAGGAGCTTTGTTTTGGAATGTCTGTAATACATTAACGTTACTATTTTTAGTACATCCCCAAAGTTGTACACCATATGTCCAGATCGGTTTTAGCACTTGCTTGTATAACAGCAGTTTGTTCTCTAAGCTAATCTTGGAATACTTTCCAATAAGCCAGTAAATATCTCTATATTTGATTTCAAGCTCTTCACGTTTTTTCTTGACGTGTGCTCTCCATTTTAGTTTAGCGTCGAGTGTCATACCGAGATATTTGGCCTCGTTCGCGTAAGGAATTCGTACTGCGTTGATAAACACCGGTGGATTCTCAATTATCTTGAGAGTGAAGTGTAAGGGCACGTTGCAACTTAGCAGTTGCTTCTTCGACTGTTTTAGCCGTTGCCAAAATGGCAGTGTCATCAGCAAATGTGGCTAGGACAGTGTCGTCTGTTTGCGGTATATTTCGGGTAAAAAGCAAATATAGCAGAGGGCCAAGTACACTTCCTTGCGGCACCCCCGCCTTTATTGTCTTAAAAGTGGAATATTCGTTTCCGTGTCTCACACGGAAGAGTCGGTCTTCCAGGTATGAACCTAAAATACAAGACAATTGCTGGGGTAGGGCTTGTCGGAGTTTATATTTTAGGCCTTCATGCCACACTTATCAAAGGCTTGCGAAACGTCAAGGAATGCGCTTGAGCAGACTAACTTACACTCGATTGCTCGTTCAATTACATCGGTTATTCGATGCACTTGGTCAGCTGTAGAGTATTGGCTTCTAAAGCCAAATTGATGATCAGACAAGAGGGAATTTGTGTCGGTAATTGGTTTAAGACGGTTGAGAAGGATTCGCTCGAAGACCTTCGATGTAATCGGGAGAAGCGATATTGGTCGATATGACTTGACTTCAGTCAGCGGTTTACCGGGTTTCGGAACCATAATAACTTCGGCTACTTTCCACTCTTGTGGTACGTGCTCTAATCTAATGCTGGCGTTTATAAGATAGAGCAGCTTTGGCAAGCCTTTTTTCGGCAACGCTTTAAGTATCTCTCCCGTTATTAAGTCATATCCCGGGGATTTATTGGTCTTAAGCGTGTCTATAACTTGTCTAAGTACTCTAAGTGTAGCCTTTTCTACTGGAAAGTTTGTCGTCACGTCTAGCGTATTGACATTCTCTGGAATCACTTATCCGTCGAATGGTTTAAACGTTTCTGCAAGATGGTCGGCGAAAACGTTAGCTTTTTCCTTATCTTCTTTCGCCCAGTCATCTTGGTTTCTTCTTATTGACGCCACGTGTATTTGGGGCTTTCGAACACTTTTAACGGCTCTCCATATGGAGTAGTTGGTATCCTTTGTCGCTGTGAGTCTTTCAAGGTAGTTATTAATACCTTGATTATTGAAGTCCTTGATCGATTTTTTCAACAAGTTGCAGAGCCTATTAAAGGACGTTTTATCTTGTGGTGCCCGGGTTTCATGCCACTTTTTCCGCGCTCTTCGTTTCTTCCTTATCTTTTCTCTGATTTCCGGTGGATATCTTATGCCGACTTTGGGAACTTTGTTCGATTCGCGGGGAGTGTTCTTCCAGGCCGCTTGCTGTATGACTTCAACAAAACGTTCAACTTCTTTTTCAAGTTGATACGGCGTTTTAAGTGCTACTTTCAACTCAGTACAATACTACAACGTCTATTCGGAAATCTTCCCAGTGAGTTTTGCTGTTAGTTAATCTGGGTAGTCTTTGTTTCTTAACCAAGGATTCGCACAGTGAGAGGATAACTGGAGAATGATCGGAGGAAAGATCGAAGCCTTCTCCAGACTTTGACGTAACTAGCGTTTACTCCTTTTCCGATAAAGAAGTCTATTAGATCGGGTGTTTTGGCGACATCCGAGGGCCAATATGTCGGTTTGCCTGTTGAGTAAAAATAGCAACCACATTGCATACCTGCCCTGTAAAGAGTTTTGCCTTTTTGAGAGATACATCTTGAGCCCCAAAAGGTGTGCTTCGCGTTAAAGTCGAAACCAATAATGAAGATTGGTCCAAGAGAGTTGAATAGGTCAAAAAATTCTTGTTTTTCTATTTTGCAGCGCGACTGGCAATAGATTGAGGATATATTAAAAGAGTAATTTTTATTTTTAGCACGCACCACGGTCATTTGAAATTTGTCAAGTTCAATTATTGCTTCCAAAGTATGTTCAATGCAATCTCTTATGAATAGGGATGACCCGCCTCTTACGTTTCCCGATGGATGATGAGCGTGGTAGTCGCGGTAACCTTTTAGTTCCACGCGCGATTCTGTTGCCAGGTGAGTTTCAGAAATTAAACATATGTCAATTACTTTTTCCTGCATGAAAATATTTAGTTCATCAAGAGTTTTCTGTAGCAGGTTGGCATTTCACGCAAGTATATTGATCTTCTTTGCCATAATTAGTTACAGAAATTGGCTTCGAACTTAAGAAGCCGTTTAACTATTATCTTATTTATTTTAGTCTTTTCTTCTAGTCTCTCGAGAATTACTGATAACACATTTGAGGAAGGATTCGGTGATGTACAGTTAGTCATATTATAAGTTTTTTAACTTTCCACTTGCGCATTGTTATTTTTGACGTTGTTGTTATTGGTGATTTTAGCGTTTGTCACCATTACCTTCTTTAAAGGCTTTGGAGTAGGATCGCTGTTGTTATTTCTCATTCTAGCTGTCCCTGCGTTTTTCAAAGGTTTCGTTTTTGATTGATCTCGTAGCTTTTGCAACTCCTTCGCAGCCTCGATAATTAGCTTGTTTGACAACAAGTCCCAAAATTGAATTTATGGCATAGATTCTTTCTAGGCCTTCGGTTTTGTCGAAAGTTAGCCTAAAGAGGGGAAGACCGCGTCTTGAAGTCGTCCTCTCGATTTCAACATTCTGCTGTTTTTGCGCAAGTATATTAACTGCGTCGATTATCTTAAAATCTTTATTTTTAAGGTCATTTACCATGTTTTCTTTAAGCAAGAGGGATGCAATCCTCTAGCTACAACGCGTATGGGTCTTTCCGTTTTATTTTCGTAGGTATGCCATTGAATCTTCTCGGCATTTAATTTTTGCGAAAGCGAACGGTAGTTGTCTGGATTAAGGACATTAATAGTCCATGTATCATTATTGCGAGATCTTACTTTATAATCGGTTGAGTACAGTGATTTCAGGATTATGTGCAACTTGTTGTAGTCCGAGATTCCACAAACGTTTATTGGCGGCGGCGGTCTTTGTTTGGGTTGCTTTGTTGCCTTATCGACCTCAGCAGTGTTAAAGCTGGCTTGCTTCTTTGTTTGTTCAATATCAGGAGGGGAAGTAGCTTTGCGCTTCTTACCTGGCATTCTTTTAAGTATTCAGTCCGTTTCGCGGACTAGCTCTTCTTCGTCCGTGTGAAAACTCGAGTTTTCGGGGCGGTCAAGTAGCGAAACAGACTTAGACTCAGATTTAGATTGCGGCTTAATGGCATCTAGTTGCTTTTTTAGTTCGGCACAGAGTAATTCCATATTTTGGAGTCTGGCGCGGAAATCAGAATTTTCGCGTTTGAGATTTTGTAGCTTATTTGGTGTAATACTATTGTCCTGAGCTATCGACTGTGTGCTGGAGATCTCGTGACCCTTGAGCATATTTTAAAGGGGTGCTGGTTTATATTTGTATTATTTTGAATATTATTTGAACTCATTTTAGTTCCCGCGAGTAGCGGAGAAAGGGTAGTCCGTCTGGAGGTCGCCAAGTATCCGGATACTCCGTTAGAGATTGAGCTATTTTTATACTGGGCCCCCAACCTGGTCGATTCTGGCACGGGTCGCTTAACACCCTAATCCGGCCCAATGGATTTTAGTCGCCTCTTACGACAGGCATGCCTTACCTCGGGTATATTCTAACCCCTAACCCGAAGGGTTACAATATTAATATGATACAAATTATAGCGATTGTTGAGCTAGCAATATAATTAACATTTTTATGAAACTTAAGTTTATTAATATGTTCTAAATTAGTTATACTTTTTAGTACAATTTCTTGAAATGTAGGTTGTTTAGTAAAGATGTAAAAGAATCTATCTAAAAATTTAATATTGTTATTACTAAATGTTTGATTTAAAATTTTAATGATACAATTAGTAATTGTTATTAAAAAGTTTCCTTTTAATTTTGCTTTTCTATCATCACATTGGTTTAACAATTCTTCATTTTTCATATTTTTACAAATTATCGTATAATCATCCAATCTCTTAAATTTGACAACTTCATTTTTTTTTTTAGTTTACAATTATTTTTTGATATACAATTGTTTATTAGTAAAAGTTCGTTTAGATATTGAATTTTATTACTTTGCATTTTGTATTTTGTTTGATTTATTTCTACAAAATATTCGTCTTCTATGTAGGCATTGATGTTATTAGTTTAAAATCTATCAGTTTGTAATTGTGAGGAATTTTGATTGCGAGTATTACTCTGTCTTAGTCGTACCTTGACAGTCCTGTTTTAACATTCTTTAATCTATAAAGGTCTGGTTCAGTGTCCCTAATCTCTTTTGCCGTTAACATGCTTAGGTGTACTAATCCCTACTTTACTGTCTAAAATTTATTTAAATCTTTCTTCTAAAATTTTTAGTTTTAGTATTTGGTCTAAATTAAGTTGCTGTAAAACGATTCGTTTCTCGTTTCCTGTTAATTCTTCATACGACTGGCCTAACTGCTTCCTATCTGATTCTATGATGTTCTTCAGGTCAATAATAGATTCGTTAAAATAGGAGTTGATTTCTAGTTGTTTACTCAGACTATTGATAGCATTACCATCGTTTTCTTCTATCAATTACATATGGTCTGTTATCTCTTGCCGGTCATCATCAACCATTGTACTAAATAACCATTTGTGAGCTGTTCAAATCATGTTAATTAAAACTTTTTTCTGTTTTCTAGTTTTTCTTGGCTCTAACGCTGTTATTTTTGCGTAGATGGTCCCTATTTCTTTCCTAACACTGGGATCGTTGCCTATCTGTAATTTTGAAATGCTATCTTCTATTGATTTAACAGTTTGTCTTATTTCTTTTGTGTCGATAATATGGAGTATGGTTTTTGTGTCTTTGATTATTTCCATTTGTCCCATGTTATTAAATGTCAGCGTTTAATGTCACTATTGCGTAAAGTAATGTCATCTGCAAATTTACGAGGTCGTTTAATGTTAGTAGGGTGTTCTCGGTTAAAAGTCTTAACGAAAGATAAGTCTATATCTAGGTTCGTTCTTATAATAATTACGTTTATAATTATTAACTGGGATTACCTTTCTTGTCTCTTTATATTGTTCCCTATCCTGGTTTAGTTTCTGAATTTTCTTTTCTTTCTGTACTTGTGTTTGTCTAACTAATGTTGCAATATCAGCAAACATTGCTTCATCTGGTGCCATTTTATTGTAATAATGGAATGATACCTGTTATTATAGTTCTTTACGGCTCTATGAACTTTTTGCAGAAGTGTGAGGTCTAAATTTTTCATTGTTACTAGTTTTTCTTACAAAGTAGAATGAAATCTTTCTATGTCGCTATTACCTGTATGAGTATTTGGTTTTGTTAGATGTAACTCTACCTGTTGTTCCTTTAAGTTTTAGCTTTACATTCGTTGTCTGTTGTTATTTTGTGGGTTTGCCGAATTTCGAAAAATGTTCTTCCACGATTTCTATCTTCTTTGTCCAGTTTCTATGTGGATAGTAGTAAGCGTATGCTTTCTTCGTTAATTTGTCTATCAGAGTAAGAAATGACTGTTTCATAAAATAATACACATCCATGTGAAGAATTTCATTTGGCCTAGAAGGTGTTTCGCTAATTTCAAATTTGGGTTTTATTGGTTTTCTTTCGTATTTAGTTTCGAGACATGTTTTACAATTATTTATTATTCTGGTTATTTCTTTTACTAAATGAGAGTAGTATATTTTGTTTTTTAGACTATACTACGTTTCTACGATACCACTGTGTAAGCTTTCCTGTGTATGATGTAACGAAATCTGTTTATGAACATCCTGTAGTGTTTTTATTTCTCTAGCTCTCATAGAAGCTTTGATGAATTTTATTTGCTTGTCATTGCTAAACAATTCTATTAACAGTTGCTGTACCTTGTTGAATTTGTGGTAATTTAATTCTGCATATATTCCAATAGTACCAGGTTTAATGAATCTTGTAAGTAGGTCTGTCCAATATTCTTTATCTTTGGTCATGTCAACGTAAATAATTCTCCTATTATGTAAAATGTCTATTTCTCTATTAGTATCATTGGTTAGTATGAGTTGGGTTTTATATTTATTGACTAAGATTTGTAATATAGGTATGTGGTCTAGTTGCTGTTCGTCTTCCGAATGTACCGTTGCATTGTCAGAGGACTGATTATTAAGTTGTTGTTCTTCTTCGCTTGTTTTAAGTTCATTCTCGAATAACTCACTTACTGTTTGATTATTTTCATCTTCCTTGTTGTCATTTCCCCGAATTCTGCTAAGAAAGTTCGCGATTTTATTATTATTATTATTATCAAGGGAACGATACAAATTAATTTTATTTTGCTTACCTTTGAGGTATTCGATCTTAAATTGATATTCTTGCAATTTGAGTAACTACCGTTGGTTTCCCTAGCTGAACTCTTTTCCTGTATACTTCTTGTTTAGGTACTTAAAAGGTAAGTGGTCCGTTATGATTTTAAATCTTTTTCCCCATAAGGACGGTCGATAATACATATGTCACTGACCAAACGATTTCAAGGAACTCTTTATCAGTGACGGAGTAATTTTTCTCGTGGTCATTTAATGTCCTTGAGGCGTAGTATACGGGCATAATTACTGGCATCAGTATAAAAATTGAATGATTTTTTAAAGTCTGGAAATTTTAATATCGGGTGTCTCATAATGTTAAGCTTAAGAGTCTCAAAAGCTTTGATGTATTCAGGGTCATTGGTGTTAATCTTCTTGTCTTTTTTTAAATACTTAACCATAGGTTGAGCTATTTTGGAATAGTCTTTAACAAATTTCCTATAATACCCTGTAGATCCTAGGAATCCCTTTAACTGTTTTTCAGTTTTGGGAAGTGGGTATGCCTGAATGCATTGAATCTTATTTGGATTAGGTTTCATGCCCTTTGCTGTCAGGACATGACCAAGGAACTCTGTGTTCCTCCTCATAAATTAACATTTGTCGAATTGTATTTTTAAGTTATGCTCAGCGAGTTTTTTGAATATCAATCTTAAGGCTTGTATGTGTTCTGTTAGGCTTGTTGAAAAGTTTAGAATATCGTCTAAATAGACGACACAACATTTATTAATATATATAATCCCTGAGTATCTCGTTTATTAACCTCTGAAAGGTTGCCGGCGCTTTTTTTTACCCCAAAAGGTAAAAATTCTGAGATACTCATAGAGGCCCTGTGGAGTTACAAAAGCCGTTTTAGAGATATCATTCGGGTGAATTTTGATCTGGTGATACCCTTTAGCGAGTTTAATCGACGAAAAGTACTGGGCTCTCCCCAGTTTGTTCAATATGCTATCTGCATATATTGGGTAGGGGGTACTTCTCATCAGTGGTGATCTCGTTTAATTTCCTGTAGTCGACACATAAACGGAATTTCTGCTTTCCCGAATTATCTACCTTCTTTGCTACCACCTCTATTGGTGAAACGTATCTACCATTATATTTTCGGATAATACCTTCCTCTTCTATTTTTTTTATTTGCCGACTTAATTTGGAGGTAATCGATACATTTTAGCATTAATAGGTTGGTCTACTGTCGTCCTAATTTCATGCATTATTCAATTTGTGTTAGTTAGTTGATTCCCTTCTTTATAAATTAAATTGCCGAATTGGTCTTATTACACCTATGCTCGCCTTTCCTCTTCATTTAAATTACCTAGATCTATATCCTTGCTATTCGCGTTGAGTTCAAAACAATCAAAGGTTGCTTCGTTCTTAGTAGAATATAGAGGTATACTTACATTGTTTTTTAGAACTAGACACCTATTGTCAAAATCAAGGGTTTTGATTATTTTACTAAGTAAGTCTAAGTTGTATTATTTGTCTCTTAAGTTTCGCTTGTACCATCGCATGGCTCCTCTGGGATCTAAATTAAACTCTTCAGGAATACTTATAATGATCCTGATAATGATACTTCTGCTCTAGTAACTTTATTGATAACCGTTTCGAAAACTTTAAACTCTCTACAATCTACTCTGCTAGAATTTATGATACTCATTGTTGAGCCAGTGTCTATTAGTGCTATGTACTTATTTTAATCTTTTGTTAGCTTTTTAAGGATTTTACTACCGAGGTTTAGTTGCGAAAAAACGCTGGTTCTATGTTGTGAACCTCTTCGTTATTTGTTTCTTCTTCTGCTTGCTCTTGGTGAACTTACTGTCCTACATTCATCGTTTCCGATTGTTGATTGGCATTTTGGAACTGACCTGACTGGTTGAATACTAGTTGCCTGGACTGACGTGATGTTCTGTGTTGACCTAATCTAGAAGGATTTGGCTGAGAGTTATTGTTTTGCCTATGCTGACCTGAATTTGTTAGATTTTGATTGTTAGAGTTATTCTGCCTATTTGAATTATGATTGGTATCTTTATTCCTTACGAAATTATTGTCCTGTTTATCGTGATTGGGTTTTGAATTATGTCCGTTGCGTTTGTCTTGTATCATAAAGTCTCTGTCTATGTTATGTTGATCAAAGTCCATATAAGTATACAAAATATTTTTTATTTGATGTAAATCGTAAAAATCTTTTATTTCTCGGGACAAATTACCTGGCACCATTTGTCTAATTCGATTAATTAAAATAATATAAAATGTTTTCTTAGCTTCGACGGGTTTCGTTTCGCATGTTGGGAAAGAATTTATTTCTTGAACTAACAATTCTATTTTATTTTTAAGGTCTAAGATCGAACTTACTTTAAGGTAATTTACTTTTCTAGATATGTCCTTGTGGTTGCCTGCTGGTCGAAAATGTTGTTTTAACAGATTTCTTGTCCCGGTTTCGCGGTAAATAAAAAACTTTATTTCTTTTGCTTAGAGTACTTAATACATTGTTAGTTACGAAAGGACCGAGGCTTGGCGTGTTTACCAGCCACTTTTATTGGTTCTACTAGAAGAGTAACCTCCTTGACCGACAAAATGCGCTGCTACTGCAAAAAAGGTTATGATGCCTTGAAGTCCGTTCATGCCAGACATGCCAAATTTCAGTGCGATATTGTCTTTAGTTTTGTTTTGACAGCTGATTGTTGTTGACGTGTTGGGCATCATGTTGAGTATGGACAAAAACGATTTTCGTTCTCTCATAAAACATTATTTTTTGAGAGGCAAAACGGTGAAGGAAACAAAAGAAAAGTTGGATAAATATTATGGGGCTAATGCTCCATAAAATTACACCGTCAAATATTGATTTCAAGATTTTCGTGGTGGCCGCAACTCCACTACCGATCAAGTCCGCAACGGCAGGCCCTCCGATTCGGTTACAGAGGACAATGTCAAAAAAATACATGAAATGATGTTGGCTGACCAGAAAATGCGGAGTCGGGCGGGCTTTTGGCGTCGATTGGTAACTGTTGAACACCAGAGAACAAAATGAGTGCCCGGCAATGGACTGAAGCCGGCACGAGTGCTCCGAAGCGGCCGAGGGAAGCTCGATCAGTCGGAAAAGTTATGACTTCGGTTTTCTGGGATTGTCATGGTATACTTTTCGGCCGAAATCGCTGCAAAACGGCCTCACATGAAGCGAAAAAAAATATTTTGTTTTTGCAAGACAATGTACTGGCGTGCAAGAGCATCGCAACCACGGCTAAAATTAATCACTTACGCATCCACAGTATTGGCCCGGTTTGGCTGCCTAGGACTATTATCTCTTCCCAAACCTCAAAAGATTACGCGTCATAGAAAATTCAGCTCAAGCGAGAAAATCATCGACGCCACGGAGGAGTATTTTGCAGACCTTCCGGAAAATTACTTTTCGGACGGGATCGAGAAGTTGGAAAATCGCTGTAATAAGTGTATCAAACTAAAAGGGACTTTATTGAATAAAATAAAAAAAAAACATTTAAAAAATTCTATATAACTTTTCGTGCGGATTACTAAGAGATGGCGTAACTTGTATTATTTCATTGTTATTATTCCATTGGAACATGCGTTGGAAAGGTACTGTCATTGAACGTCATTTCAGTATATGTCATTCATTTAAAGTGTAAACAACAATAATTTTTTTCACTCAAATATATCGAACTTTGTGACTGAAAAAGTGTTTTTGCGGGGAGTTCTTCTTCATTACTTTAATATGAAGAAAACTGCTGCCGAAAGTCATCGTATTTTGGTGGAAGTTTATGGTAAACATGCGCTAGCTAAACGAACGTGCCAGAAGTGGTTTGCACGATTTAAAAATGGTGATTTTGGCTTGGAAGACGATGAACGTCCTGGGCAGCCAAAAAAGTTTGAAGATGAAGAAATGGAAGCATTACTCTATGAAAATTGTTGCCAAACACAAGAAGAGCTCGCAGAATCTTTGGGTGTCACTCAAGCAGCCATTTTAAAACGTTTAAAAGCAGCTGGATACATTCAAAAGCAAGGAAATTGGGTTCCACATGAACTCAAGCCGAGAGACGTCGAAAGGCGGTTTTGCATGTCCGAAATGCTGCTGGAACGCCACAAAAGGAAGTCATTTTTGCATCAGATATATGTGAAACCCGGCCAACCAGCCAAATCAACGGCAAAGCCGAATATCCATGGCGCGAAGGTAATGCTCTGTATTTGGTGGGTACAGATGGGTGTGCTTTACTATGAGCTGCTAAAACCGGGTGAAACCATCAACGGACAACGCTACCGAACACAATTAATCCGTTTGAAGAGAGCAGTAGCCGAAAAATGCCCGGAATATGCGACCAGACACGAGGCAATAATTTTCCATCATGACAACGCTCGGCCCCACGTTGCTATTCCGGTTAAGAACTATTTGGAAAACAGTGGATGGGAAGTCTTACACCACCCGCCTTATAGCCCAGACCTTGCCCCTTTCTGACTACCATTTGTTCCGGTCGATGCAGAACGCCCTCACTGAAATACGGTTCACATCAGAGCAGAATATCAAAAATTGGCTTGATTCATTCTTGGCTGCCAAGCCGGCGCAGTTTTTTTTTGGGATGCGATCCACAAATTGCCAGAAAGATGGGAAAAAATCACAGCTTCAGATGGGCAATACTTTGAATAATACTATTGTACATGTTTTTCTTAAATAAACGTTCAAATTTTGAAAAAAAAAACCGCACGAATTAAAATATAAAGCTCAGCATTTCTTGTGTGGGAAAATTTCAGTGCATTCGAAGCGCGTGCATCGGACGATGTAAGTTAAAAGTGCAGAGAATGCAAAAGATAGGATTGTGGGAAAAGAGAAAAAAATGAATCAACTAGAAATTGTGTTGAGATTCGGGTATCGTCTGGTATGCGTTACCGGATACTTAACTTGAACAATTGGTGTCTGGCGCTGTGTTGCCAGGTTTTTACAGCTTTACTGGAGTGATTTAACTCCATCTATTGTCAAAAAAGGAAAAATAAGGCAGTAAAGCATTTTAGAAAACAGACCAGGCCCTCAATTTACATTTGCAAGAATCGGATGTGGAATAGATCTTGCCGAAGAAGATGTCACTAAAATAGACACTTTTGTTTGTGGAATGTATCAAACACAATGTTCAGATGTGAATGAAGTTAGTAACGAGATTTTTTCTAAATCCCATAAGTGTGTATCACAAAAGTTCTTTCAAAATATCAAAAGTAATTATATTACTTTAAAAAGATAGGAAACTTTTTACCTACAAATAGGTCAGCACTATTAGAGCAGATATACAAAAATAATTATTTGGTTGTTCAATAAGTTCTGCGGTTTTTTTTTTTTTTTTCTTACAGGAACCGTTTATCGTTATGACATATTTTTGTTTATTATAGCGAGGGCTTTTCTTTACATTGTTACGAGAATTTATTTTGATTTTTAAGTACACAATATTTGTTTTTAAATGGAGGATAAGAAAGTGCATTTTCGGCATATGGTACAATATTATACTTTTTTCAGATTTCAAAACGACAGAGGCGCAACCGGAGTTTTGCAGGGCAAATTGAGATTCGGCTATAAACACTGACATTTGTCAGTGTTGGTTTACACGTTCAGGAAATACATACCATTTTATACAGACTGAAAACGATTCAAATGTCGAAAAAGTTGGACGAAATCAGTGACAGAAACATTTTGGATCGCATAATGGCTTGTGAGTCTTTGTTGAGATAGAACTTGCTTGAGACTTTTCATGTTGTCATGTCATGGTGTGCTCCTGGTAACTGTAATTATTCGGCAAACAAGATTTGCATTCCAGAAAGGTCTGGGACTGGCAAGGTGTTCTTTACTTCGACAATAAATGTCGTTTATCGAGCTCTTAGCTCGATACTTTTCAACAGGCAGTGGAAGAAAAACGGCCAGAGTTGGGGAACTGGAATAACCACCATGTTGCGCTCCCATTATTCCGATTTGAGTTCTGTTTTTTTCTGTTAAGTTGGTACATCTGTTGTTGACATTCCCTCTAAGTCTTAGCGTCGTAGCTTAACATTTGCAAAAGTTACGTAGCCAAGAGTACATCTACCTCTGTGTGTGTTGGCGATTTTTACAATTTTAGAACGGGATTTAATGGTGAGCGAACGTTGGAAATGTTGGAAAAGTGTTTCGGCAACGATTCTCTAAAGAAAATGGTCGTTTACCAGTGGCATGAGCGGTTCAAAAGTGGTCGTGAGGCAATCAAAGATGATGAAAGCAGTGGCAGATGTACTCTACGTCATTAACATGCTTTTGCAACGTGACTTAGAGCAAATTAGGCAAATTGCGATGACTGGAAGTTTAAAATCAACTTCCAAAAGTTTCAAACCATTCTACTTAGAACGCCGTTGTTGGGTGCCTCTAGAGACACCAGAAAAAATTATCGAAAATTCTCGATCATTGGACAACACGGCCAGCCCCTTGCTTGTCGAAATGTAGTCAGATACTTTGGGATCTGGCTAGACTAGTATCTTTATTTTAACAATAATGTAGATGCTGCTCTAGCCAGGGTCAAAGGTGCTTTTGCTCCTACAAAGAGACTGTTTTATAGCAGCCAACTCTATGCGGGGTGAAAGTTATCTGCTACATGGCTCTCATCCAACCCATGCTGCTATATGGATGTCCCGTGTGGTTCAATGTGAGAGCGAGCTTAATGGAAAAGATTCGGGTGTTTGAGAGGGCGTGCCTTAGGGTTTGTCTTCACCTTTACAGAAAACCAGAATCGAAGTACATAAAATTCTATCCCAATGAGGTCTTGTTGATACGGGGGATATTGCAAGAGCAATGTCCTCGTCCAATAACAGGATATCTAGGGCCCACAACCCCAACTACTTATATTATGAGAGTGTGCGCTTGAAAGGCTTCGTCCCCCTAAAGCGTTCCTCTATTTTGACATGAAAGGGCTGATCAAGAATAGGTTTGCGGTGCCGCTAATATTCCACGTAGCTCGTGAAGTTGGTGAGGGGCGACTCAACTACAACAGAGACGTCGCACACGGCAGTACTGAACGTCTCAGTTTTAGCAGGACGGTTTCAAAATGCGATAAAAAAGATGTTGTTTTGCAGCACTGAAATATTTGGTGGTTGAGTGAAGAAGACCTGATTTCTTTGTCGTTTCCTTCAAGTCCAGGTTAGCCTAGTCAGAAGGCAAAGTGAGCCATATTTTCCTTGCAATGTTTAGCAAATGGTTGACTTACATAGGATAGGGTAGTTTTAATGTGTGAAGATTGGCAACCTTGGGTTTGCTAGCATTAGGTTGACTTTAAGGTTGCTAACAATTAGGTTTATATTGTATAGTTAGGCTAAGGTTTGGTATAAGTTAACATAGGTAGTTATGGATGTTTAAGTTGGATGTTTAAGTCTTAAATAAGTACAACAAAAAAATGTTCATTTACTAAGTTTTTCTTTAATTACTTAAAATTTTCCTAATCTAACTAGATGTTTAATGAATAATAATTATTTTTTTAAAATGTTAATTTAGACGTCGAAAGACATAGAATAAGAAAATAGTTTAGCTTAGAGCGCCCGCTTGGAGGGCCAGTAAGTTAAAATAAGTTAATCAAGTTATGTTAAGCTAGCTTTTAAGCATTTTTTCTGTTAGCATATAAGTAAAGTAAATTTAAGAAGAGTGAAATAAAATGCCTTAAAAAAACGCAGTGACAGACCATCGACATCGAAAACCGAAGAAAACATTGATGAAGTAAAAGAATTTTTTTTATAATACCGCGCGTGCACCAAGGGGATATGAATACCCTTTTACTGACTTTTCTCCAGGGCGCGGGCGGGTGGTGTAGTAGTCTGAAACTCAGGTATGTTTGGTGGTTGTCAAATTGGACCGGATGAGCCAGTACATCCTCAACCAGTGAGTCTAAGTACGTGCTAGTTGTTATATCGTTACATTTAGCCCACCCAGCAACCACTCCAACATCAGTGTTATGCCTTCATGTCAGAGTTGACGCCGACGGGATTCTCATATTGCCTATGGATCCGTCTAAGATAATTTGGTTAATGATTTGGGTTTCCATCGTGTAGCAGCAAAGTTGGTGCCAAAAGACCTTAATTTCATGCAAAAAGAGAACGTAATGACGTCGCAAAAGAGATGATTTGCGAGACCGAATCCGATCCCACATTCTTCAAAAGTATCATTACTGGAGACGAGACGTGGGCTCATGAGTACGACACGCAATCCAGACATCAGGCAAGTGACTGGCGTTCACCAAATGAGCCGAGACCAAAAAAACCACGTCATTTTCAGTCAAAAAATAAGGCAATGCCCATGGATTACAACGGTGTAGTGCATCATGAATTTTTGCCAGAAGGCCAGACAGTAATCAAAGAGTATTATTGGGCATTATGAGACGTTTGCGTAAAGCAATTTGCCGAAAGAGACCAGAATTGTGGGCAGAACACTCGTGGATTTTGCACCATTATAACGCACCTTTGCACTGTGCCATCATTATTCGTAATTTTTTCTGTGACTTTTTTCTGTTCAATCGAATTAAAAAAAACCACTACTGGGAACGCGTTTCAGCAGCCGAGAGGAAGTAATAGAAAAATGCAGGAAGCACTGGACATACCGAAAACCGAATATAAAATTTTTTTCGAGGATTGGATCAAGCGCTGGCATAAGTGTGTTGCAGCCGATGGGGATTACTTTAAAGGGAACAATATAGATTTAAATAAATAAACTTGTATATTTAATTTTCTGAATAAATTATGGGATGGATTTAAAATACCGTTTTATTAATATTTATTCCAAGGTGTATTTTTTCCCTCTGACAAGGACTTGGCTACAACTAAAACGTCCTGGACTTATGTGTTTCTGTTCCTGGTATTTCGCTTTGTAATTTAGAGAAATTTCGTGTGGTGACTTTTATTATCTGAGGTCCAGTTGTATATTTTATGTCGAAATACCCTATTTCGAAGCTAATTTCGATCCTTTAAATACGTCTGGCAAGGACTAACCGACAAGTAAAGAGTCTTGGATTTATATGGTGTGTTCGTGAGTTGAGCTGTAAGTTTTGAAAAAAAAAAAATAAAATAAAATAAAAATTATGTGATTGCATCGATTATTCCAAATTGGTATTTTGTCAATGGGGAGTGATGACTTTATCTGGCAAGCCCTTAGCGACATCTTAAACGTCTTGGACCTTCATATTTGTATTCATGTTGTAATGTTCTATGTTTTACGAAAAACTGATGCGGTTGCATTAAATTTTTAAAATTTGGACTTTTAACATACTTTCGCCGCATTTGGCAGTGTCTTGGCTACACGTAAAATGTCTTAAATACATGAATTTGAACTGACAGAGTCATACTCTATTTTTTACTTTTTGTTTCAAGTGGTTGCACTATTTTTTCTGCTTTAAATAATAGCGATTTTTGATATATGTTACAGTTACACCCTTTAGCTGCCATTGTGTGCTGCCAGACGGTCATATTTGAAATATTTGGCATTAGCGCAACATATTGAGGTAAGATTTATGCGGTTGCCTCTAACGTCCAAAATTTACTGCGGGCTCTTGGTCCATTACCATGATTTGGTATGGTTTTCCATGTTGGTTACAGTCAACGCAGAAAATTAAAAAAGAGAATTTTTCCTCCCAGACTTTCCTTTGCGAGTTAAAATAAAAACGTCTAGAGGTGAAAGTAATAATTGTAACTATGTTATGTTATGTTATGTTCATGGTGATTCCTGTGATATGAGGGAAGGAGATATCTCTGATATAACACCCCCGGACGAAGATGAGATTCCATGAGGTGAAATATCAACTTTACCTTGGTAAGATTTGTCTTAATTTTACATTTTATAAAAAGATAGATGAAAGTAATAATTAAAATTATGGTTATTACAAAGTATGTTATTCTTTTGTGAACTTTACTCGTATATTGAAAATTTAGTTCTTTGAGTTTGTCTAAATTTGTTGTATTGTTGATTTCTAGGTTTTCTAGAGTTATTTTTCGTTACTTTTTTATTTTTCAGGGAATGTATACAGTTTTTCTTCATATAACACATGGGCTGAAAAGTCAGTGCCATTTTATAGTAAAACACAAAATTTTTGCAAAATTCAACTTTATTTAGTAATATAAATGGCTTCGAGGGCGATACACCTATTCAACCGATTTTTTAATCTTTCGATACCAGTTTTGTAGGGCGATTTCAGTTTAGCCTCAAAATAGGCCTCTGTTTCGGCAATTACTTCTTCATCGGTCTTAAATCTCTTTCCGGCGATCATTCTTTAGAGGTCAGCGAACAGGAAATAGTCGCTGGGGGGCCAAATCTGGAGAATACGGTGGGTGGGGAAACAATTCGTAGCCGAATTCATTCAATTTTGCCATCGTTTTCATCGACTTGTGACACGGTGCATTGTCTTGATGAAACAGCACTTTCTTTTTCTTCAAATGCGGCCGTTTTTCTGCGATTTCGTCCTTCAAACGCTCCAACAACGCAATGTAATAGTCGCTGTTGATAGTCTGCCCCTTTAGGAGATAGTCGATGAAAATTATTCCATGTGTATCCCAAATTACGGATGCCATAACCTTGCCAGCCGACTGTTGAATTTTTGGTTGTTTTGGACGAGGTTCGTCGCCTGCTCGCCACTCAGCTGACTGCCGACTTGACTCTGGTGTGAAGTGATGGAGCCAAGTTTCATCCATTGTCACATAACGAAGCAAAAAGTCGGCTTTATTGCGGTTGAGCACTTTTAAACACTCCTCTGAATCATCAACACGTTGTTGTTTTTGGTCGACTTACACAAATATTTGTGTATGATATATTTAACACGCTCTTTTGATGTTTTTTTCACAATAACAAAAGTTGCTTCACTCACAACGCTATATCTCGAGAACTAATCGTCCGACAGCTGTCAAATTTATACACGTATCTTTTGAAGGCCGGTACTAACTGAAAATGGATTTAATTCAAGTGGTGCCCTATCTTAGAAACAGTCTTAAAAAAAGACTGTGTTAGGGCTATTGCTTTTGCGACTTCCATTTTTGTAGGGGTACGTAAACTTGCTCTCTGCACAACAACAACAAACAACAAACAAGCGAATTCCACTGTTTGTGGTTTAGATATAAAGAAAATTATCGAAAAATAGCGAATTAAAGCTGAAAACCATCTTACCCAGAGAGGTATTCTTATTATAATCGTAAAATTGAAATATGAAACAGTCTTAACTGTAATTCAAGTATTTCTTTTTTTAAAAGTAAAGACGGCAAATACAACTAAAATATACATATACATATACAAAAAATCGTAAATAAACTACTACACTATGAATAAATAAGATGACAAGGAAGAGTCTAAGCTTTGGTTGAAACATACAGGGTTTGCCAAGAAATGATTTTATTTTGAATAGTTCGTTATTTCATCATCTGTCAAAAGATATGCTGACCTTTTTTTACATATGACAAACTACCCCATTTAAAAAATGAGATTGTCAAAATTCACTACAAAAGTGGTAAACCCTTCGCTGAAACAGTTTGAAAAGTTAACAATTTTTTCTTAGCCGACGATGTGAAACAATTGTTAATTAGTTTGAGAAATCTGAAATATTGATAAGTGATATAAATAACTGACAACATGCACTTGGCGCAAGAACATGTGGGAATATCGCTTCTGTAGTTTGAAGTGTAGCCCAAAGCCCAGGTTTGCCGATCTTATGAAGTGGGCATATAATAAACAACACTATACCGAAATTTTCATAAGGACTTGAGTCATAAAGCCTATAAAGTTCAATTTACGCAAGAGCATAAGGCTGGCGACCATCAGCAGTGTGGTAACATCGCTAAATAGTTGTTGGAAAGGCAGTAAATTCATCAAGCATTTAAAATTATTTTGAGCGATAAGGCATTTTTCTATCTGTCATGCTTTGTTAATAAGCAACAATTCTGCTTATTTTCTTTAGAGGCTTAGAAAATGATTGTCAAGAAGCCTTTCTATCCACAATGTGTTACTGTTTGGTGCGGTTTTTGAGTAAGAGACATAATTTGACATTACTTCTTTGAAAAGCATGTGTAGCTGTTACTTCGAATTAATTGCGTTGTCGAACCATAATCAATTAATTTTTTATGAATGTAACTTTAGGGTTTTGTGACAGCGCACCAATGCTATTTTGCCGAAACATTTCTCGAAATATAGATTGAAATCATGCGAACTAACAGTGTGCTACTTCTTTCTTTGTGACTACGAGAATATGAAGGTTTGTGCCAACGTCCGCCGGGCAATTGAAGCATATAAAAATAGAGCCCCATATTTGCAAAAATGCGATAAATAATTTTATCGAAAGAGTTGGTATGTGCGACATACGAGTACGATTGATCAAGGAAGTTAATTACTTGATATTATTGGAAAGCTACAACGGTTACTATCTTACTATCATCATGTAGCTTTGTGACAACATTGACAACAACTGGAATTTTTTTTTTTCGAAATATACGTACTATTTTTTGTCATAAAATACAAAAATAGTGTAACATGCAATTAACCTAGATCGGAAGTAATTGCAGCTCAGCCTTATTTGACAAGAAAGTTCTTCATATTAAAGAAAAAAAATATCTTTTAAGGTTAGCTTTACCGGACTTTGAAGTATACAGAATCGCAAAAAAAAACGAAATGAATCTTACATCGTATGTACTGATTAGAATAGAAAACGGTGACTACGATATATAGCAATATACGAGCATAGCTACCGTTTTCCGTTGACAGATCGCACGGACTAATGTGCATTTTAAAGAAATAATATCTAATAATTTCGCTGATCCAAAACTAACTAAACTCTAGCTTAGTTAGTTGACGTCCCTTTCTAACCTTTGCGACGTGGTCTGTGTCATTTCTCTAATACGTTATCGCTCGGTTGCGGATTCGAAGTCTTTCCGGACCGGAACTTTGGTTTCCATCCGCTGAACAGCTTTAAACACTCCTCTGATTAATCAACACGTTGTTGTTTTTGGTCGACTGTGAGCAAACGCGGCACCCACTTTGAACAGAGCTTTCGCATGTCCAAATATTCGTGTATGATATATCCAACACGCTCTTTTGATATCTTCAGAACCTCAGCTGGACGTCCACTGCGTGCATCATCTTCGGTGCTTGTATGACCACTTTTAAATTTTTTAATCCACTTGCGAATGGTTCGTTCAGCTAGTGCAGAGTCCGGGCAACACTTATCAAGCCATTTCTTTGCATCGGTTACATTATTTCCCATCAAAAAGCAATGATAAGTCAACACACGAAATTGCTTCGAATCCATTTTTTTTCACAATAAGAAAAGTTGCTTCACTCACAATGCTATATCTCGAAAACTAATCGTCCGACAGCTGTCAAATTTATACATGTATCTTTTGAAGGTTGTTACTAACTGAAAATGGTATGTATATAATTCAAGTGGTGCCCTCTCTTAGAAACGGAACGGACCTTTCAGCCCATGTGTTAAGTTTCTATCTTTATCTATTTCGCGGATATTAAACTCGTATAATTATTTTACAATTTTGAATATTTATGATATAAGTTATTCTTAGTGTTAAAGAGTAATCGTTACAATAATTTGTTCTGTTGTATATTTCTAAAAAGTCTACACTTGGGTAAAGAAATATGTAAGTCTACCTATTTTCGTTGGCTGTCAAATGTATAGTTTCGTTGTATATTTTAAGAGCTTGCAGTGCTAAGTCATAATTGAAAATTATGTCATTTTTTTATTTTCTCGTTTTCAGAAGTCTGATATTTTCGTATAAGTTTGTATAAAATCTTTCCATGTCTGAATTACCTGAGTGTCTACGTGCTATTGTAAAGTGATATTGGGTGTTTTCTTTTTCTAAGAAGTCTGTAAAAAATTCTAATTTGAATCACATGACTTTCTAGAGACTTCAGGAAGAATTCGTTTGGTCCACCTACATGTGTCATGCTCGTATGAGACCAAACTGTCAATGGAAGCCTTAACCGAGGACGAACCGTGCCTTGCAAGTTCGTCGGCGATTTCATTTCCCGGGATCCCATTGTTATCTGCAGCTTAGTTATCGCTACCATCAGGATTGCGTAAACTTCTGCTTGGAAGACAGATGCAAGCTTTCCTTACGTAAAGTGAAATCTAACCTTGTCGTCCTCCAGAAAGACACCAGCGCCATATTCTATAATTTTTTCTTGTTAAAGTAATATTTGAGTTGAATATGTTGTTTGAATTACTTTTGATGTCCTTGTAGATGGTTTGGATTTTTATCATTTTTGTCAAATTTTCACAACATAATCCTACATTTTTTAATCTGTTACATTTTATTACACTTTTTCTTTTGTTTTCTTCTGTTAAATCATTTTTTTCGATTATCGTTCTATTTTTCGCTTCTAGTTCTTCTCCTTTTGTGTCTACTACTATTAACATATTTGGTGTGTTAAATCATAAATTGGTTTTTCAGTAATTTGGAAATAATCTAGCCCGTCTTATTCTACTGAATGTACCGTATTCAGGTGTCTTCGCTGACTTTGCTTTTAGGTTCGTCATTTAGTAGATATATTTTCGCTATACTTCGTAATTCCGGAGGGAATTATTTACTTTATGCTGTTTTATATATTTTCTGTGTGATCTTTTTGTTAATAATGAAACACCACAAATTTAACGTTCTAATTCTGATCGTTTTTAGTGTCTTTTCATATAGTTTTTTTTGCTAAATATTAGGTTGCAGTTTGGTTTGTTAATGTATTAATTTCTCTAATTCTTGACAATGCGTCTGTCACTTTATTTTCTTTGATGTCGTACTGATATTCGGCAGCTTGATTTTCCAACTGATTAATTTTTAATTAATTTCTTTAATGTTTCATAACTAAATTAGTGGTCTATGATCTGTGTGTAGTTCAAATTTTGTTCCGTAAAAGTAATGTCTGAATTGTTTTACTGCTCATTCTATAGCTACTAGTTCTTTTTCGGTTGGCGAATAATTTTATTCGTGACGCAAAAGAAATTCGCTCATGATCTTGAGAAAGTACTTCTGCTATTACGAAGTTGCAAGCGTCTGTTGTTAGTTTAAATATTTCATTGACATCTAGGTATTTTAAGATTATATCTGACATTAATACACATTTCTTGTATTGTGTATTATTATCTCATTGTAAGATGCTAGTCTGGAATGAATGAGAGTCCTAAAAAGCTTTGTATATCTTTAATTTTTGTTAGGATTGGAAACATTTTAAGGGATTCTATTTTCTTTTGGTAAGCTTTAATACCTTGACCGGTTACTATGTGACCCAAAAAAAAAGTCGCTATGCACTCTCTAGGCTTAGAAAGAGAAAGATATATGTAAATATTC
Source organism: Volucella inanis (assembly GCA_907269105.1). Lineage (NCBI taxonomy): Eukaryota > Metazoa > Arthropoda > Insecta > Diptera > Syrphidae > Volucella > Volucella inanis. The sequence goes on from OU026157.1 coordinate 79,244,127, forward strand.
GTCTATTTCTCTCCTATCTACACGACAAATCGGACTCGGTCTGCTACGAAGGGAAGACCAAAACCAGCGTCATGGTATCCATCCAGCAGGAAGGCCTCCCTACCGACCCTATCAGTTTCAGGAACCTTTATGTCAGGTACCACGAGATTTTTAGCATATCCCCTCAGAAAGTAGCAGACGACCTTGCTGCATTCGGCCACTACGTTCACTCAAAACGAGTATTACACCTACAGCGAAGCCGAGCTGACCACGATAAATTTGCCTTCCTCGTTAGCACTTAAACCATCCCGCCATACATCTCCACCCCACAACATCCCTCTTACATTTTACTACCAGAATGTAAGAGGTCTTCACTCTAAAACCAATGCTGTCCTACGTCAATCGCAAGCTTCCTTCCTTACGAAACAAGAGAAATAAGTTATGGGCTGTTTTCCTGCGTACCAGATCCTTGTCCGACTATTCCAACTATCTTGGTGCTTATTTTCATTTCACCGAACTTTACGATTCCCTTTACCAGCGTTACCTTAACAATGCGCAAGTCAACCTTATAAATGACCCTAAGTCCTTTTACCAATTTTTTAACTACAAAATAAAGTCCGATGGTTACCCTCCTTCCCTCTCTTTCAACAACAAGTCATCAACCGATCCACTCACCATTGCCAACCTATTTGCCAGCTTCTTTAAACAATCCTTCACCAACGACTCCTTTGTACCAGATCCCTCCTATTTTCGTTACCTACTGAACTTCTCCAACGGCCCACTTCTCTCTCACATCTTGGACCCCTCCTATATTGAATATAAATTACACCAACTCAATGACGAATTTACACCCGGTCCAGATGGCCACCCTGCTATATTTCTTAAAAAATGTTCTTCGTCTCTTTCCCTTGCCCTTTCTGATCTCTGTCGTCTATCCCTTCCACAAGGAGAATTTCCTCATGTTTGGAAAACCTCCTTTATAACCCCGATCCACAAAAAGGGATCAAAGAACGAAATAACAAACTATCGTCCAATCGCTAAACTCTCCCATATACCCAAACTCCTCGAAAATATTTTGTATGAAGCTCTAAATTTCCAATGCAAATCACTTATTTCCCCTAGACAACATGGCTTCCTAAAGGGTAGGTCAACCACCACAAATCTCATTGAATTCGTTTCCTTTGCCATCTCTGCCCTAGAGAACCGCAACGAAGTCGATGTAGTTGCAACCGATTTTAGCAAAGCCTTCGATAAAATCTCTCATCGATTAATACTCTTCAAATTGTCTGCCCTCGGCTTTGAACCCATACTGTTAAAATATATATCCTCTTACCTCGAAAACCGTTTTTACAGTGTTCGTTTTAATTCAGCCCACTCCGCTCCATTTTTGGCCACTTTTGGAGTTCCTCAAGGTAGCCATCTCGGCCCCCTTCTCTTTATATAAACCATAAATGATCTCGATAGGATCATCAAATACTCGTCCGTCTCCCTTTACGCCGACGATACCAAATTTTTCAAAACCATTTCCTCTCCCCATGACTCCTTCCGTCTTCAACAAGACCTTGATAGTTTTTCGATCTGGTGCCTCAAAAATTGTTTGGAACTTAATATCACCAAATGCCAATCCATCACCTTTTCACATAAGCGGCTCAAATCCCCTCCCCGATTCTACCTTCTCCACAACCAACCTATCTCCTCCGTTGAATCTCTTCGCGACCTCGGTATTTTGTGTGATAGGGAGCTCAATTTCCGTTTGCATATGGATGGGATAATCCTTAAAGCCAACTCTGCACTAGGCTTTGTAAAACGATGGTCCAAAGAATTCACCAACCCATACGTGACCAGGTCCCTCTATATTACCTTTTTTCGTCCCCTCCTAGAGTACGCCAGTCAAGTATGGTCCCAATATCATCGCGTTCATATCTCGAGAATCGAAAGCATCCAGCGCCGTTTTCTTCGATTCGCTCTTTGAGGTTTGCCCTGGGATGATTCTTTTACTCTGCCCCCCTATCAAAACCGTCTCAACCTTATTAACCTAAACACAATTGAGGAACGCAGAGATGCAGCCGATTTTCTGTTCATTCATCGACTTCTTTCAGGTCAGGTTGAATGCACGTCCCTTCACAATTCTATTTTCCTCAACACTAACCATCGTAATCTACGTACCCCTCGTCTCTTCTATCTCCCAACCCACCACACCACCTATGGCGCGAACGAACCAATCTCCCGCATGCTACGAAAAATTAATTCAAACCCTAGCGTCTTTGACTTCCACCGCACCACCTCCTATCACAATTCGGTTCTCCTTCACCACAATAACCAACCTTAGTTTGAAGTTTTAGTTTAAGTTTAATTTTAAGTTATAGCTTGTATTAAGCCGAATAAATGGGGGCTTTTGCCCCCACCAAAAATAAATCTGTTTCTTTTTTGAGAAAGTCTACCAGGTGTACCGGTATGAAGTGAGCATCAAGATACAAATGTCTCGATAGGGAAGATTTATTGTGAACGGGCCTTAAATTTTTTTTTTTTTTTTGGTTGCTATAACACCTGTCAAACATATTTAGTAAACTTCAAGTCATTGAGCAAACAACATCATATTTTTTGATCGTGTTAAAAATGTCGAATTCTGTACCAGAAAATGATGATTTGCGGAAAGCATTATTTTTTTGTTTTCATTTGAAAAAAAGTGCTGCAGAGTCGCATCGATTGTTTGTCGATGCATATGGTGATCATGCTCTATCAGGAGTAACATGCAAAAGATGGTTTTAACGGTTCAGAGATAACGATTTTGATGTGAGAAATGAAGAACCTGGAAGACCACCAAAAACATTTGAAAACGCCGAATTGCAAACAATATTGAATGAAGATAACACTGAGTCAGAAACAAATGGCAAAAATGTTAAATGTTACACAACAAATAATTTCTAACCGTAAAAATGGAAAACCGAAAAACCACTTGAGAAATTTTGCTTCAAAGACACGATAAAAAATCAGTTTTGCATCGAATTGTTACTGGCGATGAAAAATGGATTTATTTTCAGAATCCTAAACGAAAAATATCATGGCTTACTCCGGGACAATCATCAACTTCGACTGCAAAACCAGATCGATTCAGCAAGAAGACAATGCTATGTATCTGGTGGGACCAGAAAGGTGTGGTGTATTACGAGCTCCTAAAACCGTTAATACAGATCACTATCGACAACAAATGATCAATTTGAAACATTCATTGATCGAAAGACGACCAGAATGGGTCAGAAGACACGGCAAGATAATTTTGCTCCATGACAATGCACCTGCACACAAAGCAAAACTGGTCCAGGATACAACTAAAGCACTTGACTGTGAGCTGCTACCCAATCTGCCGTATTCACCAGACTGGGCTCCTTCCAACTACCATTTGTTTTCATCGATGGGACACGCATTAGCTGAGCAGCACTTGGAATCATACGAAGAAGTCGAAAATTGGGTGACTTTTGGTTTGCTTCAAAGACGTTTTATTGGCGTGGAATCCATAAATTACCTGAAAGATGGGAAAAATGTGTAGCTAGCAACGGCCAATACTTTAAATAAAATGTTTTTTACTTTCGCATTAAAAATGAGTGTTTAATTTTCACAAAAAAACGCTCACTTCATACCGGTTTTTTTTCTGTAAAATGTTTATGTTGTCTTATGGGGATGTTTGAAATACTTATATGTCGTCCATGTAAACAACACGAATTTCTTTAATATGGTCTCTTAAAACATTATTCATTGTTCTTTGGGATGTAACTGGTGCGTTTTCTAATTTCCGTTTGTTTTGGAGAAAGCTGTCTTTCGCGGTCTTTGAGGTCGACTTATATTTGACAAAATTTGTCGCAATTTGTTTGGAGCTACAGTAAGTAAGTCTGGTCTACCCCAACAAGCTGGAAGCTGTAAACTATTTTTAGGTGAACATCCGTTATGAAATTGCTGTATTGTCGACCGAATTATGCAAAAACGTTGGGTGCAACGCATCCATTCATGCAAGCGGTTCCGTGGAGGACATTAAATTACACTTCAATTTTATGTTTAAGATAAATTGAGACGCAAGTAATGGAAAACCCTGTAGCTTCGTTGACTATTAGGATTGTTAGGATTGTAAAGCCGGACATTATATCTGAGTGGATATCCTGACAAGTTCCTTTTTACTGTTGCTTTTTGTTCAGAATTTGCTGAAACTTATTCAGGCTCAGTATACTGTATATAAATCAAGATTTTCGCTGGGCTTCAGATACAATAATTTAGGCAATAATGCTCGCTGCCAAATTAAGATTATAGAGAATGCGCAGGACTGTAGCGAAATAGTCAAGTTATTCTTGGTTTTGAAAAAAAAGAATAATTAAAACTAGACAAGGATCTGATATCTCCAAACCGAATTATTGGTATCGAGCAGACAGCCTGACGTAAGGAATACTGCATACACGTTGGTGGAGCTGATCTTGAGTTTTGTCATGATGACTTTTTAGCAATTATATTCAAAGAACCCAGGTATGCACCAAGGAACTACCCTTCAGCGATTGACTTTCAGTCTACGCTTACCAAATTGCATGGTAATAACGCGAAAAAGCTGTTCAATAAGGCAGTGCAAGATTCCACACACAATCCCTACAATCAATTTATTAAAGTAAGCATTCATTGAGCGCATAGCCCTGTAAACTAACATCCAAGATCGTGTGCTTTAATATGTAGGGTATATGTGACGTCTCTAGACTACGACGATAAACCAGAGACGATGAACGTCTTGGAAGTCTATCATAAGTCATAGTGCTATCCTAAAATCAGAATTTACCCTCGCACGTTACAAATCCAAAAAAATACGATGGAAGTGGTAGTCGTAAACAAGCAAAAACTGGGATATTTGCTGAAGCTGTCATGTTATATCAGAGATATTTCTTCCTCTTCCTTATCAAGCAAACACCATTTATAAAATAATAAGACCGTTCATAGAGTAAGTTAAACAACATTTACGACTATGAATAGGAGGAAAACATTTAAATATACAGCAATTAGAATTATTACTGCAAGTTTCAACTAGATATCAACTACACGAGTGACATGCCAAATCAAGCGAAACCTCTAACGTATAAAGGAAAGTTTTTGCTCTAGATATCATTCATTCGGTGACTTCTAATAAATCCTGGACGGTAAACAAGGCAGGGTTACTAGATACCTGTGCTTTGATGTTGTTTGTGAGTAAGAAGAAAGGCGGTGAAAATTGACCCCTTTTAATAACGACCGAATAAAACACCTAGCATTAAAAACCATACCAAACAGTTAATTTTTTGCTATACAATAACTGCAGTTGAAATACCCCTGGATGTTCGATTGACCATATGTGGCAGCTGAATTTGTTCGTTCGAGAGGTGACTAGCTCTTGAGAATGGAGAGAGATCGATGTACTGGCGTACAGGCGCAATATTTTCTCTACTTCTGGCATTTTGCTGTCTCACTATCACGGTCACGGGACGATAATAACGCACTTAACACACACTTAGTCACACCTAACCGCAAGTTTTGATAGAAAAGTTTGGACAATTTGTAAACGCTGTTGAAGCGTATTTCTTTCCATCATTACATGGTAGAGATTTTGGAACGTAAATATGACATTGGAGATCCATGAAATAAATCCCCATTGGAAAAGTGGACCGTGTCTAATGAAAATTTTTTATTTAAAATACCCTGACAGCTTCTCTGAAAACTTGACATAGTTTCTTTAATAAAATTTATTTAAAATGCAGCCTAGTCCAATGCAATTAATAAACTGGGTTCCACGTTTTATATTTCGCTAATTTGCTATAAATATAATCCATAATCTACTGATGAATGAATTTTTTTTGTTTTTCTTTAATTCATCACCTGGGAGAAAACTAAACACTTTCTTGACAAAGAAAGAAATTCATATCTATTTATTTATTGCATATTTTAACAAGCAATGTTATCCATAAATTTTTCTACAAAATGTATCTGTTAATACTACTAACTACCCTGATTGATCTAGTAAGCTTTGACAGTACACATTCATATATATATTATATACTGAGCCATTCGCGTGCAATACCAATTTATGAAAAATAAACAGTATAGAAAGAAAGACACTACACCTACACAAGACAAAAATTAGTATCGATCTAAGCATTCATTAAATATTTGCTCTCAGGGAAAACAAAAGAGAAAGTGAAACACTAACCTAAATAGTCTAATTAAAAAAAGGCTAAAAACCAAAAAAAAAAAAAAAAAACCCAAAAAAATCGGTTATACGAATACGAATGCTAACAAAAGCGCTACAAGAACCATGGTACGAATATACAAGTAATTTAAGTACAACATATATGTAAGTGTTCAAAAAAAAGGTAACCTTTGACTTGTTTTCCAAACCAGAAATGTATAAGAAAAGAACATAAAACAAGTCTAAGGCCTTTTTTAAGTCCATGACTTTGAAAGTGAGTGCACCAGATAACTACTATTGCTGGGGCTAAGCCTAGTAATGTCTTAACGGATAGTTCTACAATTGTCTGACCTTCTTAGTGATAATTTTATTGCACACATGTGACATTACCTATTTCCCAGAAGCAAATATTTTTTTTTTGTTTTTTGTTTCCTAAAATTAGGTACTAAAGCAAGAAGGTAGATACACAATTTGCACTATATGAATACAAACGAGTAAAAGCACACAAAATTAGTAATACCATCATATGGATGACACTCGATTTTAAGTATTACGAATGCAATAAAATAACATAAAATATTTTATATATACTGTTGAATTTATTTGTAGCAGTTTTGCAGTTGTAGTCGTGCTTTTAATTTATGATAATCAATATCAAGGGGTTGTTTTTCATGGCACTCGTATTGCATAGGTCACTAGTCCAATTGAGTATGGTACTTTTATCAATATCGATCATAAAAGCAATTCAATAAATCCCCTATAGTGTCCCTATTATTAACTTGCATAATGTTATGTATAGCTTTCAGTATGGTTTAAATTACATGACCTTTGAGAACTTAAAAATAGTGCTATAAGTTAACTTCATAGAATTTATGGTGTATTTCTTTGCAAATCTAGTTAAATTCTTTTATTGCTAGTAAATACTATAAGGGTATACTCCTTAGGAATCTCCAAATTCTTATTTTATTAACCGTTAAAATAAAATGAGCTTTCAGTCAATCCTCTCAAAATTGAGGTTGTTGTCTTTAAGAGAAAGAAGAAGTTGACTGGTTTGACTCATCTAATGCTTAAAGATATCACCATCTAATTCCTCAAAGAAGTTCAGTATTTATGTATCAGCCCAGATAACAAAGTTTTCTACGTAACGAGGGCCTCGGCCTCGGCCTTCTAGCAGGCTATGATATGACCAATTATATCCTATATCGATAGTCTGGTGGAACAAGCTCTTACGAAAATACGTTATTAATGCTCTTACAAGACTCTAAAAAATAGTCTATCTCAGCTGCATAGGAGCTTTCCCTAGCACACCTGGCTCCAATCTGGACCAGTTGATGAATCTCTTTCTCCTTGACATTCATATCATGGGCTGTACTCTCAAATCCTTCTTCCATTTGAAAAGAAGTGGTCTTTAGTTTAACACAAAGCATTGAAGCTTTGATGACCTTGTGCACCGACTGTCTTATGACTCTGGTCTTATGGACATACTGTCTGATGTAATGACACCAGAGCTCCTATTGCGGAAAAAACTGGAAATCCACTTTTACTGTGCCCAAGCCTGGTTTCGTTCAGAATCTGACCAGGAAAGGAATGAAGTCGGGTCTTTATAGATAGCTCTTAAGCTGATTTTGGATGCGGCCCTGGTTGTATCTTTCTGGAGGATAACAATGCTAGTTTTTACTCCTCGTTAGAAAAAATTGCGCCTGTCTTCCAAGTCGAGATAGACGCTGATGGTAGTGAACTATGCTGCGAAGAATTGGTGTAGGAAGTGGAGCATTTGCATCTGTAGCGACTGCGCGTAGGGCCTTACTGAACTCTTTTACGACTTCCAAGTTAATTCGAAAATGCAAGACTTAACTGTCGAAAGAGTAAACTCACTTAGTCTTGTCTGGGTCCCAGGTCACAATAGGATCACACGAAATGAAATCGCCGATGAACTAGGCTCAAAGGAGAGTTTTTCAGGATCCGAAACTACGTTGTGTGTACCACTTTGATCTTATTTGAGCACCTGATTTTCCAGGTTACTTGCAGACCAAACGAATATTTTCCGACGTCTTTAAGATGTCTGCGGTTTTTCTATTGTCCCTCGGTAGAATAGACTGCAGACTGCTGACTGGCATCGTGACGGCACTTAATGTGTTGCGTATAAGTTATACAATAACATGCGAAGCGTGTTGTGAAAGGATGGCGACACCGTGGAGTACCACCTCTGTGAATGTCCGGCTTGCATCAGTACCTGCAGTGGGGTTGAAGTGGTGGATGCTGGCTCAGCAGACAATTTTTCATTGAAGTCCTTACTCACTCTTGTGTTCTTATCTGAGCACTCTGTTCCCACAAAAAAAAAAAAAAAAACCATTAAAATATTTAACGCGTATAATTACATCTAATGCTATATAATTTTCGCAAGTAAATGGTCCTTTTTTAAGAGCTACAGTCTTTATTCATTATGAAGAATGTTAAATTTTTTACATTTCGGAACGATGATTCCTTATAAACAAATGACACAAGTAGATCCGAGCACGACAGATTAGTAATCCGATATCTTCCAACGTTTTAATCAAATTATTAAGAGTAGCAGGAAGTCATTAAAAAAATGAGCCTTGATGATCTCCGATCCCCGACTTGTGACTTTTGTTGCCGTCGTGCATTCCTGGCACCGGAGTCTAAGCTTCACCCATACAAGATCTCTGAAATCACACCCGGAAGTTTTTTTTTAAATCGATGAAAATGATATGCAGATCTTTCGAAATGCCACGATGTTTATCCTACATTTTGAATCGCGTCGTATGTTGATTTGACTCCCACAAATTCATTAACTATGGATTCAAATAATACTGCGCTGTCGACTGTCAAAAACTCTCTTGTTTATTATCATAGTATGCGACATTAGTTTCATCTGTTGCAAGATTGGCATCCAATCGCCTCTCATCACTTTGGAGGATGCATACGTTCATGTTCATTATTTTATTGTTTCGTTCAAGGAATGTTTCTTCGTGGCAATTCTTTTTTAAGAAACCTATTAGAAAATTTTTTTCCTTTACCATAGTTTGTTTGTTTCGGTGCTTTGCGTTAGCAAACAGTCTTGCATATCTTAAATATATAGTATTTCAGCGATTGAATCTTTTGTGAGTTTTTTCTTTATGTCACCGTTTTAAAATTTTTTAATTGTATGCCTGTGCTTCAGCGTTACCTTCCTCTTTTCCTTGTCGCCTGTGTTTAGGTTGTGAGCGCATGCCACCAAAGTCCCCTCAAAATAAAATACATTAGTTTATTTTATTTTTTCTATTTTTTTATTAATTTATTTTTGTTTTGTTTTTTTTTTGTTTTTGTTTGTAGAACTGGCCTTGTGAGGCACAGAGCATGCCCTTGCATTCAAGCGACCAGAATTAACCCCTTAAGGTTATTTTAGTTGAAACACTTTACTTTGTCATTTGATTCCTGTTTTGGTGGTTTCTCTCTGGTTTCTTCACAAAAAATTGACTTGCTAGTGATTCGCCCAACATCACTCTTTATAGTTTATGACAAGGTTGATGAGCTTAATCATCAGTTTGAATAAGTCAATAGGGTTAAAATTGAAGCAATGCAATAACTTTTGACAATAAATGCAGATCCATTTCATTTTGTCGTCTTTACACCAAACACAAACAAATTTGAGAGGAAAGATTAGTGTTTTGTAGATCGTGCATTTCATCTTTCACGTTAGGGGCTATAATATAGGATTTTTTAATAACGACTTGACAACTTTTTTATTTAAATAAAAGGCAAACCATTTGAAATATTTCAAAAACAATCAAAACATTTGTGAATGGAACTCGAATTCGTTCATATGGCTACCTCGGGCACGTTTGGGTCCAACGACTCGGCCACACATTTCAGCCGAAACAGCCGTTATTTCGCGTTCAATGTTGGCTCTGAGCTCTTTCAACTTCGTCGGCGTGTTGGCATAAACCAATGACTTAACGTAGCCCCACAAAAAATAGTCAAGGGGCGATAAATCGCACCAACGAGGCGGCCAATCGACTGGCCCATGTCTTGAGATAACACGCTCACCATACTTACTCTTCAATAAATCGATTGTAGCGTGTGCTGTGTGGCTTGTGGCACCATCCTGTTGAAACCACAGGTCGTCCAAGTCCATATCTTCTAATTCGGGCCAAAAATAATCGGTGATCATGGCGCGATAACGCTGACTATTCACAGTAACGTGACGATCGTTATCGTTGACGAAAAAATATGGCCCAATAACGCCGCCGGCATGCAAACTACACCAAACAATTATTTTTTGTGGATGAAGTGGTTATTCATGAAGCACATGTGGGTTTTCACCCGACCAATAACGCATATTTTGCTTATTGACGAACCCAATCGGAGAACGTACGTCGCTTCAAATGGTCCATCGGCTTCAATTCTTGAGTCAGCTTGATCTTGTATGGGTGTAAACCAAGATCCTTACGCAAAATACGCCATAATGTGGTCTAAGCGATGTCCAATTCTTGAGAACGCTGTGGATATGACTGATTTGGATCGTTTACTACGGACGTCTGAACGGCAGCGATATTTTCGACACTTCGACCAACCCGTTGTCTCACTTACACGGCAACATTAAATTCAAAGTTGTAAAGTCCCTATTTTAAAACCCTATATTAAAGATACAATATATAAAATAACCTATTAATTAAAGATAAATAAGTTGAATTTCCTTAAACTAGAAATTATACAAGTTTTGGAGAAAATAGTACTTTTAATTGATTTTGGTATAATTTTTTAGTTTTTTCTTTAACAGTTATGAACGAAGATTCACAACAATTTTATCTCTTGAACCAGAACTTTTCTCTATAACGCTTACAAGTTTCTTTCAAGCAGATGTACACCTTGCATATGGATATACCAACTCAAATTGTTTTCGGATGAAAGCAAGAGATAGAGAAAACCTTCTGTTTGTGCCAAGTTTAGAGGAATAACTCTCCTAAGTATCACAAACAAGTTCTTTCTTCCTTAGTATATGATCGCTTGACAATATATATCCACAGTTTAACAGGATTTTTTCTGTTTAAGCGAAAATTCCGAGATAATATCAAAGGCGCAATATTTTAAAAGTCAATCCTTTAAGATGGGTCTATTTGTAAGCCAGGATAAAAGAAAATTTATGCTTTCAACACCAATAGTTTGGACAGCACACACTACAACTGGGAGCTTTAGTTTTGAGGTACTAAAGAACTTTGTGTTTTTGAGCTCAGCTAAAGACTTAAATAGAGATACATCCATACATCTATATATCTATATGTGTCTCTTTATCGCAGATGATATTTCCTTTTTACCCGAAACAGCAGCTTATGACAAACAGGCTGAAAAGCTACTTTAAGACATGAAATCTGTCTGTTAATTTTAGGAATAGTAGAGGGCGATACTCAACAAATGAAACCTAGATGTCTGGAATAGACAGCATAGAAATACTATATTATAGTAAAAGACTATAAGTATTTAGGAGTGTTGATTTCAGCTAACATAAATATGAATAAACATCTTGAAACCAAATAAAAAAAAGCTAAACGCTTCAGTCTGGGGAAAATGCATCAACAATAAATACAACAAAAAACTACAGCGACATCTATCATATTATGTTTTATGGAGCTCAAGTATGGGTTAACTACAAATTTACAGTTATCGAAAAGAGATTCGGTGGTACTACATAAAGAGAGTTTTTTTTAAAATACCAAATCCCACCCGTAATTATATGCTATAGTTTGGCTCAGGACTGCTCCCATGTTTCTGGAAACTTTTAGATTAAACTTTTACTATATTCTAAAAGTAATGAAGCAAGAAATGCTACCACCCAATATATATATAATTTTATATATAACAATTTCAACAAGAGCAGGTCTTATACAGGAATGGGAAAAACTAGCTCAGAACTCTGGGCTTAATTTAAACTTTTCACACATTTAAGAGAGAACTCCACTATATACGAAATGTGTTCAGAAATTAAGGAGACTTTTGAAATTTCGCGGATAACGTACATTCGATTATGGATTTTTTTTTTGTTTTTGCTAACACATGTTCGAAATATACTAGGTGGGGTGAAAAGTAACCTCCTTGGGAATGAGAAAACATTTATTTTTCAAATGTTTTTTTTTTTTATTTTATTCAATATAGTTCCCTTTGAGTTTGATAGCGATTTTCCAACTTCTTGATCCCGTCCGAAAAACAATTTTCCAGACGTGAGCTGAATTTTTTATTGATGAGCCATCTTTTGAGGTTTGGGAAGAGATAATAGTCCGACGGAGCCATATCGAGCGAATACGGTGGATGCGACAGCAATTAGAGCCGTAAGTCATTGATTTTAGCCATGGTTTCAAAATTTTTTTTTCGCTTCATGTGAGGCCATTTTGCAGCTATTTCGGCCTTCAATCGCTCCAACAATGCAGAGTAATACTCGCTGTTGATGGTTTTTCCTTTTTTGAGGTAGTCCACGAAGAGTATGCCATGACAATCCCAGAAAACCGACGACATAACCTTTCCGACCCATCGAACCTCCCTCGGCCGCTTCGGAGTACTCGTGCCAGCTGCAGTTCATTCCCGGGCACTCATTCTATTCTTTGGTGTTACCAATCGACGCCAAAAGTCCGCCCGATTCCGCATCAGCAAGTCCAAACACTCTTTCGAAGTGCTCTTGCGTTCGTGTTTTTGGTCACGAATTGTATGTATACAGAATATAGCACACTTAGTTTGTTTGTTTTCAATTATTATAAAAAATGCAGCAAAGGATTCGTATCATATTTTGTGTAAAAAATAGAATTAAGTGCTCTAAAACACTTGAAATGTTGACAGTGGTACACGGTGAGTCTGCTCTAAGAGAGCCAAGATCGAAAAAGCACGCCAAGTTCGATCAAATGTCAAAGTATTGATCACCGTTTTGTTTTTCGATTACCGTGGCGTAATGCAGAAGAAAAACTATACTCATTCGTAGTTGCTTGTGAGCGATTTTTTTGGCCAAAAACAACACGACAATCATGCTTCAGTCACCATATTCACCGGACTTGGCCCCATGCGACTTTTTCCTGCTGTCAAAACTGAAGAGACCTATGAAAGGACGGAGGTTTTGCAACGATTGAGGAAATAAAAACGGAATCGATGGAAGAGCTCAAGGCTATACCAAAAAGTGCTTATGAGAAGTGCTTCGAGGATTAGAAAAAGCGTTGGCATAAGTGTATTATATCTGAGAGAACAACATTAATATTGATGAATAAATTATTTTTTTTTATAAAAATATAAATTCACCCTAATTTGCGAACACGTCTCGTACTATATACTGGAAAAAACAGGTCATCTGTTCAGAATGTCTTGAAGAAAATCTACAAGAAAAAACATATTTTCTGAGCTTTAATTCAAATAAAAAAATAAACACCATATTTAAAATAAGAATAAAAATAAATGTGAATTTCACACCGCACCGAATAAAATTTCCAATCAGTTGCCATCTTTGTCTTGTGAGAGGATGTCTTCTATGTATTTTATCACTAATGCCATACCATATTCTTAGAGAACTTCGACTGTCTTTCTTGGAGCACAAGTACTAAAAGTGGAAGATACGTTAAGTATTTTAAATGGAGACCGTGGCTCAGATGTGCTGCTTTAGTACGCTGAAAACCGCTATAGGATACGCACAATAGAAGGCGGCTTCTAAATAAAAAACCAAATGGAGGCAGTTAGTCAATATCGCGTTAAATGATAGAGGTATGCTGGTTGAAGCTCATGTCCACCCTAACTAAAAAACTATTAAAAATAACAACCTGATGCTATTGATAACATGAAAAAAAAAATAATAATAATAACCTGTAACTTATCGGTGATACCCCATCTTTGCTGCCTAAGTCAGATAACCATTCAGTGAATTAAATAATGGAGCATTGAAATTGAGACCTATATGCAATTTGTTACTTAAAGGACCGCCAATGCTAAAGCAATCGACACTGAAATGTCTCTTTGAGGTGTTGTTTTATCCAATTGAGTACTACTGCCACCCTAGTTTGTGTACAAAGACCTTTTAATTTACTGCTGTGCTTCAGACCAGTTCCTCCTCTTATTCATTTAGAAAAATATCAACAATATTGTTACTACTGGCAATGAAGGCAATATTTTTAAGAAAGTAATTTTATCCAAAACGGAAATTATTGCGTTGAGTAGCTTAAAAACTCCTTCAATCGTTAAGAATACAGTAGAACCTCGATTATCCGGCATTCGATTAACAGGCAATCCAAATATCCGGCGCACTTTACGGACATTTTTTTTTTACAAACATATAGTTCATGTATTACATATGTGTGAGCGAACAATTTCATGCTTCTAGACAGAATTGCGTAAACAATGTTGCTCAGTAGAATGTGTATTTCATTGTTTGCGATAGGTATTTGAGTATGTAGTTTTTTATCGATTGTCCTTGATGTTATTTAGATACATTACCTTAACCGCTATAAACAGTACTTTTCCATAGAATGTTGCGATGTGACTCTGATTATCTAATGGACAATTGTGTGCATATCTTCGTCGTCAGATTTCTATTCTGTTTGGAATAAAAGGCCTATGGTATTTCAAAGCAAACGATATGCGATTTCAAAAAAAACTCCGAAGAAATTTTGAAATCGCTTCTCAAATGGATTCAATTGTTAGTTTGTCACGTACGTAGACGCAAAAAAATAAAGAATTCGCCACATGAAACACTCGACACAGCATTATATAAGGTTTTCTAATAACGACTTGACAACTTTTTTTTTAAATAAAAGGCAAACCATTTGAGATATTTCAAAAACTTTATTATTGGCTTGAAGTAAAATCAAAACATTTACGAATGGAACTCGAATTCATTCATATGGCAACCGCACGTTTGCAGCGGTCGATTCGTTGGACCCAATTTTCAAAGACTCGGCCACACATTTCGGCCGAAACGGCCGCTATTCGCGTTCAATGTTGGTTTTTGAGCTCTTCCAATGTCGTCGGCGTGTTGGCATAAACCAATGACTTAACGTAGCCCTACAGAAAATAGTCAAGCGGCGTTAAATCGCACGAACGAGGCGGCCAATCGACTGGTCCATGTCTTGAGATAACACGCTCACCATACTAACTCTTCAATAAATCGATTGTAGCGTGTGCTGTGTGGCTTGTGGTACCATCCCGTTGAAACCACATGTCGTCCAAGTCCATATCTTCCAATTCGGGCCAAAAATAATCGGTGATCATGGCGCGATAACTCTGACCATTCACAGTAACGTGACGATCGTTATCGTCGACGAAAAAATATGGCCCAATAACGCCGCCGTCATGCAAACCGCACCAAACAGTTATTTTTTGTGAATGAAGTGGTGATTCATGAAGCACATGTGGGTTTCTACCCGACCAATAACGCATATTTTGCTTATTGACGAACCCATTGAGCCAAAAATGAGCTTCGTCACTGAAGATGATTTTGCGATGAAATTCATCATCTTGGCGCATCTTCTCCAGAACCCAATCGGAGAACGTACGTCACTTCAAATGGTCCATCGGCTTCAATTCTTGAGTCAGGTTGATCTTGTGTCGGTGTAAACCAAGATCCTTACGCAATATACGCCATAATGTGGTCTGAGCGATGCCCAATTCTTGAGAACGCCGTGGAATTGACTGATTTGGATCGTTTGCTACGAACGTCTGAACGGCAGCGATATTTTCGACACTTCGACCAACCCGTTGTCTCACTGACACGGCATCATCACACAACTAATATGTAGACTCAAATTTTTGCACTGAACTTATTATTGTCTGTCTACTAGGGCGACAATTACGACCGAAAATTGGAGTTAACGCTCTTAAAGTTGCAGTCACCGACTCCGAATATCTGCAGAAAATTTTTATAATTTGCAGACGTTGCTCGTTAGTGTACTTTACCATGATGAAAATGTTGAGTTTACTGAATAAATTGACAGTGACAGTTTGATGATTAGTGAAAGAGTACGTTCACAAATTAAATTTAAAATTGTGAAGTCCTTATTGGAAAACCCTATACTTGTGGTTCTTACAAAAACGAAGTAAAGAAATCCTGCTCTCAAGCCCACTATTTTGCGAGAAAGCGTTATTTTTTAACCAAAAATTGGAAGCGGACTTCAAAGCCAGTCAAGGGTGGTTGCACAATTTTAAAAGTCGCCATGAAAAAAATGAGTGCTGCTGCCGCCGAAGTTGTAAGTGCATGTAAAATTAAATTCCAGAAAATGATTGAGGAAAATCGGTTAACATCAAGTCTACCACATAACGCAGATGAGACTAGCTCAAATTATAAAGCACTGCCAACCAAAACGCACGCATCTGTTTCTGAAGTATACGCTCCGGGATTCAAAATACAAGAGCAGCGTATAACTGCAATGGTTTGCGCTAACGCAAGTGGAAATCACCGATTGCTGTTGCTTCCCATTGGTACAGCAAGAAAGCCTCGTTGCTTCAAAGGTTTGCTTTTTAATTTTTTTTCCGTTCCATTTTCTTCCTTCAATAAAATTCTCCTTAATATTAAAAGGTGTATATATCAATGCTCTTCCAATTCATTATTACTCACAAAAGAATGCATGGATGACTCAAGGCTTATTTACTGAATGGTTCCACAAAGTCTTCGTGCCATACGTGCAACAAAACTTGAAATCGAAAAATTTGCCACCGAAAGCGGTTGGCGTGTTGGACAACGCACTAAGCCATTCAGAAGATCAATTTAAAAGCGTTTAGGAAATGTCACTTTCCACTGTCACTTTTTACCACCCAACGCAACATCATTAATTCAGCCAATGGATCAGTCCGTGATTGTAACGTTCGAACGCCATTACAGAAAAAAGTTCATTCATTCCGAAGAAGAAATTTCCATTAAAGAATACTGTAAGACGTACAATCTCAAGCATGTGGTAGATAATGCATTTGATGCGTGTGCTGAGGTTTCAGCCGAAACATTGAAGCGATCGTGGAATAAGCAATGGCCCGCATTAAATGAAATTGAAATTCATTGGTGTTGAAAACAGTGACATAATGTGAAAACGATTATGGGTATCAAATTTTGACGGATGAAGGTATATATTATCAACTATATGTCTGAAGAAGATGCTACTAGAACTGAAACTGACATCGAGGACGATGGTTTGCTGATTTGCGCAAACAAGCAGTACAAGCATCTTGTTGTTTACAATAGTTAATCGAAAGGTACGAACAACAAGAAGAAGCCAGTAAGGTTGACACGGTACTTTTAAGACGCTTTAATTTACAACGAAGAAAGCCGAAACGATTGTAGTAAAACAAAAAAAGACAAACAATATATCGTTTTATTAAAAAAAATTATTCAAATAAGTTATTGTAGGTATGTTTTGAAGAAAAATGCATTATTAGTATATAACTTCTTCTCAAATGCAGGAATTTTTTCTAACAGTAGCGGTTAGCTGTTGTCAGCTGTTGGGAGCGCTATGTCATCATCATCATTTTGCGGGTCAGAAGGTTCATCACAAAATTGAATAGCAGTGGGCTCAAAACTGAGCCTAGATGGACATCCAACTGGACTTCAAATACTTCGGTAAAAATACATGCTCGTTTAAGGTGGTTTGTTACTGGTGTTTGATATTACGCACGAAATTTATGAGGTGTTTTGAATGACTGCCGTACCAGCTTCCTCGGTACTCAATCAAAAGTTTTCTCAAGGTCGATGAAAACGCTATACAAATTTGTCTCAATAACGGTTCGCAAAATATGTATAGCATGGAATTTGATCACTGACGAAGCCAAGTTTTCGATTACTAAAGCGATCTGCCTGATGCGAACAGTTAGGACCATCTCCCAAATTTTGAGACAATGCGACGTGAGTTTAATCCTGCTGTAGTTTGCACAGCATCTTACATCATATGATTTTAATAAAAAGTGAGGTTTACTACTTCGTCTCCTAATTTGTAGAACACATCTGATGGAATCTGATCTAAACCAGCTGTTTTATTTTTTTTTTCATTTTGCGAGCCACCGCCCTCACTTCGTCTTCTGTGAAGTCGTAGATTGGATCCTCAATCGGTTTAAGTGTGATCGTTCTGTCGGGATGGAACTTTATGTTTGAGAGCTCATCGTAATATTCAAACCATCTCTTTTTAATTTCATCTCTAGTCAGAATTTTATCATTTGCATCTTTAATGTATTTGACGTATGTAACCCGTTATTTTTGGCGTCGAGTTTTAGACAGCTTGAAAATGTCTTTAGCACCTTTTTTGGTGCTTAGTTTCTCGTAAAACTCATTTGTGGCCAGCTCTTTTGCTTTAGAATCTGGTTGTTTGGTCTCCCTTTTAGCTGTTTAATAACGTTGTAGGCAACCAGATCTGAAGTAGCCCAGATCTATCCGACAACACAACGCTAGTTTTTAGGTGAGATAGAGCTTTCTGCAACAAGAAGGCTCTGCTGTGAGGTAAGTTCTTCTTCGGGAGTGACCTTGTAGTCTTTGAAGTGTTTAATTTCGTCAAGTTCGCAGGGAAGGTGGTCGATTTTCGTTGATCAACCAGCTGATATATATGTGATAAGATGTTCCTCTTACTTAGAAGCTTATAACAATGGCTAAACCAAAAACCAGAGCAAATTTCAGAATTTTTTGTATTTTGGGTGTTCCTGAAACCGAACTCATCCCTCTTTGCTCAGAGGGATGCTTAAAAGTAGATCATCGATATCCTCCCAGAATACAAGTTCTATGTAGATGTCGCAATCTTCTTGTGGGGCTTTTAATAGTATGAGATGTGAACCACTATCGGTGGCTAGTTTAATTGCCATCAGTCTGTCAGAAATTTTGCTAAGGCTTACTGGTCTTCCTTGAAGATTGTCGCCAATTATATGTAATTCCCACTCCATTTGAGTGATGTAACTCCGTTATAAAATAGTTTATTTCCCAAGCGTATTTCTTTTGCCTTCTTTCCTTTTCATTTGGTTTCCCAAATTCGACATTAATTCGACGTTTTGTCAGTGTTTCTGCCAACTCTAAGCTTCGTTCTGTTAGCATGCCAATATTCCAGGTTGTAATACGTAGCTTACTATTATATTATTTTGTTTTCATTTTGAAATCGCATTTATTGAACTGTTGCCATCACTTGAGGGGATGGCCTAGCACTTATCGCTTTTCTTTTGTTTTTACTTTTCATAATTGTACAAGAAGGCTTTTGTTTTTGAGTAATGGTTTCACAATGTTTCGGTTGCCACCTGACGTACATGTCAGTAGCCTCACCTTACTGAGGTTAAAGATGCCGCCGTTGACTCTTCATATATATACTCGACTTTTGAAATTTCGCGGACGACGTACATTCCGTACAAATTGAATCAAGTGCTGTAAAACCCTTAAAATGTTGACAGTGGCATACGGTGAGTCTGATCCAAGTAAAAAAAAAAATGTTTACAAGTGATACAAACTCTTCCAAGATGGCCGAGAAGATGTCAATGACGAAACTCGCTTTGGACGCCCCAGCACATCAACAAAATTGTTTTGAAAAATTGTCAAATTATCATAAGAGAAGTTGCTAAGGATGTTGGCATATCGATCGGCCCGTGTCATGAAATTTTTCGGATGTTTTGAGCATAAGACAAGTGTCATTCAAGTTTGTTCCGAGATTCGCAACGATTAAGTAAATAAAAACGGCATCGCTGGAAAAGCTCAAGGCTATACCAAAAAGTGCTTAGGAGAAATGCTTCAAGGATTGGAAAAAGCGTTGACATAAGTGCATTATATCTGAGGGGGATTACTTTGAAGGGGACAACATTAATATTGATAAATAAATAAATATGTATTTTATTAAAATATAAAGTCACCTTACTTTTTGAACATACTTCGTACAATGATTTTGTTAATATTATGTAAATTTCCTGTAGTAAAGTAACAAAAGCGAAATCATTGTAGTAAAATGTAAAAAAAAAATGTATATTTTTACTGAAATCAAAGATAGATAAACTATAAGCAAGCTTGATATGCACCCGAACAGATATGAATATTCTACTCCACTTCGGGTGTATAACAAATTTTTTGCAAAATTCAACTTTATTTATTTGTTGGCTTCGAGGGCGATACACTGATTGAAAAGATTTTTCAATCTTTCGATACCAGTTTTGTAGTACGATTTCGGTTTAGCCTCAAAATAGGCCTCTTTTTCGGCGATTACTTCTTCATCAGTCTTAAATCTCTTTCCGGCGAGCATTCTTTTGAGGTCTGAGAACAGGAAATAGTCGCTGGGTACTAAATCTGGAGCATACGGTGGGTGGGGAAGCAATTTGTAGCCGAATTCATTCAATTTTGCCATCATTTTCATCGACTTGTGACACGGTGCATTGTCTTGATGAAACAGCACTTTCTTTTTCTTAAAATGCGGCCGTTTTTCTGCGATTTCGTCCTTCAAACGCTCCAACAACGCAATGTAATAGTCGCTGTTGATAGTCTGCCCCTCTATCTGGAGATAGTCGATGAAAATTATTCCATGTGTATCCCAAAATACGGATGCCATAACCTTGCCAGCCGACTGTTGAGTTTTTGGTCATTTTGGACGAGGTTCGTCGCCTGCTCGCAACTCAACTGACTGCCGACTTGACTCTGGTGTGAAGTGATGGAGCCAAGTTTCATCCATTGTCACATACCGACGCAACAATTCGGCTTTACTGCGGTTTAACAGCTTTAAACACTCTTCTGTATCATCAAGACTTTGAACAGAGCTTTCGCATGTCCAAATATTCGTGTATTCGTGTATTCAGCTGTCTCGATCAACTTCACTTTACGTTTAGTCGTAATCATTTTGTGGACTTTTTTGATGTTTTCATTTGAAACAGCCTCTTTTGGACGTCCACTGCGTGCATCATCTTCCGTGCTTGTATGACCACTTTTAAATTTTTCAATCCACTTGCGAATGGTTCGTTCGGCTGGTGCAGAGTCCGGGTAATACTTATCAAGCCATTTCTTTGCAACGGCTGCATTTTTTCCCATCAAAAAGCGATGATAAATCAACACACGAAATTGCTTTGAATCCATTTTTTTCACAATAACAAAAGTTGCTTCACTCACAACACTATATCTCGAGAAGTAATCGTCCGACAGCTGTCAAATTTATACACGTATATTTTTAAAGGTTGGTACTAACTGAAAATGGTATGGATCTAATTCAAGTGGTGCCCTCTCTTAGAAACGGCACGTATTAAGCCCTTGTATTAAATGCCTTAAGGGCCAGATCAAATAGAGTAAAGATTTCTTTTCAGCGTTCAAGGAAACAGAATATTTTGCAGCATTTTGGGTGACATCAAATTGAAAGCTTTAGTCACAGATACACATACAGCCACTTAAAACGGACAGTTTTTTTTCAACGATGCAGCCGCCTACACGGATGGTTGAGGATTCAAATTTTGCTTTAACGACAGAAGACCACATTGTGTTTTGAAAGTATTCAGTTCTATTCTGTTCTTATTTCCCCAATTTATAATGTTACTAATATCTTTATTCAAAGTGTTTAACAAACGCTGCCGTTCTTGTTATACAACTAAAGGGTGAACGCATGAGTCAAACCATACTTCTTCAGTTTAAGGGAAATTTTTTAATTTGAATACCGTAAAGTACTCTTCCTACTACACGAGTACAAAAAATTAATTAGTCTCATATGAGGTTCGAACCGCTATATTGTAAACGAAGACAGCGCGGAACATGGAAGCATCAAGCCGATTGTGAAGTGTATGACAATATGCTGCTGCATGGCAGCGTGAAAGAATTTCTAACGTTCTTGACGGACGATCAACAACTTTTGAAAGTCTGTAATATTTTTTGCCTCAAATCTAGGTCATATTGAAACTCATCAAGTCTAACAAGAGCGATGGAATCGTTTTTGATACGTTTGAGTGCGTTTTTCGGGTTTTATTATTATTATTTTATTATTATAATAATTATTATTATTATTATCAAGGGAACGATACAAATGCCCATGTGGCGCGTTTTTGTCAACAGCACGCAGAGCACTGAGTTCCCATGTGGTCCCGATGCTTTCAGTGTGGCGAGGCCGTTGAGGCCGTTGAGGTTGAAGGCCGTTGGATTGAAATTTACAGACCAAAAATCGATTCTCTGTTTCTGGTAACCTCTTTACAGCTTTAGTAGTACCACGTATCATTGGTTTGATATTCTGCCTCCAGTATGAAATATTTTCAAGTGAAAAAGGTTAAGGAACGTAAATCGATAAGAATCCTCATTGACGGAAATACTGATCGGTAACTATTAAGACAATTTTTGCAGATACTGGTAGCAAACGGACTGTAATTCTTAGTTCTGCTTGACATGGTAATACAAGTTTCCAGAAACTTAAAAAAGTTATACGACATAAATTTGAATGTTTGGAAATAGCGAGCTGCTAGTTGACTGAAAAAAGGACGTATAAAAAGGCAATTGGAAAATATCCGGCCATCAGCTGATCTTAATCTAATAAAGATCTTAATTTAATAAAAATTTTATACTCAAAAGTTGTTCATTTAATAAATAAATTTTAATAATTTAATTTCATGTTTTTTTTAATTTAAATATTTAATATTAATTTTTTTATGAGCTTGATTAATTTTCGTAGCAGTCGTAATTTTAGTATAGCAAGACGCGTAATCACATAAATGGTGCGCATGTCTAGTAAATATGATGGATGGAGACTTGCACTTTGCAAGTTTTATTAAGCCGAGATGAAACTGAAAATCTTTTATATTTAAGAAATGTTTTCGTAAATTAGAAAGATTCTCTCGATTAGTGAAACCATCTTAGGATTATGTCGCATTTTTCAGAATCTCAGTTAGTAAGACCGAAAGGGTTTGGCAAATACATAGCTCCTACGTTTCCGCATTTACAAAACATGACATTTAGTATATAAGATTTTTACTTTGCGCTGATGGTTTATCGCTCCGCAAGTTGTTGCCTTTTTGTGTTTGCTTAATTGATCAACAGTAAATCGGCCATCCGAGGTCGTTGGCACAGCAAACGATTTATTTGGTAAAAGCACACAACGATCTCAATAGTTACATCCGATTCTTATAGAAAACATAAGAGTACTTACGAGCATGTAAATTAGAAGCCAACTACGAGTACTCTGAGTGGTGGGGTTAAAGCAAAGAGTATTGGTATAAACATGTATATTCCAATTCCGACGAAAAAAGATGTCCCTTCTTGCCAACTTACATTTCAATCGAATGAGGAGAGAGATACATTCGAGTATTCGTAAGTTTGATGTAATAGCTCATCCTCATCGGTTCATGCAATAAAATTCATTCGGTGATCCTTGTGCGATTCTGAAAAGGTTTTGGAGTCAATCCTACCATAGCTCTGGCGCAATTAATAATATTGTTCTCATCTTGTATTTTGAAAAAAAAAAAAAAAAATATTCGAGCAATATTTTTACGATGTTTATCCTCGTAAAGAAATCAATAAACAGTCTTATGGAATTTTGAAATTTCTGGAAAAAAAATATATATTTTCGTAAACAAATAATTTTTTATTAAAATATATAATAATTTTACAATTTTGTACAAAATAAGTAAATAATTTAATAAATAAATAAAGCATCTTTCAATCGTCTTGTCTCAACTTTTTCGAGCTATTTTTTAAATTGCTTCGTTAACCCTAGTGCTTAAAAATTAAAAAATAAATAAATTGTCCCTACCCTAGAAAATAACAAAAAATTCTAACAGCTTTTCGTTCTACGTGCATTTTCTGGGAAATGTGCACATTGATGTCATTGGACAAAATAGTAGGCCTTCTGAACACGTCATTTTATGACCCTTCATGACACCTTGCGCATTCTTGTAGCAAACAAAATAATTGTAAATAGAAGTTTGATCGGCGACTTTGTCACCCTCCTTGCAATAATATTTTCTCTTTTTCGTTACGATTGGTGTGTTATAAGTTTGCGGCCTTTGCTGAATCGTCGATGACATCTGCAATGGATTGTTATTACTGGAACTTCCTTTATTCGCTGAGAGCGTGGAAGTCGAATCAATTACATTTTGAAGCATATTTGACAGATATTCTGAAGAGTACTGTTGCGGTAATGCTGATGCTGTAGGTTGTTTGAGTTTGCTACCTTCATTTTCAACCCTATTGGCATCCCCTAAACGTAGTCGCAGTGCTAAGTTTTGAGCTTGTAATGCTTGATTACGGATTCTTTCGGCATCTTGAAGAGCTTTAAGAGCTTCCATTTGTATACGACGATTTTCAGAAACGGTAAAACGGCTAATCACCGCACTCGGATGACAAATCGCGTAATATTGAGAGTCACAGATTCTAGTCTGAGGATTGAAGGCTGTGTATTGAGGACATGAGTACTGCATTGCTTTACGGTCTTCCTTACTACAAACGTAGTATTTGGTACAATCCGTAGTATTTGGCTGTCGAACTCCTGTTGGGCAGTTATAATCGACTGTTGGCGGCTCTAGAGGGATTGCCTGTGACAGTTTTGGATTTAAAAAGTCATATGTACTCGTTAATGAATTGCCGGCCAATGAGTTTAATTGGCTTTCATCGTTTTGAGACAACGTCGTGGGTAACCTGTTTCTACTCGGATCATTATTGCCAGCATTGGGATACAGCTGTGGCTTATTACCATTTAGTTGTTCTACATATTGTGCTAATTGGCTGGCAGTGATTCGTTTATTTGCATTATATCGATTGTAAGTCTCTGACTGAATAGCGGTGTTAATACCCGTGGAAATATTGTCAATTTCGACGTCAGATGTATCCGAATCGGTGGTTTCTTGTTCCATACTTTCCAATCTTTGGCTATTTGGTCGAATTTTCACTTTATTTATATCGATATGACTGGGAAAGAGTTGTAGAATGGACTCCTGATTGGGATAATAAGGGTTCTGATAAGGATTCTGATTGTATGATGGAAATCGTTGTTTCTGTGGCTTAAATATTGAAGTGTCAGGAGTATTTCGGTTATAGTTCGATTGGGTGTACGTAGGTCGTGATGGGATATTTGCATAATTTATTGTGGGATACCTTTCTACTTGGAATACATTATTTACGTTAGTTTCATCCAGATGAGGACTAGGCGTATAATAGTCGAAAAGTGTGGATCCTGAATCACTTATGTATGGCCTAGAGGTGGTTGTTGGCAAATAGTCCTTATTGTATAGATAATTATTGTAGGCATTATACTGCTGTTGTTGGTAATTTTTATAATTTTGATAGCCTGCATTTGGCCGTATTGTTACAAGTTGATTATTTTCGTAGCGATTTTTTAGATTATGATCCTGTGCATTGGATAAGTCTCCATCGGTATTTGTAAAAAGTGGATAAGCACTCAGTTTCTGACCATAGCTATCCACTTGCTCAGTATGTTGTTTGTCATCAGAAGAGGAAGAAACATGCATAGGAATAACATTATTATGAATAATTGTTGTTGCGGACTTTTCAGGTTTCTCCTGGGGCACATGGTATGTTGAAGAGGCTTTATCGTACTTTTTATCCTCGTAACCATCGTGGTGATTGAAAATGCTGTTAGCATATTGGGGAACAGGTGGTGGAAGAAAGATTGGTTGTACTAGCGGTGGGTAGTATGCTGAATTGGGAAACACTTGTCGCACATTCTGATTCTCAATCATTTGTTTCGATAATTCAAGTACAGTCTTTAGGGTGTCTTCAGAGATTTTCGGGTCATATCGATGATCGTGTAATGAATCTTCGGGTTGGTTTCCAAGCGTGAAAAGAACTGATCCTTCGGGTTTATTTACAACTATTTGTGAGTTTGAATATCCATCGGTTGGCTTAATATTAGTAAATCCATTTGGTAACTGATTCGTTAGAACGACTTTTGTTTCAGGATCCAATTGTGTTGTAGTTGGGGTTGATGATTGTTCTTCGGATGTAAGATTTTGTTGATTGATTTTTAAATCACTTTCTTCTTGCACTGGGTTTAGTGAATCTAATTGAGATTTAATATTGTAATGCGCCAAAAATGCATTCAATTGATCAGGTCGTAAGTCTGATGACGCGGAAACCTTACTTTGATATGTTTGTTTAAGGCCATCAATCAGCTGGGTCAAGCGCTGCAAATGTGCTGTTAATTTTGGATCAATTTTTGATGGTTCTTGTTTTTCAGAAATCTCGATATCCTCATTAGTTGTTTTACTCTCTGAGGGATCAGGATCTAATATAATATAATCAGCACCACCCGCTCCATCCCCACTAGACTCAAACTCATGATCACTCAAATTAATTTCGCTTTCAATCGCAATATAGTCCACACCCTTGGTGTCGGCGTCAGAATTGTTTTCACTTTCACTTTTTTTATCACTATCTTGTTTTGTTTTAGAGTCCTTAGGGGTATCCAAGAAACCACTCAATCCATCAGCATCTACACCATACACTACATTATCATCACCAAAATCACTTTTTTTATTCGAATCACCCAAACTGCACTCCCAATCGTCTCCGGGAAGAACACACATTTGAAGACTTGGCTCATAAATAAGACCCTGCTCGCATTTCTCCGGAACCCAGACATGACTCTTTGATTGCAGCAACATACATTTGTAATAAGCATCACAACGGCTTTTATGAGCACGAGTCTTCTCAGGACAAGGTTTACCTAGAATTGTATTCAATAAAAATATAAAAGTTGTATAAAAAATATGTGTATTTATGAGAAAACAAACACCTTCTGAAAAGTAAAATAATCCAGAGATCAGTATTAAACCCAAGAGCCGTATTGATTTCATAGTAGATTTTATGTGTGGAATTATATCCTTGAAATGGGCAAGTCCACCCCACTTGCGGAGTATCTATATTACACTCTTTCGGAAGTCAACTTATGAATAATTTCAACTGTCCAGAACAAAAAGAAGAAATCGTAAAAAACTAAGGTAGAATACTATGCTATGCGCTTGGTCGTGCACTTCTTCCGTTTGTTTGACTTGTCACTCTCGTAGTTATCACAATCTATGTGTTGTTGAAGAACTTGTGCCTGAAGCACGGTGTCGTGCTAAATAGCGCTTCAATTTCGTCGCGCCATCATCACGATGACGATATCGTGGCTGTATATAGTGACAGAATCTTCGGACTTAAACTCGTCGAATATTCGTATGTTTAACAACATTGTGTGATCTTATTTATAACTTGTGAAAATTTTACACTAATTGGTTAAACAGCTTTTGACCCAAAGGAAAAGTATTCGTGGATGTATAGGTTAACGTGTTGCTCGTATGTGGTTGTAAAGGTTTATCAGTTTTTAAGCTTTTACATTTTTTATGAGAGAATAAAATGTAAATTAAGTGCTCATGCAGGCGGAAGAGTAGTATCTGAAGAACATTTAGAAAATAGAATTTCACTTTTCCTTTTATGCAATTGAATTTGAACTTCAAATTATTTTTGACAGATAAATAAGATGTCATCATCACAACTACAGCAAGTACTTGGGCTTAAACAACAAACGAAAGTGGAAATACTTATAAGTAATGGGATGCGAAATTAAGATGTACGAGTATGTGTGACCGCACGTTTTTGAAATATAAAAGAAGCTTCAAAGCTCTAACTAGCTGCGACCCTTTACAGATAGTGTCTGACAAAAATTTGGAAAAAAAAAAAAAAAACGAGTAAATATCTAGAGCAACTGGTTGATGTAAACCAGGGTGTAGCACGTCATGCATTCGTTTTCGTGTTTCTCTTATTTATTGCGCAAACGGCATGGACTTTTAGTATTTTGTCAGATTAGAGCAGCGAAAGTGGCGAGTGGAGGGAAAAAATACTACTCACTTTAAGTTCACATTTATCTGTAGTCCGCAGAACCGTTTATGCCCAGCAAATATGAGTAGATTATTGCTCGTGAAGTAATAACTTTGATTTATTTATTTTCATGAATACAATAGAATATTACTTGACATCAAAATTGTGTATTAAAATGTTCGGTAAATATTGTTCAAAACATTTCTCTCATTTGCATAATTTGTTTTTTATTGAAACCAATACCAACAGTAGTGTGCAAAACATTTGCAATTTTTTTTTTTCAAATACGATAACATCCTTTATTAATTGCTCTAAAGAAAGAATTCTAATAAAATTTTCAATCAAAAGTATTACTTACTGTTTAATACTTAACAGGAAACAAAAAAATTTAAAATATGTGCTCTTGATACTATAAAGAAACGAGTTTATTCATTTTAAGGCTGTGCAAAACATATGAAAGTTTTTTTTTTGTTCATCAATATTTGGTCCAAAAACCATTGTTTCTAATAACTTCTGCACACCTTTTCGGCATGGAAGCAGTAAAGGAAATAGTTCACTCACTGGGAATTTTTTTCCACTCATCCTTTAAAGCTTAATAAAAAGACCTTTTGCGAAGTAAACCGTTGCCCCTTTGTCCGCTGTTCCCCATAAGTTTTCGATTGGGTTTAAGTCGGGGGACTGTCGAAGCCAATCCAAAGCATTTACACCCCGAGCCCCTTAAAATTCTTTAACGAACTTTGAGGTGACAACTTCGGGTCGTTGGCTTGTTGAAACCTCCATAACAACGGCAACTCTTCCTCAGCGTATGGAAGCATGACTGTGTCTAAGAGGTCCTTATACATAAAGCGATCCATTATTCCAATTATTTGGTGTAAGGGACCACATACTTCAGCCGAGAAGCATCCCCAAACCATAACGGAACCGCCCCCATCCTTCAAAGTAGCTCTGATGTCTTCCCGATTTAACCGTGTACCTGGCTTTTGGCGAACGTAACCAATACCATCGGTAGATAAGATATTAAATTTGCTCTCATCGCTAAATAAAACGGTTCTCCACTGTGTCAGGGACCAAGTTGAATATTTATGCGCAAATTGAAGTCTAAATAACAAGAAATTAGAATCAGTTTTTTATCCATTAAAGAGACTACCTTTTTTGACGGTGTTTCAAGGTTAACAAAGGCTTGTTTACAGCTCGGTATGCCCTCAAATTGCTTTCTATTGTACGTCTACGAACTGTGCTTGCATCGACTGACAAGTTGAGGTCCTTAACGATTGCAGTTAAAAACCGGAAAGGGTCTTGCCGGATAATGTTGATAATTTTTCATCAGTTTGCATGTCTGTTTTTCGCGGACGACCACCAGAATGAAGCGTTTTTTTGTTGGAACAGTTGATTCTTGAATCTTAAATCGTTTAGCTATCTTTCTTTGCTTCGATCCGTTTTTAAAAGCCTCAACTATCAGCTCCTTTATTGAAAACTGAATAAAAAAACTTGCCTATGAACATAATTTATTTGATAAAGAACACTACCTGATCTGAATATCTTGGAAGTTAAAACAGAAATGAGAGAAAAATAAAAAACTTGCATATGTTTTGCACAGCTGCATATTTGGCAAGCTAACATTTTTCCCTGGAATAACTAAACTAACTGTACTTTTTTCTGTTTTTATTGCTGAGGCCTAAGAGTGTACTGTCAGTAACGGATTTATCATTAAATTTTTACATATTATCCTTCTTTGTATAGTTAATCAAACAAAACGTCAAGAGAAAAAAAATTGCAAATGTTTTGCACACTACTGTGTGATACTTCAATTTTTATCTGTCCGAACCGTGAACGATTTAACTTTTTTGGAAAGCAGTTTAAAACATTAAACGTGGTAGATATTATACTTTACAGCTACTTATTTTCATAAATAAAAAAGGAAAAAGATACTCGTTTGGTTTTATGCAAAGCATTATGAATTTGCACTTGTTAAATAGAAAATTTGGTATAACAAATTAAGTTTGTAATTATGATAGGTTACTACCTATGTACTTTGCTGCTGAAGTACCTACGAGGTTAAGTGAAGGTTTTTCTTATTCAAAAAATATTTTAACAAGTCAAGTATGTCAAACGACTCATCGTTTAAATTCTTTTAAATCAGCGATGATAAAAAAAACACTTTCTTCGAAATTCGGATTTATATGCTTCTTAATTCAATATATCTTTATCTATTACGCTTTGTATGCGTTAGTAATCATACCCAATGATATTTGCTACGTTATCTATGAGTTCACTCCATAAAAAAATAGAATCTTCAATTCTTATTTTTATTCCTTCTGTAAGAGAAAATATTGCACGCCTTCGATTGTGAATTTAGGAAATCTACTTACATACTTAAGCGGAGCAGGAGTCAAGGGTAAACTTGTTCCTTAAGCAACATGCTCCTATAGCCGATTATGTTATTTGCTACCTGTTTCCAACTAAACACGCCAAATCAGTCAAGGTTATCACCAGAGGTGGGGTATTGTTCTGCTGGTAAAGAGCTGCTGTCATCTAAAACGATGAATTTATCTTAGTCCATTTTGCTATACAGACCGTATGGTTCCATTCTCCGAACATCACTTGAAGTGCTTTTCTCTCAAAAGATCACGCGCGAACCCAACAAAATAGTTAATCTTCAAAATATCTCTAAGAAGGTGTCATTGTTTACATAAACTTAGGAATCTAGATACATATTTTCAAAAATGAATGTTTCCACTCAAAAAATAAACGTGCTTTTCATCAATACTTCAATACTCGGAAGAGGCAATAGCTGAAACCTTAAATAAATACGAACAAATAAGTTTTTTTTTTTTTTTTTTCATGAGAAGGTGAGAAATCTTCATAGACACTATAGGCCCGGAGCCTATAGTAGTGTGAGATTCTTACTAAAAAACACCTCCCTTATGCAAACCACGACTGAGTCCACACTCATCAAGCAGTTCTTCTATCGCATTTTATTTTGTTTTTATAAGATATCCTGCAGGCAATTTTCCATTGAAAATTCCTGTGTACCTTAGAAAAATTACGCGCTACTAATCACCACGCTAGATCGAGAGGCTTAGTCCTTTTCAGACGGCGCAATAAATTTGACTCGTCGAGGATCTGTTGAACAGAAACATTCATAAGACCTTGTAATCGATTATTATGTTTTCGCGCAAACATTTTAATTACGTTCTGAACGTTTTCGACTCTTAAGTCTCTGTGGATATCATCGTTTCTAATGTACCACGGCGCATTAACAATACCTCGAAGAACTTTGTTTTGGAATGTCTGTAATACATTAATGTTACTATTTTTAGTACAACCCCAAAGTTGTACACCATATGTCCAGATCGGTTTTAGCACTTGCTTGTATAAAAGCAGTTTGTTCTCTAAGCTAAGCTTGGAATACTTTCCAATAAGCCAGTAAATATCTCTATATTTGATTTCAAGCTCTTGACGTTTTTTCTTGACGTGTGCTCTCCATTTTAGTTTAGCGTCGAGTGTCATACCAAGATATTTGGCCTCGTTCGCGTAAGGAATTCGTACTGCGTTAATAAACACCGGTGGATTCTCAATTTTCTTGAGAGTAAAGTTGACGTGGACAGCGCGATTCGTCAAGTCTTTGTCCAGTTGTTAATCCGTGTAAGGGCACGTTGCAACTTGGCAGTTGCTTCTTCGACTGTTTTAGCCGTTGCCAAAATGGCAGTGTCATTAGCAAATGTGGCTAGGACAGTGTCGTCCGTTTGCGGTATATCGCGGGTAAAAAGCAAATATAGCAGAGGGCCAAGTAGACTTCCTTGCGGCACCCTCGCCTTTATTGTCTTAAAAGTGGAATATTGGTTTCCGTGTCTCACACGTAAGAGTCGGTCTTCCAGATATGAACCTAAAATACAAGACAATTGCTTGGGTAGGGCTTGTCGGAGTTTATATTTTAGGCCTTCATGCCATACCTTATCAAAGGCTTGCGAAACGTTAAGGAATGCGCTTGAACAGACTAACTTACACTCGATTGCTCGTTCAATTACATCGGTTATTCGATGCACTTGGTGATGATCAGGCAAGAGGCAATTTGTGTCGGTAATTGGTTTAAGACGATTAAGAAGGATTCGCTCGAAGACTTTCGATGTAATCGTGAGAAGCGATATTGGTCTATATGACTTGACTTCAGTCAGCGGCCTACCGGGTTTCGGAACCATAATAACTTCGGCTACTTTCCACTGGTGTGGTACGTGCTCTAATCTAATGCTAGCATTTATAAGATAGAGCAGCTTTAGCGAACCTTTTTTCGGCAACGCTTTACGTATCTCTCAGGTTATTAAGTCATATCCCGGGGCTTTATTGGGCTTAAGCGTGTCTATAACTTGTCTAAGTTCCCTAAGTGTAGCTTAGGGAAAGTTTGTCGTCACGTCTAGCGTATGACATTCTCTGGAAGCACTTCCCCGTCGAATGGTTTAAACTTTTCTTCAAGATGGTCGGCGAAAACATTAGCTTTTTCCTTATCTTCTTTCGCCCAGTCATCTTGGTTTCTTCTTATTGACGCCACGTGTATTTGGGGCTTTCGAACACTTTTAACGGCTCTCCATATGGAGTAGTTGGTATCCTTTGTCGCTGTGAGTCTTTCAAGGTAGTTATTAATACCTTGATTATTGAAGTCCTTGATCGATTTTTTCAACAAGTTGCAGAGCCTATTGAAGGACGTTTTATCTTGTGGTGCTCGGGTTTCATGCCACTTTTTCCGCGTTCTTCGTTTCTTCCTTATCATTTCTCTGATTTCCGTTGGATATCTTATGCCGACTTTGGGAACTTTGTTTGATTCGCGGGGAGTGTTCTTAGAGGCCGCCTGCTGTATGACTTCAACAAAACGTTGAACTTCTTTTTCAAGTTGATACGGCGTTCTAAGTGCTACTTTCAACTCAGTATTGTCTACAACGTCTATTCGGAAATCTTCCCAGTGCGTTTTGCTGTTAGTTAATTTGGGTAATCTTTGTTTCTTAACTAAGAATTCGCACAGTGAGAGGATAACTGGAGAATGATCGGAGGAAAGTTCGAAGCTCTCTTCAACTTTAACGTAACTAGCGTTTACTCCTTTTCCGATAAAGAAGTCTATTAGATCGGGTGTTTTGGCGACATCCGAGGGCCAATATGTCAGCTTGCCTGTTGAGTAAAAATAGCAATCACATTCCATACCAGCCCTGTAAAAAGTTTTGTCTTTTTGAGAGATACATCTTGAGTCCCAAAGGGTGTGCTTCGCGTTAAAGTCGCCACCAATAATGAAGATTGGTCCAATTGGTCCATTCTTGTTTTTCTATTTTGCAGCGCGATTGGCAATAGATTGAGGATATATTAAAAGAGTAATTTTTATTTTTAGCGCGCACCACGGTCATTTGAAATTTATCAAGTTCAATTATTGCTTCGAAAGTATGTTTAATGCAGTCTCTTATGTATAGGGATGACCCGCCTCTTGCGTTTCACGATGGATGATGAGCGTGGTAGTCGCGATAACCTTTTAGTTCCACGCGCGATTCACTTGCCAGGTGAGTTTCAGAAATTAAACATATGTCAATTACTTTTTCCTGCATGAAAATATTTAGTTCATCAAGCCTTTTCTGTAGCCCGTTGGCATTCCACGCAAGTATATTGATCTTCTTTGCCATAATTAGTTACAGAAATTGGCTTCGCTTAAGAAGCCGTTCAATTATTATCTTATTTATTTTAGTCTGTCCTTCTAGTCTCTCGAGAATTACTGATAACACATTTAAGTGGTCAATAAGAAAAGCTAGTCGGGAGTTCGGAGTCACAAGAGGCACTTGTGATCGCATACATGACAGAGTTGTCGAAAAGCCCAGAAAAATGGGACCTGAGACAATCCTGAGTGCAGTTGAAGAACAAACCGTGACAAGCTGGCTGATAAATCTGGCGAAATGCGGATTTCCACAGAAACTGACGGACCTATTAAAAACGGTTCAAAAAATTATACAGGACGACAAAAGAAAAGCACCATTCAAAAATGGCCTAAAAGGTAAAAAGTGGTATTACAGTTTTCTTAAGCTCCATCCGGAACTGTCTCTTAGATCGACTGAGGAATTTTCAAAAGGACGAGCTATCATCAATAAGAAAGTGGTTCCGAGAGTTAAAGGAAAATTTTGAGGAAATAAGTGTAGTAGATATTTTGGAAGATTCATCCAGAATTTTTTATGACGATGAAACGTCTTTCTGTTTATCACGGTGTTATTTTGACTCCGAAGGGATGGAAAAACTTTATAATGTCAGTTGTTGAAACGACAAGGAGACAATCACTGTACTGATGCTTTTAAGTGCTGATGGGCAAATATTGCCACCTATGGTTGTATTTCTCTATGTGCGCCCTCCTCCAGCCGTGGTTAAAAGTATGTCAGATAAATGGGTACTAGAGAAATAAGTAGCGTTCAGAAACATTTTTCGAATACATAGCCAATAGTTTTTATGACTGGGTGAATTAACGAAATATCAAAAGGCCAGTATTATTACTGGTCAATGGTAACAAGTCACACTCAAATACCACACATATTACCCAACCAGCCGATGTTGGGGCCTCAAAACTGACTACAAAAACACTGTGCATAGATGGCAGACTATTCCAGGTAACGCAGGTAAAAGTGTTACCAAAGTAACCTTTTGTAAAATTTTGAAATTCGCGTTAGATGGATCGGATAAAACACAATCACAAATGCCTTTCGGAAGTTTGGGTATATACGCCCTTAATCCAAATGTCATTGATTATTCAAAATGTGTTCAGAATGTTCAGAAAAACACCAAAAAGAACAAATCTTAACGCTATCGGAGTCCATGAGTTTCTATGAAACAAAAAAAGTTTTGAATGTCATAAAAGATGAGCTACAACAAAGAAAAATTTATTTCGATATAGTTACGGATGTAATTGAAAAACTAGAGAAAACAACCTGCCTCCAACGAAACAATAACAGGAACGTACATTATAGATAAAATAGGAGAATTACAAAAATTGCTTTCAGAAGTTATTATTTCAATGCCAAATATCCAATATCCAGAAGTAATGAAGTACAGGAATCTACTTACAAAACGCAGAAGAAAGTTGGCTGTTGAATCGATTTTTGAAGATTTGAAGAAGGCAGAAGAAGTCCTGTTAACTCCGATTGGTAGGACCATTGCATATTGTAAGTACCTATTTTGAAACCGCTACTGAAACCACTACTGCTAATACCATTAGCAAATTTGGGTCCCAGTATACATAAGTGGTTGATACTCGACCGGTTAGACCACATCCAACACGTAGTGAAGAGACTATAGCAGCTGTAGCTGAGAGTGTACTCGAAGACCGTGACGAATGGCGTATTCGACAGCTTGGCGTATTTTACGTAAAGATCTCGGTCTAAAACCGTACAAAATTCAACTTGTGCAAGAATTGAAGCCAGGTGCTTGAATATTCTCATATTTGCTGTAAATAAGCTCTGGAAAAACTCAATAAAAATCCGATGTTTTATCGTGAAGTTTTGTTCAGTGATCAAGCCCATTTCTGGCTCAATGGATACGTTAATAAACAAAATTGTACCAAGAGCTACCTATTCATCCATTAAAAACAGCGGTATGGTGTGGTTTATGGACTGGTGGAATCATTGGTCCATATTTCTTCAAAAATGAGGCAAATCCGAATGTTACCATCAATGGTAACCGTTATCGCGCCATGTTAACGGACTATGTGCTTCCTGAAATTCACGCACATGGTCTCGGTGAGCTCTGGTTTCAACGAGACGGCGCTTCAAGCCATACAGCGCGTGAAACAATTGACTTGTTAAGAAATCATTTTGGTGAGCACTTAATTTCATGTTTTGCTATGGTAAATTGGCCGCTTAGATCGTACAATATCACACCTTTGGACTATTTTGTCTGAGGATATGTAAAGTCTCAGGTCTTCAGGAATAATCCAGCTAAAATTGATGCTTTGGAAGCTAATATCACTCGTGTTATTCGTGAGATACCAGCCGCTATGCTCGAACGAGTAGCCTAAAATTGGACCTTCCAAATGGACCACCTCAGACGTAGTCGTGGCTAATATTTACATAATGTTATTTTCAAAAAGTAAATGCCATGAATTGTTCTTTTAACTGATAGTAAAAATTTTAAGTTAGCTTTCAAACTTATGTATTTTATTTTACATTATAAATTAAACTTTACGATGAATCACCCTATATATATAAGCCCAAGCTAAAAAGTTGGTAGGTAGGTATGTAAGAGTGCCGGTTGGAAAAGACCAATCGACTTAGGACTATTGGTCCGTTGTGGTGCCACGTAGATCTGTGATCCTTTTACTCATGGAACCAATTTGAGCTTATGATGAAGCGCAATAGACTGTTTACGTCTATATCCTTTAGATCGTTTCAATCACGTAGAGCTCCGCTTATATGTACATAGACATCCTGTTCTTTGTAATCTGTTTAGTTTCTTGTAGTTGACTGCATTTTCTTAGGCCATCCACAAGACAACAACTCCGTAAGTAATTAGCGGCATTGTGATCGAGATGTACAGCCAGTGGGCTATGCGAGGTTGTTCCCAATTGCTTTTTTGCAAGAGAATAAAGCCACTGTAGCATTCTTGACTCTTCAATATAAGGTTTCCAGTTTAGTTTCCTGTCAAAAATGAGACAAAAATATTTTGCAGTAACACTAAACTGGTACCGTTTATTGAGGGAGGCTCTTTAATTAGAATTTTATATTTCCTGAAAAAGAGGACAAGATCAGTTTTATGGGGGCTTACTCCCAATCCACATCGATCCGCCTAACGGGTTAATCTAATAACATTTAGCTGAAGGAGTTCTTTGATGGTATTAAGATGCTTACCTGACACGGTTATAGCAACGCCATTCTCATAGGAAAACACCCTGCTACCTCGCGCTTCCAGGTATATCAGCAGTTCATTAGCCACTAGGTTCCAGATAAGGGAAAACAGGACACCACCTTGCGGCGAGTTACCTCTGCTAACACATCTTTTAGCATAAGTCCCACCCAGTTTGGAGGTAATTATCCTGTTATTAAGTATAAGACTAATCAACTCCTCAAGTGAGTCGTCTACCTGCAGATCTGAAAGAGCAGTCGTGATTGTGGATGTGTTAAAGTTATTACAAGCGCCCTTTATGTCCAGGAAATCAACCAATGATGGCTAGTCGGCGAATGCAGAGCTGGTCCCACCGAGTTTCCTTTACATTAGGCATGTTGAGCTGTATATGGATATCAATTAGTCGTTCTCGACTTTTCAGAAGGAAAGATGATAGACTTATAGGTCTCAGGTCCTTTGGAGCAACATGAGAGCATTTTCGGACTTTCTAAATGAAAACTACAGTGGAATGTGGATCAGTTCTACACAGCTCCTCATGATATTTTCAAGCGTTGGCAGAATAATATCTGAGGACCTTTGCAGCTCGGCAGGTATTGTATCGTCCGGATAAGCAAACTTGTATGGTTTGAAGCTATACAGCGCTCAAAGCAGCTTGTCTCTTATAATCAGACCATAAATTTTTGTTCACGGTTGCAGTAGTCCAGTGTAGGTTAGTACTGGCGGCGAATAAGCAGCTATCTGGAAAGTGGGTGTCCAGTAGCATGTTGAGTGATTCATCACTAGAGGCTGTCCAAAATCCATCGGTTTTTTTCAAACAACTAGGCATCATAGGATTTGAAGAAAGGATTTTTCTTAGCCGCGGTGCCTCATAGGTTTCTGTAACTAGGTGATCAAAAATATAGCGGCCTGTAGAATAATTCTAAGGTTCGCAAATCTAGCCAATTGTAGGTCCACATGTTACGTGTTTGTTTTGCCCGAATAATTTTTTTTTTTTTTTTTTGGATTTAACAAAGTAACTTTTAGAATGTTGATAGTACAGGTCACGATTTGCTGTACATATGTAAATAGATGTTCAAAAGATAAAGGTGGGACACTATTTCCAGTGCTTTAGGGCACAGCTGATTTACAGCTTAATAAACAGGCAAATCATGCAATTTGTATAAGGATACATAGATGCACTGTTTATTACAAGTTGGTCACTGCTACGCTATACATTAGTTTGGAGCAACGATCGATGCCTAAAGCCAGTAAATGATTTGAATTTTTAGCTAACATGCTTTTTTTTATGACTTTTTCTGCGTGTAAATAGTAGGAGCCAGGTTTTGCTCACGCAAACTCAAAGCTGCATGTTCAATTTTAAATTTCATTAATTATCTAGAATTGTTCGCAGAATTTTACGCATTCAGTAGAAACTATGTAGATGCATTTACTCGATCCTTAAAAGTGACTTCAAAGCATGATAAATAACTTTGTTGACAACTGAAGTAAAAATTAATAAAATCTCTATAATAAGATAAGATAAAACAGTAACTGTTCAGGTTACAGTATTTCGATTTCAATATTAGCCTTGATTTCGGCAAATTGGTTCTGTTAACCAGTTCAATTCAAATTAAAATTGATAAATCAAAGAACAAAAGGTGCCCGCATTAAGTTATAAACTTCTAGGAATGCAACAAAACACTCTTGTAACCTCAAGGATTCTTCAGTCGTGTGGACAGTTAATGCGCTAAATGGGAACATAACTTAGACACCCTCTGCCAAAACATAATTTTGAAGAAGAAGCTTACTATGCTTGGAACACGGTGGAAGCTACAGATGCTGAGAGCAAGTTTCTGAAATATTTTGGTTACGTCGAATTAACCTACCTAGAATCGATAAGTTTCAATTAACCATAAAAATGCCCCAGAGTTTACTATTTTTATAACCGCCAAAAAAAAGCAATAAGGTAAAGCCAGTGCAATCTGAGAGCTCTACCTTTGCTCTCAAAACTTAATTGAAGCAACATATGAAATACAACGGCTTGCAAGATCCTATAGTCATGTTCTCACGTTGGACCATGTCAGTCCCTTAGTATAGAGTGAATGAATCGTATACAAGAAGAAGTTATTCTAGATCTAGTGTTGAAGCTCTTATTCGACAGTTTAAGGTAAGGAAAAAAGATATACGAACTGGCACTATACTCATTCCCAAATAACCAGGAAAACGTACAAGGAAATAAATTTAAAACGCAAAATTTGCGTGAAAGAAGCTATTGGTTCTATAACTTCGTGCGGTTTGCTAAGAGATGGCGTAATTTATATTATTTCATTGTTATTATTCCATTGGAACATGCGTTGGAAAGCTACTGTCATTGTACGTCATTTCAGTATATATCATTCATTGGAAGCGTAAACAACAATAATTTTTTTTCCCCCTCTTCTTCATTACTGAAAACTGCTCCCGAAAGTCATCGTATTTTGGTGGAAGTTTGTGGTGAACATGCGCTAGCTGAGCGAACGTGCCAAACGTGGTTTGCACGATTTAAAAGTGATGATTTTAGCTTGGAAGACGATGAACGTCCTGGACAGCCAAAAAAAATTTGAAGATGAAGAACTGGAAGCATTACTCTATGAAGATTGTTGCCAAACACAAGAAGAGCTCGGCGAATCTTTGGGTGTTACTCAAGCAGCCATTCCAAAACGTTTAAAAGGAGCTGGATATATTCAAAAGCAAGGAAATTGGGTTCCACATGAACTCAAGCTTACTTTGAATAATACTATTGTACGTGTTTTTCTTAAATAAACGTTCAAATTTAAAAAAAAACCGCACGAATTAAATTACATACCCAATATATTTAACGAAACTTCAAACCTTTTTAAATCCAATCAAAACAATCGCCATACCTTGAATGAGGCTATATGGGAGATTTCAAACATAACTTGTGTATGTTAATTTTAATAACTTTTAATCTGAATTAAAACTGAATTAATTAATCTGGAAATAACTGCATAATAAACCTCCTAGTGTGCTCCAGCTATAGAGGCACATGCCTGCTCAATTTGGCTTATAAGATCTCCCTTTCCGTACTATGTAATCGCCAAACCTATTTGTCAACCAACTGACTGATCGTTAGAAACTTAATTTTAGGTCTTGAAAATTCGGTGTTGACTGAATATTTATATTAGATTGGATATTGGAAAAGACTCTCTAAATCCAAATTGCCATCCACTACTAATTTGGTGATTTTGAGGTTTCTTTTGACAGCATATATACGGGTTTAGCATACTTAATAAACTTGTCCGGCTCAGCAAGCTGCTGCATATATGATTTTATTGAGACATTTGATTTAAAAGAGACGACTTTTTCAACATCGTACCTAAGAGTGCCGCAAGCCAGCACCAGAGGAACAATTTATCATAAATGCGGACAGATGGAAAAGAGTAAGGTATTTACAAGAAGCGTAGAAGCCGAAATGGTGAAGACAGGTCTGATGGAAAACGGGAAAAAAACATGTTTCATGCTGTCCTTGTACCTTTGTGGTTACCTGAATTAGGTACATTTTGAAATTGTTAACTATCACAAATTGTCTACTATTAACAAAGAGACGTATCTTTTATAGTCAGCCATCCTTTATTATATGAACAGGGAGGCTGACTACTGGAAAACAAAGAGAATTTTTGAATTAATAGAAAATTAAATTTTCATTCATTTTAAATACCAGTTTAAAAAAAAAAAAATTAAAGTAGTCTTCAGTAGTCAGCATAAATAAACTAAACATAGATGGCAAACTTTCCAGATATTGAAAATCAAAATTGGTTTTCTTCTGATCGCCCCTATCTGTGAATACGTGTAAATTGTCAACAATGTCAAAATTTAAGAAGTGACGTGACCCATATAATGCTTTTGCCAACAGAGCATGTTCCAAAAAAATGTAAAAAAGAATTCATGATTATATTGGGTTATTAGATTAAACGGAAAGTACATACCTATATGTATTATAATTCAGTTGTTATATTAATTTTTCATAAAAAGTAATAGATAAGGATTAATGATTATTTTGATTGTTTTTATTTGTGAAAATATAACTTTGCATAAACCTTTTGCAAAATTGAATTTAAAATATTGGTAATAGCAACAAACAAAATAATAAACAAAGTAAAAAAAATATTGTGCTTTATAAGTCTATTTGGTACAACAGAGAATTGACTAATTCTTTTTTTAAAAAAATATGAGTGTGACTGGACACATTTAGCTCAGAATAGAGAAAAAATCTGAATTACACGGCAAATGGTAATTAACTTATATGAATTTCTAAATTTCAAAAAAATTACCTACGGTCAACGATTTTAATTTTAATGTAAACGCTAATCGTTTGAACGATTTTTTTTTCAAATATTTCCGAGAAAAGTCGATGTAAACAGAACGCTGTACCTTTCACAAAGATCTTGTTGTAATGCTAACATTTGGCGGGATTGTAGTGAATGTCAACGAAATCAAATTGGCCTAACGAAAGTACATAGTACGTAGATGAACACAACGATCTGAATATAAATTCCATAAATAAACTTAAGTGAAGCCGCGATCTTAACCCAATAGAACGTGTTTGGAATCATTTAGAAAAGATTTTACGAAAATATGTCATTACATCAAAGCCTTAGTTAAAAGCCTTATTTTCAGTGGAATAGTAAGAAATAACAAGTGAATATATGTAAAAGTTGACGCATTCCATGACAGACCGACTTAAAGAAGTTAAAATGTTTAAAGAGTACTCAACAAAATATTAGGTAAGTTCTTTTCTGCACAGTTAAGATACAAACTAAAGCTTTTTATTAAGGGTATCAACAATTTATCTTTGCTCATTTTGCATACATCGGAACGTTTTGATTTCTATTATATTTGTTTCTGAATGAAATAAATAAACATTGATTACTTGTAAAGAAACAGATATGTTGAAAACAATTATAAACTTAATTCCCTTCGACAAAACTTAATTAAGTTTGAATATCAAAAGTCTTGCTACCCATTGTATGTTGGCTATTCTCTTATTATTCTTTTTTTAACAAAAAAGCCATTACAATACCACTCCTTTTGTACCTAATAATATGTGAAAAGAAAACATTCTGGAAATTTTTGGAAAACCTTTAAATTCAATGAAAAATACAAATGTTTTCCTAAAAAACTAAAAATGATCAAAAATATTAATTTATTAGTTATTAGTATTATTGGGTCTATATTCAAACAAAAAAGTTTGAAGATGAAGAACTGGAAGCATTAATCTATGAAGATTGTTGCCAAACACAAGAAGAGCTCGCAGAATCTTTGGGTGTCACTCAAGCAGCCATTTCAAAACGTTTAAAAGCAGCTGGATATATTCAAAAGCAAGGAAATTGGGTTTCACAAGAACTCAAGCCGAGACACGTCGAAAGGCGGTTTTGCATGTCTGAAATGCTGCTGGAACGCCACAAAAGGAAGTCATTTTTGCTTTATCCATGTAAAATGGATCCATTACGATAACCCCAAGCGCAAAAAATCATATGTGAAACCCGGCCAACCAGCCAATTCAACGGCAATGCCGAATATCCATGGCGCGAAGGTAATGCTCTGTATTTGGTGGGATCAGATGGGTGTGCTGTATTATAAGCTGCTAAAACCGGGTGAAACCATCAATGGACAACGCTACCGAACACAATTAATCCGTTTGAAGAGAGCAGGAGCGGAAAAACGCCCGGAATATGCGACCAGACACGAGGCAATAATTTTCCATCATGACAACGCTCGGCCCCACGTTGCTATTCCGGTTAAGAACTATTTGGAAAACAGTGGATGGGAAATCTTACCCCACCCGCTTTATAGCCCAGACCTTGCCCCTTCTGACTACCATTTGTTCCGGTCGATGCAGAACGCCCTCACTGAAATACGGTTCACATCAGAGCAGAATAT
Organism: Volucella inanis; assembly: GCA_907269105.1. Lineage (NCBI taxonomy): Eukaryota > Metazoa > Arthropoda > Insecta > Diptera > Syrphidae > Volucella > Volucella inanis. The sequence goes on from OU026157.1 coordinate 79,286,792, forward strand.
CAAAAATTGGCTTGATTCATTCTTGGCTACCAAGCCGGCGCATTTCTTTTGGGATGGGATCCAAAAATTGCCAGAAGGATAGGAAAAAGTCATAGCTTCAGATGGGCAATACTTTGAATAATACTATTGTACATATTTATTCTTAAATAAACGTTCAAATTTTGAAAAAAAAACCGCACGAATTAAAATATATACCCAATATTTAATTAATTTTTTTACTTAACTAAAAGAACAATTGAATTTAAAATTTGCCCTTAATTAACAATTCTTTTCATTGATGTCCAAAGTCCAAAGTTTTTTTTACAAATCATTAATAATTCAAGCTTAAGTTTGATTTCAAAATTTATATCTTCAAATGAAACGTTCAAAATATGATTCTTAGGTCCTTTTTTTAATTTTATTCTGATACTATCCATTTTTACGCACTTAAAACAAAAAAAAGGTTTCTTTTTCATATATTCTATTATCTTTTTCACCACGTTGAAATATATATTCACCAGCTAAAATATTTTTCATTTTACTTTTGCTTTCATTATACATACTAAGTGCACATTATGTGAAATTTGCTGTCATTTTGGCCATTCTGACAGATTCTAGAAATGGAGAATGGATTACTAATTCACTTACGGAAGTTCCGGGTATGCAAATTTACTAGAGTTTGACATACAGTTTATTTATCTATGGTAGTTAGCCGGAGGGGCTGCGCCTAGGAGAATTATAAAAATAATGTCTTATAGGGTCAGCCCACCTCTTACTTATTTAACAAAAAACATTTTTAACATTTTAAGTTAAAAAACAAAATAAATAAAATGTCAGTAACATAATAATTATCATTAAATGAAAATACCTTCAGTATATTCGTAAATGTATCACTTTTTTTAAATTCCACTATTTTGTTTTTTTAAACCACTCGTATCCTGTCCTTATGAAAACTGTACGCAAGCTAATATTTTTTACGCGCCTGACTACTGGAGGAGGCTGGACTTAAGTGCCATCAGCCTATTAAAACCTACAACTATCGACCGTTCAGTTTCACTGCTGCAGATACTATATATGTATGTACTATGTAAATCTAGATTTCATTTACCCTTACAGCTAAAAATACAAGTTTTATACAATACTTACCCTAAAATCTAAACATTTATTATTATTAATATTAAGGGAACGATACAAATTACTGTGTAGGATCCGGGATTTAACGCCGGGGTACTATGCCCATGTGGCGCGTTTTGTCAACAGCACGCGGAGTACTGCTTGATTTCGGTGATCTTGTGGGAACCGATTTTAAGAACAGTTGATTTCAGTATAATACAAGTTACTAGACTTATAGGGGGTGATTATGCAAGACTAAAACAATCAGCAAAAGCTGTCGTCAGCTACGTACCTGCCCTTACTCGCAGTAAATGAGCCGTTCGGCTGTTCTAGAACATCCTTTATACTCTTAAACTGTATCATTTATATTTTCTTTAAATTTTAACTGATACTAACCATTTAAAGGAAGAGTTTATGTAACTTTGCTGCACTCAAAAAAATGTCCAAGTCTAATTTTGAGCTGTGTCGTATGCAAATATGTACTAAAAAAGTATTTTATTTCCTAATTCACTTTAAATTAAAGGATTTCATTTGCTTGCAAAAATTGATTCTAAACCATTTCTGCAAAATAAAGATTAATACCGTGTACTAAAAGTATATACTACCTTGATCAAAAAATTTTGGAATTTATTCAGAAAATTTAAAATACAGGTTTATTTATCTAAATCTATATTGTCCCCTTTAAAGTAATCCCCATCGACTGCAACACACTTATGCCAGCGCTTGATTCAATCTTTGAAACATTTTTTATATTCGGTTTTCGGGTTGTCCATCAGTGCTTCCTGCGATTTTTCTATTTCTTCCACCCGGCTGATGAAACGCGTTCCCAGTAGTGGTTTTTTAATTCGATTGAACAGAAAAAAGCCACAGGGAGCCAAATCAGATCAATTCGGTGGCTGTTGGATGGTATTTGTTGTATTGATGGCACAGTGCGAAGGTGCGTTATAATGGTGCAAAATCCACGAGTTTTCTGGCCACAATTCTGGTCTCTTTCGGCAAATTGTTTCACGCAAACGTCTCATTGTGCCCAAATAATAATCTTTGTTTACTGTCTGGCCTTCTTGCAAAAATTCATGATGCACTACACCTTTGTAATCCATTAGCATTGCCTTCTTTTTTAACTGAAAATGACGTGTTTTTTTTTTTTGTATTGGTTAATTTGGTGAACGCCTCGTCTCGTCTCCAGTAATGATCCTTTAGATGAACGTAGGATTGGATACAGCCTCGCAAATCATCTCTTTTGCGACGTCAAGACGGTCTCTTTTTTGCATGAAATTGAGGTCTTTTGGCACCAACTTTGCTACACAACGGACATCCAAATCAGTAACCAAAATGTCTTGGACGGATCCATAGGCAATGTTTAAGTCCTCCGCTATCTCTCTGATGGTTAATTTGCGGTTATTGACCAACATTTCTTTTACTTCATCAATGTTTTCGTCGGTTTTCGATGTCGATGGTCTGCCACTGGTAAACGACCGTTTTCTTTAGAGAATCGTTGTCGAAACACTTTTCCAACATTTCCAACGTTCGCGCACCATTAAATCCGTTTTTCACGCAAAATTTATTACATGTTCGTTGTTGCAAATTTAAGTCCATTTCCAAAATTTGTAAAAAAAATCGCCAACACACACCGAAATAGACGTACTCTTGACTACGTAACTTTTGCAAATGTCAAGCTATTATGCTAAGATTTAGAGGGAATGTCAACAACGAATGTACCAACTTAACAAAAAAAAAAAAAAAAAAAACTACCTCAAATCGAAACAATGGGAGCGCCGCATGGTGACGCAATCGGGAACGTTTTGATCTAGGTGTTATATATGTAAATTTTTACTTGATGTTCAGTTATTAGTTTTTATTATATATTACAAAATTGAACCGTTACGACTGAAGAAGTTTAGTATAAACGCAGTTGGAAAGTTATACGTACAAAATTAGAAAAAGAAAACATGAAAAGAAAGATCTACTGTCACTTTCTAAAAGTTATATGACACCTGTCATTTTAAAAACAAAGTCGTAGACATTTTATTTATTTATTTATTTGGTAAAGAAATCGAGCAATTGTGATGGTGTCAGTTAATGATCCGAATATCTCAGATCAATTGGACAATGAGGAAGTTCGAGAAATCCTCAAAACCGGTACAGACTTACGTCAATACTCCCGACAAATCGAAAAAGATTTCAAAGAAGTCGAAAATAAATCCATAGAAGACTACATTGCAGAAAGTGAAAACATTGCCAGCCTACATAATCAAATTGGAGAATGTGATGATATTCTGGAACGTATGGAATCTATGTTGCTAAACTTCCAAAATGTACTCAGCAACATCAGTTCAGAGATTACGACTTTGCAAAAGAAATCTGTTTCTATGTCGGTCCAGTTGACAAATAGGCAATCGGTAAAGGCCCAACTGTCCCAGTTCATTGAGGACATGGCAGTTCCGGAAGAAATGATTACCACGATTATGGAGACTCCAATTACAGAGAAAGAATTCATTCTCAAACTAAACACTTTAAATCACAAACTAAATCTAGTCAAGGAATTGAGTTTCAAGGAAAGCAAATCAGCTGCAGATGTTGTTGACGTACTTCACAAACTAAAAGTAAAGGCCATGGCAAAGATTCGCACATACCTGTTGGAACAAATTTACAAATTTCGTAAGCCCATGGCCAACTATCAAATACCTCAGAATGCTATGTTGAAACATAAGTTCTTCTTTGAGTTTATTTTATCCAATGAACGTCAAGTGGCACAAGAGATTTGTAATGAATATATCGATACAATGGGAAAAATCTACTACAGCTATTTCAAAGTGAGTCGGAAAAAAATATCGAAACAGTTTATTGTATGTGGTTTTTGTTTAATAGAGTTACTCAACTCGGTTAATGGCATTAAAATTTGAAGAATCTGTGACAAAAGACGATTTGATGGGTATTGAAGATAATGCGTCCAAGAGTTTGTTTTCCAAAGCCACCTGCCTGAAGCATAAAAGTACGATTTTCACGATTGGAAAACGTGGTGATATTCTAAATCAGCAGTTGGAAGCTCCAATTATAGTGCCCCACGCTCAGCTTAAGAATAGAGTATTTACTTGAGTTTGTAAATGTTGTATTCTGTTTACTGATTTCTTGTTCTCTTTCAGTATACATTTGAGGCTCTTTTCCGTTCAGAACAATACGCACTAGTTGATAATGCGTGTCGTGAATATCTGTTTGTTGTAGAATTTTTCATGGTACGCGGTGTGCAGGCGCAAGATCTTTTCAATCAAATATTGGGAAAAACTCTTACCTTCATGATTGTAAATATAATTTATAAAAGTTTTTATTTTGAGGTAGATAATGTTTTCTTTATTTTGTTTATTTTTTTTTCTAAGAAAAATCTTGAAACCAGCATACAAGATTGTTACGACAATATAGCAATGTTTCTGTGCATCCAGTTAATTTATCGCTATCAACTTATGTGCCATAAACGATGCGTACCGGGATTGGATAAGTAAGTTAGATTTATATTTTTTTTTTTTTTTGTTTATTAAAATGATAAGTAAAAGTTGCTACCTGGTGCGTTTCCAGATTTTAAATGATAATACAATTATTGATTTATTAAATTTTGAAAAATGAACTTTTGCTTGGTGTAGAACAAATGTTTTTTTAAACTCGAAAACAAAATTAAATCAAATTATCTTTAAGTTACAGTGTTTGTTTAAAGGGTTCAAAAGAAAGCTATTTTTTGATTGGGATCTTGAAATATTACAGGATTTTGCATTTTGCAGCCCTTCTGCTTTCTTTCGTATTTCTCGTCTTATTGTAAAGATAAATGATATTCTGTGACAAACTTAAGTTCTGAAACAAATAGCTCGATTTTCGAATGCTTTCATGACCGATAAGAATTGATTGCTGAATTTATTTGTACTACATAGTATTCCTTATCATGTGATGTATGCTGTAAACCAACTAACCTAAACCTTTTTGTATCAAAAGTGACGTAGACCAATTTTTTTGCCTCTATAATTCTATTGTCATTATATACCCACGCAACTCAAACTAGATTTGATCCTTTGCATCTGGTTTTATTAAGAGCGAATTTATTTTCTGATCTGTTATGCAAATTATTATCACATGACATACGAGGGATGTCTGATGAGTACTCGGATTGAAAGATAAATGCCGCTACTGAACCAAAATGAGTGTACCATCATTTGGTACAACCTTGGTGACAATCCGACGCTTAGTTTTGTTTTGACGCCCTTTTCAAAACATCGTGTTAGCGTTTTCAGCGACCATGGAAAAAGAGCAGTATTGCTCCGTGATCCGATTCTTGTTTTTGAGTGGCAAAACCTGCGAGGAAATCAAGCCCATTCTCGATGGTGAGTATGGGATCTATTTACCTTTCAGTATAAATGTTTATCACTGATTCGCAGAGTTTCGCCGTGGCCGTAAGTCTGTTTTAAATGAACCGCGCCCAGGGGGCCCAAAAACGGATACCACAGAGGAAATCGTGGACAAAATCCATAATCTCGTATTGGCGGACCGCCGAGTGTACCATAAATTCGCGAGTTGGCTGGGGTAGCAATCTTTACCCATATCCTGCACGAGATTTTAGACATGAGAAAGCTGTTCGCGCGATGGGTACCTCGTTTGCTCACATCCGAGAACAAGCGCAATCGTGAGACCACTTCCAAAACGTGCTTGGCCCTGTTTAATCTAAATCCGCAGAATTTTCTGCAACGTTTCGTGACCTTCGACGAGACATGGATTCATTGGTACACACCAGAAACCAAAGAACAATCGAAACCAGGCTTAGTTACTGCAACCTGCAAAAAGTCGAAATCATCACTCTTCGATATCTCTCTTTCATTCCTTCCTAAGTTTCTTTCACAAGCGTTGTATGCAGCCATTTTAAGCTGGAGCTTACCCAGTGATTTTGCCAGTGCAAAAGTGCACCTCTTCTGAAAAAAAAGGACCATGTGGGCCAATAAAAATGTTAAAATCTTTAGGAACTCGCGCTTTTCTTTCAAGACTGCAACAAAGAATAAGGAAGCATTCCTTTTTTTACGAATTTCTATAACTTCAAGAAAATGAAGTATTGCTGGTCGCATTGGAAACTCACGCGTTTAAGAGGACTGGCTCCTTTGAATTTTTTTTAAGTCTCCGCGTGATGGATTGGTCTTGTATGTAACACCGATAAATCTGTTCTCCCAGCTTAAGTTTTATATGTTGTTAGTCTTTTATTTTTCCAATCTTTGTTTAATTAACTCGTCATATCTTGAAGAATAAGTTTCTGCAAATGATTCGGATATAAACCTCCCGTTACAAACCAACGTGGGCCACGAACTCACTATAATTTTTCATTTCTTTTGATATTGAACTAATTCTTGTTTATTTTTTAGATATTGGGAGTCGATGCAAGCAGTCATTTGGCCCCGGTTTGAACATGTATTTCGATTAAACATAAAAAGCATTCGCGATTGTGATCCGACAAAATTCAACAAAGAAATGGGACCGCATTACGTAAGTAAAAACAGAAGAAGAAAACAGAAGACCAGATTAAAAAAAAAATCCATTTACTTCAGATAACACGACGATATGCTGAATTCTCTGCAGCTATTGTTGGAATATCCGAACATTTTCCCAATGAAGTTGTGAGCCTGCTCCTACTTGAACTACAAAACGAAGTTGAGTGTTTCATTCTTCGTATGGCCGCAATTTTTCTATCACGAAAAGACCAACTTATTTACTTGATCAACAACTATGACTTAGTATTAGGTGTTCTGATGGAACATACTCGAGATAATTCGAAAGAAGCTGAAGCGTTCCGGGAACAACTCAATGCAAGAAGTGCAGAATATGTTGAAGAAATCCTTGCACCTCATTTTGGTGGAATAATTCAATTCGTCAAAGAATGTGAACATTTCTTTGAAAAAGAACAAATGGATGAATTACGTAAGCAAGAAAGAAGAAGTCTTGCCTTGGTGGCCAGTTTTTCAGCAAATTGGAAAAAATCTCTTGAAGAACTAAATCGTGAAGTACTGCTCTCATTCCCGTCACTTCTTACCGGTTCTCAGTTGCTACAACTTGCACTAGCAAGCTTAGTTCAATATTACCATCGATTTCACAAGCTACTTACGCCAAACGCAAGAGCACAGCTAACAAATATTCATGTTGTAATGGTAGAAATAAAAAAATATAAAAGTAATTATTAATTTTAAATAGAAATTTATTTTATGTAAACTATTCCAAATACATGTAGATTTTAACTTAATATCTTTATGCTCAATGACGTTTTAATCTTCATCGGTAAGTAACATTTCAACGAGGTCGCCGTTTGAGCAACGCTCTCCATCCAGACGTTGAGGTGATTTCCAACGCAATAATGTTGGCAAGAACACCAAATGTGTTCGTGGATCTTTACGGAAGGGACAATTTAAATCTTTCCAACTGAAATAAAAAATATAATTGAAGGCATTAGAAATTAGGAATATAAAAAGTCTACAGTAAATTACAATGAAACGATGCCTGATAAAGCAAATGTATATCTTTTTCTCTTTTAGCGTATATTTGTTGTTATAAAGTAAAAAAGTTTTTTTTTTTGTTATTTTCTAAAAAAAAAAATGAATTTTTGTGAATGAAAATGTAAGAGACCTCCGCAGTACACTAGCCAACAGATTTGAATCGAACTATAATAATGAGACCATTAAGAATGCGAAATAGAGTTTTTAATTATAAAAATAATTTCGAGTCAACGCATTTGACATCAGCCACACACTGAGAAATGACAGTGAAACCAAAATGATAGTCAAACTAAACCGTCCCGAAACTTGAAATGCACTCTACTTTGCTTATGGTGAACAGTTTGATATTTCATATATGCATACATGTAAACGTCTGATCGGAATATGCGGTATTAGGATAATTAGATTCCGGAGAGAGAACCAATGGGAAAATCACTTTCAAGGAATTTCAAATTTAAGAAGCTCAAGGTTAATGTGGAAAGTTCATATCATGAGCTAGAAGGACTATGGTATGTCTTCACACAATTGAGTTAAGTTAGGAAAAAATCAATTTCCGGAGAAGAACGGAGGGTGAGACTCATCTACCATACACGGAAGACAGTGGTAACAAACATGCTATTAGCATCTAGTCATCGAAGATCTTTTTTAAGAACTTAATTTGGCTCACTGGTTATTTCGCCCCATGGGTGGCATCCAACACTTACACTTGGTGTATTTTGACTGGTTATCTTCTCAGCAACTATTCAGTTTAAAGATTTAAGCTGACTGAAAAAAATTAGTCTTTCGGGCCCGGCGAAGCCCGAAGCCAATACACTACCACCTGAGCCACGGCCACCATGGTTTATAAACCAAAACATTTCACAACCCATTACTGCACCCGAAAAGGTACACCTAAATGGTAAATATGCTCATGTTCTGCCATGTGAATAACCTGCTTAGAGCCGCACTCAAAATAATACTAAGCTGAGCGGTGCGGTAAGGTCTAAGAAGTTATTTGCTTTCGATGAAGCTATTTATAGCTGGTTGGGTGCTGTAGAAATAGCGTAGGCACTGAGACGGACGAAAGTATTGTTGACAACATTTGCAAACGAAACAAGTACAATGAACTTCGGTACTGCACGTGGAATATTAGGTACATTAATAGACCACGTGCAGCAGAATGACTAGCGGAGGCTTTAAACTGCTGCAAATTATTACCATCCAAGAAATGCTATCGGCTGGGCTCTAGAAAAAGAGGATGAAAAACTGCGATATTTATTATTATTATTATGCGATTGTTATTAACGGCAAAAGCAGCGCCTATTGGAATGTGTATTTGTTGTTAGAGGCAGACTTAGGACGGCTACAATCGGAAGAGATCGCCAAAACCTTTTCCGATCGAGTTTCCCTTAATCTGTTAAGGGATTGCCAAAAATCCATCAGAGCTGCCGCTTCCGATGTGCTGAGTTTCACTCGGCCAGCACAACGAAAGTCCTGGTTTGACAACGGGTGCCACCAAACATGCAGCTTCGCAAGAGGCATACAAAGTGGCACAAACTGGGGCAAGATGGCCTAATTGTTGGCAATAAATCAAAAAATTAAGTTGCTCGTATGGGTTCGTTAAATTTTTTTATTAATAGCCAAACACCTCACTGTCAATAATGCAACAGTTCTAAGCCGTTATCAGTAACACATTTAGCAAAAAATGGATTGGCGCGAGCCGTTTTGTTCACTGATAGCAAGAGTTTGTTACGAAGCAGTTCAGAAGTGTTTTTTGGTTGCAGCAATAGGTAAGGAGTGATTCATCGTGAGGTTTGATTTGCAATAGGCTTTTTTGACAGATCACGCGTGATTTCTATCAAACTGCTTTGTCATTTTTGTTCAGTATTGTTTGGCAAGTCATCATAGAAAGACTTACACCACAACAGCGTCTCAAAATTGTTCAGCTGTATTACGAAAATCAGCGTTCTATTGCCAATACCATTCGCAAATTTGAGTCCCAATTTACATTAGTGGATGATACTCCACCTGTTAGACCACATCCAGAACGTAGTGAAGAGACTATAGCAGCTGTAGCTGAGAGTAAACGCGAAGACCGTGACGAATCGATTCGTTGCCATTCTCAGCAGCCTGCCTTGGCGTATTCGACAACTTGGCGTATTTTACGTGAAGATCTCGGTCTAAAAGCCTACAAAATTCAACTTGTGCAAGAATTGAAGCTAGAAGACTTGAATTTGCGTCATACTTGCAGTGAATGGGCTCTGGAAAAACTAAATGAAAATCCGATGTTTTATCGTGAAATTTTGTTCAGTGATGAAGCCCATTTCTGGCTCAAAGGCTACGTTAATAAACAAAATTGCCGTATTTGGGCTGATGAGCAACCCGAAGAGTAACAAGAGCTACCATTACATCCATTAAAAACAACGGTATGTTGTGGTTTATGGGCTGATGGAATCATTGTTCCATATTTCTTCAAAAATAAGGCAAATCCGAATGTTACCGTCAATGGTAACCGTTATAACACCATGTTAACGGACTATGTGCTTCCTGAAATTCAAGCACATGGTCTCGGTGAGCTCTGGTTTCAACAACACGGCGCTAAGAGCCATATAGCACGTAAAACAATGGACTTGTTGAGAAATCATTTTAGTGATCACTTAATTTCATGTTTTGCTACGGTAATTTGGCCGCCTAGATCGTGCAATATCACACCTTTGGACTATTTTCTCTGTGGATATGTAAAGTCGCAGGTCTTCAGGAATAAGCCAGCTACTTTTGACGCTTTGGAAGCCAACATTACTCGTGTTATCCGCGAGATACAAGTTGTTATGGTCGAACGAGTTGCCCGAAATTGGACCTTCCGAATGGACCACCTCAGACGTAGTCATGGCCAACATTTACATGATACCATTTTCAAAAAGTAAATGCCATTAATTGTTCTTTTAACCGATAATAAAAATTTTAAGTTCACTTTCAAATTTATGTGTTTTATTTTACGTTATAAATCAAACCTCACGATGAATCACCCTTTATTACGGTTATAAAAAAATTTAATTTTCGGGATAGAGCCCTCAAGTACTGGCATGTGTAAAGCTTTTAAGTTTTTTTTTTGTTTTTTTTTTTGTGAGAGAGCGCTACTATTTTTATAAAACGGTAATAATCGTCAAAACACTTTTAAATGCCAATTTTTTTGCTTTTGAGTGCACATAGTGGTCGGTAAAATTGTGTTCCAAAGCCGTCCAAAGCTTCCTTCTTTTTTTGTTTTTTGTTTTTATCGTTTTCGAAGAACTGTAAAAAAAATTGCGAAAAAATTATCGTATTCTACAATAAGTCATAGTATAAGTCTAGGTGGGAAAAGTCACGCAGAAAATTCGATTTGCTTTTAAATACAAACAATTCTTAGCTTAAGACATCTGTTTCTTTTGTGTGTTGCCCTGAACAAAAGCATGGTCGACCAAATATATCTTTTAATGAAAGTAGTGAACGAAAAAAAAGAATAAAAACTTCTAAATTGAGAGAGTTCACATCAGTTTCCACATTGAGTTATGCTACTCAAATGAGCTTGAGAACAGTCTTATAAGAACTCACTTGTAATTAAAGAGTTTAAAAATGTCAGGTCAAGAAGCACTAGGGGTTACAAATTTTGATGTGGAATTTGATGTGGAACTCATAAAAAATGGGCATACTATCATGATCATTGATTTGATCATGTAACCCATACTTCATAAATATTTTATTTATGGACCGGAAATAACTGCCCATGCTCTATTACAGATAGGTCAACTTACTGAGGAAGCTCAAGAGTCACGGAACAAGGACTTCATAAACTATAGAGAGCATCATTCATCATCATGTATCATCATAGATATTTTTAACTCTTTTCTGTTACACTCTGATCCCATATTAACTAGCATGAGGAAGCTGCCCGAAAAAAAGAACAACTCCTGCCCGTTGAAGCATTGGGTTTGCTTAAAGCTCCTTCTGTTCAACAAATTAGTGATTCTAAGGAACACAGCACAAGTGAAGACATTGTTCTAATTAATAATTTTTATAATTAAAATTTGTTCCTGTTCTGTTGTTATTGAAATAACAAAGAACAGTCTAACAAAAGGTAAACTTGTTTGTAGGTGCTTATGGGTGTGTTTGATAGTTATAAATTTTAAGAAATTGATCATGCTACTGAAAATGGTAGGTATATGAATGCTTCAACTTGTTTTAAGTTTAAAAAAGTGGCGTTTTGGTGGACGTGGTCATCTTTGGACTTGAAAATATCAATAGCTTAGTTATAACAGCATTTACTGAAATATTCAGGTTCGTAACTATGTTGGATGATTTATTGCCACCAATTGGGCTGTTCTGCCCTAGTGTGCGGCGGTGCATAAAATAATTAGAGCTGATAAAAAGATGAGAAATGCTATTCAAGGAATGAGATTCGGAAGATTTACCAAAACGTAACAAAAGAAACAAGCCACGGATACAAATTTCGAACCGAAGCCTATATAGACGGAAAAAGGGATATGAAAACCCTTTTACTGGCTTTTCTCCAGGGCGCGGGCGGGTGGTGTAGCAGTTTAAAACTCAGGTGTGTTTGGTTTCGATATTTTTCCCAGAGGTGGTTGTCAAGTGCATCCTCAACCAGTGGTTCCCTTCGACGGGATTTTTATATAACTGCATACATATTCCATGAAAAGACTTTTTCAGAGAATTGCCTTACACGGGATTCGAACCCGCGACACTCTGCTTGAGGAGTCTATGCATATATCACTACACCACGGCCACTCCCTCTATAACGGCGATGACAAAACAAATACAGGTGTCAGGCAGAATGAACCTTTTAACCTGAACGATGAAGACCAACAATTAAGTCCATCCGACTTGGATGAAGTGAAGATACCCATTTCTAAGCTTAAGTTCAACAACACTGCTGGAGCGGATGGTCTGATGGCCGAGCTTATCAAAGCTGCAGGCTTTGTCTTGGTAAGAAGCATACACCAATTCATCTGTATATATGCTCGGTCAAAAATTTGCCCGATTAATGGAACCTCAGCATTAAGTAAGTAAGACACAATATATATATATATATTTTTTTTTGTTGCAATCTATGTTAAGACTACCACAGCAACTACGATGCTACTGTGTTTAATCAGTTACCCAAGTTGAACAATAAATTACTCCAGACAAAAGCTTTGTTTGCTGTCAGTCCTTATGCATCCAGTGCGCACCAGAAACGTTTGTTCTTTGTTGAACAGCGCTGCACAAAAGCTTTGTGATGTATACTGGATCTGCACTATACTCGAACTTGGTTTGAAGCTGGGGCAAGAAAAGGGTGATCTAAGAATTTCAATACCGTTATTTTTATTAATAATTAATGATTGAGAGCACATTCAGGAAACTTTTAGACACGATACGACACGACAAGTTTCAAAACAAGAACCTGATACGAGTATCGAGACACGACACGACACGCGTAGAAATAGCAAAATCGGAGACGAAAAGGTTTACTGAATGTACTCTCAATCATTAATTAATTAATGTTCGGAGAATCTCAAGTCACTGTTCGTACAAAATTAATTTTCCGGCACAATAAAAATCAGCGAAATGTTGCTTGTTCAAATTTTTGAAAAATACAACGTTCAACTGAAAAATGATTTGATTTCTATTTTTTATTTTATTTTATTCTTTACTTTTTTGACAACTGATCTAACTTTCCAGACATTTTTTCGCGTTTAATTTTTTCGTTGATTTTTGGCTAACACATTTCGTTTTGCTTCAGGTGCATAGTAGGCTACACACTACACCCGTTCTAGGAATCTCTTTGTCTTCGAACCAGCCTATATTCTTGCTTTTCTACACCCGCAGCAGTACATGGGCGCTAACTTAACGAGCCTGATATGCGCAATACGCTGATATAGCGACAATGTTTAATTTTTGATAAGACATTTGTCATAAAAGCAAAGTAGAATATCAAAAGACCGTTTAATAACAATAATTCACAGCGCAATTTGCTTTCAAACAGATCTTAAAACTGATACGAGAAGAAGTACCTACATTTATAGTATATGCAGAAGTGCTCTGCAAAACGATAAAGCTATTAATCACATACTACTAAATGCCTTTGAGGGAGACGTTGATTATAGTTTTTTCTGTTCAACAATAAAAACGAGGATTATTATTATTGGTATCACATGTAATAACAAAAGCGTTACCATGTTCCAAATTCACTGCAGTGGCTTTTAAAAAAGTAAATTGTAGCCAGTGAAATTTTGTTCCAAACGCTTGTTCCAATTTGAGTTTATCAGTTACTGAATAGTATGAATTTTTAGTAAGATGGACAAAATTAACCCTTCTTTGCATGATGATGGAAATTTCCATCATAACATTTAATGAGAAAAAAAAAAAAAAAAAAATGCACGAAAACCGGTTTACTGTAGATTGGATACAGTTCGTCACTTTTTTATCCAGTTATGTGCAACGGAACGTAACTTAAAAAAAAATAAAAAATAACACTACTGTTATCTTAGTAGATTTGAACTTATCATTCCGCTGTTTTTCGTGTTTAGAAAAAATGTGCAAACCCTAAAGTGCTTTTAGTAAAGTGATTTGATATTTTGGGTATATAAAAGTGATAAAAAATGAAATAAAGGTATATATGGTGAAAATGCATTTGTAGTAAATTTATATTTTATGTTACATTTAGAAAAGTTTGGACGATAGATACATTAAAGCTTATTTGACTCAATTAGAAGACGGTTTTGATACTAAAAATTCTGACGACAAGTACCATTATGCTAATGAAATTGCTAATGAATAGCAGGAGGAATATTACGATGATGATGATGTAGATGAAACTGCTCAATCTGATCCTCTTCACGAAGAAGAGGACACAATAGAAAACCAGTAACTTTCTGACCCAACTACTTTAAAAAGTTTATCCTATTTTTTTTTTTTTGAAAAAAGAAAATTGATATGAAAAAAGAGGATTATGGTGTATGATGAAGATAAAATTGGCTCCTTGAGAAATTCTATGGCTTCAGATGAGATATCAAAACTAGAAACCCCATATCAGTGTTTCGCCCACTTCTTTACAAAAGATTTTACTAACAAAATAGTAGAACAAACCAATATAATACAAAGCAATCCCAATCCATCTACAAGTTCCACGGAATCTGATTTAAACAAGTTTTTTGGTATCCTGTTATACATGTCAGTACAGAAATTTCCCAGCACTAGATCGTTCTAGTCGCCAATGTTTGGATTTGACCTGATTTCATCTACAGTACCGCTAAATAAATTTGAAAAAATAAAGTTATCATTGCATTTCAACAATATAGAAGTTCATAAGCCTGTAGGTCATCCAAAACATGACAAACTTCATAAAATTTGACCTGTAATTCAGCACCTGAATAAGAGGTTTGCCACCGTGACAATGAACCAAAGACTTTCCGTAGATGAGCAGATGTGCACCACAAAGATAGGGCACTTTCTTAAGCAATATCTGCCCAATAAGCCCCACAAATGGGGATTTAAGTTATATGTTCTGTACAGTTTGAAAGGATATGCCCATAAATTTGAGATTTACACTGGACAAGAGAATTTAGAAAGACTTCCAGATGAACCAGATCTGGGTGCGACAGGAAATGTTTTAGTTCGTTTACTTCGTGAAGTACCATAAATGCAGAACCATATCAAATATATTGTTTTCCAATAGGAACTTGACTACTTTGAATTTAATTTGTGAACGTGAATTTAATTTATTCAGTAAACTCAACATCATGGTAAAGTACACTAACGAGCAACGTCTGCAAATTATAAAATATATTCGGAGTCGGTGACTGCAACTTTAAGAGCGTTAACTCCAATTTTCGGTCGTAATTCTCGCCCTAGTAGACAAGCAATAACAAGTTTAGTGGACAAATTTGAGTCTACATATTCGTTGTGTGATGTGGCCGTGTCAGTGAGACAACGGGTTGGTCGAAGTGTCGAAAATATCGCTGCTGTTCAGACGACCGGAGCAAATGATCTAAATCAGTCAATTCCACAGCGCTCAGACCACATTATGGCGTATTTTGCGTAAGGATCTTGGTTTACACCCACACAAGATCAAGCTGACTCAAGAGTTGAAGCCGATGGACTTTTTGAAGCGACGTACGTACTCCGATTGGGTTCCTGAGAAGACGCGCCAAGATGATGAATTTCATTGCAAAATCATCTTCAGTGACGAAGCTCATTTTTGGCTCAATGGGTTCGTCAATAAGCAAAATATGCGTTATTGGTCGGGTGAAAACCCACATGTGCTTCATGAATCACCACTTCATCCACAAAAAATAACTGTTTGGTGCGGTTTGCATGCTGGCGGCCTTATTGGGCCATATTTTTTCGTCGACGATAACGATCGTCACGTTACTGTGAATGGTAATCATTATAGCGCCATGATCACCGATTATTTTTGACCCGAATTGGAAGATATGGACTTGGTTTCAACAGGATGGTGCCACAAGCCACACAGCACACACTACAATCAATTTATTGAAGAGTAAGTATGGTGAGCGTGTTATCTCAAGACATGGGCCAGTCGATTAGACGCTGCTTGTCTATTTTCTGTGGAGCTATGTTAAGTCATTGGTTTATGCCAACATGCCGACGGTTTTGGAAGAGCTCAGAGCCAACATTGAACGCGAAATAGCGGCCGTTTCGGCCGAAATGTGTGGCCGAGTCGTTGAAAATTGGGTCCAACGAATCGACCGCTGCAAACGTGCCCGCGGAGGCCATATGAACGAAGTCGAGTTCCATACATAAATGTTTTGATTGTACTTCAAGCCAATAATAACAAATGGTTTGCCTTTTATTTAAAAAAAAAAAGTTGTCAAGTCGTTATTAGAAAACCCTATATTTTGATAATTTTTATACTTCCTTACAATTAGTATATTTTATGGTTAAACAGGGGGTTCACACTGTGTTAACTAAAAAACAGAATTCCAAATAATAAATTGCCAGAAAAAAAGAATTCATGAAGAAATCGGTACCCAGAGGAAATTATGAAGAGACAATTTCTACGCATGATGGTATAGATGTGAGTTGTGTAGCTTGGAAGGACAATAAGGTAGTAACTCTGTTATCTACGTATGCTGGAGCATTGCCTGTGACTGAAGTCAATAGGTATGGTAAATCAAAAAAAAAAAAAAAAAAAAAAAATTGGTGTTTATTGTCCAAGATTACAATAAACACATGGAGGGAGTAGACCTAATGGATAGTTTTTTGGGAAGAAACCACATAATAATGAGGTCTAAAAAGTGGTACTTGCGTATTTTTTTTTCTTCATTTGTTTGATTTAGTAGTTAAAAGTTCCTGGATTGTCTATAAAAATCAAAATAAAAAGAGTCTGCTTACATTAAGCAAATTCAGATATGAGTTGGCCATTGTGCTATGTAAGAAAGGAACAATTACAGATGCAAAAAGGGGCCGTCCAAGCAGCAGTACCCTTGAATAAGAGTTAGAGGCAAAAAGAAAAGGTTCTGCAGCTTTTCCACCTTCTAAGGAATAAGAAAAGATGGCTTTGAAAATTGGTCAAAAATAGGTGGATAATTCAGGTGCAAATACCCTGGATGCAAAGGATATTCTACTTAACTATTCTATTTAACTATCATCAGCAATAAAAGTGATACAAAGACGTTTTATTTTTTAGTACTGAGCTAAGCATCCAGATTTGCATGATGAATATTTCCATCATAATGTTTTTTACTTATTTGATACTATTTATTTATACTGGGATTTTTCAAAATAATTTTCCTTTCATCTGGAGCACTGATTACAGCAACCTTCATGCAATGAAGGGTTAAATTCAATCCCAAACTGTTCAGCACCACCCAAGGGGTGGAAAACCCATTCTTCATTAATTTCACAATGCAAATAGGGCAATTATATTTCCAATCGATATATTGGTTGATGTATTTTCAATAAATTGTAGCAGCTATCCTTATAGGTACATACTCACCCAGTTATTCGATAATCTGAGTCAAAAATAGATATAACTAGGCCAAGGCAAATGGATGAGCTTGCAACTTTATAACATGGAAATCCTTGTTTCCACTTCCATTCAAAAGAATGATAAAAGAAAGCCCCTCAGTTATGAGAAATCATCTACTCGGTTATTACAAGTGTGAAAATTAAAAACTTATTCGTGTCAATGTAATTAAATGTATGTAAACATGCAAATATACATATGTACCTACATGCATAGGCTTAAAAGTTATACTTACTATGGCCTTTCTATTTCAACATGTACGAAATGGCTATTTTCAGGTGATTTTTCTACAGCTTCTGTAATAACTGGTTCCGCTGTGAAATATAAAAAGGCGTATAAAGTACTATCATATGACGATTAATTTGATGTAATTTTCTTACCTTTTACACAATATGGGCACCAACTTTTGCCATTTTCATCTTTACCGCCACTAAATAAAACATGTATCGGCTCACTAGATGATTCTAAACTTTCGACAAGTTTGGTAAACTCCTCATAACCTTTAACGTGATGCTTGTTAACCATTTTGCCAAGAGATTTATTTGATATCTTTGCGATATCACAAAATAACCGTATCGACTTCGTCTTTTAAATCTCAGGAATAAACAGAACTGACACAAAACTACAGCCCTTCGCAGCTTTATAGAGAAATATTTTAACTTTTGAGTTTAGATAAGAAATGATTCATGGGCAGATAAATTAAACGTCAGTCATCGCAATGTTGCCATACCTTTAGTTTTTGTGACTAGTAAGGGAAGGATATAAAACAAAAGAAACAGAACATCATAGCGGTACTGAAAATTATCGAAGATGTATAAAATCGAAAGTTTTAAGAACAAAACAACTGTTTGGTTGGTAAAACAATTTCTTCACTTTTAAGTTCTTTGATTGATTACATTCAAATGGTACATACATATACGTAGTGGAATTTTGGTTTTTCCAAAGAAATTTTAGTAATTTGTCTACATCAGTGTCACCCTCTTCCAAATTGTGAGTGAAATTAGAAAAAATACTGGCATAAGACTTCCTCCAATTTGCGAAGCTCTTTTGGGACTCGATCTTTTAACGATGCGTTTTTAGTTTCATATGGAAAATAGAATCATCTTAAGTTCTCTTGATGAGGCAATATCACTATACTGGGACATAATTACATTTATGGTTTTCGCCAAAAATGAGGTTTGAACATATGCATTACTTGGAGCAAAGCAATTAATTGTTTCATCACAAATACGGACATTTTTTTCCGATTGCTTAACAAACGCATTGAATTTGTCTGTTTGACACTGCAGTGAAACTTATGGTGCTCTATGTCGTTAAAATCGAAGAACACAGAGAGCATAACGATTGACATTTTCAAAATCTTCACGGCCATCTTGAAACTCGTAAGGCCAATGAAAAATTTTATTTTATCGTTAAAATATAAAGATTGGGAGCCTTCGTGCACAAGTATTGAGAAAGCAAATAGTGGTATTCCCCTTAAGGACTTGTTGATACGTTTTTCTTCTATTGGTGTGTTCAATGTTTGGTGCTACTCCAAAAAATTTTGTTTTGGCGACTCAATTTTTGCTTATTGCAATAGAAGAGTATTTTAAAGCTCTACTAAAAACTTCCGCACAGTACCAATCCCTCGAATTTCGCACTCACAAGTCAAAGCAAGCCAAATTGTAAAAATAGTGTACCGGGGGCGTACAGTCGAACTGGATCACATATCTCTAAAGTATGGACGACAATCGGAAATCACGGGCTTGTGATTTTGTTTCATAAAATGATGAGACACGATAGAATTGAGAGTAAACTTTCTTATTTCATTGTGTAAAGGAAATTGCATTACGAGCAATTGCAACAATTACCGATATGTGAAAGTAATGTCGCATACTATAAAAATATACGAGCTAGTTCTAGACTGTCGATAACAGAATGTTATTAAGTACCATGACAAACATGGGAGGCAGGTCGACATATATATGAAGCGATTCAAGATGTACGGCACATCTGAATGGATTTGCATACCGCCTATTGACAGAAACCAGAGGAGGCGAACTTCAGGCTTAAGAAATCAGATGATTTAAATATGTTGTTGAAAAATTGAGTTCAGAAAGCAAAAAAGGATCGAGTTCCAGTCGAGGTTCGAAGAAGAAGCCAAAAAAAAAAAAAAAAAAAAATGGATCACTCAAATCCGAAAACATAGGCAAATTCATGACCTTACTAACGACAAGAGGGAGCTCGAAACTTTAAGTGCCGCTTGAAAATCAGTGAGTCTATGAATAGCACGCCGTTGTATTCCAGTTTAAAGAATAATTTTGACACACTCTCGCGCGAAGAGTGAAAATGCTGCAGGTTGTTGTTGGAAATAAGAAGTAGAAGAAATATTGCCGTGATAAAAATACATTTTATATTCTCCTTGCTTCCATTTTGCTTATTGCTTTGGCAATAGTAGCAATCTGTTAAAGCCAACTAGTGCAGCAGATTCCAATAATTCAGAGAATTGGGACTTATATTTTGCAAAAGATATTGATTATGGTCGCCCTTATTATTTTCGCACTTTGAAAATTACATTATTTTGTGGTCCTTATGCGGTCCTAATGCCGCATCCCATCCCATCCTGGTTTAGGGATGAAAACTACCTTTACGTACGAAACTTGCACTTTTTAGAAATGTACGATACCTGACAGTGTATCTAAATTTTATGCGTTAAAGACAGGACAAACCGTACCAAGATGTTTTTCAATCAAAACTGCCATTCAAATGTGAATCAAATATAAATTCAAATTTTTGGTTGTTATCACAGTCCTTATATTTATATTTAAAAAATATGCAAATTAGTATTTACTTATTCTCATCAATGTGCCTAACATAAAATGGAAACAATTTAGTTTTTCTTCTTTTTCTTGTCGACCAATATGCCCTGCGACTCTTGATACTGTCTCACGAGCTGTTCTTGAACATCAGGCAAACAAGGTGAATATCTGCTGTATTCCATTGTGAATTCTCCCTTTCCTTGAGTGCTTGATCTACAAAAAAAAAACCACTCGTCATATTTTTACTCCAGCAATTGCGAAAATTCGCATATCTTACCTCAACTCGCCGGCATAACCGAACATATCATTCAGTGGCACTTCTGCATATACTGTGAACCAACCCTCGGCTCCATCCGTTCCCGTAATGATTCCGTGTCTTTTACTTAATTGCCCCATAACGGCACCTTGAAACTCGTCTGGAGCGGCAACTTCAACCAACATGATTGGTTCAAGAATCTGCCAAGCACCGTCTTTGAACACATCTTTTACCGCACCATGAGCAGCTAACATAAATGCCATTTCACTGGAATCTACAATGTGATGTCCACCGTCTTGAAGTCGAAATTTAATTCCCGATAGCTTATGTCCACTCAACATTCCTTTATCGGCCATTTCGCGGAAACCTTTTTCCACGCCTGGAATGAATTGCTTTGGTACATTGGTGCCTACAGTTTCGTCCACAAATTCTAAAGTTGTATTCTTCGTTGGGGGAAGTGGTTCCATGACACCTATAATGCGAGCATATTGACCTGATCCACCGGATTGTTTTTTATGGAGATAGTCAAATTGACACGGGCCAACAAGGGTCTCACGGAATGCTACTTTCGGTTTACCCAGTGTTACCGGACACCCGTATTCACGTTCCATTCGTTGAGCGTAAATTTCCAAATGAAGTTCACCTGAAAAATTATTGAATAAAAAAAAAAAAAAAAAATCTCACAGAAGTGTTAGATTCAGCATACCCATTCCTGATACCAATGTCTCCTTGACATCAGGATCATATGCAAACGTAAAGGTGGGGTCTTCTTTTGTGAATCTTGCAACAGCTTTTGCAAAGTTGTCCCTGTCTTTGGGATTGCTTGGTTTGATAGCCATCGAAACTACAGGTTCAGGAACGAACATGGATTCCATGGAAACATTCAACTTGTTGTCAGTTACGAAAGTGTCTCCACTGGCGCAATCTACGCCAAACAATGCAAAGATGTCCCCTGCAAAAACTTCACTGACGTCTTCCATTTGATTGGAATGCAGACGCACTAGACGAGAAATTCGGACTTTGCGTTTGGTACGGGTATTGAAAATGTTTTCCCCTTTACGGAGTACACCTTGATAGCAACGCAAATAAGTCAATTGCCCAAAACGACCCGCTTCCAATTTGAATGCCAGACCCACAAATGGACTCTTACCATCTCGAGCTGGATTAAGTATAATTTTGTCAGGTTCTTGTCCCTCCGTTTCGATTAGAGCTATGTTCTCTACTTCGCCGGGGTTAGGCAGGAAATCAAGTATTGCATCGAGCAGAGGTTGAACGCCTTTGTTCTTTAGAGCTGTTCCTACCAACACCGGTGTAAATGTTCGCTTAATACATGATCGTCTTAGTGCACCTTTAATGTCAGCCTCGGTAGGGACTTTCTCTTCTAGGAATAACTCGCCCAATTGATCATCAATGTTAGACAAGTGTTCTATCAATTCTTGGCGACGTTCTTTTGACTCTGTGGACATATCCTTTGGTATCTCGTCATAACGGATTTCAGAACCTGTTGGACCCTCAAAATAAATAGCCTTCTCACCAACTAGATCAATAATTCCTTTGCAATCGGATTCTAATCCAATGGGCAATTGAATGAAAGCGGCATTATGATTCATTTTGGATCTCATCTGCGACAGAACCCTGTACGGATTCGACCCAAGTCTGTCTAATTTGTTGATAAAAGCAAGGCAAGGAACATTATAGCGCTTCATCTGACGGTTAACGGTTAACGTCTGGCTTTGCACACCTCCCACAGCGCAGAGAACTAGCACTGCACCATCAAGTACACGAAGAGCTCGTTCTACTTCAACAGTGAAATCCACATGGCCAGGAGTATCGATAATGTTAATATTGTGTTGCTTCCATAAAGTATAGGTCGCCGCCGATTGAATTGTTATGCCCCGTTGTCTTTCCAACTCCATTGAATCCATGGTAGCTCCAACATTGTCTTTACCCTTAACTTCGTGCATTTCAGCAATTCGGCCGGTATAGAAGAGTATTCTTTCGGTCAATGTAGTCTTTCCACTATCTATGTGGGCCGATATACCGATGTTACGAATTTTGTCAATAGGTCTATGTTCGGAAAACTTAGCATGTGAGCAAAACGCCTAAAAATCCAGAAATTGCATAACATAAAGGTAGATATACCAACATTACTTTTGAATAAAAAGTCGCTTACCTGCTGTGTAGCTTTAATGATTTTCAACCGGGAAGACATTGCCGAAGCAGGCATATTGGTCACGAAGAATTTCAACATTTTGGACGCTATTAATTTGAAATTCTTGTTTGAAATCCGCAAATACCGTAGAATATCGATCGGGTTGAAGTCGGAATTGACTTTACAAATGTCATTTCTTAAGCATGTGCACATGTAGTTTTCTTAAAAGTGAGAATAAAAAGGCAATAGTACTAATTTAGGTATTTAATACTGAAATTCATCTTTCAATTCTATTTACTTTATATAGAACTAAAGGGTGACCAGATAAGAACGATAGGAAAAAAAAAAATAATAAATAAAAAAAATTTATAAAATAACAACGGTGTTAGATATTATAAAACTGATGCTGAGTTTAATTTGAAGCTACGTTTATGCCCTTACGTATGGAATAGCATATAATTCAAATGGTTGTATAGGCTTCGTTGGTAGCGCTTTAAGCGGTCAGTCCGATTTTTAATAACTCGGTCCAATATGGGCGGCATTATTCGGCAATAGCGTGTCGAATGTAGGCCTCGAGCTCGTTGCTGGTTTGTTAGCGTAGTCTAAGAACTTGACGTAAACACAGAGAAAATGATCGAGTGGTGTCCAATCACATGATCGCGGAGGTCAATTGATGAGCGCTCGCCGTGAGATGACCTAGTCGCCAAATTTCTCTTTCACAACTTCAAACATTGCGGTGCTTGTATGGCATATAGCGCCATCTTGTTGGAACCACAGGTCAGATATATTAAAGAAGTCGAGCTCTGATTACAGAAAGATGATTTTCTGGCTAAAATCCAGATCTCCGGCAAACATTTTCAGCGCCGAATTAACGAACTTCCGGCAATTTCTATGCTCGTCTGGGTTAATTCTTGCGTCAGCATAAAGCCGAGTTGGCTCTCTGGCGATGTCCAATTCAGCTTATCATCGCCCAATCGACATTTCTGGGTACTGGCTTTTACGGCGGCAATGTATTCCTCATTTCGCAACAATTTCTATTTGTTGGTGGCTTAAGAACCAAAAGAGTGTACTTACGCTCAAACTTTTCCAGGGTGCGATGAACTCCCTGCACACTGAAGCCGTGATGACGATCGAACTCATGACGAAATTCACGTTTTGTATTGTATTTACAACTGAGCCGGAATTTCGATAATAATTTTTTGAGAAATGTCCGCACATTTGGCAAGCTTAAAACGATTCATGATAAAATGGCAAACCATATTGAATATTTTGACAGCTGGATGTCATTGGTGACTTTGACAGTTGCTGAAACATAACAACTGAAAAAACTCTCACTGTTATTTGGTTACATGTCAATTCATTTTACAATTTGCACTCGGGTACAAAAATACGTATTGTAATACAAATAAAGTTTAGCCTAATCATGGTGTAAGGTGTACCGTGTAATTTAATTAGAGTAAGGATTCGTACTATTGCTGAAAGCTGTTGTTTAAAAAGGGGCTAGATCTATTGAGGAAAAGTTGATTAAGTAGGTTGTATGCTTGTACTTTTCCAGAATGTCTGGAGCAAAGAGGAAAGAAGTCTGCACAGCCACAAGAAGATGCTCTTTGATAATGTCGATATTTCTATTCATTAAATGAGAGTTTTTATTACGGCTGACATTAATTATAAGATGATTCATCGCGAGGTTTGATTTTCAATTTTTTTTCGACAGATCACGCATGACTTCTATCAAACTGCTTTGTCATTTTTGTTCAGTATCGTTTGGCAAGTCATCGTGGAAAGACTCACACCACAACAGCATCTCTAAACTATTCAGCTATATTACAAAAATCAGCGTTCTGTGAGATATGTTTTTCGTGAGATTCGAGCAACTTGTTGCCAATACCATTCGCAAATTTGAGTCCCAATTAACAAAAGTGGATGATACTCGACCGTTTAGACCACATTAAGCACATAGTGAAGAGCACATTAATCATAAGGTTTGATTTATAAAGTAAAATAAAATACATAAATTTGAAAGTGAACTTAAAATATTTATTATCGGTTATAAGAACAATTCATTGCATTTACTCTTGAAAATGATACCAAGTAAATGTTGGCCACGACTACGTCTGAGGTGGTCCATTCAGAAGGTCTAATTATGGGCGACTCGCTCGAGCATAGCGATTGGTATCTCGCGATAATATGAGTAATGTTGGCTTCCAAAGCGTCAATCGTAGCTAGCTTATTCCTGAAGACCTTACATATCCCCAGAGAAAAAAGTCCAAAGGTATGATATCGCACGATCTAGGCGACCAATTAAATTGAAAATTAAGTGCTTATCAAAATGATTTCGTCTTGTGGAAACCAGAGCTCACCGAGACCATGTGCTTGAATTTCAGGCGCGTTAACATGGCGCGATAACGGTTACTATTGACGGTAGCATTCTGATTTGCCTTATTTTTGAAGATATATGGTCAACTTGAATTAGGAATACAAGTGCATCTTTAATGTTTAATCTTTAACTATTGTTTGATTAAAATAACTCGCTACAGCAGATTGTATCATTGAAGCCATATGTAGGTCAATACTAAAGGGTGTTTTTTTAGGAGTTACATATAAAACTTTTTCTTAAACAAAAAGATCAAAAATCTTTATTTATTATGATAAATGGCTAATGAAACTATGTTTTTGAGGAAGCACATCATGTCGGTCTTATTTTGGGGTAGTCTATCTCACCAATAACTCGCTAAATGTGGTATTCCAATGTCGGAATAGTTTGTAGTTTATTAGCATAATAAGTATTTGACATAATCCTATAAGAAGTAAGCGGCGTCAAATCGCAAGATCTCGGTGGCCAATTAACTGGTCTATTTTGCGGTACATACAAACCATATGTTTAATATTATGGTTGAATAGAGTTCTCAGTAAGTCGATAGTTTAATGGAATATAGAACCACATACCGTCCTTGTCCAGTAACGTTGACTATAACACGAGCCCCGGCTTTGTTTTTCAAAAAGAAGTGAGTGATTATACCACCAGTCGCGAAGACAACTCCAATCAGTGCACCCTAGTGGGTATATCTGAGTCTCATAATCCTCTTCTAGATTGCAACACTTCAGAAATGGCAATCCTGTTGTTCGCACTTTTGCTGTAAATCTGTTCCTAATGAATTGTTAAGCGAAGTAGAATATAATTGTCAAAGAACTGTCAAAAAGATAGTATTGCTTGTAGTCTATCCCTATTTAAGAATCCGTTAAATTTTGATCTGATTTAAACTTCAAAAAAAGTTACGAGAATGAGATTTTCGGCTTACTGTAAAATTTATATGATTTTTTGATTCCGACTACAGATATCTTGTTAAGACTTTTAAAACCCCGACACTTTTCCATTTCCTTGTTTTATACTCGTATTTAAGTTTGCAGTCGTCTTCATAATTAGTTATCGGTGATCTACTAAGAAGCTCTCGGCTTTCTGAGCAAAGATGATATAGTCTTACGCCCAATCGTGGAATGGGAAACATGAACGCAGTATTCAAGCGTTGAATAGCTTTCTTTAACCTTAAAGGTTAGCTTAAAGTCAATATTGTTAATAAGTCAGTTAGACGAAAGTATAAAGACCACTCTTATTCCATAAGGCGTTTGGTACGTCAGCATCCCAAGTTGTAAAATATGTGAAATCTAATGTTTTCGTCCGGCACCAGCCCAGTATCCTAGATCAGTTTTGGAGCCATCTGCGACGATCTGACTTCATTCTTTTTCCAGCTCAGATTTTGAACGAAACCATTAAAAGGTTCAAGGAAAGTCGATTTCATTTTATCAAAGCAAAAAGTGTGCTAGTGTCATTATAATCGACTGCATAACCATGACCTCAGAGTCAAAGGACAATAGCCGCGCAAAGTCTTTATAAGTCTGGCGCGTATTCTACCAACGACAATTTATTTTTAAACGGAACATATGAATATCAATGGAAAGAACATTCATTAGGGGAAATGAATAGCTATGACAGGCTGTTGTTAATAGTCTGGTGAAAGCAACATAACATATTTTCATAAAAGCCAGAAAGCAGATAGCGCTTTGGAGTTTTTCGATGTGATATATTGGTCTAAAGTTGTGTGTTATAAAGGATAACATCCAAACACTTAGCTTCGTTGGAGAAACGGATAGGATGCCTGTAGGCACTAGTTGAGCCATACTAGAAAACTTTCTCCTTCCTGTAAAGAAAATAAACACAGTTTTGAGAGGTTTGACTCAAAGCCCATATTTAGTTCACATCTAGAGCCGCCTACGTTTTAGAGCAGACTGTCACTAGTCAACCGGCAGAGAGTACAACTAAAATTTTAAAATTTATACTCGTATTTATTACTAAGCTAATATTGCATTTTTATTTATATGTAACTTATTTAAAGATAATTAAGCATTTTTTCTTTAACATTTGATTTGTGATTATTGTTTTTCTTTTTTTTCAAATATAGGAACCTGGCTCTGCAAAACTGACGAATACTGCAAGTATTTCCAAGAACAGCTGAAAATGAATTATTTGGTATTGAAATTTGTATGTTATCAAAGTTTAATGGAACTAGTGATGGACACACTATGATCTTAATTTATATTTTAACTAAAATCGCATAAAAGATAAATAAATAAGATTTCATTTTATTTTAGATTACTCTACATGATATATTAAAACACACAATTATAATATTATCTATATATGTTAGGTATAATAATTTACTTTAAAAAATAACTCTTAGGTACAACGTTATCCTATACAAATATTTTTTTAATTTTCTAACACTATAAATTATAATTTTTTTATTAACTTTATATACAAAATAATTGCACAATGTGCTTTAAAAATATAAGCAATAGATTCTCTATTTAAGACATGTAAAATATTGTGGCTTAAAATTTGCCAACTGCATTCATGTGTATAAATTCATTATTTGTAAAGTATATAGTTTATTCTCCTTTTTCTATTTCTTAATAAAATATTGAATTACAGTGTATCTCTTTACACATACTTAGTTATGTATGTATAAAAAAGTACTAAGAATTTAAATTTTTTTTTTTTTTTTAAGGATACAGCTATTTGTTGATATGTCCAGATTTGTATTCATCTTTGAACTCAAAATCACTCTACAATTAGTTGCAATATTGCTACTCACTTAAGGTCGAATAAAATTATTCATCTTTTTTTAGTTAGAGGTACATATTTATAAATTAGAAAAATGAAATGTATAATATTTAAAAGTAATTTTTGCTTAACGATTTTTGGCACAAAAGAAATACGCGTACGTAGCTTGAAGATTTTACATGTTACGTGAAAGATGGTACATACCGCACATAAAGAAAGTCAAGTAATTACATTCACATCGCTAGAATGAAATATAAATAGATATGCGAGTATAGAGCACGAAATCATTAGTACTCATATTTACAAAATCGTAGTGTTGACTTAATTATGTGGGTCTTTTCCAGAACAATTTTGCTGTCCAGAACTAAATGGAAATATGCATGTCAGAGTAAAAGCATTTTTGTGGGAGCCATCCTTTCATAAACGCTCGAAAATCGGCACAATGACTGGCAAAAATTTCGAATTAAATTTCTATCGGAATGGATTTGAGTAGACAAAGAGGGAAAAAGGAATACGACAACTGTCGTGGCAGAAAAGCTTTTAAAGTTGGAAATTCGGTGTGAGAAGTATTTCTTAACTTCTGCAAATCATCCATTTTATTCATTCTACACATATATACGATATAAATGCTCGTACAATGTTTGCTATACTGTTACAATGGCGACAATTAAGTAATCTTGGGTGAATAACTAGAAAGCTAGCGACGACTGCCAAAGTTGTTTGTTAAGAAACCATAAAATGGTCAATAGAACAATAACTAAGGAAACAGGTCATCTTTTGGTAAAAAAAAAAAATTTCTTTAACCAAGTAGAAATAAGTTCAAGGGAAACCTCTTAAATGAAGTTGAAACTCTGTTCCATAAAAGGAAATTGTAATATTAATTAAGAACAAGAGCTAAGCATTTCAACAACTCATGATCTTTATGTTCGAAATTCCGTAGAACACCACTTAAACATGTTTCAATACAAATATCAATTAGGTTAATCCATGGTTAACCCATAAGAATGAATTAACAGACTCTGGCAAGGCTGTTTCTTTTGTTAAGTTGGTACATCTGTTGTTGACATTCCCTCTAAATCTTAGCGTCGTAGCTTGACATTTGCAAAAGTTACGTAGCCAACAGTACATCTATAGAAGTGTATTTAGGCGATTTTTTACAATTTTAGAAATGGAAAAACGGATTTAATGGTGCGTGAACGTTGGATATGTTGAAAAAGTTTTTCGGCAATGATTCCCTAAAGAAAACAATCATTTACCAGTGGCACGTGCGTGTCAAAAGTGGTCGTGAGTCAACCTAAGATGATGAACGCAGTGGCAGACCATCGACATCGAAAACCAACGAAAACATTGATGTTAAAAAAATGTTGGTCAGTAACCGCAAATTAATATCAGAGGACTTGAACATTGCATATGGATCCGTCCAAAACATTTTGGTTAATAATTTGAGTTTCCGTCGTGTAGCAGCAAAGTTGGTGCCAAAAAACCTCAATTTCATGCAAAAAAGAGACCGTGTTGACGTCGCAAAAGAGATGATCCCACATTCATTAAAAGGATCATTACTGGAGACGAGACGTGGATTTATGAGTACGACACGCAATCCAGACATCAGGCAAGTGAATGGCGTTCACCAAATTAGCCGAGACCAAAAAAACCACGTCGTTTTCAGTCAAAAAAGAAGGCAATGCTTACGGTTTTCATGGATTACAACAGTGTAGTGCATCATGAATTTTTGCCAGAAGGCCAGACAGTAAGCAAAGTGTATTATTTGATCGTTATGAACGTGAAGCATTTCGCCGAAAGAGACCAGAACTGTGGGCAGAAAGCAGAAGCACTGATGGACATACCGAAAACCGAATATAAAAAAATGTTTCGAGGATTGGATCAAGCGCTGGCATAAGTGTGTTGCAGTTGATGGGGATTACTTTGAAGGGGACAATATAGATTTAGATGAATAAAATTGTATTTTTAATTTTCTGAATAAATTCCGAAATTTTTTTTGATCAAGGTGGTATTCGATTATCGATCCCAAACATAAGTTCACAGTTTCAAGTATACGAGTATAGGAAACTTAGTTTGTTTTTGACAGTTGACAGATAGAACGGTTAGATGTGTTTTGGTCAGCTCTGCGATTTTCAATTATTATAGAAAATGTATCAAATAATTTGCACAAATTTTGTGTAATAAATAGAAACAAGTGCTCTAAGACATTTTAAATGTTGACAGTGGTATACGATGAGTTCGCTCTAAGTAAAAAAAAAAAAAATGTTTACAAGTGGTACAAGCTCTTTTAAAACGGCCGAAAAAATACCAATGGCGAGCCGACTTAGTGCATCAGGAGTTTTTACCTCAAGGTCGCATGGTAAATAAAGAGTTTTACTTTTAAGCTATGCGCCGTTTGAGGGAAGCAATACGAAAAAAAGTCCGGAATTGTGGAAGAATAATTCATGGCTTTTGCATTACGATAATGCACCTGCTCATTCATCATTGCTTGTGAGGGATTTTTCGGTCAAAAAAAAAAAAAACATGACAATCATACCCAGCCATTCTGTTCCCAAAACTGAAGAGACGTATGAAAGGACGAAGATTTGGAACTATTGAGGAAATAAAAACGGCATCGCTGGAAGAGCTCAAGGTTATACCAAAAAATGCTTATGAGAAGTATTTTGAGGATTGGAAAAAGCGTTGGCACGTATTTTATCTGAGGGGGAAGACTTTGAAGGGAACAACATTAATATTGATGAATAAATTGATATTTTTTTTATAAAGATATAAAGTCTTTACTTTACTTTTTAAACATACTTTGACACACAAGTGTCACTTGATTTCTATCTTAAATATTTCCAAAATTATCCGAAAATTTTTTTGAAAGAAACAACCAATTACAAACACACCTTTGTTTATTGGAAAACTCATCGGAAAAAGACATGAGTGAGACGGTGACGGTGAATGATAGGGATTGGACCAAAATTATTTTCATTAACGAATCTTAATTTTTTTTAAAACAATCCCTTTAGATGTATGTGAACTTTTCATGAAGCAACTGACGTCAATCCAACATTGACATATCCGGCAAAAGCGTATACTTTTGACAGGGTTTGAGTGGCGGCATTCGAAAAATTCGTGACTTTCAAATCGATGCAATATCGATACTTAAAGAATGATTCAGATAATAATATTATTAGTATATTATAAAAAAGCATCCGCTGAAATGTAGTTCAGATGTGGAAAGCAGGTTTGATTTCTACAAGAGGACAACGATCCTAAGTATCGTTGTCGTATCTGTCAGGACTTCAAAGACAAAATAACGTCAATATGTGTGATTAGCCATTCAATTCTGATGGCTGGCTTCTTATGAACCAGAAGATCAAATCAAAATATGAAGGTCAATATAACACCTTAAACTGCTTTTTAAAACGATTTGGCGACAAGTACCGCTTTACCGTATCGAAAAATTGGTCGAAAGTTGGCGTCAAAGGTGTAAGACTACACAATATAAATCTTAAAAGCTTTGGAAATAACTAACTTTGTTGCCAAAATCAAGTGATTGTTTATTTTTAAACTGTAGTAAACACACATTGTGTATCAACTTTAAACTTTCTCATTTAAAGACGTATTTACTTTAATGAATGAAATAGGCAGCTTTGCCGGTGGTTTAAACTTTTTGTTTTTTAAATGATCGAAATGCGATCGGGTATATATTTTTATGCTATAATGCTTGCACACCATGCCAGACTCAAAATAAAGATAAAGATGCTTAAACAAATTACAAATAATCAATATTAACATAAAACAATTGTTATGTACAATATGTCTAAGGGATTAATTAAAATAAGATTTACTATTTCCTAGAAGTTCCAAATATTTCATTGTCAAAATAAATTGTTAATACCCTTACACGTTATTTTCTCAATAAATATTTCACAAGATGATATAATGCTTCAAGGTACAATTTTAATTTTTAATTCAAATAAAGATAAAACAAATTAAACGAGGGCAAATGAGCTATTGGACGGAATTGCTTAAATCGATAAACCACTAATATTGAAATAAAATACTGAATATTTTAATTACTTAGTACAAGTAGTACACTTTAAAACTAATTAACAACGATTTTAACAACATCATGACATCAAGACCTTGTTGCACCTTAATTCGTGCACGTGTATCTCTGAACATCTAAGGAAATCTACCTGTGACTAGTATACTTATAAAAAATTAACAAAATTAATAAGTTTTCAAAATAATTTAATTTGCTTTCTTTAAACTAATGTTCCCATCTTCCACAATAACCAATTTTGACTTAAAAAAAGTATATGTATTTGTCATATAGCAATAATTTGGTATACTTTCCAATTATTTTCGCAGGTAAAACTTAAATTAATATATCATATATATTTTACTCATAACTTTCTTAAATAAAATTAAAAAACAAAATGTTAGGGACAAACATTAGTAATAAAACTATTACATTTAATAGGCAACAATTAACATTACAATAAACTTACGTTCTATATGATCACATTTAACTAAGATCTCAATTGCATAAATAAGTTCAATTTAATATACCATATTTCTAAAATTATTATTTGTTCTTTGTTTTCTGTTTTTGTTTTATAAAAATGACTCAAACGGTTGTTTCTGGCAGCGCATAGAAATTTCTGCTGTTCTCATATCCACTCCAAAGTTTTGTTTTCGTTTTACTACATGTCGTATTCTGAAAACAATAGGTTTACCACAATTATTTAAGAAAATAGTAATGTGCATTATAAACTTTTGTTTTATTTTTCTTTCAGAGCTTAATTAATTTCTTATAATTTTTTAATTCAAAAGTTTTTGCCTGTTTTGTTGCTTTGAAGATATGTGTACAAATCATTTTGTGTTATGCGTGTATATGAATGTATGGTTTAGTATGCCTATATCTGGATTAGTTACAAATAGTTACTGGTTTGGTATTATAGTTTATATACAAATATTTTCATATTTATTAATTTACAATCAAATTGTTGGTCTCTAAAAATGCTTACAACCCTTCTAAACTTCAAACGATTTTTATCTTATGATGAAGGATTACTTAGACGTTCAATGCTGAAGGCCCCATCTACGTATATGAAAATATCTGGTTTTTAATATGTATCTATATAGATAGGCAAAATATAGTGTCCCTACTTAAAAAAAAAAACGATTTTAAATTTTCATTTTTTTAAAGTCAAACCACCATTTGCTTTACAATTGAAAGACATTTATCTTTATTCAACGGCTCTTTGTATAAAGAATGGCGTTTTCATTAAGATAAAGACCGGTTTTGTTGCAAAAAAATAATCATTTTCAAAATATGTTGATTACTGTACAAATATGAGTACTCTAGCATAAACAATAAGGATTGGTTATGTTAAAGTTGTATAAAGGATGCTCAAATTTTCTTTCTTAGATACAAAAAAGCTTGAAAATAAAAAATATAAATTTATTGCCTTTCCCATTGAAAAACTTTCTCCAAGAAAAAAGTTTTAAAAAAGAGAAGATATTATTTTTGTTTATTGCCGGTTCTGAACGGCTCTCCTGAGAAGCTTTTTCATAGCCAGAATTTGAGTTTCGGTGGTTTACCATTGCCCGCCGAAAGGGTGATGACGATTTTGAAAAATTTGATGTTGTACTCCTACCAGGATTCGAACCCAGGTAGGTGGCGTGGCAACCAATGAGTCAACCACCACGCCATCGTCACCACCGTGGTTAGAGACATTTATTCCGGTTCAAGGTTTCTCGATGAAATGTTTTCATACTGACCATAAGTATAATATAATATCGGCCATATTGCTATCCGTAAAATGAAGTACTAGAGTACTAGAGTGGTTCAGTGAGGAAGTTCAGCGATTACTAGGCAAATGAGTCTGGGTTCAAAACTTGGCCTACACCAAAAAGCAGGACTTTGCTGACCACTCTTTCGAAGGGAAAAGACACACCGACAAAAAGAACTCTGCCACATAGGAATCTCTCACTCCCCTTCCGCTAGGATTTGGCAGAACTTCGAAGGTCCAGTCACACTCTGCGTAAAATACAATAATAAGACGAATCACATAGTGAGTGGGTGAGACTAGACATTAGTTCACCCAGGAATGTGGTACCAACAGTCCATTTATTTTTTTATTGGGAATAAACAAGAGAAAAATGAGCCAAATGGCACTATTTCTTAAACTTCACTGCTTAAGCTTCACCACGTGTGTTAGAACCACCACAATCCTGGAAGGCGCTTACAAAATCTACAAACCTTTCTAGGGACAGCGATTGAGTAAGTATTTACACTACACTAAAAGATTTTTCAAAGCATACCATACATTTTGAAATTTAGCTGCAACTGATTAAATCAGAGAATAAAGAAATGATAAAAATTTAAATAAAACAAAGATGCACAAGGAAAAAGTGGATGACATTCTCATAAGAAAAACATATCACATTCGGCGATTTGACATTTCGAAAATCCTCTCCATTACCTGTAGAAAGTGTGATGACACAAAAAAAATAAATAAATAAATAAAAATAATAAAAATATATATTTTTATGTTATAAGTGTTGTAGTATATATATCTTGTATATACATACATATATCAAGCCATGCAAACAACGAAATTCAAAATTTACAGCACCAAGAAGCTAATTCAGGAAGACGACTGAAAAGAGCAGACCAGTTGACCTACAGTTTACATATGTCACTTAAACTATTCAACTGTATATTGACCATAGATATACTCGTAAATATGAATAAGCAAAGTAAAATATAAATACA
This sequence comes from Volucella inanis, assembly GCA_907269105.1. NCBI lineage: Eukaryota > Metazoa > Arthropoda > Insecta > Diptera > Syrphidae > Volucella > Volucella inanis. Next base: position 79,321,496 of record OU026157.1, read on the forward strand.
ATACAAATGTTAAAACTAAGTTGTGACTTAAGACAGTGGTCTTAAAAGAAAATGTAACCCTAAAAGCACTTTAAAATCAATTACCTAGTGTCCACGGATAGATGTAATATATTATCGGGAAATAAAAAAAAAAAAGTGTTGTATTGTCATTCGAATCCAGAACCTATGTAGAACCAATAGTGGATACCCGTCTCCATACGCTGCTCATAGAAGTCCTAATCACTTTTTTTTTTTATGTTTGAGATAGCTGCTATCCTCCTTACATGGTACTTAAACAAAATTATGAGTAGCATTCCACTGTACTTCCAACAGAGAAGTGATGAAGAACTCTAGATGTCTTATATAGAAATATGAGAATACCAGGACGCCAGGAAAGCAGGAAAAACAGGCACTTGTATGACTAACGCTTTGTACTTACAAAGTGATTGGAAGTAGTGGCTTGAAAAGATAGGTGTGATAGTCAATCAGTTCTCCTAAGACATGATAGGAAAGCTGCAATTTTCTTTACAAATACATAAGTAGTCAATAATTTTTGTTCGTCTGTAGCTGAAACCTCCCATTAACACTTTCAAATGTTCCTTAAGAAAAACGTATCCTCAAAAAATTATAGTCGGAAACAATCCGAAGCTCTTCTCCTTAACATTGATTAGCAGATTTTTCGGAGATCTTGTATCCAAAGACTTTATTTAATCCTTCTTACCAGATTCATGAAAATTAAAATTATATCACTTTTATAAAGTGGTCAAAGGTTGACACAATGCTGTAAGTAGGATTTTAAGACCCCGACAGACGCATGACATCTTATCCATTATAAATAAATTGGTACGTGACCATTAAAGTGTTTTAAACAGAAGCAGACGCTTGTTAACCGTTATGAGGAGAGTAGTCTTTAATTAACATTTTCGACATTGATTATTAGAACCACATGCTCTCAAGTCCCAATTCATCCAATTAAGGAATGAAAAATTCATTGACATAAATTTATTTTAGCGCTCACCGTCCACAGTAATGGCGTTCTAAAAAAAAACTCCTCCATCGTGGACAACATACCATGCAGTAACTTTGAGTGGATGTAATGACTCATCGTGCATTACTCGTGGATTTTCAATGCCCTAGAAACGAAAATTTGAGTTTTTCTCGTATCCATATAGGTGAAAATGAGCCTCATCAATACGTCTGACGATTGTTTATCAAAACCATCGTGATGATTATTCCGCTCTCTTCAGGATTACATTGCTTGGTCATACAAATTCTATTTCTGTTTGCTTCACAAATTGAAAAACGAATTGACATTAGATGCCATTTTTAAACTCTATGGCACTTTCCGAAAAGATCATACATTATGGCGCACCCGGTACAAAATAGAAGTGATGTTACCATTTCAGTATGTATGATAATATAGTATGTATGTACTACGATTTTTTTTTTTATTAAAAATTAGAGATGGCAATCAGTCGTATGTGAGCTAAACGAACCATGGTATTGAGGGTACAGAAAATTAAGCGCCTGCTTAGTTCCTGGCTCTAAATTAATTAAACTGCGATCACTGGCTTACACTAATGGTGAGGCAGGACTTGCAATAGTATATTGAAAGTACCATTATTGTCATCTGTATTTTCCTAAATGACCAGCGTTACCATTGTGTTTTGATAAAAGCGTTTTGTTTCTTCGCTTGGTCCTGTACTTGTAAAAGTGCTTTGGGTTTCTGTGCTTTTAGAAAGCAGTTGAGACATTACCTTATCAATGACTAAGGTAGGTTCTGTTGAGGTAGAAGGTAAACAAATATTTCTCACCCATAAATCTTGTGTAAAGGAGGGGAAAAATACAAGTATATAGAAATGGAACTACCCAGCCATTACAATATTACTACAGCTTTTTATTACAGGATTATTAACTTGACTCCAATTACCATCCGAAAAAGGAAAGAGACTCACAATTATCCATGCCGGAACTTTGACAGAAGTCGTTCAGATTGAAATTTTAACTCTAGATTGTAATATAGTAGCAAAGGATAACGCACTTAGTGTCAATATACGTAAGTATTCAAGGAAAAAAAAAAGGCCTCCAACTTCCACTGAGAAAAAAATTAAAACATGGCTTCGTAAAAATAACATACACTTCAAACAAAATATGGTGAAAGTTGAATTGCTGTACATTGTCAAACCGATACAAAGTCGATACATGCCTTTCTTCTGTGAGCTAAATCCTATAGAGTAGATTGGGTTCAAGTATAATAAAAGGATTCAAAAGGGTTTTTTTTTTAATGAAACACGTTAAATCTTTATTACTAAAGCACTTAAGGAAATAGTTAAATTGTGTCCAATATCTTGTACCTTAAATGTGGATTCTAGATATTTACGCTGAAAGAATATAAGAGGAGATTGTAATTATCTAAGGTGACGACAACCACAGAGGCAATGATTATCCCTTGGATAAATTTGCTTTTATATAATTATTATGTTATGTTTTGCACTTTTCAATGCGATTAACAAAATATAAAAAAATGTATTATATGTTATTTACTTTTATTTTTTAAAAACAAAATAATATAAAAATAGTCTCCAGAGATTCAACGGGGAAAATACGATCGCCATGGTATCCTTATGAGAGCTTTCAATACCGAAGTGTATAGTATATTCTTTTCGTGGCACTGAGATTGCGGGGCAGATATTTTCCCTGCACTGAAAACTTTTATTGTATATAGTATAGCAATTATTATTCTTTAATATCATTCTCTTTACAGGTTATCCTTTGATTTTTTGTTGGCATTACTATACATACATACGAGATGTGTGCGAGGTGAATTTGAAAATTTCGTGGGTAACGTACATTCGATTAATGTTTTTTTTTTTGCTGTGTTGATATACATGTCTCGAACATATGTTCATAGTTTCAAGTATATAGTAAAAATCGAGCAAAGAATTTGCGTCGAATTTGATGTAAAAAATGGAATCAAGTGCTCTAAAAAAAATAGCCGAGATGACAATAACATCTTTTGGCACATCGACAAAAAATGATAAAGTCGAAGCTGTGAAGAAAATAATTTTGGAAAATCGTCGAATTGCCAAAAGAGAAGTTGCTTAGGATGTAGTCATATCGGTCGGCTCTTGTCATGCAATTTTTTCGGACATTTTGGGCATGAAACGTGTGTCAGCGAAATTTGTTCCGAAACTTCTTAACTTTGGATCAGAAGATCAATGATGATCTTGTCTTGCTCGAAAGGGTCATAACTGGTGTCGAATCATAACTGGTTATGACGTCGAAACCAAAGCCCAATCGTCCTTATGAAAGCAATCAGGAGAATGAAGATCGAAAAAACACGCTGATTCGAAGTTCGATCAAATGTTAAAGTTTTGATCACGGTTTTTTTTTTCGATTACTGTGGCGTAGTGCATTAGAAGTTTTTACCTCATGTATTACCTTGAAGTTATGCGCCTTTTGCGAGAAGATATACGAAAATAATATCCGAAATTGTAGAAAAACAATTCATGGCTTTTGTTTCACGATAATGCACCTGCTCATTCATCGTTGATAGTGAGAGATTTTTTGGCCAAAAACAAAACGACAATCATGCCTCAGCCAGCATATTCAATGGATTTGAACCCATGCTTTTACCTGTTCCCAAAACTGAAGAGACCTATGAAAGGACGGAGATTTTGAACGATTAAGGAAAAGGCTTATAAGAAGTGATTCGAGAATTAAAAAAAGCGTTGACACAAATGTATTATATCTGAACGGGATTACTTTGAAGGGGACAACATTAATATTGATGAATAAATAAATGTTTTTTTTTTATCTAAATATTAAATAACCTTACTTTCAAACTCATCTTGTATGTATGTACATAGGCCGCTGTAGTTTGTAGAGACTAATTTTTTTTTTTTTTGTTTTAAAGAAATTAATACTCAAGCGGGTATGACTACTCTTAAAATGCTGGAGCATGTGTTAAGTTCTTCGGAAAATTGGAAAGTGAGAGAGAGAGAGAGAGAGAGAGAGAGAGAAACTAAATTATAAGTGTAAATTGACTTTTTGTATTTTAGGCAAAAATTCATCTCACGAGATCTTAGTTGCCTGGGATTGAATGCTGAACCGTCCTATTGGGAAGCGATACACAACCACTTGAACCACGGCCATTCACAGAATAGAGCTATTATGACCTTAGATGATTTGGAAAAACTTCCCTTTTTCGAATAGATGTTATTGTTAATTTTTTTTTTAATAAAATATATCCTAGCAAAATCTTCTTTTACATAAACATATTGATAGTCTTAGATATATGTCATAAAAATGATTCTCGAAATGTCAGAAACGTTTGTTTTCTAAGAGAAACACATTTTTTCCTTTTACAAGGATTGAAAATTACATTGCTACATGACTGATATACAATAACAAATTAAGTTTCAAGTTCGTACTTTGTGATGCCATAGATATCTTATTCAAACTGTAGAAATTAGATTTTAATTAAATAGAACTTTAACTTGAACAAAATGTCTAGTATTGTTGTTATTCAAAGCTTGTAGAATTCAGTTTTTTAACGTAAATATTTTTATATTAAACAATGTCCTGCCTTAATTGTTATACTTTGCATGACGTGGTTATGTTCTTTGAGTTATTTAATATTTGTTTCTTTTTTCTTAATAGAAACGCGATTAAAGAAATTTAGAAAATATTTAGATTTTTGATTAAATATCTTTATTACATTTCTGATCACAATATCTCTGCTAATGTTTAAATTAAAATACAATAGTTTATAAAAATGCAATAAATTGAGCGAATTTGAAAAACTTAACAAATGCTTAGAAATAAGTTTAGAAATACCAAAATTTTAAAGGTGGTATCAAATAAAAAATCTTTTCAAAAACTATAATAAAGTGTGAAACTTTGAGAAAAAAAATTTGTATTAATTATTTTTAATTATACTGCCATAAATTAAAAAAACTATTTCAAACTTAATCGAATGATAAAGGAACTAAAGATAAAATCAAAGCCTTATTATTTTCTTATATTGGGTCTATAATTTAATTGGTGCGGTCTCTAAGAGATGGCGTAACTTGTATTATTCCATTGTTATTATTCCATTGGAACATGCTTTGGAAAGCTACTGTCATTGTACGTCATTTCAGTATATGTCATTTATCTGAAGCGTAAACAACAATAATTTTTTTTCACTCAAATATGTCGAACTTTGTGCCTGAAAAAGTATTTTTGCGGGGAGTTCTTCTTCATTACTGAAAACTGCTCCCGAAAGTCCTCGTATTTTGGTGGAAGTTTATGATAAACATGCGCTAGCTGAGCAAACGTGCCAAAAGTGGTTTGCACCATTTAAAAGTGGTGATTTTGGCTTGGAAGACCATGAACGTCCTGTGCAGCCAAAAAAGTTTGAAGATGAAGAACTGGAAGCAATACTCTATGAAGATTGTTGCCAAACACAAGAACAGCTCGCAGAATCTTTGGGTGTCACTCAAGCAACCATTTCAAAACGTTTAAAAGCAGTTGGATATATTCAAAAGCAAGGAAATTGGGTTCCACATGAACTTAAGCCGAGAGACGTCGAAAGGCGATTTTGCATGTCATGTCATTTTTGCATCGGATTGTTACTGATGATGAATAATGGATCCATTACGAAAACCCCAAGCGCAAAAAATCATATGTGAAACCCGGCCAACAAATCAACGGCAAAGCCGATTATCCATGGCGCGATGTGTTGTGTTATAAGCTGCTAAAACCGGGTGAAACCATCAATGGTTTCAATTAATCCGTTTGAAGACACGAGGCAATAATTGTCCATCATGACAACGCTCGGCCCCACGTTGCTATTTTGGTTAAGAACTATTTGGAAAACAGTGGATACGAAGTTTTACCCCACCCGCCTTATAGCCTAGACCTTGCCCTTCTGACTACCATTTGTTCCGGTTGATGCAGAACGCCCTCACTGAAATACGGTTCACATCACAGCAGAACATCAAAAATTGGCTTGATTCATTCTTGGCTGCCAAGCCGGCGCAATTCTTTTGGGATGGGATCCACAAATTGCTCGAAAGATGGGAAAAAGTCATAGCTTCAGATGGGCAATACTTTGAATAATACTATTGTACATGTTTTTCTTAAATAAACGTTAAAATTTTGAAAAAAAACCGCACGAATTAAATTACATACCCAATATATTTTAGAGATCACCAAAAAAACATAGCAGCGAACTTAGGAAAAGCAAATAGCAATATCAGTTAAAGCTTTTTATTTAGAAAAAGTTAGACATCTACAAATAGTTTCATTTAGGTGTAAAATATCATTGCTTACAAAGACTGATCGAACGATTTTCGAATGGGTTTAAGTCTGGGTTACACTTTTACTACTAAGGGGGACAATTAATTTTGAAACAAACGTTACCAACTTCGCATGATTTGCACAAATAGGGTAGTTTTTCATGTTGTTGTAAAAGTTGTATACGAAAATTAAAGTAGATACCGTTATTTAATTATTTAATCTTAATTTTGACTTTTCAACGATATAAATTTGAAAATAAATAGCTCAGTGCCTAAATTTAAGGTGGAATTGCAGAGTGCCTGAAATTCTGTTCATACATAAGCCATAGTGTCGAACATTAAGAAGTTATAAAATGCTAGTCAATCACCTACGACTAGAAAATTAAGGAATTAATGTTGGTTTATACCAGGTTGAAACGTGTCTTGAATTCCGTACTTCTACTCGTAGGTACTTCTGTTATAATGTGAGAGCGAAATAAAATGTGTCTCATTGAAGTGTCTTCACACAGGTACGGCTAGCTGCAAGGCTCATAGTAAGAAAATTTTCCTATAGAAGGAGCTAGCCGCTTGAGTATCATTGTAAAGGAAATTTTCTGATGGTTGTTTGTTAAGTTTTCAAAATTTTTTTCTCATAACACGTTTAGGTGGGGTTTATTTTAATAAAATAAAACAATAGATTGTACTACACTTAAAAAAAATTGGTAATTCTACAAGTTCGACACTTGCTTTCCTTTTTATAATAAGAGGTAGATAATATATACACAGGGTTCTATCAATAGGCCATACAGTTTAAGGAGTTAGGCCACTCTAGAAGCTGTAACAATAGGCTTTTTGAGATTTTTTTTCAGGAAAAATATAAAACAAATCGAGTTTAGAAAGGTAAAAGTTTATTGTACATATACATATATGATTGACTGTAAAACATAATTTTTATAGAATAATTTATTTGAAAATGGCGACTGTGCAGTGTTTCTAAGACCTTTCTTTTTTGGAAGAGTATACGGGTGTAACAACAGCTCCTGTAAATTTTGAATTATGATGAAATACAATTTTTTTTTATTATACATACGAGTAACAACATCTAGAGAAGTACGTACGATTTTTTTGATATATTGATTTTTGGCCGAATGGCGCAAATTCAAACTCGCCAAAATTGCCAGAAAATTGTTAATAGCAAATGAACTATGCCATATAATCGTATACAAAAGATAGTGGTAATTGGGGATGAAAAAAAAAATTTAAGTATTCAATATGAGCATCTACAATACCATCTTGATAAAAAAAACGGAATAACCACTATGTAACGCTCCCATTGTTCCGATTTGAGTTCTGTTTTTTTTGTTAAGTTGGGACATCTGTTATTCCTTCTAAATCTTAGCGTCATAACTTGCCATTTGCAAAATTTACATAGTCAAGAGTACATCTATTTCTGTGTGTGTTTGCAACAATGAACTTGTATTCAATTTTGCGTAAAAAACGGATTTAATGGTGCGCGAACGTTGGAAATGTTGGGAAAGTGTTTCGGCAAAGATTCTCTGAAGAAAACTCTCGTTTACCAGTGGCACAAGCGGTTCAAAAGTGGTCGTTAGCCAATTGAATATGATGAATGCAGTGGCAGACCATCGACATCGACAACCGACGAAAACATTGATGAAGTAAAAGAAATGTTAGTCAATAACCGCAAATTAACCATTAGCGAGAGGAGAGGATCCGAGAGGAAGACTTGAACATTGCCTATGGATCCGTCCAAAAGATTTTGGTTAATAATTTGGGTTTCCGTAGTGTAGCAGCAAAGTTGGTGCCAAAAGACCTCAGTTTCGTGCAAAAAATAGACCGTGTTGACGTCGCAAAAGAGATGATTTGCGAAGCTGAATCTGATCCCACATTCATCAAAAGGATCATTACTAGGGACGAGACTTACTATAAATATTTAGTAAGCGTTTTAATTAGAAGACAAACTAGAAGTTAGATTCCTGATGACGAAGAGTCTCTTCCAAGCATTGCAAAATAGACTTCTACACCAAAGGGACATCTTATAATATTCAAAAACCTCGATCTGTAAATCAAAGTTAGAAATATAGATAGAAAAGGGACGGGAAAATTCAATATGAGAGAGAAAAACAACTTAGATGATAGATAGATAGAAGAAAGAGACGAGTAAAATTAATATAAAAATATATTTATATATATAAAATAAGAGGGAAAGGCCCAGAACTTCCCAGAATGACAAAAAATAACAAATTGTCGCTCTAAGCGAGCGAGCAAAAATAAACTCAAGAAAGAATTAACTGCAGAAATTTTTATCAAGAATAGGACCTGAACGATACAGGAAGTAACCTCGACACCTTAGGGAAAAGAACAACTTGATTATATATGCATGTAGAAAATTTTTCTTCTTTTATTAACAGCCTAAGCGTTTCCTGACGCATTTGAGTAATCCCATTATTTTTCTTTCGTCCGCTTTGATCCTCGTTTGGAACTTGATATATGTAGAAAATTATATTTTTGATTAATTTTTAAATAAAGTGTGAAAATATTTTTTCCCTCTTTAAAAAAAAAAAAATAAAGACCTTCTCTAATATATTGTATAAATAAAGTTCTTGTAAATATGTCTATTTAAACGGGTAGTGAAAATTCGAATGGCTACGGGCGATAACTAATTTCGTTACTAGTTTTTAGTGAGCATTAATATAAAAATTAGTAAAGGAATAAATACATATACAAAATTTATGGGTCAAAAAAGGTTTTAAATAATAATTGTTAAAAGAAATCGACAACGTATAAAGATTTCCTTATTATCAAGAGTATTTAAAAGAAAAATTATACAATTTATAAATACATACGTATATATAAATATAAGTTTCATTGTGATCAATTAATTTGAATTGCCAAGCATTTATATTTTATAATGATCAGTTGGCATCCCGTGTGTACATAGAGTGTTATGTTAAAATTTATTAAATTTAAAAAAGGTAAATTAAGTACACTAATATTATAATTATAAATAAATCAAAATTAAAGCAGAAAAAATAATTTGCTTCATTGTTAACTAGTTAGAGCTTTAATCAAATAATTTACTTAAGTATTTTATTACAGTATAACATATTTTCCAATAAAAGCAAATGTATTCCAAACAATTCAATACAATCTACAATTTACAATTTACTTAAGCAGTTCAATTTTAAATTACAATTTGTTTTTAAAATGATAAATATTTAACATTAAAGAGAAAACTAAACTTACTGATTACTTCCGGTTAATTTGTGAACTTTTAATGTCACCGGTATTGCTAACTGAGTTTCACCATTTTCATCATAAATTCTCGTTCTATTAACCTCATCTGTTATAGTAATTGGAAATTCCATTAAACATCCATTTGCTAGGGGTATATGGATGTTATTACGAGTAGAGTACCCATCATTAGAATGATGGTGATCAATATCCTTAAAATATATATTAATTGTACATACCACTATAATTTGTAGAAATAATAAAATCATTACAAAATACAAAGAAAATGGTTGGCAAAAAAAAAAAAAAACATTCTTAAATGTTATCTTTATTTTATGTGAAAATAAAGAAAAAATTTAAAGTGACAGCTTTAAGAATATTAAAGCAAGCTTAACTGCAAATACTTGTTGACAAGAAAAAAAATTAGCTGTACAATATACGCTTGCTGGTAATGGGGTTATGTATAAAAAATGTTATATGATTATCACAAATTTTTCATTAGAATATTTTCAAAAAAAGAAAAAAAGGCAAGCAAGTAGTGCCAAAAAGTAACGTATTTACTTACAAATAAGAGTTTAGCGAAAAAAGTTAACAAAAATGTTAGTTTATTCCTAAATTAATAAGATGCTAGTGGCTCAGAAATTGTAAACTAAGTTCAGTTGAATTTTTTGAGAAAATATGACTCTAACATTTTATTTTTGCAGAAAATAGAACTTAAAATCTCATAATAAAAATTTATTTTCATTTCAATTTGTTTAACCAACATCTTGGTTTATATACGACAACAGTCAATCTGAGTAACTGGTTAATTAAATACCCTTCTAACTAATATAAAGGACTTGGTTCACTTTATTTCTGAATCACTCATAGGTTAATGTACTGCATATTTTAGGCATGCAGCAAAATTTAGATAGTAACATGGCAGCTACATAATATTTTCTTTCGAATTCCAAAAACGGCTTTCTCGTAATCGTCAAGTAAATAGCCGGAGTTGCAAATAAAATGCTGCTTCTTTTTAAGTTTAACATTTTTAATAATATTTTTAATATCAATTATTTCGATATGTTTATAATAAAAGTTCACTATTGATTTCAAATCCACTTAACACACACGAACAGTTTCGTTTTTGAGTTATAACGCCCAAACATTTTGAGCAACAGGTAGTTTTTAAGAAATTAATAAATCTAACTCCTGGTGCTACATCGAAAAACAGATACAAATTGTTGCCTAGACAAAATCTTCTACTGTTATACTATTTGTAGTTACCAAAAAAGCATAGAAAACCTGCAATGGTTTTCCCCTTTCAGTTTTGATGATTGATTTGGATAGATTTTGGTTTAGGGCGCTGATTACGGGAAAAATATTTAAAAAATATTTATAAGTTTTGTACGACATGCGTTTGTAAACTTCGAAAGTGGTCAAAAGCGAAGAACAATACCTTGATCTCCTTTCGTATGTGTAATGAAGAGAATCTCAAAAGACTGTTATTTTGCAGCTGCAAGACTACAGGCTACAATTACAAAAAAAGGACTTGGCATATCCAAAATTGAAATCAGTTACAGTAGCTGTGGATCGCGACCAGAACGTTGCACTACCATCACCGCCATACTTGGAATCATTTCAAGCTGAAGACAGTGACAGCGATGTTGAAGAGGTATCTCAACCTAATGCTGAATTTGAGCTAAGTACAAGTGGAATACACTTAACGAAAGATCTAAACCTGCCAAAAGATGCAGCTGAGCTCCTCGGATCAAGACTATCAGAAAAGAATATGCTTGCTCTTGGCACTTCATTTTCTTGGTATCGCAACAGAGAAAAAAACTTTTTACCATATTTTCCTGAAGATCGTGATCTAGTATATTGCAAAGACATTCCTGGCTTAGTGAATATGACGCGAACGAATGGAGATTGTTCATAGACTCATCAAAACGAAGTTTAAAAGCAGTCCTTTTGCATAATGGCAATATGTACGCTTCACTGATAGTCGCCCATTTTAAACATTTGAAGGAATGCTACGACAATTTGTGTTGAATAAAATAAAGTACGTAGAACAAGGTTGGATGGTCTGTGGAGATCTGAAAGCCACCAAAAAAGTGGCTATACGAAGTACTTGAATCAGAGGACAACATTGGACGAAGAAAGAGTGGCCACCGAGGGCTGAAGTAGTCCCTGGAACCAAAAATGTTGTGAGAGACAATTTAGTCCCCCAAGAAAAAGTTTTGCTATCCCCTTTACACATAAAACTGGGGATGATGAAACAATTTGTGAAGGCGCTGAACAAAGAAGAAGAAGGTTTTATATATTTACACCAAATTTTTCCATCTCTGTCTGTAGCTAAACTGAAAAAGGTATTTTCGTTGGGCCGGACTTAAGAAAATTGAGTTAAATTGAATTAGAAGCCTGGAAATCTATTAAGGAAGTAGATAGACATTTTCTGGAAAACCATAAAAGTCCAAATTATGAGGAAATTCTTAAGAAAATGATTAAAAAATTCAAAAAAAATCTAATGTTCGATGAGCATTAAACTTTAATTCGTTAATTCGCTTTTTGACTACTTTCCTGATAACTTGGCAGCTGTAAGTGAAGAGCAAGGCGAAAGATTTCACTATGATTCAAAAGAGATGGAACGTAGTTGTCAGGGAAAGTGGAATAAAAGAATGATGGGAGACTATTGTTGGCTATTAAACAGAGGTGATCCAAGTCGAACTTTCAAGCGAAAATCTGACAATCGGAACTTGGGTGAAAAAAAAGCAATATACCACAAAAGTATTTAGTATTTTTAATTTATTTATTACTGTCTCTTAAATGTATTTTTAATGTTTTAAAGTCATGTAATTGTTTCTTAGTTGTAATAAAAAAAAAAAACTTAGTAAAGTCGGCTTTTTTTTCTTTGCGAATTCACACAAATGGATTTTCAAAAAAAAACTGAGGATGATAGGAAAAGTCCAAGTACATACTAAAATCAACATTCAGATCCAAAAGGGTAAAATAAAAGTTAAAATTTGCAGATCTGTGTTACTGGTTAAACCAATAAATAATTGAGTTTGTATTTGTATATGATACATTATTTTGTGGTTCCTCGTGCTTTAAAAATGTAGTTCATAAGAGGCAAATCAGAAGAAAATAAGGTAAAGAGGAAACGACAGAAAAAGTGTGTGGAGCTCATCATTACAGAAGGAACTCAGTGTAAATATTTCATACGACATGACGCCCGGATCAAGCCGGAAGGATTTATTGTAGCTTGTTAGAAGTACAAACCACACCTAAAAACTAGACTTCAAATAAACTTAAAACTATATTTAAAACTGAAGTGTTGGAAAATTGGGTCGAGAGGCACGAGTAGAGTAAAGAAAGTTCCTTAGGGACATTATCAATTTCCCGTTGCATCCTAGATATAGGTTCTAGGGTTGGCTTGTTGTTGAGAGGAGATAAAACAAAGGAATGAGGGGCCGTCGATTAAATCGACTATTATCTGATGGATAAAGAGAATATTGGAAACTTTCCGGCGTACGAAAAGGGACTGTAACCTAAGTCCGAATTAAGGTTATAAAAAGGGGTTCTTAGTAACAGAGTGTGTTTATTATTTAGACCAGTGTTTGATAAAACCAAGTACGGAGTTGACTTTATTTATGATACTGTCAATATGGGAATGAAAGTTGAGTTTTTCATCGCAAATAATACCTAGGTCCCGCAATTCATTTACGAAGGGGATAGCTTGATTACATAGTAAACACGCACGAGGTGAATTTGGAGGAAGCGCTTACTTCGTGCAATCTGTCCTCATTATGCAGTAAAAGATAATCAGAGTAGGTTGAAGATGTTTGAAAATTTTCTTGTCATCGGCAATGATACAATCAATATTATTCATTGATAGTATGAGGTACTCCGGAAAAGGCTTTAATGAGGTTAGAAATCCAGGACCTAAATAAAACTTAATATTGTCGATTTATTATTAAGAAATTTAAAATATTTCTAGTACGCGCAAGGCACTCGAGACGTATTCAGTGAGATTTGTGGTTGTAGACCAACCTTTCAAAAATCTATGTTAAGTTGGAGGAAAAGACACTGAGTCATAAATAATACTCGTACTCACAAACAACTTAGAAATGTATGAAAGCTTAGCAATGAGCCGACAATCAGAAATTTGATCCTTTCGGCCTTTTTTATAAAGGGGAAGTATGTAGGAATTTTCTTCCAGAAAAATATGCTGGAATATCAAAAGCTGGAGGAGAGCAGTGAGCTAAATGAACTGCACATTATTTTAGAAATACGGCGGCAATCCATCGGGGCCAGTTGAGTAGTCTTCCCTGAGATCTTAAATTCTTTTGTTTACTTGTTCCAACATTATATGTTATATTCATACTGATTCTAGCGTTGTTTGCGAAAAGTTGTTTAGGTACGAAAGATAAGGATAGTCAGGTTCATGTATATGACTAGTCAAAGCCTGGCTGAAGAAATCGTAAAAATATTTGTAATTACTTGTGGGTCATTGGAGGATTTGTCCAAAAAAATTAGGGACGTTAGGTAGTTATCAGACTTTAGTTTGGTTTTAATGAATTTAAAAAAGCGTCTGTGGTCTTAAATGAGGGTGTTTGATTCAGGTATCTAAGGTAGAAAGATTGACAAAGTTCAGAAAAGTCAATATAGGCAGAATAGTAAGAGAAGATATTAGCATTGAAACGAGATTGAAGATATTTCTATCAGAGGTCGTTTCTTCTCTTTTGAATAGAGCATAACTTTTTGCTACACTGGGGTGGTAAATAAGAGTGGGTCTTTTTTGCTAAGCGTTGTACACATTTTGAGATACAGCAATACATCTTTGATTGTAAGTCCTGGGTTATCCAAGAGGAAACTAAAATTGACATTATTAATGTGATAACTACTTAAAATGTTAACAGCGTCATCTGTATTTGAATAGCAGAAGACTCAACAATTGGAGAACGAAAATTTGTAGTGAATATTCTAGTAGAATGGAAAGATGTATATAATGTGGGATAGTACGGAACGTTCTCAAAAGATGTCATAGAATCATATGGTAAATATTAAATAATTGGAATTTGGTATGTAATTTACGACTAGTGATTTAAGTAAAAGATAAGGAAAAGCAAAAGTCCGGAATCACTAAGGCAATAGGTGAAAAGGACTTCTATAACAGACGTGGCAAAAAGTATTAATCTGTTTAAGCCCATTGAAGCTTTGGCAAGTTAAAGTCTCCTAAATAAATAACAATGCCATTGTGATCTGCAGCATCGGACTTTCCATCAACTATATTTACAGGTAATAATATAATATAAAAAATATAAAAAAAATATAAAAAAAAAATATACCATATAATATAAAAAAAGTAAGGTATCTTTGTTGACAGTGGCATACGGTGAGCCTGCTATAAGTAAAAAAAAAAGTTTACAAGTGGTACAAGCTCTTCCACATGGCCGAGATGATGCCAATGACGAACCTCGCTCTGAAAGCCCTAGCACATCAACAAAAGATGATAACGTCGATGCTGTGAAGAAAATTGTTTTTGAAAACCGTCGAGTAATAGAAGTTTTTGAGGATGTTGGCATGTCATAACTAGTGACGAATCATGAGTATATGGTTATGACGTCGAGAGCAAAGCCCGATCGTCCCAATAGAAGCACCCATGAGAGAGAACTCAAGACTGAAAAAAGAGTTAAGTTCCATAAAATGTCAGAGTTCTGATCACGGTTTTTTTCGATTACTGTGGCATAGTGCATCAGAAGTTTTTCCCTCAAGATCGTACGGCCAATAAAAAGTATAACCTTGAAGTTATGCGTCGTTTGTGAGAAGCAATACGAAAAAAAACTTTCAGAATTGTGGAAAAACAAATCATGGCTTTTGCATCACGATTATGCACCTGTGCATTCATCGTTGCTAGTGAGAGAATTTTTGGCCAAAAAGAAAACGACAATCATGCCTCAGCCAGCATATTCACCGGATTTGGCCCCATACAACTTTTTCCTGTTCCCAAAACTGAAGAGACATATGAAAGGATAGAGATTTGCAACGATTGAGGAAATAAAAACGACATCGCTGAAAGAGCTCAAGTACTCAAAGTACTTATAAGAAGTGCTTCGAGGATTGGAAAAAGCGTTGACACAAGTCGATCATATCTGGGGGAACAACATTAATATTGATGAAAAAACAAATATTTTTTTATGAAAACATAAATCATCTTACTTCTTGAAAACATCTCGTATATGCAAAGATAGCACTTTGAAATAGGAACTCGCGCACAGACAGATTTAAAGTATGATGTGAAAGATTTTTTAAATGTTTGGAATCAAGACGCACCGCGTAGATCTATAGCCAAATAAGCTCTCTTTTTTGACTTAACTATCGGCACAATGAAGATCAAAGTCTTCAGTATATAAATCGATATCTTTAATGTTAGGCACTAGATTGGTTTCCGGGAGATTAAAAATGTCGTAAGGGAAAAGCTGGCAGTTAATATATACGGTAGAGGCTTTTATTCGAAGCTTCTTACTTTTTGATAATAAATTTAAAGGCATTTGGGAACGAAAAAGGTATGCAGAGAATTTTTGAATTAGAGCGAATTCTTTGAAGGCGCCAGACATTTCGAATTTATATAATGCGAAAGGTGAAAGGTTGTTTGCAACATCATCGGGGACGATATTAAAGATACGTAACCACGTAAGATATAAGCGGACCTTCTCATAAATTGTATGGTCTCTTAAAGGAGATACAACATGACGGTCGTCGTCTCTTGAATCAACTAGAATCTTAGTTACTTTTACTTTAGGAGTAAGCATGGTGTTGAAAAAGGAGGGTAGTGATGTAGTACCTGTTGTGTTACTTTGAGGTTGATAATAATAGAGTAAGACGCACGAATTGGAGCAGAACACAGATAATAGTTTAGTAGAAAACGACGAAGACTGATCCAGCAAACCAATGTTACTTCGATATAGCAAAAGATCCTAATTCGAAAGACGTAATACGTGTTCCCTACTTACTTGAATGTTAGTTCTTTAAGATATTCCGCATTCGACACTAAGCAGAAAACTGCAGTTGATATTATGGTCCTTCCTTATACAACATGCCCGTGAGTTAAGAGATCGAGCTTCTCACAATATGGGAATGCAGTCAAAAAAGTGGCCACACCAAACGAATGGATAATAGCACTTCAGCATTTACGGTCTGCTTATTCTAACTTTCTGGCTCAGAATGCAAATGAAAATCAAATCTGTGGTTTAGAGTTCAGACTTATAGTAAAAAGCTTGCTGCAAATAACTGGAAATTGCGTTTTCAGGATCGAGAAGCACGGAATGCGAATATGACTTAAAAAACGACTCCAAGAGGTCGGGAACCTGATAAGTAATTAAATAATTTCAATTGGGATCAAAGCTTTTCTCTCACAGAATTGGGAGCTTTGTTATCTTATACATGAATAAGTTAGGCAATGATATATGGCTTACCAATATATAGGGTTTTCCAATAGGGACTTGACAACTTTGAATGTAATTTGTGAACGCACTCTCTCACTAATCATCAAACAGTCACTGTCAATTTATTCAGTAAACTCAACATTTTGATCATGCTAAAGTTCATAGCTAAAGCTATGTTCTCCGATTGCGTTCTGGAGAAGATGCCACAATATGATGAATTTCATCGCAAAATCATCTTCAGTGACGAAGCTCATTTTTGGCTCAATGGGTTCATCAATAAGCAAAATATGCGTTATTGGTCGGGTAAAAACCCATATGTGCTTCATGAATCACCACTTCATCCACAAAAAATAACTGTTTGGTGTGGTTTGCATGCCGGCAGCGTTATTGGGCCATATTTTTTCGTCGACGATAACGATATTCATGTTACTGTGAATGGTCAGCGCTATCGCGTCATGATCACCGATTATTTTTGGCCCGAGTTGGAAGATATGGACTTGGACGACATGTGGTTTCAACAAGATAGTGCCACAAGACACACAGGACACGCTACAATCGATTTATTGAAGAGTAAGTATGGTGAGCGTGTTATCTTAAGACATGGGCCAATCAATTGGTCGCCTCGTTCGCGCGATTTAACACCGCTTGACTATTTTCTGGAGGGCTACGTTAAGTCATTGGCGTATGCCAACATGCCGACGATGTTGAAGGAGCTCAGAGACAAAATGTGTGGCCGAGTCGTCGAAAATTGGGTCCAACGAATCGACCGCCGCAAACGTGCCCGCGTTGGCCATATGAACGAAGTCGAGTTCCATTCATAAATGTTTTGATTGTTCTTCAAGCCAATAATAAAGTTTTTGAAATATCTGAAATGGTTTGCCTTTTATTTAAAAAAAAAGTTGTCAAGTCGTTATTAGAAAACCCTATAGAACAGAAATTTGACAATCCCTTATATGAACAATTTTTTATCTATTTCTTAGTGTTGAAATCAGAAATAATTTTTTTTGTTCATTCAGGACCGTTCACTGGATTTGAATTCAAGCCTCTTGTGAAGCCTAACTAGCACTTAAAATAAGCATTACTATTGAATAGTCGTCTTATAGTATGTAGTGTTTTAAGATTTCAAAGTGGATCGAATACAGATTGTTTTCCAGTGCCAAAACCCTTAAAATGGTTAGCTTGTGTCACAAAAAGATGAACTTAGAAACAGTTGGAGTTAAAAATAATATGAATTTTAAGTTTTAACTGAATTTCCAGTAAGTGAAAACTAGTTTTGAAGTGATTATGCATACTTTTTCATGAGAGGAAGATTACCGATTCGGGAGACTAATTTAATTATATTTAAAAAAGTTCAAAATATATTATTAAAAAAGAATAAGACTTTATAAATTCTACGTGTTCACCTCGAGATAAACACAAGAAATCAAGGCAGGGTCTGTACCCAAAATGTTTACCTTGCTCAATCATTACAAAACATCGTCTGAAATGTTATAAGTGATTTTCGTAGTTGGGTGCACAATTTTGGTGAAGTTGTTAAGAAAATGAATATTGAAGGATAGGCTTGGACTGATGATCTTAAGGAATAATATTAGGACTGTCAAATCACTTAATAACAACTCATCCATTCAAAGGTCTCTTAGTTCATGGAATTGACTCATCCGTCTTACATTTCTTACTGATCATTATGTGTTTTTAAGCTGCATTCAAACTAACGTAGAAAGTATACTTTGATGATTTTGTTATCGTGTAGTAAGATATTCCGTACATATTACAATCGCTCTTAAATTAAAGAACTGACAAATATTTATATTAAAAAATTCAAAAATATTAGTCCCTTTATACCTTATTCCGCGAACTTAAATAATAATATTCTTCGTCTATACCTTTACACATTTACTGGGAGTAGCGGATTATTTTTATAGTTCAATCAATTTTACTATCATTATTAAACAAACTTTTTCTTCACAAAATTCCCAAATATATTATAAAAAATTCCTCCTAAAAGTTACACATTTTAATAAGTCATTTTCGTTGTTTTTCTTTGTCTTTCATCGAAAATATCTATACAAAGCAAATGTAGGTATACAAGAAAAAAACAAAATGAAACGAAAAAACAAATACAAAAAGAATAATAAAACGAAATGTCTAAGGTGTAACATGTTTGTATTTCAATTCTCCTTAAAAATTGTTATTTTGCATAAAAATATGTAAATGTTCATACAAGTAGCATTATTTGGTTATCGTTCTTTTGCGGTATCGGTTTCACAATGAAATGCTTTTATTTTATTTTATTTTTATATAAATATTTTTACACTAGAGTATTTTTATTTAAATATATTTACAATATAAAATGTAATAATTCCTTTTTCTTTCGAATTCGTATAAACTATTAATTATCAAGCAATTTCAATTATGAAACTGTTAAAAAATTGCGACCTTCATTTTTTTTTACGATTTACTAAATTAACAAATGAATTTTGTATTTTTAATATTGGAAAACTTAATTCTATTATACAATAATTGATTACTATAATTTTAATTACTTTTATTTAATTGCACTATTTGTTTCAATTTTTTTCAGAGATAAAATTTAATTTACCCATCAGTAGGAAATATTTTTACTTCATTCATTATTTAACAAGAAATCATTAACAATTGATTTAACTAAATAAAATATACAAAAAAAAACAATATATTGCAACTATCAAAAGACTAAATAGTTCTAAAATTGTAGAAAATGAGGCATATATGTATGAATAATTTGTTTAAGGAATTACCTACATAAGCGATTATTAATGTAAGACTAGTTATCATACATATACTATGTTTAAAAAAATTATTTGTTTAGCCCCGATCATATAAGATCTGCAACGTTTTAATATAAAATAAAACAAGTACACTAAAACATATTTACTAAATTAGAATCAAATGAACAATTTACTAATTTTGATTTATTTTTAAAATTTATATATTATTATTATGATATTATGTACAACATAATTGACAACATATTTCAAATTTTCTATTTCTTGAAGATTTTTGCTAGCTATACTCATTTCGATTTCAAACAAAGTTCGATGTCGTCCTTATAATTATTAAACAGAATCAGCAATTCTAAAAAAAAAAAAATTAAGGATAACTTGCAACACCTCATTAATACAAAAGAAAGGCCTAATTAAATTATAAATTTAATCAAAGCAAGGAATGTTTACTCCTGAATAACAATATACATTTACGTATATAAAATAAAATAATCATGTAGCGCCCTGTAAAGCTACAATCAGCAACTTAAGGATAACGTTTGTGCTGAAGTATTTCTTCTCTATATAGTACATATAAATTTGCAAATGGCTAATAGTCTATCGTCTTAGTCCCTAGTTTCAATGCTACGGAATACTGAATTGACTATACGTAAAACTTATTTCAGGTTATGAAACTATCTCATATCTTCCAATTGGTTATAAAATATTAGGACGCACTTAGCCTTAGAAAATGAAAATCCGCAAAATGACATGTAACTTGAGTGAGATTGAGAATGGTTTGTTGAACTTTACCTTTTATTTAGTGTAAGTACCAGGGCGCTCAAGAAAATTACCCTCAAGAAATAGTTGGTCTATTAATCACAACAATTGTATATCTATATAGGCGCCATTTTTAGGAAATCCAAGGCGCAAGTCTGTATTATTACAGACCAGAGAACACCAGAGGTATTTAACACAATCCACAGATGCAGTAGTGTCGAAATTGAGTAAAAACGTTAATCTATTTTATTTTGCGGAATGCACTCCCTGAATCATGCAACGTGTACTAGGCTAACCATCTTTCCATATATTAACGAAAAGATTTTAAGGAAGGAACATCTATCTTAAACAAGACAAATGGATTTTGAGACCCCTCAAAAATATACCCAAGCAAAAGCAGTGATACCGAAGTGAAATAAGAGTCCTTACACATCACACATATAGTGTTTAGTTTTTTTTTTTTTTTTTTTTTTTTTTAATTAAAAAAATAGGCGGATGAAAGTTTTTCATTATTCGCAATATGTTTTCGGAATGGTAGTACTCAGACACAAAACTAGACACACACTATGTGTTCCGAGCCAAGATTAATGCACAGAATAGCCACAGCCATTTTCAGACCTATACGCATGCACGGTATTTGAAGACGAGATTCCAGGACTTTGTAACAGCAACTTTCATAAAAATTTCTCTACATCACAGATTAGATGTAGAGTTCATTGAGAGTTTATGAACCTAGGTTTATGAATCCGATATAGAAATGGATATACTTGTAGATGGATCGAGGGTAGTTTATGGCACAATATTTTTTTTTCTAATTCACCTAAAACTCATTACACTTTTAGACTGATCGTGCACTGCAGTGAACATTCAGAAATTAAGAGGCATTAGGTTGGCTCTCATTGCCTCCAATAGACAGAAACAATACTGCTTAATAAGTACATGTACTTTGATAGTGAAGTAGCTATAAAATCTCTGGATAAGCCTTGGTGTTATATAAAATTGCTGATAGATTCGCACTATTTTTGTGCTTGGTTCCAAAATATAAATATTTGTTAATCTGCAAAAGATACGAATATGAATGCAGAGACAAGAAATAATTCATACCCTTTTCGAAACTAGAAAGGACAAGCCATCCCCTTCACATCAATAAGCTAGTAAATTTCATACATTTCCAAGACTTTCATCTTATTGTTATTTTCTGTTTCCATAAGGAATTTGCCAATACAAAGGTCGAACTAGTAGATACTAATTAAGGTGACAGTTTAAACATTATATTGTTGAAAAAAAAATCCATTTTTTTCATATTTTTGGTCCCGTTCTTTGCCTTCGGGAAGAAATATGTTGAAAAAGTTTTTTTATACATATATTATAAGTCGGTTCGGCTTTTAGAAATGCTGTGTTGGAAATTTTCGATCTTTTTTTTTTTTTTTGTTTACATCATATAAATGAAATACTAACAATAGCCCTATAATATCTAATAAATTTGTTTAAATAACCCTTCATTTCTCGTACGATAATTTCCTAAATTGGGGTTGTAATGTGAACACAAATTTAATCAATATGCTCGTAAAATTTAATAAAAATTTCTAAGTTACGAATACAATTTTAGTTTGTCATTATTTGGAATATTATAGGAATGCTTTTGTTGTTTAAGAAAATTTTATATAGTATTTTTATTTTTGATTGGTTTTCTGTTTGCAAAATTCTGAGTTAGTTGAAAAGAAGGAAATATAAATAATCGACTTGTTTTATATTATTACAATATCTTTAGTTCTATAAATTAAACAATATCGTATAAATAAAAGAATAAAAAAACATTGAGCGCACTCAAATTGATAAGCAAATAAAAACTATAGTAAAACCTTGTACAAAAAAATAACATCCAGGGCTTTAATTTTTTTTTTTTTTTTTTTTAACAAAATTGTGTGTGTCGATTGCGGATGTGGATTTTGTTGCCTAATTCCACAACGTGTAATACGTTGCTATTGTTGTTAAACGTAATTGTAAATTTGTTTTTTGTACATGTAAAATTAAATGTATTTATAGATACATAAAAAAAAAGCAAACAGAAATACGTAGATTTCGGAACAATTAAAAAAAACTTGGTGTAGATTCGGTTACTTAGTGGGTTGGAAATAAAAGCAAGTAAGGCAAACAGTGTATGAATTGTTTTTTTTTTTTTTTTTTGAATAATTTTTCTATCCTGTATCTATACAATTGTCATGACTTAAAATGAGGTATTTTGTTTAGTGCAATAAAGTACGATTTTGAAATATGTGCTAATGAGCATTACTTCTTTTTCTCTAATGTATAATTACTACTTCTAGCCCCACAACAAATTAAAAATCTGTCAAACAATCCCACCTCAGCAGTGCCATCCTCTAACTGATGTAAATCATCTTCGGCTGCATCACGTTTTGTCATTTCTGGCATTATGTCATCAAGTATTTTCAATTCACGACGTGTAAATAATAGATCGAGTGACTTTCGAATACCAATCATGACAACCAGCATGAGCGGAAATAGAATTGATGTTTGCTGAAAAGATTTTATCACCCACAACACTATAAGACAAGCCAACTGAATAAGGGTGAACAAATGAACCCTCTTAATTGGAACCTGAAATTAGAAAATTATTGTCTGATCATTTTGGTATATATTTATTGAGATAAAAAAAAAATTTATATGAAAAAAATTATTCGAATACGAACTTAGTTAAATTATACAAACTGTTTCTTTGCAAAACTAAATGTATTCGTAGAATTTCATTTGGAATAAGTGGACTGTATAATAAAGGGTGAGCCAACAGCTAGTGTTGAAGTTTTTATTAAATTAAATACACATTTATTGTGAAATCAATATAGAATTTAACTGATTAATAAGGTTAGATTTCTGGCATCTATGAATGGAATATAACATCGGTCATTTGACTACCAAGCTTTTGGAGCAAGCGACCATCCGAAGGTCAAAATTATCGATAATTTTTTGAAGAATAAGTAGGTCAATGGCCGCAATTTCAGTTTTGATGTTATGTTTGAAATTCTGAATTGATGCTGGGTTATCGGCATAGACCTTACTCTTCAAATAACCCCATAAGAAGCAATCTAAAGGTGTCAAATCCCTTGATTAACTTCTCCTCTAACCGAAATAATGCGATATTCAAATTTCATACGCAATAAATTTATTGATTGATGACTTGTGTGGGCGATAGCACATTCCTGTTGAAACTAGATATCGTCACGACCCAATTCATTCAATTTTGGAAAAAAACAAAAAATAGTCGGTCGACATGTTGCGGTAACGTTCACTGTACGAGGGCAACAACCACGCAACTTTTTTAGGTTTTGACAGTTAATTTTTCAATACTCGTAATTCCCTTTCAATTCGATACACTTTTCCCAGCGGTGCTACTCTTGGTAACCGTTTTTGGGCCACCTGGACGCAGTTCATCCAAAACCCATGTGCGGCCACGCCGAAACTCTGCAAACCAATGGCAAACGGTTGTACGGGAATTGGAATCGGACTCATACACACCATCGAGAATGGGCTTGATTTCTCCGCAGTTTTTGCCAATCAAAAACAAGAATCGAGTCCCGGAGCGTTACTGCCCATGGTATCAAAAAACACTAACATGATGTTTTGAAATGGGTGTCAAAACAAAACTAAGCGTCGGATTGTCACCCAATTTTGATAGGCGGGCTAAGAGAGATTATAATAATTGATGGTACACTTATTTTAGCTCAGTAGAGCCACCTATCTTTTAATCAGGGTACTCATCCCCCGTAACTGTCTCTCCAGCCTCATCTTCGAAAAAGTACGGACCAACAAAAGAAACGACAATTTTGATTATTTACGCATGCATTTTTCCGAAAATGGGCTCCATCGGAAATTCTAGGCGTGCAAATGATGATCAACTTTTAAAATTCGCGGTAAAGTGTCATAATTGAGGCCCAATTATTGAATTCGCCGACAAATTGAGGTGCCTGACTGATTTTAAACACTTTCGTTTTGGCGTGTATGTGCTGGTCGAGCATGCTGACATGGAGTTGTACCCGATATCAAATCAGTTTCTTCAAAACGCTTCACTATTGAACGAATTCTGGACTCACTGGGGCGATTATGTTGACCGAAAAATCTACGAATTTTACGAAATGTTACCTTTTCGTTATAAGATTAAATTACAAGTTGTTGCTTGGTAAATGATTCCATGACTAAAACTGCCAAAGATTGTATGACATCTGTCAAAAAGATCAACCATATTGAATTCAGTAAATAACAGTAATTAACAGTCAAAATTCACACCATCTGTTAGCTCGCTCTTCATATAGTTTAAATTGGTTCGTAAAACCATTTTTAAAAAGAGGAAAGCAAGGCTAAAGCGGAAAGGTGGTTAAAAGAAAACCCACAGTTTTGAATTCCAAAACGTTATAAAAATCGTTATTTTCGGTTAGTGTAATTTATATTGTACAATCGTAGCGGTTATGTTTTTGTTTGTTTGGTGTTGTACTATTCGTCGTTTGTAGTGTAGAGTTTTGTGGGTTTTGTTTCTGCTGTTTGTGTGATGTTCTCTGTTTTCTGTTTAATGAATTTATTTGATTTCATCTGTTTATATGTATGTTTCAACATTCATCCACGACAGTGAACTACGTTCGCAATAAAATTGTTCAATCCTAATAAGCCACCCTTCTAAGTAGGTTAAAATGAAACCTTTGCCAAATTTGTTATCTTCCTCGTCGCCGTTCAAGTAATGTGGAAGAAGATTACAAAACAAAAAACAAAGAAATTTTTTTGTATTAGATGTGTCGCTGCTATTTTATTATTAATTATTTCAGTTTCTTGTTAGGTTAGAAAAGTATAGGGTGGTTCATGGTGAGGTTTGATTTTCAGTAGGCACGCGTAACTTCTATCAAACTGATTTATTATTTTTGTTCAGTATCGTTTGGCAAGTCATTATGGAAAGACTCACACCAAAATACCGTCTCCAAATTGTTCAGCTGTATTACGAAAATCAGCGTTCTGTGAGAAATATTTTTCGTGCGATTCGAGAAACCACTATTGCAAATTTTACATAAGTGGATGATACTCGATCGGGTAGACCACATCTAGCACGTAGTGAAGAGATTATAGCAGCTGTAGCTGAGAGTGTACGCGAAGACCGTGACGAATCAGTTCATCGTCGTTCTCAGCACCTTGGCTTGACGTATTTTACGTGAAGATCTTGGCCTAAGAGCGTATAAAATTCAACTTGTGCAAGAATTGAAGCCAGACGACTTGAATTTGCGTCATATTTTCTGTGAATGGACTCTGGAAAAATCAATGAAAATCCGGTGTTTTATCGTGAAATTTTGTTCAGTGATGAAACCAATATCTGGCTTAATGGATACATAATACACAAAACTGGCGTATTTGGGCTGATGAGCAACACGAAGAGTACTAAGAGTTACTATTATATCCGTTAAAAACAACGGTATGGTGTGGTTTATGGGCTGGTGGAATTATTGGTCCATATTTCTTTAAAAAAAAAAGATAAAAAGATAAAAGATAAAGATAAAAACCGTTATCGCGCCATGTTAACGGACTATGTGCTTCCTGAAATTCAATCTCATGGTATCGGTGAGCTTGCTGAGAAATCATTTTGGTGAGCACTTAATTTCACGTTTTGCTACGGTAAATTGGCCGCCTTGATCGTGCGATATCACACCTTTGGACTATTTTCTCATGGGATATGTAGAGTCTCAGGTCTTCAGGAATAACTCAGCTACGATTGACGCTTTGGAAGCCAACATTACTCGTGTTATCCGCGAGATACCAGTCACTATGCTCGAAAGAGTCGCCCAAAATTGGACCTTCCGAGTGGACCACCTCAGATGTAGTCATGACCAAAATTTACATGACATCATTTTCAAAAGTAAATGCCATGAATTTTTCTTTTAACCAAATTTAACAACCAAAAATTTTAAGTTAACTTTGTGATTGAATTTTATTATTATTATTATCAAGGGAACGATACAAATTATTTTGTAGGGTACGGGATTTAACGCCGGGGTACTATGCCGATGTGGCGCGTTTTTGAGTACTGAGTTCCCATTTGGTCTCCCACCTACGTACTTACAGCGACCAACAATGCTTGAATTTTATTTTACATTATAAATCAAACCTCACGATGAATTACCCTATAGTATTAAGTTGTACTATGTTTTAAGTATTTTAGAATACAATGTGACTTTGGTTCATAAGAAGTTGATAATATCGGGTTTTCCAAAAACGACTTGACAACTTTTTTTTTTAAATAAAAGGAAAATCATTTGAGATATTTCAAAAACTTTATTATTGGTTTGAAGTACAATCAAAACATTTATGAATGGAACTCGACTTCGTTCATATGGCCACCGCGGACACGTTTACAACGATTGATTCGTTGGACCCAATTTTCAACTACTCGGCAACACATTTCGGCCGAAACGGCCGCTATTTCGCGTTCAGTGTTGGCTCTGAGCTCTTCCAACGTCATTTGTTCGCATAAACCAATGACTTAACGTAGTCCCACAGAAAATAGTCAAGCGGCGTTAAATCGCACTAACGAGGCGGCCAATCGACTGGCCTATGTCTTGAGATAACACGCTCACCATACTTACTATTCAATAAATCGATTGTAGC
This sequence comes from Volucella inanis, assembly GCA_907269105.1. Classification (NCBI taxonomy): domain Eukaryota; kingdom Metazoa; phylum Arthropoda; class Insecta; order Diptera; family Syrphidae; genus Volucella; species Volucella inanis. Next base: position 79,348,592 of record OU026157.1, read on the forward strand.
GTGTGCTGTGTTTCTTGTGGCACCATCCTGTTGAAACCACATGTCGTCTAAGTCCATATCTTCCAATTCGGGCCAAAAATAATCGGTGATCATGGCGCGATAACGATGACCATTCACAGTAACGTGACGATCGTTATCGGCAACATCACACAACGAATATGTAGAATCAAAATTTTGCACTAAACTTGTTATTGCCTGTCTACTAGGGCGAGAATTACGACCGAAAATTGGAGTTAACGGTCTTAAAGTTGCAGTCACCGACTCCGAATATCTGTTGAAAATTTTTATAATTTGCAGACGTTGCCCGTTAATATACTTTACCATGATGAAAATGTTGGGCTTACTGAATAAATTGGCAGTGACGGTTTGATGATTAGTGAAAGAGTGCGTTCACAAATTAAATTCAAAGTTGTCAAGTCCTTATTGGAAAACCTATATTAACTTTTGTTGTTAAAGTTGAGTTCGGAGTTCGGAATTCGATGTTCGGAGTTCTGAAGTATATCCTTGCCAGAGTTAGGTTTGTGGATGTTCTATACAAAATAACGAGTGTTGCGTTTATGCTAGATGATCGGCTCAACTAAGTTCTTATTATTTCTAGAATAGATAGATTCCAAAGTTTTTCCGACTAAAAAATGTTCTGTTGTGATAACGCTTAGATATTTTAGGTCTTTCTTACCGGAGCATCATTTCGGGAACCTTTTGCGGATCTAAAATTGAAAGCAAACCGAACCAAACCGAACCAAACAGAACTGCGTCACAAAGTTCAAGACGAGGAAGTGTAACCGGTCTTTTTTTACATGGTATGATCCCTTACTACGGCTTTGGCGAGCAAAATTTAGTTTATTTAGTTTAGTTTAGTTATTTAGTTTATTTAGTTGTCGGCAGTACTTCACCCGACGGCTGAAACTCAGACGCATTTGGATTTAGGGCTACCTGGTAAGCATGAGAGCTAGTGGACGTCGCTGTAAATCGCCGCTTGGATGATTCGTGTGTATGCATTTTATCGACTAGTTTATATTGTTAGGGAATATGTCCTTAGTGTCAGTAAAATCAATACAAGATATAATTGCTCTGATCGATTTTGGGAGTTTATTATCAGAAATAGATTATAACATTTTTGTGCAAAACATATAGTGGCTAAATATTGTTATTATAAGCACCTTCCCAATACGTGATACCAGACTGAGTTTGAATTAAAAGTACCACAGTACATATTTCAGATAGGAATCATTTCTAAAAGCGCAAGGGAAATATTTGTTCAAGGATTCAAGGTGACAAACACATCCACTTTCTCGACCAAAAAACTATGAATGCTACAAAAATTTTGAGAAGCATTTGGAAGCGGAAAAACATTAAAAGGTTATTGAAGTAGAATTCTGCATTAAAACTTATTAGGGTGCTAAGAAAAATAATTTTTGTTTTAGAACTAATGCTGAAACTATGCCCAGCAACCATATCCGTAATAGATCCCACTTGATATCGATACTAAATTTAAGGCCCTGCTAGAACCATAGGAACGGACTACATCATTTGTGAAGGACGTAAGAGTGCCTTTAAAATTAAGTTTAAACAGAGAGTTCATAAATTTCAATTTTATCTATCTTGACTGCATTAGATCGATTTAAAAGGTAAGATCTGAAACAATAGAGTATAAAGTCTCGAAAACCAGCTTGTTCAACATTTTTTTTTTTCAACAATGTAAGATGGTTGACCATGTCGAATGCTTTTGCTTTATCTGCAAGCAAGCCGGCAGTAAACTTTTTTGCCTCAAGGTTGGAAAGAATTTGAGAATAACATTTTAGGAAGGCATCTTCAATTAATATTAAAATTTGTATATTTATTGTAAAATATTATAATAGTTGCCACGGCATGTTTGAATCCATTGTTGGAATGGTTGAGAACTTGAATCTAATTTTGTATTAGTTATCCAAAGCTTAAGCCTAATACTCGATTTGTTCCTAAGAACTGTATTAGTGCAGTCTAATATGTGCTAATCTCATTGATTGAATAAATAATGTATCCGTATACCGACGTTGTACAGATTGTGGATGTACAAAATTTATCCAAGTTATGATAATATTTCGCCACGACGCAACGATGATTAGACTGAGTGTTTTTAAAGGTGATGTTGTGGAGGCTATGCTGCAAAAATTACTCATCTATCCTTAATGGAAACTGAAATCACCAATAACGATAATCAATGGGCTGCTTATCTCGTGGCTCATGTGTCTAATAATCCGTGAACGCATATCAGGTCCATGTTGCCGAATTTAGCCTTGATGTACTATAGATTGTAACCAGATATTTACTTAGATGTTGAAGCTCGAGACTTATTGCTTGGATCTTCTTTTGAAAACAAATGTCAATAGTCGCTGTTTGTGCTTTCGCAAGAACCATATGTTTTTCATCCCGCTTTTGTCAAATCCATCACATCATGCTTTTTCAAAGGCAGTGCTTTGAGTCTGGCCTTTCGGCTACACAAGTTGTGAATGTTAAGGGCCCTAACATTACACGTGTATAGTCGAAAGCCATACCGTTTCTCACTCACTGTGGTCATTGACAATTAGCTGATTTATATCCTTTATGAAGCTCCGCAATATATAAGTTTTTTAGTAAGTGAAGCAGTTAGCTCGATGGCACAATTCCCAAGTTGGAGAGAAAAATCTTTCAGAGGATAATTCTAGTATAAGAGTCGATGAAGGTATAGTATATACATAGCTCTGTCAGCACTCTGGCTAGTTGCCAGAAAAATCTGTGTTGTCGCAGAAAAAGAAAACTGATCGAGTTTTCACTAACAATTGAGTTGTTTGGTCATACAACAAACTGCAGATTGCGGGTCTTCGGTAAGTACCTGCCGTGCTCGCAGTTCCAAGCAGCTATTCAAAATGCAGAACAAGTTTTGCTGCATAATTCACTAGCTTATAAAAATGATAAAAGGTGAGCCAGTAGATGGTGTGGATGTTAGCTGTCAATAACTATTATTTACTGAATTCAATGTAGCTGATCTTTTCGACAGCTGTCATACAATCTTTGACAATTTCAGTTATGAAGTCGTTTACAACCCAACAACGCATTTTTGCTATTCAATCTTATTACGAAAATGGGCGATCTGTAAAAGTATCGCTATAGTGAGTCCGGAATTCATGCAGTGGTGAACCTTTTTTAAGAAACTGGTTCGGTATTGGTTCAAATTCCATGTCAGCAGGCTCCGCCAGCACGTACACCTCAAAACATCACCACTGTGAGGGAAAGTGTTCAAAATCAGGCAGGCACATCAATTTCTCGCCGAAGTCAACAATTGTGCCTTACTTATCGCACTTTACAGCGAATTTTGAAAGTTGATTTTCACGCTAGTGAAATAAAAATTACATAAAAACTGAAGGCTTTAGACCATCTACGACGCCGCCGATTTGTTTACAGGAGGTATGAAAATTTGTATTCTACTTTCATCTTTTCCGATAAAGCTCATTTTTGGATAGATGGGTACGTGAATACACAAAATTGATAATTTTTGGGACCGGAAAACTCATATTAGATTTATGAAAAACCAATGTATCTAAAAAAATGTCACTGTGTGGTGCGTATTGTGGGTTGGCGGTATCATTGGCCCGCACTTTTTCGAAGATTGGGCTGAAAAGACAGTTACAGTGAATGGGGAACGTTACCGCAATATGTTGACTGGCTATTTTTTTTTCAAAACTAAATGAATTAGATCTGGATGAACTCTGGTTTCAATAGAATGGTGCTAGCACCCACGTAAGCTATCAATCAATTAATTTATTGCGTACGAAATTTGAAGATCGCATTATTTCGGTTAGAAATGAAATTGATTGGCCTCCAAGGTCATGCAATTTGACACCCTTAAACTTCTTTTTGTGGAGTTATTTGAGAAGTAAGGTCCATGCCAATAACCCAGCGATAATTCAAGCATAAAATCCAAACTGAAATTGCGGTTATTAACTATATTACTTATTCTTCAAAAAGCCATCGATAATTTTGACCATCGGATAGTCGCTTGCAATAGAAGCCATTGTAGCCACATGAACAATGTTGTATTTTATTCATAATTGTCATAGATCAAGCTTTATTAAACAATGAAATTCTTTATTAATTTCGTAAGAACTGTGTGTTGAATTCAATAAAAACTTCCACACCATCTGTTGGCTTACCTTTTATTATGCACGTATGATTGGCATTATACCGAATATTGTACAATTAAGTAAAGTATGCAAATTCTGGAGACTTATTAAGTTAATGATACTTATAAAATTTTTATTTCAATACAGAATTGCTTAAAAATCTTACCTGGCGTAGAAACATATAGTCCGGTTGGTATTTCACTGGCATAAACATTATGAGTATTCTATCGAAAAACTGTAACCCTTTCAATGATGCAACACCCATATAAAGGAAAACTCCAAATAGTACTGGCATAGGAATGTGAGAAAGTAATGGGGTCAATAGTACAGAACCACCAATCGTTAAAAATATCAATATGTGAGTTACACGCTGTTCTCGGACGCCCAAAAATTGAGGCTTTTCGCCAGGTGCAGCACATTCTGATTCTTTTTTCAGAGAGTTCACATGATTGATACTGAGCACTGTTGCAGCCACAAACCTTAAAAAGAAGCAAAACCATTGAAAGTGTACATAAAGTGTTGAAAATAATTGCAAATTCAACATACCATGGTAGTCCCATTAAACTGCAAATCTGGATGAGTATGGCTAAGACGAACAGATCTAAATGATAACCACAGCCTTTTTCTAATTTATTTTCCTTTCTATTTATTATTACAGCGGTGATCTGTTGATCCATAAATATAAGAATAGTGCCTAGCAAAGCTGGAAATACTGCAATTATTGGTGTCCAAAATGGATTGTTAGGACTAAATGGCGAAATTAACCATCCCCTCTCATGCAAAGTTGGCTTGAATTCATGGGGAACCTCCAATTTTGGTGTTGCGACATTGATGATTCCATCCAAGAAAGACATTGAGAAAATGGCAATGATTACCGAAAAATCACTAATAAATTGTCGTATAGAAGATGGAAAGAAAAGAGCGTTTTTGAAATCCTTCAGAATGACTGAGATGATAAAAGTCCCCAAAAACAGAATGACTGACATCAAGAAGACATTCGCTGTTGGTTGTTGGTCACAATCTACACCCAAGAGTACACCGCTACGAACCTTGAACAAAAAAAAATATAAATGATCGCCATATTAGAATTTATTGATTTTTAACAACATACTATGCATTGTGATTTATCATATCTGGCCCATTCCAGAACGGTGTGGTTGCTGCCTAATGGAGGCGTACAGACGCAATCATATGGGATAGTAGGATTTATCGGGAACTTTTTCCCAATTAGTAAAACATTTTCGACCGCCTAAAAGAAAAAAGAAAAGCTTTTATAGATACATAAGTTATTTTTAAAATTTGAAATTAGCTTCAAACCTTATAGATAAAAATAAATGCAATTAAGGTAGCGAAATTTTCCTCTGTAAATCGGGTTATATAGCATACCAATGCACTAGCATCTATTGCCACCAGTATGACCAGAATTATTGTTATCCACGTACCAATCCAAAACCGAAATGTCATATAGTCCCATCCTTGATTCTGGCAGAAATCATAAACAATCGTTTCGAATACCAGGACTGGACCGGTGGAACCTAATATTGTCAGTGGTTGCCCTGAGAAAAATCCATAGCCCATGCCGCATACAAAACCAGAAACTAATGATTCCATTGCAGCCATATTTTTTCCAGTTGCCTCCCCCAGAAGACCACCAAAAGTAATTATTGGAGAAAGACAGGCAAAATATAAGAAAATCCAAGATGCAACACATTGTAGAGACAGGGCGTCCTTAAAATCCGACCAGTACCATGGTATTTTCCTTTTAATGTCATTCCTTAGCCCTCCGAAAATTCGACCGCTACGAGATAGACCAGATACTTCTCGCAATCGTTGTTCTTCTTCTTCCTCATCTATTTCTTCTTTTGGTGCTTCAGGTGGACGCTTTCGAATGTCTTGTGAGGGAATAGCTGCTGGTGGCTCGATACGTATTGTGGGATCCCATTCACCAGGTGGTAATACTGTAACTGCATCAAGAAATTCATCTACTCCCGCTAAGAGATGATCACGTTTTCGCGCTCTGTATGCAACTTCGTGAAATATCTCGTCGGACATTAGAGTTGCCATTGCACGACCAATTTCATGAAAGTTACTGTTGCTCCCAGGTGGACCGAGTAATATGAAAAGAAATCTGAAATTGCAGTTAAAAAAAAGATTTCTTTTAATATTTTAACAACCAGTTTTGCAAAGAAGTTTTATGCTCGGGTTTCATGAACCGAACGTATTACACCACTTCAGTGTGATCCCCTTAAAAGTAAAATTTTAACAATGAACTGCGCTTAGAGCACAGCAATGGAAAACGAGTAATTAACTTTTCATCAGATCTGTTATTAAGTTAAAAGTACAAAATACAAAATAGCATTTTAACGACAAATAAATAATTAAACGTGGGTAACAATGTTTCATTTTCGATTAACTGAAGGATAAAGGCATCCCGGATGTCTGGCAAGACTACACAACTTGCAAATCTCTTAAATGTTATTTGATCTTTAAGCACTCAGAGTAAGACATTTTGAAAAGTAGATGATAGTAGATGATAATGATACTGATACTAAAATATCTGACTGCTCATCATAGCCTTAAACAAACTTCTGCCCTCTCAGGGTGGTCAGATTCGATATAGTTCAAGGATACCTTATGTTATGTTATGTTATGAAACATCCTACAGCCTCGAATATAATTTGTTGGAACATTGACGAATTAAAAAAAAAAAAAACAAGGATTATAAATTTCAGATGAGCGCAGACTACATTCGAATCAGCGCATGCTCTTGACTTCTATAAACCGGGTATCGCTGCAAGTCAAGAAGACTAGGCAAAAGAAGCTGTGCAATTCTATGCGGCGATCGTCATCGGCCAAAAAAAAAACAGCACCGTTCTTGTTGCGCATTCTGGTTTCTAAAAAAAAAATTCGCCGGCATAAGGCCAAAAGTCCATTTTGGTAGCATATTTGGAACTGGACAAGGCTTCAAAAAATTGATTTAGGTTCTCTAATTTTGCAACTGGTAAAATAGTTGTGATAGTTGGCAACCGGTTCCTGAAAAGGCAACCAATTTTATGTAAGTTCCTAGTTTTATCTTAAAAATCTACTTCATATGAGTATGAAATTTTTCCTATTTTTTATTTTTTTTATTTTTTTACCATATTCTTCTACATCGAAGCAGGTGACAGTTGTGTAAAGTAAAACTATAAATTTATCCTGCCTTATATTTTCGATCACTGTTGCGCAAATAGTTTTTATGGCACTAAAACTTCAATCACATTTGGAACATAACTGTTCGGGGTACATAAATCGTGACACATTTTCGATCGTAAATCCTTGTAAGCGGTAATAAGTGTAACAGTTTCTTATGTCGCTTTAACCTTAATGTGATCCTTTTCGGGTGGATATCCCTGGTTGATTCTAATCAAGATGTAGGTTTCCTTTATATTATTCATCCCATCTTTTGCAACCACCAACTAATCTTATGCCGTATAATACAGAATATTTGAAACAGAACTAACTGACAAGAAATCTGCAGGAATGTAAGACATAAGACCAAACGACCTTAAGTAAAACGCTTATTATTGTCGTCAGTATTGTGCAAACTCGTTGATAAGAGCTTACCACAAACCAGAGTTTTTGAAATACTCAAAACCACTGGAGTAAGACGAATATACAGGGTGACTGACTCGAACTGCAACTTTTTAAAATGCTATAATTTTTTGATTTTTTGATAAATTTTGTTGTGTCAAAGCAAAAAATGTTGGAAAATACATCAATTTTCAAATTGTATCAGTAGTTTTCAATCTGTCCACCTTTGGGGCGAATAATGACCTTGAGACGGCCGAAGAAAGCATCGTACGCTGCACGCCAGTGGCTCTGCGGTATTTTGGCCCATTCCCGGCGAAGTGCTTGTTTGAGGTGGTCGAATTTTTGGTATTTTTTAGTGCCAACCTTCGCCTTCAAAATACCCCAGACAGAGAAACGGATTAACATCCGGAGATATTGCAATCAATTGTGTCGAAAAAATGAAGTGTGGAACATTGTTTTTTAACCAATCTTGGTTAACGCGCGTTTTGTGAGAAGGTGCCGAGTCTTGTTGAAATGTCCACGGTCTTCGACCGAAATGATTGTTTGCGTAAGGCTTCAATACAGAGAGACAGTTTCACGGTATACGAACGCGTTAATTTTGACGCCACGGTCCGAAAATACGAGCGGAGAGCGACCATCGGCGGTTATGGCGGCTCAAACCATCACCCTAGGTGCTGCCTGCTTTTTGGTGGCCGTCCGAAGTTGTAAATTTTCGAAAGATCTCTCTGGCAGGTTAACTCGATCATTTTGTTTGTTGACATATTGCTCTATAACAAATAGCGACATATCGGAAAAAACCAAATTCGGCAACTCACCACTTTCGTGCAAGCGTAGCAATTCCTTCGCTCTTTCGACTCTAACTTTTTTTCTGTTGCGGTGTAAGTACCGTGTGTTTTTTGGAACTTTAATGGCTTGAGCCCAAGCTCATTTTTCAGTATGTGTTGGATGCGTTCCGGTGATATGTTGAGCTCACGAGCCATTTTTCTTCGACTTCGACGCGGAATTTGCTCAATTCGAGCCTTCACTTTCCGAACCATTTCTAGCGATGTTGCTGTTTTTTTATGATCACCTCCATGGCGTTTTGCAACGCTACCAGTACCACGGTAACGGGCTATGGTTCGAGACACAAATGATTTATTCACGTTGAGGTGCTGGAGGGCTTTAACGATAGCTACTTGTGTTTTTCCAGCCAAATATAAAGCAATCACACTATCCCGTTTGAATTCCATCACGGATAAAATTTTTTCAACGTTACTGAGACGCAAATCACTTAAAAGACTTGTAAATAATAAAATTATCTGTCATGTTTCAAAATTTGAGCTCATAGCAATGGACGGTTTGGAAATTATAGAAGTCTGAAGTTGGTTGCAGTTCGAGTCAGTCAGGGTGTATAAAAATCTTAAAAAAGCGACATACTGAACTACGGGCCATATTCACTGAATTTCAAAAAGGATTCCACACCCTCTATCACCAAAATATACTGCGGAAACTGCAAAAAATTCGCATACAAGGATTTATTTATACGTGGATTAACAGCTACCTGGAAAACCGAAGTTTTAAAGATTGATAATAAATTCAGAAATTGCGGGATTACATTATATGGAATACCGCAGGGATCGAATCTTTTGCTCTTGCTTTTTATAATATATGTTAATGATCTTCTTTTTATTCTTAAGCAAAGTACGGGATATGTCTGTACGAAGACAGTATCCAAATAAAATGGTGAATTGAATGGTGTCAAGATCATGGTCTCATGATAAATGTAAAAAAACAAAAGCTATGCATATTCGTCAACCACACAGGCAACGAAGGCCGTTTAAAATAAAAATAACGATAAGACCTGCCTTCATAATACCGGGAGCCACTTACAGCTTCAAACAGATGACAAATGCGAAATTAAAATAGCAGTGTTTTCTTGCATGCATTTTAGCGATTGTCATAAAAAACCGATCCAACTTCGCTTAAGAGTTCATCATAAATACTCGGTAGCACAGATATACCATATCTATGACGTTTAATATCAGTTCATCTGTAGGTTGGTGAACGAAATTATTGAGCAAAATATCTGGGTCTCTTTTTAATAGGAAACTAAATCGGAAACCTAACATTCAAGAAAGGGTCGAGAAAGTTACAGTAGGTTTGATTTCTTGCAAAAGGCAATTGGGAACAAATGGGGCCTCCAACCTCGCATAAAACACTGGCTATACATCTCTATCATAAGACCCGATACTCACCTACGGGGTTGATGTCTGGTGCACGGCCTTAGACAATGTAGTCAACTGCAGCAAACTAAGCAGAGTCCAAAGAACAGCATGTTTATGCATAAGCAGAGTCCTACGTTCTACTCCCTCTGCGGAACTAGATATTCTGTTTCACTTGACACCCCTCGATATCTTCAGCAAGCAAGTAGCTGCGACTGTAGCTATTCGCTCTAAAGCGACTACACAATGGACGAATAATTTACTTGTTTTCTCAGATAAACTAAATGTAAGCCTCTTCTGCCGTTTTCCAAATCACTGTAGCGTGTTCCAGGCGGAAATCTTGACGATCAAAGAAGCTCTGTCCTGGCTGAAGAAAAACGTTATATCTGCTAAGGATATCTTCATCTTTTTGGATAGAATAAAATAACAGACCTTAAGTGGACTGTTGGACCAAAATGTTTAGTGACTAAACAGATCTGACCAAAGTTGGAACTGAATCGCTCTAAAAGTCTGATCTTTCTAAACAGGAAACATTTCAGAGCCATCATAGGTATCATCACTGAGCACTGCCTTATATGCAAGCATGCAAGAAACGATTTCTGCTGCTTGGACGAAGAAGCTGTATCTGTCTAGCTCCCTCCCAGAGAAGAAAACTTCACTAAGGAGCTTTCGTCTACAATAACTAAAACGATCTAAAGAATAAAGGCGTTAACAGACTCCTACGCCAGATCATAAGCTCAAATTGGTTCCATGAGTAAGAGAATCAGAGATCCATATGGCATCACAATGGGCCAATAAGCCTTAGTTGATTGGTCTTCCCAACAGTCACTTTTACCTACCTACCTACCTACTACCAGTGCTTCATACCGGCTTTTAAAAAGGACAATCGGCACAGACGTCTTGGGTAGAAAATTATTTCAAACAAATATAATTTTGGCGTACTGGCTTCGCTATCAGTTCTGAACGCCACTATAGATATATTATTATTATTATTATTATCAAGGGAGCGATACAAATTAATTTGTAGGGTCCGGGATTTAACGCCGGGGTAACTGCGGAGTACTGAGCTCCCATGTGGTCATCCACCTACCTACATACTTACCGCGCCCAACACTGCTTGATTTCGGTGATCTAGTGGTAACCGATGCTTTCAGTGTGGCGAGGCCGTTGACGTATAGGTATATCGAAATGACTTTTTCTTTGATATTAGAAGCCATATATTTTGTCAAGAATAGCTTAGGTTGCTCTGATTTGATTTGGGAGAGTATTTGTTCGTGCGATTCTCGGCTCCGTTTGCATAGATGGTGAATGAATCAAATTAGAAAGATACTTTGTTAGAGGTTGGGCTCTAGTTCCCAGATCCTCACAGGGAGGAAGAAAGCAACTTCTACAAATAAATCTAAGTAAATTAGGCAAGTAATTTAACATACATAGTTTTAGAAAACATATTTTTAATACTTGTAAATCTATTTTATGTAAATTACCTTGTTGGGACCGGTACTTCGGTCAAATCACCCATTACAGCTGCATGTTGTAGTCTGATGAAGCCAGATAGTATTTTTTCCAGGAAGTCAACTTCACCCACCAAAATATTACTAGCCTCTGCTCCTGCTGGTATTTTTCGCATAAAGTGTGTGTTACTACGATGATCATTAAGCTCATTGGAACTTGAATTTCTGGGCATTGATTGACAGCTTGGACTCTGGATCATGTCATCTGATGTCAAAATAAAAATTATATTGATGAACAAGTGTGTATTTGAAATCGTTTAAGACTACCAGGAACATATTAAGAGCTTGTGTGTTAAGCATGCAAAATAAAAGTCAAACAAGCGTGAAAGATATGTAATACTTTGTACCACAAATATCTGGAAAGCAAACACATGCAGTACCCATTTCAAATCTGTGATTTTAAACTAATTTTGGAATACATATATTATATAAAAATATTTTTCCTACGTTTAAAAATCATCAAATATTTCTCATAATTTTCGAATATGCGAGCATTTTTGTATTGGAATAAGGCCTATATATTTGTGTTTATATGTGTCGAGAAGAATTCTTTATACTTTTACCATTTCCGGGTATTGACAAAAATCTTCCGTTTCCATTGTCATTTATTCCGCTTGATTTTTTCGAAATATTAGCAGATATTTGAATTGCTGGTGGGTTTGCCTGTTCATCCACTGCAAATGCGATAATTTAGGGTTTTTGAATTAATTTTTTTTTTGTTTTCTCAGCCTGTAGTGATTTAAGCTGAATTTTATAAATTACGTTTCTATGTAACTTTTGTCTGTGTTGTTTCGATTGTGTCTTAAGTGTAAACGTTTCTTAAATTGATGCCCTAAATTCAGAGTATTTGAAAATTTTTAACCGAATTTCTGAAAATACTTAAGGAGATCTGAAGTAAAAAAAAAATCGTAAAATATGAAAGTAACTACATATAAACTGTTTAGTTATGTTATACGGACCCTTATAAAGGCATTTTTGTGAAAGAGAATGTAGAAAACCTTTATGTGATATCGAACTAAAGTCTCTCTACAGATTCGATAAAATAATTTTGGAAACTGAATTCATAAACGGGGCTGTGCTTTAAGCGCCGACTACACGGATGTGACTATATAATTGTAACAATTGAGTATCTTTATGAATTTATAATATCTTCCAAACTAAGCATATGCAAAAGACAAACTCACAACGCTTATGATGAAAACTGGGCAGAAGAAGTAAAGATGACATCTGTGCAGTTTAACAAGAAAATCTGGATTGGATTGTAGTTGATAAAGCTTCCCTGTCAGAGCATCGACAGATATGATGAGTCAAGAATATATTTACTTAAGATAATATGTGCGAGTATTTGATAAAGTGATTCAGTAAGTTTGTATTTAAGCATCCAGTCTTAAGTAAGTATTGTTAACAATGGCTTTCGAAAAAGCATAGCCTGTAAGCAAATAGTGGAAATCGTAAGTCAGTTTATAGGAAAAAGGAAATATGGAATCTTTATAATAGGGCAAAACTGGTTAAAGATTAGATTAAAACCATCGTGGAAAAAACCCAGCGGATTTATTGAAGAAATAAGTGAGGCTTAAAGACCAAAAACACGTAAAGACGAATGAAGGTTAATACAATAGTTTCTATTGTATATCAGGAGGAAACAAATATTTGATCACTCCACGCAAAGAAACTTCGGTGGTATATTTGAAGACTGTACAAATTTCTACGTCCGAATGATATCTTGCCAATAAGCACTGACTAACCTTAAAAATAGGATGTAGATATACCAACAGCTTGGAGAAAAGTTTAGGTGGTTTTCATTTTTAAATCCGATAAGAGCTTCCCCATTAACGAACAATGTGTCATTGGACAATTTATATCTTATCATGAAACAGCAAGAGGTCCGGTTAGAGAAGTTAAACCGAACATCAATACATGTATGGGGTTTTCCAATAGGGACTTGACAACTTTGAATTTAATTTGTGAACGCACTCTTTCACTAATCATCAAACTGTCACTGTCAATTTATTCAGTAAACTCAAAATTTTCATCAAGGCAAATACACTAACGAGCAAAGTCTGCAAATTATAAAAATTTTCTACAGATATTCGGAGTCGGTGATTGCAACTTTAAGAGCGTTAACTCCAATTTTCGGTCGTAATTCTCGCACTAGTAGACAGGCAATAACAAGTTTAGTCCAAAAATTTGAGTCTACATATTCGTTGTGTGATATTGTCGTGTCAGTGAGACAACGGGTTGGTCGAAGTGTCGAAAATATCGCTGTCGTTCAGACGTCCGTAGCAAACGATCCAAATCAGTCAATTTCACGGCGTTCTCAAGAATTGGGCATCGCTCAGACCACATTATTTTGTGTAAGGATCTTGGTTTACACCCATACAAGATCAAGCTGACTCAAGAATTGAAGCCGATAGACCATTTGAAGCAACGTACGTTCTCCGATTGGGTTCTGGAGAAGATGCGCCAAGATGATGAAATTCGTCGCAAAATCATCTTCAGTGACGAAGCTCATTTTTGGCTCAATGAGTTCGTCAATAAGCAAAACATGCGTTATTGGTTGGGTGAAAACCCACATGTGCTTCATGAAACACCACCTCATCCACAAAAAATAACTGTTTGGTGTGGTTTGCATGCCGGCGGCGTTTTTGGGCCATATTTTTTCGTCGACGATAACCATTGTCACGTTACTGTGAATGGTCAGCGTTATCGCGCCATGATCACCGATTATTTTTGGCCCGAATTGGAAGATATTGACTTGCACGACATGTGGTTTCAACAGGATGGTGCCGCAAGCCACACATCACACGCTACAATCGATTTATTGAAGAGTAAGTATAGTGAGCGTGTTATATCAAGACATGGGGCAGTCGATTGGCCTCTCGTTGGTGCGATTTATCGCCGCTTGACTATTTTCTGTGGGGCTACGTTAAGTCATTGGTTTATGCCAACACGCCGACAACGTTGAAAGAGCTCAGTGTCAACATTGAACGCGAAATAGCGGCCGTTTCGGCCGAAATGTGTGGCCGAGTCGTTAAAAATTGGGTCCAACGAATCGACCGCTGCAAACGTGCCCGCGGTGGCCATATGAACGAAGTCGAGTTCTATTCATAAATGTTTTGATTTTACTTCAAGCCAATAATAGAGTTTTTGAAATATCTCAAATGGTTTGCCTTTTATTTAAAAAAAAAGTTGTCAAGTCGTTATTAGAAAACCCTACATAAAGAAAACAGTCTATAAGACAGCGACACACGCAGGGATCGATAATCTAGAGGGAAATGCACTTTTCTTAGGCCTTCATTTATAAGGAAAACTTCAAACTAGTTGACCATAGGTAAATCATCAGTTTTCGACGACGGTAATTCCTGGATTTCATCAAATTGGACTTAAGCTGGTTTTGGATTGAAGAACAAACCAGGAAGCTTTTTCAGACCTACACTCTACACTAGTGTGGTTATATTTTGAAGAATTGAAGTAGCTTCAATTACATTTGAAATTTCGATCGAAGGCAGAATACTTGGTTTCCTTCTAGGAATTTACATTTAATTATTTAATTGATATCATGATCAGTGATAGCAGTAGTTCAAAAATCAAAAACGATTGGACGACTCAGCACGTCAGGAATATAGCAATAATCCACTGGATTCAATATCGCACAATATCAAGGAAGTAGCCAAACCAACTTTCTACCACCAACTCTAGCTAGGTAAAAAATGGTTGTAAAATGAAAATAGCGCAGAAGAAATAGGGAATAGAAAAAGCACACAAAAAATACTATATGGCATCAAAAGTCAGAAAAGCGCGAGAAGAGTTTCCAGTCGGAAGAACAGAAGAAAAGGCAACCCTGAAAGAAAAATTTCAGGCAGAAAAAAAGCTTAGGAAAATTAAGGAGTCTCGATTTTCTAAATTTGTGCAGAAAAACTAAGCATTTGGTGGCTTAGTTAAGGTCAGGGTAGCAAGGTCTTTGTAATTTTAACGGAAATACAAACTGATTCTTGAAGAGTAGTCCCAAAAACCCGGAGTCAACCCCCTGGATGATGGCTGTTAATTGCAAAACTGTTTACAAAAATTTCAGGAAATATGGGTAATATAATCTATGGATGCCTCAAAATTTATATCGTAGACGATACGTTTTCGCAAGGGAGGATATATGAGACTTTGTTTTCTTGAATGATCCGAGTGAAGCAAATTAAACTACAATGCCAATAAAGATGTCAAATAGTTCTGCACATAAATAAAGTCTAAGCATGATAGCAGTAAAACTTCATTTAGTAGTGGCAGTACCAAAAAATCATAAGGAAACTTTAAGCTATACATACATACATGTTTTGATACTAAAAACATATATGTACCTAAAATAAGAATAACTTTTTTGTACTGAATATCAGTTTTACCTCAACATTTCTTTTTCTTATGTTATAAAAAAAAGTAGAAACGGAAAGGATAGTCTTTTAAGTTGCAAGAGATATGTAAGTCGTGTTGATTGCTTAAAGAAAAGGGTCAGATAGTTAAATAGTTTGGATATAAGATAGAAAAAATGTAGTATGCACAAATTGTATATACATACTTCTAAAAATAACAAGTATGACACAAACATCTTAACGCTAAGGAAAGTTGAGAATACACATACAAATCTTTATGTTCTCCATATAAAAATAGATTACAAAAATATTACTTGGAGTAAAAATAAAAATTATGAAGAAAAATTTAAAATAAAATAAAATAAACACATTGGATTCCACCTAATGTTTGTTGTTTTTTGGTGGCTACATGACTTCGATCAGATGTAATTCCAGATGAGGATGCACCAGCATGAAACCATGTTGTTACACCAATGCCACTACACTGATTTATTATGGGATGTCCAAATTCACCTGTATGAAGTATTTTTGTTTTAACAAAATGAAAAGAATAATAATAATATTTTTGAGTTATAATTACTATCCCTTTCATTTTAACATGAAGAATAAAATGTAACTTAAGTAGTTTTGCTTTTTTTGCCATGGTTAAAATACTTTGGTGATAAAATACTAATTTTATAATAGAAAGTATATAAGCTTTTTTAATGATTATATTTATAGCTTCATTTTGATAAAAGAAATAATTTTTTCTGCTAATAACACAAACGCATATCCTGTTTTCTATTAAAGCGATATGACTGGTGGTTTGTTTTTTTTTTTAAAAGAGTTAATCTTGTTAATGTTATATGTTATATAAGAAGAAAAAAAAAAAAACAAAACACATTAAAAAGATATGGAATAATAATATTACGGCATAAAGCTATGTATAAACAAAATTTTATGAAACCGCTTTGATATACGAGTAAGTTTAGAGTTGTTTGACAAATCATCATAAACAGTTTTCCAACAGAAGACCGCTTCCATACCGAAATATATTTTGTGAATCGCGGAACTTACAAAGGATTACGTAATTGTTTTAGTCATCATAATCGTACAAGCCCATTATGTTCGTCGTGTTGTGAACAAGTTTGATACTATATCTACTCCACATAAAGACAAATCAAAAACATGTTAGCGGTATGTTTATATAGACGAAACTGTAGCCGTTGTAAGTTAAGATGAGGCAGAAGAGTTGTAAATGCTGCGTTAATTGCAACAGCACGGTTCATGTTAGTTCACTATGTGGAAAATTTTAGAATATGATCCAGCTGGTGCAGTTATTAAAATCACGAGACTAACTTGTAACAGGAATTAACGGTTTGGCTTATCAAAAAATTGTGTTTTTTGAGGAGGATCACTTTTGGATCAATGTGTGATCAATGTGAGCATAAAGTATAATATTTGGTCTGGTCTTTCCGCTTGTGGTATCATTGATCCTAATTTTTTCAAATATGAGATTAGAGCTCATCAGTCAACCAACGTTACCGGACAATGATCAGTGCTTACTTCAAGACTTACTGGAAATTCGATTGAATGATAAGGTTTTTTCCCAACTAAACTCTCGTAGGATGAATGGTTGCCTAAAAATACAACAGCAAGCTAATTTACACTAATAATTTAGTCTCGACATTAAATGTTGGATGTCACCCATAGAGTGAAATAACCACTGAGCATAAATTTCTTTCTCTCTCTCTATCCAATTTTCCATAAAAATTTAACATGTGCTCCGGCATTTTAAGAGTAGTACCTTAGTAGTACCAGCTTGAGTGTTTGGGTCTTTTCTTTCAAGACAAAAGAAAGAAAAAAAGACTTTTCTCTAACTCAGTTTTTGACGGGAAATGGCTGTTTCAGAGAATATCTCTTCTAACACAGATAGAACAATAATAAGGATACGGGAAAAACACCTTATTTTTCACTACCAAATTGAAAAAATCGCTATACAGGACCAATTTATTGATCACAACAAAGTAAATTCAGTCTTTATTCCCGACCCGGCTTGTTCGAAAAGGTTCGAAAACTGTTTTTAAAGTTTGTAGCTATTTTAAAGGGTGTGGTTGTAAAGCTAGTGTGGAAGTTTTCACTAAACTAAGCACACACTTATTATGAAATCAATGTAGAATTTTACTGATTAATTAATCTCGGTTTATGGCAATTATTAATGAAATACAACATCGTTTATGTGACCACCACAGCTTCTGTTGCAAGCGACCATTCGAATGTCAAAATTATCGATGACTTTTTGAAGAATAAGTGTGTCAATGGCCGAAAGTTCAGTTCGAATGTTATGCTTGAGACCGTAATTTGTCGCTGGATTATTGGCATATACCTTACTCTTCAAATAACCCCATAATAAGAAGTCTAAAGGTATCAAATCGCATGATCTTGGGCGTCAATCAACTACTCCCCTAACCGAAATAATGCGATCTTTAAATTTCGTACGCATAAATTGATTAAATAATGGCTTTTGTGGGTGTTAGCACCATCCTTTTGAAAGCAGAGATCATCTCGACCCAATTCATGTAATTTTGGGAAAATAATATCCGGTCTGTATGTTGCAGTAACGTTCCCCATTCATTGTATGTTTCTCCAGCCTCGTCTTCTAAAAAGTATGGGCCAATGAAACCGCAAACCCATAATTCGCAGAGTACAAGGTATGGTCAATAAGTAAGGATACTTATTAAATTTTGCGCGTAACGCAAGGGGTGATTTATCGTGAAGTTTGATTTTCAATAGGCCTTTCTTGACAGATCACGCATAACTTTTATCAAACTGATTTATCATTTTTGTTCAGTATCATTTGGCGAGTCATTATGGAATGACTCACACCACAACAGCGTCTCCAAATTGTTCAGCTTTCTGTGAGATATAATCGCCCTACTGAAACCTCTATTGCCAATACCATTCGCAAATTTGAATCCCAGTTTACATTAGTGGATGATACTCGACCGGTGAGACCACACCCAGCACGTAGTGAAATGATTATATTTTACGTGAGGATCTCGGCCTAAAAGCGTACAAAATTCAACTTGTTCAAGAATTGAACTTGAATTTGCGTCATATTTTCAGTAAATGGGCTTTGGAAAAACTCAACGAAAATCCGGTGTTTTATCGTGAAATTTTGTTCAGTGATGAAACCCATTTCTAGCTCAATTGATACGTTAATATACAAAATTGCCGTATTTGGACTGATGAGTTACCCGAAGAGTATCAAGAGCTACTATTACATCCATTAAAAACAACGGTATGGTGTGGTTTATGGGCTGGTGGAATTATTGGTAGATATTTCTTCAAAATGAGACATATCAGAATGTTACTGTTAATGGTAACCGTTATCGCGCGATGTTAACGCACTATGTGCTTTCTGAAATTCAAGCACATGGTCTTGATGAGCTCTGGTTTCAACAAGACGGCGCCACGAGCCATACAGCGCATGAAACCATGGTCTTGTTGATAAATCATTTTGGTGAGCACTTAATTTCACGTTTTGCTACGGTAAATTGGCCGCCTAGATCGTGTGATATCACACCTTTGAACTACTTTCTTTGGGGATATGTAAAATCTCATATTTTTAGAAATAAGCCAGCTACGATTGACGCTTTGGAAGCTAACACTACTCGTATTATCCGCGAGATACCTGTCGAACGAGTCGCCCAAAATTGGATCTTCCGAATGGACCACCTCAGGCGTAGTTGTGGCCAACATTTATAAGATATCATTTTTAAAAAGTATATGCCATGAATTGTTCTTTTAACCGATAATAAAAATTTTAAATTCACTTTCAAATTTATTTATTATATTTTACATTATAAATCAAACCTCACGATAAATCGCCCTTTATAAAAGAAATCTGACTTGACAAAAGAAGCAAATGCAAATAAATAATTATAAACTTGAATAATTTCTCTAAAGTGTTTATTTTCGTTAAAAAATCAGACGCGACAAAAACATTTTGTAGAGAGATAAAGTCACCTTACTTTTTGAACACATCTCTTACAGTGACTTATTTGGGATGGCTTCAATTGTTGTGTAATTTGGATTTTATAAGCGTACAAATAAAGATCAACTTTTAAAATTCGCCGCAAAGTGCCATAAGTGAGGCCCAATTCTTGAGTTTGACTACGAATTGAGGTGCCTGATTGATTTTGAACACTTTCGCTCACAGTGGTGATGTTTTGACGTGTACGTGCTGGCCGAGCATGCTGATATGGAGTTTGACCCGATACCAAACCAGTTTTTTCAAAACGCTTCACCATTGCATGAATTTTGGAGTCACTAGGGCGATTATGTTGACCGAAATATTCACCAATCTTACGAAATGTTACTTTTACAGATCGTAATAAGATTGAACAACAAAAGTGCGTTGCTGCGTGGTAAACGACTTCATGACTAAAATTGCCAAGATTGTATCACATCTGTAAAAAAGATCGACCACATTGAATTCACATTCGATCGTATGGTAACGACATCTTGATAGGTTTTAGAATCCTTTTGTTTAATCTATATGCACTACCTTGAGGATCCCTTCACTAATAATTGAAGGACTTTGATTAATATCTGATTATAAGGGCTGAACTTATTGTTAAACCAAATCAATTGGCCTTCAATTCTATATTTTTTTTCATCTTTGACCAAATACGTATAGGTAATGTAATAGTTTAGATAAGCTTAGACTTCTACGTACGTTATTCTAATTGATAAGATTGAATATAACATTAAATGCTTGATGACCTGCAAGATGAACCATATTTGCAATAATGGCTGGATAACAATCAATGTCACTCTTTGACCTGTTTGGAAAAACCAGACGATGATTTATATAAAATCAGTGGTGCGGTATCGAAACAACCTATTGAGTTGTTCAAAAAGTCATTGCGTTTTTTTTATTTGATTTTCAGGTGCTTTTATTTTTATAATTAAAGAATATTAATCAGTGATGTATTAGCCGTTTTATTAATGGAATTCTGCCATCTCTCATAGAATACCCCATCTCTCTTTACAAGAAACTTATTAAGGTGCTGTATGATGAGGTTTTCAGAAGCAAAGATCTCGGAAGTAATCATATTATATATCATAGAAAACTGGCTCCTTATAATCCCACCATATTGACAGCATCACTTTATCTTGGTGGATATCTGCCTTTTCTTCCCTTTCCGATGCTTCATCCCGCCTACTCCAACTTGTTTTTTCGACTGACATTGTCGTCAGTCGAGCTTCTTTACGTACCAAGCGATTTCAAATGGCCATGAATGCTTCCAGTGGACACTTTTGGAGTAGTAGCAAGCTCCCGAAGTTTTATATGCTTATTTTCTTGCACCAATGGTTTGATTTTATTGTCATCAATC
This sequence comes from Volucella inanis, assembly GCA_907269105.1. Classification (NCBI taxonomy): domain Eukaryota; kingdom Metazoa; phylum Arthropoda; class Insecta; order Diptera; family Syrphidae; genus Volucella; species Volucella inanis. The sequence goes on from OU026157.1 coordinate 79,369,752, forward strand.
TCGCAAGGTCTATCGGAGCGATGAGCGCATTAAACTGGAAAATCAGCAGCACGGAGTCGCGCGAACCAGTTCTGGCACTGACGTTTTTCGATAATATTTCTGCTGTGAACTTTTCGCAACTTTTCCCTTGCCTCAGTTGCTTTTTTCCCTTTGAAGAAAAAACCAAAATATGGCCAAAATTGCAAGCATAAAAGTCGACCTTATCGACCTTTTTTTCGTTTTTAAGTTAAGTGTCAATAATAAAACGTGTTGCCATCGTATTGAGGATGATGATGGTTAGTAAATATGCAAAAAAAATCAACAAGATAAACGGCGCTGATAGTCCTGATCTTTACCTTTTTCAAATTTTAACGCCCTTCGTCCTATCAATTTTGGTACATAAATGATATTTACAGCTTTTTGGTGATTTTGACAGTGTATCTTTTTAATGATTTTAGATAAAAAAATATCTTTAAAGTATTTTGTTTTTTTTTTTTTCAGATATTTATAAGCAAAATACCATATATAGAGATATGTCTTTTATGAATATTATGATTATGATTATGAATGGTTAAGATAAAAACAAAATCCAAATTTGTAGTTGAAATCGTATAACTGCAATTGAAACCAGTTACCTCTCTTTACTTCATCAATACACGGTGTCCCAGCAGTGTCTTAGCAGTATAATCCTTTAAGGGCATATTTCTTAAGTTCCGGCGAACAATAAATTGTATGGCTATTTCATTTCAAGTTACAGCCTATCAATATGGGTGACCTCTAATTTAGAGGTGTAACCACTTTTAACGTTATAACTTCTAAAATATAACTATATAGACTAATACAAGTACAAAAAGAGTTTTAGACATTTCAGTAGTGCATACAAGTCTTAAATGTTTTCGGTGCAGCAACAGAAAATTTGTGGTTTATTTTTTACTTAAAATGCATTTTTCTTAAAATTTTTAATTAATAAATTTTCTGAAATTTTATGAAATGCTTATCCTTGCAAAAACTTTTTGAAATTTTTTTACGTACGATCAACAGATTTTGTAGCAAAAGAAGCCAATTTAATACCAATTGAATTACTCATAAAATCACTTAGATATTTTTTTGTGGTCCTGAGAAGGACCTTTTTGCAACAGTATATGGAATGCTTATAGCTATTGTTCGAAGTGCCTTCCTTACATTTAAATACACTTTTGAGCGCGTTTAACCATTTCGGATGGCATATTAACGGGCAGCAAATTTCTTCTCATCTCTACTGAGGTGGCACTAATATTTTCTTGAAGCTCTACCAGACTCAACATTTCTCTAAAATAAACCTTTTCTGTTATGGCACCACAGAAGAAAAAATCCATGGCTATTAGGTGAGGATATCTGGGTGGCCAAGGGTTGGGGCCAATTCGACCATTCCATCGTTCGTTAAAAGTATGGTATGAGAATGAAATTACTTTGTCGCAACTGTGACAAGGTACTCCATCTTGTTGAAAGAACATTGCTCTTTTTTGAACAAAAGGAACGTCTTCAAGGAGCTCTGGCAATCGTTGTCTAAGAAACTTTGAAATGAAGTGAGAATAGACCCCCCTGCCATACAATTTATTGTTCAGCGGAACTCCAGGAATATGCCCTTAAAGGATTATACTGCTAAACTGGGACACGCTGTATACAATATATTTCTTTTAATACGTATACAACTTTTTGGTTATTTTTTAAGATATTGGTTAAAGACAAATTGTTGACCTACATTGCAAAAATAAAATTAAAATAATGTAAAGCTTCTTAAATACAATCAGTACATACTACATACTTTGCACATGTATTTGAGTTTTGGTGCAATTCAAATACTTAACTATTCTGACTTTTACATATGTCAATTTCATAATCTACGATGATGCAGCCATTAGATACGAGTACATTACACAAGCTAAGTGTTAATATAATTTCCTTTGAGCACTGTATTGAGGTTCAAACTGAATTGGTTTAACTAATAAGAGTAGTAAAATTAAATTGAATGCATTACTTCCAATTATGTGTCATCTGGTGATAGATCTACATATAGGATTTCTTAACATAGTTTTAATCTTGAATTATGAATAACAAACCAAATTCTACAAGTTATTATGTCTAATTTTATAATACGAAATAATTGTTAAAATAAGTCAAGTATCAAGTAATATGTTTAAATTACGTACACATGAGACATTCTGTACAAAGATTTTCTTCCCGACTATACAAATTAAGGTGAGAATACTTGTACGGCAGATGGAAATATATCTCAACATCCGAATATAGTTTAATCAATTTCACATTTTCGAGCATACATACGATGAGTAACTTTGTTCGCGTATTTAACACACGAATAGCCCTAATATCCCCTAGAATACCCACGTAGTTCAAATTTTCTTTCTTTAAAAAAGACGTAACAATATCTTTTTGTTTTGTTGTCGGTAAATTCGCTGACACTGTTAATTTGTATGAGAAACAGGTAAATGAGTACGAAAGCTGAGCTTGCAAAAACCTACAATAAAAAAATTGAGAATAGACATAAGCAAGTATTGTAAAATGATTTTAAAAGTGGTCCATAAGTTATTACCAAGCAATAAAGTACTCGTTTTCTTTTTAAACAAAATAGAGAAAAATAGAGAATTCTTACAGTAATTTGTTGTTTCTCAGCTGCTTAAAAGGAAGCGTTTCAAGTTACAGTAAAACTTATCATTGTCATGTGATATCCAGAAGCAGACAATCTTACCAAAGAAATTTTCCCAGTCCGGATCGCTAAACAAAACCCCGTCGTATCTTAAAAAAAAAAACTGGCGAGTTTTCAGGGTCACTTAGGAGAAGAGCGGAAGCCAAATCATCACATTCACAGTGGATGAGTGGAATTTATCCTAACTCAGGGTTGTAAACTTTTGCTCAACTTTTCCCGGTTCATAATTAGAATAGAAGGAGACTAGTACAGAATAAAGGATCTGAAGCCAAAGCTGGGGACAGAGGTAGATTCAAGGTTTACCTCTTAAGAAAAACTACTCGACGCGAGATCGGATATACTTGGAGCTGATAGCACTTAAGAGAACCACTGGACAGCTGAACTTATCGAATTGGAGCTAGCAGCTTAGTGGAAATGGCTAAAGAGCTCTAGACATCCAAAGCTTCAGATGTCCTTAAATCTAGGACCTAAGAAGCCAGCCAATTGACTGGAGAAGTTAAAAATGCTGGAAATTCTACTAACATACAAGTACCTCTTCAATAGATTTTATTATGGGATTAAGGCGCATCTAAGTAATTCTGCAGCATGCAAAAGCTGCCTCTGTGGCATTTAAGTTAAAGGTTAATAAGAACTTTCTAGATATAGCTTTTATCCAGGAGCCCTGTATATACAAAGACCGGATAAGGGCCTCTCAGGTCAGTTACTGTATGATTCCGTAAATGAAGGCAGACCTGGGCTTGTATTATATTAACAAAGGAGATGAATCTCTCCTAGAATGTATTTACAGAAATAATCATAAAATTTTAAAATACGGAAATAGTACTCTTCATAAATAGAATTATGGAAGAAGTTCTTGACCTCACCCTATGTCCCCAATTTATAAAACATTTTATTAGGAACAGGAATGTTTCAACTGAAACATCGATGTCTGACAAATCGGTTTCGGCATCTTACTACGCTCCAAAATTTTCCGAATCTTAAAGACAACCTAGATTAATAGATTGCGAAACCTATAGCCTACTTAGAACTCATGGAATTCACGGTCAATTGCTATAACAGCATAAGAGACATTCACAGTCTAGAACTTAGCTGCGAAAAACTCAACGTTGCAAATAAAACTGCCAATCATCAAAAAGAAATAGAAAAATAGACTCGCCTAATTAAGAACACACATCGGAAAGCTTTTTAACAGGGCCAAACGCGATTGAGAATGGGCTGTGTACTTTGAAACTCACGCAAAGTATGATATAACTAAGAAATTAGAAGAGCTAAAAGAGAATGGCACCTATGTGGAAAGCGGTCTTCAGACACTACAGCTTTTAGCCCAAACCTATTTCCCAAATTCCATGATCACATCTATTGCTTCCGATGATTCTCCACAGAGAAAGACCAACCAGACAGGACAGAAAGACGTCAAAGAAAATTCAATTATCGACAGGCAATTCTAGTGATCTTTTCAAAGCCCCTGTTGCGATTTTTTTTTTTTATAATCCCGCGCGCACCAAAGGGATATGAATACCCTTTTACTGGCTTTTTCTTCATGACGCGGGCGGGTGGTGTAGTAGTTTGAAACTGAGGTGTATTAGGTTTCGAAATTTTTCCCAGAGGTGGTTGTCAAACTGGAGCCAGTGCAGTTGTTAGTTCGTAACATTTAGTACTAGCTCCAACATCAGTGTTATGTCTTCATGTCAGAGTTGACGCCGACGGGATTTTCATATAACTACATACAAATTCTATGGAAAGACTTTTTCAGAGAATTGCCTCACACAGGATTCGAACCTGAGGAGTCTATGCATATACCACTATAGAACGGCCACTCCATGGAATTTTTCCAGCACTACTCCAAAAAGGTATTATATAAGTAACCCCACATATTCAGAACCAGTTATGCCTGGGGTTACTTATTCAAAGTTTGAATAAGGTAACGGTTAAGATTACACACAAATCAGATAGTAGACCATATGATTTACTCAAATCATACACAACCTCATCTCGTTTTTTATAAAAACAATTTAAAAAATACTATTGACAAAACATGTCCTTCAGGACCTCACCACAAAAACTGAGAAATATCTCAGAAATAAAAAAATTGCGGTGGGCTGCTTTCTTGACATCGGTTTCTATATCCAAGGATACGCTTGCGATTCTTATCAGAGGCAAATTCGAAGAATCCATCCCGGAATGCCACTAGATGGCACTCAATCTTGTTGCTAACTGGTGTTAGAAAGTTGGCCTTAACATCAACCCCAAAAAGAGCACCACACTATAGTTGCCTTCACCAAGACAAGAAAATTGGACAAACTTTAAAATCCAATACTTTTTTGGTAACATAAAGTTTTCAAATGAAGTAAAACTCCTAAACACGCATTAAAAAAAAAAAACAGAAAGAGCCAGGATTTCACTATGGACCAACAAAAGTCTAATGGGTAAAAACTGGGGCCTTAACCCAAAACGATACTGTGGATGTACACATCAAAGCGGCCCTACTTGCTATCAACACAGCAATGAGTCCCCTTAATCTGGTGTCTGGTCACCGTGGTCACTTCGCTCCATAGTAGCCGGGTTTCTAACCGATCAATGCAGAGTAAAAAAAACCCCTTATAACTATGGGAATAGCACAAGATAACAACTGTCGCATGTGAAACGAGGACGAAGAAATAGCAGAACAAATTTTTTGTCAAAGTAACTGCTTCAGAACAACACGTCTTCTAGGTAAGCCATACTTTGAGACAGAAGGCATCACTGCCAGCTCACTTAACGATATAGCCTAGTTCGTTAAAATTTTGGGCATCTTGTTTTAGTTCTAACTTGAGGCAATCACACTGGGCATAACCTGGCCGTAGTGATAAGAGTACATAGTCCCACCTTTCCGTTTAATCTAATCTAATCTAATTGGCACTACAGAGCAAAAGCGAAATCTACAATAGCTACACCACTTTTGAGACGTTTAAAGGTGGAAAAAAAGAGAAACATAAATACGTATGGAAATGACCAAGAAACGCTTTATGGGAACGCATTACGCGAATGTCTCGTGAAACTGGAGAAACATTTAGATAAGTGCGTTGAACTTTGACGGCACTATGCCGAAAAACAAGGTACTATCGTACATATCATCCTGCGTACCGTAGCATGATCAACTGAACTATGTATGATAAAATTAGATTTAAAGCAGTTCTTATCAATTTTATTAATTAATAATCATTTTACTAATCAAAATGTATTCATGATGCAACCACAAATACCAAGATTATGTAAGAACAACCCTCTTATTCGCTGAGAATGGAATGTGCGAGCAACTTCATACACTACAATTTGTGACATTTGTGGTCAATGGAAACTAACTTTATAATTTAAAATAGTTGCTATGAAGAGATACCTACTTATTTTCAAAGAAAGAATGAAATTAGTTACAGTTCATGCACAATGAAAGCGGGAAATTGAGTGATTGCGTGTGGAAGGATAAATTCTTGCTCTATAATTTTTCACAATTTATACGGCTTTTCTAGTCATGAATAAAATATTTTTAACCAGAGAAATGAAAGGAATAAATATTTGAGTAAATGTTGTCAAAAATGATATATCATCCACAAGGAGTGTAGAACATCTTTTGAGATCTGCGAGCAAATTGTTATATGGATTTATAGATGTAACCGGAGTTGGATAAAATAAGTCCTGCATTTTATTTTAAGCGTTATCTTTAATATAGCTAAGATCAGAATAGATAATGTATTCCAATGTATATAGCTGAAGATATAACAAGCCTAGAATTTATAAACAGTAAATCAACGATTCTTGAAAAAAATGATGAATCAGTTCTTAATGATCCGACAATCGAGTTCGTAACCCAGTGAGTGTTATACCTTGTCTTAGTAGTTCCCGGTAATTATATGCATCGATTTTTATTCATGTAAATACGAGTGATACAGTGTCCTGATTTTAGACTATTAGACAGGCAATGGTGGCTAGCAATTTGCGTTAATTAAAACTGCTTGCCACTAAAATTGCTACTGTTGAAGATCTATACCTACTGCACTCGAACAACCTTTGGTGTGAAAAAACATCATAACCACAATTCCTTCAATTTGAAAATGATTTCATACAAAATAAATTGGATATGTTGGAAGTGATTGCAATAAGCAGGTTTCATCTTGACGAGTGACAATTACTGTCGTCTAAAAGTAAGATACTCTGATCGGCTAAGCCATCCGGAAGTATACGTGCATCTGAAGAATGTACCAAGTGCCTTATTTTTGGTAAATCTGTTGGTGACCGGATTTATAAGGTTCTCTAACATTCAGTATAATGTACCAATATACAACGTCCGTGCTGAACAAATCGAAGAGTTACAATTTGGAGCATAATAGCGACCTACTGATAGTCTGCAGCATTTGTAATTTGGCAGACAGAGAGAGAATATTTTTCATAATGTTAGCGGGTACCCAATTTTTCATGAAACAAGGAAATCTGTGTTTGGAAATGAAGTCTTATCGAAGAATCCCGTCCTTCAAACCCGCAATGAGGTTAACGTTCCATTACTAACCAGATATTGCAAAACTGCCCCACAGAATAGAAATATGTTAGAATCTTAGATGAACATTTCTAAAAAGTAAAAAAGGAAACAAAATAATAATATTCATTATATTTTGCTATTAAAATAATCTACAAGTTTGTGTCAACCAGGAAGACGACAATAAAATGCTAACAAATTTTTGTTTATATAACAGTTTGTAAATATTTTAGTATAAAAGTAAAAATCAAATCTAATTCATCTTGTAATTCATCAGTAAATGTAAAAGAGTAAATATTAAAAAACTTGGGAGTTGGTCACAGTTTTCGACAACACTTTGTGAAGTGTAAAAATAGTTGTCTGTTATAATATTTGCAAATAAAGCAGCATGCTTTGTTGGCAACTTTGACAAACACTACTAAGTTTGACATTATGCCATACCTTGTAAATGATCAACTGAGTGCGACGATTGTAGTAGTACTTAAGTCCTTATAATTTTGTTTAGCATGGTAGTCACAATCGTTTTCGACGACATCAAGGAACATTTGGAGAGCATTCTCGACAGTGAAAAGGCTGGCCTCTAATCCGGGTCATCTTGGTCATCCATATTTAAACAATGCATTAAATACAGGTCTTTAGTATCAATTAAAAGCAACAACAAGGTGTAAATTTCGAAAATCGAAAATACCAAGTCTACCGTTGAAGAGGTATACAAAGAAAGTTGCATCAGATATACTGTCGCTCTTCCTATTTCTTTAGGTTATGGATGAAGTTCAAAGTGCTTTGATAGACGTAAGCGGCTAAATCTAATGTAATTCAGCCAACTTTTGAAAAAATTTTCTCGAATATGCGGATTGAAAATCAACGCCATCATGGTTAAATGGGTTAAGTACTTGGTAAGTGAAGTAAATTCTGTAATGTTTTTCATAATTTTTAATATTGTTTAGCGCGCGAACGGCCAATATGAGTTAAGAAAAGATATACTTGGGACATTTTATGCTTTATGAGTTCAAAAATGGCAATTATACAATGCAGACAGAAAAAAAGAGGCCGCAGTTATAACTCGTGGTTTTCGAAATTTCGTTCGGGTGACTTTCCTTTGCAAAAATCAAACATACTATTAGATGTTAATCATAAAGTAATATGAATTAGTTTTAAGCTTGGAGTTTATCAGAACACTTCGATCGATTGCATCAAAACACTTTGCTCTATGTGGAAATTTTCTGAATGAAGTGAATGAACCGAATTTTCATAAGTGCCTCAAACCTTACTCATCAGAAAAGGGAGCCGTTTCCCGATCACTTAGTTACTGGAAATGATATTTAGTTAATTGAAAAGCTTACAGAGGGAAAACTGTCCAACAGTATAAATAGCTGGTGTGTTTAAAAAAAAAGATAATTGTGAATTGTCTATGAATTCAGCCTTATATGGTTTTTTGAAGACAGAAAATCAGTGCAAACGTTTTTGTTTTGCTAAGAGACAGGCGTAGTCTTTCATCATGACAACACAAGGGCACAAGTACTGATAAATTTGACTTTAGCCATTTTATTTTCCTCATATTGCAGCATGGGACCACCTATTTCTATCTCTTCAAAACTTTTTGAAGTGGAACTTATTTGGGCAGTACTTCTGAAGTCCGATAAAACGAAAAAGCGACATAAAGTAATCTCAAACTCCGATGAAACGAAATGGCGACAGGGAATGAGAGGGAGTGACACGCGTGGTGAGATAGCTTGGTCAGAATGAGACATGGAAGAGGAACGAATGGGTGATTGACTCAGAAAACTTCAACTTAACAAAATTTTGGTTTGGCTTAGCTTTTATTTATCAACGCCAAGAAGATAAGAGCATAAAGCAGTAACAGAATGCTCCAGCGACATTCGTTGACCTAATTTGGAAATAGCGGCATTAGCAATGTAAGCTCAACAACATGATTGCTAAATTTTAACTATCAACTCTTCATTAAATAATGTTTTGTCATTCATTCATTCATATTGTAATTGAAGTAAAAAGACATTATTCAAATAAGTTGTATTTTAATTGTAAAGGCTGGACAAATAACATAACTGATACGTGCGATACCGTCGCTCCATCTCGACTTCGTATAACATCATAGATCAGAGTATAAGCACGTAGAGTTTCGTGTGCGTAAGGCGAGTTCTCATGAGAATTAGCTATGTTGTAGAAAATCTGTAGTACGTGCAATCGGTCGTGAAGCATTTGTTATTTTTCGAGTTTATATAGTGTGTCAAAGTTATTGAAGTTTTAAATACTCCTCAAAAAATTCCTCAACAATGCAAAACGAGAAGTTTTATTATTAAATATTTTTAATTTAGGATGATTTTAACTAACCACAGGTTGACTTTATCTTAAACCAGTTTTGCTTTGTGTGCAGGTGCATTGTCATGGAGCAAACTTGCCTTGCCCTATCTTTTGGCCATTCTCGTCGTTTTTCGATTAATGCATGGTTCAAATTGATAATTTGTTGGTGGTAGTGATCAGTAATAACGGTTTCACCAGGTCTTAGGAACTCGTGGTATACCACACCTTTCTGGTCCAACCAGATACACAGCATTGTCTACTTGCCGAATCGATCTGGTTTTGCAGTCGAAGTTGATGGTTGTCCCGGATTAACCCATGATTTTTTCCCTTAAGGATTCTGAAAATAAATCCATTTTTCATAGTAACAATTCGATGCAAAACTTCACAAGTGGTTTTCCAGTTTTCCATCTGTCTTTCATTCAATTCATGTAGCACCCATTTTCCAGACTTTTGGATCTTTTCCAGAGTCAGTCAGAAATTGTTTGTTGGGCAACATTTAACATTTCTGCCATTTGTTTCTGACTCAAAGTGTAATCCTCATCCAATATTGTTTGCAATTCGGCGTCTTCAAACTTTTTTGGTGGTCTTCCACGTTCTTCATTTCTCACATCAAAATCGTTATTTCTGAACCGTTGAAACCATCTTTTGCATGTTGCTTCTGATAGAGCATGATCACCATATGCCTCGACAAGCATTCGATGCGACTCTACAGCACTTTTCTTCAAATGAAAACAAAAAATTAATGCTTTCCGCAAGTCATCATTTTCTGGTACAAAAATCGGCATTTTTAACACGATGAGAAAATATGATGTTGTTTGCTCAATGAGGTGATGAGGTTAGGGTTTTCTAATAACGACTTGACAACTTTTTTTTTTTTAAATAAAAGGCAAACCGTTTGAGATGTTTCAAAAACTTTATTATTGGCTTGAAGTACAATTAAAACATTTATGAATGGAATTCGACTTCGTTCATATGGCCAACGCGGGCACGTTTGCAGCAGTCGATTCGTTGGACACAATTTTCAACGACTCGGCCACACATTTCGGCCGAAACGGCCGATATTTCGCGTTCAATGTTGGCTCTGAGCTCTTCCAAAGTCGTCGGCGTGTTGGCATAAACCAATGATTTAATGTAGCCAACAGAAAATAGTCAAGCGGCGTTAAATCGCACGAACGAGGTGGCCAATCGACTGGCCCATGTATTGAGATAACACGCTCACCATACTTACTCTTCAATTGTAGCGTGTGCTGTGTGGCTTGTGGCACCATCCTGTTGAAACCACATGTCGGCCAAGTCCATATCTTCCAATTCGGGCCAAAAATAATAGGTGATCATGGCGTGATAACGCTGACCATCCATAGTAACGTGACGATCGTTATCGTCAACGAAAAAATATGGCCCAATAACGCCGCCGACATGAAAACCGCACCAAACAGTTATTTTTTGTGGATGAAGTAATTCATGAAGCACATGTGGGCTTTTACCCGACCAATGAGCCGAAAATGAGCTTCGTCACTGAAGATGATTTTGCGATGAAATTCATCGTTAGTGTACTTTACCATGATGAAAATGTTGAACTTACTGTATAAATTGACAGTGACAGTGACAGAAAGAGTGCGTTCACAAATTAAATTCAAAGTTGTCAAGTCCCTATTGGAAAACCCTATAAATAAGTTTGACAGGTGTCATAGCAACCAAAAAAAAAATTAAAAAAAAAAATTAAGGCCCGTTCACAATAAATGTTCCCTATCGGGGCATTTGTATCTTGACGCTCTCCTCATACCGGTACACCTGGTATTTGCCGAGCTTTATAAAATTTCACTTCAATCGCCCAGCTTACTAGGGAGGCCATTCTCTTTTTTAAAAAATTTATTAGAATTGAGTTTGTTTTTGAGGGTGTCCAAATGACAGTGGGACAATTTTTCAGCTTTAAAAGCAAGGATTTCTTTTCCCGTGAATTGAATAAGCTACCAAAATTCTGTTAAACACTTTTAACCAAATAAAAAAAAAAAGAAAATCAAAACAAAATATGACTGCGCTTTCTCTTACACCGGATGTGTTTTTGAAGAATGCAGCAGATGCATTATACAGGATATAAGGTGGCTAGTTTCTAGGACTTTCCTAAAAAAATAAGAATATTTTAAGAGCAGTAACAGTAAAATGAATAAAAATAACATATGTGCAAAATCGATTTAGTAAAATGGTTAATACCCTTTGAACCCATCTGAATTTAAATAATATATACATCTACCAAAAGATACTTAACATATTTTATGTTTTCCTTTTACCATATAATAAAATAAAAGTATTAGTATGGGCTGTGCATGAACAACAGGATAAAGTAAACTGAATATATAGTAAATATGTACATATGTATGTACACAGCTCGTGATGTTAGCGCTCAACTATCATGATACATCGCCACAGAGAAAGTAATTTGTTATCCTTTGATGAAGATATGGCATAAGGGTAAAGTGCTTTACAAATCAGTTTGGATCTCAATAAGAGCTTAAATAAGGAAAGCTAGCTTAATTGAATTTTATTAAACACATTAGTATGTAATACCTGATGGCACCGCAAGGTAACAACCTCGCTGATCTCTATTAGACCCATACATCTGAGGCCCGGCTGAAGTCCGTTCTCCAACATATCCCGATGATGATGTTACATGCAATGAGTTGGTGGATGAAGGTTTTTCTTGTTGTAGGTCTATCAATTTGTTCACATAAAATTTATGGGGATTCGTTTTCTTTTAGATATAAGTGTGCATGAATATGTATATAATTTTATGTTATATGAATGTGTTTACTAATTTTATGCTGCCTGTTCTTTATGATGGTACTATTTCGGATAAAATGTATTTTTTTTTTTAAGCAACAACTATTTGGTTATTTTTATATATTTGTTCATAAACTAAAGCTAAATAGAGGTTGCCTGAATATTTAAGTATTATTTATATAATTAAGAACACAAAATTAAACGAAACTCACTTTTTACGGATGAATGATTTTTTCCAATATCCGCCAACGACCGAATTATTGGCAATTTCGGTTTGCTTTTACTTTCATGTTGATGTCGATGACGGCGTAGTAAAGCATCCCTAACCTTTTCTTTTGACTCGGATGTCAGAGTGCCAGAATTCACCATATTTTCACATATTAATTCAGCAATTGTTTCTAAATTGTTTGCTTCCATGTCTAAAATAATTGTTCCATTTGTGATGAGACTACGCAGTTCGAATAGCGAGTGTAGAGACAAAGTAGCAACATGAGGCTTTGACCATCGATTTCCACCTTCTTCGACATCCTCTTCAAATTTTATCCAGCGAGCAGTTTCCTTCCATTCGATTTCGTCACCCTCTTTAACGAGTTCCTCCATTTCGGAAAAGAGTGGATGAGATTCGTGTGTGCCATCGTCGATATCCTCTCCAAGAATAAATTGGACACGTTGAGCTGGTGGTGTGACTAAAATAAAAAAATAATGATTAATTAAAAATGATGTAGTTAAAATGAACGAATGAAGAGAAAAAAAAGTTAGATTTTGGGTGAAGAAGATTAATTTAAATATTGTGAATGAAATTTCAGTCGTTAATTCGTTAATTCGGTTGTTAACTTGAAAGTTGCACAGGGTGCAGTACTTCTCCAACTTGTTGATTATAATTTTTCTGAATGCAATTTCTATTGTAGGGCCGACAAACTCATCAAAATTGGAACCACTCTACCTATGGTATTCTACCGGAAGAGGGCAACATAGGTATACCAATCGCTACGTGCAAATTATTATTTAAGCTGGATGCTAATAAAAGAACAGACCTAAGATGGACCGGTGGGCCAATATGTCTAGCGACTAAACAGATCTGGCTAAAGCTGGATCTGAATCGCTTTAAGAGTCTGATTTTTCTAAATTGGAAACATCTCAGCGTCATTATAGGTGTCATCACTGGACACTGCCTTATAGGCAAGCATGCAAGAAGGCTTGGCGCTTTTACAAACGATTTCTGTAGAAGCTGTATGGACGAGGACGAAGAGAAGATAATCCTATACCTTCTCTGTGCATGTCCAGCTCTCTTCCAGAGAAGAAAACTTCACCTAGGAGCCTTCTTTTCTAACGACTTAAACGATCCAAAAAAATATAGAAGCTACAGTCTACTGCGCTTAATCGTAAGCTTAAATTGGTTCCATGATAGAGAGGATCATAGATCCACATGGCAGCACAACGGGCCAATGGGCCTAAGTGGGTTGGTTTTCTAACCGCCACTCTAACCTAACCTAACCTAGTAAATTAGTAAATTAGTAAAATTATTAACATAATTTATATAGTTAAAACAGCTTTATTTAATTAGAGCCATGGCTTTTGCCGTCAGCTGGAAAAAGAGAGGTTTACATAGTTATAAGTTAATTTATATTAGTTTTGAATATTTTAAAATGTTTCACGAAGTATTTACTGTTGGTATGTTACGCTGTTTCTAGATAAATTAATAGAGTATTCCAGTTTTGACCATGAAGAATTGAAAAGTTTCGTTGGCCTAAAGGACATGGTTTCCCTAATGCATTCTTGACATGTCTTTTAATATTGGGCAGACAATGACACTCTCGTTATATAGGGTTTTCCAATAGGGACTTGACAACTTTGAATTTAATTTGTGAACGCACTCTTTCACTAATCATCAAACTGTCACTGTCAATTTATTCAGTAACATTTTTCAGCTCAACATTTTCATCATGATAAAGTACACTAACGAGCAATGTCTGCAAATTTTAAAAATTTTCTACAGATATTCGGAGTCGGTGACTGCAACTTTAAGAGCGTTAACTCCAATTTTCGGTCGTAGTTCTCGCCCTAGTAGACAGGCAATAACAAGTTTAGTGCCGTGTCAGTGAGACAACGGGTTGGTCGAAGTGTCGAAAATATCGCTGCCGTTCAGACGTCCGTAGCAAACGATCCAAATCAGTCAATTCCACGGTGTTCTCAAGAATTGGGCATCGCTCAAACCACTTTATGGTATATTTTGCGTAAGGATCTTGGCTTACACACATACAAGATCAAGTTGACTCAACTGAAGTCGATGGACCATTTGAAGCGACGTACGTTCTCCGATTGGGTTCTGGAGAAAATGCGCCAAGATGATGAATTTCATCGCAAAATCATCTTCAGTGACGAAGTTCATTTTTGGCTCAATGGGTTCGTCAATAAGCAAAATATGCGTTATTGGTTGGGTTAAAACTCACATGTGCTTCATGATTCACCACTTCATCCACAAAAAATAACTGTTTGGTGCGGTTTGCATGCCGGCGGCGTTATTGGGCCACATTTTTTTTTGTCGACGATAACGATCGTCGATATGGACTTGTACGACATGTGGTTTCAACAGGATGGTGCCACAAGCCACACAGCACACGTTACAATCGATTTATTGAAGAGTAAGTATGGTGAGCGTGTTATCTCAAGACATGGGGCAGTCGATTGGCAGTCGCCGCTTGACTATTTTCTGTGGGGCTACGTTAAGTCATTGGTTTATGCCAATAGGCCGACGACGTTGGAAGAGCTCAGGGCCAACATTGAACGCGAAAAAGCGGCCGTTTCGGCCGAAATGTGAAAATTGGGTCCAACTAATCGCCGCTGCAAACGTGCCCGCGGTGGCCATATGAACGAAGTCGAGTTCCATTCATAAATGTTTTGATTGTACTTCAAATGGTTTGCATTTTATTTAAAAAAAAGTTGTCAAGTCGTTATTAGAAAACCCTATACAAGGAACACTTTTCCTTCACATTCCGATTGGTTGAGTCTGGTCAGTAGTTTAATTGTAATACCTCTCCCCTTGCTTTAAAAAATTGGAAATTTTATCTATAACGTATTTGCCATTAAAATAATTTGCGTTGAATAAGCCGTAGTTTAATTTTGGGCTTTTCTTTTAACCTTCATCAGTAATTTCTGTACATTTTCTTTCTTCGAGAAGGGGTTGTTTTCAAAAACTAGGATTTCATGCACGTTGGTGCTTAAGCTGGACCATTCGGAGAAAAACTGCAACTGACTGTTGATTTGAAGCGTCAATGGGTAATGCATCTGGTGCTTTGTCATGCAAGCAAATAATAGTAGTGCATTTTAGTTCTCCGTGTTATTACAACTTAAATTGTAGAAAAGTAAGTTAAAAGATTCTTTTTTATGTTATTAATCAATTTTCTAGTAAAACCGATTAATTTGGTTCTATGAAAATGGGTCGTAGAAAACACCGCACATCTGAGAGTCGCGAATTGATTCAATCGTTTGGGAAGGATGGGTAAACATACCGAAAAATTGTTCCACTAAAATGATAAGGAATGCAATGAAACACTCGAAGGAAATTTTGCATACGTTAATGGTGAAACGTATTGGAAGGTGTTCTAACATGCATTCTTCTTCAGCTGCTATCCAAATTGTCGATAATTTAAGCCTGACATGTTCACACTGTTATGAGACATCTGAGGGAACATAATCTCAATTCTCACAGTCCACGTAATGTCCCATTCCTCAATAAAAAAATAAAAATAGTTTAAAATTTGCGAAAGAACGTTTGTTTTGGTCGCCTGAGAAGTGGAGGAATATAATGTGGAATGATGAGAGACTGTTCTGTACGTCGGAAAAGAATGTTGGCAGTATGTCAGGCGCCCACTCAATACAGAATATGATCCCAGGTTCACCACAAAAACCATTAAACATGGTGGATCTAGTATCATGATTTGAGTATGTTTTTTGTACTATGGTGCAGGTCCAATATATTGGATTTTTTTTTATTCATTAAGTGGGAGTAGAAATAGCACTGCTATTTTTTGCTCGCCTTTTTTGAAAGTCATCTTTGATTTATTTAGGTTTAATTCAATTAAATCAAGAACGAATTAATGTGTGTTATAGGAAAACAACATATTTTATTATAATCATAAGAACTTTTAAAAACCATTGCTTAATGTTTTTTTTTTTTGGTTAATGCTACTTTTTGAGGTGCACTACTATTATTTTGCTTGCCACTGTTATGCACTTCCAGTTGTAGTTTATAGTTTTTTCTTGTTTCTTGCAATTTTTCCTTCAAATGTGCTTTAAAATTCACTTGAGGTGTTATTGTAGCTCCAATGCTGTTATACTGTTTTACGTTCTCCAAAATTTTATTTTTACACATCAATTTTTCATTCCTTGCATGATGTCTAAATTTAATCAGAAAGACTATTACTTTCGATTTGGTTGCGTCGTGTTAATTTGAAAGTTGCACAGGGTGCAGTACTTCTCCAACTTGTTGTTTGGTAACTTATTATTTACTCCCTTAAATAGGATTCCATCGTTAAGATCATTCAGAAATAAGGAGAAAAGTAGCGGGCTCAATAGGTGTAGAGGTTCACAGATAAAGTGCAAAAAACTTAGTAGGGAATGACATCCATTAGATGGCAGTAATAAAAATAATAATAAAAAATAAAAAATAAAATAAAATCAATTCTAAAGATTGGTAGAAATGGAATAAGAGAAAAATTCTTTTAAATAACTTAGAACATTGGTAACGATCAAGAAGTGCGCTTGTGCGCTGACCTCTCAGTTAATATTTATTTATAATTTTTAATCGTGAAGTTGTAACATAAGTACATTTATTTTCAACGTGTAAAATAGAAAGTTGAATTAAAACTTAGTGTTTTGTTGTATCAAACAAGAGAAACTATTGAGGTATCCTTATTTAACACCCATGCGCGACTCGAACCAATTTGACAGATTATTACCATCTTATACTGCAGTTCTGCAGTCAATGGAGTCAAACGCTGCCGTGAAGTCAATGAAAAACGCGTATAGTTTGTTTTCCTTTGTGCAAATAAGTTATGTCAAAGTTAGTCAAGGTAAAGATATTTAGACGCTTGAAAAGTTTGTTCCGAATCCAGCTTGGAACTCTGAAAATTTTCAGTCGTTGTGCTTTCTTGGAGGTACTTCCGCCACTTCAAAAATGAACATAAATATACAAATCTGTTTGTTATTAGATAAATTCGTGCGACGCATTCTTAAAAAAATTCGTATACCATATAATGCGACCCTCCCCTCGAACTTTTTTATGTTACATCGGTGAAGTTGTCTATAAGTGTCTTAGGTGGTAATTTTGCGATCCAATACAACAAGTTTCCGAAATGCAAACTGCAATTTACTGATGGTAGAAAGTGGATAAAGCAGCTGTTGAAAATATACGGCTATCTTTGATGCTTTAACTTGTATGCCCCTTCTGAAAGTTAGAGATCTCGCTAATTTTTAGAAAAAACGGCTGTTTTTAATATTTGCAGAGGTTGTCATCAGGTACTGGTGTAATTTCTTTGGTTTTCTTTGCAAATGACCTTAAAATTTTTTTCGCTTGCTGGTACATCCTCTTTGCATAGTTACTACGTGTTTTTCTTACTAGGCGTAAGTAGGTTATAGTCACACCAAGATTGCTTTTTCTTGATCCTTCTGGTGGTTTGTGGATGGCTAGTTGCTTTGGCGATACAACTGGTAAGAATATCTGATCCGGTAATGAAATTAATTTCAAATTCATGAACGGCGCTGAGTTTCTGGTTTAGAAGGGACTTTTATTAAATAGTAAAATTTTCTTTCCATCTAAATTTTGGTGGTAGGTGCATTGGGTACTTGTTGTTTGCAGGACAGTTTCAAAGTTAATTTCTGCCGCCAGTGGCAGTTGGTCAGAAAAATTAACCCCATCCACGTTCGAATCTGTTATGCCACTTTCGGCTACAAAGTAATCAACATGCTGAACCTCTCAACTATGTGGATTGACCCTTTGTCTCACTTTAGACGGTCCGTTAATTATCGTAAGGTCAACGGATTAACACATTTCAACGAGCTTTCTCTTATGGCCATCGACGCTTGATGTCTTCCGCACACCGGACTTCGTTAATCCAGCTAGTTGAAAGCCCCAAATCTACTTCTAATGCTTTCAGTTCTTCTATTCTGACAGTAAAGTCCCCAACTGTAGGGTGATTCATCGTAATGTTTGATTTATAATGTAAAATATAATACATAAATTTAAAAGTAAACTTAATTTTTTTATTATCGGTCAAAAGAATATTTCATGGCATTTGCTTATTTAAAATGATATATATATAGTTTGGGGAACTCTTTCGAGCATAGCGACTGGTATCTCGCGGATAACACGAGTAGTGTTGGCTTCCAAAGTGTCAATTGGAGCTGGCTTGTTCCTGAAGACCTGAAATTTTACATATCCCCAGAGAAAATAGTCTAAAGGTGTGGTATCGCACGATCTAGGCGGCCAATTTACCGTAGCAAACTTGAAATTAAGTGCTCACCAAAATGATTGCTCAACAAGTCCATTGTTTCACGTGCTGTATGGCTCGTAGCGCTGTCTTGTTGGAACCAGAGCTTACAGAGATCATGTGCCTGAATTTTAGGAAGTCCGTCAATATGGCGCGATAACGGTTACCAATGACGTCAACATTCCTCATTTGCCTCATTTTTGAAGATATATGGACCAATGATTCCACCAGCCCATAAACCACACCATACCTTTGTTTTTAATGGATGTAATAGTAGATCTTGGTACTCTTCGAGTTGCTCATCAGTCCATATACGCCAATTTTGTTTATTAACGTATCCATTGAGTCAGAAATGGGCTTCATCACTGAACAAAATTTCACGATAAAACACCGGATTTTTATTGAGTTTTTCCAGAGCCCATTCACTAAAAATATGACGTAAATTCAAGTCACCTGGCTTCAATTCTTACACAAGTTGTATTTTGTACGCTCTTAGGGAGAGATTCTTACGTAAAATTCGCAAAGTTGTCGAATACGACAAGTCAAGCTGCTGAGAACGACGACGAATCGATTCGTCACGGTCTTAGCGTACACTCTCAGCTACAGCTGCTATAGTCTCTTCACTACGTGCTGGATGCCGTCTAACCGGTCGAGTATCATCCACTAATGTAAACTGGGACTCAAATTTGCGAATGGTATTGGCAATAGTGGTTTCAGTAGGTCAATTATGCGCACCGTAAGTTCGCATGAATCGCACGAGAAACATTTCTCACAGAATGCTGATTTTCGTAATACAGCTTAATAATTTGGAGACGCTGTTGTAATGTGAGTCTTTTCATTGTAATTTGTCAAACGATATTGAATAAAAATATTTGATAGGAATCATGCGTGATCTGTCAAAAAAAGCCTATTGAAAATCAAACCTCACGATGAATCACCCCAAATGGAAAATCGCAAAGTAACTTGTGCAATGCTGCTACAACGCCATGAAAGTAAAACTTTTTGCATCGCATTGTGACGAGTGACAAAAATGTATTTATTTTTCGAAACCCGAAGCGGAAAAAATTATGGCTTTCACGTGACGGACCGGTCCTTCAACACGAAGTTCAAATAGCTTCAGCAAGAAGACCATGCTCTGTGTCTAGTGGGACCGGAGTGGTATTATGTGTTATAAACACTTGAAGCACAGCGAAACGTTAATACACAATGCTGTCGTCAATAAACGATTAATTTAAACCACACATTAATCGAAAGACGACCACAATGGGCCAGAAGACATGGAAAAGTGATTTTGTTACACGAGAGCGTGCCGTGGCACATACTAAACCAAGTGAAGGACACCTTGAAATCACTTGGATGGGACATCTTACTGCATCCGCCGTACTCCCCAGACTTGACGCGATCTGACTATCACCACTTCGCATCAATGGGGCACGGTCTCACAGAGCAGCACTTAAGCGATTTCGAGGAAATTAGAAAATGGCTCGACGAATAGTTTGTCGCAAAAGTCAAGCAGTTTTTCTGGCATGCTATTCATAAATTACCTGAAAGATAGGCGAATTGTGTAGAAGCCAATAAAAAATATTTTGAATAAAAAAATTAATTTCCCTGGAAAATTACGTATTTTTTTACCAAAAAACCGGAAAAAATTATGCATATCCTACACCTGGTACTTGTATATAGAGCCGTATAAAGTTTTAATTCCGTCCAAACAGAACCGACTGTACTTTATGACACTGGATCAAATTAATACTAACATTATCGATAGATTTTAGGTCAGAAAAGGAAAGGACGCATTATTGCGTGATTTCTTCAACAATACACTTGAAAAAATTGTACGAACATATAACTATATTACAGATGTACTGTAGTATGTCAAAATTCTGCAAAACTACTCGCATGTACTGTCAATGTTGATGTTTTGGAAAAAATTAAGTGTGTGTTTGCGGCATCAGTGTAAGACGAAGCATATGCTGTCGATGGGATGTTACATGCCTCAATAGCAGTCTACCTACACTCCACTCCACTTAAACAACGACACAATCGTGTCAAACGCTGTCTTTTTGGACTAAGAAGACATTTGACAAATAAATCTCTCTTATGAGCAACGAAAAAAGATAGTTGCACTTGATATTTCTAATGCATTTGACAGAGTTTGAAATCAGGCTCAATGGATTAGAAATAACCTTTCGGAACGTTCAATTCAAATTTTCTTGTACAGTTTCAAGTCCGATACTCACAAAATAAATACTAATGTGTTCCAAGGCTCCGTTCTTTCTCCGACATTCTTTTTAATTTTCATCAACGAGCTCGCTGCTTTTCATATTCGTTTCCGAACTCATGTTCCTGCTGTTCTACTGCAGAAAGGGAACAAAAGCTCATAAATTTCGATATTAACAGCATACTATTAACAGGAACTATCAACAGAGTGGAGTTTAATGCTTCCAAGACCCAATGCTGTCTGCTGTCGTTAAAGGGAAATTTAATTATCATTCTCGGTATGTGTGTCAGTGACAACTTACGTTAGAATATCCACAAATTCAATGTCGTCAAAAATGTTGTGAAATGTCTAGGTTTCCTCAAGCGACATAAGAAATATTTCACCCTCCTGATCTGGCCTAAACACATAGGGCATTCATCCGCCCAAATTTGGAGTATTTATTTTTTTATTTTATTTATTTATATTTGCACATAAAGATAACAATCTTATTAAAAATGTGAAGGCTTTAAAAAATTTCAAGAATAGATTGCACATAAAAAAGTTACAAATTTGAGTAAATGTAAGAGAAAAAATAAGTTGTCATTACATTAAAGACTTAATTTATTGAAGTGACTGAGAAAAAAGGAAAGAAGAGTAAGTGTGCAACTAAATAGAATTGAATATAAAAGATTAAGCATCAACATTAAACACCATGGGTCAAGTATTTTAAAAGTAGCGTTTTAAACGTGTTTGTGCTACGGACTCTCCTAAGTGTCACAGGCAGTGTGTTCTATAGGAGGGTAGTATGGACAAAAAATGTCCGTTGAGATATTAAGCAGCTAAATTTTTGTTGAATTAAAGCTGCAGTTCCTTGGGAAGTGGCAAAATTAAGTCTGCTGTTCAAGAGTATTAATTATTTGGCGCAAGAGACTTAACGCCCTATAATTTAGGAGATTATCAAAATTGATTCGCATGATTTGTTTGAAATAATTTGATATTTGATCATAATATCTGATATTGAAAACGTATTTAGCTAAATTGTCATATATCACATTAAACCTCCTCTTGGCCTTATAATCTATGTTGCAAAAAATTTCACATCCATATAAAAGAATTGGTCGAAGTAAGGTCTTTACTAGCTACATCTTAGTTTTTATAGGTATCAAGTTTTGTTTTGACCATAGTAACCACCTTTCCAATCGTTATTGATAAATGGTTGGTCCAAGTAAGAGTTTAATTAAAAACTAAACCCAGATGTATAATCGTATGGACGTATTCTATCGTCGACTGCCCCAGTTTTATGGCAGGAAACATGAAATATCAAGTTTCATCTTACTTATACACAGTGTTTTTTTGATTTCTCCGGATTGAGAGATAATTTGCAAATTACTGCCCACTACAGAATACAGTTAAAGTCCGCATTCATGTCATTTATTGCATTTTAAGTACGCGAGAGTGATGTGCTAAAATAGATTTGGGGAAGTTTATTAACATTCAACAAGAACAACAAGGGGGCAAAAATCGACCCCTGCGGCACTCCCTTGATCCCACCTAGAAAAGACGACGTTATTATCAACCGCGTTATTATTTTGGGAGACTATTTACTGTCTCCCAACATCACACTCTCAGGTTAATTTTCTTAACGAAAATGTTTTAGCGTTATATAATGAGCATGTTCCTTTAGTAACGAAAACAACCAAGCCAAATAGCAATACTAACACCTGGTTCTCAAACAGAATACGTGTATTCATGCTTAAACGTGACCAGAGTTATAGGCATTTTAAGCGCTTTGCTGTGAAGAACTTCATACCGCTCACTGTGTAACAAAGTCGTCATGGAAATACGGAAAGCTAAGACAAGTGTCTTTTCTCGACGTCTTGACCCTATTTTAAACGGCAAGATGCTGTGGAGGAACTAACGAACTATTGGCACCGGCAAATTTAAAATCAATAAAGGACTGAACGATGACTTGAATGAGTTATATGGGAAGTTTCTATCCTTCCAACAAACCATTACTGTATCTGAAGAGTTCTCATGATAACCTCATAACCAGCGCATTTTGTTCCTAGCTTCTCCTTCATGGGAGTAAACTCTGTTGACGTACTTTCTTAAGATTATCCTTCCCATATCATTGCCACATATAACAAACATTTTTAACACTGTAATAATGACGGGGGTATTTCCCCCTCAATCAGCAAAGATCATACCTGTTCCTAAAAGTAAAAAGGGGGATGATTTTAGGCCAATTTCTATTCTGCCATTCCTTTCCAAAGCTTTTGAAAAAATCCTGCAACAATAAATATGTCACTATATGGGGCATAGCAACATTTTAACTCCTAAGCAATCGGGTTTTCGAAAAAAAAACCAAAAAAAAAGCGTTGCCAAATGTAACAGATAATGTAACTGATAACGGTGAGGTAACATTTTTAGTCCTGCTTGACTTCTCTAAGGCATTCGATACCGTTGACCATGCCACCTTATGTACTAAACTTTTGAGGTAATAAATATAATGTTTCACCATGCGCAGTAAGGCTGATTTCATTCTACTTGACCAATAGACTCCAAGCTGCCGAATCGAACAATTCTCTCTCCGACTTCTTAACTTCCGTGAGCGGTGTCCCTCAGGGATCTATTTTGGGACCAAAATAGTTGTTTTCCCTGTACATAACTGAACTGCATTCGATTGTTAGACATTGATCTATTCATTTGTATGCCGACGATGTACAACTCTACATAAGCTGCCCACAGGGGCTTATTGAGCACACCGCTAGTTGTGTAAATGCCGATCTCGCTAAAGTAGCACTTTGATTATTAAAAAATTTTCTCTTATTAAGTCCATCCAAATCTAAATGCTTAGCAATTTGCAGAAAACCATTGGACTTATCCTATTTTCCCACTATCAGTTTAAACAACGCTCCAATCAAGTACGTTGATACTGTCGTAACCTTGGAGTTATCTTTAATCGTTGTTTAACCTGGGAAAATCATATTAACATGATTTTTGTTAAATCCTATGATATTCTTCTTGCACTGTGGACCACACAATTTTTGACGCCTTTGACTACCAGAATTATTATTATTATGCCCGTGTTAATTTATGGCCGTGAAATCTATTTAAAGAGTCCAAAGAGAGAAGTCCAAAACAGTCAGAAAGGTAAGACTATTCGAATCAAATGCTTTTTGAATATCTTCTACGACTAGTAGCAGAGCTGTTTTACAACTTCTTTTTGCACGAAAACCAAACTGTGCTTGACTTAAAAGGTTCATACTAGTTAAGTACCCTTTTATCTATTTCGATATAGATTTCTCAAAAGTCTTTGATAAAAAAGACAGTAAAGCAATTGGTCTAAACTCAGAGGACTGCGCTTCTGGAACTGGGATTATTTAAGCTCTTTTCCCAAAACGGGAATGTTACAGGTTGTTGAAAAATAGGTAAAGAATGGAAGGACATACGGTAGTATAAGTTTGAGGAACTTTGGATGTTAAGTATATCATCTAATCCAATTGCATTCGATTTAACTGATAATATATTGGGTATATATTGGGTATTCAATTTAATTCGTGCGGTTTTTTTTTTCAAAATTTGAACGTTTATTTAAGAAAAACATGTACAATAGTATTATTCAAAGTATTGCCCATCTGAAGCTATGACATTTTCCCATCTTTCTGGCAATTTGTGGATCCCATCCCAAAAGAACTGCGCCGGCTTGGCAGCCAAAAACGAATCAAGCCAATTTTTGATATTCTGCTCTGATGTGAACCGTATTTCAGTGAGGGCGTTCTGCATCAACCTACAAATGGTAGTCAGAAGGCAAGGTCTGGGCTATAAGGCGGGTGGGGTAAGATTTCCCATCCACTGTTTTCCAAATGATGGAAAATTATTGCCTCGTATCTGGTCGCATATTCCGGACGTTTTTCGGCTACTGCTCCCTTAAAATGGATTAATTGTGTTCGGTAGCGTTATCCATTGATGGTTTCACACAGTTTTAGCAGCTCATAATACAGCACATCCATCTGATCCCACCAAATACAGAGCTTTACATTCGCGCCATGGATTTTCGGCTTTGCCGTTGATTTGGCTGGTTGGCCGGCTTTCACATATGATTTTTTGCGCTTGGGGTTGTCGTAATGGATCCATTTTTCATCACCAGTAACAATCCGATGCAAAAATGACTTCCTTTTGTAGCGTTCCAGCAGCATTTCGGACATGCAAAACCGCCTTTCGACGTCTCTCGGCTTGAGTTCATGTGGAACCCAATTTTCTTGCTTTTGAATATACCCAGCTGCTTTTAAACGTTTTCAAATGGCTGCTTGAATGACACCCAAAGATTTTGCGAACTCTTCTTGTGTTTGGCAACAATCTTCATAGAGTAATGCTTCCAGTTTTTCATTTTCAATTTTTTGTGGCTGCCCAGGAAGTTCATCGTTAGAGCATGTTCACTTTAAACTTCCACCAAAATACTGTGACTTTCGGTAACATTCATCGTAGTGCAGTGAAAAAAATTATTGTTGTTTACGCTTCAAATGAATGACATATACGAATTGACGTACAATGACAGTAGCTTTCCAATGCATGTTCTAATGGAATAATAACAATGGAATAATACAAGTTACGCCATCTCTTAGCAAACCGAGAATTAAGTTATAGACCCAATAGATTCAACTACATCTAAATCAGCCAAACAGATGAATTTAAAGTTATCATCATTATCGTCATTTACATTGTGAAGAATTACCTCAAATTTAGGATTCGTATTTTGTAAGGTTGGCGAGGCTAAAAACTGTAAATTTAGTAAATTATAATCAACATCACCAGGAACACGATTACGTTGCCTTCCACTCCCCAGATGCCTTAACTTTTGCTAAGGACATTTCTCAGATTACGAAGAGAGCGAAACATTTCATAGTGTACATCAAATTTGTATCGCTTTCAGCGAATCTGTGCAGTATAACGTTGCTCAGTAAGCTGAAGGATAGATTAATTAAACCAAACCGGAGAGATACTTCGTATGATTTTGCTCCTTAGGGAAACATGTTTTTCAAAAAGATAACTAAAATTGTTTCGCAAGAAGGAAACCTGCTGGTTGGGAGATACCATATAATATATTGGTTCTCAGTGAATATTTTCAACGTTAGTCTGTAACTCCCTATGGTTAATATTTTTAAAGTTCCTATACTACATGTGATAGGCTTCAAATCGCATATCAAAGGTAAGGAAGATCCAATCGTGCTTTGAAAAGCCTGGAGCAGATGGTTGACTATAAGTTAGGGCTTTACGAGCACCGCTTAGAAAACAAACATCTAACAGAGTGGGGAGGTGATTTGAAAAGTGGATTGGTGTAGTCGAGTTTACTGGCGTAAGATCTAAACTCTTAAAATTATTTACAAGCTGTGAAGAAGATTGAGCGTTCAACAAATTACAGTTTAGATCGCCACAGATGAACACATTTGTGTATCTGCAAGAGGTACTCTCCAACATGTTCATAACACCAAGTTATATACAATCAACACAACCAAAGACGTTTATAAATAAATAATACGAATCACTATCTCCACCCGATTTGCTTACCAGATTACATTTAATTCCATTGGCACATCCGCCTACTTGACCTATTCTACCTGCACGGAAAAGCTTTTAACCTGACACACTGTGGACTTTATCACCAAAATCTGCGAAGATTCAATCTCGGATACGCAAATCACGTCAACCTTAAAATTTATGAAGAGTAACTTACTCTTCAATCAGACTTTGTGCATTGATGTGACACGCATGTAGTCCGTTTTATGTGAACTTAATACCCGAATCTTACGAAACAAATTTCCGTCCACTTCACTCTCAACAAGTCCACTTCTAGGTATGTGAACTACAATAAGAAAGAAACAGCAACACAAACAATCTAAAACCGGACGAAATAGAAATAAAAAGGGAAATAGGTGACATTGGACATTGATGTGTGTAATTGAAATATTAGAAAAATAAACAAAAATAAAAATTACGATAGTAGTGGAAAAAGAAAAAAATATTAAAAAATGTAAACAAAAGAACATTGTTATGGTGTTTCCGCTATGGTTGCTTCGCTTAGTTAACATCTCCCAGCAGCAGCATTATTTAAACGTTCGATGTCTAGCACAGCTATACTTTCTTCATTCGCATTGAATTTAGTAAACACGAAAGACAATTATTTTATCATTTTCATGTGAACAGCATGCTGGAGCAGAGATCGATTTCTAGGTGTTAAGCTCTTATTCACGAATACCTTGTTGCTTGACTCGAAACCAAAATCAAGTAAACAGAGAGCACGATTTGACGCTTTCGAAATTGGTTTAAAGCTCTCACATTATGGAATTGGGGAATGACATTCGGCTAATCGGTGTTGTTGCGGTACTGCGTACAAAATACGCTCTTCAAAACTGTTGGATTGCAGTCAATGGCATAACATTGAAAACATTTTTTAGATTTTCATCTGGGAGTTGAGGATTCCTAAAGACGACGGCATCAGTAAGGAACTCTTTTCGCCTTAGTATGTCAAAACGATTTTGCAGAATGGTAATTTCCCCCATCAGCGCATGATTTACATCAGCTTCAAGCTTGTCAACACGCTGGGATAAGTTGGAGAAAGCTGAATTTTTTTTTGTGACCTGCTTCGAAAATTGTTACTAGATGGTGATGATATGCACCATTATGTCATTCCAGTTTTTTTTCCATTTTCTCTCTAAAGATCTCGATGATGGTATCAGTATGTCTTTTAAATTGTTCTTCTAGTGGCTCTAAATAACGGTCAGGGGTAGTGGGAAGAGGGGGTTTCAGTTGGGTTGGGGTAGACGTTGCCCCGCTCAGGGTTTTATGTTACTGCTTAAGGTTCCCCGGCTTCTTCACAGTAGCTATAGCTTCTTTACACAGCATTGTCTTCTTGCCGAATCGATCTAGTTTTGCAGTCGAAGTTGACGGTTGTCCCGGATTAATCTATGATTTTTTTCGTTTAGGATTTCGAATTAGGATTCGTTTAGGTTTTTCGGTTTTTCGCCAGCCTTTCATTCAATTCATGTGGCAGCCATTTATGGGATCTTTCCCATTGTTTGCTGTGCAACATTTAACATTTCTGCCATTTGTTTCTGCTTAAACTGTCATCTTCATCCAATATTGTTTACAATTCGGCGTCTTCAAACTTTTTTGGTGGTCTTCCACGTTCTTCATTTCTCACATCAAAATCGTTATCTTTTAACCGTTGAAACCATCTTTTCTTCAAATGAAAACAAAAAATTAATGCTTCCGCAAGTCATCATTTAAAACGATGGAAAAATATGATGTTGTTTGCTCAATGACTTGATGTATACTAAATATGTTTGACAGGTGTCATAGCAACCAAAAAAAAAAGGCCCGATCACAATAAATGTTCCCTATCGGGACATTTGTATCCTGACGCTCACTTCATACGTACGGTACACCTGGTATATACTATATGTTTACTGCCCACATCTGGTCAGATGCTTCTAAAACATTTCTGCACCTGCTAGAAGGGATTCAAAACCGTAAGATAAAACTCAAAGGTGAAACGAATATTAGTCAGTCAATTAACACCCTTGAACACTGATGAAGTGTCTCCAGTCTCGCTTTGTTTTACCGATATTATACGAATCTCGCTATAAATGGTCATCAGTATACCCCCAACCTCACTTTTGGACGTACTCTAAAATATCGTAATTCATTCCCAAGAAGTACAACTCGCTTATATAAGGTTTTCTAATAACGACTTGACAACTTTTTTTTTTAAATAAAAGGTAAACCATTTGGGATATTTCAAAAAATTTATTATTGGCTTGAAGTGCAATCAAAACATTTATAAATAGAACTCGATTTCGTTCATATGCCCACCGCGTGCACGTTTGCAGCGGTCGATTCGTAGGACCCAATTTTCAACGACTAGACCACACATTTCGGCCGAAACGGCCGCTTTTTCGCGTTCAATGTTGGCTCTGATCACTTAACGTAGCCCCACAGAAAATAGTCAAGCGGAGTTAAATTGCACGAACGAGGCGGCCAATCGACTGACCCATATCTTGAGATAACACGCTCGCCATACTTACTCTTCAATAAATCGACTGCAGCGTGTGCTGTGTAGCTTGTGGCACCATCCTGTTGAAACCACATGTTGTCCAAGTCCATATCTTCCAATTACGGCCAAAAATAATCGGTGATTATTGCGCGATAACGCTGACCATTCACAGTAACGTGACGATCGTTATCGTCGACGAAAAAATATGGCCCAATAACGCCACCGGCATGCAAACCGCACCAAACATTTATTTTTTGTGGATAAGTGGTGATTCATGAAGCACATGTGGGTTTTACCCGACCAATAACGCATATTTTGCTTATTGACGAACCCATTCAGCCAAAAATGAGCTTCATCACTGAAGATGATTTTGCGATGAAATTAGCTCGTTAGTGTACTTTACCATGATGAAAATGTTGAACTTACTGAATAAATTGACAGTGATAGTGACAGAAAGAGTGCGTTCACAAATTAAATTCAAAGTTGTCAAGTCCCTATTGGAAAACCCTATAGAAGCCCTGCCGAACTCTTTATTTCCTGGTCGTAATAACTTTCAAACATTTAAAAGCAGTGTACCACGTTACCTCTCTTTTCTTCCTTCCTAAATTTACTTCGCCTGCGGCATGTACACAAATTTTAAGGGTGCACAAATCCCTTGAGCGCGCGCCAATTTAAAAAAAAGATCCACCGTAAGCGCGACCGATCCCGTCATCATAAATTGAGTTTGGAAAAGCAGATAAGGCAACAATTTGTTGATTTACGTGGCTAGGATATTTTGAGTGAATGAAAATGCTCGTCCTAGAATCCATCCAGGAGCGCGACAACACGGTAAAAAAACAACTTGACTTTGATGGAGTGCTCAAGTAGAAAAGGAGCTGAACCAACTTGGAGTGCAAAATTGGAGGCGATTAACGACCAGAGGTATTGGTCAGCTTCACTTCCGCTCCGGACTGTAGTGGCGCTTAAAGAAAACATTTCCAAATTAAATATTGAGCAAAGTTACCTCTTTAACATAGGTCCTTATAAAACCTAGGTACAATTCTTCTAATTTATTCTAACTGAACAGTGAAGTGAACTTTACATAACCACCGTCAAAACTCTCTGTAGGTCGTAGTTGAGAACTTCTGCATACACAAGTGTTCTTACGAACATATAGATGTGCTTGTACTTGTGAATGTCTATGCCATTTAATATTGATTTTATTCTTTTGTCCCACCTTATTTTGTAATTTATGATGACATTGGAAAAGGTTAATCGTTGAAATCCTGCATTTGCTCGTTTGTAAATTACAACTTTGTAATATTATTGTGTATATTATCATATGTAAGCTTAAGTAATAAAGTTTCTAACCTTTTTCAGTCCGAATGAATTATTTCAAGTTCACTGGGTTTCACAATGTCTGCGAAAATTTAAATTTCTGATAGAGTTATAAATTAAAAAAATAATGGAAAAAAGGTGCAATAGAATAGACTATAAATATTTAATTTGTTTATAAATACGTTCATTTTTTTTTTTAAGTAGGTTAAGTGACATGCAAGGATAGCAAATAATGATTTCATTTTTGGTTTGTTTGTCAATTACTTTTGACGAACTTAACAGAGTTACCCCAGGTTAATGGTGTCGGTTGAAAGCACTGATTTTCAATCGCGTTTAATCGAAGAATCAATAATTTAATTCGTGCGGTTTGCTGAGAGATGGCGTAAATTGTATTATTCCATTGTTATTATTCCATTGGAACATGCGTTGGAAAGTTACTGTCATTGTACGTCATTTCAGTATATGTCACTCATTTGAAGCGTAAGCAACAATAATATTTTTTCACTCAAATATGTCGAACTTTGTGACTGAAAAATTGTTTTTGCGGAGAGTTCTTCTTTACGAAGAAAACTGCTGCCGAAAGTCATCGTATTTTGGTAGAAGTTTATGGTGAACATGCGCTAGCTGAACGAACGTGGTTTGTACGATTTAAAAGTTTGCAGCCAAAAAAGTTTGAAGATGAAGAACTGGAAGCATTACTCTATGAAGATTGTTGCCAAACACAAGAAGAGCTCGCAGAATCTTTGGGTGTCACTCAAGCAGCCATTTCAAAAACGTTTAAAAGCAGCTGGATATATTCAAAAGCAAGGAAATTGGGTTCCACATGAACTCAAGTCGAGAGACGTCGAAAGGCGGTTTTGCATGTCCGAAATGCTGCTGGAACGCCACAAAAGGAAGTCATTTTTGCATCGGATTGTTACTGGTGATGAAAAATGGATCCATTACGACAACCCCAAGCGCAAAAAATCATATGTGAAACCCGGCCAACCAGCCAAATCAACGGCAAAACCTAATATCCATAGCGCAAAGGTAATGCTCTGTATTTGGTGGGATCAGATGGGTGTGCTGTATTATGAGCTGCTAAAACTGGGTAAAACCATCAATGGACAACGCCACCGAACACAATTTGTCCGTTTGAAGAGAGCAGTAGCCGAAAAACGCCCGGAATATGCGACCAGACACGAGGCAATAATTTTCCTTCATGAC
The DNA here is from genome assembly GCA_907269105.1 of Volucella inanis. Classification (NCBI taxonomy): domain Eukaryota; kingdom Metazoa; phylum Arthropoda; class Insecta; order Diptera; family Syrphidae; genus Volucella; species Volucella inanis. The sequence goes on from OU026157.1 coordinate 79,401,306, forward strand.
AACGCTCGGCTTCACGTTGCTATTCCGGTTAAGAACTATTTGAAAAACAGTGGATATGAAGTCTTACCCCACCCGCTTTATAGCCCAGACCTTGCCCCTTCTGACTACAATTTGTTCCGGTCGATGAAGAACGCCCTCACTGAAATACGGTTCACTTCAGAGCAGTGTATCAAAAATTGGCTTGATTCATTCTTGGCTGCCAAGCCGGTGCAGTTCTCTTGGGATGAATCCAAAAATTGCCAGAAAGATAGGAAAAAGTCATAGCTTCAGATGGGCAATACTTTGAATAATACTATTGTACATGTTTTTCTTAAATAAACGTTCAAATTTTGAAAAAAAAGCACGAAAATAATTATATACCCAATAACTTAATTGCGTAACTAATATTGTCTTTAATATAAAAATATTTATTTCGTTCATTTCAAAAATCTGAATTCTTTAACCCTTCGGGGGGCATATGGCATTAACAACGCTTGAGCGCCATCTTGTCCGAAGTTCTGATACGCGTTTTAGCTCTCTCCTACTCGTTCCTAAAGAGCTCGATTGCTCCTTGACTGTTCGCCGCAATGTATGTTTCGGGTGCCCCGTTGTCCTGCCTACTTGGGTAAGCTAATGTATCTCCGATAAAGGCCAAAAACCTTAAGATAATTGTTAGACATCCATGTATGAAGGTTTGCAGATTGCGTGTGGTAGTGGTGTTCACGTTGGAGTAGAACAGTCGCGGCTTCGTTCTTAAGCTGAAAATATTTTTTTTTTAAGATTTTGCATGGCATCCCGAATGCAGATTTAGCCTTTCCGATTCTGCTGCACATCCAGGTTAGTTTCAATCCCGTTTATCGACCTCCTGTCCGGCAATGTTAAGATGAGCGCGGGTGTTGGAAGTGCTAAGGGTTTTCCTTTTGTCTATGTTTATTTTGGGTTCCATTTTGTTCGCCTCAGATTGCAAATTGTGGGTCATCAAATAAAAGTCCATTATCCGATGTGAAAGTAGGCAAACATTGTCAGCGTAGTTAAGGTGTATAAGGTAAGATATCATTGTCGATCGTATTCCACAGTTGCCTTCCTTCAATGTTGTACGAAGTACATCGCTGATAACCACCAAAAGCAAAAGTGGTGACAGTATACACCCCTGACATACTCTACTTTGGATTTAAAAATGCTCAGACATCTTACCATTGTGCAAAACACACTTACTTACAATTACACTTACTTACACTTACTTACACTTACCACCCTCGTATGTAGCTTTAATAATAACTATGCGTTTTTCTGGGTTTCCTTTCCCGATTCAAACTGTCGAAAGCCTTCTTGAAGTCAGTATATATAGCGGAGATCTGTACTCAACTGTACTAATGATCTGTAAGATGTTAATATGGTCGATGAGGGAGCATATACCTCTCCAGTTTCCCCACTCCATCATGTTTTTCTTTTTTGGTAGCTTGATGATCATTTCTCTTTTCTCACGCTCTACAAATGAGCGGCTGTAGCAGATCAGCTGACGTATTTGGTGCCGCTTGGTACAGTTCGGCAAGGATGCCACCAATACCCACCGCCTTGCTTTTCTTGAGAGACCTGATAGCTGCCATTATTTCGGTTTTACTGGGAAGCCAGATGCGAATTTGAGAATTTGTTGCTCCGAAAAACTCATTTGAATTCGAGATCATATCGCCATCGTCTAAGTGGTTCTCTCCATCTAGTGAGTTGCTACTCAGCCGAAATCCGTAGATTACCATCAAAATTTTTCATTGGATGTTGTTTGGAGTTCCGACTAGTGGGCTCCATGGTGAATTTGTAGACAACGCTACGGTCGCACCTGGTTGCTGCTTCTTCTGACCTTGAAGCCAGTGTCAATGTACGGACGCTTGTCACGTCTTACACTACTATTGAACCTGGTTGTTTTGAGCAAGTTTGAGTCATATACGAAGGCGTATATGAGCTAAAATAAGATGGTGATCGGGTTCTTGTCTGCTCCGCGCCTGTTTCGGACGTCTAGAAGGCAATTTTTAAAGCAACGGCTGATCGTATTGTGATATATCTGGTTGGATGTCCGCTGCGTGCCAGCTAATCTTGTGGCAGGCATGCCTCCAATTACTAATCGATTGGTATTGCAGAAGTTCACAAACCGCTCACCGCTGTCATTCCGTTCTCCAAGGCAGTGAGCTCCCGTCGCCTACCTTGGCATTGAAATCCCCCATTCCCACTTCGATGTCCCAATTAGGCGTTTGATTGTTGGCGGCGCCTAATTGGCTGTAAAAATCATACGTTTCATCCTCAGATGCGTCTTCGGTTGGAGCATAACACTGTGTGATGGAGAGTTTTCTTACTCTACTCTGGAATCTAGGTTTCAATATCCGATCAGTGTGAAGTTTCCAGGAAATGAGGCTTCTTCGCGTAGTTGGAGTTATCATCAATCCTACTTTAGACCTCCGAGCACTTCCAGCTAGCTTAGCAGAAAAGAGCATGATAGTGCAACGAATTAACTTATCTCTCTCAGTCAGTCTCAGGATAATGATATTATATGGTATTGTGTAAACTCGCGTTCTAGTTGGAGAAATGTGGCATTATGATGCCCTATCTGGAGTGAGTCGGGTCTTAACGTTCTAGAATCCAATCGTTGTCCTTACTCAATAGCCAAAGGTCGTCAACAAGTTATCCTTCCATATCCGAGGAGTTTGTAGCCGATTCGTAACAGTTATCATTTTCATTATCATCCCGTTCGAAATTTATGAAGAAAATCTTCTGCTTCTAGCAAAGCTGCTAGATTGTTAACTGCAGTGGCTCTTACTCGCTATTTGGCAGATCAACACCTGTCAGATAGTGCTGCTCCTATGAGGGCTTTGTTTGTCATTCGCATCCTTTTTATTTACAATATTATGAAGAATGGTCCATGGCATTATGTACTTCAAACATATGATTCTACGTAATTTTTTACATCGTTTATATGAAATAATTTTAAAGACTTCTTGCGAACGTGCCTTACCCCAGAAAAGGGCAATTTCGTTTATCCTGCGGAACCATTCCCCCTGTTCTTAACTGTAATCAACCAGGTTGTCTAAAAATCTATCCAGGAAACGATCAACAAATACATTTATTTAAAGCAATAACCATTCTTGTCTAAAGCTTTCATTGGAGGTATCAATGGTTCATGAACGATGTCAGATCTTACGATAGTCTAGTCTATTCTCGACTGCCAATCTTTTCTTCTATAGTTTTCATTTTTTGCCCGAGTTTCACATAGACAAGGGAAACAAGAGTATTTAGTGTAACCACCTTGCTGACTCAGATAACATTTCAATATCATTACTGTCCACGTTTGATAAGGCAGAAAATATCGCTAAAGACAAGTCTTCACTATGCAGCGTTGGCAGTCAAAGTAAGCCTTTTCCCTCCTTCTTGGCTTCAAAACCGAAGTGACTCCACGCGAGTTTTACAAACTTTTGTGTAACACCAAATATTTGTCCTGTTCTCCCAGTTTTTTTTTTTCCAAAATATTCTTGGCAGGTTTCTTTTATAAAAATATTTATATTTTTGCGTTGTTTTTCTTGACTTGATTTACCACATATGTAACAGAATTAGTTATTAATATGGTACAAGACTTACGTGAAGAGCTAACAGTTGTGCGGTAAATTTGACACTTACTTACCGAAGTTTTGGTTATTTTTGACGCGCAGTTTTTAGTGAGTGTTTTTTAAGAAAATGGAAAAATTTGAGTATCGAGCTGTTATTAACTTCTTGTTTTTGAAAGGCAATACGCCTAGGCAAATCAAAAATAAGTTGGACTCTGTGTATGGAGACTCTGCACCATTATTTACTACAGTGAAATTTTGGGCAGCTGAATTTAAAAGTGGCCGTAAGAGCTTGGAAAATGATGAACGTTTGGGACGTCCAAAAACTGCAACCACTGACGATAACATTGCTCAAGTTTACCAAATGGTGTTAGACGACCACCGAATTAAAGTGAGAGAGATAGTAGAAGTTATAAAAATGTCCAAAGAACGTGTATGTTACATATTAAATCAAGATTTAGGCATGAGAAAGCTGTACGCGCGTTGGCACAGCGCAATAAATCCGAGTTTTGGCGACGAATAATTACTGTAGATGAAACTTGGATACACCATTATATGCCCGAAACAAAAACTCAGTCAAAACAGTGAACTGCAAAGGGCGAGCCGGATCCAAAACTGTTTTTCCGGCTTCGAAAGTGATGGCAAAGTAAAGGAGTTATCTTAATTGATTAAGAAAAATGAAAAATGGTCACATTTACAGAAAAAGAAAATCCTGTTTCACCAAGACAACGAGCAGTCTCACACCTTAACAGTTGCCATCAAATCAAAGTCCATTATCCGATGTGGAAGTAGGCAAACACTGTCAGCGTAGTTAAGGTGTATAAGGTAAGATATCATTGTCGATCGTATTCCACAGTTGCCTTCCTTCAATGTTGTACGAAGTACATCGCTGATAACCACCAAAAGCAAAAGTGGTGACAGTATACACCCAAGACAACGAGCAGTCTCACACCTTAACAGTTGCCATGGCGAAAATCCATGAATTACGGTTTGAACTGCTTGACCATCTGCCCTATTCTAGCCCCAAGCGACTTCTTTTTGTTCCCTCATCTAAAAACTGCTCTCGGAGGACAGAGCATTTCGTCAAATGAGGAGGCAATCACCATCGTGAACAATTATTTTGCAGAGAACAACACCAAGTACTATTTGGACGGGTTAGAGGGATGGGATCATCGCTGGGAGAAGTGTGTAGAGTTACAACGAGACTATGTAGAAAAATAAAAAAAATAAAAAATTGAGAAAAAATGTCTTGTATCATTGTTCGTTCGGAAACTTTTCAGACAACCCTCGTATCATGAGAACTAGAGTCAATTCAAATAAAATAAATATGTGTACTCAGACTACTTACTATAATAACTTTGTTGAATTTTAATCCACAACGAAATTGGATAGTCTATTAGCAAAAACAAAACATACATATACCTCCTAGTGATATAAATTTAGGAAAAGAGCCACTGAACTATAATTTCTAATCATTTACATGTTACACAGGAAGCTAGAAAAAAACTCAGAATAATGGAATGGGAGAAATTAAATATCAATCGGTCGTTCTCTTCTCATTTCCATCAAATAAAAGCAAGTAATTACCAAAAGGTCCAAATCAACTAAGTGTCGAATAAAAATACCCAAACAAACCTCTATCTTTACTTTACATTACAATTCAGCTCCCGGTAATCAGCTCGATTACCGATTCTTGATCCGTTTAAATACTCATTCGACAAGGAACCCATTCTAATTACATGAATACTTCCTAAATACTGCGGATACCCCGCTTGTTTACCACAAAGACTATAAAAAACAATTGTTACTTTTATTGTGTTCAGTGTAAACACCTACTTGGGCTGAAAAGTCCATGTCGTTTCTAAGAGAATTAAATCCATACCATTTTCAGTTAGTACCAACCTTCAAAAGATACGTGTATAAATTTGACAGCTGTCGGACGATTAGTTCTCGAGATATAGCGTTGTGAGTGAAGCAACTTTTGTTATTATGATAAAAAATGGATTCAAAGCAATTTAGTGTGTTTTTTTATCATCGCTTTTTGATGGGAAAAAACGCAGCCGTTGCAAAGAAATGATTGATAAGTATTACCCGGACTCTGCACCAGCCGAACGAACCATTCGCAAGTGGATTGAAAAATTTAAAAGTGGTCATACAAGCACGGAAGATGATGCACGCAGTGGACGTCTAAAAGAGGCTGTTTCAGATGAAAACATCAAAAAAGTCCACAAAATGATTACGAATGACCGTAAGGTGAAGTTGATCGAGATATCTGAGGCTCTGAAGATATCAAAAGAGCATATTGGATATATCATACACGAATATTTGGACATGTGAAAGCTCTGTTCAAAGTGGGTGCCGCGTTTGCTCACAGTCGAATAAAAACAACAACGTGTTGATGATTCAGAAGAGTGTTTAAAGCTGTTCAACCGCAATAAAGCCGAATTTTTGCATCGGTATGTGACAATGGATGAAACTTGGCTCCGTCACTTCACACCAGAGTCAAGTCGGCAGTCACCTAAATTGGGAGCAGGCGACGAACCTCGTCCAAAACAACCAAAAACTCAACAGTCGCTGGCAAAGTTATGGCATCCGTATTTTGGGATACACATGGAATAATTTTCATCTACTATCTCCTAAAGGGGCAAACTATCAACAGCGACTATTAGATTGCGTTGTTCGAGCGTTTGAAGGAAGAAATCGTAGAAAAACGGCCGCATTTGAAGAAAAAGAAAGTGCTGTTTCATCAAGACAATGCACCGTGTCACAAGTCGATGAAAACGATGGCAAAATTGAATGAAGTCGGCTACGAATTGCTTCCAAACCCACCGTATTCTCCAGATTTGCCCCCCAGCGACTATTTTCTGTTAGTAGACCTCAAAAGAATGCTCGCCGGAAAGAGATTTAAGACCGATGAAGAAGTAACCGCCGAAACAGAGGCCTATTTTGAGGCTAAACCGAAATCGTACTATAAAAATTGGTATCGAAAGATTGAAAAATCGTTTCAATCAGTGTATCGCCCTCGAAGGCAACTATATTGATAAGTAAAGTTGAATTTTGCAAAAAATTTTGTGTTTTACTACTATATAAAACGGCCCATGTGTTATTCCACATAATGTTCACGGTTAAACGTTTAAGTGTGTCAATTAATAATATCACCAGAAAATATATTATATTCGTATGTTACTTCAATTAGGTACAAAACCAATTTAAAAAATTCGATGAACATTTAAAAAGCATAATGCTAATTCTTTTCAGCTATCAGCCAACCTATCCCAATTATAATTAATTTTCTCCAAGCTGATTTCTATATTTTTTTTTCAGATCCATCTAAAGGAGTGTCCCATTCTATTGCGTGCAACATGGATGAAATGAGCAATGATGTCGCTGAATCTCTTTTGTTATTTACCGAAATTGTTAAGAAACCATTGCAAATCCAGCCCCTATCGATGGAAGCGTATATTACATCTATATCTACCAAAATGCTTGAAACCACACTTTCCTCCACCTCAATTGACTCTGGGCGATATTTAATCATATATAGCCAAGAGTATTTCCACTATTCTTACCTATCAACAATAGCTCATAGTTTGCCTAAATTTAAATTTTTAATTGAAGACCTGGTAATTTTAAAATGCAAGGACTTACTCTGGAACAAATATTTTAAAATTTGGGTAAAAATTAATTAAACCATTGTTCAACTGTTTTAAACTAAAGAACATTTTATAAATTATATGGTGCTTATAATCAGTTTTTTGTGGGCGTAAATTGCAGTTCAATTAAAAATTTACAACTGGAAATTCTGTAAAAAGTGCTCCAAAATTGTAGCCGGATGGCCGAAATCATTTTCAAGCATTAAATTTCATAAAATTATCTTTCAAGTTACTTCAATTACTGTGTTTATTGTTTGGATTTGGATAAAGTTTTTAGATTCTCACTTTCTAAAGATATGCACTAAAGGGGAAAGTCAGCACCATTTCATTGGGGGATACACTTACTTTAATATCTCGAAACAATTTAAAATGTACATAATATATGTATATACATTCCAGGGCGGTCCTGCCAAGACGAGTATCGCACTGGTTGACCAAATGAGGTGACGGCTCCAGAAATGGTGAAGAAAATCCACAAAGCGGTACTAGAAGATAGTCGACTGAAAGTGCGCGAGCAAGCAGACATTGTAGAGATTTAAAAAAGTGCGGTACATAGCATATTATTTGAAAACTTGGACATGAGAATGCGGTGTGCACTATAGGTGCCACGTTGGCAATGGCCAAAACTAATGAATTAAAGTTTGAATTGCTACCTTATGCACCCTATTCACTAGATTTAGCCCCCTCGGATTATTTTCTGTTCCCAAACTTGAAAAAATGGCTCAGTGGTCAAAGATTTTCCAACGATGAAGAAGTAATGTCGGCAGTTCATGGCTTTTTTGAGGAGTAAAACAGTTCTTATCACAAAAAGGGTATCGAACTTTTTGAACATAGCTGGGAAAAGTGCTATGTTGAAAAATAAATAAATTTGTTTCCAAAATTTTTCTGTTTTTTTAGTTGGGTCGGTCATATTGAAATAAAATAAGGAGATATTCTCAACAAATGTTAATATGGGAATATATTCTTACTTTCAAAATTGTGGTGACGTTCTAAGCAGAGAATTCAAAAAACTGGTTATAAATTGGCAATATTTACATACTTATTGAAGTTCATACTTATTGTTTTTGTTGCGTTGTTTGCCATGTTCAAGACAATATTGGCCTTTTTGTTCAAAGGACAGCAGAAAGTTCATTAAAAATACTAGATTATGTTGTTCAAGGAATTAGGATCTGAAGTTCATCAACATTTTCTATCTTAACTTATACGGTCAGGGACGATCTCATACCCTTCTACCATTCAGGTGATAAAATCGTTGAAGTCAAGTGTCCCCGAAACTGGAATCAACGAAGTAACCACTCAACTATGTTATAGACTTAAAAAACGGGGTAGGTAAAAATTTAATTTTTAAATAATTTATGTTAAAAAACATAGCTTGTGACCCCTTAAGAACGGGGTTATTGGTATCAGATATTTTGGTGTCTGTTAGAGGTCAGTCAAAGTGACTTATTTTAATAAAATGCCAAGTGAAGATCTTCAATGTTTTGATACATATAAACAATGAGACGTCATGAGATATTTTAATAGCTACCGATCGGTGAAATTAATAGTAATAATACAAAAAACAAAAAAAAAAAAAAAGGAATTACGAGCGAATTCTATAGAAGTAAACTTCAACGAAACGGCCACGAACTTGTGGATAGCAAGATGACCCAGTAGATTCTCAAAATTTACGAATAGTGATGCAGAAATCTTAGCTCGCCTTTAAAATGTCCTCACATTTCTTATTATCATATATACTCGTATGTATTGTTCTGAAGAAAGATACTTTCTGAATATTGCTTGGATCTTAAAATGTACCAGAAAGCTATAGGTGTAATATGTAAGACAATATAACGACAATTATAAAATGAACTTCGAGTATTACCGAAAAGTCCAAAGTGATTTGCGCTTTTCCATTGTCGTGAAAGACTTCAAAGAAAATACGTTCATATACAAATATTTTCCTTTCTTTTCGCCAATGAGAGTTCAATAGTGACTGCCCTTCACTTAAAATCATGGAACTGACATAAAAAGGAGATACTTTGCAAATTGGAAAAACCTCTTAATTTCAGAGCTAGACCGCATGATACTCATCCAAATCATTGCAAAGGCATGATTGTTAGAAAAGTTTGAGATCTGTATGAAATGAAAGGGACCTTTATGTTATGATATGTTGTTGTATTTTAAAAATCACGATATATTTTTCTGTTAGCTGATAAGTAAACACTACTCCGTAAGTAAACTCCGGCATAGGTTGAGAAAGGAGGAGGATAGTAGAGGGTGACCACCACCAACGTACGATACTTATTGGGTCTATAACTTATTTCGTGCGATTTGCTAAGAGATGGCGTAACTTGAATTATTCCATTGTTATTATTCCGTTGGAACATGCGTTGGAAAGCTACTGTCATTGTACGTCATTTCAGTATATGTCACTCATTTGAAGCGTAAGCAACAATAATATTTTTTCACTCAAATATGTCAAACTTTGTGCCTGAAAAAGTGTTTTTGCGGGGAGTTCTTCTTCATTACTTTAATATGAAGATAACTGCTGCCGAAAGTTATCGTATTTTGGTGGAAGTTTATGGTGAATATGCGCTAGCTGAGCGAATGCGCCAAAAGTGGTTTGCACGATTTAAAAGTGGATATATTCAAAAGCAAAGAAATTGGGTTCCACATGAACTCAAGCCGAGAGATGCTCTGTATTTGGTGGGATCAGATGGGTGTGCTGTATTATGATTTGCTAAAACTGGGTGAAACCATCAATGGACAACGCTACCGAACACAATTAATCCATTTGAAGAGAGCAGTAGCCGAAAAACGCCCGGAATATGCGACCAGACACGAGGTTATAATTTTCCATCATGACAACTCTCGGCCCCACGTTGCTATTCCGGTTAAGAACTATTTGGAAAACAGTGAATGGAAAGTCTTACCCCACCCGATTTATAGCCCAGGCCTTGTCCCCTCTGACTACCATTTGTTCCGGTCGATGCAGAACGCCCTCACTGAAATACGGTTCACATCAGAGGAGAATATAAAAAATTTGGCTCTATTCATTCTTAGCTGCCAAGCCGGCGCAGTTCTTTTGGGATGAGATCCACAAACTGCCAGAAAGATGGGAAAAAGTCATAGCTTTAGATGGGCAATACTTTGAATAATACTATTGTACATGTTTTTCTTAAATAAACGTTGAAATTTTGAAAAAAAAACGCTCGAATTAAATTACATACCCAATATTTACGTACTTCAGCGTGCTGAGTCTAACAACCCAAATGTAACTGAATACTCAAGCCTGCTCAAAACTTTCTTAGTGGGATTTTAATACATACAATCTCTGAAGTATCTGGCAATCCAAATAAGGAACGGCGGGCATCTTTGGTGGAATAGGCGGAAAACCTAGTCTACATGAAACTAAAGTTGTTTGTTGAAGCCCAGGTCCACTTTTGGTTTAAATACCACCTAAAGTAAAATAAGGGTTTGGTAGTAATATTAGAGAGAAAAGCTAATCCATCAGAGATACCGCCCTTGATATGCTGAGTTGCACTCTGCCACCAAAATGAAATTCCGAAACTATTTCCCGCGAGCAGATGGAGCTAGGCAAAATGCATTCAAAGCGTTGCTGCATAGAAGGAATAGAGCTGCCCACGAGATGTACAGGCAGAAGAGGAGAGATGAACACACATTTCGCAGGGAAAAAAAGAAGGAGCATGAGAAAAAATGAGCGGTTGAAAAAATTGAGAGATACTACTCCAGGAATGAGAAACCTACAACGGGCACATAGTAATAGAGTCCAGTCGTATAGTAGTAGAATCGTAGTCAATGCTAAGGATTTGGAGAGAGTAGTCCTGTAAACTATATAATAGCGATGACGAACGACATACCGCTGTCAGGTAGAATGCACATTTCATGGACGATGCAGACCAACAATTCCGTCCGCCAGACCTGGATGAAGTGAAGATAGCCATATACATATAAGCTTAAGTCCCAAACTCAAAGTGCCAGGCGATGACTTGGTAAGAGGCATAAACCATGTTATAATATGTATGGAGAATAAACTATTCTCCTGGTGTGATGTCTGCTATGGTTTAGATCCAAGTAAACGTGAGAAATTATTGTCTAAATCTTAGCAAGCGTAAACACTAAATACAGTGTGAATAATGATAACAATGATAGAGAGAATCATCAAGAATATGCTACCAATAAGAAGGAACTCCCAACACCGACGTCTCTGACAAAACATTACTCCCTATAGATATAACTTCGAGGTAGTTAAGGCCTGACGACCAGGAAATAATGAACTCGGCAAGCCATTCCATAAGCGAGTTATACGGCTTAGGAACGAATCACGATATTTAAAAGTAGGTCCGAAAATGAGCTTGGGGGTATACTGATGAGCGCTTATAGCGAGACGGGCTTATGGTTGAAGGTTTGATGGGGTGGAATGCTACCGGGGATTTTAATGAACGATTGGTTGTGAAAATAGCGATAGAACAAATCGAGACAGCAGACATTACGTCGGTGTTCAAAGGTAGCAATACACTGACTGATATAAGTGTCACCTATGAGTTTTATCGCACAGTTTTGAATCCTATCTAGTAAGTGTAGGCATGTTTTAGCAGAACTTGATCAGATGTGGGCACTGTACTCCAATTTTGAGCTTATGAATGCCTTATATAATATATTGAGGCTATATCAGAGAAAGCGGAATGTTTCTTAAATTGCTTAAGGAAACCTAGACTTTGTCTATATATACAATTAGTGTTTGAGCTCTAAAGCTAAAATAAGAAGAGTGTTCAAAAAGTAAGGTGATTTTTTAAACTCGCGGGCAACGTACATTCGATTATCGTTTTTTTTTTTTTGCTGTGTTGGTACACATGTTCCGAACATAAGTTCACAGTTTCAAGTATATAGCATACTTAGTTTGTTTTTGACAGATAGAAAGGTTAGACGTATTTTGGACTGCTCGGCTATTTTTTATTATAATAAAAATTTCGCTGGTATCAGCGAGAGCGGCAACAGTAGCAGCAGCCCGCTGCAGGGGGAACCGACGTTTACATCAATAAGGCTCTCACGAAGTAGGCACATTCAGGCTCTATACATGCAGATGAAAGATGTAAGAAAGCGGAAAAATTATAAATTTGCATGGCTTAAAGACAAGCTAATACTTCTGTGGAAGTTGGAGGTTGGAAAAATTATCTCTATTAGATGATGATGAATGATGATGAAATCTACTCTCGATCTCAACACAAATTGTGATAATGTTTTAAAAAAAAGTTCAAACTGCAATGATAAATTCTTCATTGTAAAACAGAATGTTCGAAGATAAAGAGAGAATTTTTTATCTCTTGATACGCATCTCGACTCTTTACTAACCACTCCAGAATTCAAATGAAAGCTACGCTTCAGGTGGTGTGGGGTGCTCTGTTAAAGAGAGGTAATTGGTTAGCGAAGCAAAGAGTGTTGAATTTATTAGCGCTGACATTCTTAAATTTTATATAAAAATTTAACACATACATAGATTATGTATACTTGTGGTGCTATAGATTACATATGTTAATCTAGTGACATTCATGGAAGAATTTTCTTGTCTCTTGGCTAACCTAAAATCAAAAAACTTGATCATCTTGGTTATCTAGTAACCTTAACTTACTAGATAACAGTGATACTGTTTTCAGAAACTTGGCCCTTTTAGCATCGTATGGTCTAGCTTCCTTTATAAGCGAAGCCACTAGGATGCCGGTTAGTTGCTTGGACCACATTTATGGATGTTTTGACAAATTCTCTCTTAAACTCCTGCGAGAAGTGCATATTTGATTTTAAAATTATCGAACACTCAATGACAATATCGTTGGGTCAATATGAAAATTTACTCAAAATAGTGACAAAAAGTGATTTTGTCAAGCTTAAAAATGAACTTCTCGCTGAGTGTTGGGATGATGTGTATTCCAAAAGTGATGCTACTGCATCCTTTTCACTGTTTATTAAATGTCTCTCTAAACATATAAAAAGTTGTACCTCCACAACGGTTTCGAAAAATATGAAAAAAGACTTAAACCCTAGATCACAAAACAACTATTTAGCAAAGTTGAAATTAAAAATAAGCCTTGAATCAAGTGTTCTAAATATCCAAACAACAACAGGCAAGCGCCTGGAATAAAAAATTTCAAATCCGTAAAAAATCCTGAAATCCGACAACGTGAAAAAATTCAGAAGAGACACCCGATTATGTGTATTGGGGAGTGTAATCGTCAGTTTAAAAAAGAGAACCAATATGCAAAAATCTGAAATTCTAAGTTACATGACTTCCGCCCAGACCACATTGCTAGAATTACATTTGTATTTACCACGCTTTTTCTTTAATTTTCTCATTGAACCCGCAAGCAGCCTTTTTTCTTCCTCGCCTACCTTCCTACCTACAAAAGAATGCATTACTGCATTACTAATGTTTGCCGAGTTTGTTTTATAGTCACGGATCTTACAGCGGCAAAGTATGATGAAAAAGCAACTGTATTGACCAACAGTGGTCAGATGCTGATGGATGTTTATAAGTTCATCAACTGGCAGGCAAGTGTCGCTGAATTTCTTTATTTCCAAGAGCAGTATTTCAAAGATCTTAAGGAGCAGATATCTAAAAACGAAATTGTGTTTCAAATAGATTTTGGCAGATAACTTTACTATTGTCTCACAGAGAGCCCATTGGAAGCATCCGCAGGCCAGTGTTTTTACAGTGTGTGCTTGGCAATGAAACCAGGGCAGTATAACTTCACACTCGTATGCTATCATGAGCGAATATTTAAGTCACAAAACCTGTGTTTTTGTCCTTTTAATAATCATAATTAATGAATTAAAGAAAAGGACTGGCGCACTTAAGACTGTACACTTTTTTTTCAGAACGATGTGCTGCACAATTTAAAAATCGCTTTAAACTCTGTAAGCTGTGTACTGTGGCGTAATAATATTACAGATGAACATACACATATTCTAAATTCAAATAAAAATAAATAATATCAAATTTGAATTTTGTTTGTCATGCACTGTTCAGGCGTAATATCTACTTTATATTACCTGTAACATTAGCTCGCGACACCCGTAATGATTTCAAACAAAAATTTTGGTCAGTTTCTAACAGAATTATTTCTCATTCATACTCTCATATAAAAGATCAATTTTGTGGTAAATATTTGAAAAAGAATGGGACATAGTTTCCATACAAAATTTTATATCACATGAATATAAGCTGTTAAATGCACATATCAACAGTTTTCTAAGATCACACCCGTAACGGAACCAAAGTAGATCCTACATATAACTTAACCAAGCAATTTTTTAATTAGTCACATGTATTATTTTCAAGGACACCGTGCATTTTATTGATGATCCAACTTTTATTTTATTAATTTAGAATATTGAGCAAGTAGTTTACAAAATTATGGGTATCAAGGTAACAATGTAAACACCTAACACATGGGCTGTGCCGTTTTATAGTAAAACACAAAATTGTTTGCAAAATTCAACTTTATTTATCAATATAGTTGCCTTCGAGGGCGATACACTGATTGAAACGATTTTTCAATCTTTCGATACCAGTTTTGTAGTACGATTTCGGTTTAGCCTCAAAATAGGCCTCTGTTTCGGCGATTACTTCTTCATCGGTCTTAAATCTCTTTCCAGCGAGCATTCTTTTGAGGTCTGCGAACAGGAAATAGTCGCTGGGGCCAAATCTGGAGAATACATCTAGAGAATTCATTCAAGTCTTTTTCTTCAAATGCGGCCGTTGTTCTGCGATTTCGTCCTTTAAACGCTCCAATAACGCAATGTTATAGTCGCTATTGATAGTCTGCCCCTTTTGGAGATAGTCGATGAAAATTATTGCATGTGTATCCCAAAATACGGATGCCATAACCTTGTCAGCCGACTGTTGAGTTTTTGGTCGCTTTGGACGGGGTTCGTCGCCTGCTCGCCACTCAGCTGACTGCCGACTTGACTCTGGTGTGAAGTGATGGAGCCAAGTTTCATCCATTGCCACATACCGACGCAAAAATTCGGCTTTATTGCAGTTGAACAGCTTAAACACTCCTCTGAATCATCAACACGTTGTTAGTTTTGGTCGACTGTGAGCAAACGCGGCACCCACTTTGAACAGAGCTTTCGCATGTCCAAATATTTGTGTATGATATATCCAATACGCTCTTTTGATATCTTCAGAGCCTCAGCTATCTCGATCAACTTCACTTTACGGTCATTCGTAATCATTTTGTGGACTTTTTTGATGTTTTCATCTGAAACAGCCTCTTTTGGACGTCCACTGCGTGCATCATCTTCGGTGCTTGTATGACCACTTTTAAATTTTTCAATCCGCTTGCGAATGGTTTTTTCGGCTGGTGCAGAGTCCGAGTAACACTTATCAAGCCATTTGTTTGCATCGGCAGCATTTTTTCCTATCAAAAAGCAATGATAAATCAACACACGAAATTGCTTCGAAACCATTTTTTTCACAATAACAAAAGTTGCTTCACTCACAACGCTATATGTCGAGAACTAATAGTCCGACAGCTGTCAAATTTATACGCGTATCTTTTAAAGGTTGGTACTGAACTGAACTGAACTGAATTGCCCTCTCTTAGAAACGGACTTTTCAGCCTATGTGTTATGTATGTACCACGTTGATCAAAAAGTTCCCGGTGGCGGCACTGTGTTCTGATTTGAGTTCTGTTTTTTTTTTTTTTTTTTTTTTTTTTTTTTGTTAAGCTGCTGTAACCATTACGTAGCCAAGAGTACATCTATTTTTGTGTGTGTTGGCTATTTTTTACAATTTTAGAAATGGATTTAAATTTGCAACAACGAACTTGTATTAAATTTTGCAAAAAAAAACGGATTTAATGCTGTCCGAACGTTAGAAATATTGGGAAAGTGTTTCGGCAACGATTCTCTAAAGAAAACGGTCGTTTACCAGTGGCACCCGCGGTTCAAAAGTGGTCGTGAGTCAATCGAAAATGATGAACCCAGTGGCGGACCATCGACATCGAAAACCGACGAAAACTTTGATGAAGTAAAAGAAATGTTGGTCAATAACCGCAAATTAACCATCAGAGAGATAGCGCAGGACTTGAATATTGCCTATGGATCCGTCTAAGACATTTGGGTTAATGATTTGTGTTTCCGTTGTGTAGCAGCAAAATTGGTGCCAAAAGACCTCAATTTCATGCAAAAAAGAAACCGTGTTGACGTCGCAAAACAGATGATTTGCGAGGCTGAATCCGATTCCACGTTCATCAAAATGATCGTTACTGGAGACGAGACGTGGGTTTATGAGTATGACATGCAATCCAGACATCAGGCAAGTGAATGGCGTTCATCAAATGAGCCGAAATCAAAAAAAGAAAAACACGTCGTTTTCAGTCTAAAAAGAAGGCAATGCTTACGGTTTTCATGGATTAAATCGGTGTAGTGTATCATAAATTTTTGCCAGAAGGCCAGTCAGTAAACAAGGAATATTATTTAGGCAATATGAGACGTTTGCGTGAAGCAATTCTTCGAAAGTGACCAGAATTGTGGACGGAAAACTCGTGGATTTTGCATCATGATAACGCACCGTCGCACATTGCCATTTGTAATTTTTTGACGAAAAATGCAACAAATACCATGCTACAGCCACCGAATTCACCTGAATTGGCTCCGTGTGACTTCTTTCTGTCCAATCGAGTTAAGAAACCACTACGTGGAACGCGTTTCAGCAGCCGAGAGGAAGTAATTTAAAAATCGCAGGAAGCACTGATGGACATACAGAAAACCGAATATAAAAAACGTCTCGAGGATTAGATCAAGCGCTGGAATAAGTGTGTTGCAGTCGATTGGGATTACTTTAAAGGGGACAATATAGATTAAGATGAATAAACTTGTATTTTTAATTTTCTGAATAATTTCCGAAACTTTTTGATCGAGGTGGTATATCTGAATGAAACTGGTCAATCATTATTAAATATAAGAAAAGTCTGATATCAAAGAAAACTGTGCAATGCTAAGCCTTTCATGATCGAAAATAACTTAACAAAATAATATATATGTATACTTCATACTAACTTAAATAATCTCCTTTAATTTTCACTTTTTTATATTTAGTCTTCGAAAGATTTAAGGCATTGAACAAAAAAATAAACTCTAAGTCATTTTCAATAAACCTTAACAATTGTATTAAGTTTTAATAGTCTCTGGTGTGGTATATCATAGACATGTGTCTGATATTTTTAATCATTCTTAAAGAAAAGTACTTTATCATTCAGGGTTTGGTTTAATCTTAGTAAACGGGCATCCATCATCGAATATTTGCTTTAAAATACAGAGTGTCGCTTAATTCGTTAAGGATAATTTGGAAAATGATTTTTGGGTGAATTCTAGAAAAGAAATCGTTCTATAGTAAGGGTTTAACTCCAATTTGGACATCATTTATCGAGGATTTAAGAAAATATTTATTGCTGTACTCTGACCTATGTTAACGAGAATTGCTCTGTTAATACTAATGGTAGGTAGGTAGGTGGTGGCGATAGCGTGATGGTTGACTCACTGGCAACACGTCATCTACCTGGGTTCGAATCCCCGTAGGAGCATAACAGCAAATTTTTCAAAATTGTCATCACCCTTTCGGCGGACAATGGCAAAACTCCGAAAGTCAATTCTGCCTATAAGAAAGCTTCTCACAGGATAGCCGTTCGGAACTGGCAATATTAAACAATAGGCCCTGTTCAGGAGTGTAAAAAATTCACAAAGTGAGAAACACTAATGAGTGCGAGAAGCTAGGCCTTGGCCCACACCGGGCTGTCACGCCAGTTATTTATTTAGGTACTTAGTTGAGGACTTAGTTTTTTAAAGAAATACTATCCTTTGTAACATGCATACATGCGTGAATACAAATCAATTAGGACAATTTGAGCACCTATTATAACTGTTTTAGTAAATACATTAAATAAAAATTTTCTAAAATCACAACAGATTATTTTCTATTCATAGCCTTTCCAATTTTACCTGATGGATGTTTTCTCAGGTGTGATTAAAATTAAGTGAAGCATTTCCTGGAGAAAAGTGACCTCAAAAACAAAAATCGAAAAGAAAAATGCAACAGGTTTTGAAATTAGAGATCTGAAGACACAAATAAGGTATCAACTTTATTTAAACGCAGTTATAAAGGATAGTCATCCTCCTCAAACCTAGTTTATACCATTATTATTAAAAGAGCAAATTTCGTTAACATGAATCAAGGTACTCTAAAGTAAGCCTTTTCTTATATCATCGATAAATAATGTAAATATTGGAGATAGATCCTGTATAGAACAATTTTTTCCCTAGAATATACCCAAAAATCATTCCCAAAATTATCCTTGAGGAATTAGTGGACACCCTGTTTAATGTTTAATTTAAGTCCATATCGTATTTCAAAAGTATAACTGCCCCCTATAACCTTTAAAATCCGAAAACACAATGATATATCGACATTTTTTTTTTTTTTTTTTTTTAAATAAGGTGTTAGTTTGTTATTTAATAAATTCGAATTTAACTTACTTGGCCTTTCCGTATCTGGAAGTTTTTCTCCATTGCTCTTTTGGGTTCGTTTTTGTCGACGATGTGAATGCTTTCTACCCCCGCCCGGCACATGGACACCAACAAAAACTGAATGTGCTCGATGTCCTGTAAAAAAATTTTGTTTTTTTTTTACATTTGTTGAATATATTAGTTAAAGTGAATGATTTTGATCCACATTAAGTAAATAGACATAAACGAGTATACGAGTATATACTCATAGTGATATTGACGAAATAAAATGATAATCTGTGTTTTTTTTTTTTTATTAAGAAGATAAATTGTATATTCCTACAAAAATCCACATACATGAATACATGAGCACGTATAAAAATATTTTTTGTAGTAAATTCTCGACCTTAGCAAGGGAAATGAGATGCAAAATTACCTTGAAAATCCTTTTCAGAGAATTCAAGCTGAAAATCAGGTTGACATATTCGTGGATCTTTAGGTGCTTCATCGTCAGCATTTGTTATGTGCATTGTCCGCAATCTGTAAAAGGGAACAATATATTTAATGTCAGTACTTTAGTGTTAAATAAACGTACGAAGATGTATATCTACATATAAATACAAAGTGCATTGACTTAAATATGTAAAAAAAAAAAAATATCTTTGAAGGTTATTAACTATTTTACTTGGTAATGAAAAGAAAACTTTGTCAAATCACATGTTATATGAATATATCCGTAGATATATATATGTAAGATATGTAAGTGTGAGATTCGGTAAAAGGACGACAGACGACATAAAGACGGCAAAAAAGATTTCGCCACTAAAACAATACAAACACACGACGCAATACGAACTTATTTTATTATTATATCACTAAAAGAGCAAAAAAAGTGAACTACATTTAAAACTTTACGCCACATTACGGATGTTTCAAAATGAGCGGCGCAAAATCTAATCTTATCGTTCAATCAATAGTTTGGAACCAAATATTTGGCAACTATCAAGTAGACCCACCATCCGTGAAACAGAAACACGAACAAACGGCGGATTTTAATAGACAAGGCCTATTTAAAGTACGGTGAAAATTAAGCGAACTTAAAATGGATTGGTTTTGAACAAGAAGCATTCGGATCATCATCAGTCCACTGAAAGTATTGCTCAAATGAATGTTGAATAGAATCCAGATAAATCGATTCCCAACAACTGGCTCTTTCGGCAATCAGTTTTCAGAGAATTTCAAAGATAGCAAGAACTCAATCTATATCTTAATAATGTTTAATTGACTGAAGAACTAAGACCTGGATATCATGTACAACGGCGTTGAAGAACTAAGGTGTGAACGCTGGCTTTAGCTGTCTTTAAATGTCTTTGAAACAAACAAAATATTTGGTTTTGTGGAGCAGAGAAAATGCATAAACATGGAGCCAACGTGATGTTTGTACGGTGTTTGGGGTGACGGAGTGGTGGGGCACCATACTTATTTGAGTACAAAGCCAGCAGTGCACTGACAGTGTGATCTTACTTTGGGTAATTGCTTTCTGTTGGATTTTAGGATGTCTTTTCCTTATGCAAATCAATCAACCACATTTTTACTTAAAAGAAGGAATTTCGAGTCATCGGCGGAATTGAAAAAGAAATATGCGAAACTGTAATCAACAACTTTTCTAGGAGCGCAAAAGTCGCAGCGTAGAGTCGCAAAGTAGAGACAGAATATTTTACCGACCTTCGAAAAACAAATCTTTCAGGCGTCAATCCCCCACTCATAATATTAGGTTAGTTAGTTTAAATTCCTCTAGTTGTGTTAAAAATTACAGACTAACAAGATAGTTAGAGGAAATAGATACAAGGGTCCACTTGTATCTAATGTCCACATTAGATTCTGCGCTATTAATTATATTTGTTACAGTTTTTTTTTTGTATATATAGTATAACTAGCAAGAGTTATAGGGAATAAAAATTCTCTTAAAAAAAAAAAAAAACTCGGCCATTGAATACTAAGAGGGAAAGAAAAGGAAATACAAACGAATTTTTTATATTTGCGAGCTTAAGATATAGAAAATAAGGAGTGTGGCAGAACCTTTTCATAAATGAGTTGGGAAGATACCCATGAAACGCCCAAAGTAGGCTTAAAAGTATACTGATGAACATTATTAGCGAGATGGGTGTTACGTTTGAAAGTTTTAAGGATCGGAATGCTACTGACAATTGTTGGTGGTGTAAATAGCAACAGTGGTCGAAAAAGTCGATCTAGGTAGACAAAGTTCAGAAAATTTTGGGCTCCAAAATTAATTGATTGTCTATCATACCATATATGTGTGTACACAGTACAAACAATGCACCAACTATGAAACAATTGTCGGTTCAAAGTAAAGAATTTGGTAGACCTTAGAAAAATGTTAACAAAACTCAGCTGTCAAAGTAAACACATGTACTAAGTTAAGTGAAGTGATCAAAGTTAAATTAAGTAAAAGTTTAATTTTTATATAATTGAAACTAGATTTTGAAAATTCTTTGTTTTACTATTTGTTGTGAAGTACCATATACTCATTAGCTTTTCGATAGTTGAAAAACCAAAACGAAGATCTCAGTTTGGTTAAGCATCAGTTTGATAAGCCTGTGCCGTCCATTTAAATTTGATGTTTTTGTTTAACTTTATGATCGTCTGCTTTTTCTACGGATAACGAAGTTTTTGTGTTTTTTTCAGGCAATAGGCAGATTTCCAAAAAAGAACTACGAGTATATGAGAAATGGAAGAAGTATGCTCGAGTGGATAACTGTATACAGATATGGGTAAGAAAATATTTTCTGAAAATTTCTTCTAAATTGAAGTTAATCTGATAAATATAAACTTTTCAGTTTCTCCCAGAAGGGCCACAAAAATCAAAATCTCACTAAAAACAAGTGCATCAGAACCTTAGCCAAAGACTTATCATACTGTGGTAGAGCTGGCATTTATGTTAAACGCAAAACAAGGGAAACTAACTTTGGAATGACTACATAATCGACGTAGCCAAAAATGTTGGGAAATACCTAGGTTTCTCAAATCGCTATTTTTACCAACAGTGCTATATAGAAATTGCCAGTAGCATTCTCCCCTTTCAAACCGTAACACTGGTTTTGCTATGAATGCTCATCAGTGTACACTCAATCTCACTTTCGGACGTCTATTAAAATATCGTACCACTTACTGGATGTCCTGGCGAGCTCTCCATTTCCTAGTCATTGTAATTTACAAACATTTAAGACCAACGTACATCGAGTCCCCCCCCCCCCCCCCCCCCCCCTCTTAAGGGTGCGATAATTATAGAAGAAAAACAAAACGAAAAAGCATTCTTATCAGCAACAATTAACCCTCCTTAGTATCGCGGCAAAAAAAAATGCTATCCTTCGTCAATAATTAATATATTGGGTATGTAATTTAATTCTTGCAGTTTTTTTTTTTCAAAATTTGAATGTTTATTTAAGAAAAACATGCACAATAGTCTTATTCAAATTATTACCCATCTGAAGCTATGACTTTTTCCCATCTCTCTGGCAATTTGTGGATCCCATCCCAAAAGAACTGCGCCACCTTGACAGCCAAGAATAAATCAAGCCAATTTTTGATATTCTGCTCTGATGTGAACCGTATTTCAGTGAGGGCGTTCTGCATCGACCGAAGCAAATGGTACACAGAAGGCGCAAGGTCTGGGCTATAAGGCGGGTGGGGTAAGACTTTCCATCCACTGTTTTCCAAATAGTTCTTAATCGCAATAGCAACGTGGGGCCGCGCGTTTTCATGATGGAAAATTATTGCCTCCTGTCTGGTCGCATATTCCGGGAGTTTTTCGGCTACTGCTCACTTCAAACGGATTAATTGTATTCGGTAGCGTTGTCTATTGATGGTTTCACCCGATTTTAGCAGCTCATAATACAGCACACCTATCTGATCCCACCAAATACAGAATATTACCTTCGCGCCATGGAGATTCGGCTTTGCCGTTGATTTGGCTGGTTGCTCGGGTTTCACATATGCCTTTTTGAGCTTGAGGTTGTCGTAATGGATCCATTTTTCATCACCAGTAACAATCCGATGCAAAAATGACTTCCTTTTGTGGCGTTCCAGCAGCATTTCGGACATGCAAAACAGCCTTTCGACGTCTCTCGGCTTGAATTTATGTGGAACCCAATTTCCTTGCTTTTGAATATGTCCAGCTGCTTTTAAAAGTTTTCAAATGGCTGCTTGAGTGACACCCAAAGACTCTGCGAGCTCTTCTTGTATTTGGCAACAATCTTCATAGAGTAATGCTTCCAGTTCTTCATCTTCAAACTTTTTTGGCTGCACAGGACGTTCATCGTCTTCCAAGCCAAAATCACCACTTTTAAATGGTGCAAACCACTTTTGGCACGTTCGCTCAGCTAGCGCATGTTTACCATAAACTTTCACCAAAATACAATGACTTTCGGCAGCAGTTTTCTTCATATTAAAGTAATGAAGAAGAACTCCCCACAAAAACTTTTTTCCAGGCACAAAGTTCGACATATTTGAGTGAAAAAAAAATTATTGTTGCTTACGCTTCAAATAAATGATATATACTGAAATGACGTACAATGGCAGTAGCTTTCCAACGCATGTTCCAATGGAATCATAGCAATGAAATAATACAAGTTACTCCATCTCTTAGCAAACCGCACGCACCGCAATTAAGTTATAGACCCAATATTATAAATCACAATTCACAGAGAGTAAAACTACAATATTTGTTGGATCATACGGTTCAACGTATATTTGCTACCCTAGATTCTGATATTTTAAGTGCTTGATCAGGTTGTGATTTACGAAGGATTTTCAAGAGGGGCTTTGATGGAAGTTCTAATCAAGGACTCTACAATGAGAAGTTTGTGAATTAAAATACCTCGCACTTAGGTCTATTTCTTGCGTCGTTATTCCTCACTGTTATCGGTAATATAATCCACATCCATATTTAAGAAAAACAACTGTCAAAAGAACTTCAAGGTTGCATACCATCACAAATCGATAATTTAGAATTTTAAAATTTACTTAAAAATGCTTCTGAGAATGGTTGAAATATAAAAGTATGCAATGCCATATCAAGAAATTCATCCCAAGTTTGCTATATCTGTAAAAAATACCCCAAAAATGATGAATAAATTTGTGGTGCAGAGTACAATAAAAAGCTAGCTGATGAAAAAAACTACCAGGTGCTTTTTTTTTGAAAATAACACACTAATTTCTAATGGGAAAGTAAAAAGCATTTTATTCAAAGTATTGGCCATTGCCAGCTACACATTTTTCCCATCTTTCAGGCAATTTATGGATTCCATGCCAAACTGTTCGTCTATTGAAGAAAACCAAAAAGTCACAAAATTTTCGACTTCCTCGTAGAATTCGAAGTGTTGTTCAGCTAATGCAAGTCCCATCGATGAAAACAAATGGTAGTCGGAAGGACCCAAGTCTGGTGAATACGGCGGGTGGAGTAGCAGCTCCCAGCCAAGTGCTTTGGCTGTATCCTGAATCAGTTTTGATTTGTGTGCAGGTGCATTGTCATGGAGCAAAATTACCTTGCCGTGTCTTCTGGCCCATTCTGGTCGTTTTTCGATCAATGAATGGTTCAAATTGATCATTTGACACACAGACACACAGCATTGTCTTCTTGTCGAATCGATCTGGTTTTGCAGTCGAAGTTGATGGTTGATATTTCATCGCCAGTAACAATTCTATGCAAAACTGATTTTTTATCGTGTCTTTGAAGCAAAATTTCTCAAGTGGTTTTTCGGTTTTCCATCTGTCTTTCATTCAATTCATGTGGCACCCATTTTCCAGGCTTTTGGATCTTTGCCATAGCTTTTAAACGGTCAAAAATTGTTTGTTGTGTAACATTTAATATTTCTGTTTCTGACTCAAAGTGTCATCTTCATCCAATATTGTTTGCAATTCGGCGTTTTCAAACTTTTTTGGTGGTCTTGTTGTTCATGTTGCTTCTGGTAGAGCATGATCATCATATCCCTCGACAAGCAGTCGATGCGACTCTGCAGCACTTTTCTTCAAATGAAAACAAAAAATTAATGCTCTCTGGAAGTCATCATTTTCTGGTACAAAATTCGACATTTTTAACACGATGAAAAAGTATGATGTTGTTTGCTCAATGACTTGAAGTTTACTAAATATGTTTGACAGATGTCATAGCAACCAAACAAAAAAAATTTAAGGCTCGTTCACAATAAAACTTCCCTATCGCGACATTTGTATCTTGATGCTCACTTCATACCGGTACACCTGGTATGCGTTTGAACTATCTACCCTCCACGCATTGATCCGTTTTTTGGAATGTTGTCAACATATTTCATATAAACTTGAGAGAAGAATGAGAAAAAAAAGTTTAAGGGAACAAAAAAATGCATTCAAGAAAAATTCCGTTAAAAATGGGATTCCTAGTTGATGTACAGAAGCCTGGGAATGGTACAACTAATGATGGTATTTTTTAAAAATACTTTAGAGTCAGGATTGATCACACGGGGTTGAATCCTGAACTTGTATCGGCTTCTTCGACAAATCTGATTTTGAAATTGATGTTGAGAAGTTTTAAAGCTTCTGTAGAAAACTGCAGCGATATTTGTAAGACTCAACCAATGGTATTACATGTCTGTGACTGTGAAAAAAAATATCAATTCACCGACCTGAAGTTATGCAAAACACTATAGGCGGCTCTGATTGGACAATTGGAAGACAGAACGAAAATTTTAAGCGAGCAGCGAAGTCTAACATTGTCGTCCTTCAGAACGACACCGTGTGGACCCGACTACATTCCTTTCCTGTCTCAGATACTGACCAAAACCAGTCTTGGGCACATGGAAAGTCGATTTCGTATTTTTTCCGCAGGAGGAGTTCTGGTGACATTGCATCAGACAGCATGTCCATAAGACCAGAGTCATAAAACAGTCGGGGAGCAAGGTAATCAAAATTCAATTGCGTGTTGTCTCCTTATTAAAAAAGAAGATGACGTTGAGAGTGCAGTCCATGATTGAACATGAAAGGGAGGGAGATTCTTCAATGCGCTTAGAGCGGAGACAGCTTGCTAGAGAAAGCCTCCATGCAACTGTGACTGATGATTCTTTGTGGGCTGGTAAAAGCAGCAATAATGTATTTTTGTTAGAGCTTATTCCGACAGACTACCGACGCATAGGATATAACCGGCCTTAACGTAGTTGTTAAAATTCAGAGGACCCTTCTCGATTACATGCCCCATGTATTGCCGATAGCTTCGTTGTACTACCTGAAGGCCGATAACGCCTTAGAGGCTTTGGTATCCAGAATGACACTTTAATACTTAGATTTTTTGGAGAATTGGATGGTGATGCTATCTCTTTCTCGTAACTGCGTTGAGCAGTAAATCGACCAATATGCACCATAGCTGTGGAGACAGAATACAACCTTGCGGGCAGCAGTCAACATCCGCAATCAACATCACCAGCATTGCTTTTATCCAAAAAATTAGTAATTTGTCTACGCCGTATTATCTTTCCGAGTAAGAAATACCGACAAAAGTTGCGTTGTTGAATGTACCTTGAAAGTCGATGAAAATACCTAGTATTCCTTTCTGCCTAGCAGATTCTGAAGCGAACTCACGCAAGATCTTTGCGCACATGGATCTCGACCATTCTCTCTATGCTCTGCAACATGAAAGATGTCATACATAAAGGTCTGAAGCT
Source organism: Volucella inanis (assembly GCA_907269105.1). NCBI lineage: Eukaryota > Metazoa > Arthropoda > Insecta > Diptera > Syrphidae > Volucella > Volucella inanis. Next base: position 79,427,742 of record OU026157.1, read on the forward strand.
CTTGACGATCGTGTAGTCCGATTTTCGGCATAAAGGTTCGACTCACATTCTCCAGAGTTTCGGTATGTATGCCAGTACCAGGCAGAAAGTGAAGAGTCTCTTAAGAGTTACCAATAGCTAATATATGTATACCTTTCTACAACATAACTAGATATATGCCATTGGTGCCAGGCGCCATAAAGCCTTTAAAGGAAGTAACAGCATGTTTAATGGTCTCATCCGTTACCACAACCGATGAGATTGAAAGGAGCAGGTGGAAAGTGAGTCTGTTTCTTGTTTGGTTGTTCCTTAGATGGAAGTCCTTCAAAGTGTAGCTCTTCTGAAGCCCTTTACACCTTTTCGGTTTCCTGTCGTAGAAAGAGCTGCAGTAGTCATCAGAATCAAATGTTCCATCAGCTCCTGAGTCAGAGTGGATTTTGTAAGTATGCTGGTTGTCGTCTCCAGAATTCGTCCCCCGGCCGTAGTCAAAAATTCTACTTGCTATTGCAAGTACCACCTGGAATGTAATCCTTTGAGGTGAGAAACCAAACTACGAAATATTTAAGGAACCTCATAACGTTTTACGAATGCATTCGACAGAGTTGTTAATTTATGGTCGTTGGAAAGTAGGGTTTACTAAAAAGCTACACAAACCTTTAAAATTTCCAGCACGAATGCCATCAAAATTAATGCCACTATATTTGCTTCAAAAGGAACTATTGCCATCTGGTCAGCTAATTATAATTTTGAAAATCAGATGCATTTTTGGTACGAATGCGCTTGGGTTTACGTACGTGGTATATATTGTACTATAAAATTAACACTTTCAGTATTTTTATTTTATTTTTAAAATTTATGTACGTGTATATGGTATACTAACATTTCATTATCCAAATCATGTTCTTGGACCACTGCCTATGCTGTATCAATTGTGTCTTCTATCGTTTCAGTGTAAATAAAAATTATAACGTTAAGTGTCACAACAATATTTATAGTATGCAACATCTTGTCTTTCTAGATAATATAAAGAATATGAAATCGAACTGACTTTTATTATCATGAGAAAGTATTTTGAAGCGGTAGTAGGAGGCGATTTTATTTAAAATTATAATGAATGTCAAAAACATTCAATGCTGTGTATGTTATAGATATGTAATTCTTGGGTACATTGTCATTTTTGATATGTCAACAGCATTTACATTTCAGGAAGTGACACATTTTGTGTATGGATTTGAACGTTGCATTTCCGCTAACAATAAGGTTAGTCAAGATCGAAATTCATTGTAAGACCAGAAAAAATAATGCATGTAGGTGATTTGCATATAAACCCGCATATCCGTAATCGTCTAATGATTTACGTCTTTCGAGGTATATCAGACCAGAAAACTGGGAAAAGACGTCACTTCACAAATAGCACACACGTTAACAACGATGTGTTGCAATGGTTTATAATGTAGATTAGAATGGCACAATTCCTTTCTCTACTTATCGTAAGAGACGAATAAATCGGGAAAAAGTCATATAGTGCCATTGAATATACCAAGGATAAGCCTGAGGCGCATTAACATTTCATTTCATTTTCATTTTATTTGAACCTACATGAAGTCTGAAAAGGTTCCCACGTTTGAAGACTACGATGGGAGCAAAAGCAAACAAAAATATATGAAATATCATACATAGATTCAGATTCCAGCACCATACGGTGAATACTTTACCCCACTTGACATCCCTGCTGCAGAGTAGTGGAGTGATACTGAGGTGAAAAGAAATGTTCATTTTAGATATCGGGGGATTACAGAGCGTTTTCAGTGGAAAAGAAGTACGTATTGAGACCTGAAATCTATAGAATAAGTCGGCTAAAAGTTTCGAATTAAAAAACATATACATAGGGTTTTCTAATAGGGATTTGACAACTTTGAATTTAATTTGTGAACGCACTCTTTCATTAATCATCAAACTGTCACTCAATTTATTCAGTAAACTCAACATTTTCATTCATTTACACTAACGAGCTACGTTCTCCGATTGGGTTCTGCAGAAGATGCGCCAAGATGATGAATTTCATCGCAAAATCATCTTCAATGACGAAGCTCATTTTTTGGCTCAATGGGTTCACCAATAAGCAAAATATGCGTTATTGGTCGGGTGAAAACCCACATGTGCTTCATAAATCACCACTTCATCCACAAAAAAAAAAACTGTTTGGTGCGGTTTGCATGCCGGCGGCGTTATTGTGCCTAATTTTTTCGTCGACAATAACGATCTTCACGTTACTGTGAATGGTTAGAGTTATCGCGCCATGATCACGGATTATTTTTCGCCCGAATTGGAAGATATGGACTTGGACGACATGTGGTTTCAACAGGATGGTACCACAAGCCACACAGCACATGCTACAATCGATTTATTAAAGAGTAAGTATGGTGAGCGTGTTATCTCAAGACATGGGCAAGTCGATTGGCCGCCTCGTTCGTTCGATTTAACGCCGCTTGACTATTTGCTGTGGGGCTACGTTAAGTCATTGGTTTAAGCCAACACGCCGACGACGTTGGAAGATCTCAGAGCGGCCGTTTCGGCCGAAATGTCTGTCCGAGTCGTTGAAATTGGGTCCAACGAATCGACCGCTGAAAACGTGCCCGCGGTGGCATTATGAACGAAATCGAGTTCCATTCATAAATGTTTTGATTTTACTTCAATCCAATAATAAAGTTTTTGAAATATCTCAAATGGTTTGCCTTTTATTTAAAAAAGAAGTTGTCAAGTAGTTATTAGAAAACCTTATATTAGGGCGACGTAGAATGAATATAAAATGCTTTCAAGAAATAAAATGGCGAAACTTGAAGCCCGCTACTTGAACTTGCAAGTATGAATGAAGTTGCCGCAATATTTACATCTAAAGTCTTAAATAAAAATTAAATAACTCATGTGCTTAAAAGTCCGTTTTATAGTAAAACACAAAACTTTTGCAAAATTCAACTTTATTTATCAATATAGTTGCCTTTGAGGGCGATACACTGATTGAATCTTTCTCAGTGAACCAGTTAACCCTCAAACCCACCTTTGTGGTACTCTGAAGCATTTTGATTTTTAACTCCTTTTTTTTCTAGTCGTTATAACCTTCACATTTTTATATCCAACGTACCTCTGTCCTGTTAGTATTGTTTCGCCCTCACGAAGTGCAAAAAAAGAAGCGGCATAGCTTAAGTTAAATCTTCTTAAACTAATTACGTTCACGTTCACCAATATTAATGTTGTCCTCTTCAAAGTAATACCTGAAGGTAATCCCTTCAAAGTAAAACCGGTGAATATGGTGATTGTTGTGTTGTTTTTGGCCAAACAAATTCTCAAAAGTAACGATGAATGAACAGGTGCATTATCACGATGTAAAAGCCATGAAATGTTTCTCCACAGTTCCGGATGTTTTTTCGTATTGCTTCTCGCGCATAACTTCAAAGCAATACTCCTTATTGACTGTACAACCTTGAGGTAAAAACTTCTGATGCACTACGCTACGGTAACCGCAAAAAAAATATTTAGATCGTTGACATTTGATCGAACTTGACGTGCTATTTTCGGTCTTGGCTCTTCTGGGTGCTTCCATTGGGTTTTTGAGATTTTGTTTTGGTTTCGGCGTCATAACCGTATACTCATGATTCCTCACTAGCTATGATCTCTTTAAGCAGGTCATATTTGCCATTATTGACGTCATTCAAGAGCTCCTGAACGATGCTTATGCGACAGTTCTTCTGATCAAAATTAAGAAGTTTTCACTGACACACGTCTCATGCCCAAAAAATCCATGACACGAGCCTACTGACATGCCAACATCCTTAGAAACTTCTCTTATTGTAGTTCGATAATTTTCAAAAACAATTTTCTAAACAGCTTCGAGGTTATCATCTTTTGTTGATGTGCTGGGGCGTCCAGAGCAACGTTCGTCATTGGCATCTTCTCGGCCCTCTTGGAAGAGCTTGTACCACTTGTAAACATTTTAAATGTTTTAGAGCACTTTATTCCATTTTTTACACAAAATTTGATGCAAATTTTTTGCTATTTTCTATGAAATTGAACATCGCTACTCACACCAAAACACGTCTAATCATTCCATCTGACAAAAGCTGACTAAGTATGCTATAAACTTGAAACTGTGAACATGGGTACCAACATAGCAAAAATCGATAGTTGAATGCACGTTGCCCGCGAAATTTTAAAAGTCACCCTACTTTTGGAACACACATCGTTTGTCAATGATGGTTAGGTGCTGTAAAAATAATAGTAGGCACTGAGAGGTATCAACTCGGCGATGCCCAGTGTTGTAGCTGCTTCCACACATCAAAATCTGCATTTTTTACTTGTAAGTGGTAACAATCGGGTACTGGTTGATGATCATCTGGAGTCGACTTGGCAAACTTATAAGCACGAGTGCTGACTAGCAGACAAAAATAGCATTACTTTAAAAGAAACAGCAAATAAATTCCCCGGATTGAATTAACGGTGAGGTTAATTCCCTGAATAAAACAAATAAGACCTTATCTGGGATACACTGTCATATTTCTGGCTCAGGCCGGTAAGGATTTCCGAGATTAAATCAGGGTCTTGGCAAAGAAATGGGGACCGATGAGCCCTCAATGGACAAGCGGTAGTGATCACAATCCCTGGGTAACTGGGTTCGGTCTAACCCACCGCGACCCCATCGTCCTAGTAGTATTGTATTTATAATGGAATTTGCCCTCCAGGTTGGGGAGTTGTGCCCTCGGAGTAACTGTCCGGCTATGGAAAAAAAAAAGAGAAGCAACAAGCTTTTGTTGACAATCCCTGCAAACTAAATTAGAACAACGAACTTCCGATCTTCAAACAACAATGAGAGGCACTGGACTGCTGCAGATCAGATGTTACCGTTATCCAAGTATTGCAATGGGATAGGCTGGACAAAAAAAGGATGTATAACAGCAACATTTACTACGGTTATTGTTGTCGATAACAAAAGCGCCTGTTTGGATGCGGATTTGTTGTTAGAGGTAGAAGTTTTAGAGCAAGAAGTCTTAAATTTCGGGCATGATAACGAGCGCCTTGTGAAAATCAGTATAAAGATTAAATTTGCTAACATTAGCCTTATATGCGTGCAAGCCCCCTGAGAAAGGAAAGTTGACAACACTAAAGATAGCTTGAATGAGACGAAAAAGGGAACAAAGTAGTCGAATCGCTGTAGTTTATGAGGATTTCGAAAGATCATTTCTGAAAAGTAATTGAATTAATTTAAAATTGACAACTGGTAATTGAGAAAAAACTTAACAACCAACTTTAATACGTACTTAGGGAATAAATCAGTTGAAAGTGTTGACAGAAATATGCTTTTCCCGACCGTAATAATAATTCATTATTGTAATTAACACAAGCCAGACAACGCCAAATGGAAATCAACAACATCAAACTGTAGAAATTCTAAAATGAAGATGTAGGAAGCGAAATCAGTTTCTTTATTAGTGTGTATATCCAAAATGTTGGACAAGGTTTCATGAAACCCCTTAATTACTAGGTGGAGTGAAAAGTAACCTCTTTGACCGCCAGAATGCGCTGCTACTGCAAAACAGCGAAGGAAACAAAAGAAAAGTTAGATAAATATTATGGGGCTAATGCTCTGTCAGATTACACCGTCAAATATTGGTTTCGAGAGTTTCGTGGTGGCCGCAACTCCACTACCGATCAAGTCCGCAGCTGCAGGCCCACCGATGCGGTTACAGAGGATAATGTCAAAAAAATACATGAAATGGTGTTGGCTGACTGGAAAGTGAAGGTGCACGAGTTAGCAGATACCATAAAGATTAGAACTGAGCGCACACGTCATATTTTGGCAATATTCTGCATATCCTGGCGCTGGGTGCCGCGCATACTCACTCCTGACCAAAAACACGAACGCGAGAGCACTTCGAAAGAGTGTTTGGACGTGCTGATGCAGAATCGGGCAGATTTTTGGCGTCGATTGGTAACTGTTGAACACCAGAGAACAGAATGAGTGCTCGGAAATGGACTGAAGATGGCACGAGTGCACCGAAGCGGCCAAGGGAGGCTCGATGGGTCGGAAAGATTATGGCGTCGGATTTCTGGGATTGTCATGGCATAATCTTCGTGGACTACCTCGAAAAAGAAAAAACCATCAACAGCGAGTATTACTGTGCATTATTGGAGCGATTGAAGGAAGAAATAGCTGCAAAACGGCCTCACATGAAGCGAAAAAAATTTTTGTTTTTGCAAGACAATGCACCGGCGCACAAGAGCATCGCAACCACGGCTAAAATCAATGACTGTCGCATCCACTGTATTCGCCCGATTTGGCTCATTCGGACTATTATCTCTTCCCAAACCTCAAAAGATGGCTCATCAATAAAAAAATTCAGCTCACGCGAGGAAATCATCGACGCCACGGAGGAGTTTTTTGCAGACCTTCCGAAAAATTACTTTTCGGACGGGATCAAGAAGTTGGAAAATCGCTAGAATAAGTGTATCAAACTTAAAGGGGACTATATTGAATAAAATATAAAAAACATTAAAAAAAATTTTTTTTCATTCCCAAGAAGGTTACTTTTTACCCCATCTAGTAAATATAAATGGAAATAGGTACTTCAGGTATCCCAGCATCTGAACTCTTCGTGGTGAGATGCAAAAACAAACGAAGATTAATTCATGGAGCTACTCGTAAGTGCTACTACAAGCAGTTAAGCATAAGTTGGTTGAAGTGGGTTAATTATCTCTACTTGACCCATTGATGAGTCGCAGTCAGAAATGGTATATAAAGTAAGCAATTTTCGTGTTCTGAATCCCAGGTGCTAAATTTCAACCACTAATTCTAAATAACACAATAAAAGTGCTAGTTTCATAGTTGTTTAACAAAGGGACTTAATTTTTTGTTTATTGTTTAAAGGTTAATGTCATACTGTTTAGTAAAGTGATTATTGCTTAATTTCTAAGCGGGTTTGGTTACAATATTTAGAATTGTTTTTTTTTTCTTAGATATATGTATTTATTAGATCTCGCAAATTGTTTCGCAATAGGTTTGGTTTTCGCGAAGCCATAGGGCTTGTCCGCAATAGGTTGTTTTTCAGATTTTAGCATCTAGCGTAAGCGTGAGTATACAATATAATAATTCAAAATGTTGTAATTTTATAAATTTTTTTTTACGAGCATTAGTATCTATATGTTAAATATTAAAAAAGAAAAACAAAACGTTCTAAAAGGTTCTTTTCTGACCTTTAAATTTAGGGCGTTTGAGAGTGGTAGGGGAATCTCAGTTAGTATCATCGGGAGAAGGTATTTGAAACATACCCTGGTCGCATCTTCTTGTGTAAAATAGATTTTGTATTGGCATGTTAAAACTGTTGTCGTCATAGCACTCTAGCGCTACTGATATCTTAAAAATCTGGATCATTCCTAATCTTTAAAAAAATGTCTGCAGCTTATCAGTCTGTGTTTAAGATGCATTACCCTAATGCGAGTATTCTATACCCTAGCTTGGATTCAACTAAGGCATAGTACACTTGGTTCAGAACTTGTAATGCCGAATAGTAACCTATAGAGAATATACCAAACAGTGCCTTTTTGAGGTCGGAACGGGGCTTATCAATGAGTAGGTTCCACATGTGGTGGCTACCAATTATTTTTCCTAAATATTTCAATCTTTCAACAACCTCAATTACTCTGGCAAATGTTGTTGAAGTTAATAGTTTGTCCAGTTTTTTTATGATGCGGGTTAAGAATGATCTGCGAACGCGAATGGTATGCTTTTGGTAAAAATCCGAAGCAAATCATTAGCAAATAAGATAAATAAGAGTGGTCCTAGTTTCGACCATTGTGGTACTTCAAAAGCAGCCGCTAGGTAATCGCAAAGATAGTCTTTAATTTTTACCCGGAAGATCCTTACGGCCAAGTAGCTTTGCATTCAATCCGCCAATATTCCACGGATTCCAATTCTACTTAAGGCCTGGATCAATTTTGATACTGTTTACCTTGAATAATTGAATAATTTACTTGGAAGATTTCCGAATAGATCTTGTAGACAATGCTGAGTTGAAAGAAGAACTTAGAAGGCCGTATCAACTTGAAAAAGAAGTTGAACGTTTTGTTGAAGTCATACAGCACGCGGCCTGGAAGAACACTCCCCGCGAATCGAACAAAGTTCCCAAAGTCGGCATAAGATATTCACCGGAAATCAGAGAAATGATAAGGAAGAAACGAAGAGCGCGGAAAAAGTGGCATGAAACCCGGGCACCACAAGGTAAAAAGTCCTTCAATAGGCTCAGCAACTTGTTGAAAAAATCGATCAAGGACTTCAATAATCAAGGTATTAATAACTACCTTGAAAGACTCACAGCGACAAAGGATACCAACTACTCCATATGGAGAGCCGTTAAAATGTTCGAAAGCCCCAAATACACGTGGCGCCAATAAGAAGAAACCAGGATGACTGGGCGAAAGAAGATAAGAAAAAAGCTAATGTTTTCGCCGACCATCTTGCGAAACGTTTAAACCATTCGGCGGGGAAGTGTTTCCAGAGTATGTCAATACGCTGGACGTGACGACAAGTTTTCCAGTAGAAAAGGCTACACTTAGGGAACTTAGATAAGTTATAGACACTCTTAAGCCCAATAAAGCCCCGGGATATGACTTAATAATGGGAGAGATACTTAAAGCGTTGCCGAAAAAAGATTTGATAAAGCTGCTCTATCTTATAAATCCCAGCATTAGATCAGAGCACGTACAGCACCAGTGGAAAGTAGCCGAAGTTATTAAGGTTCCGAAACCCGGTAAACCGCTGACTGAAGTCAAGTCATATAGACCAATATCGCTTCTCCCGATTACATCGAAGGTCTTCGAGCGAATCCTTCTCAATCGTCTTAAACCAATTACCGACACAAATTCCTTCTTGCCTGATCATCAATTTGGCTTTAGAAGCCAACACTCTACAGTTGACCAAGTGCATCGAAAAACCAATGTAATTGAACGAGCAATCGAGTGTAAGTTAGTCTGTTCAAGCGCATTCCTTGACGTTACGCAAGCCTTTGATAAGGTATGGCATGGAGGCCTAAAATATAAACTCCGACAAGCCCTACCCCAGCAATTGTCTTGTATTTTAGGTTAATACCTGGAAGAACGACTCTTCCGTGTAAGACACGGAAACGAATATTCCACTTTTAAAACAATAAAGGCGGGGGTACCGCAAGGAAGTGTACTTGGCCCTCTGCTATATTTACTTTTTAACCGCGATATACCGCATTTGGACGACACTGTCCTAGCCACATTTGCTGACGACACTGCTATTTTGGCAACGCCTAAAACTGTCGAAGAAGCAACTGCCAAGTTGCAACGTGCCCTTACACGGATTAACAATTGGACAAAGACTTGGCGAATCGGACTTAATGAAAACAAGTCTGTCCACGTGAACCTCACTCTCAAGAAAATTGAGAAACGCAGTACGAATTCCTTACGCGAACGAGGCCAAATATCTCGGAATGACACTCGACGCTAAATTAAAATGGAGAGCACACGTCAAAAAAAAAACGTGAAGAGCTTGAAATCAAATATAGAGATATTAACTGGCTTATTGGAAAGTATTCCAAGCTTAGCTTAGAGAACAATCTGCTGTTGTACAAGCAAGTGCTAAAACCGATCTGGACATATGGTGTACAACTTTGGGGTTGTACTAAAAATAGTAACATTAATGTATTACAGACATTCCAAAACAAAGTTCTTTGAGGTATTGTTAATGCGTGGTACATTAGAAACTATGATATCCACAGAGACTTAGGGGTCGAAAACTTTCAGAACGTAATTAAAATAATCGATTACAAGGTCTTATGAATGTTTCTGTTCAACAGATCCTCGACGAGTCAAATTTATTGCGCCGTCTGAAAAGGAATAAGCCTCTCGATCTAGCGTGGTGATTAGTAGCGCGTAATTTTTCTAAGGTACACAGGAATTTTCAATGGAAAATTGCCTGCAGGATATCTTATAAAAACAAAATAAAATGCGATAGAAGAACTGCTTGATGAGTGTGAACTCAGTCGTGGTTTGCATAAGGGAGGTGTTTTTTAGTGAGTAAGAATCTCACACTACTAGGCTTAGGGCCTATAGTGTCTATGAGGATTTCTTACCTTCCCATGATAAAAAAAAAAAAAAAAAAAAAAAAAAAAAAATTAATAATTTTCGATAAATTTTAGTGGTCGCCTCGTCACGACTTCTTCCAAACACTTTTTATTTATAGAAAAATTGAAATATGGCTATAATTTGCAATACTGTTCTTAGCTCCGATTGGTAGTACGACCACAATCTTGATTTTGTCCGAGACTTTGGCTTGGTTTGGCTTAATTCTTTTTCACAATTACTGGTGCAAATATATTGGCATGAGCCTAATGTCGTCGACTCCTTGTTATTTGCTCCTAGCTAAGGATGTCAATATTTAACTCACTTCTGCAATAAAGGTATCTTCAATAAAAATATTGTTGGGCCGTATGATATTTGAGTGGCCTGACGTCACTGTATCGCAATCTGTTGTGTTTGTTGCATAAAATACATCTCATTTTTTTGTATATCGTTTTAAAGCAGTTTTCTAGTGGAAAACTCTTTATAATTTCCTCAAGTACACTTGGTTTTTTGTTCCCATAAAATTCATTTTTTAAGGCCCATGTTTTTCGAGCATCTCTTCTTGAATTAATAAACTTATTTTTGTAAAAATTAGATTTTCCAATTAAAATTTCCTTTTTTACAATAATTTATTGTTGTAGCTCCTGTACACTTTTTCGTAGCATTGGTTAAGCCTATGTTTTTTCTATGTTCTAAAGAGTTTTTCAGTACGGACAAAACAATTTAATTTTTTTTTGACTTGTTAATGCAAAACATCAGTCAACGTTTGGAAATTGGTAAAAATTACTACCAACATTTTTAGTCGGTCGGTCGGTCAAAATACCGAAAGTATCGCAACCTTAAGTGCTTCAGCTCAAAATGAGCGTTTGTGACGAATTTTGCAAAAAGATCTTAGCCTTTAACTTAAAAACATCAAATGAACTCAAGAGCTGAAGCCTCTTGATCATTTAAAGTGCCCATATTTTTCCGATTGTTCTCTGCAAAAGTTTGAAGAAAATCCTGAATTTTATTAAAAAATCGTCTTCAGCGACGAAGGTCGTGTACTTCGAGAAATTCTAAAAAGTGACACTGTGCTGTAGATTTCACGCCGCTGGATTTCTTTTTATGGGGTAAGTCATTAGTTTGTGGCAATAAGCCAAAAACGTTAGATGAGCTCAGAAATAAGTGTCGAATAGTGTTGAAAAATTGGCTCTAAGGAATCGATCACTGCAAACGTACTCGCGGTGGTCATATGAACGACATCGAATTCTATACTTAAATCTAACATGTGTATTATACCTGGAATAAATTTCAGGCCGATACCTTAATTATTCCTTCTTTTTTAAATAACAAGATTTTATTTTTATTTAAAAAACAAATTGTTATGTCTTTATTGAAAAACCCAATGTATAATTCAGACAGAAACCCATGGATTTTTCGATAGATTTCGTATTGGTGGTACTGAGTTCGATGACATCACAGCTACTGGGTGCCCGAGTGCCGCATAAAATACGGTAGTATTCCGAAATATCATTTTCGATATAGGTATGCCATTGGCCTAGTACCGTAATGATAATGCCTTTTAGTTAGGGCATTCTCCATGCCAAACGGGCTTCCGCTTGTTTAGAAACTGCCCTAATAGCTTGTGAACGTGCGATCAAGGTATTTAGTGTACCCCTAAAATGATTTCGCACAGCGCGTATTTAGGAAAAGCAAACAGATACCGTTGTAGATTGGTCTTAAATGTTTGCAAGTGATAGTGGCTAGGAAACAAAGCGTCCGATGTATACTATTTAAGCGAGCTATATGACTTATAAGAAAATCACAATATTTTGGAATACCCTCGAAAATGGGCTGATGAGCATTCATAGGGAGGTGGATGTTACAATTGAAGGTTAGAAGTGCCGGAAAGCAATTTGCTGAGAGTGGCGTTAGAATGAGATAAGGCAGCGACTTAACGTTAGTGTTAAAGACTTTCAATTAACTACATAGTCCTGCCATAAGTTTTGTTACAAATATAAAACGCTATAAAAAAAAAACAGTAAACGTACTGTATTCAAAATTGTTTCATTTATTAGACCACAATCTTAATTTAAAAAAAAAAATAAATTAATTCGCCCGAAATGACTGCCTTTTGCTTTAACACAAGCTTCCAAACGTTGTGACCATTGGGCTATAGCGGCACGTAGGGTTTCTGTTTAAAGGTTTTCCAAATTTCTGTGGGTAGTCTTGCAGGCCATGTTCTCCAATTCTGACAACAAACCATAATCCAGTGGATTCAGATCTGGACTCCCCGATGGCCAACCTCCTGCTGCTATAGAGCCAGAAATATTGACTCTGAGCCACTCCTGCGTGATTGGGCTTTGTACGCTGGAGCAGAATCCTGTTAGAAGATCCATCTGTATCCATTGAAAAGCGTATTGGTCAAATCCTTAACAACACCCTCTAGCACATCTTCTTGGTAAACCTTTGCACCAGTTTTTACACCTTTTTCACAGAATTGGGGGATGTAACACCATGGTGAGAGACCTTCTTTAGATGAAGTGGCATAAATTTTTTCATTTTGTTTATTGAAAACTTCTTCCACGGTAAAAATTTTCTCATCCGTAAACAGAATGTTTTCATGGCCATTGTCCGCGTGCCACTGCAAAAAAAAAACACACTGTCGCTCAGAATGTCCTATCCACCCAGGTGTGCATGTATACATAACATTTGTAAAAATGGTTTCAGTATAGAGATACCGAGATACTTTATTCTATGGAGTCAAACAGCGCATTAAAGGACAGAAATCAGGACTTTTTCGGTTTTTGTTTTTTCTTTTGAAACATGGGTGACAATTTGTTAACATCTGGGTATGAAAAACGATGATATTTGGTACTAAGAAATATATGAAATCATTCAAACCCACGCATTCGATTGCGTGGGTGAATGCACTGATTTGTCTGATAATCTAAAGTCTGAAGTTTCCGCTTTGGTGAAATACCCAAAAAATTTATGTAGCCCCAAAGAAAAGAGTATCAATCTGAAGTTTCTGCTTTGGTGAAATACCCGAAAAATTAATGTAGCCCCAAAGAAAAGAGTATCAATGCGTTAAATCTTACGAGCGGAGCGGGCAGTTGGCAGACCTATTTTTGGCGACAGGAGCATAATCGAACTTCATCTTCAATACGCGCTATTGCAAATGATAGTCTGGTTGGAATCATATATCCTCCAAACCTTCCAGTTTCAACTTATTCTCAAAAAAAATTGTAAAAATGGAGTGATAGCAGTCTTCAAACAGTCCGTCATCCTCTCGGGAAAGATGTACGGCCCAATAATATCCCTGGCACGCAAAACAACAAATTTTTTGTTGTAAGGCCTCGCTTTTCGCTTTAAATATGTGGCAATTTCACTTATTAACAGAGCTTTTTATCTATAAATGTGCCTTTTCACTGAGGATGATTTTTAGGTGAAAATCCAGATATTCTGCCATCTTCAACACCAATCAGCGAAAGTTCGACATCCACAATGATAACTTAGCTCTTTAGTCAATACCATTTTATACAAACGCTACAAAACATGCCACAAGGGCATATATAAGACAGTGTTGGCCAAAACTATAACACGAAAAATGGTCATATAGGAAAAAAGTAAAGAATATAAAAAAAGGTTATGAGAGTTGAAAAACTTTTATATTTTCGTTTTCACAAAATATTACTCTTTGGTTTACAATTATTCATTTTACGTTAAATCTTATCCAATATTCAATAAAATAAAATAATTAAAAATCCATTGAAAAATAAGTGGACAAGACTAAAGCACATTTTCGAATTTCGAATTTATAAACAAACAGTTTTTGAAACTAATACTTAGCGGCATATCCATAATTTTTGACTACCGCAGCACATCGAGGAGGCAATGAGGCAATTAGATTGTCAATAGTATGCATTGGGATGTTATTTCAGGCAAGTTGTGCTTGTCGTAGCAGTGAGTTCAAATTATTGCACTTCGTGCGATCAATCCTTTGATCTACAATTCTCCATGGCGCTGGCCACTTCATTACAGTTATTTCACTTCCGCTAAGCCAATCCTTCACAAGTTTAGCGGTATGTTTAGGATCGTTGGCATGTTGGAAAATCCATCGCAACGGCATATTCTCCTCAGCATAAGGAAGCACGACGTTTTGAAGGATATCCCGGTACACGAAACGATCCACTATACCACTAATACTATGAATTGGCCCGACTCAATGACCGGAAAAACATCACCACACAATAATACTGCCACCAGCGTGTTTCACTGTATCCTTGGTGAATCGTGGACTTAGGCCTTCGCCTTTCGGCCTCTGTACCGAATGAAAACCATCAGATCCCTTTAAATTGAATTTGGATTCGTCAGAAAAAAGTACAGTTTTCCAATTTGCTACGGTCCAGTTAAGGTGTGCTTTTGCAAACTCAATTCTCGCGCGTCGATTTTTTAGAGAAATAAATGGCTTTTTTATAGGACGATATGATTTTAAGCCACTATCATGCGCTCTTCGCCGGATTGTCCAACTTGAGATCTCAAGGCCCAGTTATTTTTGTACACATTTTGAGGATACAAAGGGATCCTTTTTAATAAGCCGTATAATTCTTTCATCCTCGCGACTGGTCTTTCTTCGGTGTCTACCGCCACTGTACACCGTTTGGACATTTCCCCGAGCACGAAATCGAGCTATTACTCGCGAAATCACCTAAAGGTTTATACCAATTTTTTTTACAATAAATGTTACTGATTTACCGATTCCAAAATCAGAAACTCTTTCTTCTTTAATTTCGTCAGAATACTTACTATGAGCCATTTTATCACATTTTTGTCACAACTAAACACAATTTAATTTCCGATTTAAAACGCCTCCGATCACATACAAATAATTTTTCTTTTTCATTGTTTAGAATGTTTTTGAAAAGAAAAACAATAATCTTTGATGCATATTATGAGTAAACTGTAAAATTTGCTGACTGAAGGCAATAACAGGGTGCATGTGCTTAAGTTTTGTCCACTTATTTTCCAATGGATTTTTAATTATTTTATTTTATTAAATATTAGATAAGATTAAACGTAAAGTGAGTAACTGTAAATCAAAGAGTAATATTTTGTGAATAGGAAAATAGAAACATTTTTAAGCTGTCATAAGTTTTTTTTTAATTTTCCTTACTTTTTTCCTAAGTGAGAATTTTTCGTGCTATGGTTTTGGTAAAAACTGTACGAGAGATGCCCAGCCCTTAAGAGCAGTGCGAATTCGATTGATTGCGGTTTTAGTTTACTGACTCGGGCCGCAATATTCCCTTTGCTTTTGGAGTTTTGAATATTTCCATTAAAAGCTCAGTTTTTCCCATATCGCGACAGTTATATCAGCCGAAAAGTCGAGTTATCGGACGTTATGCAATTGAAACTGTTTAAACGTATACGGGGTGTCCGTGGTATAGTGGTATATGCATAGACTCCTCAAGCGGAGGGTCGCGGGTTCGAATCCCGTGTAAGGCAATTCTTTGAAAAATTCTTTTCATAGAATTTGTATGTAGTTATATGAAAATCCCGTCGGCGTCAACTCTGACATGAAGGCATAACACTGATGTTGGAGTGGTTGCTGGCTGGACTAAATGTAACGAACTAACAACTAGCACGTACTTAAGACCCACTGGTTGAGGAGGATGTACTAGCTCGTCCCGTCCAGTTTGACAACCACCTCTTGGAAAAATATCGAAACCTAATACACCTGAGTTTCAAACTACTACACCCACCGGCCTGGAGAAAAAACCAGTTAAAGGATATTCATATCCCCTTGGTGCGCGCGCGGTATTATAAAAAAAAAAAATAAGAAAAATAGCAGTGCTTTTAACTCTTTCAATCTAATGGATTGAAATTTACATTGGCTTATTTCCTTGGGGTGGAAATTTGTGTATTCTAAATACAAGCCTTCGATAGTGACTGATCGACGACATCTGATCAGATTTTTTTCTTATGAGATTTGTCAATGCAATGTAAGATTGTGAGGTGGTAAGTTTGTTCCCCCTTCAAAGTATGATACTCTGTGCCCGTATATCTAGTATTAAGTTGAAAGTTACTAATTTCCCTCCTTTTTATATGCAAGTAGCGAAAGCCTCGATCCAGACACTTTTAACTGTGTATCGCCGTGTATTTAATTGACAATTTATTATTATTTAATTTTCCATGTCACATATCAATTCTGGCGAAATTCGAATACACAAAATGAATAACAGTACCAAGGTCACAAAGAGATAAGGAAAAACGTGCTCAATGAACTTTGCTGTTTAATTCATATACTTTGATTGAGATCGCAACCTGAAACGAAAGTACAAAGTAGATTGAGGGCATAGTCCTCGAACTTTTTGGCAGTACTCCTACAACTTAAGTGTAATCAAGATAAGAAAGATGGAAAAACCTACGATGAAAAGAAATATTCAGGATATTTACAGCAAATGCTAACCAAATTACAATGATGCCCTTATCACACAGGGGTAATTCGATTTTTGTTTTTTTGAAAGGCAATAAAACCATTACTGTCGCGGAGAGCTACATACAATAAGACAAATTCTATTCCTGGGACATATGTGTGTAGTATTTTATTAAATGCTAAAAATATTTGTTGAAAGGTATTCTTTCCAGAGTTGGAAGCATTTCGGTAAGTAAGGATGTAATGGTATATCTTCGATTTTTCTAGAAGCTATTTTGATATCTGTTAGTAGCATTCAAGATTCAGCGACGTTGTTGGTACATCATTCACTTTGCACATAATGCTTAAAGGAACTTATCATTGTTATCTGGTGAGAGGGAGCTACTATTTATTGAATGGACCTTGAGAATGAATTTCAACGTCTGTTCGGAGGGAACTGAGGGACTTAATTGTATTTGGAATATAAGAATTAAGGGTAGATTTTACACTATTGTATTTCTGCGATTATATGAAGTTTATCATTATTTTTAAAAAGATCTAAAGTTTGACTCATCTGCCTGTCAATATTTTTGAATTTACTTTTATAGAGGACAATAGAGTTCTAAATAGTGTTCGAGAGATCTTTGACACTTTTAAGAAAGTCATCGAATTTTTTAAAAGTTTTGTATATTTTCAGGACTGATGTTATTAATCGAGTCACTTAAACACTTTCGCGAGCTTAATGTGGGAGGGAGAGATATGTTTACATTCATCAAAATAGAATGAGAAATTTTTTTTGAAGTCGTTAAGGTAAACATGTGCTCGCTTGCTTAGGCCGACACAGAACGCATAAAAATATATTCGGCAAAATTCGCGACAAAAGGCAAGGCCAGGGTTCGTTTCACTCATGATTACCACAGTATTTAGATACAATTAAAATGTGGTTGATGTAATTCAGTATTGAAAGTGTAGGTAAGCCGGATACGAAAGCCGAAGTTAACTGGGAAAAAAGAAATGAAAATTTGGAGTTAGCGGAAATAAGAGACGATAACCAGGAGTTGGGTTATTAATGCAAACAGGGAAATTTTGATTGGATTAACAACGCAGAGTTAGAACGAACTTTAAAACATGTCCGATAGGTATGAAAACTTGACTCAAAATCAAAATACTTTTTTAACACAAGATTAAGAAGAATTTGTGTGACCTTTAAGAAGGACTTCAAAATAATAATCGGATTAGGCTTAAATCAGTAAGAAAAATATCGTTGGCAGACATGTTGTGTAAAACAAATTTCAAGGAACGGCAATAGATAATAACTTCCGTTTGGTTGGACCACAAAAGACGGTAGTCTCCGCTCACATCAAACTGGAAGGATTAATGAGTATTAAAGTCCTAGACTACCATGTTTTACAGCAGAGAAAATTAAAAAGGAGCAAAAACATTTAATTATATTTTCACTTTCAAACGTTCGGGCACTGAGCGTCGAATTTCGAAATGCAACCACGATGTGTTAGGGGTAGGGAAGGAGCGTCAGTTAGTATCTGATATACTAGCTAACTTGCTTTAAATTTAGGGGAAAATGGCTCAGCGGAGCCAATCCTAAAGGTCCTTACGTTGAATGTCAAACAAAGCTAAACAAAAAGCCCAAAATGAGGCACAGAAAATATAAAATTGTATGAAGAAACCGATACAAACGAGGAAGTGGTTCAATAGAAAAGGCTTCCGATTTGAAAGAGTGTACAGTGATGTATTGCTTTTTTTTTAGGTGCTAGAAGCGTGCATCGTATACGTTCCTCTCCAGTATATATATATATATATATATATATATACAGTAACTATGGTATTTCGGTCTCAGTACCAAAATAATGGTTCCCAAGGAACCACCAACCGGCAGAAATCTATCAAACGAAAAGATAGATGGGAGCCCTAAATAAATGGACGAGACCGTAGCAAAACGTTTAATGGACAGTTCGATACAGCCAAAGAAGACACATTCCGCATTGTAACTATTGACGTACTGCACCAGCACAAAAGTAGACTTCTGTCGTAACAAAAAGCTTTGTATACTGACAGACGTATATCACGTCGATCAAAAACCTCCAAATATTATTAAAAGAAAATAACAATTATACTGAAACAACAAAACTCGGGGTGTATATCAAATATTAGCAATCCGAAAATGTTCCCGCGAATAAATAAAATATTTCGAAAGAAAGATCAAAATGACCTTCCATGTCTAAGATTCGCCCGAACATCGAACGTATACTGTTAACTGCAGTAATACATATATTGTATATGGTAGATTCAGCAGAAGCTGAAGATGATGATAACTTGTTTGTAATCAAAGATGCGCAGGAGAAAGTAGAAGCTATAGGAGTGACTTTCCAGGAAGTGTATAATCGGGGTCAATTTCTGCGTTCGAAATGAAATATTCACCTGACGATTCGAGAATTCAGGCTTCACTGAGTTTAATGACGAAAATATGGCAAATAATGTTATCGCCGACGAGAGAGATCTACCTCCGTTCATTTGAAGGAAGAGCTTCAAACGATCTTCGAATCACTTAGAAGTGAGAAATCAGAGGGAACCGATGGAACATCGGAATTTGTACGTCATATATAATTTATACCAAATAGTTTTATAATGCAATAAATTATGCACATTATTCAGGGCATATCCGGTTCCCAAAAGGGACAAATACACATCCAATCTGGCAAATCTTCAGTCGAGAAGTCTCCTCCCAAATATCTGTAAGGTGATAATTAAATTGCTGACTAAAAGGGGTGGGGACAAAAATATAGTTCCGATTTTAAGGCCAGCCATGATATTTGTATTCAAAGTGGTACCCCACATTCAATGGATTAAAAACAAGAAACAATGCACGGTTGCTTGATTGCCTTGGAGATGACTTTTGATACTGTATGTTTAGAGGGACTCTTCTGTAAGTTGAACAGGCTAACCATAAGTAAACTATTGCTGTACATTCTTTTTAATATGCTTCATCATGAAAAATCGAGATGTAAGTTCCTGTTGGAGTGTTTAACATTAAAAATGGTCCACAACAAGGTTAATTCCTTGATCCTATTCAACATCCACACAAGCGATTTTGTGAGCTCACTTCACCATGCCATAGCGTATGCAGACGACTTGATCGCGTTCAGATCAAGTTCAGAGATCGAGATCATTATAAAACTTTTTTTGCGATAACACGAAGTTGATTAACTTTCAGAAATTTATTTTTTTTTATTCATTTTAGGACACCTTTTTCTGGGGCCTCTATGGACACAAGAAAGAACTGGTGAAAGTTTTCGATTATGGCACAACTCGGGCAGTTACTTGCTTGCAGAAATGTTATTAGATGTCTTAGGATTTGGCTAGATCAATATCGACAATATCTCTGGCCAGAGCAAAAGGTGCCTTTGCCTTTAGAAAGCGACTGTTTTATAGCAGCCAACTCGATACGAAGGTGAATTTTATCTGTGGGTCAATGTTAAAGCAAGTTTAATGGAAAAGATTCGTGTGTTTGAGAGGGCTTTCCTAAGGGCTCATCCTCATAAGGTTTTGTATTATAGAGAGATTATAACAATAGTGGACAATCGCGTAATAAAGTTGATTCTAACAAGAGCAATGATCTCGTGCGGAGCGTTTTTGGTTCAGGGGAGCGCTAGGGATTCACGACATGAAGGATGTTGTTCGGCAGCAGCAACAGTTTTGGGGCCTTTTTGAAGGATAGGAAGCTTCTTCGTCGAATTCCTCTAATACTAGGTAGAACCGTAAGGAAGCAAGGTCAGTTTCTCATCCATGACAGGCTTACATACCGTTATATATATTAAGGATAGTTTAAAAAAAAATATATTTTAAAAATTTAAAAACAAATTTTAAAAGGTTTTACTTTTGATAAAAAAGTGGGAAAACCTGTTTTTATGTAATATACTGTAGATACGTCGAAAGACACGATATAACTGTTAACCTAGAGTGCCCGCATGGGGCCAGTAAGTAAGAATAAGATATTTTAAAGTTATTTAAGCTGATTTGTAAACAAATTTTGTTTAGCATGTAAGAGTAATTAACGAATTCAAATAAAAATGCATTCAAAATGAAATGAAATGGGCTTTCATTTCGGTAGTAGAATTAGAGCTATAGGAAACAAAGAAACACAGGTTTTTTTTTTCCAAAATTATCAATTTGTCATTTTGGTTGACCCAAAACTGTCAAACTCTTAACTAACCGGACCACATGGTAAACATAAGAAGACATGCAACCAATTGACTGGACGTCCTTAATTTAAAAAAATGCAAATATTGACTTTGTCAATTCCTCAATTCTTCCTTACGCCAGAGATAGCCAACTCCAAGCTTTGATGTTCTAACCACATTCTCGATATTCCAACGGCTTTGGCAAGTTATCATGGAAAGACTCACACCACAACCACAAGTTGTATTACGAAAATCAACGTTCTGGGAGAAATGTTTTTCGTGCGATTCGAGGAACTTACGGTGCGCATAATCGACCTACTGATACTACAAAGTCTCAGTTTACATTAGTGGATGATACTCGACCGGTTAGACCACATCCAGCACGTAGTGAAGAGACTATAGCAGCTGTAGCTGAGAGTGTACGCGAATACCGTAACGAATCGATTCGTCCTTGTTCTCAGCAGCTTGGCTTGGCGTATTCGACAACTTGGTGTATTTTACGTGAGAATCTCTGCCTTAAAGCGTACAAAATTCAATTTGTGCAAGAATTGAAGCCAGGTGACTTAAATTTGCGTTATATGTTCGATGAATGGGCTCTGGAAAAACTCAATGAAAATCCGGTGTTTTATCGTGGAATTTTGTTCAGTGATGAAGCCCATTTCTGGCTCAATGGATACGTAAATAAACAAAATTGCCGTATTTGGGCTGATTAGCAACCCGGAGAGTACCAAGAGCTACCATTACATCCATTAAAAACAACGGTATGGTGTGGTTTATGGGCTGGTGGAATCATTGGTCTATATTTTTTCAAAAATGAGGCAAATTAGAATGTTACCGTCAATTGTAACCGTTATCGCGCCATGTTAACGCACTATGTGCTTTCTGAAATTCAGCACGTATGGCTCCGAGCCATGCGCTATATGAAATAATGGACTTATTGATAAATCATTTTGGTGAGTACTTAATTTCACGTTTTGCTACGGTAAATTGGTCGCCTAGATCGTGCGATATAACACCTTTGGACTTTTTTCTCTATGAATATGTAAAGTCTCAGGTCTTTGGAAATAAGCCAGTTATGATTGACGCTTCGGAAGCCAAAATTTCTCGTGTTATCCGCAAGATACCTGTTGCTATGATCGAACGAGTCGCCCAACCGTGGCTAACATTTACATGATATTATTTTTAAGAAATAAATGCCATGAATTTTTCTTCTAACTCATACTAAAATTTTAAGTTCACTTTCAAATTTGTGTATTTTATTTTACATTATAAATCAAACCTTACGATGAATCACTCCTTATAATATATTTTGATCAAAGGATGTAGGATATATTCGAAGTACAATCATTAATTATTATGTAATCTTCAATTATTGACCATTTTCTCAATCAATAATTGATAAATTAGTGTGATAGCTATAAAATTACGTATTTCAGAAGTTAAGTTGAGGTGACATGATTAAATTTATTAAACAAACGTACATCATACAAATCATTTATGGAGATGTGTATGCTTATGAATTAAAATATTATATAGCAGACAAAATAGTGTTGTTAAACAATAAATTAATTGCAATAGTTTTTATGTGACACATAATTATGCAGTATATATGTATCTCTATGGTGTTTGACTAGATGTTAACGTGATAGCTCATCACGTACTAACACTACAAGGAAACTGCTATTTCATAAATATGAATGCTAGTAAAGACAAACTTTGCTGTAAATTGTAGTATTGCGACTGCTAAAACTGGAGTTTTGCCGACACTTTGGTAGAAGATAAACCAACATTAGTTTGAGCTTCTTGTTACCGATTGTTCCGGACATTGCTGAGGGTATGCTTACGACAGAGACTACGCTGGCAATCATAACGTCACTTGCAACAGTCCATACTAATGTAACTCTACCTGTAACTACGTACAATACTACCATGAATCAAATATTTAGGAACCATTTTATGCTCTGGAACTCGTAATTGCAGTAATGATAGTTTTTTTGGAACCCAAAGGGACATAGCACATGGCTACCTTTACTATAGATATCAGTACCATAAAAGGATGAGAGAAGTAATTTTATAAACGTCTAAGTACGCAAAAATCATAATGAGCTAGTAATAGATACATTAGAAGAATACGCATAAAGCTGACAGAAAACCACGAACGCAGGGTAAAGGATCTTAATGATTTTTGGGAGGTTTTGGATGAGGATCAGCTATATTTGTGAGGGGAGCAAATTAATAAACGTCCAAGTACGGGAAAATCCGAAATACAGCTGTCTTATGCCCGAAATTGCTTAATTCGGAGTGTGTCAAAACTCTGACTCTGGAAAATACTTTATATAAACAGAACCTATTATCGAGACGGGAGTGGCTACAATAGTTTACATCAAAGATCTCGTTTAAGATATATATATATTTTTTTTGTATTCGTCAAAGTTACCATTCGTTATGAATGCTGCGATAAAAGCACTCGAAGCTAATAAGTAGCAGGACTTGAGAGAATTCAGGCGACCTCTTAAAAGACTTGCAGAGAGTGTTGGTAGTGTTATATGATATTTTTCTTGGTGAGTAGCAATAGCAGATAATCATACCAAAGAAAGGCAACTTAATTGAATGAGAGATTTCGATAATTATTTGAATTTAGAAATTGCTAAGATAAAAGCTAAAATTACATTCCATCACATCAAGAGATATTTAGAGGGCAGTATTGATGAAAATGGTACGTTGAGTATAAATCAACTTAAAATTTCTTTTTCGTTGTCTCCTAAAAGACTTTAATAGTGTACCTATATAGAAAATAAGTATGGAATGCCTTATACCATATAGGACAGGTATGCGAGTACTAGAAAAGCTGATACATATTACGAGTATCAAACATAGTTATGAAAGCGCTTAATGTTATGTATGCCAAGTTTCCATTGCTATTACTACAATATTTGTGGTTATCGGTTTCCTACATCGTATGGTCAGACGTAAACGGCTAGGTTTTGAAAACTCAAACCACCTCGACTACGCAAATGTTAGTTGTCCTTTACTGCATTATGTTATGGAGCTTAACCCATTAACTGTTTACGTGAGGGTGTAACATGAGATGGGCCTACCGATCAACGCCAAGAAAATCAAATACTTCAATACTTCCAATACTTTTGTAGCATTGTTTGAAGAAAAGCGTAGCCGGAATGGATAAACCAACCAATATCAGAAAAGATAGGGCAGCCTTTGAAATGTTTTCAGTATCGATGCTAGACCTAGACGTGTCAGAAGATACGTACAAAATTTTGCTAAACGCTTTTTTAGATATAGTACATATTAAGCAAGATATTGGGTGTTTTTTTCTGTTTTTATTGAAGTCGGATTTTTAATTTGGAAATTTATTATTTATTGACGACTGGTTGATTTATCGTCCATCCGAGCAAGTAATTCTAATAATCATGGATCGTCTTTTCACACCGTGTACTAAATCCGCAGAGATGTTGTACAGTGCGCATCGAATAAGTTTTTCTTGCTGAAGGGTATAGTTTTAAAGTGGAAGCGAACGCGAAGGCCATCGTGCTTGTGAAAGTTTAGGTAATTGGCCGAAAACGAGATTGTTTGCAGGCAATGACTACTTTTTTCAGCGGGAAATAAGGCTCATTTTTAGATGAATGGCTATGTGAATTCACAAAGTAGCTGTGTTTGAAGTAAAGAAAAGAGACCCTTCTCTTATATATTTACAAAAAGTCTCTGATATAATATCTTTTGATTATTTTCTGTGGGGATATGTAAGGCCGTTAGTCTTCGCCGGTAAGCCAGCGACGATGGAAAATGACCTGAAAGCCTACAATCACAGGTCTATTACCAACATACGACTTCACCTGTGCGAAAAAACTGTCGAAAACTTGACTTTTAGATTGAGCGTTTTTTGAGCTTGCCCTGGCGCCCATATACCCGCTATCATGTTGGGTATGTAACTTAATTTGTGCGGTTTTTTTTTTTTCAAAATCTGAACGTTTATTTAAGAAAAACATGTACAATAGTATTATTCAAAGTATTGCCCATCTGAAGCTATGACTTTTTCCCATCTTTCTGGCAATTTATGGATCCCATCCCAAAAGAACTGCGCCGGTTTGGCAGCCAAGAATGAATCAAGCCAATTTTTGATATTCTGCTCTGATGTGAACCGTATTTCAGTGAGGGCGTTCTGCATCGACCGGAACAAATGGTAGTCAGAAAGGGGCAAGGTCTGGGCTATAAGGCGGGTGGTGTAAAACTTCCCATCCACTGTTTTCCAAATAGATCTTAACCGGAATAGCAACGTGGGGCCAAGCGTTGTCATGATGGAAAATTATTGCCTCGTGTCTGGTCGCATATACCGGGCGTTTTTTGGCTACTGCTCTCTTCAAATGGATTAATTGTGTTCGGTAGCGTTGTCCATTGTTTTAGAAGCTCATTATACAGCACACCCATCTGATCCCACCAAATACAGAGCATTACCTTCGCGCCATGGATATTTGGCTTTGCCGTTGATTTGGCTGGTTGGCCGGGTTTTACATATGTTTTTTTGCGCTTGGGGTTGTCGTAGTGGATCCATTTTTTTCACCAGTAACAATCCGATGCAAAAATGACTTCCTTTTGTGGCGTTCCAGCAGCATTTCGGACATGCAAAACCGCTTTTCGACGTCTCCCGGCTTAAGTTCATGTGGAACCCAATTTCCTTGCTTTTGAATATATCCAGCTGCTTTTAAACGTTTTGATGTGGCTGCTTGAGTGTCACCCAAAAATTCTGCGAGCTCTTCTTGTGTTTGGCAACAATCTTCATAGAGTAATGCTTCCAGTTCTTCATCTTCAAATTTTTGGCTGCCCAGGACGTTCATCGTCTTCCAAGCCAAAATCACCACTTTTAAATCGTGCAAACCACTTTTGGCACGTTCGCTCAGCTAGCGCATGTTCACCATAAACTTCGGCAGCAGTTTTCTTCATACTAAAGTAATAAAGTAGAACTTCCCGCAAAAATACTTTTTCTGGCACAAAGTTCGACATATTTGAGTGAAAAAAAATTATTGTTGTTTACGCTTCAAATGAATGACATATACTGAAATGACGTACAATGACAGTAGCTTTCCAACACATGTTCCAATGGAATAATAACAATGAAATAATACAAGTTAAGCCATCTCTTAGCGACCAACCAACACCCATTTGCAGCATCCGCAAATCTAAGAAGAAAGTTCACTTTTAAAGGTCTTTGTGAAATACCATGGAGAAAGAGACAACACAGTGGAGCAGACAAAGATGTCCTATCAGAAACCGATGATATTTCACGAAAAAACTATTTTCGAGGAAATTTACGAAATTAAAATGTGAAACAGGAAATTAAAGGCAACCCAATTCCAATAGCTGAAATAGTTTTCAATTTGCAACTTCAATTTACAGATGGATCTAAAGCCGATAGAGGGGTTGGTGGAGGTGTTTTCTCAGGTAAACGAAATGTAAGCCTCTCCTTCCGTCTTCCAAATCACTTCCAAGCTTTGTTCTGGCTGAAGGAAAACGTGATATCTGCAAAGGATATTCGCTAAACAGATCTGGTCAAAGCTGGATCTGAATCGCTAAGAGTCTGATTCTTCTAAATAGGAAACATCTCAGAGTCATTATAGGTGTCATCACTGGACACTGCCTTATAGGCAAGCATGCAAGAATTCTTGGCACTTTTACAAACGATTTCTGTAGAAGCTGCATGGACGAAGCTGCATGCACCTTCTCTGTGCATGTCCAGCTCTCTCCCAGAAAAGAAAACTCCACCTGGGAACCTTCTTCTCCAAAGACTTAAACGATCTAAAAAATACAAACGGTAATAGTCACCTGTGGGATCATAGATCCACGTGGTAGCACAACGGACCAATAGGCCTAAGTGGGGTGGTTTTCAACCGCCACTCTAACCTAATCTAACCTAACCTACAACTTCAATTGTATTTAAATTTATGAGAAAATTAAAACAAAACCACGTTTCATATATTCATATATTTTACGTGTTCGTTGTTAAGAAATAGGCTGTCCAAATAATATATGATAGAACTGATTGATAATGTCTATGATTGTGTATGATAATTAGGTAGGTAGTCTAAATGAATTACAAAACGCGACAAGAAAACCACATCCTACAGACAACTTCACAGACTAAGAACTTAAATTAAATTGAATTCATATGTATATATGTATAATCACGTGCTGAATTGACAAACAGAGAAAGAGCGGCTACTTGTAATTAAATATAATCAACAAAACTTGCTTAATGAGCACGTTGCCACCTGCACAAAGTCATTTAAACATAGGAGACACTTGAATGTAAAGCAAAATGTAATTTCAAATATATTTTATTATTTCTATTGAATAAATTAAAAAAGTTGCAGCAGAATTTGAATTTACATTGATTTTGTTGAAGAATGAGGCAGCAAGATAATAAATTCATCAGTGTGTGTAGGAATTTCGTACTTCGTAGTAAATACTGATAAGTACACGGAATAAAGAAAAAAATAAGAATGTTAGCAAAGAAGACGTGACAACGTCATATATTTATGAAATTAATGAAATGATGCCAAATAGTAATGAACGGCTGTTTTAGATGGTATCAAAGAAATTAATGCTGACTATGAATAGTTTTATTTGAGAATAGCATTGCCACACCTGTATTAGGGTTTTCCTCACATCGTGTAACGATTTTTGTTGGTTATTTTTCCTTCTGTTTACAATCAATATGCATACGTATATAGGTAATGTATGCATTTTAATACGAAAATTTTTACTGGAACGCAAATAATCAATAGAAAGAAAAATAAATAAAAATTATTCATATGAGTGAGAGGCCTCTTGGCGCATAGTCACGCATAGCGTTAAGGGAGATTATTTTCCCTTAGTCGTTAAATCTCATATTTTCTGAAGTTCCGATATCGTGTTTTGATTTTTATTTTGCAAGTTCATGTACGTATGTAGATATCAAGCAAGGTCGACGAATCTGCACGTGGAACATTGGGTATGTTAATAGGGCACCCCCGGCCGAACAAATAATTACGGCTTCAGGCTAATTAAAATCAGATATCGTAGTAATTCAAGAAATGTGATGATGACATAGTTTCATCTGTTTGGCTGTCGATTCGTTATGAGAGGAAATCTTAGATGGGGTTTCTGAGCTTATGACATGTAACCGAATCTTTCATGCCAAATTTACCAATGTTAACTAAATATTTGGTAATGAACCAATGACGGCAGCAAAGATATTTTCCATAACTTTATTGATAAAGCATATAAGCAATGCCGAAGCATGTCCTAAGATTTCTTCCCATTGATTGCAAAAATATAACAGGAGAGCATCTTTTGTAGTACAGTCGGAAGGCTTTATATACACCACATGATTAAATAAAGTGTACTCGGACCGATTGGGTCTGAAAAAGTATTCCAATTGTAGACCCCCTCTCACTATGCAAAAAATGACATGGTGGAAGAATACGATGAGAGGAAGAGACTAAGCTTTGGTACATCCTGATCTGTCGCACTAACAATTTCATTATAGTAGAAATCTATTATAATTTCTTGTTGATAAGCAGTAGGTATTTACTGCAATATAAACTAACTTACCCGCGGGTCTCTAGACCAAATAGTTGTCTTATCATAAATTATAGTAAGCGATGCAGTACACTCATTCAATGTTTTGGATGACCGAATATTCACAGGGACCAACATTTCTCAGCCCAATTCCGAACAGGACGAACTATGGAAATTGTATATGGAAGTTTGACAACGGAAGAGTGCAATCAGAGGCAATCATTAAAATTTTTGAAGATCGTGTGTACCTTAACTTATATAGCATAAAGCAAGTATTTATTAAAACTAGTGGCAGCATTTAGAAACATCATGAAGGCCATAATGTGTTGTGTCTTAACCGGTTACAACAGAAAAATTTCCTGGTTTTATGAAAAATACCGTCTTTCGGATGCAACACAGCAAAAAGTCTACAAAGTAGTGCTTAACCAAAAAAAAAAAAAAAAAAAAAAAAAGACTCAATAAGCAAAACAGACGCCATAAATTCGAGATTCTAAAAAGAAAGAAAATAGAGCAAAGAAAGCGTAATAAGTAATTGTAGGGTTTTCTTGCAAGCAAGCAAAAGTTTTCAAATATAAAGAGCCCTTCTAAGAGAACAAAATATGAACTAAGTTACAGAGTCGCCTAAGATAAAATGAATGTGGAAAAAACACTGCATCTTGCAAAACGACCATCTTTACCTTGATTATTGATCGAGCGGTGACCTGCCAAATGAATAGCCTACTCCATCTTGTTTGGATACGGATAGTAATCGAAGGAAACATCTACGAACCGAAAGATTATATCATTAACTTAATCAGTTTTGTGAATGGTAATGAAAATAGTCTGTTCAATTTAAACTTGATGAAGAAATTATGGCAATATCGGATCAGCGGTCACATAGGGCCCCTGTACTTGAATCGTCCAGCTCATTGGCAAAATATTGTTCAATGAAAGCTTATTCCATTTGATATTAAAAAAATGTAAGCCCTATGAAACATGTTGACTACAGAAATATACAATACATACTTGTGTAGGCATGTACATTTTTATGTTAACAACTAACACAGTAGAAATAGTTTTTGTTTTTATAAAAGAAGGTATCTTCCTTCTTCCGCCAGGATAACTGCCCGGCCATGAGGAAGAAACCTACAGTTACGAAGCAAAAACAAAAAACCTTGGATATAGATGAATCTGGTAACCCCTACAAACGAAATAAAATCAACGAACTTTGTTACCGCCATACAGACAGACAAAAAGAGTATGAAAAACTGCGACATCGATTGCAAAAGCAGCGCATCTTTTTTGGAATTTTACCGAGAGCCTTTTTTACATTCCGAATTAAGGCTAAATTTGCTAACATTTTCCTTATATACGTGCGTGTCTAACAGAGGAGGAAAATGACGAAAGATAGCTTCTACTACCTCTTGGAAAAGACTTACGAGCAGTGCCCCAGCTATGACATTAATATTGTTCCAACAATTGGCCAATATCAAATCAAACCATTACCTTTTTGTATCCAAGGTATAGTTGCGGACCTCCCGAATAGCGCAAAGGCAAGCTTATATTGTGAGGATCTACCTTAACCACTTAAGAGATCCTACGACGTTGACATCAAGGATTGAAGATCAGTGGAAACATCGTCTCTGATTACTGGGTTTTACTCGGCCACCATAACGAAACCCCTGTGTGCGATGACGAGGAATACAAAGCGGTGCTGCACAGAAAGACTAGAGCTGTTTACGACCTCTATGAGCAGAAGAGTAAAGATGAAGACCGGGTTCTCAGAAGCAAAAAGAACGAGCATGAGAAGTGCGCGGTCAAGAAATTTGAGAGAAGTTGATTCAGGAATGAGATTCGGAAGTTTTACCAAAATTCTTACCTTTTGGTTCCACGGACACGGACACAAAGCCGAAGCCTGTAGAGACGAACGAGGGAACACAGTTGTAAAGTCTCAGTCCATGCTGAGGATTTGGAAAGAATATTTCCGTAAACTGTATAACGGCGAACTAAAAACCATTCTCAGGCAGAATGAACTTTTCCAGCTGGACGATGTAGAGCAATAATTCCGTGCATCCAACCTGGATGAAGTGAAGATAACCATATCTAAGCTTAAATTTAACAAAGTCAAGCGATGACTTGGTAAGGAGCATACTCCAATTCATCTGATATGGTCAGATGAAAGTATGAGCGATGAATGGAACCTCAGCATTGTTTGTCCGATCCTCAAGAAAGGGCACCTTCTGAAATGCGACAACTACAGATGTATCAGTTTTCTTCACAAGATCCTATCTGGCGTATTGTGTCAAGGATTAAAGTCGTTCCTCAACAAACTGATTGATCCATATCAGTGGGTTAAGGCCAGGATAGTTCACCATCGACCAATTATGAACACAACGGCAGATATTGGAATAAAAAACCCATTAGATCCAAATTAGTACGCACCACTTTTTCATTGATTTTATTACCGCGTATGAAATCATCTATAGACATAGTACAATATATAGACGTGCTATACAGAGTAGTATCTAGTTTTGGGATCCCTGCCAATCTCGTCCTTTTGTGCAGGATGATGATGAAGAATGCAAGCTGTTCCATTAAGAACTCACCGAGACCTTTGATGACAAAAAAGTATTTGGGTAAGGAGATGTGCTATCATAGGATAGAATAGTTTAAAACTCACGCACCAACGCAAGAGGCAAAATCAGAAGAAAGCAGCTTAATGTCGGGGGCGGTTTTGCGAGTATTTAAAAGGAAATGGGGGAGCGACGAAGATGGGTTTAACAGACAATGAGGGCAAGACCAAGTACCATATATGCTGTCAACAAGAAATTTCACCCAATACCGACGTCTCGACAGATACAACATTGAGGCCTTAAAGGACTTTGTGTACCTAGGCTTCGCTATCAATTCAGATATTGAGTGCTGAGATCAAGCTTCACTGGGCTTTTCAACAACAAAAGTAACCCTACATAAGACCTTAATAATCTCAGTCCTGTACTAGTGTTCTTGGATGCTTTGGGAGTAAAATTATTCGGGTGATTTTCGATTTCGTCTGAAAAGACGGCGAATGGAAGAGGAGATACAACGACGGGCTGTACGGACTGTTTAACATCGGTTGTGTCATGTAAGGCGGATGGGCACCAGTACTCTGGTCCGAAAAAACTTACAATTCACCCTCAAGTGACAGCGCAGTAGAGGAAGACCGTAAATTAGGTGGCGCATGCAAGTGGCCAACTAATAATGCGAAACCTAGCTAAAGATGAAGCTAGATGAAAACGATTGAACGGACTGTAGCACCGTTTTATGTATGTAGGTAGGTACAATTGGCTATTCCGGCTACGTTTTTCAGATTAGACTTGCTAACAAGGCCTTGTTCGGCCAAAGAGTCAGCATTCACTCTATGGTGTACTTTGGCATAGTTCAAATATTACTGTTTAATTTTGTGTTTTAATTAAAAAAAAAAAAATAACTTTAAGCTAAGGATTAATAACTTGTGGGTTCGGTTTTAAATTGTTTTTGGTCTGCTGCCAGTACACTAAAAAATAATTAAAAAATAATTCTGGACTTCAGCCGGCTGCATATGATAAAATCACTGACTTTATCATGGTCCAAAAAATATTAAACATAATTGGCAAATAGAGTAGTACAGGGAGTCTAGAGACTAGGCCTTAGCATATCGCTGGCCTTTAGGACCTTTAATTTATTGTACTTATTTCAAACTTAATCGAGAACTGGAATGCGTCGTTATGCTTACTTACTATTAACTGAATTAGTAATATCTTACATTACTTAGTAGACCAATGATTGGAAAGGAACAGTCGATATAGTCATAGATTCATAGCAACTAAAATAGAATTGAAGGTATTTAAAGTGTGACTATAATGGCAAATATTTTTTTTCAAATATCATTTTGATATTTTAGCCAAACTTTTGCTTTTAATTTACAAGATGTTTTTACTATTGTGAATCGTTAATTAAAACATTTTAAAAATAAAAATCATGTTAGTAAATTTTTTTAATTAAATATGCATTTCTAACAACTAATATTTATAATATTTCAAAACGCCAAACAAGTATATATAAATTATAAATTTTATATACGATTATGTTATAATGACTCGAAGAAAATTATAAGTCATTCTATTATCTATTATCTATTATCTTGCAGAAACAAATTAATGGAAATTCGATGATTTCCTTTTCAGCATTAAAATTTTTGACGGAAGTACTATTTCCTTTTTCAAAGAGAGAGGTTTCAAGCATGAAAATATCCACTTTAGGAAATCATCAAACAATAGGATTATTTTGTTATATTTAAGCCCGCCATATTTTAAATCCTGTTTCTTCTTTGTTTTTGTGTAGGGGCTATATTTAATAAAATAGTAAAGATACATTTGAGACGAACTCAACTTTGAGTCTTAAACTTCGATAGAAACTACCACAAAAATAAACCAAACAAATGTTTCTAATCGATTTTCGAATTTGCAATATTTTCTATAAGGGATTGAAAATACTTACTCTTCCATTAGTTAGTATCCTCACAATTTTTGTTTATAAGCACAGTTGTAGATTCTCAAGAATCTTATAAAAACATCACTTTAGTATTAATTTATACGAAGTATTTAATGTAAATTAACCACGTTTACGTTTATGTTTTTATAACTTTATGAATAACAATTTTTTGTTAGAGGTTCTTTGTATATAAAAATGGTAAACACGCAAAACTATTTTAAATGATCTCAATTTCTGGTAAATTAATTTGTTGGTGTTTGTTTCTTAAATATTTCTTACGAGTATCGCAAACATCGCTCACTTAGAATAAAAATAAACAACCGATCTAGTCGAAGGAAGATCACATGCTTGACTAAATTCAATTTCCGACATTTCTTGATAGTCAAGCTGACTAGTAAGAATATTCATACGAGTACGAGTATTATGAACAATGTCGGAAAAATTGGAACAGATTAAAACAAAAACAACATTGTAATACGAAAGAAGCTTTGAAAGATGGAGCGATAGGGGATGTTCGCTTAAAGCACTGATGTTGACACACATAGAGTGTTATTTTGTTTAATAGGCGCCATGGTTGAGAGAAATAAATGGCACTACTTGGTCGCAAGTACTAGCCTCTAAAGATATGTTTTCTTTTAAAGTCTAAAACATAAAATCAGAAGTTTGGGAGCAGCTCAGTCGTTTTAGTTTCTCTTTCTAATGTCGAAATTTTTTATGTTTTCTACCTTTCACACATTTTTTTTTCAGGCTTCGTAAAGATACACGATTTGATCGCCATCTCAGAGAGGCTTGCTGCCATCACTAGCTTGTGGATGTTTGTTGATTTTTAATTTGGCGCAACTGCCAGTCGGGTCAAAGCGATTATACCGGGTGAGTTTTTTATATTTTTTATAATGTTTCAGACAAAAGTCACAAGGTTCTGCAGGGTCATAAGATGATGACCACGAGTTTGACCTTTAGCCCTATTTTTAAGGTCAAACGAAGGTCATTTTTGATTTTTTAATGGGAACCCCTATTTTCCTGATTTTCATTGCTCAGTTGTATTCCTCAATAGGGCACACGACTTTGTCTCAAAGGTCTTATTTATTCAGTGCTAGATACCACTGCACTTGCACGCCTAAATTACTAATCGGTTTCCAACGTTGTTAGGGTAATAGAAATTCAATAAATGTTTTGAGGAACTGATTATTATTAGTAACGTTTTCCAGATTAATAATGCAGGCTATTTCAATTCAAGAGAAAATTGAAATGATATTCATTTATGGAGAAAGTGGAAGGAACATCGATGGTGCTATTGCTCTTTACGCCCAATGTTTTCTAGACCAGATACGATCGCTTCCTTTGATCGGGTCATCCAACAATTCACTGGTGAAGGAAGTGTGCAACAAAAGAAAAGGAATCGGTCAGATAGGGTGGCTGTTGAGGACAATAAAATAGCAGTATTAGCTGCCGTTGCACACGATCCTCACATTAGCACCCGCCAAATAAAGCGTGAATCAGGAATTTCTCAAACGACTGTCTGTAAGATATAACATCGGCATAAATACCATCCTTATCATGTTTCAATGCATCAAGAACTTTCTAGTGAGAATTTTCGCAACCGGATTTCCTTTTGTCAATGGGCACTTCAGCAAATTGAACGAGACCCCCTTTTCTTCCCCAAGGTGTTATTCTCTGATGAGTCCACTTTCATCAATCACGGTACAGTCAATCGACATAAGATGCATTACTGGGCTACCGAAAATCCTTTTTGATTGCGACAAGTTGAACGCCAGCACCCTTGGAATGTTAATGTTTGGGCGGGAATTATTGGGGATAAATTAATAGATGGTTCTTGCGGAACCATCTTCCAGTATTACTAGAAGAACTGCCATTGGAGTTGCGACAAACAATGTGGTTTCAACATGATGGTTATCCACCCCATTATTCCCAAGTAGCCCGGGGCGTATTAAACAATGTTTACCATCAAGGATGGATCGGATGAGGGGGTCCGAGGCAATGGCCTGCTAGATCACCTGATCTTACGTCACTTGATTTCTTCTTGTGGGGCTACTTAAAAAGTGAGGTTTACAACAAAAAAAAAAAAAGGACATGAAAAGACGAATAACTGAAGCTTGCCGGAAGATTACGCCAGAAATACTTCTCAGTTCTGTTGGTTCATTTAGAGCGCTGATAGACAAGTGTATTGAAGTGAATGGTCACATTTTCGAGCATTTGTTGAAATAGTCTCGGGAAATAAACGTCGAAATGGGAAGAATTCAATGATTCAACAGTGGGAGGCAAGGGGACCCACTCTAATTAATCACTCCGAGGGAAACAAAATACTGCTACGTTGTCGTTGTTTCTGGGTTATGCGTAACGCAGTATGTAAAAACAAATGACAAGCCTACGAGCAATACGCCTGAGCAATGAATATCAGGAATTATCATTTGAAAAATCAAAAGTGACCTTAGTTTGACTTTGAAAATGGGGCTTAAAGTCAAACTCGTGGTCACCATCTTATGTCCCTTTCAGAACCTTGTGACTTTTGTTTGAAACAGTTTTCGCGATATCGCGTATTTTTCGAGTAATTTGGATGTCTCAAGTTAAAAAACTCACCCGGTATAGTATTAAAGCAGACAGCCCTTGCCTTCATCGATGACTGCATATTGAGAGGAAAATGCTTTATTTTTATCAAAGGTAACAAATGGCCTTTTGCATCAACTCAGAAAGAATCCCGAAGATAACGATTAATGAAGGAGCTTGTGTTGTAGTTTTGCAACCGTAAAAGATATCTCTGCCAGCTGGGCAATCGGACTAATATGTGCTAATATTTTTGCTTCTTAAACAGGTACGAGAATTTGGTTGTGTCAAGTTTAATGTGTTGAAATGGTTGCAAGGTGCGTCTAGTTAAAAAATTGATTTTGACAGACATGTTAGAAAATAGTAATCGAAATCAAAAATTAAGTTTAAAATACTCAATTATTAGGTAAGAATTGGGTATTTATGTAGCACATGTGAGTCCACAAAGAAAAAAAATATCTAAGATTTTATTAACTACTCTATAGGAAGTACCCTACTACTCTACTCTGAGATAATGCTAAAACACATAGAAAGAGGGGTCGTAGAAGTAAAACTCCTAGATATAAATGCATAGTATATTCAGAACAGCCCGAATCCAGGATTCTTAATTTTTTCTCAAATCACTGAGAAAAATTTATAGCAAAATAGAGGAATAAATATATACCTGCTTCATAGATATGAAAAAGCATTTGATATGATAAATAGGCCGAAGATATGGAAAAGTTTACATTGAAAATGAGTCGGAGAAGATCCTGCAAAACATGCGAGGAAATCAAGCCCATTCTCGATGGTGTGTATGGTACACTTTCAGCTTCGCGTACAACTGTTTACCATTGGTTCGCATTGGCCGCACGTCGGTTTTTGATGAACTGCGCCCAGGTGGCCTAAAAACGGTTACCACAGAGAAAACCGTGGACAAAATCCATGATCTCGTATTGGCGGACCGCTGGGATACATAGTAGGCAGCTCAACTGAAGGCGTTGGCCATATCCTGTATGAGATTTTGGGCATGAGAAAGCTGTCAGCACGATGTTTCTGCGTTTTTTCGTGAACGTCGATGAGACATGTATTCATTGGTACACACCAGAGGTCAAAGAATAATCGGAATAATCTGCGTTGTTTTGTGAGCGTCGATGAGACATGTATTAATTGGTACACACCTCTTCCACCACAATAAGGCTCCGGCTCACACCTCGGCAGTCGCCATATTCAAATTGGTCGAATTGCACTACGAGTTGCTCCCCCATCCACCGTATTCTCCGGCTTTGGCACCCTGCAACATCTTTTTGTTCCCAAACCTTAAAAGATCGCTCGCCGGAAAGAAGTACGAGTCGAAGAAAGAAGTCATCGCCGCCGCGTAGGAGTATTTTGCAGGCCAACAAAAGGCCTACTATACGGAAGGGTTCTAAAAATGTTGCAGCACCGCTAGTAAAAGTGTATTGAATTGAAAGAGGATTATTTTAAAAAATAAATTGTCAAAACCCAAAAATGTTGCGTTGTCATTTCTAATCCAGGTATTCATCAAACAACCCTCGTTGTAAGCAACTTCAACCGACGTAGTTAAAGGTTTGCACCTCCGCGGATGACATCATACTATTTGTTGATTCAGCTAGAATTTTAGAAAAAAATATGAAAAGATGGAAAGACATCTTACCAGCACAAAATTAACAACTCAACGGATGAGAATGAAAACACACAGAATTGTCGCAACCTAAAGAGAAATTAATCGATCATAAGGAGATAAGCAGAAGCACAAAGATGTCGATTTAGAAAATAATGTATCTTTTCGTTTTATGGAGCAGAAAACTCGGTTCTATCAGATAAACAAGCTACAAGTACCGAATGGAAATAAAATATATATGGAATGTATTAAGAGTAAGAAGAATGGACAATTGAATTAGAAATATAATCTGTCAAAAGAATAATAGAAACAAAAAGTTAAGATGGTTTGCCCACCTTATAGAAATGGATGAAGACAGACACGAAAAAAGAATCTGGGTGACGAGAGCTCCAGGGAACAACAGGACAGGAAGACCCAAAACTTATTGGAACAAGTAATTGGAAACTATTTTTGAAACAGCGGGACAAATGTAGAACTCAGCCAAAGCGATATCAAGAGATGGAACAATATGGAGAAAATCGGAGAAACCACTGCACCTTAGGGTAAAAGAGGACCGGATTATGTATGTATGAAAAATCTTTCATATTTGCAGGCATTCTTTCGTTGAATCTATTCATCAATTTGTGCATGAACTTTACATTAAAATCATATCCGCATACATAACATTTGTTAAGTTCCGATGATAAATCATCAGAGTTCTTATTGTTCTTCAACATTTTAATGTGTTCCAAAAAAACGTGCCTTAAATTCCTTCTTTTACTTTACTCACACACCCACTCAAAAAAAGACCGCAAATGAGTGTTATGGTCGGAAAATATTTAAAAACATCAAAAACATTTGTGAGAAAGTAGATAAAGGGGTATAAAGAATACGGTAATGTCGATGATGGGTCAGGTAGAGGGACCAAATCAAGTACATCCAGTGAGGGCAATAAATAATTTGTGAATTGTTTCCCGAAAACCCCACAATTAGTCTAAGAAATTTTGTTCAGGAAAGGAATTAAAGTGTTCGTCAACATGATACAACGCCGTTTGGCAGAATCTGTCATCAAAAAGAGGAGTAAAAAATCTAAACCGCTACTAACCCAAAATCATATTGAAAAGAGGCTAAGTTGGGCAACGAAAAATTTAGACCGAGTTTGGAGCAACATCCTATTTACAGATGAGTTATATTTTTTTGTTTATAATTATTGGAATAAAGCCTGAACAAAATAAAAGATAAAAGGTTTTTCATGTTATTGGATGCTTCCAGGCCAAAGAAGTTGGAAAGTTAATATAGGGTTTTCCAATAGGGACTTGACAACTTTGAATTTAATTTGTGAACGCACTCTTAAACTTATCATCAAGTTGTCACTGTCAATTTATTCAGTAAACTCAACATTTTCATCGTGATAAAGTACATTAACGAGCAACGTCTGCAAATTATAAAAAATTTCTTCAGATATTCGGAGTCGATGACTGCAACTTTAAGAGCGTTAACTCCAATTTTTGGTCGTAATTCTCGCCCTAGTAGACAGGCAATAACAAGTTTAGTCAAAAATTTTAGTCTACATATTCGTTGTATGAAGTTGCCGTGTCAGTGAGACAACGGGTTGGTCGAAGTGTCAAAAATATCGCAGCAGTTCAAACGTCCGTAGCAAACGATCCAAATTAGTCAATTCCACGGCGTTCTCAAGAATTGGGCATTGCTCAGATCACATTATGTCGTATTTTGCGTAAGGATCTTGGTTTACAAGATCAAGCTGACTCAAGAATTGAAGCCAATGAACCATTTGAAGCGACGTACGTTCTCCGATTGGGTTCTAGAGAAGATGCGCCAAGATGATGGATTTCATTGCAAAATCATCGTCACTGACGAAGCTCATTTTTGGCTCAATGAGTTCGTCAATACGCAAAATATGCGTTATAGGTCGGGTAAAAAAACACATGTGCATCATGAATCACCATTTCATCCACAAAAAATAACTGTTTGGTGCGGTTTGCACGCCGGCGGCCTTATTGGGCCATATTTTTTCGTCGACGATAACGATCGTCACGTTACTGTGAATGGTCATCATTATAGCGCTATGATCACCGATTATTTTTGACCCGAATTGGAAGATATGGACTTGGACGACATGTGGTTTCAACAGGATGGTGCCACAAGCCACACAGCACACGCTACAATCGATTTATTGAAGAGTAAGTATGGTGAGCGTGTTATCTCAAGACATGGGCCAGTTGATTGGTTGCCTCGTTCGTGCGATTTAACGCCGCTTGTCTATTTTCTGTGGAGATACGTTAAGTCATTGGCTTATGCCAACACGCCGACGATGTTGGAAGAGCTCAGAGCCAACATTGAACGCGAAATAGCGGCCGTTTCGGCCGAAATGTGTGGCCGAGTCGTTGAAAATTGCGTCCAACAAATCGACCGCAGCAAACGTGCCCGCGGTGGCCATATGAATAAAATCGAGTTCCATTCATAAATCTTTTGATTGTACTTCAAGCCAATAATAAAGTTTTTGAAATGTCTCAAATGGTTTGCCTTTTTTTTAAAAAAAAGTTGTCAAGTCGTTATTAGAAAATCCTATATTATTCACACAAAACCTTGATGCTCAATTCATTTTTAGTTATACCAAAAAGGTTTGCTAAAGTCTGCCGATTACCTTCATGTACTGCCTCTGCAAGCGTTGGAAAGAGGAAAATTATTTAAAGACGTTAGACCGACTCCTGATAATGAGAAAGGGGTACAATATTATTTATTGAAGAAGAGCCTAAGGGGAAAAAGGCCACGATAAAACAACTCGGGCGGTTCTTGAAATAAATTTTCAGAGGCCTAAGTTTTGAATATGCACAAAAATTAAGTGAAAGTTGCACTAGAAGATGCCAAGCAATTATACATAAAAATGATGACTGGACTGAACATATTTTTAAAAAAAATTCTGGCATTTTTTATCGGTTTTATAGATGCACGTTTTTGTTTAATACACTTCATCGATTTTATGTCTTTGTGCGTCATTCTCGCAAAATTGCTCCCTTAACAACTTTGTTTTGAAAAGCATGCACTTTGATCTTGAAGCCAACAGCAGTTTTTGCTTTACATGGCACCATCAGATGTTATTCCTATTGCTCCACTATTTGATTTAATCTATCTAGTAACCTGCATATGCTCTTTTATTCTTTCTTCCTTCTTAGTTTTGATTATGTGCTGTTCATGTTTTAAACTGAAGATTGTTCAGAGTCCGTAAAATTACGCATATTAAGAATGATAAGTGCGCGTCTCACTTATATTAGTACGTTATCGACAGTTTGATCACCCGGAGATAGCGAAATTACAATATGGATCCGTAGTTCTGTTGAACTGTTAGTTCCATATATCCAAAACGCGTTTAGAACAATTTATAGTAACGCGTTTTAGGTATCAACTACAGTTTTTGATAACGCGGTTCTTAAAGATATAGAATGGTTCTTGACTAGAATTATTTAATTAGTTCTGCTTTCGATATTTTTGACGAAAACAATACGTGTTTGGTTATAAAAACGGCGAAAGCAAAAAATAAATAAAAAGAAAACATATACAAAGGTTAGATATGGATGTTTTCTAGTGTAATTTCCTAATTTGTATAATTAAAATTTAAATTATAATGAAATTAGCAGAGACTACTCTCGTAGGGGTGCTTTATTAACCCACTCATGAGCATAGACTATGTAGCTATAAATAAAGTGACAAATTTAGAATACAATGCTATAGTTGATAAAGTAGTAATTACAATCAAGAATTGGCATAGCATTAGAATATGTGATAAAGTGCCATTGATTCAATCAGCGCAATTAAAAGGTTAACCCTAATTACAGTTAACCGGTTTTTAACCTGCATATCATATAACTTTTTGTAACTTAAGAGACGAACATTCGCATAATTTGCTGTCAATATACACAATTTCATGTTCAACAGTCTTTTTGTTTCTTCGACGCGAGTTAAAATGAGTACTGCAGAACGAGAAACTAAGAAACGAACTGTGGATAGGTATATCTGAGTTTAATTCTGCACGAGTATGAATTTCCTTTTTATGCGTACGTTGTGTAATAAATGGATAGCTCGTCGGAAATCGTCGCGTTCATAATTGTAATCGGTAGACAGTAATGTGAGACCACTAAACTTTCTTAATGTTCTTGTAAATTACTATTCGGGATGCTATATTCGAAAGAGAGTAACAAATTTTTGTCTGAAGATACGGATTCTGACATTCCTCAGATCAGTAATTGGTTCTCAACATTCAGCAAGTAATAGTGATGGCGTTTTATTGTCATGTTGCTCGTTTGTTGCTGAAAACAGTCTGTTAACACTGTAGATGTACGATAATTTGATGCTTTACCACTTAAAAAGATTTGCAATTTTTAAGTGCTTCTAAAAATGTTTGTCGCATGGTACGGTCTGGCAGATAGACAATTAGCGTTATTATGGTATGTGACGTGCTGACGGCTGTTCGATGGCGTGATATTAACTCTAATCTCCCTTTTATTGTACCGATATTACTGTTTTTCATTTACATATGTATATTGTTTCTTTGTTTAATAAACTGAGATTGTTGATTGTAACTATCTATCTTAAAGTTCATTAATTATTTGAAAAGGAAAATAAAAAAACAGATTTCATGAACTATATTTAGATTAAACTACCTAAGGGTCAATTTATTTAAAAACAGTTATAACCAGGTGTACCAGTATTAAGTGAGCGTTTTTTTTTTTTTTGTGAAAATAATTCACGAATTTTTAATGGGAAAGTAAAAAAAAAT
Source organism: Volucella inanis (assembly GCA_907269105.1). Taxonomy (NCBI): domain Eukaryota; kingdom Metazoa; phylum Arthropoda; class Insecta; order Diptera; family Syrphidae; genus Volucella; species Volucella inanis. Next base: position 79,469,465 of record OU026157.1, read on the forward strand.
TTATTCAGAGTATTGGCCATTGCCAGCTAAACATTTTTCCCATCTTTCAGGCAATTTATAGATTCCACGCCACAACGGGGTTCTTTGATTGTATCCTGAACCAGTTTTGCTTTGTTTGCAGTTGCATTGTCATGGAGCAAAATTATCCTGCTGTGTCTTCTGGCCCATTCTGGTCGTTTTTCGATCAATGCATGGTTGAAATTGATCATTTGTTGTCGGTAGCGATCTGTATTAAAGGTTTCACCAGGTTTTAGGACCTCGTCGTACACCACATATTTCTGGTCCCACCAGACACACAACATTTTCTTCTTGCCGAATATTCAAACTTTTTTGGTGGTCTTCTACGTTCTTCATTTCTCACATTAAAATCGTTATCTCTGATCCGTTGAAACCATCTTTTGGATGTTGTTTCTAATAGAGTATGATCACCATATGCCTCGACAAACATTTAAATTTCTTCAAATGAAAACAAAAAATTAATGCTTTCCGGAAGACATCATTTTCTGGTACAAAATTCGACATTTTTAACTCGATGAAAAAATATGATGTTTGCTCAATGACTTGATGTATACTAAATATGTTTGACAGGTGTCATAGCAACAAAAAAAAAAAAAAAATAAATAAATAAATAAATAAATAAAAAAAAAAAAAATAAATAAGACCCGTTCACAATAAATAATCCCTATCGAGACATTTGTATCTTGACGCTCACTTCATACCGGTACACATGGTATACTTGCAATATTTCACCTGTCTATGTACGTGTGCATCTTTGTTGGTGTGGTTAAAAAAGAAAATAACATCATTCGAATTAAATAACTCAGAAGATACAACTTTCCTTTTACTCTGTAAGTGACATTTAGATAAGATAACCTTAACGGAACTGCTTGCATGAGTGTATGCGGTGGATTCAAGCTTCAATGACTTTTCCTTCCTTCCGACCAAAGGAAGGAAGTAGCCTAAAGCCGTTACATCGAAGGGGGGGGGGGGGAAGGGAGTCAATTCACAGGGCCATTTCTGGTGAAAAGTCGATTAGCGTACTTTGTTTTCTATAAGTCGATTGTGGTACTTTGCACCATTCTGTTGAAACCAGATATCCTTCAAGCGTTTCAACTCCAATTCACATAAAAAAATTTTTTAAAACTAAGGAAGTTTTTTTTTTTTTTAGTGAAAACCAGGGTTCGTTCGACGGACGTTCAAAAGATATCAAGCGGAAGCGATAGATGATTCAGGCTCACGTTCAGATGCGTAAGTGCAGAGGATTACTATTGGAAAAAAGGGGCGGAAAACATTACTGTTTACAGATATAAATAGCTCAACTAATACTCAACTAGTACGACGAAGACTGACAAAAAATCGTTAATTTTGCAGAATAACTGAAACTTAATTATCTCTAATTCTGCCAGTTCAGACCTATATTATTGAGCGTTAGTTTGAAAGGATGATTTTTTTAATTTTTTTATTAAGCTGGCTCTACAGTTCGTGGTAAATCTGGGCCTTAGCTAACTGCTTCCAGTTTCGCACTCCAAGTCGGTTGAGTTCTCCTTCTACTTGTGCGCGCCACTTAATGTTAGGTCTTCCTCTACTGCGTTGTCCCTCGGGGGCGGATGTCAACTAGCTCCCCATACTACCCATCTCAGGCGACTGATGCGCAGTTTTCTGATTAGGTCGATGTGGCTGTACGGCTAGTAAAAAGAAGATATGTTCATCCACTTACGATAGGATCCAAGCTTTTGCGTTATAAAGTAAGACTGGGATGATCAAGGCCTTAAATTCGATGAAAAGATGGTGGCTATCGATTTGGATTTCTTGAGCTTTTCAAAGGATCTGCCGAAGTGTGAACATTTTGGTCAATTGTGAACTTTCCTGGTCAGAAACCACCCTGATAAGAGAAGGATTTGAGAAGTTTACACGTCTGCGACATACCATATACATTTAAAGTTGGCGTAGTTGTGGGGGTTTCATTTTTTGTGGATCGAGCATACGGTATTCATCAGTCATACACTCTTCTGAACAGATCTGAGAAATGAGTTGGTGCATGCTCTCTACAAAGCTATTTCCATTACCTCATTACCTGTTTTGTTGGATTTTAGCTCAGATATTATGTAGTTTTAATTTCGTATAAGTTGAATGTTTTATTCTGCCTGACGGTGATATATTGGTCTTTTCCGCCATTATACAATCTGCAGAGAAGGTTTTTTTTTTACATTCCCAGCACAGGCTGTGACTCTACTACAAGGTTTCCTTCTTAATCTCCATAGGCTTCTGCACGGGTTTTATTGCTTTGACAAGTTTTTTTTACCTGTTGGTAAAATATTTATTTGTTATTTCTATGGTACAACCTCTTAATATCTTCGACTGCATGTTCCTCGTGCTCTCTTTCTTCTACTGGAGAAGCCGATGTTCTTCCCGCCTCTTCTGCTCGTAGAACTCATGAACAGCTCTCGTCCTTCGTTGCAGCGCCGCTTTGTAGGCTTCTTGTTTAGCTGCGTTTGTTTGCCGGCGTTCTTCATTGGTGGTGATCGGGTGAAACCCCGCACATCTGTTGCGGCGTCTCCAATAGCATATTTACAGCGTTGCCATTGGTCGTCGGTACTTGATGCTGTCGGCATAGGAATTCTTGAGAGATTTCGTTGTAAGGTGTAAGGTGTAAGGTGATGATCCGAGTCAATATTGGCTGCCTGGAACGTTCGCACGTCCATTATACTGGAGACATGCCTTACAACTATCGTAAAGTGACCAATTACTCTAGTGTAGACGTTCGAATCTGGACATGGAACGATATCAGATCTTGCCGCCATCCAGGAAAATGGTATGTATGAACAAAAGAAGGAAGCCTGACTGTAGTGTTGAAGTTTAGAGATGCTATCAGTTGAATATGCGTGACACTTACACATACAATTGGTTCAAGAATAGACCTGTATACCTCCGATTAATGTACATACTCGGCGCTCGTGGTCAGCGTCAGAGCAACCAGCCGAAGTTCAATCACCATAGTGTTTGCTACAATAAACACCTTATAACCAACCTTATAACACGTCTTTTATTTGTATGCAAATACCACATGACGAAATCGGTAATTAATATTAATATTCTGCATTGAAACGCCGATCTAGAAAAGGGAAAATACAAAATAAAAAATAAATAAATAAATAAAAATAAAAATTTTAAAAGCTACTGGATAAAAACGCAACATAAGAAGGCGCAAAAATTTAAGAAGAACAATACGCAGCAGACGACGAGGTAAAAGGCAGCAATGGATTTTTCAAAGCCTGAACAGTTAAACTCAGATGGCAGTATAAAAGAAAATTGGAAAAATTTCCAAACTCCTTTCAAGATCTATGCAATAGATACGATGACGGATAAGGAAGATAGAAAAATTTTGTTGGTGTGATCCTTGAGTTGTGCTGGTACAAGTGCTATAGAGCTAACTGCAAACAAACAGCTTGCAGTAGCGGTAAATAACTTCGAACAATATTGCTATCCAAGCATAACTGTTGTATATGAGAGATACCGTTTTTAAATGAGGCACCAGATGGAAGGTGAACCATTTATGTTAAAAGTTTTTTGAAGGGGATCTCGACATATTTCCAAAAACTTTGGAGCACAAAAAAAGTCACCGTTCGGTGACAGAACGGAATGAAATGTGCAATCAAAGTAATTGATTATTAATGATCTCAAATAAAGATAGACCGCTGAGCAAAATTATGCAGGACGAAGTAGGGGGAGGAAGTGGGATGAAAGCACTAGTGGGTGCTTTGAAAAAATTTTCCGGAATCAAATATCAAACAGGTTCTCAGCAGCATACCTAAAAGTAAAGTTTTAAATTCTAATTTCAGATGTAAAGAAAATGCAAATTCATCAGGGAAGAGCGATGGGAAGAAATGTAAATTTTGCAATTACTCGGATGTGAGAGGAAAAGGTCCAGCTTTCGGAGAAAATTGTTCAGTGTGCGGGGAATCAAATCATTTTGCTACGGTGTTTGTGAGTTCGGTAAATGATAGAAAATGTGATATAAACAGGTGCTAGATTGATTGGTTTGGTTGGTTTGATTGGTTGTGTGCAGAAGGTTAAAGGATTAATTTTAAGCTGGACACGGGTTCATAAGTTAATACACTAACCCAAAGAGTTTTAAAGTAGATAAAACACAAGCTCAGCCTGAAAGCCTGTTCGGTCAAATGGAAGGGATATGGTGGATAAATTGACAAGCACAAGAGACTGTAGAGTTACTCATAAAGGAATCTAGTATAACCTTTTAATTGTCATTGTAGAAAACGATTGTCAGTTCTTATTCTGAATCGATTCATGTATAAAACGAGGTGTGCTGGAACGAATTGATAACTTTAGATGGGTTAGAGACTTTTAAGTAAAGAAACAAACACATTTTTGAGGGCTTTGGATTTTTTCTAGACACATTTTACTTAGAACTTCGAAATGGAACAAGTCGCCCAGACTTAAGTAACACTGGCGAAAATGGAGAAAAGGGGGATAATTTCAAAAGCTGATGAATCAAAACACTGGTCGCGTAACATAGCCGTGGTAGAAAAAAGATGGACCTCTTCGGATTTGCTTGGATCCCAAAAAATATTAAACGCACATTAAAGTTATGCTGGCAATAATTGAAGATTTAGGGCGGAAATTCCTTAAATAAAATATTTATTTGTCTTGGACTCGAAGGAGAAATTTTAACAGCTGCGGCTTGATGAAAAGTCTAAAAATCGTATCGTGTTTAGTACCCCTTATAATAGTTGCTATAGGTTCAACGTTTTACCGTTTGGCATTAGGGTTGTACCCGACAAATTTAAAAAGTCGAACAGTTAATATTTCGGACAACTAAAAGGAAGGTTTGTGTATACTGATGATTTGATTGTAGACGGTAGAACGGTGGAGGAACCCGACACTAACTTGAAAAAATTAATGACTAAGGCAAAGAAACTTAAGGGTCATTCCATGAAGGATCGACCAATGTTCTGAACGACATCCCTCCGATTTGGCTGAAAAGTGGTAGAAATACTTATTGGAGTGGTGCGAATCATAAGGCAAAGAAAGTTTTGCAGAAATCGATTTAGTTTGCGTGTAACAGATCTTCAAAAATAGGCAAAAAATCAAAATTTATGCGTTCTTTTATATTTAAAAAAAATCATAACTTTGGCTCTGCCCATCAGAATTTGATAAAATATACCTTGTTGAATTTGGAAATAGAGGACGAATCTCTCTATAATATATACAAATAAAAAAAGAATACAATTTTTTGAGTTATTCAAGGATATATGTAAAAAGGATATTCTGAAATATCCTTAGTCCTTGAAAATAAAAAAATATGCCAAGTTTTTGAAAGTTCACCTTTTCCTGAATTCAACAAGATATATTTTATCAAATTCTGATGAGCAGAGCCAAAGTTATGATTTTTTTTATATATAAAAGAACGCATAAATTTTGATTTTTTGCCTATTTTTGAAGTTCCTTATGATTCGTACCACTCCAATGAGTATTTCTACCACTTTTCAGCCAAATCGGAGGGAGGTCGTTCAGATTTATCGTGGAATGACCCTTAATATAAAGGGCCGAAAACGTAAAATATTTACGACATATTTTCTCCACTACAAGCGGGCTCCCGACACAGGGTAGATCGATGCAATTAATTTTTTTAAATATCCTAGCAGCCAAAAGAAGTTGCGAAAAATTGTAGATACTGTTAACTACTTGCGGCCATTCATCTCAAATTCGGCTGATCTCACAGCTCCTTTCCAATAACTCCTTAAAATGAGCATTATTTTGTGGAATGATAACTAGCATACATATATATTGCAGGTAGTTAGTCGTGCTTACGGACCACAAGCCATTAATATCGATAGCAAAGGAGCCACTAGGAAGTAATTATAAATATACAGAGAATGAAAACAAAACTATACACACACAGTACACGTAAACATACATACATACATTCAGTCAGTTTGAGAAATAGAAGTTGGAGTTGTACAAACTCAAGCTTACGACAATTAGTTGGCGTCCCTAACTCAATCGGTAGGCAACTAGACCTTATTTTTACTAGCGATCTCATTACTTTACCAGTAACGTTACCTACTTGTTATCATGTAGTTTAGGCACAGATACACGCTTACATACATAGATACATTCAGTCAGTTTGAGAAATAGAAGTTGGGAGTTGTACAAACTCAAGCTTACGACAATTAGCTGGCGTCCCTAACTCAATCGGTAGGCAACTAGACCTTATTTTTACTAGCGCTCTCATTATTTCACCAGTAACGTTTTGTCCTTAACGTTATCAACTGAGGATGACTCAGTTAGTTTTCCATAAATCTCTACCCCAGTCCACTTCTTCCCCTACTATCTCTTTTTACAACTTTCATAAAGCTAATTTTTGCAAAATTAATTTTTTTAGCCAATAATTTAACTAGCCCATCTTTAAATGATGCTTTCTCCATTTTTTATAGTGAAATATTGAATTCCATTTCTTTTTAAGTCCCGTCTTTTCGGCATAAAACATTATCTACTTCTGCTCCCTGGTATAACAGAATAATTCGTTCTTTGCGAAACAAAAGAAGGAAATTATGCGCAGTTTTTCTTCGCACCTATTCTTACTTTGACTACTTCAACTATCTTGGAACCTACTTCCAATTCACCCAGTTCTATAACTTCGATAAAATATCTTATTAATTGATCGTTTTCAAATTGTCTTCCCCCGGTTTTGATCCCATATTATTATCTGGAGAGCCGTTAATATAGCATTCATTTTAGGTTAGCCTTCTTAATACCGTTTTTAGCTGCTTCTGGTTTCTCACTAGGCTGCCATCAAATTTACTTCTTTTTGATTTTAACAATAAACCCTTTTGAGATTATTATTAAACACTGCACCCTATCCTTTAACGCCGACGACAAAGTTCTCCGAAACTATTTCTTCACATCAAGACTCTATTCTCCTTCAAGAAGACTTTGATAGGTTTTCCACTTTCCAAATTGCTTAGAGCTTGATGTCTCCAAATGTCAATCTCTGACTTTATCTCGTAAGTCCAATAAATCTCTTTCTCAAATTTATTTTCTGCATGGATAAGCTATACCCTAGGTTCAATCAAATCACGATCTTCGAATATTATACGATAGAGAGTTAAACTTTGGTTCGCGTATATACGAAATAATTCTTAAAGGAAACTCATCACTTGGTTTTATCAAACGATGGTCTCAAGAGCTTTGCAACCTTTGTGTGACAAAGTCACAAAATCGGATAATATTTCCTGAATCGAGAACACTTAACGTCGTTTCCTTCGATGACTACCCTGAAATCACCATTTTATCATACCTCCCTCTCGTGTCCGACTCAAACTTTTTAACCTGAATATTCTTAATTCGACTAAATTACGCTGTTCGGGTCTCTTCTATATTCCAACCTATCGCACCTCTTATGATTCCAACGAAGCAATCTCCGCATGCTCCGTAAAATGAACTCAAACGTTCCCCTTTTTATTTTCAACCTGAGCACTTCTAGTTTCAAACTTTCCTCACTTCCTAACCCTCAATTTTTGTTAGTTTTTAAAATCCTAGCTTTTAAGTTAGGTTAAGCTTGTATTAAGCCTAATAAATGGGGACGTTAGCCCCCACCAAATTACGACGAAGGAACAAAAGACGATAGCACATTAACAAGTTTAATTCAGTATTACTCGTATTAGTAGGATATTTAAAAATAAGGTCTCTGACAATCTACTAGAGGGACAAAGAAATAATTTTCGTGTCAAAACCACATTGGTATAACTAAAACTATTGCACTGGCTAAGGCCCTCTTTTACTGGAATTACACGAGCAACAGGGACATAGAGAACATGATCAATAGGTGTTTTACTTATTTCGATCCTTAATAATAGTAATAATAAAAATTTCCGAGACAACTCAACAATTGATCGTCTTATTCGATATGCCAAGACCACTTGTCGAAACACCCTTTTTGTTATAATAATTCAGACATATGCTTGCATTAATAGTATCAAGCAATGTAGTGTACATATTTGCGAGTGTTTTTTTCTAAAACTGGAAGAAGAACATTTGTGAAGCATGGATAAGGCTTCACTAATTAGCATTAAGATACATACTTAAGATCGGTTTGTAGAGAAAACATTAACATTGTTTATTTTTTTCTTTATTTCAACGAAATATATTCTATTATTTCCCAATTGCATTTATGTTAATTACTTCTACTTCCACTGCATTTTTCTGTATTTATGTGCAATCAAGTAATGCAGCCATTAGAATTATGTCCATTACGGTGTGATGAAAAAGCAAATACAGATACATAAGAGTAAATGGACAACTTAAGTATTGCACTTAGAAAGAATATCTTTAATATCTAATATAGCACATTTCTATGTGTTCCCCTTGTCGGAAATGCATTACACGACTGTTTAAACGGAAAGATCAAATTACCAAAGACGAAATATGGATTTCCACAAAATAAAGAACGTATGAGTACGATATGACTGATAGAAGAAACTACTCTCTAAAAGAATACAGAATTTCATTGAAAAATAAAATTGTGACAGTATGTTTTACGTATTTGATAATATGAAGCTATTAACACTAAATATGATAATTTATTTCCCACAATTATTTAAAAAAAAATTTTAAAAAATTAAAATAAATTATAAGGAATCTTCTTTTATAAAGGTGATAGAGCAAATCGCACCATTTTCTCCGTACGATATCCACTATATGTACAATTATCTTTACTGAACTTATCATTCGGGTAATACCAAATCTAAATATTCACAACAGGGATCCCACTTAATCAATTCACTTCAGTGCGAAATTTTTTTAAAATAAAGTGTTGGTGTAGGGGCTGGTTTCCGAAAAGTAAAGGGCGATTCATCGTGAGGTTTGATTTATAATGTAAAATAAAAAACATAAATTTGAAAACGAGCTCAAAAAATTTTAAAATCAGTTAAAATAACGATTCATGTCATTTAAGTCTTTAAAACATTATTATGTAAATGTTGGCCACGACAACGTCTGGGTGTACCATACCGAAGGTCTAATTTTGGGCGACTCGTTCGTGTATAGCGACTGGTATCTCACAGATAACACGAGTAATGTTGGCTTTCAAAGCGTCAATCGTAGCTGGCTTATTTCTGAAGACCTGAGACTTTACATATCCCCAGAGAAAATAGTCCAAAGGTGTACCATCTAGGCGGCCAATTTACCGTAAAAAACGTGAAATTAAGTGCTCACCACAATGATTTCTCAACAAGTCCATTGTTTCAAGCGCTGTATGGATCGTAGCGCCGTCTTGTTGAAACCAGAGCTCGCTGAGATCATGTGCTTGAATTTTAGGAAGCACATAGTCCGTTAACATGGCGCGACAATGGTTACCATTGACAGTAGAATTCTGATTTGCCTCATTTTTGAAGAAATATAGACCAATGATTCCACCAGCCCATAAACCCATAGATGTAATGGTAGCTCTTGGGGTACTCTTCGGGTTGCTCATCAGCCCAAATACGGCAATTTTGTTTATTAATGTATCGACTAAGCCAGAAATGGGCTTCATCACTGAACTAGATAAAACACCGGATTTTCATTGATTTTTTCCAATGCCCATTGACTAAAAATATGACGCAAATCCATGTGCCTGGCTTCAATTCTTACACAAGTTGAATTTTGTACGCTTTTAGGCCCAGATCCTCACGTAAAATACGCCAAGCCAAGCTGCTGAGAACGATGACGAATCGATTCGCCACGGTCTTCGCGTACACTCTCAGCTTTAGCTGCTATAGGCTCCTCACTACGTGCTAGATGTAGTCTAATCGGTCGAGTATCATCCACTTACGTAAACTGGGACCCAAAATTGCGAATGGTATTGGCAAAAGTGGTTTCAGTAGGTCGATTATGCGCACCGTAAGCTCTCGAATCGCACGAAATACAATTCTCACAGAACGTTGATTTTCGTAATACAGCTGAACAATTTGGAGATACTGTTGTGGTTGTGGTTTTTTCACGACAACTTGCCAAACGATACTGAACAAAGTTGACAAAGCAGTTTAATAGGAGTCACGTGTGATCTGTCAAAAAAAGCCTATGGAAAATCAAATCAAAATGTATCACCCATTATTGTATAGTACGAGTAGAACTCACTAAGATCAGATATTTTCAACAAAAAACATAGGCCCTTATTCCGGTTGTCACCTCACTTCAGTGACAAACCTCACAGTTATGTGACCTCACTTTGCATTAGGTATTCTTGTTGTCACGTGACGTGAGTCGCAAATGAAGTGAGTCCTGAATCGAATATCGATTGTTTTGACGTTTGAAGTTTTAAAAGTTGACGCGACGAATTGAATAAAAAGTGTGATCTGTAGATCTTATAGACGTTTGAGGTTTTAAAGTTGCTAATAAAAAGTGTTACTTAAAAATGAGCTCAATAGAATTTTCGTTTGACGATACAATTGATGACAGTGAGGAAGAGAGAAGTCGGAATTTAACATTAAGGAAGCGAAAAATAAGAGACAATTCAAATCCCTTGGATATGCCGGATACAATGTATTGACTGTATCAGTGTTGAATTCTCCGGCAAATTGCAATCCTCTGGCCACATCCACGTTCTGCTAGATAATAAGAACTAAGCGTTCAAATTGTTTTTTATTTGTTACCTTAACCCTTTAATTAAAAATAATAAGCAACTGTAATATAATTTGTATTAGAAAACCGCTTTACTTACGTTTTCTCGTTCTCCATATTTCTTCTCACTGAAGTTTTCACACCGACTAAGATTGTCACTTCGTGACGATGTGAGTGAGAACGAGAATACTACGACTCTCGATTTGTCGACATATACCGACGGTTGTCACTCAGGGTGCCAACGAGAATACCGAATCCGTACTCTCACGTCACATGGCATGTGAGGTGACAACCGGAATAAGGGCCTATATTTTGTGGAATCAATTTGGTATAAAAAGCCCTTATGGTGCATTAAAAATTAAAAGACGACGTGTTTATTGTTTTATTTAAAAGAGTAAGTTTGATATTAAATGTTTGAATACGGTGAAAGTCTGGATAAACCTGAACTTTGATTATTCAACAAAAATAACAATTGGGTTGAAAAATACTGTTGCTGTATAATGCTGCTACTGGGTCTTGTTACTTTTCCTCTTCACCTGCTTTAATTATAAAATTGATTAAAATACTTACAGGAATTTTGTGAAGACCTTGCATGAGTTAGATAATTTGTTTATTTGAGTTATTGTAATAAAACACACAATTTTGTGTAGGATCCTAATAGCGACTGACATTAGTTTCCTTTATTATTTATAATTTTCAATTTTTCTATAATATCTATTGGGTCTATAACTTAATTCGTGCGGTTTGCTAAGAGAAGGCGTACTTTGTAGTATTCTATTGTTATTATTCCATTGGAACATGCATTGGAAAGGTACTGTCATTGTACGTCATTTCAGTGTTTGTCATTCATTTGAAGCGTAAACAACAATAATTTTTTTTCACTCAAATATGTCGAACTTAGTGCCTGAAAAAGTGTTTTTGCGGGAAGTTCTTCTTCATGAAGAAAACTGCTGCCGAAAGTCATCGTATTTTGGTGGAAGTTTATGGTGAACATGCGCTAGCTGAGCGAACGTGCCAAAAGTGGTTTTGCATGATTTAAAAGTGGTGATTTTGGCTTGGAAGACGATAAACGTCCTGGGCAGCCAAAAGAGTTTGAAGATGAAGAACTGGAAGCATAACTCTATGAAGATTGTTGCCAAACACAAGAAGAGCTCGCAGAATCTTTGAATGTCACTCAAACAGCCATTTCAAAATGTTTAAAAGCAACTGGGTGTATTCAAAAGCAAGGAAATCGGCTTCCACTTGAACTCAAGCCGAGAGACGTCGAAAGGCGTTTTTGCATGTCCGAAATGCTGCTGGAACGCCACAAAAGGAAGTCATTTTTGCATCAGATTGTTACTGGTAATAAAAAATGGATCCATTACGACAACCAAAAGCGCAAAAAATCATATGTGAAACCCGGCCAACCAGCCAAATCAACGGCAAAGCCGAATATCCATGGCGCGAAGGTAATGCTCTGTATTTGGTGGGATCAGATGGGTGTGCTGTATTATGAGCTGCTAAAACCGGGTGAAACCATCAATGGACAACGCTACCAAACACACTTAATCCGTTTGAAGAGAGCAGTAGCCGAAAAACGGCCGGGATATACGACCAGACACGAGGCCATAATTTTCCATCATGACAACGCTTGGCCTCACGTTGCTATTCCGGTTAAGAACTATTTGGAAAACAGTGTATGGGAAGTCTCATACCACCCGCCTTATAGCCCAGACCTTGCCCCTTCTGATTACCATTTGTTCCGGTCGATGCAGAACGCATTCACTGAAATACGGTTCACATCACAGCAGAATATCAAAAATTTACTTGATTCATTCTTGGCTTCCAAGCTGACGCAGTTCTTTTAGGATGGGATCCACAAATTGCCAGAAAGATGGGAAAAAGTCATAGCTTCAGATGAGCAATACTTTGAATAATACTATTGTACATGTTGTTCTTAAATAAACGTTCAAATTTTGAAAAAACCGCACGAATTAAATTACATACCCAATAATATGAGTATAAGATGAACCTATTAGGTTTCCGATGGCCTTCAGGCATCAAAAGGCTTCCATCAAAATCGTAAAGCAAATTGGCACTTAATTGGTGCGACGTCAACAAGCTTGCTGATTTGAAATTATGTAACATTACTCTCCTTTGATTTAGATTTCTCCTGAATTTCGTTTTCTTTAGTAATTATTTTTTGTTATATATTTTTTACACCTTTTTTGATGTTTTTTTATATTTCCGTGTGTCAGAAAAATTTAAAGTCCTAGGAATCTTATAAATATTTAGCTATGTATACAATAGAAATTATACTTGAACTTTAGTTCTCTTTATTATTCTAATGGTACTTTGGTTCGTTAATATGATTGAGATTTTCAATTTGATAGATTTGTAACATCGTTTCAAAATTAAGTTTCTCTTTAACATCTAATTTTTGAGTTTCTTTGTGGGAAAATTTATGTACAAATTCTAAATTAATGCTAGAGATTGAGACGTTTATTAAATTTATTGCGCAGTTATTGGTATTGATTTTAAAGTTTCCGCTTAATTTTAGATTTCGCTTAGTCACAACCATTTATTACACATTCTTGATGCAAGTTTAAATACAATTTAATTTTCTTCAATAATTACAACTTTGGTTTTATTGTCTGTTTTAAAATTACCTATGCCACCTGTTAAACAATTAAATAATCTCTTAAACAACATTAAATAATGTTGACCTAAACATTAGAATACCAATATCGTTAATCTTAACAGTAAAAGCGAATAATAAATGAAAATAAATTTTTTTTTTTGATGTTATCAACATTTTTTCTCCTTTGCCGTTGTTACCGAATTGATCTCATAACGGGAACATGGTCTTATCTGGTCTCTCAATTCGATATTGGCAGAGTTTTTAGTTGGACGTTTGCATTATTTAAGGATCACAGCCCATAGACAAATGATAAAAATAGCGGCTGCAGAAATTAAAACAAAACCGTAATGTGCAATACTGATGGTTTTTTTGGTCTTTCAGTTGTGGTCATGTAGCCGGTTGAGCGCCAGCTTCTTGATGATTAAAATTTGTGACTTCCATTATATCCTTACTCAGGGGGATGACAGTTTCATTTGTAAAAATAAACCGGATGATGATGTGTTTACATTGGCAATTGATTTGCTGAAGTTCATCACTATTCTCGTGTCCTTGATTAATTTAGCTTCTAATCGTATGAATTTAGATTGGAAGACGCAGTCCGAAGTGACATGAATAATACTCGTGTCATTTAAAATTATTTCTTCTCGAGTTAGTCGACAATTTCCGAATTCAGTGGTTTCTTCGTGTTTTATGAACATCCAGATATTGTGCATCCATAATTCTTTCCACATAACTTGTGTGAAACTTTGTGTTCTGGTTGGACATTGCTTAAAAGATATCTGCTTATACAGTTGCTATATAATGCAGTCCTCACTCTACTCAATACTGTGAAATATCGATGCCCGAACTATAATTTTTTTTCGTTGTTATATCTTCTAGTGATAATTCCAAATCCAAATACCTCTATAATTACAATTTTCTTCACAGCTTCGACGTTACCATCTTTTATTGATGTGCTGGAAGACCTAGTACCACTTGTAAGCATTTTTTTTTACTTAGAGCCGACTTACCGTATACTACTGTCAACATTTCAGTGTTTTAAGCCACTTGATTCCATTTTTTAAACATAATTTGGTCGCCAGGCACACCAAAACACGTCTAACCTTTCTATCCATTAACAACAAACTAAGTATGCTATAAACTTGAAACTGTGAACATATGTTCGGGACATGTGTAACGATAATCGACAATCGAATGTACATTGTCCGCGAACACTTTTTTAATCTCTTTTTTAAATCTTTAACATAAATATTTTTAGGTACATTTCATGAAAAAATGGTTACAAATGAATCATTCAAAATATTGCCCATCGCTGGCTACCACTTTTTCCCATCTTTCTGACAGAGCTCGAATACCGTTACGGTAAAAGTGTTTATCTTTTGATGCTATCCACGAATCAAGCCACTTTTTGATGTCTTCATATGAGCGGAATGCTTATCAGCCAGACCATCGAACGGAACAAGTAATTATTATTATTATTGTCAGATACATATATTTAGTACCAGTGGGATTAGAGTAGTTTAAAATATCCCATCCATCCCAATGGTAGTGTAGGGTATATCCAATGACATTACTATTCTGCTTTGGCCATAATTTATTAGCCAAAGAATCTAATATTATAATTTGGAATAAAAAAAGGTTCGGTAGTGTAAGCGTTAACGGGTTTGGCAATGTGAGGCCGAGATTTGTCATACTGTTGAATAACATTTTCGTACCTCTGCTCGTATTGTGGCCATTTTTCGATCAATTGCATCAATTTAAGTCAATACCGTTCCCCACTGATGGTTTCGTTGGGCTTCAAAAGTTCATAATACATAACACCGACCTGATCAAACACAAATACACAGCTTAACCTTTGCAGCGTGAAATAGAAGTAGTCCCATGACTTTAGCCTTTTTGAGTTGCTGCAATGAATCCATTTTTTATCACTCGTTAAAATGCGATGAAGAAAACCCTTCCTTTCTTGCCGCTGGAGTAGTTGTTTACAGGTGAAAAAATCACACTCAGCGTCCCTTGGCTTCAAATCAAAAATAACCCAAGTTCCTTGTTTTTGAATCATTCCTAATGCATGCAATCGCTTGGAAATGGCTTGGCGGGTAACTTCTAATACTGAAGCAAGCTTTTCTTGCGTTTGGCACGAATCTTTATGGAGCAATAAATCTAATTCAGGGCCGTCGAAGGATTTTGTCCTTCCTTCACGCGGACGGTCGTCAACATTGAAATATCACCGTCCTTGAAACGACGGAATCAATCACTGCCAATCTGAAACAACAGATCTTCGCCGAAAACTTTTTGGAGCTCTCGATGCCCTTCAGCCGCCGTTTTCTTCGAATGAAAGAAGAAAATCAATATATAGTTCTGTCTAGTCTGTAGATACCATTTCTCCCTAGGTGAAAATAACGGTTTATCCATACACTGTTTGGTATTGTCTAGAATATTATCAACTTTGTCTTGTAAAATTTTAATTTCAACAGCTTCAACAGGTTAGTTTTTAATAGCTTAAGAGTTAAATTTCTTTGACGATTTAATATTCCATTGTACACCTCAGATATATGTATGTGTCCTATCCCCTTCTTTAGTTAATTTAATATTGTTAATGCTATGCATAATTTGTCTGTTAATTTATATTTGTTTATTTACGTCTTCTAAAGCATTGTGACTGATAGTATCTAAAACTTTGAAAAAATCTAAAATGTCTTCCCTACCATGGTCGTGCATAGCTTCAAATAACTACTTCTGACCGTTCCCAATAATGTTCAAAATACCTTACTTTTGCCGGAAGATAGATACACATATAAAGCCCAACTGCACTAAATGGAAATTTAGTTTTTTAGTCCTTAGAAAAACATGTGGGAATGCTATTGGGTCTATAACTTAATTCGTTTGCTAAGAGATGGCGTTATTTGTACTATTCCATTGTTATTATTGCATTGGAAAATGCGTTGGAAAGCTACTGTCATTATACGTCATTTCATTATATGTCATTCATTTGAAGCGTAAACAACAATAATTTTTTTCACTCAAATATGTCGAACTTTGTGCCTGAAGTTCTTCTTCATTACTTTAATATGAAGTAAACTGCTGCCGAAAGTCATCGTATTTTGGTGAAAGTTTATGGTAAACATGCGCTAGCTGAGCGAATGTGCCAAAAGTGGTTTGCACTATTTAAAAGTGGTGATTTTGCCTTGGAAGACGATGAACGTCCTGTGCAGCCAAAAAAGTTTGACGATAAAGAACTGGAAGCATTACTCTATGAAGATTGTTGCCAAACACAAGAAGAGCTCGCAGAATCTTTGGGTGTCACTCAAGCAGCCATTTCAAAACGTTTAAAAGCAACTGGGTGTATTCAAAAGCAAGGAAATCGGGTTCCACTTGAACTCAAGCCGAGAGACGTCGAAAGGCGTTTTTGCATGTCCGAAATGCTGCTGGAACGCCACAAAAGGAAGTCATTTTTGCACCGGATTGTTACTGGTAATAAAAAATGGATCCAGTACGACAACCAAAAGCGCAAAAAATCATATGTGAAACCCGGCCAACCAGCCAAATCAACGGCAAAGCCGAATATCCATGGCGCGAAGGTAATGCTCTGTATTTGGTGGGATCAGATAGGTGTGCTGTATTACGAGCTGCTAAAACCGGTCGAAACCATCAATGGACAACGCTACCGAACACAATTAATTAGTTTGAAGAGAGCAGTAGCCGAAAAACGCCTGGAATATGCGACCAGACACGAGGCAATAATTTACCATCATGACAACGCTCGGCCCCACGTTGCTATTCCGGTTAAGAACTATTTGGAAAACAGTGGATTGGAAGTCTTACCCCACCCGCTTTATAGCCCAGACCTTGCCCGTTCTGATTACCATTTGTTCCGGTCGATGCAGAACGCATTCACTGAAATACGGTTCACATCACAGCAGAATATCAAAAATTTACTTGATTCATTCTTGGCTTCCACGCCGGTGCAGTTCTTTTGGGATGGGATCCACAAATGGCCAGAAAGATGGGGAAAAGTCATAGCTTCAGATGGGCAATACTTTGAATAATACTATTGTTCATGTTTTTCTTGAATAAACGTTTAAATTTTGAAAAAAAAAACCGCACGAATTAAATTACATACCCAATACAAAAAAAAAAAAAAGCAAATGAGAGGAAAATAACAGTTCATTTTCAAACACAAGATGTTTCGAATACGGTAGAAAAGGCGATATTTCAATATTTAGACTTACTGCAGACAAGCAACATCCCTAAAGTTACATGAGCGCGTGAGATTCGGGTGGGCGTAGGATGTAGCTCGAGTAATAAAATCCAAATTAAAGATGCATGGATCTGGAGTTATCATGCGTAAGGACTATCTACCAGCAACAAGGTATAGAAGGAGACAACTACTTAAATTGAAGGCACAAATCACTGCAAAAACATGCGAGAGAAATGAGAGTCTCTACAAATAAACGAAAAAATATTTTATGATGGGGGTAATACAGTCATATGTGTCGCCGAAAACGATTGGAGGGTATTACTATTATGTGCGGTTCAGGGAGCACATCATAGTTTGTTTTAATTGTAACACCGTCTGCCAAAATAAGAAAAAGATATTTAAAATTCTATCACATCAATGTGCCAGGGTTAGGAAATAAGAGTTTATATATGGATTTCTATAAATATATTACTCAATTTGGATTTGTTTTTTCATAAGAAGCAAGTAGTTGTGAGAATTTTATGGGAAACTTTATAAATTACGAGTTTAAGTGGATACCTGCTACAAGAGTTAATGCTGGGTGTGGAGTCAGTGGAAGGTGTTAATTCGGATTTAAAAGAGACCTTAAACATATCAGTTGGGAATTTCGAACGGAGAATGATGCGACGTACTTGAGTTTAAACCATCGTAACTTGAACATCGAATACTGTCGATATATTGTATGTAAATTGTTACTATTGGGATACGGATTTTGGGAGGTTGAACTAAAGTAATTTTGTTAGGTGATTTCAATACGATGTGACCAAAACAGTCTATCAGGAGTAGATCTAAGTATGCGGTCTGCAATCGCGGAGGTATAAAATTCCTCGAGTTATGTGATTCGTACTGACTGCGAATCCAGAATGGAAGGAGTTTGCCCGACCGGGCTGGTGGTTTTGCATTTGTGGGTCAGCTTCAGATGCTTCGTTTTTTGACTACGACCTTGTCGCAGGTGAATGAAATCGTTTTATAACTTACTTTGAGATAGGTCAAGTGCCTTATTCTGATCATCTCCACGCTGTGGTAATATTCAGACTGAAACCAAACGAATAGGAAGTGATTAGAACAATACCACTACTTATAAAGATACAATGGAGGAGTACAAAAGCGACTAGCTATCGAGAACAATTGCATATGTGACTACAAAGGGAACACATAATTGATCTCGATCGAATAGAGAAAATTATTAACGTAAATTATATCCTATCACCAGCCGCGGCAGAAGTTTTGCACAGCAACGGTCTAAACTTTGTATTTGATGTTGAGTGTAAAAGGGTGAAGCCAGGATACGGGCGTTCCGTGCCTTCAGCGATTGTTTCTTTGGGAATATTATTATATTCAAATGATAAAGCTCAATGTAATGTTAGAAAAAAAATCTGCTTTAAGGCGGAACTAGACGAGTGGCGTGATGTACTAATGCTCAGGAATTTTGGAAATTGGCAGCGAGGTTAAATGGAAAAAAGTACATTATCAATTCCAAGCTCAGTTCTAACTATTTCGCAACATCCTTCACGAAGCTGATGAGTCCAACATCTAACATATGTCCCTTCCAGTATGCCGTACCCTTCATGACAACAAAATCTTAGATACACGAATTACTGTGAATGAAATATTTGAAGCTCTAAGTGGACTTGAAGATGAAAGAGTTGTAGAGCTCGATCAAATTCCCGTCGAGTTCTATAAGTATGTCACAAACAATCTTATATAAATAAATACCATTTTAGAAGATGATATTATGGCATTATGATGGTATTATTAAATTCCTCAGCAATTTAAAAAGCTTTGATTTTCCCAATTCATGGAAAAGGGTGCACATCGTTAAATTTCGTTCCTAAATTCTTCTTATAAAATCTTCATTACCATTTTCCGAAATAACTAATCTCAGGGATTGCTACAAACTATCTATTAACTGAAAATCTGATTTTAGATCGGGATACTCAACCACTGATCATATTTTCCTTCTATAGAGCATCGCGGAGTCATTCCTTTTATTGATTTATTTGATACGATGGATCGAGGTGCTTAGACTTACAAACTGAATAATATAAGAATGTTATCCAAGACCTATAGAGATTATGTAGGACAATTAATCAAGGATTTGCTCTTTACGGATGATATAGACCTGCTCGCATATACACCTGGGTCCTTGCAACTAATGATCATCCGTCTTCGATATTTCATCTAATATTTTGAACCTAATAGTGAATCTAGACAAGTCAAAAGCAATAATTTTCAAAAAGGATAGAAGAAGAAATTCATTTAATGAAAAGTGGAATTTAAATGGGGGGATATAGAGATTGTTATTTCACAAAGAACTTAGATAAGGAGAGACATTAAAAGGAGAAACTTGTAAAAGTGAAAAGTGCAGTGAGCACAACATGGAATAAATATTCTGCCAATAAACATACAAAATATACAAAAATACTATGCACAGCAGTAATTACCATGTTTTCAAGGCAGTTTCGGAAAGTATTTTGTTTTATGCGTTATTCATGTATTTTATTCATTAAGAATATTTCACCTTCCTTCACGCATGGCAAACTTTATGATAATGTTGAAAACGAGCCTTTCTCCTCTCTTCATAGCAACATAAAAATTACAGATGGACTATACCTTAATATAGATAATAATCGGCAGTATTATAGTAGGACTGGCTGGTATGATGAATGGGTGGAAATAGCCCGCAGTGTGGAAATGAACTGAATTTAGATACCGCGAATTTCAGTAATTGAAAAACAATTCTTTACCAGATCTCTTGACACAAACTACAAATTGTCTACGTAGGTACTTTCGTGTATTGTAGTGACCATTGCGGAATTGGAAGAGTTTGTTCAAAGATATTCCTAAAATTACAGTGGGTTACGTTAGACACACTTCTCCAGAACATTGATGAGAGCACCCTTTCGTCCACGTAGAGTGTGTGTATCGCTCTATCCAACGGAATCTGTCTAATGGTGAGATTTACAGGTATCTCAAACTTATGGGCGATACCATAAAACGAATGAAGACATGTTCCACAATGCTAAGCACTCCACCGACATAAGAGTAGACTGCTATCGAGGCCTTAAACTTTATACAGACAGTTTACTGACAGACGTAATCAGGAGTTCATGACACTGAAGTTTTTGATCAAAAACCTCCAAACATTAAAAAAAGAAAATTACAAAGCATCTATAAGTTTGAATTGGAACAATAAAATTCAGGCTGTAAACACCAGCAACCCAACTCCAAAATATTTTGGAGAAAAGATCAAAATGATCTTCTTTGTCTAAGAATCGCTAGCACAACGAACAACGAACAGATCCTGTTAATAGCAGGTATAAATCCAAGAGCGACTTTTCAGAATGTTTATAAGGCAAAAAATTTCATTTGTTTGAATCGCGACCTAGAGAATCGGATTCTTTCGCACAATAAAGTATTCACCTGGCAATTTGAAAATTCAGGCTTTACTAAGTTTAATGACGAAAACATGGCAAATAATGTCATCGCCTATTCATTTCTAAGGAGGAGCTCCAAACCATTTTTGAATCACTAGAAATATAAAATCAGTGCCTGATTGACTTTGAGAAGGCCTTCTACACTGTATGGCAAGAGGAACTCTTCTTCAAGTTAGACAGGCTCAACATAAGTAAATCACTGCTGTACATTATTTTTAGTATGCTCACCAGTAGACATTTTATCGTGAAAAATGGCGATGTAACTTCTGCTGGAATATTTGAAATCAAAAACGGTGTACAACAAGGTGCGGTTAATTCGCCAATCCTATTCAACATATACAAAAGCGATCGTGTAGGTTCACTTCACCATGCCATTAGCGTACGCAGACGACTTGATGGCGTACAGATCAGGTCCACAGATTGAGATCGTTAATATGTTCTTGCAACGTGATTTCGACGAGATTAAACGATATTGCGATGACTGGAAGTTAAAAACCAACTTTCAGAAATCGGAAACCATTCTCCAGAGACACCAGAACGAGTTGGCGAAAGTTTTATATTATGGGATAGCACGGGCAGCCACTTGATTGTCGAAATGTAGTCAGATACCTTGGGATCTGGCTAGATCAATATCTACATATATTTTAGTAAACATACAGCTGTTGCTCTGGCCAGAGCTGTAGTTGCTTTTGTCCTTACAAAGAGACTGTTTTATAGCAGTCAACTCGATTCGAAGCTGAAGGTGATCTGCTACATTGTCTTATCCGGCCTATGCTTGTATTTGGATGTCCCGTGTGGTTCAAACTGGAGAGCAAGTTTATTTGAAAAGATTCAGGTGTTTGAGAGGGCTTGCCTTAGGGCTTGTCTTCGCTTATAAAGAACACCAAAGTCTGAGTACATAAAATTCTATCCTAATGAGGTTTTAAACAATAGGGCGCACCTAATAACAGTGGACAATTTTGTTATTAAGTTGACTCGAGGGCACATTGCAAGAGCAATGACAACCTGATCTCCCAGACTTACTACCCCAATTATTTATATCACGACAATGTGCGCTTAAACGGCTTAATCCCCCCAGAAGCGTTCCTATATTCAGATAATAAAGGGCTGATCTAGGACAAAGTAGCGGTGCCGCTAATCTTCGAGGTCGCTTGAACATGACAGCTGCGGACAGGCGACCCAACCACGATAAAGACGTCACACCCAGTAGTTCGGAGCGTCTCCAGTTCAGTAGGGCGGTAGGGAGTAGCGACATTAGGGATGTTACTGGGCAGCACCATGAATTTTTATTGGCTCATTAAAGGAGATTTAACTCCCTTGTCTTTTCCTTTTAATTCGATGTAGCGCCATTAGAGCGCAGTCGGTTCGCTTAATCACTAAGCCATGACCGGCTTACATAGTTTAAGTAGGACCAAGGAAGTAATTTAAGTATAAAAAACAATAATAATATTGTAATAAAAAAATAAAAGAAAAGAGATAAAATTCATAAAAAAAATACAAGAAGTTCATATTTAATTACACAACCTAGATAAAGATAATTTAAATAGACTAAGAATCATTTTATATTTATTACATAAATTTAGTTTTAAGTTTTATAGTAAGAAAATACAAAGATACTCAGTATCTTTTAATATGTTAATATTATATTAATATTTTAGTTAGGTATTTGGATTGCTAATTCAATTAATAAAAAAACATATACTAAATAAAACACGTCACCTTCGTCGAAAGACTTGGATTAAGTGATAAGCGTAGTTGAAAGTGCTCGCATAGGGCCAGTTGGTTAAATTAAGATATTTAAGTTAATTAAGCTAACTTTTAAGCATTTTTTATCTAGAAATAAGGAATTATTGAATTGGAATAAATAAAAATGCATTAAAAAAACAAAAACAAACGGAACAATCTATATTACGAGGCCGGTGATAGAAGTATCCGGCCTGACCAAGACATGGCAGTAGTTGTTTGAAAATATCACTGTGTTGGAAAGTACACAGTCTATGAAACATATTTTTCAAGTTTGAAAGCGCCACGTTGTTTAGTATTTGTTTGGCAGCAATCAATAGTGAACGTTGTTAGTGAATTAGTGAAAATGTAGAAAATTGGTCATCGTTATGTGATACAATACTTTTATTTGAAAGGACTCAGCTGAGGCAATATAAAAGCTGAATTGGATTCTACTCTAAGTGAGTCTGCTCCTTTGTTTAGAACAGTAAAATTTTGGGTTGCTGAGCTTAAACGAGGCTGTACACGTTGCCAAAACGAGCATCACAGTGGTCGACCAAATGAGGTAACGACTCTAGAAATGGTGAAGAAAATCAACAAAGCGGTACTGGATAATCGTCGTCTGAAAGTGCGCGAGCTAGCATACATTGTAGGCATTTAAAAAAGTGCAGTACATCGCATATTATTTGAAAATTTGGACATGAGAAAGCTGTGTGCAAGATGGATGCTACGTTTGCTCACACTCGAGCAAAAACAGTGTCGTGAAGATGTTTCAATTGAGTGTTTAGAGAAGATTCACAGCAACAAAGCAGAATTTTCATAACAATGGATGAAACATGGGTCAATCACTTTACACCTGAGACAAAAGAACAATCAGAACAATGAATTCAAAAGGGAGAACCGGCTCCAAAGAAGCCAAAGACCGTTTCATCTGCAGGCAAGGTCATGGCGTCTATTTTTTGGGATGCACGTGGGATAATTTTCATTGACTATCTTAAAAAAGGAAAGACTATCAACGGCCAGTATTATGCGAACTTATTGCAACGTTTGAGTGAAGAAATAAAGCAAAAATGGCTGCATTTGGCTAAGAATAAAGTGTTGTTTCATCAAGACAATGTTGCAGTTCACAAATCCGTTATTGCAATAATGAAAATTATGGAATTAAAGTTTGAATTGCTACCTTATGCACCCTATTCGCCAGATTTAGCGGACTATTTTCTGTTCCCAAACTTGAAAAAAGGGCTCAGTGGTCAAAGATTTTCCAACTATGAAAAAGTGATGTCGGCAGTTAAAAGCTATTTAAAGGAGCAAGACAGTTCTTATTATAAAAATTGTATCGAACTTTTTGTTCATCGCCGGGAAAAGTGTATAGAGGCGATTATGTTGATTATGTTGAAAAATTTCAAGCAAACTTGAAACATATGCTTTATAGACTGCGTACTTTCCAATACTCGTACAGTGATATTTTCGAACTACCACCATGTCTTGGTCAGGCCGCTTACTTCTGGGACTGCCCCCGTATTCCAGTTTATTAACCCATTTATTGCTAATTAAGTTGAAAGTATACTCTTTTTTGTTAGTTTATCAGTAAATAAAAGGTAAAAGAGCTTATTAATGTGATAAATATCCATATGTTATATCGTTCGCTTCTCTTGTGTTTCAAAAGTCTCGAATTTAGGTTTGACAGGTTTCCTGTTATATTTACCTTCTTAGTATGTTTGAAAGTTTCTAATAACTTTGAATATTTGCCTGACTAGGCCTGGAAAGTTTATTTTATCTCTTAAAGTTGTACAGGTTTCTACAAATTCAGTACGGTAACTCTCTTTTATATAGCTTTTTCTAATAACAACTTGACAAATTTTTTTTTTAAATAAAAGGCAAACCATTTGAGATATTTCAAAAACTTTATTATTGGCTTGAAGTACAATCAAAACATTTATGAATGGAACTCGACTTCGTCCATATGGCCAACGCGGTCGATTCGTTGGACCCAATTTTCAACGACTCGGCCACACATTTCGGCCGAAACGGCCGCTATTTCGCGTTCAATGTTGGCTCTGAGCTTTTTCAACGTTGTCGGCGTGTTTGCATAAACCAATGACTTAACGTAGCCTTATAGAAAATAGTCAAGCGGCATTAAATCGCACGAACGAGGCGGCCAATCGACTGGTCCATGTCTTGAGATAACACGCTCACCATACTTACTCTTCAATAAACCCATTGTATCGTGTGCTGTGTGGCTTGTGGCACCATCCTGTTGAAACGACATGTCGTCCAAGTCCATATCTTCCGATTCGGGCAAAAAATAATCGGTGATCATGGCGCGATAACGCTGACTATTCACAGTAACGCGACGATCGTTAACGTCGATGAAAAAATATGGACCAATAACGCCGCCGGCATCCAAACCGTACCAAACAGTTATTTTTTGTGGATGAAGTGGTGATTAATGAGGCACATGTGGGTTTTCATCCGACCAATAACGCAGTTTTTGCTTATTGACGAATCCATTGAGCCAAAAATGAGCTTCGTCACTGAAGATGATTTTGCGACTCCGAATATCTGTAGAAAATTTTTATAATTTGCAGACGTTGCTCGTTAGTGTACTTTACCACGAAGAAAATATTGAGTTTGCTGAATAATTTGACAGTGACAGTTTGATGATTAGTGAAAGAGTACGTTCACAAATTAAATTCAGAATTGTCAAGTCCCTATTGGAAAACCCTATATAAGGTAAATCTCTTTAAAAATTCCTACTTCCGTTTTTATTTTCAAGGCTCTTAGGGTACACTTAGTGAATGAAAGGTTTTTATTGCTTCTGAAAAGTTTTTTCAGGCATTGTTGAATTTTATTGTTTCTACGATACGATTATTCCGTATAAATACCTACTTTTCTCTTAGTGAGAGTTTGGTTGAAGTGATATTCCCAGTATGACTGATTTTTAGTCATGTCTAAATGTATGATTTTTCTACTATGGCTACCTTCCCCTTCTACAGAAACACAATTAGATAAAATTGCCTGACTTTTATATTTATTTACTGTTTCCTCCTCTATCGGAAAATGATCTACTTATTGTTCAGGTGCTGAGTGAATTGTAGCGAAATTGGATTACGACTCATCTTTTAAGTGGTCTACATCTTTAATGCGACTCAGGAAATTTGTTTGAGCCTTATTGTCTTTTCCCCTTAGGTATTCAACTTCATAATTAAATTCCGATAATTTAAGTAACCATCTCTGGTTTCTAAAGGAGAATTCCTTTCCGTTGTATTTTTTATTAAGGTACTTAATTGGTTGATGGTCCGTTATTATTTTAAATTTATTTCCCTTAAGTACGTCCTAAGACAAGTTACTGCCAGGAATTTTTTTAAAAGTGGGCGAAAAATTATGTTGATGGTTATTGAGCGACCTCGATGCTCAACATGTTGGGAGACCATCTTGCTTAAGTAAAAGGCAATTGCGAAATTTGATGCATCGGTATCAAATATCAAAAATGGTTTCTTGAAATTTGTAAATCGGAGAATAGAATAATTTACAGTACTGTGTTTTAGTGTTTCGTATGCATTCGGGATCGCTAGTATTGATTTTTGCCCCTTTTTTTTAAAAAAAAAAAAACTTAATCATCGGGTACGCTATTTTAGAATAATCTTTCACAAATTTCCCATAAAATCCAATGAGACCTAGGAGTTTATGATGGGAGATTATAATTTAAAATACATTTAACATTTTCTGGATTAAATTTCATATCATTCTCAGTCAAAACATGACCCAAAAATTCTGTTACTTTTTGGAGAAAAGAACATTTATCAAAATGCACTTTAAGATTGTGCTTTACAAACACATTGAATATTGTTAAAAATATTAAAATATGTTCAAGGTTGATGACGCATATTTTTGTTAAGTATCCCTTAATATTTCATTCATATGCCTTTGGAATGTTGCTGGGGTATTCTTGAGGCCAAAAGACAGCCAAGTAAACTTACATAAGCCGTTTGATGTTACAAAATGCAGTTTTATGAATATCCTTTTGATGCATTTTGATTTGATACTAAATACTTTAGTCTTTAGTTAAATCCAAAATCGTGAAATACTTAGTCTCTCTAACAAAAAGGCAATTTCATTCAATCTTCTATAACCCACACAAAGTCTGAATGCTTGTTCTCCTGATTTACCGAGCTTTTTTTCGGGACAACTATAATGGGATAGGAGTATCTAATATTCGGTTTCCTGACAATTCCCTGTTTCTCCATTTCTATAATCAAACAACCTAGAATTAATCTGTTGGTCAGTATTGGTCCCGACCTCATCCATAATAGTATCTGTATTTGTAAACTGAATTTTTAAATTAAACTCTAATTTGTTTAATATTTTCAGTACCACTTTTCTCTCCTGAATATTTAAACGAGCAAGATCTATTTTATTGTTGTTTTGACTTGAAATTTTCTAAAATATTTTATGATGACTGAATAAAGACTAATTTCGACGGTATCTACTAATATGATAAAATTTTCACTTATATTAAACTCGGTTACATATTTCTCAATGAGGAGATCATAGTCTCTATTAGCTAATCACATTTAATACAATTTTAATGTTCTCTGAAACTCTGTAGATACATCAGTAACAACAATTTGTATAGTTTCCTTGGTTCAACTTTTGACGAATTAATTAAACTGTTTATGAAAACCTTGTATTTTGTTCTTCCTTTTACAAAATTTCAGAATATTTTGTTCCCAAGGCTTAGTTCCGAAAGTCCGTCGGTAGAATACTATGACATTTATTTCTTTTCTTCATAAGAGCCGAATACTCGTTTCCCCTTCATTTGAAGTATTGGTTTTCAAAATATTAATGTCCACGTCTTGCGGGTTTTCAATATTATTCCTAGGTTGCCCAAATGGGTTAAATTTTTGAGAGCAATGTTGCCTAGATTGTCCTAATTTACCATGATGTCTGTATTGTCCTATTCTTTTGTTGTTAGGAATTCTATTCTGCCCTCATCTATCATTGAAGCTTTGATCTTGCCTTAGTCATCCTGATTCCTGTTGACATTATGTTGTATCTAACAGATACCAGATCTCTCTGAATTTAAATTTCTGGATTATCTGGCAGTTTGTTTAGTACTGTTATTACAACTATTTCTGTTAATTTTTTTTTAAATCCAGTTACTATCAGAAAAATAGACAATATTTTATAATTTTAGTTAGATTAAATTCGTTTCCTATTTTCCTAGAGAGTTGCCCAATATCATCTATTTTACTGCATAATTCTAAGATAGTGTTTAGCTTAACATTGTTCATTTTGGTGAGTACGCTATTGAAGTCGGTCACGGGCCGGAAGTGCTGCACTAATCGGACCTTGGTATCTTCCCACATTGCCAGTGGCATCCTTTATAATAGGGTCTTTGCTGTGCAAATTATTTTGATGTTGTAGATTGTTTTAAATACTACCAGATAGGTGTCTATATAAGTCAGCTCATGTTTTCCTCCCGAAATTTTCTTTATATAGGATATACTTTTTCTAAAAGTGGGTTGTGATGTCTCTTAAACGAGGTTTAACTGCTGCCATTGGATAGCAGTAACTACATATATTCGTTAATACGTATATTAATATCGAACAATTTTTTTTCCTTCCTGTTTTGCATTTTTATAGTGCACAATTGTTTACTATACAAATTATGTTTTTTTAATGTTACATACTTATGCCCATTATATTCATTTATACATAATCCAAGTGGGTTCTTTCCGTCGACAGCGCCAGTTAGATAATTTGTTTACATTAATGAATAAAATACACAATGTTGTGCCAGATCTCAATAACGAATGACTTCAGTTTTCTTTACTATTTATCATTTTCAATTTTCTCATAATATGTTATGTGAGTATAAGATCAACTTATTAGGTTTCCGATGGCCTTCAGACATCAAAAGGGTTTCCATCGAAACCATAATGTCGAATTGGTACTTTATTGGTTGCGAAGCAACACAAATGTGCCGTCAACGAGTTTGATACTTTGATTATGTTACTCATGTAGACTACTGTAACAATGTTCTTAAATGGAAGTTTGCTAAAATAAGGGCTCTTTCTTCTTATGTAGCTTAGGAATAGCCATATCAGTTTCACAAGATATTGAAATTGTATAACACGGATCCTATCCTGTTTATAGTCCCTTACAATTTATAGGTACGAGTGCATCATCATCATCATTATTAGCTAATTTAGCGAACTAAGCGCGTATCAATACAATAAGTGGTCTTGGACTACGAGTATTCAACGACATCGCACAACATTTTTCAACCAAATTTTCCCACTTTTTCTAGTAGCTCTTCTTAGGCCTTTACAAAACTCTAGAATACCTGATTTGCACAAAGAGAGACAAATTCACTATAAAATTTCCAGTTTTTGTAATAAACTCCTTCTACGAGCAAATCTTTCGGGATATTTTAAAGATAAGATTGTAGGAGAAGCTAGATGTGAGCTACAAAAGCATGGGGGAATAGGGGATTGGGAACAAGTTAAAGAAATTTTAAAAAATAGTGTCTGTGAAAGGCTTTCAAATTAATATACTACTAAATCAAATACGAATTCACGAATAAAAACAAATATAGGGGATTATTACAGTAGTATTAACAATTTATTAAGTAGGATAAATAATTCTTTCCTTCTAAGCAGCAAATTATTGCATCCAATAATAGAATCCAATCCAATGGATGCTTTTAAGACAACCTTGTTGAGCCCATAAAAATGATTGTGCTCGGTCGAAATCCTTAGTCACTCAATGAAGCTTATAAGATCATTTTTTAAATTAATCACGAATCTTATGGGCCCAATGTAACTTCTCAATATCATAGAAAAGGAAACAGCTATAAAAACAATAATATCACCCAAAACAATTCATATTTTATATATAACAATCATAACAATTCCCATTACAGAAATAGTAACTATTCACACAACAACAAAAAGAAAAATAAATAAATTACACTACAAATAACAAATACAGACAAAGTGGTCGAAACAAGAAGTTCATTCAATTATGAACCAAAAAATAAAAATAATGAACCTATGGGTGTATCCCTTAACGAAGGCAGGAACACATAGGACAAGCACCCTAGTCATAAACATTCAAATTTTTCGGAAGACCGCCAAAACTACTATTCTATATAATTATTAATAAATCAGACCACTAAGATTTATTATTGACTGCGGTGCAGAGTACAGCATCATTAACAAAAATGTATGCAATCCAAAGTGGCAGGTTCCATCTAAATATAATATTTTAAAAGTACTCGACCGCAATGTCAATACATACGTATGACGTTGAGTTTTTCCAACTTTTTTGTAAATTTTTTAGAATATCAATTTCAGGATCATTTTGATGGCTTAATTGAGAACAGTATTATTCTCGATCTTAAACCGATCATAAACTATAAAACTAGGTCCTTATTACAGATGGTGCAACAATTCGAATATATTGCAACCAAGAAAAGGAAACACATTCGAACCTTATGTCCCTAAATAAGGCGAATATACTTCTCTGATTTCTTACAGATCCATTGCACTTACGTTCCTTCTTTCCTAGATCATGGAAACGCTGATAAGCCATCAGCTCATAAGATATCCGACACACGAAAACTTCTCAATGACCGGCAGTACGGATTACGAAGCAACAGGTACACTGTTGCACTTGATATATCTAAGGCTTTTAACAGAGCTCTTTTGTCGAAAATGCGTGCTTTTGAGATCGGACTTAGATATCGAAATTAGAAATTAACATTTCGGAACGTTGTCTTGGATGGTTTCATACCTAATATTCACAAAATAAATACTGGTGTGCCCCAGGGCTCCGTTCTGTCTCCGACACTCTTGTTAATCTTAATCACGTTCGTTTTAAGGGTACTGAAACCCCTTGAGCGCGCGTAAATTATATATAAAAAAAAAAATCATTCAATATCGCAAGGGTAGTAAACATCTTAATTACAATATTCACTTTTTTCAGGGGTATGGAGTTTTACAGACTTTTGAAATTAAAACTATGGTCGTTACTATCGTTATAGGAGCAAAGAGTATTCCTCCGTTTTTTCTTTTTTGCAAAGATTTCGACGGACAAAAATAATTTGGAAAACACGTTTCTGCTAATGCTATGTAGACTTGGATTTCATGGGTTCTTACCAAAATCAATCGAAGTATCAAAAAACGTGTGATTTTAGACTCTCCTAACTCTCTTCTAGCACTCATTAGACGATAGGTTTCTGGCGTTTACATTAGATTATTACACTACAATCTTGTATACGTCTTATTTCCCTAAAGTTAGGATACTTCAGAACATGTTTGTTTTAGTGACTTGATATGCAACCTTAATCGGAAGTAGGAAAGTAAATTCAGAAACTGTTTTCCATAAAGTGATAATTAATGTTTGGGGCTTCCAAATTTGATTTTAATCGTTGTAGGTATTCTTTTCAGATATTTTTTATTTGCTATATTCTTGCGACTATGTTACATAAAAATTGCATACAATAAAATTGTTTCCGGCTTGTTTCATTTTGCACCACCACATACAAAACTTTACAAAAAAATACCTGCTTCTTCCAAATAAATGTGTATTTTTTCAAAGTTAAAATTTAATTCAAAAGGTAAACTCGTTCAATAAGCCCTCAAGTGGTAATGTATTGGCTTTTCCACCGGTAGGTTCGGGTTTTAATACCAGCCGGGCCCGAAAGACTTTTTTTCAGGTAACTAAAATGTCGTAAGATGAATGGTTGCCTAATTAAACATCAAGTCAATTTACACCAATAATCTAGGATGTTGGATGCCACATATGGAGCGAAATAACCACTGAGCCCAAATATCTTTCTGTGTCCTTATCCAAGTTTGCGGTGTCTTGAGTGTTGTTATTATTATTTTTTTTTAAATGTTTATCTCTCCTCGCCTAATCGAATTCCAAGACTTTAATAAGGTTAATATCTTTGGTAACTTTTAGAAAACTGACTTCCCAATTTGTGGTCGTCTTATTCAAAAATTAGTTTATGAGGCATTATGCCATATAATCTATCACTCACAAGGGTCAACGTACAGAAAAAAACCTATGTCGCCACGTAATCGGTAACAAGGTATCAAATGACATAATTGGAAGTCCGCCACACCACAAGTAAACTCATTCGTGTACACACTACGATTCAAATGCCCCATTATGTATGCGTAAATTTATTTATGCAAGTGAAACTTATTGCAAGAAATGTCTTCTATTGAGAGGTTTCGTTTTAAATTTAGCCCATAATGTGTAACACGCGGAAATTGCTTAATAAAAATTATTCGTCTAATGGCAGTAAATCGATATTCGTTGAAGAACTAAATTCAATAAAAAGTTCGTGAAAATTTAATGCAAATACAATACTATAATTCGAAAAGAACATACTCGTATGTAGGTAATTTTTTTTATAATTCCTTTATCCATCACAAACTTCATGTTAAATAATTATGTCAGCAATTTTGAACCTTGCGTAGAGTGCAACTGATCTGATAGAGTACCGACAGTGTGTACTGACACTGCGCCTGTTCTTGTAACATTTTTGAGTTTTAAAAAAAATATAATTTTCTGCTTCCGTGAGTATTGGTTTGAATCTTATATTTTATTTAATGGTCTGTCTGCGTTTAATTTTTTGTTTTTCATTTTTCAGTTGTTTTTCAAGAGATTTTGCGCCCGGTAACTTTATTAACGTGAGTCTAAGACAAGTATTCAACAATTGAGCATGGCAAGTAGAAGCTAATCGTATAATTTTCGAAAATCTGAGCGAAACGTAGCGGAATTCCTCAGACTATTAGAAGACGTTAAAATCGACACTATTGAAGATAGTGTTACCAACTACATGTTGGTGAAACAAGTAGTAGTAGTGAAAGTGATGCTGAAGATTTTATAAAAAACCGACATGGAAATTCTGAAACCGAGCAGGAAGATGACCAAGAAGATGAGAGTGGCAAAGAGATGGAGCTGAATAAAAGTAAGAACTATTTTATCAAAAAAATAAAGTGACAAAGTGGTATCATGCCCTAAGTTCAAGAAGTGTACGAGCCTGAGCTCATAACCTTAACTTGAACTGTTTCCGTGTTGCCAAGACGTATTAAAATAACTAACGTATTTTCTAATAGACCTTTCAAAAATGAAGAATAAATAAATGGGGAAGACAATGCAGGCAATGGTCGCACAAGTTGAGTAAAATGCAACGTTGGTTTTTACGTACGTTGGTCTTATCCCACACCGTACAAAATAAAATTTAAAGGTTAATTGAAATTACAGTATGTACTGTTTTATTTACAGGAGCCCCGAACTGTACAGCAATTCAACCTTTAACGTGGCCTGCGCTGTCTGACTCATTCAAAGAATTGTATCCCTGTATCACCATACTGAATTACGTAATAGTAGGAGATTTCAATATACACAATTCTGGGTGGCTTCGACATTCTGGACAGACAACACCCGAAAGACGGTGTGTGGTGATCTTCGCTACGGAAAACAATTTGGCCTAACTTGTAAATGAGCCTACACGAATACCAGACGATGATAGTCACACCGCCACACCCTAGACTGGTTTTTAACCTCTCACCCTGATAAGTACACCGTTGATGTGCTCTCACTTTACTCCCACCACACAGTAGAAGAAAATATTCCTAAAAGAACTAATTGGAGCTTCTTTAGGAATCTTAACTTGTCGTTATATTTCCTCGATAACGACGTGGATGCTGCTGCTATACTCTTTGCAATGCGATTCTTTATCCTTCATCGTATGAAGAGTATCAAGCCAATAGAAAAGGCATAGTACAACTAGAGCTGTAAAGCAACTGTCAGAGTTAGTGAAATGTTTTTTCGGTACTTTAAGAAAACGAGCCAAGAATGACTGCAACGTCTTTGTGAAATTTCAATACTACCAAAAGCTGAGGCAGAAAATACTACAATGTCCCAAGTGTCAATATCCTCCATCTCAAAGCTCATATACAATGATATTTCAGCTGTCAGCTCTTTGGACAAGGCCAATCTGCTTGCTGCACACTTGGCGGCCAGTTTAACACTCCCGGATTGTGCTTTGTCTCCGCACGCGTGTAGTAGCAAGAGTTCTTAAAGATCTTAATAAACACAAATCCGCTGTTCCAGATCGTATATCTCCCCTTATTCGGAAGATGTGTTCTTTCTTGCTGGCAAAACCATTGGATTAGAAATTACCTTTCGGAACGTTAAATTCAAGTTGCTTTGGATCGTTTTAAGTCTAATGTTCACAAAATAAATGCTGGTGTGCCCCGAGGCACCGTTCAGTCTCCGACACTCTTTTTAATTTTAATATTCGTTCCCTGTCTCTGGTCTTTGGCTGTAGATCGAGAACGGCATCGTATGTTAAGCTAATTAAATTCTGATATTAACAGCATAACTAATTGGGGAACCACCAACAGTGTGGAATTTAATGCTTCCAAAACACATTACTGTCTGCTGACGTTAAAGCAAAATTTAATCACCCAGCCCCTGTCCATGAATGGCACTTGCATCATTGAAGCCGAAAAACTTACCATTCTCGGTATGTGTGTCAATGACAACTAACCTTTGAATGATCATATATTCGATGTCGTCAAAAATTCAGCGAAATGTCTAGGTTGGTAGGTACACGAAATCCAAATCCGCTTAGAAATCCCCTGGAAAGGACAGAATCATACTAACCATGGTTTGAAAAACAAAGCAGGCTGTAATACGTTCCTTAAAAAAACTATTCAGCAGTAACATCAGATATGGATTTGTGCGAAAATTCGAAGAAAATTAAAGTAGTATTCACTCCCAAGGCAGGTAAGTCCATCCATACCTATCCAAAAGATTTCAGGCCAATAAGCATAGCATCATACATTTCAAAAACTTTAGAAAAACTGCCTGATATTCATATTCGAAGTAATCTGTACCATATTGCTTGCCCTGTGTAGAAACATTTTAAGCATATAATAAATAACCTCTTGAGAGCGCTCTAATTATAAAAAAAAAAAAACAAAAAAAGATTCAGCCTTGAATCAACATGCCTATACAAAAGGAAATGGCTCTACATGAGCACGATTGAAAAATGTCTTTAAGAAAAAGAAAAACACATCAAAGAAGCCTTCAACAATGCCTGATAACCTGATAATCTGTTAGCTCCGCAACAAGAACATCAATGCAACAATTCCGGGTCACTCCTTCTCCTCAAGAGGAGTTATATCACCTCTTCTGTTGTTAATGAAATACTCCTGAATCTAAAAAGATAAGGAATAAGAGCTGAAGATGTGGTTCTTATGGCTACCGGTAACTTACTCCCCACGACCAGTGAAATTCTAAACTATGCCCTTATAATCCTTGGGGGCTGGGCCAAGGTCTGACTAGGTTTCAATTCGCAAACAAAATAGCTTGTTTTATTCGTACATAAAAGGATAACGCCACAATTTTAACTTCTTTCAATAAATCTGACAATCCTCCGACTATAGAACAGTGCTAGATACCTAAATACCTGTTTGCGTATAGTAAACGGAGTTGGAAGTTCAACATTTAAGATCGTGTAAAAAGTTAATGAACGCCTTTTACGTTGCAGACGTATATTTGGGAGAAAATAGGGACCTAACCCAAGACTACCCTATTATTATACCTTGCTATCAATAGACAAATCTTAGCCTACGGTAGTTTGTATGATGGTAATCCACAAATAAAACTAGAAACCTTAAGTTAATGACAAAAGTAGAGATGACTAAATGTATTGGGACGACATATGCCATGAGAAATACGCTGAATATTGGCTGTAGCAACAGCAGTCAAACTTGTTGCAGATCAAAGTATCAAATCTCCGCTCTGCACTCTGAGAGAGAGTGGAGCGAACGATGCAAATAAAAAGTAATGAAAACTTCCAACCTGCAAAACCTCAAAACAATTGTGGCCGGAACTCAGCAAATCCAGAACAAGTGGGATTCTCTTGAAAAGCAGACCTAAACTATCTACTCGTACGTTTGATGGATTGCCCACAGATCATAATTTTCTGGGGGCGCAAGCAATAAGGCTGCGCCTTGGCGACGATGACCTCTACAGTGATGACGGAAAGCGGAAACCGCAATCAAATACCCATCCGCTTCCAATTCTCCCAGCCGAGCACCACAATAAGTCTAACGCAGACCTAAATGTGTTGAGGTTTCGAATGGACTCGGCTCCAGAAACCTCACCAATCCGAAAACCTAACCTAACCCAGCCTCTCTCATTCCTTAAAAAATTCTTTAGTATGCTAAGTTTTGCATCTTTTCCCATCTGTCTGGTAGGTTATTATTTACAGTTCGGTATAATCGTATATGCAGCTTGTTGTAGATGCCCTTTTTGCTAGTTTATCAGCTGATTTTTCACCTTCATCTAGTCTGCACCAGAACGCAATCTTGTTACGATTTGCCTTATTATGTGATGCACGGGCATTAAAGCAGTCTGTTACGGTTTCAGAATTGAAATAACCATATATGAAACCATAATTTCAAGTGCTGATTAACTATAATAGGATGGCAACTATTTGACGGTGATGTTGGCGTAAATTTTCCATATATGAATAATAACTGCTCCGAAGGACATAACTTGAATTTGAACTTAATATACGAGTCCAACATCGGACTCAACTTACGACGTTTAGCCTATCACATCAGACTTTTGGCGTTCAACTGTTCAACTAAGCTGTTTGTTAATAGATGGCTCCAGCAGTCGATTTTGACATATCCAAAACGTCATGAACCAGGCCTAGACATATGGCAAACAAACCGTTTTGGTACATTAGTGATTTTGTTTTGGAGTCATATTATTTTGGTTGTGTGGTTAATTAAGAACTGTTGAAACCCAACGAACCCAATGAGGAATCGACTTGAATTGATGCGACTGAGCCGAGCACTGCGCGAAAAATGGCCACAATACGAAAAGAGGTACGAAAAAGTGATTCTACAACACGACAACTCTCGGGATCACGTTATCAAACCCGTTAAAACCTTCCTCGAAACGCTCAAATGGAAAGTCCTACACCACCCGCCGTATTTTCCAGCTATTGCGCCGTTCGATTATTACTTGTTCTGTTCGATGGCACATCGAACATCCATGATGGCTGAGCATGGAGCAGCATTTCCGCTCATATGAAAACATCATAAAATGGCTTGATTCGTGGATAGCCTCAAAATTTAAACACTTTTATCGGAGCGGTATTCGAGCTCTGCTAGAAAGAAGGGAAAAAGTTGTAGCTAGCGATGGTCAATACATTGAATGATTCATTTGTAACAATTTTTCCACAATAAAGTTGCATTTTCTTAAAAAAATAACAGTGATGACTTAGTTGCGCACCAAATACCTTTTTTTATTTGTTCAAAAATATGCAGCGGAGTTAATGTGATTAAAGCTTCTATACCTGCCGTATTGTAATTCCAACAAGAGGATGTCAACTTTTGAAGGCATTGCATTGCACTATAATTCATACATAGAATTACTCGTACAGTTGATGATAGGTTTAATAATGATACGAGTATGATATTCGGCTGCAAATTCTAAATTTTACCGTCCATGAGATGACATATCCAAAAGGTATTAGTTGTTTACCTTATTTCATTATTGATTCGAGAGTTCTATCATTGTTTAGCTTTTTTATTAAAATAACTTTCTAGATCTTTACTTCCATCTAAAAACCTTAAGTTTAAGACATATACTATACCCATAAGATTTTAACATGCGACTATACGACAGTTAACGCCAATATGGTTATAAGACCACTGATCTTTGATAATTGCAACTTGACCCGATGTTTGTGTTAAATAATGCTTTACAATCGGGTTCATTTTCTAATAACGTACTTCATAAAAAATTTGGAAAGATCCGGAGATATGTTTCACTATATGAGTGGCGTTTACGAAGAGGGTATATGATTTTAACAAAATGGTTCAATATACCATATTGCGATCGAGAAGAGCATCTCTTGAAAAATGTGACCAACAATTGGACGTCAAAAATGCCTTCATTAAGAAGAGCTTCAGCAATGTTATCACCATATTTTCAAGTGTTAATTCCAACGAGTAACATTTTAAATAAAACAATATTGCTTTTCTGTGACGAAGGAAAATTAAATCGATTCTAGGCAGTCCCTGAGGTAATATGACGCCTTGGAGTATTCTCTCCCCAAGATAGTACTAGGTCATATGTGACAAGGCAGACAATTCCAAAATCCAATGCATTGATAGTTAAATGATGTATTAACTTAATTATTGTCGCATCTTATTTATCACTTTTCCTGGAGGTTGCATAACAAACTAGGAATATCTGTCAATCCTATGTAGTTAACGTAAAAAATATTTTAATTACTAAAAGTGCCCCGATTTTTTCTCAGTACCAAACATAGAAATTCGCAATACATATAAAGAAAGCTGATATACTGGGCATATACAAATTCAACTCATAAATAACCATTTGAAGAAGGAAAAAACATCGCAACCATGTCTACGTTCAAGAGCTGCGGTCTCCTTTTGTTATCATAGTTTGTTCCGACAACCGGCAATTCGACCTAATTTTCAAATTAAACAAGTTCTGAGAGCCTATTTTTAAGCACTATGACGGCTCGATATAAAGTTTCTTGAAGTTCTAATTCTACTCTAGCAGTATTTCCAATGACTACCTTTTCCACCCAAGCACAAAATCTCGCTGGAGCTGTAAAAAATATAATTAGACTTGACAATATCGAAGGACGAATCTCAATGTCATATGAATATACCCTGTGTTCAAGTCAGCTGTAAATAGGAATATGTAGGTACATATCAGTTCATAGAAACCGATAGTCAAATGAAAATTTCTATTGTTCTCAATTAGCTTGGCCAACAAATATATTCATGTATGTATGTACATAATATGCGTTAAACATCCTAATAAAAAAAAAAAAACAAGTTACACATCATGGAAAGCTAAAAATAATGATTTAGAAAAAAAAAAAAATAATAATAATAAAAAATCAATACATACTTAAAACATCAATAGGAATACCACAAACATAATTGCTGAAGACATTAAGTTATTTTCGAACATCTTACCCCTTCTACGTGTTTAAGTTGTCGAATTTTTTTTAAATAACTGAACTAAAATTCCTATTTTGACAGTCGCGTTACCACATATAAAAAAACAAATCGGACTCTGGAGATGAGGTAGGTATTCCTTTTTTTTTCTTCCTGGCAGTGAGGAGCTGTACAGAGGTCGGTTTTATTTTTTTTCCGGTTTGTTTTTTTTTTCTATTTTAATTCTATAAACTGATTTTTGGTTTCCAGATCCGATTGGGCTTTGTGGAAAATAAATTTTGATTGAAATTATTTGAATAGGTTAAGCGTTTGTTTCTGAACAACTGAATATTGATTAATATAGGTATTCGTATATGTACACTACCGAAGTTGACGCAATTTTCTTTTATACTTTTTTCTTTTGCAATTTCACCTTCTCTTTCAAAGAAGAAAAACCGATTTTTTTTTTTGTGTAAAGATTATACCATATATTTAATTGGATAACACTTTATCTGGTTAATTAGATTGGCAAACTACACTATTTTTTAGATGTTACGCCATCGTAGACACGGATTAATCAGAAGAAAGAACATTTCATTATTTCTCCTATTTAATGAATAAACAAACAAGAATATACAAATTTTCACAATCGTATGGTGTTATAATTTAATTTTTTGGAAGCATCACAATATGCGAACAATTTGCTAAATTTGCAGAGGAAAAAGGAGGAAAAAAATTTTACTATTCACTTTCCGACAACTTAATGCACTTCCGAACAGGCCGAAGGGAAACAGAGTTCTGAGAGAAATTGGCAGTTTTGTGAGGAAATGTGTGTTTAACTTAGCACTGGGTCTTATACAGAACATTGTGGATACAATCTCTTATACGAAAAAATGTACATTTTGCTCATTTTTACGGATAACAATAAATAGATACGGGTATTTGTATGCGCCGACTCAAGAATAGAAATAAACAGGTAATTTATTTGGAGAAGCTCCTGCTGTTCTGTCAATGTTTGCCAGTGATTTAGTTGAAACGAAACTGCTTGTAGTCAGGAATTGATAACGAAACCATTGATTTGGCTATAAAATTAGGTGATGGGATTTTAATTAATCAAACTGATGTATCGTTTGTATAATTGTATAATACTATTGTACTTTCTATGCTATCACCGAAATTAGTTTAAACTATGTAATTTTAATGCTACTGACTTTTTTAAAATACGAGTATGTCTCAATTCTAGAGGACTTAAATACATCGTTTTGTTTTATTCATTTTCTTTTTACTTTGGAAATTATGGATTGCACTAAATATGGGGCGCTAGGTACACAAGAATATAAAAAGATACTGACAATAAAAAATAGGGAAAATAAGAAGACAAATTCAAATAAATTTTTATAATATATTATTATATTACTCTACCTGTGGCCAAGAGGAACAGTTTAAGGTTTGTGCAGCAGTTAATATGTTGCGTTTGCTCTGCTCAGTTCTAGATCGTCGTAGGGGTGGGATTTTGGTGCTACTCCTTCTTTACTACAAATAAATCATGCCAAAAATGAATTAAAAGAAAGGTCGATACGAAGGAGACTAAAGGGTGTTACGAAAAAATGAAAACAAGGCCGTACGTGTCTTAAATTGATGTTGTGGGTGGTTGCAACATCTGAGAAATCCCTCCCCTTGCTGTCATATTTGGGAATAGACATTATTTAAGATGCCAACACTGCCGTAAACAAACATCTCACCAATTCTCATCGCTTCTAACTAGCACATGGTAAACCGAGTATAACCGAATATTAACTTCAATTGATCGTAATTCATCTTGATGGACAATGTTAGTTTTTATTGATTTGTATTTTGGCGCTCATTCACAACTATTCAATTACACAGGTACAAAGTAAAAGCAACGTATAAAAAAAAAATTAATATGAAATTTCAGCTTTTAGATACGTTTAATAGTTGGGCCAATCGAATTAAGTATTTAATTCACAAATTGGGTGTTTTATTTTAAAATAAATGGAAAATTAGAACTTGAACGTATACTCTGACTGACTCGAACTGCAGCTTTTTAAAATGCTATAATTTTTTTATTTTTTGATAAACTTTATTGTGCCAAGGTAAAAAATGTTGGAAAATACATCAATTTTCAAATTGTATCAGTAGTTTTCAATATGTCCACCTTTGGGGCGAATAATGGTCTTGAGACGGCCGAAGTAAGCATCGCACGCTGCACGCAATTGGCTCTGCAGTATTTTGGCCCATTCCCGGCGAAGTTGATCCAAACATTGATATCGAAGAAATGAAATGTCGAACATTGTTTTTTTAACCAAATCTTGGTTGACGCGCGCTTTGTGAGACGGTGACGAGTCTTGTTGAAATGTCCATGGTCTCCGACCGAAATGATTGTTTGCCCAAGGCTTCAATATTGCCTCTAAGACAGTTTCACGGTATACAATTGCATTCATTTTGACGCCAAGGTCCAAAAATACGAGCGGAGAGCGACCATCGGTCATTATGGCGGCCCAAACCATTACCATCGGTGCTGCCTGCCTTCTGGTGGCCATCCGAAGGTGTAAATTTTCGAAGGACCTCTCTGGCAAGTAAACTCGGTCATTTTGTTTGTTGACATATTGCTCGATAACAAATGGCGACTCATCGGAAAAAACCAAATTCGGCAACTCACCACTTTCGTGCAAGCATAGCAAATCCTTCGCTCTTTCGACTCTAACTTTTTTCTGTTGTGGTGCAAGATCGTGTGCGTTTTTGAAACTACAGTTGCTTGAGCCCAAGCTCATTTTTCAGTATGTGTTGCATCCGTTCCAACGATATGTTGAGCTTACGAGCCATTTTTCTTCCATTTCGA
Source organism: Volucella inanis (assembly GCA_907269105.1). Taxonomy (NCBI): domain Eukaryota; kingdom Metazoa; phylum Arthropoda; class Insecta; order Diptera; family Syrphidae; genus Volucella; species Volucella inanis. The sequence goes on from OU026157.1 coordinate 79,510,992, forward strand.
CGCGGATTTCGCTCAATTCGAGCTTTCACTTTCCGAACCATTTCTGCTGATGTTGCTGTTTTTTTATGACCATGTTTTGCAACGCTGCCAGTATCACGGTAACGAGCTATGGTTCGAGACACAAATGATTTATTCACGTTGAGGTACTGGAGGGCTCTAACAATAGCTACTTGTAGTTTTCCAGCCAAATATAAAGCAATCACACTATCATGTTTGAATTCCATTTTTTCAACACAACTAAAACGCAAATCGTTTAAAAGGTTTGTAGATAGTTAGGAAATTATAGCAGTCTGAAGTTGGTTGCAGTTCAAGTCAGTCAGGGTGTATAATTGAATCAGTGGAACTTTAACGACTTCACTACTTGTCTTTTCAACTAGTTATGACTTATGGAACTAAAGTTTAACATAAGAATTTATGAAAACGGTAGACATTTAAGTATATACCACCTTGATCAAAAAGTTCCCGGTGGCGTCATTGTGTGGTGCTCCCATTGTTTCCATTTGAGTTCTGTTTTTTTTTTTTTTTTTAGTTGGTACATCTGTTGTAGACATTCCCTTTAAATCTTAGCGTCATAGCTTGACATTTGCAAAAGTTACGTAGCAAAGAGTACATCTATCTATGTGTGTGTTGGCGATTTTTTACAATTTTAAAAATGGATTTAAATTTGCAATAAAGAACTTTATTAAATTTTGCGTAAAAAATGGATTTAACGGTGCGCGAACTTTGGAAATGTTGGAAAAGTGTTTCGGCAACGATTCTCCAACGAAAACGGTCGCTTACCAGTGGCACGAGCGGTTCAAAAGTAGTCCTGAGTCAATCGAAGATGATGAACGCAGTGGCAGACCATCGACATCGAAAACCGATGAAAGCATTGATGAAGTAAAAGAAATGTTGGTCAATAACCGCAAATTAACCATCAAAGAGATAACGAAGGACTTGAACATTGCCTATGGATCCGTTCAAGACCTTTTGGTTAAAGATTTGGGTTTCCGTCATGTAGCAGCAAAGATGGTGCCAAAAGACCTTAATTTCATGCAAAAAAGAGACCGTGTTGACGTCGCAAAAGAGATGATTTGCGAGGCTGAATCCGATCCCACATTCATCAACAAAATCATTACTGGAAACAAGACATGGGTTTATGAGTACGACAAGTAATCCAGACATCATTCAAGTGAATGGCGTTCACCAAATGAGCTGAGACCAAAAAAAGCAATAAAACAATAAAAAAAAGAAGGCAATGCTCATGGTTTTTATGGATTACAACGGTGTAGTGCATCATAATGTTTGCGTGCAGCAATTCGCAGAAGAGACCAGAATTGTGGGCAGAAAACTCGTGGATTTTGCACCATGATAACGCACAGTCGCACAGTGCCATCATAATTCGTAATTTTTTGACGAAAAATACAACAAATACCATCCAAAAGCCACCGAATCCCCGTGACTTCTTTCTGTTCAATCAAATTGAAAAACGCCTACGGGAAATGCGTTTCAGCAGCCGAGAGGAAGTAATGGAAAAATCGCAGGAAGCACTGATGGACATAACGAACACCGAATATAAAAAATGTTTCGAGGATTGGATCAAGCGCTGGTATAAGTGTGTTGCAGTTGATGGGTATTACTTTTGAAGGAACAATATAGATTTAGATGAATAAACTTGTATTTTTAATTTTCTAAATTTTTTGATGAAGGTGGTATGTAGTGTATGTAATGAATACATAAACGCAATGATTTTTATTTTTTTTTTTTTTTTTTTAAATAATCGCATACATAATTTTTCATACATTCGCAACTGCTTGTTGTTTGACAGAGTCCCTCAGATCTGCTCATCGGAACGATCTCCTATGGACCTATAATGTCAGAAAAAAAGTTTATTACCTGCTGCAAATTGGGTTCCTTTAATGGATCAGGTCACCGATCTTCTTATCTGTAGGAGTTTTTCGTTTCTCATTAAATGGTTTTTGATTCTCCGACTGTAGTTTTTGAATCTGCTAATGGGTATCATTCGTGTTGTTTCAACAGCTCCTGCTTAACCAGGTCGATTATTTCAAAGTCCTCCTTCTTTCACATCGGGATGCCAAATAGCACTTCAAATAGTTTGCGGTTAATTGATATCTTGAATGTTTTATTGATGACGAATTGTACCCTTGGGATGAATTTGTACCATTTTTTAGGTGACCGTTGTGACAATCTTTTAAGAATATCGACTGTGATCCTTGTGGTAACTCATTAACTCACTCATGATTAACTAATGTTCAATGTTCTCCTCTGATCAACAATCATTAAACACATTTGGTACAAAGAGACTTACTCTGTGCTTTATCATCATTGCTGTTGTTCTTGCACTATGATTTAAGTCAAAAGGCTTCTCTCCCTTTTCTAATTGTTGGATAAAAGCGCTCTTGCTTGCCAGCAATTTATTTGCATGAATTCTTTTTCGTCATTGGAGATTCTTCTCCTGGCCTTTTCTTTTACTTTTCTTTATAATCTCTGACTCCATACTACGCGCTACAAATAAAAGCATATAACCATTAACAACCTTAAATGAGAACTCACATTGAAGTTATCTTAAGTTTTTTTTCCAGTATTTCTTTAATGTATAAAGTGAGTTCATCGGCGAGTTGAGCATTTTTGATTCTTGCTCATATATTCTGTGGAAAAAAAACATAATTGGAGAGCGGCTTAAGCATCGACGTGAGCCATCTTGGCTGTGTTCGACATCGTATTCAAAATCCTGCATAAACAAAATCAATCTTTATATTGGGTTCGGTAATTCCTGCTTGTTGATGGTTTGACGAAAAGCTACACAATCTGTGACTACCCTAAATGTGATGTTCGTTAGCCGTGAAAGTGTACTCTCTCATGATACATACCATATAATTGTGGTAGTAAGCCCCGGAGATCAGGCTGTTCGGAGAGGTCATTGGTATTATAATATGCCTTCAAGTCAACTTAATGACGAAATTGTCCATTAGATTGGCCCTATTGTTCAAAACGTCATTAGGATAGAATTTTATGTACTCAGACTCTGATGTTTTGTATAAGCGAAGAAAAGCCCTAAGGCAAGCTCTCTTAAACACCCGAATTTTTTTCAAAAAACTTGCTTTCACGTTGAACCACACGGGATATCCAAATACAAGCATGAGAGTGACGAATCGATTCGTCGTCGTTCTTAGCAGTTTGGCTTGACGTATTTTACGTGAGGATCTCGGACTTAAAGCGTACAAAATTCAACTTGTACAAAAATTGAACCCAGGAGACTTGAATTTGCGTCATATTTTCTGTGAATGGGCTCTGGAAAAACTCTATGAAAATCCGATGTTTTATCGTGAAATTTTGTTCAGTGATGAAGCCCATTGCTGGCTCAATGGATACGTTAATACACAAAATTGCCGTATTTGGGCTGATGAGCAACCGGCAGAGTACCAAGAGCTACCATTACATCTATTAAAAAAAACGCTATGCTGTGGTTTATAGGTTGGTGGAATTATTGGTGAAAATGAGACAAATCAGAATGTTACCGTCAATGGTAACGGTTATCGCGTCATGTTAACGGACTATGTGCTTCCAGAAATTCAAGCATATGGTCTCAGTGAGCTCTGATTTCAACGAGATGGCGCTACGTGCCATACAGTGCGTGAAACAATGGACTTGTTGAGAAACCATTTTGGTGAGCACTTAACATAATTTCACGTTTTTAACGATAAATTGGCCGTCTAGATCATGCGATTTCACACCTTTGGACTATTTTCTCTAGGGATATGTAAAGTCTCAGGTCTTCAGGAATAAGCCAGCTACGATTGATGCTTTGAAAGCCAACATTACTCGTGTTATCCGCGAGATACCAGTCGCTATGCCCAAACGACTCGCCCAATATTGGATCATCGGAATGAACAACCTCAGACGTCATCGTGGCCAAAATTTACATGATATCATTTTCAAAAAGTAATTGCCATAAATTTTTAACCGATGAATCACCCTTTATTTGACTCCATTTTAACAAGCAGGCTGTCCGTGTTGTCCGACGATAGAAAACTTTCACCAATTTCCGCCGCTCCAGACAAAAGTTCCTAAACAGAATAGTTTCCGATTTCTAAAAGCTGATTTTTAACTTCCAATCATCGCAATGTTGTTTAGTTTTACCGAAGTCACAGTTGCAAAAGCATATTAATGACCTTCATCCTAGGACCTGCTGTGTACGCAATTAAATCGTCTGCGTACGCATAGCATGGTGAAGTGAACCGGGTCACTTATGTAAATGTTGAAAAGAATCGGCAAATTTACCGCAACTTGTTGCAGACTGTTTTTAATTATTTCTACTGTAGCAATTATGCCCTGCTGACTCGGGTCTGTGTATAATTCTGTTTCGGCACCTTGGAAGTAAATGTTAATCACTGAGTTGGTTGTGAGTGATTGCTTCTTTTCTCGTTTGGTCTGTTAAACGCTATATACTTGCGGCTAGTTTCTTCAATTGGAACGTGAAAATATGCATTTTTTAGGGTCCAGAATGGTAAATATTCTTCCATCTTATAGGTTGTCGAGAACGCTTTCGATAGTTGGCATATGAAATCCGTCTTTTAGCGTATTTGGATTTAAACGTCTGTAATCTATACAGATTCTCGCTGAACCATCATTCTTTTTGACGACAACTATTGTACATGACTTGCGAATGGAGAACACGACGAGCATATAATATATATCAATATACGAGTATATATCAATATATCATTTTGCTGTTTAACGACCCCTTTCTCGTGAATGAAAGAATGGAAAGGTTTTTCGTTAGTCAATGCCAGTGATATACTTATAGGAGAGCTACTTGCATTACTTGGCCTTATAATATGGAATGAAGTTTTCAACCACTGGTACTAGTTTAAACGGATTCTACTTCTGTGACGTCTTCAAACCGAATGCTCATTATGTAAATAGTTTTCTTCCTTCTCCATTATTAAGTATTACCTTTGCTTTTGCTAAAATGTCATTTCCTACAATCGTGTCGACTTGAATCATATTACTTAGGACAACGCTAATGAGTGTTTTTATTTCAAAATTGTCGATTTTCACAAAATCCCAAAGTACTACATGCAACTGAGAAAGACATGCCAATCGAGTGTTTTGTTCTCGCATTTGAGTAGAATTTTTTGTTAAAGTATTTCTCATGGGTAATGAAATCTGTGCACCCGTATCTATTAATGGGTGCATAGCAATGTTATTTATGAAAATTTGCTTAGAATTTAGCACGGAAAAAGTATTTGTCTTTAGCGCAAAGTATAGTAGTACAGTTTTTTGATTTATACCCCAATTATCAGACTTTTAACATTTAGTATCCGATTTACAATTCCGGCGTTGATGTTCAGAAGGACCGTAATTAAAACAGTATCGATATCGATATCGATATCTTTTATAATTAGCGCTTTGCTGGCTGCTGAGCCAGCATACTGTATCTGTATACTGCCCCTACAACTATCACCATGCCTATAGCTACTATACCACTATACAAATTTAATCTTTTTTTTTAACAAAATATAGTATTTTTCAATCAATTCCGATAAAGTTTTAGCTCCGTACAAAATCAAATTGTTTTCTTCTTTTCCAGCGATACCATTTATAATATAATGAATCAAACAATTATTGCAAGTTGAGAAATTTCCTTCATCAAATATTTAAACATGCTTCTTCCCAGTTCATTCCACGTACGTACGATACGAGCATGTTTTTATGACTCACTTTGCTGACCTAACCAATTGCTTTCGCGCGAATAACAATTTTTTTTAAGTAATGATGAAAGAAGTTCCTCGCCACTGAATTTAGAGACCAAATTCTCCATATATTTAGGATTGAAAGTTTTTCATGTGCTTTAATTTCTGCCATTTTGTTCTCGTTTCGCATCCTGGTTCTGCTGTACCCATTGTGAGAAAGCATTTCACCATTATCATTATCATCTAGTCCCTCCTGCTTTACGCCTCTGTCAATCCAGCCACCAGAATTTCACAACATTGGTATCTATGTAGATTTAATTTCGCTAAGTCTAACTTAAATTGTCCCAAGTTGAGCTGATCTGTTGTCTTTTCTTGGCGTTTGTTTGTTGAGCTCCGAAAAATGTAATAGTAAGGCCAATAGAATATAACTAGATGCCTAATTTAATTCACAAATTGGATGTTTTATTTTGAGATAAACAAAAAATTATAACTTGAAACTACAATTGAGTCAGTGCAACTTTAACGACTTCACTACTTGAATACTCAACTGGTAATAACTTATGGAGCAAAAGTTTACTATAATAAGAGAACTGATGACACGTTTAATAATAAAGTGTAGGTAGTAAATACATAAATACGATGCTTAAAACTGTGGCATATATATACATTAGTACTTGCTTACTTAGGGTGGTACTACAGCCCGGGATGAACTTTGATCTCAACCAAAAAATGACTTCAACCAACAATCCCCCGCTAATCGGTGGTGAACCCGAGCATTGATATCCATTCGCTCTACATGAATTAGCCATCTCAGTCATTAGACCTACACTGGTCTAATTTCTTCACATCTATCTAAGTCGATGTCGGTGTACATCCCATACAGTTCGTCATTTTATCTCCTTTACTCACCATCTATGCAGACGTGACCCAAAATCACCCGAAGAATTTTGCGCTGCGCTATAGAGCAGGACTCGAATTATTATGTAGGGTCACTTCTGTTGTTCCAGTGGGTGCTTTGCTAATCAATTGCCTTCTTAGCACAAAGAAGCAGCGATTGGCAAGAGTTATTCATCTTCCGATCTCTGCGCTGCTGTCTTTATCTGAATTGACAGCGGAACCTAGGTAGACAAAGCCCTTTATTATTTCAAAGTTATATCTGTCGAGGATGAAGCTCTGTCCAAAACGTCCGTGCTCTTTTCTGGTTGACAGCATGTATCGTATTTGATCTTGCTCTCATCGGCCTCATCCTCATCCTCGGTGTATGCGAGTAATTGGACGGAATTTTGAAAGATTGTGTCTGTTGTGTTGTCGCGTGACTTTTGCATTATTTAAGAATGGTGTTAAGGAGATTGCATGACAGCGCCTTGCCTTGCCTAGATCATTTTTTGACATCAAAATTCTCGGTGAGTTCTTTACCTGCTCTTAGAGGAGCAGCATAAGCGGAAGCGTTTGGCAAGGATGCCGAAACTGAGCATTGCTCTTTAAAGCACATATCTATAAATGCAATGTATCGATTTCATGGGATTTTTCCCAAATCTGCCGTAGTGTAAATATTTGGTCGATGGTGGACTCTTTTGTCCTAAAGCAAAACTTAAGCCTCTGTAGTTAGCGCAGTTCAAAGGGTTACCTTTTTTGAGGATCGGACAAACAGTGCTGAGGTTCTATTTACTGGGCATAACTTTCTCCGACCATATTTTACAGATGAGTTAGTGTATTCCTTATCGTATCGCCTGCTGCCTTCAAGAGGTCGGCAATCAGACCAACCGCTTTGTTGGACTTAAGCGCAGGGCGGAACTGTTGTTCGACATCGTCCAGTTTCAAAAATTCATTCTGCCTATCAAAGGTATTTGATCCGTCATCGCCGTTATATACCTTCGTTTTCTTTCTGAGAAGTTGGTGTTTGTCTCTCTTCTTCTGCACGTGGATCCCGTTCCAGCGTCCTTCTGCGCAGCACCGCTTTGTATGCATTTTGCTTAGCTGAAAGTGCTTGCCGGCACTCATTATCAAACCAGGGGTTTCACAATGGTGCCCGAGTGAAACCCAGCATCATCAAATGGCATCTCTCATGGCTTTCTGGCAATGTTGCACTGGTCTTCAATAGCTGGCGGCATAAGAGCTCTTAAGTATTTAAGGGAAACTTGATCGAAAAAGGATTTGGCGATCTCTTACGATTGTAGCCATCCGACGTTAAAACCTCTTCACAGTACTAGCTTGTCTTTGTGATGTTCGTGATATCCGGAAGCTTATCTAGGCTATAACAAGGTAATGGTCTGAGTTGATGTTGACCCCCCGAAAAGTTCAGACATCCATACTATAGGAGGAGTTTTGTGTCGATCGCAAAGTGGTCAATCTGGCTGACGATCGATTGATCAGGACGATTAGCCTGAATCTGGTATCGGAGGTGGTGCAGCTCGTTGGAGCTAGGTATCTTTGGTACCGTCATCTTTCTCCTTTTTGGGCGTGTTCACGCATATAAGGCTAATGCTCACAAATTCAGGCTTAATACGGATTGTTACGAGGCGTCCGTGAGCAGGCTGGAAACTCAAGAATTCGTGACGACTGCCTCTAGCAACAAGTCCGCATCCAAATAGGCGCTGCTTTTGCCCTTGATAATAATCGCTGCACTAAATGAACAGTTTTTCATCCTTTTTTGTCCAGTCTATCCCATCACATTTCTTGGATGGCGATAACATCTGTTTTGTAGCTGTTTTACTAGTTGTTGGGGTGCAAGTAGCCTATTAAGGGAAGCAACATTCCACGTGAAGATCCGAACTTCGTTGTCTTTGTTTCGCTTGCAGCGGTTGTCAACAGTAGATCTGTCCGTTTGCGAGGCTTATTATTGCTTCGTAACTTAGTCTATTTTTTACATTGACGGGCAGTTACCCCGGGGATGTTTTAAGTTAGATTTATAAATCAAAATCGTAAACCGAAGAAACTTAAAAAAAACTGAATAAGCACTCACGTTAATGTTATATGTATGTCTGCTGGTTGTAGCTGTGGTTGCAGGTTCGTAAATAGTTTGCAAAAATGTTTTTCAGTTTTTTTCTCATTTGTGTATGTAGGATTGAGGTTTTAAATTTTATCAGCACTTGATTGGATTGGATGTAACATACGTATATGCCAAATATTTATAAAAGGTCTTTCAAAAGTCGCTCCTAGCTGTTTTTTTTTTTTTTTTTTTAGTAAAACATGTAATTGCTTAGATTTTTTTATTTTTTATTTTTATAAAAATATTGATTTTAACCATTATGTGTAAAATATAACATCGTTTAAATATCCTTTGCTCAACAATTTTCTGATCGGTCCCGGATTTCAACAGATAATCTTGGAATTCTCATGGGCCTTAAGAGTGAGACAAATAAATGCCCTTCGCTGGAGATAATTCGAAGTTGCTTGTACACAAAAAGAAAACATCACGCTAGCATGGATACCTGGACACTGCGGGATCAAAGGAAATGATGCTGCAGACTTAGCTGCAAGAACTCATAGAAACCTGGAAGAACTCTAAGATATTTCTACGAAGACATCAATCTTCTTACATTGACCGTGTCCCGTGCAATCAATCTCTTAGCAGAGAACACAGCATAAAAATATTGCGAATCAGAGTGGGAAAAGCTCTTTTCAACACCAAACATTTCTACAATCGTGGACTGCCGGAGGAGTGCGCAAATTGCCGAACGGTTCTCTCTATTTGGCATATTTTTGTTGAATGCCCCATATCTCGCCAAACTAATGAATCATCAGAAAACATTCACCAAGAACTAGCCGAAATCCTAAATCCATCAGATGTAAGGACCATACAACGAATAAGAATGGCCACATTCGCTCATCAGAAATTAAATAAAATATGATTTTGCCCTAATTTTAATTATTAATATTTATTTTCTTTAAATATTTAGCATGTGTCATAAACAAATAACTGTTTTCTTTTTTTTTTAGTATGTAAAACTTTAAATATTAGACGGCATCATATGGCCTGGCTGCCCTGATGCCTTAAAAAAAAATTAATTTATTTAAATAAATAAATAAATATCCACAACGAGCAAATCTACAGGCTCATACAAATCAAAAATCAAAATCATCAACATTTTCAAACCACGCTCACAAATTACCGCATATACTTCATCAATTTCGGTCCGATTGTTGTTTCTGAGCTGTGCAGTTGTTGCTTAGAAACTTATACCGCAATAGTTCAAGGTTTGCACGTGTTGTGTTAATCAAAGCTCCATCCTATTGAAAATAAATTTCGTCTGTGTTTATTCAATTTGAGGCCAATTATTTATACATAGCGTTCTTCATTCACAGTAATAGCTTTTTCATTTGCATCTTCGAAGAAAAATGGACCACCAGCCCAAAAACCGCACCTTCGAAGATTTTCTTTTCTCCAGATGCGACAATGTTGTTTGTTGACGAATCCATTCAATGTGAAATGAGCTTTATTTTTAAAGATGATTTTGCGTGAAAAACAAGCAACATGATGCTTGTCAACCAATTGATGAAAGTTCTTCGTTGATGATGATCTGTTTACTTCAATTCTTGTGTTGATTGTATTTTGTAATGATGCAAATGCAAATCTTTATTTAAAGTACGCCAAACAGTCGATGTTGTCTGAATGCCTTATGCTTGAGAGCGACATGATATTTTCGTAGTAAGGCGTCAAATTTTAGATATGCCAGTCCTTTTCTGATTCTCAACCAGTTTCTTAAGGGGTTATACGTAGTTAGAATTTTAAAAAAATCGATTTTTTTTTTTGTATTTCCGTAATGTTCATACATATATCTGACTATATTCTCTGAAAATCAAACCAAATCGTTCCGGTAAGTACTTTCGAGTAAGGACGTCTCGGACTATGTGTTAACTTCTTCCGAAACCTTAAACGCGTTTTTCTCAAAACTATATTTTCGAAGTCGGTGATCAAGATTTTTAAAAAACGGCTTAATCAATCGGTCTGAAATTTTAACAAAACCTTCTTAGGTATTGATCGAAGAAATTCAGAATTCAGTCAGGTCTCGTTTTAAAACCTATACCCAACGCACAACTTTTCTGCGAAAACTTTATAGGCGGTAACATTAAAACAAGTCACCATACTGTCATTAATTTGGTTCAAGAACATATTTATGAGAGGCTAACTCACCGTGAAAGATGAAATTCGTACGTCCTTGGAAGGACCACTATACTCAAAGCTTTATCTAGTATGTTTTTCTCAGTAATTGACCTTAAAGGCGGCTTTCATCAAATACCGCTGAAGGAGCTGGACATCGAAAAAACAGCTTTCTCAGTGAACAACAGCAAATACGAGTTCACACGACTGCACCGACCATCTTTCAAAGAGCACTAGACAATATTTTGCGAGAAGATATGGGCAAAATGTACTTCGTCTACTTATATTGATGACATTGTGATCATCGGCGAAGATGAAGCTACGCACTGCAAGATTTTAAGGAAGGCTTTCCATACAATGAAAATGTGAATTTAAATGTTCAGTTAGACAAATTTTTTTTTTTTAAAGAAGAAGTTAAATTCTTTGGATTCGTGGAATCAAAACGAACCCAGAAAAAGTAAAATAATAATGAAATTGCCCGAAAACATTGAAAGATCTTCGCTCTTTTCTCTGTCTTTCAGGGTATTATCGCCGTTTCATTAAGGGATATGCCAATTTTGCAAAACCCTTTACAGCCCCCTTGAGAGGGGAAGCACGTTGAATTTCTAAGAATACTTCGAGTTAAACTCCTGTTTGTCTGAATGATGAAGCAATCAAATAGGAAAGAGAATAAAGAAAAAAACGATTTGTTTCTCATTTTCTCATTTCTCCTTGACTTTAGCAAAGAATCTCAACTAACGACTGATGTCTCAAATTCCGCGATTAGAGTAGTGTTGGCACAGAACGACAGACTCATTATTTTTACCTCCCAAAATTTAGATAAAACAGAAAAAAATTATGCTAGCAATTAACGAGAAATGCTTGCCATTATCTGGGTCTTAAATTCATTAAGGAATCATATGTACGGTACAGCAAAAGTTCAAATATTCACAAACCACTAAACACTTGACCTATGCTTTGAGTAGTAAAAATAATAACAACAAGCTAACAAGATGGAAGGTGATACTGAAGGAGTAAACTTATGAACTGATGTACAAACTGGGCAAGATGAATACAATAGCAGATAGCCGTTTCCAGGCCACCAAAAACCGCAGTAAATTCACTAACCGTTATCCAACATAGTGTCGAAAGTTGAGTCTACGATCTGATCCCAACCACTGAAACACCCATAAATGTCTTTAAACATTAGCATTCCTTTTCCCACTTATCACAGCCACACGTTTACAAAGCTAAAATGCACCCTATTCAAACCAAACGTAAATATTGAATTACATACAACAGAGATATAATGGGAAAAATTCAGCAATTATACCGTAAGCAATTTAAAAATTACAAAATCCGGTTTATGAAAATAAGCAAAATGAAGAAATTATAAAAGAACATAGAAGAGCTTTAGGCAAAACACGGGAAAAAAGAATTCAGAAAATGAATGCCAAAATAAATAATTTGGCTTAACAGTGTACCGAATTAAGGGTCTACAATCTCTCAATATGCCGCTGAGATTTCACATATAACACATGGGTTGAAAAGTCAGTGACGTTTTATAGTAAAACACAAAATTTTTGCAAAATTCAATTTTATTTATTAATACAGTTGCCTTCGAGGGCAATTTAAACTATTTTCCAATCTTTCGATAGGAGAATACGGTGGGTGGGGAAGCAATTCGTACCCGAATTCATTCAATTTTGCCATCGTTTTCATCGACTTGTGACACGGTGCATTGTCTTGATGAAACAGCACATTATTTTTCTTCAAATGCGGCTGTTTTCTGCGATTTCGTCCTTCAAACGCTCCAACAAAGCAATGTAATAGTCGCTGTTGATAGTATGCCCCTTTTGGAGATAGTCGATGAAAATTATTCCATGTGTATCCCAAAATACGGATGCCATAACCTTGCCAGCCGACTGTTGAGTTTTGGTCGTTTTGGACGAGGTTTGTCGCCTGCTCGGCTTTATTGCGGTTGAACCTCTTTAAACACTCCTCTGATTCATCAACACGTTGTTGATTTTGGTTGACTGTGAGCAAACGCGGCACCCACTTTGAACAGAGCTTTCGCATGTCCAAATTTTCGCGTATAATATATCCAACACGCTCTTTTGATATCTTCAGAGCCTCAGCTATCTCGATCAACTTCACTTTACGGTCATTCGTAATCATTCTGTGGACTTTTTTGATGTTTTCATCTGAAACAGCCTCTTTTGGACGTCCACTGCGTGCATCATCTTCGGTGCTTGTATGACCACTTTTAAATTTTTCAATCCACTTGCGAATGGTTCGTTCGTCTGGTCCAGAGTCCGGGTAACACTTATCAAGCACTTTCTTTGCATCGGCTGCATTTTTCTCATCAAAAAGCAATGATAAATCAACACAAGAAATTGCTTTGAATCCATTTTTTTCACAATAACAAAAGTTGCTTCACTCACAACGCTATATTTCGAGAACTTATCGTCCGACAGCTGTCAAATTTATACACGTATCTTTTGAGGGTTGGTACTAACTGGATTACATTCAAGTGGTCCCCTTGAATGAAAAAATATGCGCCAACAAAAATGCTAAATTTAAGGCGGTTGAGGATATTAAAGTACCTATGCTAGATACCACTAATTTGGTATCTCCAAAGTTATTGTGATTGATAACGAAAAATATCTTAATTCCTCCTCAATTAATTTTATGGTCAATATCCATCGGAACATCCAAATTGCCAAAACTTCGCGTTACTATAGTTCAAATAATGAGTAGGTAGGACGTTTTCATTTAACACTAACAGAAATAATATGCTGCTTTAAGGCAGATAGCATTTAAAGAACACTTTCCGAACTCCTAGGCAGAACAATCAAGTATACTTTGTCATTACATTCAACTACGAGTAAAAGTTCACTTGAGGTATAGTTACGTCTCAGTGATCACTATCTTTTAATCCCGTTAGTCTCCCTACCTTCTCTTGCCAATCTTACCAATGATAAAGGCATTTCCCTTTATTTCGCCATCTTCACAATCCTACCATGCAAATATGCGTTACCTGTCTGTTTACTCAGGTGAATGATCACGCATACCCCATATGCACACTTTGCACTCAATGGTGAACGATCAGTACATGCGCTTGGAATCAAGTGACAAGGCAACAGCAGACAAATTCTTTTCCCACAAAAACATCATTACGTTTGCAAAAGTGTTGCTATAAGAATTGTAACTTTGTAACTTTGCACAAATTTTGAACTACTCCAACACAAAGGTAGTAGCATTAACTACAGGAACATCTAAGCTGCAAATCGGAACTCTTGAACTATTGTATAGGGTGATTTATCGTGAGGTTTGATTTTCAATACGCTTTTTTTGACAGATCACCTGTGACTCCTATCAAACTGCTTTGTCATTTTTGTTTAGTATCGTTTGGAAAGTCATCATAAAAAGAATCACACTACAACAGAGACTCAAAACTATTCAAAATTGCTCAATGTTGTACTACGAAAATCAGCGTTCTGTGAGAAATGTTCTTCGTGCGATTCGAGGAACTTACGGTGCGCATAATCGACCTACTGATACCACAAAGTCTCAGTTTACATTAGTGGATGATACTCGACCGGTTAGACCACATCCAGCACGTAGTGAAGAGACTATAGCAGCTGTAGCTGAGAGTGTACGCTAAGACCGTGACGAATCAATTAGTCAATGTTCTCAGCAGCTTGGCTTGGAGTATTTTACTTGAGAATCTCAGCCTAAAAGCGTACAAAATTCAACTTGTGCAAGAATTGAAGCCAGGCGACTTGAATTTGCGTCATATTTTCGGTGAATGGGCTCTGGAAAAACTCTTTGAAAATCCGGTGTTTTATCGTGGAATTTTGTTCAGTAATGAAACCCATTTCTGGCGCAATGGATACGTTAATAAACAAAACTGCCATGTTTGGGCTGTTGAGCAACCCGAAGAGTACCAAGAGCTACCACTACATCTATTGAAAACAACTATGTGGTGTGGTTTATGGGCTTCCGCTGGTGGAATCATTAGTCCATATTTCTTCAAAAATGAGTCAAATCAGAATACTACCGTCAGTGATAACCTTTATTGCGCCATGTTAATGAGCTATGTGCTTCCTGAAATTCAAGCACATGGTCTCGATGAGCTGTGGTTTCAACAAGACGGCGCTACGAGCCATACAGCGCGTGCAACAATGGACTTGTTGAGAAATCATTTTGGTGAGCACTTAATTTCACGTTTTGCTACGGTAAATTGGCAGCTTAGATCGTGCGATATCACACCTTTGGACTTTTTTCTCTGGGGATATGGAAAGTCTGAGGTCTTCAGGAATAAGTCAGCTACGATTGACGCTTTGGAAGCCAACATTACTCGTGTAATCCGCGAGATACCAGTCGCTATGCTCAACGAGTCGCCCAAAATTGGACCTTCAAAATGGACCACATTTACATTTTAAAATATAAATGCCATGAATTGTTCTTTTAACTGATAATAAAAATTTTAAGTTCACTTTCAAATTTGTGTATTTTATTTTACATTATAAATCAAACCTAGTAGTGAATCACCCTATAGTTCATGTCATCGTTTTGGAATCATATGAGAAAACTCTTCTGGATTTCGAACTGATAATTCAGCGCGATATCGACACCAATCAACCTATGTACCTGCTCCTTTCACTTCAAATTACTTAAATTCAATCTTTACTCAATTAATTAAAACCCAAAACAACTTTCTCGGTGTTTTCAATACACAAGTAGTTATAAATAAATCATCTTTTAACAGAATTAATGAGTTAACAAATACTATACATTCAATATTTTGAAATTATTTAAGTCAAACGAAGCTATTAAATATGAAACGGTAACTGTTACTAAATATAAGGTACATAGATGTACGATTTCTTATTCTTTTATCGGAAATGTAAATAATAAGCGTACAACTCCAATGAAGTTGATTATCTGAATAAGTAGAGCTCTAGTAAGAGAACAAAAGAAAATTATCGGTTAATTGCATGGTAAGGCATCTACATACAGTTAACAACGCTAAGATGATTGCATGATTACAGAACTGGCGTTAATACAATATATAAACAGTACAGCGACTTAATAGAATTTTTTAAAGCATCTCCACATCCTCCCCTCATTTAAAGTCTTTACTTTGAAAGCAAACACCGCTCGAAGTTCGAATAATCACTATACGCACAATATTATCCTCTCCTTGGACGACTTCCTCGACTCTCCTTAAATGGGGGTATATTTTTGTCTTTGATGATAACCAAAGCACTAACTCGAATTTTATGATCCTGATTACTCCAGAAGTGTTGATACACTTTGCCATCTAGATAATCGGGACATGTTGATATTTGTTATATCTGATTCTAGCATCGCATTTAAGAGATCACCTACTAAAAAATAAGAAAGCGTTAAAATATTAAGGTCAGCAATATCTTTGGAAATGGGGCACAAAGGCCGAGAGTTTATAATTGATTCAATTTGACACACTAAGGGATGCAACTCCTCTCGACTAAGAGGAGCATAACCAGTGACACGACGAAAATGATACTTAGCTATCTTCACTGAAGCCATAACCCTACGAAATGCAGTGAACGAGCAGGAATGTGCTTCCAGTTGATTCCGTTATTGAGGCACATCTCATGGACTGCTTGATTGTGGTTTGAGTTTTGAAATCATATTTTTAATTCATCTTATTCTAATCGAGTGCTACCAAAATTGGTTGCATTGTCTGATAATATCGTTGCAGGCTTGCCTCTTCTGGAAATGAACCTTTTCAATGCCGTTGATAGATCTTCCGTGAGTTCCAGATGAACGGCCTTAGTTGCGAAATAAGTCTGGGAGGTGGGCTCTTCTTCGAACCTCGAAAGAAAGTGAACATAAAATGGTTCACATAAATCAACAGTTGTGTTTGTGAACGGGCGAGTAGGTTGAACCCTTCTCATTGGTAAATTGCCCATCAGCTGATATGTAGTTTTTGGTTTGGTTTTAAAACATCGTACGCATTTGCTGATAGTTCTTCTCACCGTTTGACGTCCTATAAGTGGTCTATTCTCTGTCTTTATGAAAGCAAGCAAAATCTGTGTGCCTGCATGCATGTTTTAAAGATGGAAATGCATAATTAGCGATTAAGATACAGGATGCCGCTTTGAATATGTACGATCGGATGCTTTGCATTAAATCCCAATGATGCTTGCAACGAATATATGGAGAGGACTTAATACTGTTGGTGATGAGAGTATCTATTAACTCAGATAGCAGCAAGGCTGCACGTAATTCAACGCGTGGAATGGAGATAATTTTCATCGGTATTACTCTTATCTTTGAGCACAATAACCGAACGATAATGCCACCAGCAGAGTCGATACTTCTTACGTAATACTATATGGTATGGACCTAATGAAGAAGTAAGTAGGTAACGTATCTTGAAAGCTTGATTTTATTGATTAGTTTCAGTTAATGACAAATTTAGCGTATGCATGTTATTAGGAAACTGAAAATTCCATCAAGAGTGGGCTCCCAAATTAAACTCAAGGACTTTATAACAGTTCCATCATTTATTTAAATAAATAAAAACTATCTTTCCTCAGCTGGAACATCTTCTAGGACCTTCTACTTATTTCAACACCCTTTTCTTATTTTGAAGTGATTTTTGCTTAATAGTTAAGAAACTTGGCTCTTATTTGATATAGTTCGTCTAATGTGTCTCCGCTACTCAACATGTCATCGACGTATAGATAGGCTTCGAATGATTTTAGAGCCAACAAAAAGATTCTTATTTTTGTCCAAAGCAAGTTGATGCATGGTTCGTATAACGATGAAGGCAGCTGGAGCGGTGCCATATGTCACAGTTGAAATGTGAATATTTTCAATTACTCGCCCTAGTCATTGCGCCAAACAATACTTTGAAACTGACTTTCATGTGGTTTGACCAAAACACATTTGTTCATTTTACAGACATAAGTTCGAAATCGTAACAAAATTACGAAGAGGTTAGCTTGGATTGTTGGCCCAACTAGCAGTACGTCGTTCAGTGAAAGTCCTGTAGAAGTTCCGACTGAGCCGTCAAATACGACTCGCAATTTTGTTGAAGTGCTGTCGGCCTTCCTGGTGAGGTAAAAACAAGTGTGGACGTTGTAGAATATCATCAGGAGCAGGAAACATGTGGCCAAGACCAAATATTCATTGATGAAATCACAATATTTGAGTTTTGTGTGTGAATCGCGGGAAAGTCTTTTTTCAAGATTGTAAAATGGTTTACATGCATTATCAAATGCAGATCCCAAGTCAGAAACTTCCGATTTAAAGGGCAGGTGGACCGAGTATTGCCTAGATGTAGGCTTTTTGTGGGTTTTAATGAAATACTGCTCACATATGTCCTTTGATGACGAAGATCTAACTTGGTGATCATGCGATTCTATTTCCCAAAAGGATTGATGCTTTGATTGTAGTTGTTTACTGGAAGAGCGTATGCTAATACACAGGAAGATATATTATAGCGTTCGTTCGAGAAGCCTTTTTTTTCTATACGTGTTCAGCGTTTAAGGTTTAATTGATGTGTTAAGTGCTCTTCCATGAAATGTAACTGTGCGCCGAAATCGAGCAGAATTGATATGTTCCGGTGGGGGATTTAACAAGAACTATTTCAGTGGCAAGAAAAACAAATGTATCTTGGTTTGATAAGTCGTTTCATGTCTCTTTGAAAAAGGAGGAAGGGTTTCTTTAATTTGGTTTGACCCTGCCTGAAGATTTTGTAAAGAAGGTGATTCAACTGGGATGTTACTAATAAGTAAATAGAGATGCAATAGTGTATTATAACTGCTAGAGAATTTTTGACAGTTTCTAGCCTTGCAAAGGCGAACAGTATTACCCGTTTGTAAACATATTAAGCACAAGTTTAACAAGTTGGCTTCAGCAAATCGGTTTTGTGGTAACAAATTAATGAATTTGGAACAATTATAAACATTGTGATCACTTGAGTTAAAAAACATACAATTCCTACCTACGTTTACGTTTCTACTGCAACTTTCGCTACAATTAAAAATCTTGCCTGTTTATGGGTATCTATGCTAGTTCCAATAGCCTCCTTAACTCTTTCTAAATATTGCCAACGTCTTTCTATAAGTTTCACCATTTTGGTCCAAGTTGGTATTTGATTTGATGATGATTCTTCTTCCCACTTTATGTGTGATTGAAAGTGCAGCTTGTTGGATAAAAGGTGTAACAGGAATACTACCTTGATCAAAAATGATCAATCCATGAAATCCGTGAGCATAGTCTTTTTTTTGACTGAAAACAACGTGCTTTTTTTGGCCTCGACTCATTTGGCGAACGCCTTTCACTTGCCTGATGCCTGGATTGCGTGTGGTACTTATAAACCCACGTCTCATCTCCAGGAATGATCCTTTTGATTAATGTGGTATCGGATTCAGCCTCGCAAATCATCTCTTTTGCGACGTCAACATGGGCTCTTTTTCAATGAAATTGAGTTATTTTGGCACCAACTTTGCTGCTACATGACCGAAATCCAAATCATTAACCAAAATGTCTTGGACGGATCCATAGGCAATATTCAAGTCCTTTGCTATTTCTCTGATGGTTAATTTGCGGTTATCGGCCAACATTTCTTTTACTTCATCAATGTTTTCGTCGGTTTTCGATGTCAATGGTCTGCCACTGCGTTCATCATCTTCGATTGACTCACGACCACTTTTGAACCGCTTGTGCCACCGCTTCCAACGTTCGCGCACCGTTAACGTTAAAATTTAATACAACGTACACTCTTGACTACGTAACTTTTGCAAATAAAGAGATCTTTCACGTAAGAATATATTATCATGTCCTTCTTTAAGTAGCTGTATTGCGATAGTATAATTCAAAACCGTAATATCCATATTTGTATGCTGAATCCACTTATCATGACCGAAGATGCTGAAATTTTTTAATACTTCTGAGCCATGGTTTTAGTCTGCAAATGTCTTAAAAACCAGTCACGGAATTTAGTTAGTTCAAGTTTTGGCAGTCGAGTTTTAGTCTTCTGGATCATAAATGACATGGAGGTATCATCTGATGTATATGGTGGTGCCCTCGGACTTTTATTATTAATTAGCGTTAGAATTTTATTTTACAGGTCGCAATATTATTTCTCAAAGTTTGAGCTTATATCCTTCTCCAACACAGAAACATCCAACCTTCTTCTATGTTTGTTTGAATATCGTCGAATTTAGGGAAATACTTTTCCAAAAGGCTTAGCCTCGTCTTTAACTCGGGTATTGTCATTTCATTTGCTGAAGCACCAAATAAAATTTTCATTTTTGTAAGTGTATTTTTGTACGTATATTCGCGGATCTGATTCATTCATTCATTCTTGTTATGAAAAAGGTAAGATTTACAGGTAACATTACGGCGTAGCAAAATCATAGAAAAGAAAATTATCAGCACACTTTTTTGAGATAAATGTTATTTTCCCAAATATTTATTAAAAAAAAATTCAAAACAATTTGTGTTTGAAGACCAATATCCCGAAAATATAGGGTTTTCCAATAGGGACGTGACAATTTTGAATTTAATTTGTGAACGTACTCTTTCACTAATCATCATACTGTCACTGTCAATTTATTCAGTAAGATCAACATTTTCATCATGGTAAAGTACACTCACGAGTAACGTCTGCAAATTATAAAAATTTTCTACAGATATTCAAAGTCGGTGACTGCAACTATAAGAACGTTAACTACAATTTTCGGTCGTAATTCTCACCCTAGTAGACAGGAAATAACAAGTTTAGTGTAAAAATTTGAGTCTACGTATTCGTTGTGTGATGTTGCCGTGTCAGTTAGACAACGGGTTGGTCGAAGTGTCGAAAATATCACTGCCGTTCAGACATCCGTAGCAAACGATCCAAATCAGTCAATTCCGCGGCGTTCTCAAGAATTGGGCATCGCTCAGACCACATTATGGCGTATTTTGCGTAGGGATCTTGGTTTACACCCATACAAGATCAAGCTGACTCATGAATTGAAGCCGATGGACCATTTGAAGCGACGTTCTCCGATTGGGTTCTGGAGAAGATGCGCCAAGATGATGAATTTCATCGTAAAATCATCTTTAGTGACGAAGCTCATTTTTGGCTCAATGGATTCGTCAATAAGCAAAATATGCGTTATTGGTCGGGTGAAAACCCACATGTGCTTCATGAATCACCATTTTATCCACAAAAAATAGCTATTTCGTACGGTTTGCATGCCGGCGGCGTTATTGGGCCCTATTTTTTCGTCGACGATAACGATCGTCACGTTACTGTTAATGGTCAGCGTTATCGCGCCATGATCACCGGTTATTTTTGGCCCGAATCGGAAGATATGGACTTGGACGACATGTGGTTTCAACGGAATGGTGCCACAAGCCACACAGCATACGCTGCAATCGATTTATTGAGGTGTAAGTATGGTGAGCGTGTTATCTCAAGACATGAGCCAGTCGATTGGTTGCCTCGTTCGTGCGATTTAACACCGCTTGACTATTTCCTGTGGGGCTACGTTAAGTCATTGGTTTATGCCAACACGCCGACGACATGGAAGAGCTCAGAGCCAACATTGATCGCGAAATAGCGGCCGTTTCGGCCGAAATGTGTGGCCGAGTCGTTGAAATTGAAATTGGGTCCAACGAATCGACCGCTGCAAACGTGCCCCCGGTGGCTATATGAACGAAGTCGAGTTCCATTCATAATGTTTTGATTGTACTTCAAGCCTTATTATTGAAATATTTTTTGATATCTTATATCAAGCCTTATCTTTTTGAAATATCTCAAATGGTTTGCCTTTTATTTAAAAAAATAATTGTCAAGTCGTTATTAGAAAACCCTATGAAAGCATTGATGGTAATAGTTTTTGAACTTTAATTAACTACTAATCAACTAGCTATTAAACGAGCCCAGCTTGGTTACTTTTCGTTAAATATATAAGAAGCTATAACTAAATAGTTCTTGGACCTATTTCTCTCAAGGAGAAATCAACCAACGAATCAGATCCTAAAATATCTGTATCCAAAACCTGATCACCCTGTATATTATTAGCATTCCAGATACAAAACAAGAAATATGTAAAACAATATTGAAAATACTTAAGAATGTGAAAAAATCATGTTTGGAATAAATGAGAAATATAAATCTTCTAATAAGTTAACTATATCTAATAGGAAACAAATTATGGACATTAGTGAAACTCATTCCATCCCTAATCTGCTTAGAAGTCGACCATCGAATTCTGCTGACATCAACAATCAGCATATCCCGATCAAGGAAAAAATCTTCTCAGGAATCTTATTGTTAAATAAATTAAATGGGACAATACAAGTTAATGAGGGCAAGGTGAGTCCCACATGCACATTTATTATTCAATACAGCAATTCAACAATAACAATAGACAAGCAACGCTATACTTCTAAGTTTCCGGGGCAAAGCAGCTTCCTCAAGTTGTTCAACATAAAACTTTTGAAACTTATGAGGAGATTGTAACACTTAATCAATAAAGGAACTTCATCTTAACAATACTAAACGTATAAGGTTAATTGAAGAGGAAAACCGAACTGGTTACCTAACCAACTTTAAGCTAAAAGCTTCCCTAATTTTCATCCTAGCGGCAATTATTTTTACCAAGCTATTTAAATGCTACGAACGCAATGCAGTGACAGGTACAACAACGATAGGAGCAAAATAATCTTAACCACCATCCGTATTAAAGTCAAAATTCTTCGTATTAATGCAAGTTAGTCCATCGCAAACAGATGCCACAAGGTAACCAGATTTCCTTTTCTGGGAATACGGACATCCTCACTTAATGAGGTACGAGTTAACGACACTTACATGAAACATTCAACCAAAGTTTTCCCAAGCACACGCTTCTTCAATTTGCACACGTTTTCAGTTCTGCAAAGTGGGTGGCCGTGGCTCAAGTGCAATGGGTTTCCAAGCCGAGAGGTTCGGCGTTTGAATCCCAACGACGTCCGAAATACATTAATTTTTTCAGTCAAATAAAATTAAGCAAGATGAGTAGTGGACTAGAAAACACTAGAAAATAACAACAAAGCTTCCACTAACAATTTAGTGTTAAGTGGTTTAAAAAAAGTCAGCGTTTAAGCAAACAAAACCCCAGTACTTCTGTAAAAATAAATGTATGCACTGCGTTTTTAATATTTCTTTTATTTCATTTATTGTCGTTACATTGGTCTACTCTGTTTGAATGTTCTATCTCTACTGACGCATAGTCGTTCATACCACCGTAAATGATGAGGCGGTACTGCCTGACCTGACTGAGATAGCTGAATTACTTTTACAACTTCACCTGACCTCCGTTGCCTAAGAAGCATTAAATGATGGATAAGCTTTGAGCATAGATTAGATGTTAAGTCCATGAATTGTTACTATTTAGTCGTAGTCCAGATTCTGAACAATAAAGTTTTTTTTTTTTATAAAAAACGAAATTAATAATTTTTTAACTTGTACGCATTCGAGTTATAGATTAGATTTTACTTTACATTTTTATTTTGTTTTTATTGTTTTACTCATATGTATGCACTATCTGTACTGGCTATCTGCATCGATAGAATTTATCACGAAACAAGAGTAAAACAAAAAAAATTTGCTTTGAATGATGACGCCATACGCCAAAGAATTACCTTGAAACGCATCTTGTAATAAGCTACTGTAAGTGCGGTAGAAATCCGCGAATTTACGAAACTTCGACGAATAAATGGAAGGATATAACATTTAACGGGATATATTGTGATTAGTATAGCTGCAGGAAAAACTCTGCATAACCAAAAGGCATTGTTGACGGTAGCGTTTAGAGGCCACATAATAGGCTGTAAATATCATATTTTTTGACTGACTGCATTGATCCGAGCAGTCTACGCCTTTCATGTATTTGTTATACTACAAAATCTATGCTGGTTATTGAATTGTGACTCACTTTTGCTCTTCTAAAAGCACCATTTTTTGTACGAGCTTGTACAAAGGCAGAAAGGCATAAGAGTCAGTAATCATAAGGCTCTGAAAAGTGCCCAAATGCGTCACCAAAACAAGGGAAAACCACGTCCAAGCTAGACGTTAAATTTTTAAATAATATGAAAGCGACCGCACTTAACTCCAACGAACTTAAATCTGACAAAGCTGATGGACCCGATGGCAATTGAATCTGGATTGACGAAAGTATGCCCAAACGTTCTTAAAAACGGAGATCCTTTAACTGCGCCAACTACAGGGGAATAAGTCTCCTCAACATCGCATATAAAATCCTGTCTACGGTATTATGTGAATACTTAAGACCTTTCGTAAACAGTCTGACCGGTCCCTTTCAGTGTGGATTTAGGCCAGGAAAATCCACATTACGTCAAATCCAAAAAAAAACCAAGAGTTCCAAATCGATACATACTACCTACAGCATCTATAGCTGATATCAAATTAATGTCAGAAAAAGACTTAAACAGAGCGATGCGTTGTCATGTGATTTTTTTATCGTCATTCTTGAAAAAACTTCACTAAACTCACAAGTCAAGTTAAGAGGTACCGTCTTTCAAAAGTTTGTTTAGTTACTCGCATATGCAGACGACATTAACATAATGTTCAGAACACAGCGAGCTGTCAATGGGGCGTTTACAAATATTGAAATAGAAGCGGCAAAGATGGGTTATGCGATCTACGAAGGGAAAACGAAGTATAAGGGTTTTCCAATAGGGGCTTGACAATTTTGAATGTAATTTGTGAACGCACTCTTTCACTAATCATCAAACTGTCACTGTCAATTTGTTCAGTAAGCTCAACATTTTCATCATGATAAAGTACACTAACGAGAAACGTCTGCAAATCCTAAAAATTTTCTGCAGATATTCGCAAAATCATCTTCAGTGAAGAAGCTCATTTTTGGCTAAATGGGTTCGTCAATAAGCAAAATATGCGTTATTGGTCGGGTGAAAACCCACATGTGCTTCATAAATCACCACTTCATCCACAAAAAATAACTGTTTGGAGCGGTTTGTATGCCGGACCATATTTTTTCGTCGACGATAACGATCGTCACGTTACTGTGAATAGTCAGCGTTATCGCGCCATGATCACCGATTATTTTTGGCCCGTAATTGGAAGATATGGACTTGGACTACATGTTGTTTCAAGAGGATGGTACCACAAGCCACACAGCACACACTACAATCGATTTATTGAAGAGTAAGTATGGTGAGCATGTTATCTCAATACATGGGCCAGTCGATTGGCCGCCTCGTTCGTGCCATTTAATGCCGCTCATAGCCAACATTGAACGCGAAATGATTGTACTTCAAGGCAATAATAAAGTTTTTGAAATATCTCAAATGGTTTGCCTTTTATTTAAAAAAAAAGTTGTCAAGTCGTTATTAGAAAACCCTATATATGCTGTCACGATAGGGAGCTGCAATTTTGAGTTATTGTATAAAGGGATTTTACATACCTCGGCTAAGCTATCAACTTCGTCAACGCCACCAGCGCGAAAATCATGCGAAAAATAGCAAATCATTGCTTCTTTGTGTTTATTTTATTATTATTTTTCTTAAAATGTAATTGGGTCTATAACTATATTTCGTGCGGTTTGCTAAGAGATGGCGTAACTTATATTATTCCATTGTTATTACTCCATTGGAACATGCGTTGGAAAGCTACTGTCATTGTACATCATTTCAGTATATGTCATTCCTTTAAAGCGTAAGCAACAATAATTTTTTTTCACTCAAATATGTCGAACTTTGTGCCTGAAAAAGTGTTTTCTGTGGGGAGTTCTTCTTCATTACTTTAATATGAAGTAAACTGCTGCCGAAAGTCATCGTATTTTGGTGGAAGTTTATGGTGAACATGCGCTAGCTGAGCGAACGTGCCAAAAGTGGTTTGCACGATTTAAAAGTAGTGATTTTGGTTTGGAAGACGATGAACGTCCTGGGCAGCCAAAAAAGTTTGAAGATGAAGAACTGGAAGCATTACTCTATGAAGATTGTTGCCAAATGCAAGAAGAGCTCGCAGAATCTTTGGGTGTCACTCAAGCAGCCATTTCAAAACGTTTTAAGGCAGCTGGGTATATTCAAAAGCAAGAAAATTAGGTTCCACATGAACTCAAGCCGAGAGGCGTCGAAAGGCGGTTTTACATGTCCGAAATGCTGCTGGAACGCCACTAAAGGAAGTCATTTTTGCATCGGATTGTTACTGGTGGTAAAAAATGGATCCATTACAACAACCCCAAGCGCAAAAAGTAATATGTGAAACCCGGCCAACTAGCCAAATCAACGTCAAAGCCAAATATCCATGGCGAAAAGGTAATGAAACCAATGGACAACGCTACCGAACACAATTAATCCGTTTGAAGAGAGTAGTAGCCGAAAAACGCTCGGAATATGCAACCAGACACGAGGCAATAATTTTCCATCATGACAACGCTCGGCCCCACGTTGCTATTCCGGTTAAGAACTATTTGGAAAACAGTGGATGGGAAGTCTTACTCCACCCGCCTTTTAGCCCAGACCTTGTCCCTTCTGACTACCAATTGTTCCGGTCGATGCAGAACGCCCTCACTGAAATACGGTTCACATCAGAACAGAATATCGAAAATTGGCTTGATTCATTCTTGGCTGCCAAGCTGGCGCTGTTCTTTTGGGATGGGATCCACAAATTGCCAGAAAGATGGGAAAAAGTCATAGCTTCAGATGGGCAATATTTTCAATAATACTATTGTACATGTTTTTCTTAAATAAACGTTCAAATTTTGAAAAAAAAACCGCACGTATTAAAACATATACCCAATAATACAAATTCATAATAAAGTATTTTTAAAGGTTTCAAGTAAATTACTAACAATTTTTATCCATCGGTTAAAATAATCCAATATTTTATGTTTACAAAAACATTAACTTAAGAAATATAATATATGATACAAATTAAATGAGTAAATACAAAATTAAAATAGTTTTTGGATTTCAAGCTGAGTTCAACAATAATTTGACTGTAAAGCTATTCATACTAAAAAGCCATTTTTTAACTTTACTGAAGCATAAATTGGGTTGTACTGTTTTTCTTATTCCAAAAAGTATTTTATTAAATAGTTTAGGTGCCACCGCAGTATAATATTTTGCAAAACTTGTTTTTCTAGATACCGAAATATTTACGATTGCCATGTTAATAACTCTTAGCCTGTAAGCACTTGAACTTCTGAGAGTAATGCTGTAACCGCTTCGCATAAAAAACACCTTTAGAACCGTAAAGATATAAAGATGATTTATTTTCAATACTCGGAGACTATGAAAAACTATTTGTCCATCTGTAAACTTTGCAGATAATTTTTATAAGGTGTTTTCGGACAATGTTTAGTACTTGGGTTGAATAATTGTAAATTCCACCCCCAACTTACAATACTATATTGTAATTTAGAATGAGCGAGTCCGTATCATATCATTAACATCATTTTCTTAACTCCTTTACATGCGCTTTCCAATTTAAGTTTTTATCGACTAAAACCCCTAGATACTTAACTTAACTTAACTTTTAACAGTTTCGATTTTAAAACAATTTTGACTACACACATATCTTCCGAAAAGTTATTTTTTCCGCACTTTTAAACAGGTAAGGGCAATTTTGTACAGGCAACGGAATGGAAAAAAATGTCACAATCATTTGTCGTAGTATTTCTACATCCTTATGAAGCTTTACTATTGAGTCAAAAAAGTTATTTTTTATATACGTAAATGAGATATCATCTGCAAAATCTGTAATGTGACTGCTAAAATTTTGTAAAAATAAAGAGCTTACGCATATTAGGCACAAAATTGGCCCTAAGACCAATTTTTATCGAATTTATCACTGTAATTTCCACTAAGTTTCACTCGTTGAATTCTTCTTGACAAGTATGATAAAAATCAGTGGTGTATTACTCCTCTCAATCCGTCTTTGTGCAGTTTGTCTCAGAGTATATTGTGATTGACCATATCGAATGCTTTACTCATGTCTATAAATAGATCTACACACATTATATTATTATTAAAACCTTCACTAATTTCACTACATAATTTAATAATTGCATCTTCAGTGGATTTCCCCTCTCGAAAGCCAAATTGTTCATTAGCAAAGAAATTATATCTGTTGAGACATGATACTATGCGGATTTTTATAAATTTTTCAAACAGTTTGCAAAACGTTGGGAGTATAGAGATCGGTCTATATTGAGACATTGAAGTTCGATTTCCTTTTTTGACAAGGGAATAATTTCAGCAGATTTTAAAGACGAGGGAAAGATACCACAATTGACACTCAAATTAAATACGTGACTCAACACATCGACGATAAACAGTGAAATACGTTTCAGAAGACAGTTTGTGATATTGTCGGAAGTACTAGAGTTTTTGTTATCAAGGGACATGATTTGTTTATGGATTTCCAGTGGCGTAATCGGTTTAAAAGCAAAAGTATTGCTTTGTAATATGTCGTCAAGTACATCTGAATATAAATTACAACTACAATTAATTTGTGGTAGAAGGGGCTTTGATTGACTTGCAACAGACACAAAGAATTTGTTAAATTGATTGGCAATGATTACTGGCTCAGGTATTAATGTAACTCCAATTCCAATTTTAAAAATGTTACCCTTATCAGTTTGTTTGTTAAGGATACTATTGACAACTTTCCATTCTTTATTTCACGTTCTGAAATTTATCCGAGTAATATTTATCTCTACTTAAATGCAACCATTTTCTTTATCTCTTCATTTAATTTTAAATAAATTTTTTTTAATTTCGTATTATGTGGATAACATAAGGACTTTTTTCATAACTCTTTTGTTTTTATTTATAGTTTTCAATAATTCTCTACTTATCCACGTCATAAGACCTTTTAAATTGATGTTTTTTGGATTCAGTGTTTCAGCACAACTTGCAATATGATTTCTTAAAATATTAAGAAAAGTATTGTAAGCCATTGAAGGATTATTTTCTGCATAAACGGGCACCCAGAACTCAAAACTCAAACAACTTACAAGATAGTTTTCTGAGTTTCCGTAAAAGGGACATATCTATCTAATATCTATCCTGCTAAATTGGATTTAAATTTCTCTATATTTAAATTAGTCATGCAGTGGTTTGTAATCTTGTAGTATAGCACTTCAGCAGATAGTTTATGTAGAGATTGTTTGTCTAACCTTAAGAAAATATGATCAATACATGTTTGCGATGAGTCTGTGATTCAAAAAAATGTAAACACTTCGTGACATATGTATATAGCAATTAATTTGCAGGATATCGGCACTGCTTAAACTAATATTTAAAGCATCACATTGGTACTCTTTTTTTATGTGTACAATGACACCACCTGAGCTATATAATTTATTGCAGTTCGGACACTGATCGTAGCCAGGAATGCTGTAATTAGATATTTCATAGTCGTACAATCAAATTTCAGATAAAACAATAAAATTAGCATTAAGATTATAAGCATTTAAGTGAGCTAAAAATGAATTGACGTTTTCTCTCATACTACGTATGTTTTGATGGATAACCAGTATAGAAAGGGTGGGACTATAAGACAATTGAGTAGTAAAGCCTTACTTTTATGGTACAGCAACTCTGGCCTCATCAAAAAAAATTCGGTTTATAGGGCTGGGTCACCTTAACCGCATGAACAGCAGCGTCAAGTTTCGGGATGGTTTTGACTCCAACCTTATCTTGCGTGGCGAACACAAGTGAATGGGGACATAGGCCAACTTGTGTGCGAGACTGGAGGCAATAAGTATGTAAATATTAGATGCACAACTGTCAATAGATAGCGGTAAGTGCTGGTCGATTTTGACATATTAAAAACGGCATGAATTAAGCTTAAACATATGGTAAACCAACCGTTGTGGCACATTAGTTATTTTGTTTTGATGTCATATACTTTTGGCTGTTTGAAAATTGCTGATTTTGTTGATTTTCTTCTTTCATTCGAAGAAAACGGCGGCTAAAGCGCATTGAAAGCTTCAAAAAGTTTACGGAGATGCTACTCTAAGGGGTTAGTTCCATCACTTCAAAGCTGCCCCACCCGCCATATTCCCCATATATTGCGCCGTCCGATTATTACTTCTTCCGTTCGGTGAGAAAAAGTTGTAGCTAGCGATGGGCAATACTTTGAATGATTCATTTATAATCATTTTTTCACAATAAAGTTGAATTTTTATCAAAAAAAAAAAAAAAATAATAATAAAATAAAGCGATAACTTAACTGCGCACCTAATAAGTTAGTCAGTTAGATGACAGTATATGACTTTACTCCAGGTTGTATTCGCAACAGCGATGATTCACCCGTGATTTTTTGGACCGTAGCACGGACTTAGTAGGTCTCAGCAAACATATACTAACTTGATCAAAAAAAAAAAAAAAAAAAAACGGAATAACTACCGTATGGCGCGAAACCGACGAAAGCAATGATTAAGTAAAAGAAATGTTAACCGCAAATTAACCATCAGAGAAATAGCGGAGGACTTGAACATTGCCTATGGATCCATCCAAGACATTTTGGTTAATGATTTGGGTTTTTGTCGTAAAGCAGAAAAGTTGGTGCCAAAAGGCCTCAATTTCATGCAAAAAAGAGACCGTGTTGACGTCGCAAAAGAGATGATTTGCGAGGCTGAATCTGATCCCACATTCATCAAAAGAATCATTACTGGAATCATTACGACATGCAATCCAGACATCAGGCAAGTAAATGGCGTCCACCAAATGAGCCGAGACCTAAAAAAACCACGTCGTTTTCAGTCAAAAAAGAAGGCAATGCTCTCGGTTTTCATGGATTACAACGGTGTAGTGCATCATGAATTTTTTCCAGAAGGCCAGACAGTAAACAAAGAAGATTATTTGGGCATTATGAGACGCTTGCGTGAAGCAATTCGATGAAAGAGATCAGAATTTTTGGCAGAAAACTCGGCGTATTCAGAAAATAACGGGAATTTTCAAATTTCGAGGGTTTGGAGAATCCGAGTGCAGCCGCTAAGGTTAGACGTATTTTTATAAGCTCGGCGATTTTCGTTTGTTAAAAGAAATGTATCAAAGAATTTTTATCAAATTTTGCTTTAAAAATTAAATAAAGTGTAACAAGGCCTATGGTGAGTTTGCTACGAGTAAAACAAGACCTTACGAGTGGTATAAGCGTTTCCATGATAGCCGTGAAGACGTTGAAGATGGCGAATGTTCCGGATGCCCCAACACAGCCACAACAGGAAATCACAATCGATGGATGTTGGCACGTTTGTCGTTAAGCAATCCAAGAAAAACGCCCGAAGTGCTTACACTTCGTTGCTTGTTCTTGAACTTTTCACCAAAAACAATACTGTAACGATGCCTCAGCCCCAATATTCGACAGGCATGGCTCCTTGTGACTATTTCCTATTTCCAAAAATTAAGAGAACCTGAAAGGTTTTAGTCATTTTACAAGCATAGATGACATTAACTGATAAAATGAAAGTCTTTTTGGCCCGGTTGGAATTGTCCGAACTGTCCTATTTGGAAGCTAGTTTACTACCACTTGAGCCACGGCCTCCTACACCATGCTAAATGCGCTATGAGGATGAAAGTGACGCTGTTGCAATGCTCTCAGACTATTCATACTCCGAATTTCACAGTTCTGTTTATTGACGTATGAATTTAAATAGAATGGTGCTTTACCACCCATAATTTTTTTTTAAAAATTATATAACCATATAGTATATGGCAAGTTATCAATATTTTGGCATATCACAATTACCTCGAGTCAATCCACTGAGTAGACCTAGATGGATCGTGCATCGTTTACGCTCTGTCGTACAAGATCCAAAGCTTTTTCACTGCGATCAGGCCGATGTACATTTGGTCGTAGCGATTACTCTCTACCGTCGAACTGTTATATTGTAGTTTGGCTAGGACCATAGCAAATGGGGAGCTATAAATTTCGTTTGCAAACACACTTTTGTTTAAAAAAGACGGTCAAGGCATGAAAATATCGTATTTGCTGAAAGTTGTGCTCCATACTCGAATGTACATTCAAACGTTAAAGCATTGAAAAAAATTAAACTGTTATAAATTTATACCAAAAACCAATACACCATCGTCGGACTTTTCTTTTTGTTATAAGATGGCGCTGCAGCATCTGATTCAAGTCTTAGATAAAGTTTCAGTAAACAATAATTATATATGCCAGCACGGGTGAATCTGTTTTTTTTTTTTTTAAATAAACAGATAGGTAGATGTAGAAGGTGTTGCAGAGTTTTATGAATTGTAAAACGTTTGTGTAGATACAAATGATAGAACTAATTCCTAATTCCTAATCACTTTATTCAATACAGTTGCAATTTACAATTCAATCGCTTTTATTTACCCTTTTAACTTTTTTTTATTTTTTACTTAAACCACTTAATCACTACTCGTAACTCACTTTTAAAATCCCACTTTAGAACTGACTTGCTGATGCTGACAATTATTCTTCCCTGAAATCTTAAGAAAATATTCTGTATCATCCAGCGTTCCACACAAATTTCCATTTTGCTAGAAAATTTGATTCCATTTTGCATTCACCAATGATTGAGTCTTTTGCTATTTAAATAAGAAATATAGATGACGGATATCACACTGCTCCCTCCTTAAAGTTGTTTGTACGAACAATTTCGTCATTCATTGTTGCGTTAAAATGACACATTCTATTCAACTGGACCACCTTTATTGTTCCTCGCTTCCACGCTGAATCCGGTAGACAACGTCATTTATGCGGGCTATCACCTATATGACGATATGTATGGAATATACGACGAGTGTATACAGACTTCATGAGGGAACATGAACTTGGGTGCACAAATCCTGAAATACGGAAATATGGAGATACCAATGCGCCAACACGTCCATCTTACTAGATGAGGTGAAAAGTAACCTCCTTGGGAATGGAAAAAAATTTTTTTTAATGTTTTTTTATTTTATTCAATATAGTCTACTTTTAGTTTGATATACTTATTCCACCAATTTTCCAACTTCTTGATCCCGTCCGAAAAGTAATTTTCCGGAAGGTCTGCAAAATACTCCTCCGTGGCGTCGATGATTTCCTCGCGTGAGCTGAATTTTTTATTGATGAGACATCTTTTGAGGTTTGGGAAGAGATAATAGTCCGAGGGAGCCAAATCGGGCGCATTCGGTGGATGCGACAGCAATTGGAGCCGTAAGTCATTGACTTTAGCCGTGGTTGCGATGCTCTTGTGCATCGGTGCATTGTCTTGCAAAGATAAAACTTTTTTCCGGTTCATGTGAGGCCGTTCGCTCCAATAATTCACAGTAATACTCGCTGTTGATGGGTTTTTCTTTTTCGAGGTAGTCCACGAATAGTATGCCAGGACAATCCCAGAAAACCGACGCCATAACCTTTCCCACCCATCGAGCCTCCTTCGGCCGCTTCGGAGCACTCTTGCTGGCTTCAGTCCATTGCCGGGCACTCATTATGTTCTCTGGTGTTCAACAGTTACCAATCGACGCCAAAAGTTCGCCCGATTCCGCATCAGCAGATCCAGACACTCTTTCGAAGGAGTGAGTATGCGCGGCACCCAGCGGCAGGATAACTTTTTCATATGCAGAATATTGCCCAATATTGTCGAAACCAATATTTGAAGGTGTAATCTGACGGATCATTAGCCCCATAATACAATATTTATCTAACTTTTCTTTTGTCTCTTTCGCCGTTTTGCCTCTCAAAAAATAATGTTTTATGAGAGAACGAAAATCGTTTTTGTCCATACTCAACATGATGCCAAACACGTCAACAACAATCAGCTGTCAAAACAAAACTAAAGACAGTATCGCACTGAAATTTTGCATGTCTGCCTAAATATGAACGGACTTCAAGGCACCGTAACCTTTTTTGGTTACTTTTCAGTCCACCTAGTAAAAGTCGTCATCTGCCGAAATCAGATTCTACAGCCTTTGTCGGAAACAATTGTTTGGGATTAGGTGAAAGGTGGTCCTGGTGGCCAACGATTCTATTCGATGGGTCCAGAAAATAGAAGAGATTTCATGGTGGGAATTTCATCAGTGAACCCAAAGGATAACAATCCAAAGACATTCAGCGTATAGGTGAAAAAGGGAGAGAAAGTGTTACAATGTGCACCTTTAGAGGCTATATCAACCACAACGGGGAAAAATCATGCAACAACGGTCGAGAGTGTCCAGATCAAGAGGATCAAGAGGAGCTATAGTGGCAGAAAAACTAACCGATGAGTACGCTGATATATTGACTACACAAGACGTTGAATATAGACGTACACAACTTGTTCAGAACCACATTGACACCGGAGATCAACCCGTCAAAGCAAACAGAAGTTGCCGATATTGCAAAGCCCGTGGGCTTCTCCAGTGCTCCTCGTGAAGAAGAAAGACGACAGCACGAGGTTTTGTGTAGACTACAGA
The DNA here is from genome assembly GCA_907269105.1 of Volucella inanis. NCBI lineage: Eukaryota > Metazoa > Arthropoda > Insecta > Diptera > Syrphidae > Volucella > Volucella inanis. Next base: position 79,545,222 of record OU026157.1, read on the forward strand.
TGTCTCAATGATGTCACCAAAAAGACAGCTACACACTTCCAAGAATCAATGAAACTTTAGGTACGCTTTCTGGAGCGAAATAGTTTTTAACTCTTGGTTTGGGAAGCGGTTACTGATGGGTAGAGATTAATCGTGAGGATCGTGAGAAAATGGCTATCACTACAGGAAGCGGCCGTTTTGTTGGCAGTTTACGATGAGGCCGTTGTGAAAGTGTGTCTTGTTTCGTCCAGAAGTAAAATATAGTATCTATGTTCGCTTGCCCCCTTGCCTTTTTTTGACTTGCCACTTACTACAGTGGGTTCTTAAAAAAATGTTGCTGTTACTGCGACGAATGCCCCTATCTTTAGTTACCCCACATCCGGAAAAATGTTCATCGTGAACGCAGACTTAAGCAATGTTGGAGTTGGAGCAGTGATCTCTCAAGTTCATAATGGTCAATAGAAAGTGGTTGCAAGTCAAGAAGCGAAAGAACAGGCCACTATCCCAGTGATCAGTACTGACCAAATAGCGGGTTGGAGTGCAGACGAAATCTGTTTCTTCCAACAATCACATAGTGACATGGAACAATATTCGCCTGAAAGGAACACGAAAAAAGACCAGGCTGGCCGCAGATATCAAACCGGAGCCAATCTCTAAAGGAATACTGGGTATAGTGGGACTCGCTTTGTGCGCAACATGGTTTGCTGAGGAGAAAATGGGAAAGTGTAGATGGAACAACATCTCGTTTGCAGACAATTGTGCCACGCCAGAGTCAGCCAAGTACTCTACGAAATTCATGACGGAATGTCAGTTTGGGAGTAAAACAAAACGTTGGAGTAAGCAAGGGACTGTTTCTATTGGCTAAGCGCAAAACAAGATGTCGAGAATTGGTGCAAAAAAAAGGACCGAAGAGTAAAGCTATAGGGACAAATGGAACAATACAATGTCGGGGCACCATTCGAACGCTGGCCCGTTTCCTGAAACCTTTAATGGCAACCAATACACCTTCATGGTCATGAATTACTTCAGTAAGTGGCCGGAAGTGTTCGTAATGACTATTCAAGAGTCCAAGACCGTAGCCGAACAGATAGTCTACAACAGGGTGAGCAGATTTGGGGTCCCTATGGATCACTCTGATCAAGGGCGGAACTTTGAATCAAATGTCTTCCAGAGAGTATACCAATATCTGGGAATAAGAAGACAAGGACAACCCCACTACATCCTCATTTTGATGAAAAAATCGAGCGATTCAATCTGACCTTGAATGAGCATATGTCTAAGGTCATCGGTAGCTGTCAGCGGGGCTGGTATCGACACATACCTCCCTTTTTAATGGCCTACCCAAACGCGGTCCATAGTTCAACAGGGTATACGCCATCCGACTACGTGGATGACTTCAACAGCAGGATTTGTAAATTGCATGAAAACACCAGAGAAAATATGAAGCTAGCGAGCAACGCGTTAAGTATGACATCAAAACGAAATCTTCTTCCGGTTTCTACAAAGGAGATCTGTATAATCCTCTGCGTAACAAAGACAAATCACCAACATTGCAGCAGGATTAGGAAGGTCCGTACAAGGTAATAACCCGCATTAATGACGTTGTCTACCGGATTCAGTGTTGTGAGCGATGAACTTTAGGAAGGGAGCAGTGTGATATCCGTTTGAATGTAAACAGCGTCATCTTTATTTCAGTAGCGAAAGGTTTCCTTATTTAAATAGCAAAAGACTCAACCATTGGTGAATGAGGAATGGGATCAAATTTTCTAACAAAATGAAAATTTGTGTGGAACGCTGTATGGTACAGAATAGCTGCCAGGGGAGAATAAATATAAGCATCAGCCTCACCGTCACCACATTTAAAAAGCGTCCCATCTGCAAGTCGGAAAATCGGCACAATCAATCAGCTTAGCGCCGTTCTAAGTAGCTAGACATTTCTTGAACGACCCTGTGCTGTATTTTGCAAAAAGACTTGACTATGACCATCATGTACGTCGAACTTTCGCTGATTGAGCTTTGTTGAAAATGGAAGAAGATCCAGATCATCGTTAATTCCGAGATGCATTTTTGGTTAAATGGTTTTGTTAGCAAGTAAATTTGCCTATTTTAGTTAAGCGAGCAGTCGGAAGTGTTCTACCAACAGCCATTGTATATTGAAAATTTACAGAGGTGTCATACTTTTTCCAAGATGATGCCGGCGAGTCGGTTGTATTTTGTTGCATTCAACGAAAAGCGCGTGCCATAGTCACCTGATAAAAGACTAAGTTCGGTGTGGTGCTATAATGTATTCAAATACCCTTTTCCGCTGGTTGAGGGATGTATGATAATTAAAACACAATACGAGCACATAGTTGAATTGTTGATTCCAATAGATTTATTACAAAAAATCCAAATCTGAAATAGTAATAAATTTCCTATATAGCAATTAGCCAATAAACTGGTGAACTTATATCAGTTCACCGTTTAGTTATTGTATCGTGAGTAATATTTGTGCATTTGGCCAACTTCCTGTTCGTTTATTTTCTCACCTTAATACTATATTACTTATGTCTACCGCAATATTATTAGGTGAGGAACTAAATATCCCTCTTTTTGATGAAAATGCAACTTTATTGTGAAAAAATTGGTAACAAATGGATCATTTAAAGTATTACCCATCGCTAGCTACAACTTTTTCCATCTTTCTGTCAGAGCTCGAATACGGTTACGGTAACAGTGTTTATCTTTTGAGGCTATTCACGAATCAAGGCATTTTTTGATATCTTCATATGAGGGGACCTGCTGATTATCCAGACCATGTGCCATCGAACGGAACAAGTAATAATAGGACGGCGCTATATCTGGGGAATGTGGCGGGTGGGAGATGACTTCCTATTTGAGCGTTTCCAGATAGGTTTTAACGGGCTCTTCTCCTATTGTGGCCGTTTTTAGCGCAGTGCTGTATTCAATCGCATCAATAGATACCGTCGATACCGTTCCCCAATAATAGTTTCGTTGGGTTTTAATTGTTCATAATAAATAACACCGACCTGGTTCCACAAAATACACAGCATAACCTCCGTGAGCGTGAGCCGACGACGTAGAAGCATGACCGGATAGTCAACGCGACTTTCTTCTTTTTGAGTTGCTGTAATGAATCCATTTTTCATCAGCCGTCACGATGCAATAAAGAAAAACCCTTTTTTTTGTTGTTCACAGACGAAAAAACGACGCTCAACGTCCCTTGGCTTCAAATCATAAGGAACCCAAGTTCTTTGTTTTTGAATCATTCCCAACACATGCAATAGCTTAGAAATGGCTTTGCGAGTAACTCCTAATGCTGAAGCAAGTTATTTGACATGGATCCTCATCGAGCAATGCCTGCAGTATAGCGCCTTCAAAGGTTTTGACCTTCGCGGAGTCGTTAGCATTGAAATCACCATCTTTGAAGCGACGGAACGAATCACTGCACGTTATTTCACTTAGAGAAGCATTTCCGGAAGCTTGATCGAATGGAGTTCTCGATACACTTCGGCCGCCGTTTTCTTTGAATGAAAGAAGAAAATCAACACCTCCCACAAATGATGATTATTTTAACCAAAAGTATATGACGCCAAAACAAAATCACTAATTTGTAAAAACAGTTTGTTTACCATATGTCTGAGCTTGGTTACTGACATTTTGGATAAGTTAAAATCGACCAGCACTTATTGATGGAGCCATCTTTTGGCCAAATGCTCAATGTTCAATACTTGGCATTCTACGGCTCTTGATGACTTATTTAACGAACTCAGCCCCTTTGCATATAAAGCCAGCAGATATGTAGCTCAGCATCAAACATTTTGGGGCGATAGTATTCGTACTCGGGTAGGTAGGCTATGTGTAGCACTGTGGTGTGCCGTTTTGATAACCACATTTCGTGAGGGGCGATGATACTAATTACAGGTGAGTTGAGAGCTCTGATAAATTATTCTACCCACTTGTTTGATGAACCTTCTAGGGTATTAAATAGGAGTTTAGGTGGGCTCATAACCGTCAGCATTTCTAAATTACTACCATTGCAGATCTTCCCTTGTGTGTTTTTGAACACATTTACTGCGCAGACATATTTTGGGATGATCGTCATTTGCTCGCTTTCGAAAACGTCATGTCATGTCAGTGCAAACAAAAAGTAATATTAAATCAAATATAAAATTTATTTATTTTATTACATATTACTTCATTAGTCTAACATCTTTTCTTTTCAAAGAACAAAGATCTGTTCCGGACTAAGCTCTTCTAAATAAAATCTTGCTTTCCCTGCATCTGAAACTGAATGTGTTGTAAGAAATACTTAGTCTGATTACATGTTTTCTCATTAGTAAATGGACTATGTTAAAGACAATAATTATCGCGATGTCGAGTCCATATCAGCTCAGTAACCCTGGTATTTTAGATTGTTTGTATCTGGGTCAAAGTGCAGTTACCCAGCCTCGGCCATCCGATATTGGCAAGCTTAAGAAAATGCTAATGCATGTTGACCTCCCTTGCCGAGTCGTCCGGTCTTTCAAGATACTCTGTCAAGTAACACATGGTGACAACTTTAGATAAGGAGTAGACAAAGTAAGGTGTTGACTGGCATCGTTTAATTAATAGCTAAATTTATTGTTTTTATATCCTGACTGACTATCAGTAACAAAACAATATTTAGAGTGCATAGTAAACGAAAAGGCTTGGACATCTGCAGTTTATCCGAATAGATGTCGGCGGCGATACCGCAGTCAATTCTTGAAACATTAATATAGACTGCTGCGTTGTAGTCTATGATCACATTTCCTTTTAATTATTCTAAGAAACTTTTACAGAAATGTAAGATGGATGTTAAATCGTAACAACCAGATGGACTGCAGTTTACTTAAAGTTTGTAAAAACAGGTCTATGGGACGCAGGTAAAATATGACAGATAGGGCTTCTGTTAGGCAAAATCTCACTTGGCGTACGGTTCTTATAAAAAATATCTTTTGGACCTTCTTCAAGCGATAGAAGTTATATTTCCGAGTGGCCATAAGAGAGAGTTGGGCGAACATCGGTCGTGTATATCCCTGGAATAACTTTTGGCTGAGATTCCTATTTTTAACCGAAAGTTTTATTATAGGCTGAGTTTGATTTCTCAAACTTCTGTTAAACGTGCAAGCTTCCACTTGAATTAGATACGTAGAATTGGCTGATCACTTAGTTTGAGGGATAATCATCTTCGAGATAAAGATGTGACTCAAAGTGAACTATTCCTCATGAGTTGGTCTATCACCGAGAAAAAATATTAATTAACACTGAACCATAATTTACTTAAGCTCCGAAAACACTTTTGTTATCAAAATTTTGAATATGACTACCTTGTATGTACTGTACTCAGTCCCAATTTCTTACAGGTATGCTATCATCAGACTCAAATAAAGCAAAGATTGTACCGATTACTTAGCAGCTAAGTTCAATGACCTACAATTGCTAGCCCAGCGCAACCAGGTCAGCCTTTGGTATGTACAAGAGCACAGAGATGTTTAGGGTACACAACTTTGTGGCTGATGAATTAGCAAAAAAAGACCCACGGAAAGGTATTTGGGTACTGAACCTTCTGCGGTATCCTTCACTCTAAACTCAGCAGCCTGTTTAACATTGTTTGAAAGGAAGTTACGTTCAATAAATCGACAAGCTTAAGAAAAATATCATCAATTAAAACAGAAATGATATTGGAATGGTTCGAACTTCCTCTTCTTACACTCTATTCTAATATTTCGACACAGTAATTAACCTATCTCGCCAAGCTGAGTGCTGACTCTGTTTAGAGAACGACCGTACCTCAGATCACTTTGTTGTTGTGCGGCTGTTTGTCATTAAGGAAGGGGTATCTTCCTTATACTTCCATTATGACACCTAAGAATCAATCTGAAATCTAATTATACTTGCCAGCACGATTCACCAATGTAGACTGTATCTGTGGCGTTAAAAAAAGAAAACAATTAATTTTTGTTGTTTTCCTTAACTTTTATCATTTTGTACTAAGTTTCCCCAGAATCTAACAAAGCAGCAGTGTCCTAAAGAAATAAATTTAATTTGTAAATTTAGACTGGCTGCGTTCAAACCTTAATATCAGTCAGTGAGTACTCACTTCATGAGTACTCGTATGTAGACAAATAAAAAAGATTTTCTATTTCAATTCAACACGAAATCGTATGGTTATGTTGGTAGAAAGGAAGCAATTGAATAGAGCTCGTAATCCTGAAGTTCCACATAGGCTAAAACTAATTAATCGCTGGTGATGGAATTCCTACTTCCAGGAAATAATCAAATGAATTGAAAATTGTCCTCAACATTGCCAACTATGCAGGCGTCAGTTTAAATACCGACGTTATCGAACCACTTCGAGATTTGACTTGCCCTCTTTTCCAACAAGCTAAGTAACCTCTGTATAGAATCCAAGCTTTACAACTGTGATAAATATGTATTGATAGACTGAATAGACTTGTTACAAGATGCCACTGAAATAAAACAAAAATCTCACACTTTCCAGCACTTTTTCGTTCGTTTTTGTTTTTTTTTTCTTTCGTATTATTAAAATTATTTTTGTAAAATATTAATATTCTCGTAGTCAGGAATGAAAATTCAATAAAAAAAGTTATTATTTACAAAAGTATCTATCCTCGTAGCGTTGACAATAGTCACAAATCAGTTGGCAGCAGCGTCCATTGTTGAATCGGCAACGGCATTTTTCGACTTGCTTGAAAACCCGCGTTGTATAGCCACGACCACAGCAAAGGTTCGCACAGTTGTCTGGATGCAAGCATTGTCGGTCCTTAGTCACCGAACAGTAAGTAGGTGATGTCTCCAAGTAATATAGAGTTGTATACTGTGACTGTTGTTGCTGAAAAGTTGAAAAAAAAAAAGTTAATTATAAAGATCTCTCTTGTATCTATCTTTTGAATTTAAAATTACTTTTTTTCTTTTAGGCTTTTTCATTCGACTACTAGGTGCCTCTCTACGCATGGTCCTAATGTTGGGAGCCTTTCGAACTGCTGTGTTGTATTTTTGTCTCAGCAATCCAGCAGTGGCATTGAAATCGGATAATTTCTTCCAACAAGTCTTCATTGAACATGATCCAGATACCCCGTGACATTTGCATTTATCCTTCATTAGTGTAGATACAGCTTCGATTCCAACCTAAAAAAGGGATTTTGTAAAATTCATTCACAGTCTAATAAGGGTAAAAATTGTACAAAAAAAAACTATTCCTTACTTCAGAGTCGTGACGCAAAATTTCGGCCACTTCATCGCCATCTCCTCCGCGTAGATCGAGAAAACTCCGTGTGACTCTTTTACCATGTTTAAGGTTATCATTACATCCACCCCATTGAAAGTCTTGACTAGCTTTGTTTTGTTTTCGAGGACCGCAGCTACATTTGGTCATTCTACCTTCGGCACAAGCGCGCGCTATTGAATGGGTCATAGCGGCTGCCGTTAAGGCATGCACAAATGCCGTCTCTTTGTAGAGTTTTTTGAAGATATTTCGCTTACCACGAATTTCTATTGAGCAGTTCCAACGGTCGTATCGGAATTGATCTTCGCAATGCGATGTAGCTAATCGCCGTGCTTCTCGAATCGTATCTGGTAGACCGAATTCCTTTCGACATTGGTGGTTTTGCCGACGTGTTGCTACCATATATCTGCATGGACCTGGCACTTGACCATTTGAACTGAATACTGCCATTACAGTGTGCTCCGATATAAAATGTTCACTATAAAAAAATGAAATAAAATAAGACAAATAAATTTTAACCTTAGAATTTGATTGACAGCTGTCAAATAAGCTGAGAAGTTTGTGTTAAATTTCATTGAATTTAGAATTGAAAAGTCTATTTAAAGTGTAGATAAAGACTTCTTAATTTGAAATCAATTAAAGTTCAAGTGACTTATCGAACATTAAGGTTCGATAAGTGCAAGAAATTTCACCAGAGACCACTATATCAAAAAATGTGCAATAGTCTATAAAAATGTCAACAGAGCAAGTGGGATCAATGTCCAAAATCCAAAAATGATCTCTGCATTATGCTGGGGTGATTCTAGATGCGAAAATGGCAGAGGTAGTAAAGAAAAGTGACCCACCGCGAGTGTGTGCAAAAAAAAAAAAAAATTAAATAGTGCAGTGCAATTAAAAAAAATAAAACAAAAATATAACACAGTTCGGGTATCCCACCTCTCCCGCTCCTGGTCTTAGTACTGTTGCTTGCCCTCGGTAACTGCCGTTACTGTATTTATCATACGGTATGGGCAATAATTGAGCGTATGTAACAACCAATGGATAGCGGGTTGTGTGTAAAATTTGGTTAGTGCATTGATCCATATTGTTGTAAAGGCATAACACTTACAGCAATTTGATTCGGTAAACCATCGCCAGAATTTTCACGTCGCAGCCTTGCTTAGTATCGTCGGTGTGTGTTTTTGCTGTGTTTGTTTGTAATTATGACTAGGGAATTCAGGGTGGACGTAGCCAATATAAAAAGTAATCACTTATCTGCGTACGTCCACGTTTAAAAGTACCGACTAGCTGTTTTGGCACTTAGTGAAACACAGATAGATCCCCGCCCACACCTCGCAAATCACTCTGATCTGAAGCTACCTGACTACGAACTAGTGCCACTATTCTTCCCCCATCGCGATCTCACCATTTATGTGTGTAGTGATGCAGCTTATCAAATTCCACTACAATGTAGTCCCTGTTCCAACCCGGAATTCAATTTCATGTGGTTAAAATTCGCATCATCCATGATGCGCTGTCTGACTCCATTCAAAGAATTGTATCCCTGTATCCTCATACTGAAATCGTGATTACGGGCGATTTCAATATCGACATTCTGAACAGACAACACCCGATGGACGGTGTGTTAAGATCTTCGCTGCGGAAAATAACTTAACTCAGTTTGAAAATGAGCCCACACGCATACCAGACGTTAATAGTCATACCGCCAACACCCTGGACTTGTTTTTAACTTCTCACCCTAAGAAGTACTGCGTTGATGTACTCTCCTCTCTAGGCTCGTCGGACCATTATGTCATATCAGCTAAATTTTCGTACACCCACCACACAGTTAGAGAAAAGACTCCTAAAAGAACCGTATGGCAATACAAGAAAGCCAATTGGAGCGGACTTAACAACTTCGTTAGGAATTTTAACTGGGCGTTATGTTTCCTCGATAACGACGTGGATGCCGCTGCTGACATGATCACAGAAACTATTCTCTTTGGAATGAGATGCTTTATCCCTCATCGGATGAAGAGTATCAAACCAAAAGAAAAGGCATGGTACGACTCGAGCTGTAAAGAGGCTGTCAGGGTTAGTGAATTGTTTATTCGGTCCTACAAGACCAACCCGACAGAAGAAAACCGAAAAAATTTAATCGAGCCAGAAATGACTGTAAACGTGTGAAATTCCAATACGACTAAAAAATGAGGCAAAAAATACTGCAATGTCCCAAAGGCAGTAACAACTTCTGGTCATTCGAAAAAAACATTAGAAATTCTGCCTCATCCTCCATCATTTACAATGACATTCCAGCTGCCAGCTCTTTGGACAAGGCCAATCTGGTTGCTGCACACTTTGAGGCTAGCTTAACACTTCCGGATTGTGCTTTGTCCCCGCCTACACTTGAGTGCATCGAATTTACAATGGGACGAATCCACTTTCGCACTCGTGTAGTAGCAAGTATATCAGATGGCCCAGATGGTATATCACCCCTTCTTCTGAAGAGGTGTTCTTCCACGCTGGCAAAACCACTGCGTAAGCTTTTTTATTAATCCTACTCTTTAGGACTCTTTCCGAGCAGATGGAAAACAGCATTTGTCCAGCCCGTCTCCTCCGTGTCTCCCTCTACAGACCCATTGCACTTACGGCCCTTCTTCCCAAAGTCATGGAAACGCTGATAAACTGTCAGCTCATGATATATCTCGTAACAGGAAAACTTCTCAATGACCAGCAATATGGTTTCCGTAGCAACAGGTCTTTGGTGATTTGATGGCATGTCTCACCGAAAAGTGGAACCAAAGCATACATCAATCTGGTGAAAGCAAATTCAATATTCACAAAATAAATGCTGGTGTGCCCCAGGGCTTCGTTCTGTCTCCGACACTCTTTTTAATTTTCATTAATGATCTCTTGTCCGCTACTTCTAATCCTTTGCTGATGACAGTTCTCTCTGCCTTTCATATTAGTTCCCGGACTCACGCCCCTGCTCTTCGGTTGTAGAACGGGAACGGCAGCGTATGTTAAGCTCATTAAATTCCGATATTAAAAACATAACCAATTGGAGAACTATCAACCGAGTTGAATTTAATGCTTCTAAAACTCAATGCTGTCTGCTGTCATTAAAGCGAAATTCAAATAATCAGTCATTATCCTTGAATGGCACTTGCATCGTCGAAACCGATAAACTTTCCATTCTCGGTATGTGTATAAACGACAACTTACGTTGGAATGACATCATATTCGATGTCGCCAAAAATGCTGCGAAATGTATAGGTATCCTCAAGCGATGTAAGAAATATTTTACCCCCTCTGATCTGGCCAAAGTATATAAGGCATTCATCCGTCAAAATTGGAGTACAATGCCCACATCTGGTCAGGTGCTACTAAAACATTTCTGCATCTGCTAGATAATATTTAAAATCGTGCGATAAAACTCATTGGTGATACCAATATCAGTCATTCAATTAAAACCCTCGAACATCGACGTTATGTCTCCTGTCTCACTTTCTTTTATGGCAATTTTCACCACCAGTGCTTCATTGAAATCGCCAGTAGCATTCCGCCCATTCAAACTTTCAACCGTAACACCCGTTATGAATGCTCATCAGTATATCTTCAAGCCCATTTTCGGACGTACTCTAAAATATCGTGATTCTTTCCTAAGCCGTACAACTCGCTTATGGAATGCCCTGCCGACCTCTGTGTTTCCTGGTCGTTATAATTTACAAACATTTAAAAACATTTTCTTCCTCCTTCTTCCTTCGCCCTTGCTGTGTACGAACATTTTAAGGGTTCAACATCCCCTTGAGAGCGCGCTGATTATAAAAAAAAACACTGGGAGCTAAGGCAAGCACTTCGCTAATACCCTAATTGTTATGCTGCTGGACCAGTTCAAGTTATAGGACACTCAGCAGCTTTACGATCAATTACCACATAGGCCTACTAGCCTATAAGTTTTAAATAGCGAAATTTTTAAAAAATGCAAACTTATACAACCTATTGATGACTTATGTATAGAATCCGATCTTTAGATAGTTAGATCTTTTTTTCACTGTAAACAAAACATTCAGTTTACTCAGTAAAGTACTGCCTAAAGTAAACAACAGGAGATTGAAGGAGATTTTAACGGTAAGATCTAACATTACATAAGTTAGTTATGTAATGTTTTCGACTTAATCGAAACTACTGTTCTGGCTTAGTAACTAACGTTTAAGAATACTTTAAGTAAGTAATTTTATACGAATTGAAAGGGTCTTTCTTCCATACATCTTTGTATTCGAAAAGAGAAGATTTACTCAATTCGGCGTTACTTATGAGTATAAATGAATTTAAATCCTGTTAAATACTCTATAATTATTCCTTTGGAACTTCCAAGCATTTAAGGCCAGATACATAATTGCTTATTGTTGAAAGCTTCTCAAACTGTAGTAACAGATTTGGTTTATATTTTGGCTAAGAAATATTGGTATTATCTAAGAATATGGTTCGAGTACATGATATGAAAGCTTGAATATGATTTATAAGAGGTGTATGCAGTAGTAGGTTTGTTCGTTCTCAGCCACAGTGTAGCGCACTGAAGCATACTTAAGAATGTCTGCTTCAAAAAATAAGGATATAGCTTTATATGCCGCTATATGCTCTGACAATAAGGATAAAGTAAAAAAAGAATTAATTGTGCGAACAACAGAGGGAGTTAGTAGCGGAAATTCAAATGGGAGAACTGCTGCATACATAACATATGTACATAAGTAACTAGAGATGATTTTCGGATGGTAATCCACATATATTTTTTTTACAACATAAAAAATTTCTCCAAATGCCTTAAGCAATTGATGGTTATTCATAATGGTTAAACGAATCATGTGATTTTACCTCAATTTACTTAGCTCCTCTTAAGGCATTTAACCATGATGAAAACCAAGATAAACGCTTACAAAAACCGTGGCTTTTCTGACCGTAAATTTGCAAGAAAATGAGAAGATCCAACAATTTTATTCGCAACTTTTTAAACTGGATGATAAATACGAAAAAATCGCTAGTCCTGACCAAGACCAAAAACTGATTTTATGTATAAACTCGAACATTCTTTTGAAAATGTTCACTTTTTTGAAAGATAGAATTCACCTTAAGGAAGATTTTGATTATGTTGATAAGAATCAGCAAATCCCTAGATTTTTAGCTAACGATCTCATTCAGATTATTCAATCGTTCTCTGTTTAATGCTGACATCCCGGCTTCTGTGAGTTCGCTGGTGATTGTTGCTTTTTAGGGATACCCGTATACTGAGGTGCGTGTGTCTGTGGTTATTTTAAGGGTTGTATTAGTTTATTGCTACTAATTTTGCCTGGCAAGAATCGCCGGCAGTAATTCGAAAAAGTTTTCTTATCCGTTGCTCAAAACTAAGTCTCTCAACAGCAGAGTCTTTTTTGACAAGGGTGTTGTAAATTTTAGTTTTCTTCTTCATGATATGCGATTTCTCTTACGCTTGCTTTTCGACACATATGATACATGACAACGCTCAATTTGTTTACGCATTTGTCGATGTCGTCATTTGATCAACAAATCTTGTTGTTCCCGAATATGTGAGTAAGTATACAGAGGTAGTCGTCATAATCGAGTTAAAAACATTGTTCACTGCATGGGCTTGGCTTTTTGTGTTCGTCATTACCGCAGCTAAAACGAGGAGAAATGGTGGTGGTGATAGGACACAATCCTGTCGCACGTCGCGGTTGATTTTGAAATTTGCAAATGCGTTTGTTTCAAAGGACGGTCAAGACGATTATGCTTTCGCACTGACACCATCGACACCAGCGCACTGAAAATCTATAAAGACCATATGACAGGGGAGTTGAACTTGTTTGCTTGTAAAGTATTGTTTTAAGTTGAGATGTAGCACAACCACGAGGATGAAAAAATCAGCTTGTTAGTTTGGCTTGTCAGTTTTCACATTGTCGTTTGTTGTTAGTTCTTTGTAGAAAGATGACGGAAATAGACGGATGACGGAAATTCGTAGTCCAACAAACAAATACTGAGATCACATTTTCAGCAGCCTTGGCAAGATTATTTACAATTGGAAAGCTTAAGTGCAATGTTGTCGTTGCTGGCGGTTATTTTTTTATTTTGAGATATCTACTCGAACATTTGTTTTTCTAAGTGATAGGTGCTGCTATGCATTTGTACATTGATACTTCTATGATTTGTTGTCTTGTTATTTTTTCACGAACTATGTTGTCTTGTTATTTTTTCACGAACTATGTTGTCTATCTATTACTATCGGTTATAACATTATTTTGCTTGTCAAGGATAATGATATATGATCTCAATTTTGTGCCGCTGGTCCTGTATGTTTACTTTCTCTGATTTCTTGTAAGATTACCTTCAAAATTTACAAACGAAAGAGTTATAAAGATCAAATTGGATTCTCTGAAATGTTTGATGCTTTCAGGCAATCTCTGCTAAAGTATATAGTAAAACGCTAAAAGGACAATATAATATATTTATTGATATACCCGCATGATAAAAATTTCTGCATTTATCAGCGATGTCAGATGTCAGTCAGACGTAATACAATTTCATTTATTTATGAAGTTACCTATAAACAGGAACAGGAGTATTTTTCAAAACGCCAAGGCACAACTATTTTTAATTACTTTTCACTTAACCATTCTCAGATTAAATCTGAAAAGACCACCAATCAACACAGTACTAAAGGAGTTTCGTCGTTTTATCTCTATATACGATACGGTATACTGTATGTGTGTTCTGGAAAAATTGTCTGCAACTTATACATTTCGCCATCAAAGTCGTCTACGGGGTAATTTGTACAGAATACGAATACAATCCTATTCGTATGTACTAGCACTAGCGGGCTGAATGTGCTTGGCTGCTGACTGGGTGACTGGCTGCCTGGCTGGGCACTAATGCACAAAATGTGAAATGACGAAAGCAATAAAAAACACTGTAATCAATGTAAAAAAAGATCATGCAATTAAAAACGAAAAATGGAAAACGACTGACTACCGTCTCGGTATGATTAGATAAATTCTTAGGTGGTCATTTTCAATTCAAATTTATTGACGAAATCCGAATTCCGTCCGTGCCACGGATATCAGAGAGCTACTGAGGATTCAATTCCTGAGACTAGGCATCGTGACTTTTATTACAGTTTGTGTAATAATTAATTTTGCGTTTTATGTCTGAATAAGTTGCATTGTAGTATTTCCGCTGAATAAATGATATTGCTGTGTTTGTTTATTTTGGTGCAGTCATGGTTTGAGGATTGAGAAGTACTCGTCCAATACGAGGAGTATCCATATCCGTATCCCTATCCATATTCGGATTGGAAGTAAGGACTGTTTGCTTTCTTTGTTGATTTTTTTTGTTTCTATGCTCCCTGCTTTTTTTTCTTCAAATTGAGTGTGTCTGTAGAAATCAATAGCCCATAAGTTTAACATTGGTAAATATAGCAAATCGAATTGAAATCAATTTTTGCATCGGATTAACCGCATAAGCTTGTTGTTACTTAGTGTGTAATTCCATGTTAAATATATGTGTTTGTACTATTTCCGACGCTAATTTAAGGTAAAAAACGATTTCCAATGAAATTTGATTCCACATAGAAACGTGAATGCACAAGATGGTCCCAAAGCCAGGTTTTCATCGGACAAAGAAGACCTACATATTTGTTTCCTTTGTCAAAGACTATTACGTTAGCTTAATGCCTGTTAATACGTATGTAATAAAAATGACTATAAAGTAAACTCAATGAAGAAAAGCAACAAACTATAACAGAATATTGAAACCTTGCTTCTTTTGTTTTTCTTTTATTGTTTTTTTTTTGTAAATTGTAAGATATGCCGAACTGCTTTTGTCGATTATAAGCATTATATAAAGTTAACTTCCAACTTATGCGAGGTATTTAATCCAGGCTACTTGATTCGTTGACATCCCCGAACAACAAGAATCAAACTGAATACACTTTTAGAGAATTTCAAAATTAAAAATCTTAAGTTTCTAAGAAACTAAAAACTGTCTTAAAAATTCAAAAATGAATTAAGGTCGAGAAAAGTCCTTGAGACTTTTGTGTGAGAATATGGAGGAGTACCCCGAAATTTTGAGACTTCGTAAAGTTCTTGTCTCAAATTAAACCACTCCTAGCTATTTGATTAGGCCATATATTTCTCCTACTATTGAAATTTCATTTCCCAGGGTGTCCTTGCAGTCGAAAACAGATAATTCGATTTGAATATTCTGTTTGCCAGATAGAATATTGATCGGGCTCCAAGCCGTTCAAATGCCGGTATCCTTAAAGACTTTCGACATAGCTTCACTAATGACTAAAAGTCAAACTAAATGGCTGCCTAAACGTGTTGAATTGTCTCAGTTTGTGAGACTAAGAAAGCCCCGAGTTTGTCTCAACAACTTAAGATCTATCCAAGTGTCATCACTCCACCTGCAAAGATTTCATTAATGCGTAAATTGACTTACTTTATTAACATCTTTATATGTATTTGAAAAAAATGTAATGGTAAGTCTAAATGGATATGCTATAATAAATTACTCGTCCTTCACATTGATAATAAAAGCCTCTGTCAGATCTAAGTTTGCTGTTAATCGAAGAATATTTAGGAAAAAGCCAGGAATATGCTCAACTCGATGACATATCAGTCAGATCACACATGAATATGGTGTTCCCCCTTTTTCTGTGACATTTTCAAGTTTTTTAATTTTTTGAGCGCATATCACTGGGTCTGCGTTTTTATTTATTGTACATTTGCAATTTCCAGTCATTATCATTGAAAGATGATTGGAAGGTGTAAAATATGATAACACATGGGCTGAAAACTCAGTGCCGTTTTATAGTAAAACACAAAATTTTTGCAAAATTCAACTTTATTTATCAATATAGTTGCCTTCGAGGGCGATACACTGATTGAAATGATTTTTCAATCCTTCGATACCAGTTTTGTAGTACGACTTCGGTTTAGCCTCAAAATAGGCCTCTGTTTCGGCGATTACTTCTTCATCGGTCTAAATCTCTTTCCGGCGAGCATTCTTTTGAGGTCTGTGAACAGAAAATAGTCGCTGGGGGCCAAATCTGGAGAATACGGTGGGTGGGGAAGCAATTCGTAGCTGAATTCATTCAATTTTGCCATCGTTTTCATCGACTTGTGGCACGGTGCATTGTCTTGATGAAGCAGCACTTTCTTTTTCTTCAAATGCGGCCGTTTTTCTGCGATTTCGTCCTTCAAACGCTCCAACAACGCAATGTAATAGTCGCTGTTGATAGTCTGCCCGTTTTGGAGATAATCGATGAAAATTATTGAATGTGTATCCCAAAATACGGATGCCATAACCTTGCCAGCCGACTGTTGAGTTTTTAGTCGTTTTGGACGAGGTTCGTCGCCTGCTCGCCACTCAGCTGACTGCCGACTTGACTCTGGTGTGAATTGATGGAGCCAAGTTTCATCCATTGTCACATACCGACGCAAAAATTCGGCTTTATTGCGGTTGAACACTTTAAACACTCCTCTGAATCATCAATACGTTGTTGTTTTTGGTTGACTGTGAGCAAACGCGGCACCCACTTTGAACAGATCTTTCGGTACGATTCTTATACCACCTTGATCAAAAAGTCACGGTAGCGTCACCGTGTGGTGCTCCCATTGTTTCGATTTGAGTTCTGCTTTTTTGTTAAGTTGGTACATCTGTTGTTGACATTCCCTTTAAATATTAGCGTCATTACTTGACATTTGCAAAATTTTTTTACAATTTTAGAAATGGATTTAAATTTGCAACAAAGAACTTGTATTACATTTTACGGATTTAATGGTGAGAGAAAGTTGTAAATGTTGGAAAAGTGTTTCGGCAACGATTCTTTAAAGAAAACGGTCGTTTACCAGTGGCACGAGCGGTTCAAAAGTGGTCGTGAGTCAATCGAAGATGATGAACGCAGTGGCAGACCATCGACATCGAAAACCGACGAAAACATTGATGAAGTCAAAGAAATGTTGGTCAATAACCGCAAATTAATCATCAGAGAGATAGCGGAGGACTTGAACATTGCCTATGGATCCGTCCAAGACATTTTGGTTAATGATTTAGGCTTTCGTCGTGTAGCAGCAAGGTTGGCGCCAAAAAAAAGAGACCGTGTTGACGTCGCAAAAGAGACGATTTGCGAGGCTGAATCCTATCCCACATTCATCAAAATGTTCATTACTGGAGACGAGACGTGGGTTTATGAGTACGACAAGCAATCCAGACATCAGGCAAGTGCGACCGAAAAAACCACGTCGTTTTCTGTCAAAAAAGAAGGCAATGCTCACGGTTTTCATGGATTACAGCGGTGTAGTGCATCATGAATTTTTGCCAGAAGGCCAGATAGTAGGCTTGGGCATTATAAGACGTTTGCGTGAAGCATTTCGTGGATTTTGTACCATGATAAAGCACCGTCGCACTGTGCGATCATTATTAGTGATTTTTTGACGAAAAATTTAACAAATGCCATTTAACAGCCATTTAACAGCCATTTAACATTCACCTGATTTGGCTCTATGTGACTTCTTTCTGTTCAATCGAGTTAAAAAATACTACGGGGAACGCGTTTCAGCAGCCGAGAGTATATAATGAAAAAATCGCAGGAAGCACTGATGGACATACCGAAAACCGAATATAAAAAATGTTTCGGGCCGTGGATTATGCGCTGGCATAAGTGTGTTGCAGTCGATAGGGACTACTTTAAAGGGAACAATATAGATTTAGATGAATAAACTTGTATCTTTAATTTTCTGAATAATTTGCTGGAATTTTTTTTTCGCAAATTGTAGCAAATTTTTTTTATAAATCGAATAAGAAAATATGGACCGTATACTGTCAAGTAAGTAGATCTGGTAGCACAGTCCATCCACGAAGGTTCCCAAGACTATCAGAGTACTGATTTGTTCTGAAATCGATATAATACATGGGCTGAAAAGTCTAAGAGAGGGCACCACTTGAATTAAATCCATACTATTCGCAGTTAGTACCAACCTTCAAATGATACGTGTAAAAATTTGACAGCTGCCGGACGATTAGTTCTCGTTGTAGCGTTGTGAGTGAAGCAACTTTTGTTATTGTGAAAAAAATGGATTCAAAGCAATTTCGTGTGTTGATTTATCATTGCTTTTTGATGGGAAAAAATGCTGCCGATGCAAAGAAATGGCTTGATATGTGTTACCCGGCACAGCCGAATGAACCATTCGTAAGTGGATTGAAAATTTTAAAAGTGGTCATACAAGCTACGAAAATGATGCACAGTGGACGTCCAAAAGAAGCTGTTCCAAATGAAAACATCAAAAAAGTCCACAAAATGATTACGAATGACCGTAAAGTGAAGTTGATCGAGATAGTTGATGCTCTGAAGATATCAAAAGAGCGTGTTGGATATATCATACACGAATATTTGGATATGCGAAAGATCTGTTCAAAGTGGGTGCCGCGTTTGCTCACAGTCGACCAAAAACAACAACGTGTTGATGATTCAGAGGAGTGTTTAAAGCAATAAAGCCGAATTTTTGCGTCGGTATGTGACAATGGATGAAACTTGGCTCTATCACTTCACATCAGAGTCAAGTGGGCAGTCAGCTGAGTGGCGAGCAGGCGACGAACCTCGTCCAAAACGACCAAAAACCCAATAGTCGGCTGACACGGTTATGTCATCCGTATTTTGGGATAAACATGGACTAATTTTCATCGACTATCTCCAAAAGTGGCAGACTATCAACAGCGACTATTACATTGGGTTGTTGGAGCGTTTAAAGGACGAAATCGCAGAAAAACGGCCGCATTTGAAGAAAAAGAAAGTGCTATTTCATCAAGACAGGAATTGCTTCCCGACCCACCGTATTCTCCAGATTTGGCCCCCAGCGACTATTTCCTGTTCGCAGACCTCAAAAGAATGCTCGCTGGAAAGAGATTTAAGACCGATGAAGAAGTAATCGCCGAAACAGAGGCCTATTTTGAGGCTAAACCGAAATCGTACTACAAAACTGGTATCGAAAGATTGAAAAATCGTTTTAATCAGTGTATCGCCCTCAAAGGCAACTATATTGATAAATAAAGTTGAATTTTGCATAAATTTTGTATTTTACTATCAAACGGCACTGAGTTATATCTTTCAAAATAGGAAACACCTCAGTGCTATCATAGGTGTCATTACTGGACACTGTCTTATAGACAAGTATGCCTGCATGGTCTTTACAAAGGATTCTATAGAAGCGGCATGGACGAGGAGGAGGAAGAGACAATCATCCACATATTCTGTACATGCCCAGGTCTCTCGCAAACTAAAGTCTTCTAAAGAATATAAACCTTAACTGTCTCCTACGTTTCATCATAAGCTAAAATTGGTTTCAAGAGTAGGAGGGTCACAAATCCTCGTGGCATCATAATGGGCTAATAGGCCTAAGTGGGTTGATCTTTCCAACCTAGGAAGACAGGGCACTTTTGGTAGTACTGTCGGAAAGTTGGCCTACGCGATACTAGCTCCGATAACGGATTCAGGCTAGTCGACTTTGCGGTGGAGTGAAACATTGTTGCAGCTGACACGATATTCGATATCTCGATATTCGTTAGAGTATGTCCTTGAAGACCTCCTGATCAATCAACCGTCAACCAGTTTGCGATCGATGCAACGCATTCCTACAGTATAACGGATGTCTAAACGTTCCGAGGAGCCAACTTCGACATTGTTTGTCCGATCCTCAAGAAAGGAGACCTTCGAAAATGTGACAACTACAAAGGCATCAGGCTTCCACATCGCCTACAAGATCCTGTCTGCTGTATTGTGTAAGGAAATGAAGCCGTTTGTCAAGAACTTGATTGGTTCATATCAGTGTGGTTTTAGGCCAGCAAAGTCCATCATCGACCAAATATTCACACTACGACAGATCTTGGAAAAACCAAAATCGATACACACATAAAGAAGAGCTATACAGATCAATGTCTAGTTTTGGCATCAATGTCAAAATAGTCCGTTTGTAAAGGATGGCAACAGAGAATGCACACTGCCTCATCAAAGTCGGTAAAAAAACTCACCGATATCTTCAATGTCAAAAAAGCATTTAGACAAGACGACGCGCTGTCATGCAAATTTCTTAACAGTGAAAAACTCACGCGCCAACACAAGTGGCAAAATCTTTCAAAACTCAATCTAATTACTCTTATACAGCAATGATACGATACTCGTTATCGGATGAAAGTAGTATAATGGCAGTAACGTTCTCACGAGTGTTGCAATGAGCGTAAGACCAGGTGTATGCTACTAACAAGAAAGGACACTCAACACCAACATCTTGGATAGAACGTCACCCTCGACAGATATAACTTTGAGGTAGTTAAAGACTTTGTCTACCTAGGCTCCACTATCAATTAAAATAACGACACCAGTGCTAAGGTCAAACTAAGAACAACTCTTGCCAATCGCTTAAAGGCAATTGACTACCAAAGATCTCTCTCGAACAATAAAAATGACCTATGGTGTTGTACTATGGCGGAGAAGCATTCGAAAGGTATTCGAATCCGCCCTCGAAAGACAGCACAGGAAGGGAAGACCGCAAGTCTAGTCTACAAATTTGAAAACTCTAAGTTTTTTTTCATATTTCCAAAGTTTAGAAATTCAAGAATATGCCTTTTTCAAAATTTGTGACGCGGCGTCTGCTCCGGTTTGACCGGAACAATTGAACTTTAAACGCGTTTTTCTCGAAACTACTTTTTTCGCAGGTTCAATCTGAAGATTGAAGTTAAACTTGGGAACAAAATTAGAAGAGAAACCCAACAAAGAATTACGAGTACTCCTGTCAATCGCCGCTTCTTTGGGTTAAGGAGGCAGTTAGGTGTTAAGTGGCAGAGCCCAATCGAGGGTGACCAAGTCTTTGCATAAAAATGTTGTCATCTAGTTTTGCTTTACGGTACAGATTATGAGCTCTTATACGGGATTATGAATGTATCTTGGAGAAACAAAAACAAAGTTGGAAAACAGAACGGAAAAGAAAATTGAACGAGGAACTATACGACTGCATTTGCTTCCAGATATGAAGCATGTGTACATCAATACCCGGAGAGTGTGTAAGTTGAACTCAAAGATACCGATATAGCAGAGAAAATCCACTAGGTGTGGTAGTATCAGCAGTTAGGAGAGGACCTCAACAAACTCATTCCAATTAGCTAGGGAATGAGCAAGTTGGATGAGTTGACCTTGGTCCAACTAATAATCCGGTTATAAAAGCAACTGCTCTCTCTGTAAGAAGGACCAAGGATAATGTCAGAAGAGTGCTAATCTAAGTAAAATTTGGGAGCGTATAAAATCTATTAAAATTTGTGTATAGGTACGTTTTTTAGTTTTTCTCCTTTATTTAGTTGACTGGATAAAGGTGACGATATCTAACCTGCAATTCAAAAATATGACCAGAATGTCAGTTTCCTCGTGGGGCAACAAAAAAAGCCAATAAAGTTAATTTCCAAGAGGAACGCAAGGTTTGGGATCAAATATCGATATATTTCGGTCTGTGAGAAACTACAAAATCGATATCATGGATAATAATGCACATAAGAAGGGGCTTGAGTTCTAGTTTAAATATTTAGTTTACGTAATCGGAATAACAATCTCAACAACTGATAAAAATGGAAGGTACGACAATATCGTCCATCTAAAACTTAGAATTATCCAAGTGGCAAGGCTAACTGAAGGCTTAATACGAAATCGTATCTTAATCAGAAAAAAATACCGTTTGTAGTTAATTTTAACTGAATTACTGTGATCGTATAGAATCTACCTAAATATATATATACTTTCTCTTAAACTGAGATAAACGTAATACGTATATTACAATATAATATGCTACCATGGTCTCTAAGTATTTATAAATGACTATGCCTCAATAATTAAACACATTATCTATGATTTTGTACAGTCCTGAATGATGACTTTGAAAATTATACACCTCACATAGATTATCGGAAGTCAAAAAGTGAATTATCCTGCTATCTTCCTAAACTTTTTCAAGGCCAATAAAATGAAGTAAATGGAATGATAAAACGCATTCTTCTAGCGTATCCCCTTCCTATAGATGCAACAGAAAATGTGTTAAAAACATCTTTATAAGAATAAATCAAATATGCTGGAATACAATATCCCCGTTCATAGAGTTCAGCCGTCAACGAGTAGTTCCCCGACGGCGTTCTGAAAATAGCGGCAAATTTCAAAGAGATTTTATATCTCCACCACACTTTCTCTCTCAAAGAAACAGGGATATGCAGTGCATTTAATATTTCCTTTTTTTTTCGTTCTTTTTTGAACATAACAGCGTACATATAACAGATGTATGTAGGTATGGATCTGTGATGCTGAAAATAAACACATACACAGTAAAATAAACAAACAAAAATACGACAAATAACTTTGGCGTTTATGTTAAATGTATGCGAGCATTACTACGAATAAAAGGAAGGTGCAGAACAAATTAAGCTTTTGTGAAGTGAGTTTTAAGGAATTATTTTATTGCCCACAAATGAAAATACCTTTTTTAATATTTTGGAGTAAGAAACAAAGAACAAAATTCACAACTTATTTTGGTTTTGAATGGCTTTGATCTTTACAATTATTTTTGTCCCAACAAAAGGATGCCGTAAGAAATAGTTACTTCTCATTATCATACCTTTTGATATACGACATTTTTGAGAAGTGACATTTTGGGACAGTTGCACACTGATATCTAAAAATAGCCTTGGTCTTGAGCAGGTTTAAGGCTTCAGCCCTTTCCGTTTTGTGGTTTTATTTCAGAATTACTGACCTTCCTTATTTTGACACGCCTGTTGACCACAATGCCCTATCTTTTTCTAAATCTGCCAGAAATTGAATACTTTCTCATTCCAACTAGAGACTGCATGGGCATTGTTTTTGAAAGTTTCCCATTGAATATTGTGATTTAGGGAAATGTTACTATTTTATGGTCGGCACAAATTAGAATGTATCTTTGTTACAGATTTGAGGCACTGAGACCCAAATATTATTCACTGACCTGAAAAGTAAAATGTTACAAATTTCGCCCCATACTATTGAATCTGGTTGGATTGAGATAGATATCCCTTGGTCAGCCTTTGACCATTTCTTTTATGTATGTCCCATATATAATAGTTTCCATATACGTCTTGAGCTCAAGAGAAAAGAATGTTTCGAAAGATTATAGCCAATTAATTTCGTCAAAAATGCTTCAATCTATTGAGAAAAAAAATTTGTCATAACAATGAGAAACAATTCATGTAACACAAAATCGATATAATGAACATGGAATGAACATGAACTGGTGATGCTCAATCCAGTACAAAAACCTAGTGAGAAACAATGGTATCGGGTGTTAACTGCACGACAACCGTATAAAACAATGTCTTACATTCTGGATAAAAATGGTAATATTCTCGAGTAAAGTGAAAGGAGCCTTATATACGATCAAGTGAAGGACACTACCCTTAAGTTAAAAAAGAGAGTGAGAAGCCTGTGCTCGTAAAATGGGGTGGAGGCTTTTACAGGATTTGTGTGGTTTTACATGACAAGGAAGTATATGGTTCACCTGGAAATTGTCTAGTATTTTTGATAATATGTTCTGCATCGCTAAATGAGTTTAAAGAATCTAAGTATAGTCTTAATCTCTCAAATGTACCCATTGACATCTAGGCAATGCAATGTTAGTCGCAAAGGACCCAAGAAACAAAAAGCGGATAGAAAAACACAATAAACAATATTGCTTTGGCATGGTATCAATAATCTACTGTACACCGGATAACTTTTAAATGAGTGAATAAGGCGAATGGTATTCTGGAAAAGAAACTCAGATGCATAAGCAAAGTTGGACTAGAAGCCTGGAAAATATCTAAAATTATTGAATCACACATTTTCAATGAACTTTAAAGGTATTCGGTTATGATTTTGGCGTTTTCCACATGAAGTTGTGTATCTTAGCTTTATGAATCTCAAGATAAAAAAGCAAACATTTAGAAGCTTCCAGTTTATTTTCCTAGAAAAAAGTAAACTGACTAAACAATAAGTTGATGAAGTTTACAACTTTTCAATATTACGAGTAAGAGATGGTGTTAATGGTTTCTTAAGGAGACCACAAACAAAAAGCCCAAATTTTGACTATGAATGGTGGCGGGATCTTGAAACCATGCTGGATACATATTCGACCCTGAATACAGGACGAGAACTAAGATAAGGTTGTTGTTGACATGTACCGGAAGAGAAGAATATCGGAACATGAACTTGTTCCGAAGTGAAGAATGAAGGGTGATTGGAAAAATAACGTAAACTGAAGGGGATCGAAAGGTGTTACTTTAGAAATGAGTTTTGAAAATCTTACTTGAAGTTAAAACGGACGTACCAGGGTAACAAAACTAGATCCAAGGCCTATGATTAGTATTAAACGTAAAACACGAAGGATACACCGTTTTAAGGCAGGGCGCACTATTCAAGGTGGCCAAGGCCGCGTATACTCGTACTATCGCATATTCGCTTAAAAGTGAGCAATGTCGAAACTAATCCACAGGAAGCGATGATCTAATTTCCGAGTTTTACAATGTTTGGAAATTATCTGGTGAAAAGCACGCATTAGCTCATTTGTACAATATGGTCGGGAAAGTGCATGTCCGATAAATTAAATCTCAAAGTGCGTATGCTAAACAAGTATATGTGTAGGCCTGATTATGCGATATTCTTAAACTAATTGTCTGGAGCCATGTAGTATTCGATCTTTGAGAAAACCCAACTCTGCAACTCTGTTGATTTTAGGGTTAAATACGATAGCGTCCTTAGATATGAGCTATTCACGGGTATGAATAATTTAAGCATTCCTGCCAAATAAGTTCGGTTGTAGAGGATACCAATTGAGAACTCCAGCTCCTCTATCGAAATCGGAACAAACATTTTCAAATCACTTGATGTCGAAAAGGGTTTCAGGCAACTTCTCGCATATGCAAGTGACATTTTCGTATTTGGGAGAAGATATTGGACTATCGCTAGGTATTTGTGAGTATTGAGATTGAAGAAATAAAAATGGGTCTGGTGGCTAATGTCTTCTAAAATTACTATACAAAAACATGGTTAAGGGTTTGTTTTTCAAGATATCGCTGAATATAACGTCCTTTAAATCTCTGCCTCGCTTAACTTTGCTGTAGCCCACTCTTTCAGCCAATTTGTTGAAGTTTATTTTTAATGGATTGAAGCTGTATTTTATGAATGTCGGAATAATGATAATCCAAGTGATTGAATCGTTATCGGATTGGCAGCATAAAATTGATCACAAAATTGGACAGCAAAATTAGGGGTGATTCATCGTGGGGTTTGATTTTCAATAGGCTTTTTGTGACAGATTACGCGTCAAATTGCTTGGTCATTTTTGTTCAGTATCGTTTGGCAAGTTATCATGGAAAGACTCACACCACAACAGCGTCACCAAATTGTTCAGCGATTCGAGGAACTTACCGTGCGCATCATCGATCTACTGAAAATAATATTGCCAATACCATTCGCAAATTTAAGTCTCAGTTTACTTTAGTAGATGATACTCGACCGGTTAGATCACATCCAGCACGCAGTGAAGACACTAGCAGCTGTAGCTGAGAGTGTATGCGAAGACCGTGGCAAATCTATACGTCGTCGATCTTGGCAGCTTGTCTTGGCGTATTCGACAACTTGGCGTATTTTACGTGAGGATCTGGGCCTAAAGGCATACAAAATTCAACTTGTACAAGAATTGAATCCAGCCGACTTGAATTTGCGTCATATTTTCGGTGAATGGGCTTTGGAAAAACTCAATGAAAATCCGGTGTTTTATCGTGGAATTTTCTTCAGTGATGAAGCCCATTCTGTCTCAATGGATACGTTAACAAATAAAATTGCCATATTTGGGCTGATGAGCAACCCGAAGAGTACCAATAGCTACCATTACATCCATTAAAAACAACGGTATGGTGTGGTTTATGCGCTAATGAAATCATTGTTACCGTCAATGGTAACCGTTATCGCGCCATTTTAACGGACTATGTGCTTCCTGAAATTCAAGCTCATGGTTTCGGTGAGCTTTGGATTATTTTCAACATTACAACATTTCTCGTGTTATCCTCGAGATACCAGTCTTAATGCTCGAACGAGTCGCCTAAAATTGGAACTCCTGAATGGGTCACCTCAGACGTAATCATGGCCAACATTTACATAATGTCAGTTTTAAAAAGTTTTGTCATGTATTTTTGTTTTAAACAATAATAAAAATTTTAAGTTCACTTTCAAATTTATGTGTTTTATTTTACATTATAAATCAAACCTCACGATGAATCACCCTATAGCATGTTACAACATGTAATAATAGCAAGGAAATTGATCTACATAGGTTCTGTAGTGTGCCTCAGCAATTACATCAGTAAGGAAGTAAAGAGTAACTCTTGTTAACCGCCATGAATATAAAAGTCAATTGAATAGCAAATTTCTTTCCTGAGCATATAAGAATAAGAATACGTTATAGTAGATTCAGGAGCCAAGATCTAGAAACAGATTATTTTACATGTTACTACGCTCCACATGTGGCGGGGTAATTACTATAAATCGCTGTTCATTTCTGAAAATTACTGAGCGTTCTGGAGCCCTTTGAAGTTCGAATTAATAACGCATGTATCGGGTTTTCCAATAACGACTTGACAAATTTTTTTTTAAATAAAAGGTAAACCATTTGAGATATTTCAAAAACTTTGCAGTGGTCGATTCGTTGGAACCAATTTTCAACGACTCGGCCACACATTTAGGCCGAAACAGCCGCTAACAGCCTTACAGAAATAGTCAAGCGGCGTTAAATCTCACGAAGGAGGCGGCCAATCGACTGACCCATGCCTTGAGATAACAGGCTCACCATACTTACTCTTCAATAAATCGATTGTAGCGTGTGCTGTGTAGCTTGTGGCACCATCCTGTTGAAACCACATGTCGTCCAAGTCCATATCTTCCAATTCGAGCCAAAAATAATCAGTGATCATGGCGCGATAACGCTGACCATTCATAGTAACGTGACGATCGTTATCGTCGACGAAAAAATATGGCCCAATAACGCCGCCGTCCTGCAAACCGCACCAAACAGTTATTTTTTGTGGATGAAGTGGTGATTCATGAAGCACATGCGGGTTTTCACCCGACCAACGCATATTTTGCTTATTGACGAATCCATTGAGCCAAAAATGAGCGTCGTCACTGAAGATGATTTTGCGACTCCGAATATCTGTAGAAAATTTTTATAATTTGCAGACATTGCTCGTTAATGTACTTTACCATGATGAAAATGTTGAGTTCACTGAATAAATTGACAGTGACAGTTTGATGATTAGTGAAAGAGTGCGTTCACAAAAAATAAATTCAAAGTTTTTAAGTCACTATTAGAAAACCCTTTATAAAGTAATGCGCAATTTACTTCATTTATACATTTACATACATTTACATTTATAATCTATAATTTCTTACTGCGGTTTGCACTTCCTTTCTGGTTGGTTCCGAAACGACAAATTAGATAATCGTTTTTGATATTTATCCTCTCACAGAAAATACGAACCGGGTAAGGATAAGTTGTGAAATCGAATTGATAGATGGCAGGACTATAGTTTGGTAGTTATGGGCTGCATCAACTGGCGAATATTTCACATCCCGATGATCGTGGATCGGTTCGATTCACTATTATTTAAGTCCAGAACTGCCAACTTAAATACTAGGCGACGTAACATTCCGGAATATGTTGAAACATCAGCTTTTCTGATTTCTCCGTCACTTGCTCGATTCTTCCCCGCCGCCATTGTCGCCTAGGAGTGGCCGCATCGCAAACTAGTAGCAAATCGCCAATTTCTATTGGTTTTGTTCGTTGGCGCCATTTGACTCGACGCGTCAATGTGGGCAAATATTCCAGGATCCACCTCTTCCAGAATTTGTCTCTTAGCTGACAAGTGATTCTTAACTGCTTCCGTAAAGTGGACGTGCTTTCTACTTTGGGTTGTGTAAGCTGAGCCCAACAAAAAGCTATAAGGCGTTAGTGGCTCCACCTGATAGACGGTCACTGGCAATTGTGTAAGCGGTCACGAATTGACGACACTCTCTGACTCAATCACTAAGGATTGAAGAGTGTATTCGCGTGGTGCAACTGCTTTGAGTGTGTATTGTAGTATGCGTTTGACCCAACTCAGCAAGCGTGCTCAAGCACCTCCTTCAGACGAGTTGTTAGGGCAGTTGAACAGACACTCAAAACCCTTTACAGCAATCTTATCCTGAATGCGTTGATAATGAATCAACGTTTGGCTTCACGATTGGCGCCGATAAAATTCATCCCGTTGTCGTTACACATTCTCACCTGCACCCCTCGACGGTTGATAAAATTGGGTGTGGCCAAGACACAAGCATCCGTTGACATATCTTGAGCCACCTCTAAATGCACGGCTCTTATAGTGAAGCAGGTGAACAATGCTATCCAGCGGTTCTCGTTGCGGCGGCCGATCGAAACTGTAACCGCCCCAAAACAATCGAGACCAGTGTATAAAAATGGCCTAAGAAAGGGTTCGACGCAATCCCAGAACTATTATTGGCGTAACTGGGATGGCCTTGCTGATCCTGCACAGGTTACAATTCGCGGTGATTGTGCTCATGACTTGGCCCAGACCCAAAATTTGCGGTTGCTTCACAATGACGGCTTCTGTGTTCTAGTGTTTCATCTCTTGGTGGTGGTGGGCTGGCAGTAGAGTTGTGAACCGATGAGCGGATAGCAAAATTGCTGTTCGTCTGGTGGTGTATGAAAGCCGGCTTGGGGCGTCGATTCTACGCAGCTCTTACTCGGCGTTAGAGTGACCTCCATCAGTGATGTTAGCCGGCCAACTGCTTTGTACTTTTCGCAAGAATAGCGGACCCTTTAGCCAGTGGGATTCTGGATTGATACCAATTTTACAATTTGACCTGGTGGCATCGTCAGCAGCTAGACTGCTACGTTGTTGCTAATATCTCGGCGACTCTTTGAGCGACGAATGGCTTATATCTTCGGTTCTCGCTGTGGATCCATTTGATAACCGTTGACGAATCGCCCCAAATAACTTGTTGGTTCACATTAACAGAGTGACATTCAATCCCCGTTTTCAGAAGAAAAGCGACTTGAAGCTCTATTCGTGGGACTGACATCGGCTTGAAGGGCGCACACTTCGTCTTGGCACAAATAAAGACGATCTCTACCAGTCCCACCGCGTTCTTGACCCGGCAGTATGCAACAGCGGCAAGGGCTTTTTCGCTTCCATTGACGAAGACCTGAAGTTGGACGTCCTTGGGGGAGCCACCTCTAAAATAGAAACGAGAGGCGGTAAAGTTAATTACCTTTGGCAATTGCTGACGCTATTTTTCCTAAAGGGTAATGATTTCGTCTGGCAGGTTCTCGTCCCATAGCAATTCGCATCGCCATACTTTTCGCATTATCAGCTTAGCAGATATAGTACAACGAAGGGGCATAGGAAACCCAGAGGGTCGAACACCGACATGACAATACCTAGTAGTTGTCATTTTGTTGGACGCTTTACACCTTCTTTAACGTCCTTATCTACACTGTTGAATTGCAACTTATACTGGAAGTTGTCACTGGCTGGCTCCTCAACTCGAATCCGACGGTTTTATGAACTTCCTTTACCTCTGTTGATATCTTGATTGCTCGTTCCACGAACTCAAAACTATCCACAAAGTCATCGACGTAGTGGAAATTAGAGATGGTCTTGATGGTACGTGGATCACAAAGGCTGCTATGTTCCAAGGCATTTTTGATCTTGTCGTGCTGGGCAGGTGAACAAGTTGCCCAAACGTCATTACCATCATATCGTATATATCGGGCGGCTTACTTTCATCGCCATTGCGCCAAGGGAACCTTTGCGCACATCTGTCCTCACGGCGAAGTGAAATTTGATGGAAAATACGATTATCCTTTATATCTCCACATACAGCGATGAGTCCTTTCCGGAAGTTACAAAGTACCTATGGCAGCGGCTGGTACTCTTAAGGGCCCTTTAGATGTTGGGAATTCAGCGATACTCCGATACTAGAAGAAGCTTTTGTGATTTGTTGGGGTTCATGACCCCGAAATACGGCAAATACCATGTCTTCAGTCCTTTTATGGCGGCTGTATAAAGTAATGCGCAATTTATTTCTGTGGAGCCGGTTACATTGAATTATGGGTACATTTTTAATATATAATTTCTTACCGCGGTTTGCTTTTCCTTTCTGTTTGGCTCCGAAACGACAGAAGGCGCAAATTGGAAAATCGTTTTTGATATTTATCCTCTCACAGAAAATACGAACCGGGTAAGGATTAGTTGTGAAATCGACTATTGTTTGGTAGTTAAGGGCTGCATCCACTGGCGAATATTTCACACTGAGTTCAAACCAGCTGGTTGATAGAAAACCAGAAAAAAATTAGTTTGTTGCAGTCGATGGGGATTCCTTTGAAGGAGACAATATAGATTTAGATGAATAAACCTGTATTTTTAATTTTCTGAATAAATTCCGGGAACTGAACTGAACCGGTGGAGAAATAAGCAGACTTTTTTTTTAGTGCTTACAAATATTTGAAAACTTAATGCTTATTACAGTTTTGGGTACATTGAACACGGGTTCAAGGAATTCATTAATGCTTATGAAACTAAGTTGTATTATATAACCTTTATGCGGTCTTTCTAGCCCAGCTTTATTAAGTGACTTTTCAGGTAAGATAAAGGAGACATTTTTGCGATAATTTTTATTCCTTGGATAAATCGTTCCCTTATCAAAAAAATTAAATTTAAAAATGATTTGCCAACGATATGCTACAAACATCCCCAAACATAAATCATAAAGTTCGATTTGAAAAAATAACCAACCAACCAATCACTAAATTCGCAGAATCCAAGATAATTATTACCACAACAGACTAAGAAGCTCTCAACCTAATCTGAAGGCAGTGTGGCGATTGGTAAATGGTCTTATGAATAGAAAAATAAAAAATCAATCGAGTCCAAAGACGTTAAATAACGAAGCTGTAGATATAATATAGAAATCGCTAATGTACTGGGTAGAGATTTTGCTAAAAGATATGCTGGCAGAGGAACGCCGCAAGTTGGTGCCCTTTCCCTCCTTCTTTTGGCTTTTATGGTTAATGAACAGCTGATATACCTGAAAGCGGGTGGTAGTAGGGTGATTGCCTATGCGAATGATGTTGCTATAGACGTCTCAGGCAAGCATTTTAATACCATTAAAGAATCCTTTAGCTAAATCTTAACAGACTAGACCGTTGGGTGTATATCTGTCGATTGGGAGTAAACTCCGATAAAATTGATCTTGTCCACTTTTCCGGATAATATAAAATTCCAATCATGGACCTTTCTTCAATCATAGGTTAGAGTTTAATCTTCTCTGATACAGCAAATTATCTGGGTTTCATTTTTGACAGGAAATTAAACTGGGAATCTAAAAGCTACAGTAGCTTTATTGCCTTAAAAAAAACCATTAGGAATAAGTGCGGCCTTCAACCTCTCACAATCTACTGGTTATACTTTTCGGTTATAAGACCGATACTCGTCTACAGGGTGGTTGTCTGGTGGACGGCCTTAGACAATGCAGTCAACTGCAGCAAACTTAGCTGAGTCTTAAGAACAGCATATCTGTGCATAGGCGGAGCCCTAGGCAATACTTTCTCCGTGGCACTGGATATTTTGTTTCACTTGACACCCCTCGATATCTTTAGTAGTCAAGTAGCTGCGACCGCAGCTAGATCCACTTTTATACAGATGGGTCCGGGATTAACAGCACTGTTGGTGGCAGCGTTTTCTAATATAAGCTTTATCTAAGCCTTCTTGCTGAAGAAAAACGTGATATCTGCAGAGGATATTCGCATCTTTTCGGATATTTTCGCTATTATATCAGTTTACTCAGTACCTCACTAAGTTCTTAAATCGCTCTTGACTGCCGATCACCTCTTAGGGAGATGGCAGAGCAGTTCAACCTTCACCTTTGTTTGGACGTGGGGCACAGAAACATTTCACGGAATTGTTGGGCCTACAAACTCGGCAAAATTGAAACCATTCTACCTATTCTACCAGAAAAGTGTAGCATCGGTATATCAATCGCTACGTGCAAATTAATATTAAAGCTGAATGTTAACAAAAGGATAAACCTTAGATGGACTGTTGGATCAAGGTGTCTAGTGACCAAATCTGGATCTAAATCGCTCAAAAAAGGAAACAACTTAGCGCTATCATAAGTATTATTACTTGACACTGCCTTATAGGCAAGAATGCAAGAAGGATTGGCGTCTTAAAAAATGATTTTTGCACAAGCTACATGGTCGAGGAGGAGGAGAAGACAATCCTCCACCTACTCTATATATACCCAGCTCTCTCCCAAATAACAAAACTCCATTTAGGAGCTCTCTTCTACAATAACTTAGGCCATATAGATAATGGAGACGTCAAAAGCCTTCCACTCTTCATCATAAGCTTAAATTGGTTCCAAGAGTAGGAGGAACACAGATCCTCGTGGCATCACAATGGCCAACATCCATTCTCACGTATTTTAACCTAATATCATTAACAATTATTCTTCTGCAGACGGATTGGCTATCTATATTTCCTACATAAGTGATGCACCATCTTTGGAAATTTAAACAGTTTTCCTAGCAGAAATATCAGAGTTCCTGTTTTTAACCTATTTCTGGCATTGAAGTTCTTAAGACAATAAATTGCCTTAAGAATGCAAACTTATAAGGGAATGATGGTATTTCAAATATTTCATTGAAAAAAATTGCATTGAATATAGTAGACATTTTAGAATATATTTTTAATTTTTAACGAGAAATTTTCCTTAAGAATAGAAAGTAAAGTTGCGCCTTTACTTAGTGTTGCTTGTTCTTCTTTATAATTATCCCTACTTTTTTGATACGTTATAAAAAACAAAGTAGGCCAATATTACTTACAGTGCATTTTGTGTGGAAGCTTATAGCCTGCATTGTAGACAGGTAAACCTCCGTTTTAACTTTAACGTTTTAATCACCCTTTCTTTGGTCAGTACACTGTTATAATTTGCTCCCTTAACAGAAGATAATCTTCGAAGTGGCGTCACTATAAAAGGAGTGATTGGATTAACTTCATTAGAGATGAGGACAGACGAAGGGCTATTAAGGAATAATCCTAATAAAAAAATTTAAATATTCTGGAGTTATGGATCGAGCCTCGTCATGAGACATTCAAGCTGGTAAACTTTTAAGCTCCATTGCATGTCGTTTGGACGTTAGTTGAATGATAACCTAGAAGTTGTTCACAACATACTTTTGGAAACTAAGAACACATTCATATGAGTCTCTCACTTTACATTTACACTTTCGGCTTATATACTCTTCACTTTGTTTTTAAGCTGCCCTAAGTACTTTTCAGAGCTATTATATGAAATTTGATCTAGTATTGGCTTTTTTCCACTATTTTTACCGCAACTTCATTAACTATTCTATAAACGCTGGATTGGCTTATATATACTAAGATCTTCCGCTGTGATAGTTTGAAATCCAAGATCTCCAACAAATTTTAGGAAAACCATCGATAAAGACTCTTGAAGTCTCGACTTGCCGCAGTGCTACCGAGAACATTAAAATATGCAACCATTTGATCTAATGTGACAGCAAATTTTTAGTCTTTACTCCTTATGAGCTGTTCTTTTTTGTTCTGAGACATTGTTTTGTTTTTTGCTTAGTCTCTGAGATTTGTCTCATTTTCTTGCATCCGAACTTTATAAAAAGTGAGACTTGAGTATGAGCGAAAACTTTTTGCATATGATAAAATGCTCAACTGGCTGCCTTTGGTAACGCTTTTTTTTAGATTTTAAGTGCTCACGTTTATTCTCTTCGAATTATCATGGGTCCATCCGAGGATTCTTCATTGTCAAACAGCGATATGGAAACGGAGCCAGAAGTGAATAACGAGTACAGGTACTGCAAGTTTTCAAAAGTGAACGTTTTCGGAAGTTTGTTTAAGTATTTTGACTCGGCATCATAATAAACAAAAGTTTATAGCAATTGAGAAAAAGGACATTTCTTCAAAAAGACAGCGGTCAAGAACGGTCTTCAAATTACTAGCAAATTTCATTGATCATGAATATTTTGAATCATATACACTCTAAAACGCGTGCGCCAAAGTAATGTGCGTACAAAATAAACGTTAACGGTTGTGAGTAAAAGTGAGGTGGAATATTAGGAATTGATAATTTGACGTCGATCGCAACAGTTCGGCGTTTGTCTTCCCACTATATGGAAAGATTTGTGAAATGATCTCGGCCTACACCCATATAAGATTCAGCTGGTGCGGGAGCCTAAACTATGAACCTTTTAGTGACATGGTCCGATTTTGGCTTAATAAGTTTTTAAAGGCTAAATATCGCCGTTTATGGAAAAAATAAATCCAGAAGATCCATGAGACTCTATTAAAACACACAAAAGTGCACTTTTCTCGTTAGTTTATACCTAGGTGATTTAAATTTTAGAAAAATTAGGTGGGTCCTCGCGTTAAAGTCTATCACGAATACTACGGGAAAGTCAACAGTGATTATTTTTTTCAAAACGATAGACACTAATCCGGACGATATGTGATTACAGAAGGTTGGCGCCATATAGTTCATTACTCGATTACTTCTTGTGGGGCTATGTAAATTCTTTGGTCTATGCTGATATGTAGTTTATCAGCCGTTTATTGGTTTATTTGTTTCTTACGTTTGTGAAGTACAGTGCGTTACTAGTTTAACTGTTTTTTTTTAATCATTCTTTTAGGAGTCAAAGCGTGCACTTTGGTTTTTGTTCTCTAAAATATCGAATTCGAATGCGCCTTTCCTATCAACAAAATTAGAAAATAATAAACAAGAAAAGAAAAATTCAAATAAATTTTTTTGAAGTTATTGTTTTTTTTATTTTTACTTAACGTTGTTAAGAATTTTATTTGCTAACTGCTAACTTCTAATCATTCATATGATTTTTATCGTATTATTTCTCCTGTAGATAAGTTGAAAAATTCTTTTTAGCCTGCTGAGTGGTCGCAAGTATGCCATTGGACCAGCAAGCATGGCGCTCCTGGCAATTGGGGCAAAGCTGGATACTCTTGACAGAACATTTTGAGGAGCTAGAGCAACGGTTATCACTCAACGGTAAGAGTCTATTTTACATTTCTCAGGTGCTCAAAATTAGACCAACAGGCGCCATATGTTTGAAGTTGTGTTCAAAACATAATATTATGAACCAATCCTCATAATGAATAAACATTTTCAATTTCACTAAAATTAAACTAATGTTATTGTTATTGATTCATCGTAAGGTTTGATTTTCAATAGGCTCTTTTTGAAATATTACGTGTCACTTCTATCAAACTGCTTTATCATTTTTGTTCAGTATCATTTGGCAAATCATCATAGAAAGACTCACATCACAACGTCTCCAAATTGTACAGCTATATTACGAAAATCAGAGTTCTGTGAGTATTGTTTTTCGCGCAATTGGAGGAACTTAAGGTGCGCATAATCGACTTACTGAAACCACTATTGCCAATACCATTCGCAAATTTGAGTCCCAGTTTACATTAATGGATGATACTCGACCGGTTAGACAACATCTAGCACCTAGTGAAGAGACTATAGCAGCTGTACGCGAAGACCGTGACGAATCGATTCGTCGTCATTTTCAGCAGCTTGGCTTGACGTATTCGACAACTTGGCTTATTTTACGTGAGGATCATAGCCTAAGGGCGTAAAAAATTCAACTTTTGCAAGAATTGAAGCCAGGCGACTTGAATTTGAGTCATATTTGCAGTGAATGGGCTCTGGAAAAACTCTATGAAAATCCGGTGTTTTATCGTGAAATTTTGTTCAGTGATGAAGCCCATTTCTGGTTCAATGGATACGTTAATAAACAAAAGAGCTTCCATTATATCAATTAAAAACAACGGTATGGTGTGGTTTATGGGCTGGTGGAATCTTTGGTCCATATTTCTTCAAAAAAAAAAAGGCAAATCAGAATGTTACCGTCAATGGTAACCGTTATCGCGCCATGTTAATGGACTATGTGCTTCCTAAAATTCAAGCACATAGTCTCGGTGAGCACTGGTTTCGACGGTGCTACGAGCCATAGAGCGCGTGAAACAATGGACTTGTTGAGAAATCATTTTGGTGAGGACTTAATTTCACGTTTCGTTACGGTAAATTGGCCGCCTAGATCGTACGATATCACACCTTTGGACTATTTTTTCTGGGGATATGTAAAGTCTCAAGTCTTCAGGAATAAACCAGCTACGATTGACGCATTGGAAACCAACATTATTGGTGTTATCCGCGAGATACCAGTCGTTATGCTCGAACGAGTTGACCAAAATTGGACCTTCCGAACGAACGACTTCAGACGTTGTCGGGGCCAACGTTTGGATATTATTTAAAAAAATAAATGCCATGAATTATTATTTTATATTATAAATCAAACCTTACGATGAATCACTCTATATAATAGACCTGAAGCAAAGAATATTGCGAGTGAATAAAGATGTGTTGCTAAAAAAAATTGGAATATCATTTGCAACATAATGGCTTTATCTTTACTAAATTGGCCACCAGATTTCTATAGTTAAACTTGGATGTACATACGCAATATTTCAGTTCATGATCATTACTTGGGCTTCCAGTTATGAGTAACTTATTTTGCTATTAGACGAAACATGGACAAGTCTAAAATTTCCATTCAAATTAAGTCCTCTACATAGTTTGAAATAGGAACTCTCAAACGTTTAAAATGGCTATCATCTATCAAATATCACTTTTATTACAGACCTATTCAATAAGATCACCCCACGTATCGGGATTTGGTTGCTAGGATCTATACTCCCAAAAAGCTCATCAACTTCGTACAATTTGTATATAGAAAAAAATGGTTTATATCGCTAAACATTGATCATATGCTGTGTATATGGTGAATGTTGATGGATGCACGTCG
The DNA here is from genome assembly GCA_907269105.1 of Volucella inanis. Taxonomy (NCBI): domain Eukaryota; kingdom Metazoa; phylum Arthropoda; class Insecta; order Diptera; family Syrphidae; genus Volucella; species Volucella inanis. The sequence continues at coordinate 79,582,515 of OU026157.1, forward strand.
TTCAACAGAAGCATACGTCTCTTACGGTAATTTTTTTTTTTTCTGTTAAATCGTGCCCACCTTTCTTATTTGTAAATGAGGAGAAGGAACCTGCTTGTGTTTTGTCGGTTTATTGTTGTTTAGGTTTTGCTCTGTCTGTGGTTTTTTGGCTTTGTAATAAAAACACATAAACATACACAAACAAGAATATCACATACATACTATACGTACGAGTAAACTTTGAAATTAGAATTGTTCCAAAAAATATGTTGGTCCATATTTGATTCATAATGAAGTTGGCTGTATTTTCTTTATTTTGAACGGAAATGTTCAGGTAAAAATGATGATTTGATGTGACTTTGTGTGTGCCTTAAACGTTTTCTGAACATGAAAAATTCTGCAGGCGGTATTGGAGTCAAATTGGCGAACCAAGATTTTCAAATTGAGTGTTGTAAAAGAACACCCAGTTACTGATTGTTGCACAGAGTTATATTTATTAAGGTATAGTATTGCAATCGTACATCCAAAGAGTGTCTGAGAAGACGTGGCAATCATCATGTACCATATACAACTTCGTTTTTTTCCCCAAAAAATAAGATGTTATAGACTTGCCTATGTAACAAAAAAAACCTGCTGCCTATCTTATTAAATGATTTTATGAGCTTTTGGTTATTTTTTTTTTATCACTTTTGGTGTCATTACCACATTCGGGCGTCCGCTGTGGGATACGTCTTTACAGCTCTCTCGGTCACGTTCGAAATTAGTTTTCTACGTATTTGTGTGCATCATACTATCACCGAAAATAGTATTTAACTACAAGTATTGTATATATAGGGAATTACGTTTACTTCAAAACAAAAAGGGATGTTACTGACTGAGGTGTAAGAGAAAAATGAGAGAGTCTATAAGTGAATAATTGGATGAAGGTATCTACACCTATTTATAGATTACGGCTTGGAGAATAGCGTACTTCGAACAGACTTACTTCGTTTATAATAGGTAACTTGGCCCTAAAAATGAACCATCTGTATTCCAAGTTCGCAATATGTGATAACATAGATATTGATGACAGATTTCCTATCTGACACTGCCAAGATTCTTAGCATTTGGAGCTCGCCTGCATCATATTTTCAGCACTTGGAGCTCACCAGCATCAATATTATTTTTCTCGTCTTATTTACCATCCTGTGACTAACATGTAGTCTTGGGTAATTTATAATAATTTTTCGCTTGCCATGCTCATAAATAATTACCTGCAATCATAAAGTTTAGAGTAGGACAATATTTCAAGTTAATATCAAACGACTTTTTCACTGCCCAGTCAGTTCCTGTCAATATCACTCATAAGTACTCGTATTTAAGCCCTTGTGGGATACCCGGTAATATAAAAATTAGAAATATGATTCAAGTTTATGGTTTTATGAGTATAGTGTTAGCTGCTTATTACTCAAAATTACTTATTTTTAAGTTACTTCAAGAAAGTGATCAATAGAATGCGGGAATTTACTGTGACGTGATGCACATAAAATGTAGACCAATAAGCGGACGTCTGTGAAAACTATAAAGTTGGTATTGTAATTTATCCCCTGTTTCTGGTATTGGGTCTATCATACTTATGCACACCCGTGTAATGTCTTATAATGTTTCGCAGATCTTCCTTACTCGTTTTTAGTTGCCTTTTTTTTTATTGGATTAGCAGATTTATTTGTATTCCATAGTTTTCAATTCCAGTTGGTGAGGTCTATAGATATTTGCCTCATTCTGTGAGTGAAGTGCTTGTAAAAGATACGGAGCCAGAATATCCTTAAGATAACAGGTCGGCTAAAAAGTTCGTAGGCTATTATAGTAAAACATATTTTTTAAGTAAAATTCGATTTTATTATTCCATATACAATAGTTGCCTTCGATGGGAATACAACGGTTATAGCGGTCATGTGATTTTTCGATACCATTTTTATAGTACGATTTCTCTTAATTCTCAAAATAAGCTTCAGTTTCAGCGATAAATTTTTCATTAGTGCTAGATTTTTTTCCAATGAGCATTTTGGGTCTGCAAACAGGAGAAGATCACCGGGGGCCAGATCTGGAGAATAAAGTGGATGTAGCCTAATTCATGCAATTTTGTCATCGTTTTCATTGATTTGTGACATGGCGCATTATCTTGATGAAACAGCACTTTTTTCCTTTTTTTAAATGTCCAAATATTCATGCACAATATGTCCAACACGCTGTTCTGATATCATCAGTGTCTCATCTATCTTGATAAACTTCACTTTGCGGTTATTCATAATTATTTTGTGTGGACGTCAACTGCGTGCATCGTCTCTCTGCTCATTTCGCCTCGTTTAAACTTAGCAAACCACTTCTCAACGGTTTATTTTTCAGGTGCAGAATCCGAATAATGTCTATCAAACCAAGCTTTTGATTCAACAGTATTTTTTTTGTTTTTACAATAACAAAAGTTGCTTAATTTACAATGCTATATCTGACGTAACAATTGTACAATAGCCGTCAAATTTATACTCCTGTCGCGAAGTCCCTAATTCTGGGAAAGGGTTAACATTCATCGTGCGAATATCACAGAAATTTGATACTAAATGTTATCCAGCGGGTTCCGCTTCCCGAGTTTAATCTACTCAACAGAACGTCGTTCAATACTGCTGATAATTTTTCTGGAATACCTCTTTTGCATAAGACATACTGAATGAATTTTTTTTTCATACTGTCGAATGCCCTTTCGAAATCGACGGTTAATAGGTGAAGCCGGTTCGATATTCAAAACTCTGTTTGGTGCTGACTCGCTGGATTTTCATACAGGAAGACTGAGAGCAGACCATCAAACCAGCTCGAGGGTGTATTCTAAGTGTTCTTTTATGGTATCTCAAATAATGTTGTACTTTAGTTATCACCAAAGTAACTGTATGCAACACACAAATATCACTACAATTTTCGAAATCCATACGACTTGGAGTTTCATAGGAAAATATCCGTTTTTCACTCATTCGAAAAGTTATGCTTCTGTTACCAGCGAGTTATTGTACTATCAAGTCATTTTATTCAACTTTGAACGCTGTAGTGATCACGTATTTACAGGGTGTGCGAATGCAGGTGGTACTGGTACAGTACAGTACAGTATAGTACTACATGAGGTATTGATCTCGTTTTTGGTACAACACGCAATAGAGTTGTGATGATCTTGTGCGCCGACTGTAGTTTAACACCGGTCTTATGGGAAATAGACAATAACATCAAAACTCCTGTTGTTCCGAAAATATTATGTGGAATCAAGAGTATATGATAATATAATATACAATATAATATAACCTATTAAAGAAATGTAGTTGGATTTTCGCGAATGATTCTAAAAGCACCCATGGGCATTTAGTATTGTTTAATCCATTACCGAATTCATCTGAGTTCGAAGAACGGCTGGAATAAAATATAATAATATAGCAATAAAATAAAGATGAAAATAGCAAAAAACCGAGATAGGCAGTTCAACTATTATTGGTTTCTGATAGAAGCTGAAAGGTATTCAGGTTAAAATCAAAAACGGAGAGGTTTCAGTTGGCTTTTCGGAGAATGGAAAAGTTTGGTTCAATAGTTGAAGGCAGAGAAAGCATCAAGGCTAAATTATTTAATGCGCCCATGCTCCTACGGAATATCGTACGACAGGATAGGAAAGAAGTACATTTTTGGTAGGATAGCCTACACGATACCACGTCTGTGTTCTGGACGTCTGATGTTTTGGGCAGTCAACATTGACACGGATCACTACCTAGTTGTAGTCAAGGTGCTAATTCGGATTTCCCAATTAGTAATATAGAAAAGCTATCCGCGTATCCCGAAATCTCTCAACAACTTGATGCTGGTATTAAGTACTTCACACCAGTGGCAACGAGCCAGCGTGCCATCAGAGACGCCGCAATTGATACTCTGAGTTTCACCTGACCACCACCAAGATATTCTTGGTTTCATGAAGAATGCCGGGAGGCACATGCAGCAAGAAGCTTTAAAAGCGGCGCTGCAATGCAGGACGACAGCTGCTCCTGAGCTCTTATTCCTTTCCTCAGATATGGTCAAAGAATCTCAGCAGAGCCAATCTACAAAAAAAAGAGATCTCTTCAATTGCGCCAACTATAGAGGTATACATCTCTTCAACATCACATACAAGATCCTATCTGCTATATAGGTATTGTATGAACGTTTGAAACCCTTCGTCGACAACCTGATAAATCCAAATAAGTCCGATTTTAGATCAGGAGAGTCCGCATTTGATCAAATCTTCACACTCTGCTTGATTCTGGAAAAGTCTAAATCGATACGCACTATCTTTTTATCGGTTTAAAGGCCGTATAAGTCAGCATTTACAGAGACGAACTGTGTAGAGCGATGACTAGTTTTGGTATCCCTATCTCGTCCGTCTATGCAAAATGATGATTGAGAACGCTCCGTGCTCCGTCAATATTGGTAATGATTTAACCGCGACTAATGATGTCAAAAAGGGTTTTAGACAAGGTGACACGATCATACTTGATGGAATTGAGCGGAACTTACAAGCCAACACTGAAGGTATACCTTTCAAAAGCCTGTACAATCACTAACGTATACCGATAATATCTACATACATAACTGGAAGAACTCTATAATTAAAGTGGTTTTAACGGCAATTGAGGGCAAAAAAAGTATTTTCTGCGAACAAGAAGGGACATACAACATCGACGAATTCAACAGAAAGTCACAATTGGCAGCTATAATTTGGAGGTAGTAGAGAATTTCTACCGTAGCTCTGCTATAAATTTTGCTAGCAAAACCTCAGAAGAATCTCTCTTTTTCTTTGGATTAAGAAGGCAATTAACTAGTAGAGATTCTACGTAAGACCTTGATCATACCCGTTTTACTTTATGGAGCTTAAGCATCGACTATGGTATATCGAAAGTGAACGAAAATATCCTCTGTTGTGTCGAGAGAAAAATTCTTCGAAAAATATTCACGAGCTGTACAGCGACATCGGCGTAGTTAGTAAATTGCGCATCAGCCGTCTGAAATGATTAGGACATGCAGAACGACTGGACACTAATTCTCTGGCCCGCAGAATCTTCGAATCTAACCCGGAGGACGCCGCAATAGAGCGGACTAATTGAGAGTTGAGATCCAAATTCACCCCGCACAAAAGCGCCAGCTAAGAAGAAGTAGTGTTGAATAAAATAAAGTTGTAAAGGGCATATAAAGGGCACATAAAGATTGGAAAATTCTTTTTATCAAACCAATGTTTATAACTTCCTATCATTTAATTTTCCAAGGTCGCGAAAAAATTACCTGGGGTATAGGTTGGCCGTGCAGAAGATAAAGTCGAGGAATAGATTAGTTGCACAGACGTGAAAAAGTCATATGGTACTTTGACATTTGAAGACATTACGCTATAAGCCATTTTCTAAACACCAATCAATCTAAAACTAATCAAGTTCTTCTTTAAGGATAATAGAGTCTTAGGGTGAATAAATATCATATTTTGGATAAAGGTCAATGTTTAGCAATTCCTTCAGGATCGTTTATAGTTAAGATGCAAAAAACAGGACGTAGATGTCCGCCTTGTGACCAGAAGTGGCTTAAACTGGAGTTGGTAGTCTGATATATAACAGGAAATAGTCGCTGGGGGCCAAATCTGGAGAATACGGTGAGTGGGGAATTCGCAGCCAAATTCATTCAATTTTGCCATCGTTTTCATCGACTTGTGACACGGTGCATTGTCTTGATGAAACAACACTTCCTTTTTCTTCAAATGCGGCCGTTTTTCTGCTATTTAGTCCTGCAAACGCTCCAACAACGCATTGTAATAGTCGCTGTTGATAGTCTGCCCCTTTTGGAGATAGTCGATGAAACTACTGCATTTTTCCCCATCAAAAAGCAATGATAAATCAACACACGAAATTTCTTTGAATCCATTTTTTTCACAATAACAACTATTCGAACTAATCGTCCGACAGCTGTTAAATTTATACACGTATCTTTTGAAGGTTGGTACTAATTGAAAATGGTATGGATATAATTCAAGTGGTGCCCTCTCTTAGACTTTTCAGCCCATGTATTATCAAAGGCCTTAGCAAAATCTGTAGTAATAACATCGATTTTGTTGCCATTTTGTAGGGCTGAAATCACTAAGGATACGAATTTAACTAAGTTTGTTGTAGTTGATCTAGCTTTTAGAAAACCGTGCTGAATGCGATGACAAAAGTGATGTCGCTGTATTGCGTGTACAGTTCGTTGTCGAATCTTTTACTCCAAATGCATTTTTTTCATACTGAACCAAGTATTGACGTTCCTTTTGAAGCAACCGTTGTAGTTTGTATTTGCTTTTCAGTGCATGCTTCGGGCACAGCAAAACATATCTCGGATCGTGTGGGCCGTATAGAGTCTTTTTATTGTTATTTATAAAATGGGGTTGTTTTTCAATTGCCTTCTTAGACCAATAAAATAACGATAAGTAAAAGTGGTATATTTTCTTGACTTGTATCAACTCAAATGGTGATAGAAACATTGTTCCAAAAGTTTTTTATTAGGTTAGGCATCCTTATTAAGAGCTGAGATCATCGCATTACTTAACCAAATTTATCCTATATCATAGCTATAGGATCATCATCGATTTATATTAAGAAGCGAGCGATAATTAATTTGACAAAAATTGACATATATTAGTACAAGTAGTGCGTATTGTATCATAAGGGGAATGCCTAATCGATGTTTGATTTTTTGGGTTCCTACTCGTACAACTAGGTTTTTGAAAAAAAAGTTGTAGATTTCAATTTTGAGCAGACTTAAATATAGGCTCTGTGCCATAGCTCCTAACGTATTAACTCCTAATGAAGTAGTTCCTTATTAAAAAAATCCAGTCAATGAACGCAAGAATTCCTAATTTTTAAAATGAAATAAGTCCTAATTTCGGATGAAATATCTTCTACCCTTAACATGAAATATGGTAAATCCTAACATTTAGGAGTTCTTTCACAATGAAACAATTCTTAGCAGTAAAAAATGAAAAAAGTCCTAGAGTACAAAATATTTCTATTTATTTAATTTAGCGTCGGTACAGGTTTAATTATAAATTTGGATGTAGTCAACCACTATGGATCTGCATGCAGGGCATTTAATAAATTCATTCTCATCCGAATGTAACTTACCGAAGCGTTCGGGACACAGCTTAAAATGGTTACAGGGCAACAAAAGATTGTTTGATCGTGTAACGCAGCAGATGATGCACAAGTACTCATCATAATCTTTTTGTATAGAGTTAGAAGTGCTTGGCTTATCGTCCTCATCACTGTTGTGCTCTTCACCATCTTTCAAGTGAACATCGAAAATATCTTCGTCCGATTCCATTTCGATGCATATGTCATTTAAGAAATAAAGAAATAATAAATAATGGAAATAACATCAAATATGTTGTTATGTTTGGACTATGCTTGGTCATAGATGCCAGCCAAGAAGGAGTAGGTGCCGCGCTTCGTGCGATTCATTTGCTTCAACTCCACTTTTCGCAAAGGGTACCCCAACAACTGTCAGACAGGCGCCTCCTAACGATTTTAAGTGACAATGGGTACGAAAAATTGTTATACTTTAACGGATTACAAAAAAAAGATATAAAAATAAATGCAATTTGAAAAACAGAAACTAACTTAAGAAATATGATTTTAAGGAAAATGAAGTAACTCCTATCAACATTGAGTGTAATAGCTTCTAATTATTGTAGGTTTTACTTCATTCACATGATTTTAAGATTTATTTCACTTACATAACTTTGTATGTAAAATTTTAGGTTTTCTTTAATTTTTTTTTTTTTTGTTAAGAATAAATACGTTAGGAACAATTGCATAGAGTATAAAATATAGGGTTATTCAATCAGTGTGCAAGAGTCTTGTAGGTCCCCTTGCTCTTCCCCTTTTTCGCATTTTTATAAGATGTTAATGTAAACTAAGTTCGAACCAATATTTGCAAATATATTGTTTTGATTGGCTACGTAAATAAGAGAAATTGCGCACTTTGGGGAGGTGGGAGACTGCGAGACACTTATTTAAAAATAAGTGAGTATGCTGTTAAGAAGGGTTCCCCTTTCCTTTTCAATTAAAAAAAAAATCAGTGACATTTCATTTATCGGATGCAATATTTTAGAATGAAAGTGGCGTGCTGGATCAGCTTCGACTTCCTTAAATAAGAGGCTTATTACCTTAACGTTCATTAGTTTTGCAGAAATGTGGAAATATAGCAGAATCACCCAAGACTCAACTACGAGCCGCAACTTTTTAAAATGCTATAATTTTTTTATTTTTTGATAAATTTTATTGTGCTAAAGCAAAAAGTGAAAATAAATAAATTTTCAAATTGTATTAGTAGTTTTCAATATGTCCACCTTTGGCGCGAATAATGGCATTAAGACGGCCAAAGGAAGCATCGCATGTTGCACGTAAGTGGCTCTGCGGTATTTTGGCCTATTCCCGGCGAAGTGCTTGTTTGAGGTGGTTCAAGCTTCGGTATTTTTTAGGGCCAACTTTCGCCTTCAAAATACCCCAGATAGACAAATCCAACGGATTTGCATCCGGAGAATTTGCAATCCATTGTGTCGAAGAAATGAAGTGTGGAACATTGTTTTTTAACCAATGTTGGTTGACGCGCGCTTTGTGAGATGGTGCTGAGTCTTGTTGAAATGTCCACGGTCTCCGACCGAAATGATTGTTTGCCCAAGGCTTCAGTACTGCCTCTGAGACAGTTTCACGGTATATGATCGCATTAATTTTGACGCCACGCTCCAAAAATACGAGCGGAGAGCGACCATCGGCGGTTATGGCGGCACAAACCATCACCATCGATGCTGCCTGCTTTCTGGTGGCCGTCCGAAGGTGTAAATTTTCGAAGGACCTTTTTGGCAAGAAAAACTCGGTCATTTTGTTTGTTGACATATTGATCGATAACAAATGGCGACTCATAGGAAAAAACCAAATTCGGCAACTCAACACTTTCGTGCAAGCGTAGCAATTCCTTCGCTCCTTCGACTCTAACTTTTTTCTGTTGCGGTGTAAGATCGTGTGCTTTTTGGAACTTCAATGGCTTGAGCCCAAGCTCATTTTTCAGTATGTGTTTCATCCGTTCCAACGATATGTTGAACTCACGAGCCATTTTTCGTCCACTTCGACTCGGATTTCGTTCAATTCGAGCCTTCACTTTCCGAACCATTTCTGCCTATGTTGCTGTATTTTTATGACCACCTCCATGGCGTTTTGCAACGCTGCCAGTATCACGGTAACGAGCTATGAGTTGAGGTGCTGAAGGGCTCTAACGATAGCTACCTGTGGTTTTCCAGCCAAATATAAAGCAATCACTATAACGTTTGAATTCCATCGCGGATAAAAATTTTTCAACACAACTGAGACGCAAATCGTTTAAAAGGCTTGTAAATAATTGTCATGTGTCAAAAATTGAGCTCACAATATTGAACGGTTTGGAAATTATAGCAGTCTGGAGTTGGTTGCAGTTCGAGTCAGTCAGGGTGTATATTGCTATCGTTACTACAGGATCCTATTTGGTCTTTACAAGTGTTTTTATCATCTGGTAAAATACTTGAACTTCATTCCATTTCTCCACAACTTTTTTTCATCTGCGAAATCATCAAGTCTAAATTTCAAATGCAGATGTTTTCGCAGAGTCGCCACTTGTAATTTCGACGGTACCACCTCGATCAAAAAGTTCCCGGTGGCGTCACGGTTTGGCGGTCCCATTGTTCCGATTTCAGTTCTGTTTTTTTTTTTGTTAAGTTGGTATATCTATTGTTCACATTCCCTTTAAATCTTAGCGTCAAAGCTTGACATTTGCAAAAGTTACATAGCCAAGAGCACATCTATTTCTGTGTGTGTTTACGATTTTTTTAAAATTTTAAAAATGGATTTAAATTTGCAACAAATAACTTGTATTAAATTTTGCTTAAAAAAATGGATTTAACGGTGCGCGAACATTAGAAAAGTGTTTCGGCAACGATTCTCTAAACAAAACGGTAATTTACCAGTGGCACGAGAGGTTCAAAAGTGATCGTGAGTCAATCGAAGATGATGAACGCAGTGGCAGACCATCGACATCGAAAACCGACGAAAACATTGATGAAGTAAATGAAATGTTGGTCAATAAACGTAAATTAACCATAAGAGAGATAGCAGAGGACTTGAACATTGCCTATGGATGCGTCCAAGACATTTTGCTTAATGATTTGGGTTTCCGACGTGTAGCAGCAAAGTAGTTGCCAAAAGACCTCAATTTGATGCAAAAAAGGGACCGTATTGACGTCGCAAAAGAGATGATTTGCGAGGCTGCATCCGATCCCACATTCATCAAAAGGATCATTACTGAAGAGTGTACGACACGCAATCCAGACATTAGGCAAGTGAATGGCGTTCACCAAATTAGCAATGCTCACGGTTTTCATAGATTACAACGGTGTAGTGCATCATAAATTTTTACCCGAAAACAAAGACAGTAAACAAAGAATATTATTTGGGCGTTATGAGACGTTTGTGTGAAGTAATTCGCCGAAAGAGACCAGAATTGTGGACAGAAAACATGTGAATTTTGCACTATGATAACGCACCGTCGCACAGCGCCATCATTATTCGTAATTTTTTGACGAAAAATGCAACAAATACCATCCAACAGCCACCGAATTCAACTGATTTGGCTCCCTGTGACTTCTTTTTGTTTAATCGAGTTAAAAAACCACTACAGGGAACACGTTTCAGCAGTCGAGAGGAAGTAATAGAAAAATCGCAGGAAGCACTGATGGACATACCAAAAACCGAATATAAAAATTTTTTTCGAGGATTGGATCAAGCGCTGTCATAAGTGTGTTGCAGCCGATGGGGATTACTTTAAATTGAACAATATAGATTTAAATAAATAAACTTGTATATTTAATTTTCTGAATAAATTCCGGGAACTTTTTGACTATTTCAGTATTTTGGCATTCAAAATTATTCATTAGCTTCAATAAGATAGGGAATTTAGCAAAACCCACAATAGCAATTTAGTATCAAATTTGTAGATATAAGATTTGTTTATTCTGTTAACTTCCATTCATTGTATTGTTTGATTGCAGTGATATGTTGTAAGGGTTAGATGTAGGACTTTTTGGATCGGTAGTCTGTTAAGAATAAAATAAACAATACGTGAATAGCTAAATAAATTTTGCATATCCAAGGCCGAACGTTGTTTTATAAGTAGCCTATTGTAGCGATATAAACATTGCCCGAAACCTGAATGCCAAAAATTCATAATTGAACTAAACTCCTAATATGTCGAAATATCTAATGTACCCATTCATCGTCAACCTTCCTTCCTTATGTAAGTTCTGTTCAATTCAAAATTATTTCGCGCGTTTGGTGATATAAATACTTATGGTTACTTATACATTCTCGAACCTTAATAGACCAAAAAATATACACTTTTCTTTTTATCATAACTTCAGACAGAAGACTCTAAGAATTTACAATTTCCTTAACACACTTCGGTCACGTAAATTATAACTGCAAAATATTTCAAAGACCATTTTTTGTTTTGGCAAAATACCCACATAAATAAACGGTTGGTTGCTTTTACTTCCAATTGTTTTTCTATTTGAAATTGAACTGAAGCAATCACAGCAGCGCAGAATAATGTTTAATTTCTAACCTCTCTAAAAACCGTATCAAAGCGTCCCGCTGTTAAATTTTAATTAAAAAATGGTGTACTCGTAATTTAAGACTTAGAAATATTATGGCTTTAAAAGTCATAAAAATAAGAAAAGGGTTTAAAGCGCATCCATACATTAAATCTATACCAGAACATTACAGCTTACCCTTTATCTGTTTCTGGGTGATACTGATATGCTACTTCCACTCTGATAATATAGTATCCTGCATTTTTTAAAAGATGCCCTTGTTGAGTATAAACAGAGCTTAAGGGTCTTCGGCAGAGAGCAAAAAAAAGGGAAAAATATGCTGTTTGCCACTATTATCCTGTAGCCTCATTTTTATGAGAGATTTGCTAACAATCATCCAATGTCAGGATATCATCCGTGAATATCCCCGTCCAAACATACGTACAATTGCAGACCAGTGATTCAGGTTTGTTCAGTTTTTCATTAATCAGTAGTCATTCAGTTGTTTATTTAGACGGGGATCTAACGTTGGTTGTTGCATTTAAGTACCACCAGCTCATTTTTATTACTTCTCATCTCATTCCATTAGTTACTTAGAACAGATGGGATTTGTCTAGGAGATTATCTGTGTGGTGCTGTATTTTGCTGTTACTCTAAATACTTGAAATGTCGAAACGAAAACTTCTGCACATTCCAGATTGTTGTTGCATCCTTTAGCGTTGCCATCCATCAACATCATATTCCTACCAAAAGCTTAATCAATTCATAAATTACTTTACATACTTTTCATAATTTTAATTCACAACAACAACAAGAAATTATGTGTCGAATAAATGTGTATCCTGTTGTGTATGAATTTTAAATTTCATAAAAAAAAAAAAAACACATTCGAAATTATTTGATCGGAACAACTTAAGTACCTGACTTCTAGCGCTCTTCTTACAGTACAAACATTTTCGGATTCATTTGTTTTGCCCAGTTTCAGATTGTGCGGTAATGAAGCCACCCAATTAGGCCACCTTGGCGCCAGGGTCTCACTGAATATTCCCACCCAATTTATTTCCTAAAACAAACAAGATACTATTTTTTTTTAAGTAAACAGTATTCTATCTCAATTTTTGGAAAGTTTCTACTCTTTCTATTGGGCTATTCTTATTCTGACCATGTTCACTTGTTTAGTTTGTGTTTTTTTTTTTTTTTTTTTTGGATGAATAGATATGAATTTCTTGTGTTTTGTTTTTGGTATGTATGTAAAACATGAAGATATGGATCTTGCACTTATGGGTGGCTTCATATTTATGACATTGAATTAAATGATTATGTTTAAATTGAACCAATTGGAATGTAACTTGATTGCGATTGGTACTCCTAGTTTGAAATAATTAGTTTTATTTTTATTTTGTTCGATAATCTTGAGTTGTTTTAACTCTGCATTTTAATGGTTTTCTATAGCAAGCTGAATTAGTTAAGATATTTGATTGAGAGAAGCTAACCAATGAGACATATTAACTAAGCAAAGCAAATGTAAAGGAAACTTTACTTTAATAAATAATTGTTATGCACCCTTGCGTACTATGTATTAAGTACTACGTAACATCGCTCGTCTGTTAGTTAAGCTGAGGCTCTCATATTGAGGAGTTGAAAGTGCACACAGACCGGCTCAGAAAACCTGAAAGTCAGTAAGGTTGTGGCTGAATGTTTGGTGTTGAGGCTGACACTGCTTAAAATATACCTGTTACCTTAGTAGAGCCTAATGGTGTTTTACGTAACTGCTTTATTTTTTAAGACTTATTTAAGTGGGACCGAATTTCTGTGGTTAATGATCTTCTTGTATTCGTTATGAGATGTATGGTTTGGAAATTGACTGTGAAAGATTCAGCCCACCTCAGTGTTACATATGCAAGTAAGATAGTACCTTTCATATGCAACGTCTCGACTTAGGGAAAATAACATTAACTGAGCAGCTCACTTTTATTCCGTTTTCATTCCTTACGATAAAAGTAATACTCGAAATTTGGAGTAATAGCATGTTTATAAGTGTTTGGGTACCTAATTTAACCCATTGTACTCCCTATTTATATTCTTTGGTCTTATTTCTTAGGTCTTTGTTGAATGATGAATATTGTTTAAGCTATATAGTCACATCTCAGAGGAAATGCTTAGCTTAGCGCTAAGATCATTAGCCTCACAATAAGCATTAAGCAATGTATTGCCAATTATAATAAGCACATTGAGGTGCGTAGCGCCTAACTAACTTAAAAGAGTTTATGGATTTGAGCAAGGTTTCAAGCGCAGCTGAGTCATCATTACATAGGCAGATTCTTCATCTATTTCACATCTATTTCCTTCGCAAAATGAGGATTGTTTATTTTCTCACATAAAAGATAGACTTACGTCTATTTATCAAACAGGATTTATCACCCTTAACAAATTACGGGTAATGCAACATGCATACAAACAACTACAATTGTTTAAAACAGTAATAAATTTTGATGTAAAAATACCCTTAAGAAGCAATTCCCATATGAGATACTTAAGATTTGTATTGAATCTTCTGTGTAACAAAATGCTTTCTGGACTTAGATGAAGCAGGTTGATTTACGAAGAAACTTGAAAATTGTTTATTCTGTGTCTCAGTCAGGGGTATCCTAAGGTCACTGCAACAGGTCTTTACGGCGATATATAAACGAAACCCGACGACTCGCGTTGTTTGTAGTGCAAAAAAACTTCGATTAAATATTGCACAGCACCGAAGGATTGGGATATTCGGCCAATTATACTTCGTAGCTCTTTGTATTTTTCAAACAACACAGATGTGGTGTTTTCAGTTTTTTTAAACGCAAGCTAGTCCAAAGATATCTTTTTGTTCGTCACAGATTTTATTTGTTTTTTTGCGTTAAGCTCACTTATATAGCATAGCTTTTTGTTTCTAGAGTTTTTTCACACATGGTTATGAAACCTACTCCTATCATGCGTCGACTTTCATCATCCTTCCAGTTAGATCGATCGAGGATTTGCAATGATCCTTCTGAGCTGTCGCTTCGCTACATTGACTGCTTGAAATGGAACTATATAAGTGTAGATTCAAAAGTGGATTCTTCTGTAGTTTGCAGATTTCAATAAAGTCTTCGTTTTGTTGGTATCTGAGGTATTCAATGAGAAAATCCTTTGAGAATAGCATACTTTAAACAATGCACTGCTTGATTAGATTCATAACATCCAACTTATTCTTGATTTTTAGAGTTGAAAGCTGGAGATTATCCAGTTGAGCTTCAGCAATGATCGCATATCCAAAACTAGTTCGGGGGATCGTATAGATTGCAAGTTTTTTAAGACTTTCTACGAACATCCGACTTCTTCATTAGCCTCTAACGCATTAATTCCCACTATCTATATCTATTTACTGACCAACTCATTGGTGTAAGTGGCAATGACATCCATTTGTATTGACCTCTGGAGCGGTGGCCACAAGAACCCAATGCAGTTCTACAAATGCAGCAAATTGTTTGATGATCCAGGTGTTGACGAGAATCGGGTTAATAAAGCTATTTTGTGATGTAATTATTGAACTACTGTGCCGGGTTGTTAAGTGTTTTTCTTTAATATTTTTTTTTTTTTCAATTAACAGTTCATTGCTCTTGGTGTGGTTATGTAGTTATATGGTTTCAGGTTTCATCTGTGATGAAAATAAAGAAGTGAATTGTTGGTTGACCCCTGAAGAGGAAAAACGAGAAAACGTTTTTAAAAGCTCAATTCTTTTCCTTTTTTGGTCTGGTTGGGCAAAAGATGATTTCTTTAGTTGATCAATAGAACGGAGATTCATTAGTCATGCAAGGACAGCAACCAACCAACCAAGGACAAAGGTCCCGTGACTAGCCGAAACCGCTATTATACTGAAAGAAAGCTCTTTTAAATTTTTCGATAAGAGATGTTCAATTCAAAAAAGTTTACTATCCAGAATTGGGTATCATTTCATCATGTTACATTGCATTGCATTATTAGTCTGTTTTCTTCAAATATCATCTTTATATTCCCATAAGTATAAGTTAGAGCCTTCGTTACATAAATACTCTACAATACAGACTTTGACCTTATTGCTTGCAAAATTCACAACTCTTAAACGAATAAAGATATCGTGACAGTTTTGTTTTGCTTTAAGAAATTCCCAGAGCTGTGAGTTTACTGAATTTTTAGAATAATACTTTGCGGCGTGTTTCACAATTTTCTGCTAAAGGTTATCCACCAGAGGGGATAAACAGTGATTTTTACAAAAGTCCATGATTGAAGTAGTAATCAGGTGCCCAAAAATTAATCAGATCAAAACAGTGTTGAATTAAAGTAAACGAGTACATTAGAGTACATAAAAAATACCACATTTCAGCGATTCATTTAAAGTCAAAACAAAAAAATCTGATTTCTTAGATTACATCCGGTGAATTTTTTCGATTCTAACATGCCTTAACGAAGAAATAAGTGGGCCCGATGAGCAAGCGTTGAAAAGCTCTTCTTCTTCCAAGCATTTCCATCATTGTTATTTCCAATACCCTTTTCTTGGTCTATCCACATCGAGCCCAATCTTATTTTTTCTGCCTTCTTGATTCCAGAAGATTCATCAATATTCTCTCCCTCTTGTCGAAGTATACGAGTATATGCAAGTTTTAAAATACATTCCATGCACCTTATTCTTGCATATAATGGAGAGGTTCCATATTCGTAGTTATGTTCGTGATCATTTGATTCATATTGATTGTTGAAGTTCTTTTGTGTTCTTTGTGTATGGGTCGTCTGTTATGTTACTCAGAACTTTTCCATTAATCATACGAGGTGTATTCAAAAAGAAAAGTCACTTTTGAAATTTCGCGGGCAACGTACTTTCGATTAACGATTTTTTATTTTTTTTTGCTGTGTTGATACACATGTCCTAAATATATGTATGTTTCACAGTTTCAAGTTTACAGCATACTTAGTTTGTTTTTGACAAATAGAAAGGTAATTATTAAAAATGGAGCAAAGAAAGTGATCTAGAATACTTGAAATGTTGACAGTGGCATAAGGTGAGTCTGCTTAAGTAAAAAAAAATGTTTAGAAATGGTACAAAGATGTCCGAGAATAAGCCGATGACGAACCTCGCTCTAGGCGCCCCAGCACATCAACATAAGATGGTAATATCGAAGCTGTGAAAATCTTCTTTGGAAAATCTTCGAATTACCATAAAAGAAATTGCTGAAGATGTTGGCATATCAGTCGGCTCATGTCATGCAATTTTTTCAGATGTTTTGGACATGAGACATGTGTCAACGAAGTGTATTCCGTAAACGTCTTATTTTTGATCAAAAGAACCGTCTCATAAGCATGATGCTCATGAGCTCTTGAATGATGTCAATGATGATCCTTGCTCAAAATGATCATAACTGGTGACGAATCATAATTATATAATTATCACGTCGAAGCAAAGCCCTGACGTCCCAATGAAGCACCCAGGAGAGCCAAGACCGAAAAAAATGTCATCGCTGGAAGAATTCAAAGCTATCCAAAAAACTGCTTATGAGAAGTGCTTCGAGGATTGAAAAAAGCGTTGGCACAAGTGTATTATATTTAAGGGGGTTACTTTGAAGGGGACAACATTAATATTGATGAATAAATAAATATTTTTTATTACAAAAATATAATGTTATCACCGTTAGGCGCTCCCATTGTTCAGATTTTAATTCTGTGTTTTTTTTTTTGTTAAGTTGGTACATTACACATATCTATCGATGTGTGTTGGATATTTTTTACAATTTTAAATTTTGCGTAAAAAACGGATTTGATGGTGCGCGAACGTTGGAAATGTTGGAAAAGTGTTTCGTTAACGATTCTCTAAAAAAACGGTCGTTTACCAGTGACACGAGCGGTTCAAAAGTGGTCGTGAGTCAATCGAAGATGATGAACGCAGTGGCAGACCATCGATATTTAAAACCAAAAGACCTCAATTTCATGCAAAAAAGAGACAGTGTTGCCGTCGCAAAAGAGATGAATCCGTTCCCACATTCATCAAAATGATCAATACTGGTTTTAATGGATTACAACGATGTAGTGCATCATGAATTTTTGCCAGAAAGTTAGATAGTAAACAAAGAGTATTATTTGGGCGTTATGAGAAGCAATTCGCCGAAAGAGACCAGAGTTATGGGCAGAAAACTCGTGGATTTTGCACCATGAAAACGCACCGTCGCACAGTGTCATCATTATTCGTAATTTTTTGACGAAAAATGCAACAAATACCATCCAACAGCCACCAAATTCACCTGAAATGGCTCTCTGTGACTTCTTTGTGTTCAATCGAGTTAAAAAACCACTACGGGGAACGCGTTTCAGCAGCCGAGAGGAAGTAATGGAAAAATCGCAGGAAGCCGAATATAAAATATGTGTCGAGGATTGGATCAAGCGCTGGCATAAGTGTGTTGCAGTCGATTTGGATTACTTTGAAGGAGACAATATAGATGTAGATGAATAAACCTGTATTTTTAATTTTCTGAATAAATTTTTTTTAAATTCAACCCAAAGTATAAAAAGTGTGCCGTAAATGTTGTTTCAAAAAGATTAAATTAAATTATTTTAGAAAAAATGATTTTTAGGTGACATTAAAATTTTTGCAATTTTGACTGGCTATACAGGCAAGAGTACTGATCCAGGAGAAATATTTTTTTTTGATTACTAGAGCTCCAAAAATTTGTTAATCCAGTAAATTTAAAAATTTTGCTTTAGACCCAAAAATTGAAATATACCAGCAATATTTCATAGTTTTTTACGGTATAACTGGATATGTTCCATATACATATATCTTTCAACGGCCAGATGATTTGAATCTAAAAAAAATTTATAAAAACACACGATCAAGATAAAAACAAGTGTTATAAGTACCAAGTACAAGATCATCACAAAACCCCCCGTTGTTTAGTAAAAAAAAAATGCCTGTGGTTCAGCTTTTCGTAAATATGTTTTCCTGTCTTAAAATCGCACTGAAGCCACTAATCAGGCTGTTAACCCAAACTTTCAAATAGATACGCATATAAAAGAGTATCTGATTTCTAGTATATCATTCAACTGGAGCTGAAGTTCATCAGGTTAATCTAATGAAACTCTTTGAAAGATTTCGTGTATGTTATGCATATACAGCGTGACTGACTCGAACTGCAACTTTTTAAAATGCTATAATTTTTTTGTGTTTTGATAAATTTTATTATGTCAAAGCAAAAAATGTTCGAAAATACATCAATTTTCAAATTGTATCAGTAGTTTTCAATAAGTCCACCTTTGGCGCAAGAAATGGCCTTGAGACGGCCGAAGAAAGCATCGCACTCTGCACGCAAGTGGCTCTGCGGTATTTTGGCCCATTCCTGGCGAAGTGCTTGTTTGAGGTAGTCCAAACTTTGGTATATTTTTAGTGCCAACCTTCGCCTTCAAAATACCCTAGACAGATAAATCCAACGGATTTGCATCCGGAGAATTTGCAATCGATTTTAAATTGAAGAAATGAAGTGTGGAACATTGTTTTTTAAACAATCTTGGTTGACGCGCGCCTTGTGAGACGGTGCCGAGTCTTGTTGTCCACGGTCTCCGACCGAAATGATTGTCTGCCAAAGGCTTCAATACTGCCTCTAAGATAGTTTCACGATATACGATCGCATTCATTTTGACGCCACGGTCCAAAAATACGAGCGGAGAGCGACCATCGGCGGCTATGGCGGCACAAACCATCACCATCGATGCTGCCTGCTTTCTGGTGGCCGTCCGAAGGTGTAAATTTTCGAAGAACCTCTCTGGCAAGAAAAACTCGGTCATTTTGTTTGTTGACATATTGATCGATAACAAATGGCGACTCGTCGGAAAAAAACAAATGGTAACGAGCTATGGTTCGAGACACAAATGATTTATTTACGTTGAGGTGCTGGAGGGTTCTAACGATAGCTACTTGTGATTTTCCAGCCAAAAATAAAGGAATCACACTATCGCGTTTGAATTCCATCGCGATTAAAAATTTTTCAACATAGCCGAGACACAAATCGTTTAAAGGGCTCGTAAATTATAAAATTATCTGTCATGTGTCAAAATTTAAGCCCACAGTTATGAACGGTTTGGAAATTATAGCAGTCTGAAGTCAGTCACCCTGTAGATATATGCATGTAGGATTATCTCTAACCGCAATAAATACATTCACAGATTAATGGCACTACCCATATTGATTGTTTGCTATCAAAAATGTCGAAGATTTTTTCGAACCAGCTGTAAGGATTAATCCCATACTCTTCATGATTCATCTATTTTAATAAGGATGTTATTTTCATCATGTTTTCTGTTGGTAGCGCTCAGTAATAATTTCGTTCTTTTTCGTAGGCCTGCCATTTTTTAGATTTAGACCAAAACACCAGTTCAATTTTTTATCTTCAACACTAATGGCACAGGATTTGTTAAGAGGAAGCATGGATTCGTAATCCAAGCTCCGAAGGACTTAAAGCTTCTTAATTGAAGCTTTAGCCAAATGTGAGCAAGTATAAGTTTAAGCATAACACTCAAGGAATATTATGCAAAGATCCATTGCTTAAATTTTTTACAACGATTTTGAGATGTATTGCACATAATATGAATGTTGTGCTTCTGCCCCAATCATTTTTTTTAAAGAAATTAGTAGTTTCCCACTCAATCTAAGCATTGAGTACGTACATACATATAATGGGGCCGTATCGATTTCATTCAATAGTATCAGTGTTTAACGATGATGCCGTAGAATCTTAATCAATATTTTTTTTTAATGTGAGTATTTTAATCAAAATTATTATACAGCATCATATAATGAGCTACGAGTAAATACATACATATATATGTACGTACGAGTATGTATGAATAGTAAGTACACCAAAATATTAAATTACAAAATTACAAAGGGGACAGCCAAAGCTATAAAAAGTGCAGAACCATTAGCAGATAAGCACATTATGGGCTTTGTGTTCGAAAGGGGTTATTAAATATTTAAAGGATTGTAGGACATATTTTATTAGTAAAGCTTTTGAGTATAAGCCTTGTACACAATAGGACTTATAATAGTGAACTTAAGCCCTGTGTTATCTCTTTAAAAGCGGATGACTTTTGCACAATTAATATTCAATGTATGCTACCTTTGTTGTTTTTGTCAGATTTACTATGTAAAAGAAGTTATAACAGAGGTTGTGGTTGCCATTGTGTTTCTATTGTATAATAATATTATAGTTGATGGATAATACATATGTGTAATCTATAATTCCCGATTGTTTGTAAGCACACGGTCAATAAATATGTATGGTGTTTAATGCGATTAATTTTTTTTCTTACGAAAATTTGCTGCGTGCGTAGTTTTTATATTTTGTATATATGCTCTTGTTTTTTTGATTCTTAAGACGTTTGAGAAAAACGAAATTAAATTTTGAATTGTCATTAAAAGCATCGATGATACCTTGGCAAAACCCAACCACATGATTCGGTTAATTTGATCTCGGAAACTAACACTGGTTGACTGATACTTGGAAAACAACTATACTCGTATAAATTTTATGGAATGTCCACTGCTTACGTGAACATGTCTGTTAAATAAGGTATTACCAAAAAAAAGGACATAGTTGACACCCGGGAATAGTTTTGGAATTATATGTATTGTATATCTTTTACAAAACTACAACTCAGGATTTTTATCTTAGCATAGTTTTACTGACTGATAAATGCGAAAATGATGAGATTTTCAATGTTTATGCCGGACAAAAAAGCAAAAAAAAAGACGGATGAATTGAAGTTAAAGCTTGTTAAGTTACTCCTGCTTCAGCCTCGAAGGTTTGGTGAATCACACTAAATTCATGTGCATGTACTTAATGCTACATACCACGCTACATTTACTGAGATATGTAAAAGAATAATATTGCCTCCAAACTATGATACATACATTCGAGTTAAACTTTAAATCTACTATTAGACTTAAGAGTAGAAAAATCCAAACTGACCTTATTCTTCATCTTCTTTCTTATCCGTTGGAATATACAATTTGGAGTGAAAAGTAGCCTCCTTGACCGCCAGAATGCGCTACTATATCAAAAAAGGTTATGGTGCCTTAAAGTCCTTTCATATTTAAACAGACATGCCAAATTTCAGTGCGATACTGTCGTGAGATACTCGTTGACCAATCTGTCAAATATTGGTTTCGAGAGTCCGCAGCTGCAGGCCTTCCGATGCGGTTACAGAGGACAATCTCAAAAAAATACATGAAATGGCGTTGGCTGACCGGAAAGTGAAGGTGCGCGAGCTAGCAGATACCACAAAGACTAGTACTGAGCGCTCACGACTTGCTGATGCGAAATCGGGAGCACTTTTGTCGTCGATTGGTAACTGTTGAAGACCAAAGAACAGAATGAGTGCCCGGCAATGGACTGAAGCCGGCACGAGTGCTCCGAAGCAGCCGAGGGAGGCTCGATGGGTCGGAAAGGTTATGGCATCGGTTTTCTGGGAATGTCATGGCATACTCTTCGTAGATTACCTTGAAAAAGGAAAAACCATCAACAGCGAGTATTACCGTGCATTATTAGAGCGATTGAAGGCCGAAATCGCTGCAAATCAGCCTCACATGAAGCGAAAAAAAATTTTGTTTTTGCAAGACAATGCACCGGCGCACAAAAGCATCGCAACCATGGCTAAAATCAATGACTTACGTTTCCAGTTGCTGTAGCATCCACAGTATTCACCTGATTTGGCTCTCTCGGACTATTATCTGTTCCCAAACATCAAAGGATGGCCCATCAATAAAAAATTTAGCTCACACGAGGAAATCATCGACGCCACGGAGAAGTATTTTACGGACCTTCCGGAAAATTACTTTTCGGACGGGATCAAGAAGTTGGAAAATCGCTAGAATATGTGTATCAGACTAAAAGGGGACTATATTGAATAAAATGAAAAAAAAACATATAATTTTTTTTTTTTTCAGTCCCAAGGAGGTTACTTTTCACCCTACTTAGTAGTAGAATATGTAACGTGTACCATATAATGACATCTGACATCGGCTTTTTGGGTATACTACATTTTCAGGCCTTGAAACTTTGTTCGATTGTTCGATTTGGATCACCCATTTCCTGAGGCCAAAATTGTATGGATATTTTTTTGCATTTGAATGATGTAATTGGTTATTTTTCGGTCTCTTATTGGAATCTTGGCTTGCACTTGAACCTCTTATTCTTTTCGGATCGGAATTTTTGAAGGTTTTCGCTAAACTTACCTAAAAACATACAAATTTACTCAGCTTGATGTTAGTTTGACGACTAACTACATTAACTATGGAACATGAATGCGTTAACTTCTTATAAGACACGTTATGTTACAACCTAGTTGAATGAGTTGCGTATATCAGAAATGTTTAAGCCTAAGCGGCATTATGGCATTATTCTGGCACAAACTCCTGTGGAACTTTCGTGCCATTTAAGCCATTACGCCCAAATTTTATTTTCGACATCATCCTTGCAATTTCCTTGCTAGTTAACGAAAGAGCCTAAATATTGAAATTTTTCAAACCTTGGTACTGCTTCTATGTAAAAAGATGTCAGGAGTTGAGCCAGTTCGGAAAAACTCAGACTTTCGGCCTTAGTACGACTGGTTTATTACTTGTTATTTTCCGGTTATTGCCGCTGTGCGTTTAACTTTCGTTTTAAGGTCATCTTATACATCACATTTGATTTTTATAACGTGTAGTCCAAATACAATTTTCATTTTAATTCATAGATAGATAAAATTTTATTTTCGTTAATAATATTACAAGGTTTTTCCACCACATAATTTACAGTACAATGATGTGATATGACATTTATATCTTTCAACTGTAATAATTTAATTGGCTGTAGTAAATATATATTAAATCAACAATTTTGAAAGTTGAAGGGAAATAACAAAAAAAAAAACCCTTCATTCAATGCAAAAAAAAATTAATATTACTAAAAATAAAAAGAACAAGATTTAATTACTGAGTAAATAAATAAATAAATATATGAATAAATAGGTAAATAATTAAATAAAAATAAATAAATATAAATAAATAATTTAATAAATACACAAGTAACAGATATTTGAATCCTTTACAAATTGATTAAGGGATACAAAGCAATAAATATGATAAGTAAATATACCATATAATAAATGAACAAATAGAAAATTGACATTACAAGACTTTTTGTTATTGAATTATAAAAATAGGCATGTCAAAACTAATCATGAAGTGCAACATTTAATTGATCAATTAAATGGTTATTAGAGAAATTATAACTTCTGGTAAACGTTTCATTAAGCCTGCGTATTCTATAGAAAATCAATTCAACATCGGCCTTCGGAAGTTGTGTCATGCCAAGGTATCTACCTGCATCATTTTTAGGAGCTTATTTTGTTGAATTTGTAATTTTTCTAGATGGCAATTAGCACATTTACCCACACTTGACATCTATATAACAGAATTATCTAAAAGATAACTTTATGTAACAATATTTTATTTTCAACTAATAATAAGGAGTTTCTGTTAATAAAAGGATATTACATCCTAATGCCAATACTACATAATTTTATTTAAAGTTTTTGTTATATATATATTCCTTGAAGGTCAGTTTGGTATAAAGGCAAACACCTAAGTATTTGAAATGTTGTTTCTAGTCAACATGTAACCATTTAGGACTATTTGATTAGACGGCAAGAAACAATTCTTCCTTTTTCTTGTGAAAAAATAGCTTGAATCTTTTCCGTGTTTACTTTTATCTTCCATTTACTACTCGTATAATAACAAATTGTGATTTTGATCGCATTTCGAAGATTGATTTCAATGTTAAGACCAAACAAATGCGACGAAAAAATCACTGTGTCGTTAGCATACATAGCTAGTTCACACGGAGGTAAATCTGGTATATCCAATGTATACAAATTCTATAATATAGGGTCAAGTACAGAACCTTGCGGAACTCCAGAAATTATCTCTTTTAAGCAAGAGGAACTATTATTCACATAAACTCTGAACAGACGGTTTGATAAAAAGCTTTGGACAATTTTACATAGGTACAGTGGAAAATTAAAATTAATCATTTTGTATAATAAGCCATTGTGCCAAACGCTGTCAAAGTCTTTTTTAATAACCAAAAGTATCATTCCCAAAGATTTTACCTTGAGACGATTTTCCGTGATACTGTTGCATATTCTTAGCACTTGATGGCAAGTTATGATTTCACCTAAACTCAAATTGCTCATTAGGGTAGATCTTTCGTTCGTCAATAATATTTAACAATTTAATTTTTAATACCCTCTCATAAATTTTGCTTAAGCTGTTGAGCAAACTTATAGGCATGTTTTTAAGATAAAATTTTTTTATATTGTCTAATCCACTGGCTTTCTTAATAGCTAGTTTATGTATTATATATTTTATATTTACCTCGGTCACAAGTTCACTTGCTGAAGTTTCACATGTAGCAGAATCATAATTTTGAAGAGAATTTTCTACAGTTAATTCAGTATTTGCATCACTAAGGTGTTGCGAAATAGTATGATTTTTTACAAATTGTTCACAAAGAACATTAGCTTTTTTTGTGTCAGTGTAAGACATATTACCATTTTGCACTAGAAATGGGATTTGCCTATTTTTTGTTTTGATTACTCTACCAATATTCCAGAAAGGTTAAGAAGCCTCGTCAAGTAAACTCAGTTGCGCTTTTTATAAACTAGCTTAGCTATTTGTTTATTCAAGTACTTTTCAAGCCTTCGCGAAATGGGTTGTCTAAACCTCTGCCAATTTTGTCTATGCATATTTCTCAACTGAATTATTTCCAAAAAGTTCTCTGGGAGTTTCATACAATATGTAATATTTTTTTCTTACCTTTGGTATGCTATACTCAGCAGAACTTAAAACGTATTCAGAAAAGTCGTTAGCAATAATATAAATGTCGTCTGTATTAAATATGGTTTCTAAATCTGTGGATAAATTTCGCAGTTTAAGTTTCATTGCTCTACGAAAAACAGCTCCATTAGAATTCTTCAGATCAAGGGAGTATTTTGAATCATATGTTATTTTTACGCTAACAGTTCTTTGTCACTCTAAATTTTAGTTTTTGTTTTTTTGGGTACCCTTAAATACCGATGTTATGCAGAAAACTCAGAAACTTCAAGTGTTTCATCCGAGCCATTCGTGAGATAGAGCTAGAAATAGTCAACAAGGATTTATAAAAACTGTGTAGACACGATGCGCTACCTCGAAATCGGAAAAGGCAACCACATGGATAAAATCGTATTCCATAACTAATGAGAATGTTTGCTTATTATAGTACGAGTATACCCATAATATATCAAAAATAATTTTTGTTTGTTCATTTTATTTTATTTGTAAAGAGAAACTTGTATTTTGATCACCCTGTATACGTGTCGGATGCATTTTAAAATATTAGAACAGTCCACATAAGATCTCCTGTCCAAATCGATAAAGACGATATGCATGTCTTTAGATGCGTATCAATATTTCTCCATGAAACTGTCGTAGCATGTAATAATATTGCATTGCCGATTTTCTAAAATTCTCTCTTATATTTTCATAATATGCGTTATTAGTTTCACCGATTGGCAGTCGTTGCAATTTCTCGTCTCGTCTTTGCCTTTATAAAGTGGAATCAGAAATCTCTTGCTCCACTGGTCCAATTGTCGCACATACTTCGGAAAGTATGCAATCTGGACCGATTATACGCTCTCTGTTCATTCTTTTATTGCCTTGCTATCTTTAAGCTCCCGAAGTAAAATTACTGCGTTAGAAATTCTTTATTAAATTCCTAAATTCTTTTAAGTCGTTACTATATTTCAGCGATCGAAACTCCTCTCCCTATTGACCTACAGAAAAATGAACTATTCTAATAACCCACCATTGCTATTATTCTTTTCTCACCGTGGTCTTTACTTTAGTGACGACAGTGCTCTTTGTTTTTAAATTCGTTCAGGACTCAAGCCCTTTCTCTTTAACTGTAGAATGATAGATAGATAGTAGATAGATATTTTTACTTCGTATGTATAAATTGACAAAGATAGTTTGTAACCGCATAATTTGATAATGGTAATTATGTATTTTTTGAAATATATTTTTTTATATTTTAATATGAAAATAAAGATATAAAATCGACTTTAAAGAAAAATACAAAAAAACCTTCAATTCAAAACAAAATAATAAGCGATACAAACAGCATTTATTTATTGGAATGAAATGAAGTGGAATTTAATGCATCCAAAACAGAATGCTGTCTACTTTCCTTAAAGCGAAATTTAAGCATCCACCTTTTATCCATGAATGGTACTTGCATTTCCAAACCGAAAAACTTTCCATTATCGGTATGACAACTTAGGTTAAAATGTTAACATATTTGATACTACAATGCCAACCATCTGGTCAGGTGCTCCTCAAACCTATCCGCTCCTGCTAGATAAGATTCAAAACCGTGCGGTAAGACTTATAGGTGTTATGCTAATATCACCCAGCCAATTGAATACATCGAACACCGACGAAATGTCTATTGTCTCTCCTTTTTCTATCGCTATTTTCACCACTATTTATAGTAAATTTTCCAGTAGCATTTTAACCCTTCAAATCTTCAATCATAACACCCGTCTCACTATGAATGCTCATCAGCTTATCCTCAAGCACACTTTCAGACGCACATTGAAATAGCGTGATTTTTCCTAAGCCATACAACTTTTTTATTGAATGCCCTGCTGAGCTCTTTATTTCCTAGTCATTATAACCAGCAAACATTCAAAACCAACGTGCATCGGTATCTCTTTTTCTTTCCTCCCCAACTTTCCTTCGCCCACACTGTGCGCAAACATTTTATGGCCAAACCCATTGAGAACTTAGCAAAGTCTATGGTAGAATTGTAACCTTCATGAAAGTTTTAAGCCCCACTTGCTAGTGTTAATAATTTCCCTTTACTGTGTTAATAAATTGACTTGTTTTAATCGAGATTTTCTGCTATCAAAGGCGATATTGTTGATATAGTTGCCTATCTTATTACAATATTCCCGTCATACTTCTACCGACTTAATGAAGAATAGATCGCTTTATTTGCTAAAGTAACTATTTGAGCTACTCAAACTACTTTGCTTTTATCATTGGAAAAAAAGTAACATGAATTAAATAGATGTTTAAGCTTTTATCACATTTTATTTGATTTTATCACTCTTATTATAGTATCATTTGTTCATAGATACAAATCTTGAAGTTCAGTCAAAAGACATTATTTACAGCCTGGTGTCCTCTTCTACTAAGCAACTTTTTTTAAGCCACAGTCCGGCATCCTCGTCGTTGAATATCGTTCAATAATATTACATTTGTTTCTTTCTTTAAGTTTCTGTCGGAACACTTTATTATGAGCAGATACAATACGTCATGTCGATCAATTCTTTCGTCAAACTCTTTCCAAAAGCGTTGCTCGAAAGCTGTAACAGCTAATTCACGATGAGTCAAAATGTGTAATTGACAGGTAATGCATGCAACATTCGTTATGTGGTACGTCATCTTTAGGCTTCGCTCCTTGTTATAGTTCAAGTAGTATGAACCTAATTTCTGCGTATACCGAAAAATTTTAACCTAACCGTAGATTTCAAAATAAAAATCTAAGTTTATAAAAGTTTCTCACAGTAGCTGTATGTTATCGGAAATTGGTATAGATACCACTTAACTGTGTATAAATTATAAGGTGAATATCAATGCTATCCATTCGACATTATTTCTAACTAGCCGAAGTTTACAAGCAAGCCATGTAAAAACACAGAATCTGGCCTGGATTCTAGGTCACAGTGGAACCGGAGGAAATGAAAACAATGATCAATTTACTGAAAAAGCATAAAGAGGAAACATCTAAGACCTGAAATGAGATCGTTCGTCAGGGCTTTAAGTGACACAAGCACTGTAAGAAGGACGTAGACCAAACACAACTACCTGTCAGCGTAAAAGGCCGCAGATTGGTAAGGGTATCTCAACCCTTAGGACGATCATGACAACGACGAGGATTTTTTTTTCAGATCAATGGCAGGCACTTTACCGAACATTACCCATCTTTCCACTAAAGTGCTGCGTAATTACAATAAATGGAGCAGATAATATTAGACTTGAACAAAATGAGAGTCAGCCATGAGGATGTAAGCACGTGACCTCGTGTAAGCGCGAGGTGTAGTGTATTTGGTTTACTAGGCATAATCTCACTATATCTAACTATTTTGCTAATGCCAACGTAAGGAACCTAATTTTCTTTTTCTTCTGAAATTAGTCTGAGATATATTAAAACGATACATGCAGGGATTAGTAACAAGCTTTGCGAAGATGTGATCAGTATTCCTATTTTATATACCAAAATCATATCTAATGGCAATAGGTTATCGAATCATTACAACCTTCCGACTATCTGTCTGGAAAAAGATATATCCAATATAGATAGAGCAAATATTGTATAAATACCCATTCGATATATGAGCATTTTCTTTGTCTTGTTACGGGTAACTATATTATGATAGTATGCTTCGTGGTCAGTAAATCAGCATGTTATGAGTTTGTTTGTTTAAATCGACAAAGAGGAATTGTGTAGTTATTCGAAGAATATAACGCATGCTATTTTTAAAACTGAACAAGTCTACTAGAGGGCTTTTCATCCCCTGGTCGAAAAGAAAGGAAACCATTGCATCATTCAATGAAAGAATTACCACCGGCTTTCTCCTTTCATTCTCGTGCGTGTACTATTCAAACGTACGTACGTATGTATGTACATCGATTTTCGGGGAGTAGATATCGTAAATATTTTGTTGAATTTTTTATTACTTGGGGTTGTTGGATGATGAATTTCAAACTCCCCGCGTAGTGTGTTCTCATTGTGCACAGTACACACAAAAACCCACCAAACACATCCAAAAATCAAATAAGAATTTTACCATCCACAGAACACAGAACATCCATCCAACCAAGAGCAACAACAGCAATAGCATAAATGAATTGCGATCTTATTGCAGCAATACAGATGGAAGAATGTTGCTAGCCTGAGTGCCAGTACAGCGGAATAAAGAATGGATACTACTCGTATTGCTGCTTCGAATAAAAATAAGCAAAACAATTTCATTTTTACTAGCTCATAAATTTAGGGTGGAAACATTGAATGCTTGCATAGAAGAATGGATGGCCATAATCTTCATGTCGTAACGCAGGCTGTCACACATTATGTAGGTCTTATATGATGCTATGATCCTTGGTTCGCATTAATCAGAAACACCAATATATGGATCATAATCGTAACATTTAGAATGGATTGTAATAAAAACCAAGCAAAAAAGGGACGCAAAAGGACTAAAATCATTATACTTCAACGGTTCCTTTACTGCATTTTGCGCTAGAAAAAGGAGGGAAACTTTACAGAGTACATTTTCAGTATTTTCACTACATTCCTACATACATATGTATGTATATTATACACATTCGTGACGATGCATAACCATGAATCTATGTACGTTTAATTTTTCTCTCATATTTTTGATTATGAGTAGGTATGTCGAAGTTGTCATCAGCTTCGGTCGTCTAAATCTGTACAAGTGTGTGTAGACTCATATTTTTCATATAAGTTGCATATTTTACTACAAAACAGCAACTGGCTCGTTGTATATTCTCCTATAAAGGTATTTTTGGAACACTTGATAAGTGCTCTTGCAACTGTTTTGATCCATAAAAATTGTACCCTCTTGGGATGTTGGTCTTACGAGTATGCGAATGTGCGATATCAACATCGTATTGGATTATAAAAATAAAAATGTTATCACCCAAATTAACACTCTTTCGGATATTACAATAAAATAAGGGATTACTACATTGTGGTCATCTTTCAAAGCTTTATGGATTGTGGTTGATTAGCTTTTTTTACAAAGGGGTAGCAAGAGGGTGGTGTAACATACATAGATTTGAGTATACTCGTTATAATGAATCAAGGGTGAATGCTAGATTTGATGAGTTTTTATGCGATGAAGTGTTGTATGAAATGACTTACCCCCCATCCGAATGTGTGTGCCCACATTAATATATTGCATATACAATGCATAAGACCCCACAGGGTGTTACATTTCAAAGATAAAAATTAAGTTAAAGTAGAGATATAAAAAAAGCAATAATTTATCTTTAAAAACTTGGTGTATATTATTTATATTTCTACATATTTGTTATACATACGAGTATATACTACACATATTCGCATATCGATGAACTTAGTGAAATCACTTCAAGTCATTTTCATTCATGTGAGTCATTTGAATTCATTGAAGTCATTTGAAATTATTTGAAGTCATTTCAAGTCACTCAAGATCAAATACGAGTACACTGAAATATTTACATTTGGTACTATGCGGTACTACACATTAGCGTGCCTAATTGATTATTAAATATTAAAAAAATAAAACCATCAAGAATGCGTTATTGTTACAAACCTCGTGACTTCCAATTACTTTTGTATTTTTTTCAAGAGACTTGTCTTAATGCTTCATATGAAAAATAAACGTTTTTCTTAAGTCCATCATTGTTTATTCGAGTTGGAAAAAGATTGTTGTATTAAATAATTTTTTGGTTTTTTTTTTCAAATTACTTGTACCTTGGTGAAAAAGAGGTAAAGCAAAATAAATTTTTATCGTGAGCACGCCTTACTGTTAAGGTATGCAATAAAGTAACTGTTTTTTTTTTTAATGAAAATATAGTTTATTGTAAAAAAAATATTAAAAAATTAATCATTTAAAGAATTGCCCATCGCTGGTTACAACTTTGTCCCATCTTTCGGGCAGAGCTCGAATACTGTTACGGTAAAAGTGTACATCTTTTGAGGCTACCAACGAATCAAGCCATTCTTCATATGAGCGGAACCGCTGATCAGCCAGACCATGTGCCTACGAACGGAACAAGTAATAATCGGACGGCGCAATATCTTAGGAATATGGCGGGTGCGGTAGGATTTCCCGTTTGAGAGTTTCCAGGTAGGTCATGCTTTAGAATCACTTTTTCGTGCCCCTGCTCGTTTTGTGGACATTTTTCGCGAAGTAGTCGGCTCGATCTCATCCCTAGTGATGTTTTCGTTGGTATTTATTTATTTAATCACAAAAATTCTTGAACATATAAGAGTGAATCTTTTCAAATTGTACAAACTAGGTAAGAATAAAATAAAAAGTAAATAAAATGAAGATAATATTATATAATAATAAAGTAATAACTATGTTAAGAAAGATGTGAAGAACGAAGAAATTCCATCAGTAAGTTTGCGCATAAAATTCTAAAACGTCATTTGTAAATATATTTGTGGTGCTTGATCGTTTGATATTCACTGATAGAAAATTCCATAGATGAATCGCATGGATAAAGAAATTTCGACTTACTAGGTGGAGTTAAAACTAACCACCTTGAACGCCAGAATACGCTGCTACTGCAGCGCGCACCAAGGGGATATGAATACCCTTTTACTGGCTTTTTTTCCAGAGCGCGGGCGGGTGGTGTGTTTGGTTTCGATATTTTTCCCTGAGGTGGTTGTCAAACTGGATTGGACGAGCCAGTACATCCTCAACCAGTAAGTCTTAGTACGTGCTAATTCGTTACATTAAGCCCAGCCAGCAACCACTCCAACATCAGTGTTATGCTTTCATGTCAGAGTTGACGCCGACGGGATTTTCATATAACTGCATACAAATTCTATGAAAAGACTTTTTTCAGAGAATTGCCTTGCACGGGATTCGGACCCGCGACCCTCTGCTTGCTGGGTCTATGCATATACCACTACACCTAGGCCACCCCAAATTTGGCAGACATGCCAAATTTCAGTGCGATACTGTCTTTAGTTTTGTTTTAACAGCTCATTGTTGTTGACGTGTTTGGCATCATGTTGAGTATGGACAAAAACGGTTTTTGTTCTCTCATAAACATTTTTTTTGAGAGGCAAAACGGAGAAGGAAACAAAAGAAAAGTTGGATAAATATTATAGGGCTAATGCTCCGTCAGATTACACTGTCAAATATTGGTTTTGAGAGTTTCGTGGTGGCCGCAACTCCACTACCGATCAAGTCCGCAGCGGCAGGCCCTCCGATGCGGATACGGAGGACAATGTCAAAAAAGTATATGAAATGGTGTTGGCTGACCGGAAAGTGAAGGTGCATGAGCTATCATATTTCATATATTTCATATATTCTGCATATGAAAAAGTTATCCTGCCGCTGGGTGCCGCGCATTTTCACTCCTGACCAAAAACACGAGCGCGACAGCACTTCGAAAGAGTGTTTGGACTTGCTGATGCGGAATCGGGCGGACTTTTGACGTCGATTGGTAACTGTTGAATACCAGAGAACAGAATGAGTGCCCGTCAATGGACTGAAGCCGGCACGAGTGCTCCGAAGCGGCCGAGAGAGGCTCGATGGGTCGGAAAGGTTATGGCGTCGAGCCCAGCGATTGAAGCCCGAAATCGCTGCAAAACGGCTTCACATGAAGCGAAAAAAAAATTTTGTGTTTGCAAGAAAATGCACCGGCCCACAAGAGCATCGCAACCACGGATAAAATCAATGATTTACGGCTCCAATTGCTGTCGCATCCATCGTATTCGCCCGGTTTGGCTCCCTCGGACTATTATCTCTTCCCAAACCTCAAAAGATGGCTCATCATTAAAAAATTTAGCTCACGCGAGGAAATCATCGACGCCACGGAGGATTTTTACCTTATTCTATGGGAGTGTTGTTAAGAGATATTGGGGCGAAATCTTCGGTTTGCCTACTTCTATTAATGAGCATGGCTTTTGACTTAGATGGATTGAGACTAAGCTCATTTTTTATTGACCAAGCGTGAATTCGCTTAAGATCATCATTAATATTAATTTACGCCTAATTTTTATGGGATTTGGGAAACAGGGAATATATTTGTACATCATCGGCATATTAAATGCTGTGCGGAGGTCATGAAACATTCGGTAATATCATTTATAAAGCATAAAAAGAGGAGAAGCTTAGTATGGAACCTTGAGGGACACCCATGTGGCCTTGGGACACATATTGTTGGCGGCCAGATAAATATGAGGCTATTAATTTTCACACGGAACTTTCGAAGGAGAATTGACTATGCAGTTTATTTAATAGTATATGGTGATTTAAGCTGTCAAACGCGTTTGAGAAATCTAAAAAGACAATGAGGTTCAACATATCACATTCTAGTTTTCCATGTGTACCTTGGCACACTTTTAGTAAAGCGGTAGTGCAACTACGTTTTGGAAGAAAGTCCGACTGAAATTTCGTGACAAGATTTTTCCTATTCAGGTAAGGCTTAATTTGGTTACTTAATACTTCTTTAAAGACTTTGCTTATAAAAGGAAAGATTGCTATTGTTTGATATTCACTACTATTAGATTTTGGTAATGAACGAATTTTAGCAACTTTCCACTTATTGGGAAAAACGGACATTGTTAGTATAGTGTTAAAAATATGAGTTATATGAAGGAGGAAAGCGGGAAGAAGACTTTGTATGAAAGTCGGGTATATACCATCAGAGCCAACAACCTCTGATTTGATCTTTAATATTGTTTGACCTGCATATAACATATAATAACAATTCCAGAGAGTGAAAAAGTATCTTCCCGTTGGTTGTCGAAGGAGGCAGAGATATTCTGTTGATTAAAAGTGTTGTGATTGCTTTGAACAGATATTGTTGAGAAGTGCATCTTTTACAGAGTTAAGCCCGATATCACGAATATTACTCCAGAATTTGGAACTCGAGTCCCTCGGGTTGAATTTATTTCGATAAAAGATTTTGTGTTTGATCGTATTGAAAGAGATACCGCGTTTCGTATTTATATCTTCTCCATCTAAAGTAAAGGAGATTACATTTTTTTTATAAGGCTGAAAACTTTGGAAGTTAACTATGGAATGTTGGCCCTATTAGTTTTTTTCTGCTGTGTTTTAAGGATACATGTTTATGAAATAAGAAGAAGATAAAATGAATATATTTCACCTGAATATTGACATTGTATGTTCCAATCTCCACAGAAGATAATCTTTGCATAAAGCACAGACAACTCCTCAAAGAGAGAGATTTATGTATAGTTGGCTATGTTAGGAGCCATATATATACAGTCTATAACTAGTTTTCCACAACCAAGAGTTTCAGTAAATATATGGTATATTCTAATAACTCTTTTGAGTTAGATTTCTTTACAACGTTAAATCCATAACATTTTTTTTAATAAATAACACCGACCTGGTCCAATCAAGTACAAAACATAACCTTTGCAGCGTGAATATTCGGCCGAGCTGGCGACATAAAAGCATGAATACACAGTCCTCACGATTTTCTTCTTTTTAAGTTGCTGTAATGAATCCATTTTTTATCGCCCGTCACGATGCAATGAAGAAAACTCTTTCTTTTTTGCCGCAGGAGCAGTTGTTCACAGGCGAAAAAACGACGCTCAACATCCCTTGGCTTCAACTCATAAGAAATCCAAGTTACTTGATTTTGAATAATCCCAAACATTTGCAATCGCTTGAAAATGGTTTGGCGTAAGCTCCTTATGTTATCTTCTTGCGTTTGGCAGGCGTCGTCGAAGGATTTTGGATTTTTTCACGCGGACGGTCGTCAACATCGAAATTAGCGTCTTTGAAGCGACGGAACCAATCACTGGACATTGTTTCACTTAGAGTAGTTTTCTTCGAATGAAAGAAGAAAATCAACACTTCCCACAAATGATGAATATTTATTACAAAATTAGACATTTTCACATAACCAAAAGTATATGACGACAAAACAAAATCACTAATGTGTTAAAATGGTTGGTTTACCATATGTTTAAGCTTGGTTCATAGCGTTTTGGATATGTCAAAATCGACCAGCCCTTACTTCTGGAGCCATCTATTGACAAACAGTGAAAACCTAAGATGCAAAATATGGCCACAACGACTTCAGAAAAGATATCCACCTCTAAATGGTTGAGCGTATTGTGAAGGTGATCAAACAAATATTTTAAAAACCTTTACAATACAAAAAAAAATGAAGCAAATCGAATTTTGGAAATCTGTCAATATTCTCAATGGAAAAAGGAATATTGTCGATTCAAAACTACACTCAGTTCAGTCAAGAGAGGGCTTTGTAACGCTCTTCAGCGTAGAGCTAAAATCTTCTTTCCTTCAAGATGCACCGCTTTTGATTGTCAACGAATTTCTTAATGCACCAATTATATAGAAGAAGTGAAAGTTGTCGTTGACAAAGCAAAGCTTCAGAAAATGACTGTATTCCCTTGGAATTCTATAAAAATTACACATCGAAGTTCCCACCTGCATTTACAGCAAAATTAAATCGAATATCTGAAACTGCAAATACCCCTAAATGTTTCCAGAAGGCGATATTATGCCCACTACTTAAGAAAATCAAGAAAACTATAGAGGTGATATATTTCAGTTTCAAATACATCCATCAAGTTGTTTGCTAGAGTAATCTTTAATCGAGTAACGCATTGGCTGAAAGAAAAGAATATCATACTACAATAGAGTTACAAGCTGGCTTCAGACGAAATTATTCGAATATTGGTCAAATACTCTTATCTTGTTCACATAATAAAGTTGTATCAGAAAAAAATCAAAACAAATTGGTATATGCATTTTCCATAGATTTTAAAGAGTGTTGAAATCTATGTACAAAAACAAGGTGACATGCGTCTGGTATGAAAACAATATGTCAGAGGAGGTCAACACATCGTGAGTGTAAAGCAAAAGTGCGTCCTTAATGTTATTTATTTTATATATTGTATAAATAATATAACAGATCATGTCAAGGGTGGAATAGAGCTGAATCGACTCAAAATTCCAGCCCTTTTGTTTGCAGATGACATTTACTTGTCCGTAGATTCGGTAGATACTATGCAGCTCATGTTTAACAAACTTGACAATTACAGAAAAACCACGAACCTAGTTCCAAACCTATCGAATTTAAGATGATGATATTCAGAAACGACGGTGGTGGCGGGTACACTTGAAAGGAAAAGTGGAAGAGTATAAGTACCTAGCAGTTTTATTGAGATTTAGTTTGGATATGAAAAGGCTTATTAAAATTAAACTAGGTTAAGGCTAAGGGGCGACATGTGCAGTATGAGGTAGATGTTTCAATAATAAAAATGTATCTTATAACTCGAAGCAGAAAATATTCCGTGCGACTGCAACATATACCCTTTTATACGCAGAGCAAGTATTTGGTAATGTCCCTTCAAAAACGTGGAAAACTTTCTGCACTACTTTATAAAGCGAATTTTCAGACTTCTGAGTGCAATCAGATTGTGATTTTAGTCTGCTGATGACTCTAAACGAACAGCTTACTTCCCGAAAACAAAAATTCAACACCTTACTGGTTAATACTGGCCATAGTATGTATAAAATGTTTCTAAATGAATTCCAGTCATCACAATATCGACAATATTACAGAAAAATGATCCATTATTTGGAAGACAAGACGTATTTTCTGACAAGGAAATGAACAAGCAAGGGAACGTTCTCCACTTCATCGCGATATGTCCCATCTTAAAGGAATTTCGCCTTAAATTCTTTGGATCTAGAGAAGGCGATAAACATACTAACTGGAGACCGAGGCTGAGATATGTGTACATATTGTATGATATAACTACATTACAGAAACTGCACTATTAAAGAAACTTAAAAAAATTAAAACTGAATTCTATTTTCATTTATTGATAATTAAAGAAACACTGGAATTTTAGTATGTCAACACGCCTTAGCTATTATATCACATCGCTTAGCTTCATTTAGCTTCATTTATTGCCCAGTTATGTTACAAAACGTATGGATCAACTACTAGAAACTCTGAAGAGAGTTGACTGTTAGCCTGGCACTGGCATATATACCGAAACAGAGAGAATAGCCTTTATACAGAAAATCGGAAAAGAGGACTACACGCTCTCTAAGAGCTTCAGATCTATGAGCTCTTCATCGAGAGCATGGTCGAGATGCATGTGCCCAAAATTGCTTTGCGAATTTTAGGTGCCATCCTGGATAACAAACTTCTGTGGACTAAACATGTTACGTCGAAAGCCTCTAAGGTGCTGTCTGCTTTTTGGCAGTGCAAATCAGGTTTCAAAACATAGGACCTGTCACCGAGAAGGGTTCATTGAATCTACACGGCTATAACAAAATCAATTATATCCTATGTGTCAGTTGTTTGATGGAATAAAGTCTTTCAAAAATACATCATTGCTGTATGGTATTCCAAACAACGGTCTTTCTCTGCTGGATGGGGGCTTTCCCTAGACGCATTGATAATACTTATTCGCCTTGATATTCATATCATTAGATGCGTTTTCAAAGTCATCTAATGTTTAAAAAGAATTGACCTGAAACTTTGATGACCTTGCTTTTGAATTTGGTATTAGGGATGCAATGACACCAGAACTCTTGCTGCAGATAAAAATCCGAAATCAGCTTTCCTTCTGTATAAAGACTGGTTTCGGCCAAAATCTAAGCCAGGAAAAGAATGTAATCGGCTCTCCAAAACCGATATAGGATGCGGCGCCTTTTTTTCTGTCTTCCAAGCGGAGATCTGCGCAATGCTGATGGCAACGACCTATATTATAAGGAACTGGTGGAAGGAATAGGCGAAGCATTTTCATTTGTTAGGCGACAGCTAAGCTGTTCTTAAGACATTGCTTAACCTCTTACGACTTCCTAGATAGTTCCAAAATGCAGAACTTCGCTGCTAAATTTACTAATTTTTTTTGGATCAAGGGAAATAAAATCGCCAATAAACAGGCTCAGAAGACCAGAACCTACCATTGGTCTGCCAGAGTCTTCGGTTAGGGCTTCCCTTGAGAGTTGGGTTTCATATAAGTACAACTGCAGTTGGCATGACTCTTCAGGTTGCAGGCAGACAAGCGAATGTCTCTAAGAGGTCAGCGGCCTTTCTGTTGTCTTAAAGTAGGAAAGGTTTCAGGTTGGTTACTGACGTCGCGACGGGACACTTCACTAAGCTAAGCACTTAAATGTGCTGTGCATAAGTGATACAACATCTTGCGACGCTTGCTGTGAAAGTGATGATTACACAGGGGATAACATTCACCTTGAATGTCTGCCTTACGCTCGCATCAGTCTGCAGCTACTCGATGTCGATGTAGTGGGTGCTAGTACTTTAGGCCTTTTATCACTGAAGCGCTTACTCATCTTTCTTCGTAGGACTGAAAGATTCCATTAAAGACTAGTTCTTTGTCTGAGTGCTTTATTCCGAAAGGGAGAGCAAAAAGGTCAATCTGGTAGACGGCTTTCAGCCAAACCATATACAACAAGCAACTAATACAATTGTTAAGAACACACTTTTTTTATGAAATAAATAAATGAATTCGATGAAGGGATATAAGTTCACATGACTCCAATGAGTCCAGCGAAATCAAAAAAGATTTTGTATATGAATGATCATTTATAGTATTGATTTCAAAATTTGATTAAAACTGTATTTTTCAATAGGGACACTCGAAATTTGTTAGGTTATACCGACCATGTAGTTAAAGCAGCATCTGTCAAATTTGTTGTAAATTGTTCAGAAGTGTATGATAAATCACCATGAGAGATTATTGCATTTAAAAATGTCTGCAAATCGTGAAATGACTGGACTCTAGAGCAGTCTGATGTTGACCCAAATCTCCCCAAAATAAGCATCTTAGCGAAAAGGCCTATTTTTAGATGTATGGATGTGGGAACAATCAAAATTGTCAGATTTGGGACGATACCAATCTACATTCCGAGAAAGTCGCTCTTTGGTGCAAATTTTGGTCTGGCGAAATAATCGGACCGAACTATTTCAAAAACAAAGCTGGCACTACCATAACCTTCAAAGTTGAGTGCTACAATCAATGGTAAGCAACTAACTGTGGCCTAAACTGCATGCTACGGATACATATGACACGTAGTTTCAACAAGACGGCGCTTAGTGCCACACAGCGTATACCACGATAGAAATTATGAACGAGCGATTTGAGCGTATGTATACCTCGCACGGCGGTGATGTGAACTGACCACCGAAATCATCCGATTTAAGACTTTTAGTCTTATTCCTCTAGGGCTATCTTAAATCACTGGTCTATGAATAAAGCTATGAAATAATTGCTGTACTCAATGTCAACATAACGAATGCCATCCAGCAAATTCAGACAGATTTATGGTCATTGAAAATCGAATCCCCAAATACGTGCCATCAAGCAAAGCCACGGCGGACAATTGAACGACATACTTAATTATATCACACATAGAACTTGTTTTATATAGGGTTTTCCAATAGGGACATTGAATTTAATTTCTGAACGCACAATCATCAAACTGTCACTGTCAATTTATTCAGTAAACTCAACGTTTTCATCATGGTGAAGTACACTAACGATCAACGTCTGCAAATATTAAAAATTCGGAGTCGGTGACTGCAACTTTAAGAGTGTTAACTCCAATTTTCGGTCGTAATTCTCACCCTAGTAGACAGGCAATAACAAGTTTAGTGCAAAAATTTGAGTCTACGTATTCGTTGTGTGATGTTGCCGTGTCAGTTAGACAACGGGTTGGTCGAAGTGTCGAAAATATCGATCCAAATCAGTCAATTCCACGGCGTTCTCAAGAATTGTGCATCGCTCAAACCACATTATGGTATTTTGCGTAAGGATCATGATTTCACCCATACAAGATCAAGCTGACTCAAGAATTGAAGCCAATGGACCATTTGAAGCGACGTAAGTTCTCCGATTGGGTTCTGGAGAAGATGCGCCAAGATGATGAATTCCATCGCAAAATCATCTGCATTTTTAGCTCAATGGGTTCGTCAATAAGCAAAATATGCGTTATTGGTCGGGTGAAAACCCACATGTGCTTCATGAATAACCACTTCATCCACAAAAAATAACTGTTTTGTGCGGTTTGCATGCCGGCGGCGTTATTGAGCCATATTTTTTCGTCGACGATAACGATCGTCACGTCACTGTGATTGGTCAGCGTTATCGCGCCATGATCACCGATTATTTTTGGCCCGAATTGGAAGATATGGACTTGTACGACATGTCGTTTCAACAGGATGGTGCCACACAGCACACCCTACAATCGATTTATTAAAGAGTAAGTATGGTGAGCGCGTTTTAACGTGCGATTTAACGCCGCTTGACTATTTTCTGTGGGGCTACGTCATTGGTTTATGCCAACACGCCGACGACGTTGGAAGAGCTCAGAGCCAACATTGAACCCGAAATAGCGGCCGTTTCGGCCGAAATGTGTGGCCGAGTCGTTGAAAATCAGGTCCAACGAATCGACCTCTGCAAACGTGCCCGCGGTGGCCATATGAACGAAGTCGAGTTCCATTCACAAATGTTTTCATTGTACTTCAAGCCAATAATAAATTTTTTGACATATCACAAATGGTTTGCCTTTTACTTAAAAAAAAAAGTTGTCAAGTCGTTATAAGAAAACCATATAGTTGAAGTACTAAAGTGAAGTAATTTTAAAGAGTTATTTCTAGCTCTCAGACACTTATAAAGAAATTACTGAAAAAGATTTTTATTGTTTAATGAACGTATATATCGTTTTTCTAAAACAAATATAAAAATGTATAAATTATTGCTAATCTGGTAGACGACGATAGACCAAACCATAATAGACTTAGAATATGGTATATATAAAACAAAATAACTAACTAACTACTAAAAGGATGTCAATGAATACTTTCAGATAATTCAAATGAATTTAATGTTGATATGATTACAATCTTTCACAACTCTTAACTGTGATATAGTTACACTCAATGAAACGACCTTTTGCAACAAGAAACTACCGATAAGTTTGATTGATCGGTCACCATGTTTGAATAAATTTTTCAGTTGATGAAACTGGTGCTTATTTAAGGGAAAATAAGACAATAAGATAATAATTCATATGGTCGCCTCCTTTAGAGTCAGACTACATAGCCAATAACCCCATTTTCCGTACCTATTACAAAATAAAAAAGTTAATATGATAAATAAAATTAGATTTATAGGGTTTTCTGAAAGCAACGGCCATATCAATCGTAGACTATACGTAAGTCTTAGCGAAATAGGTTAATTATTGCTTTAATCTACATATACATACGAGCACGGTATATACACGGCTGATGGAACTGTCTGGCAGCAAGGCCCTTTGATATTTCATCATCACTTAACTCACATTTTTCGCTAGATGCTGAAAACAACATAATATGAAGCGCATTTAAAGAAGAGATTGAAAATCTGTAAAAGTAAAGGGGTGAATCACAGCAGGTATCCTAAAGTCAAGTAACATTCGGACGGAAGAGAACTAGCGATGAATCAGCGACAACGATAACATCAAGATGGCATTGCAAGTAATTGGAAGGAAACAATTTTCGGTTTGTTGTGTTTAAAATACTTAGTCCTACTATCTAACCGGCATTCTTATCTGAAAGACACTAGAATCAACTACATTTATCAATAATTAGAATTGTTTGTTGACAGCACATCAACAAGTATAGTAACGGAGCAGCTTCAGTTATTGCTATAAGCTCAGCGCTTTTGATATTTAAGTTGAGTATTTCTACGAAAATGTACACGATATCATACATATACGAGTATGTATATACATATTTATTTCGCATTTTAGTGTTAATTCGCAGTAAATAGCTACTCAAACATCCTTATAGACTTCCAAGATGGTTGAGGACGTACTTAGTTTTTATCAAAAAGTGAGTTTTTTCGAAACCGAACCCAGTCAAATTATAGCCGAGTTGAACATACTAGAAACCTCAGAGAGAGAGATCACTTAATGGAAACTAGATGTGTTGGAGCTGAGCCCGCGCCCTGGAGAAAAGCCAGTTAAAGGAAATTCGTATGCACTTGGTGCGCGCGCAGTTAAAAAAAAAATGGAGGGGACATGCATGCATCGTTTCAAAGATTTCAAAGCACCACAAGGATACACAGATAACATACCA
The DNA here is from genome assembly GCA_907269105.1 of Volucella inanis. Classification (NCBI taxonomy): domain Eukaryota; kingdom Metazoa; phylum Arthropoda; class Insecta; order Diptera; family Syrphidae; genus Volucella; species Volucella inanis. The sequence goes on from OU026157.1 coordinate 79,625,198, forward strand.
TCCGACTAAAGAATATCTTAGTAGGGATAAAGGTTAATTTTTTTTTTTTTTTCGATAAACACTGGATCGGCTTTTTAAGATGTGCAATGAGAGCTACGTCATCTAGTAAGCCTGTCCTAGAAGCGCTATTCTTGTTGTTTTCACTCTTAAAATAAATTGACCAGATCTCCCTTAACGATATACCAATTGAGCACTTCAATGAAGTAGAAGATTTGTTAAGGGTTCTGGATAAAAAAAAAAAATATTGGAACTCACTTGTTAATAACAAAATTATCAAATCGATTAAAGCCATGTTGGCTTGCCGTCGTATGGAATAAGACTAAAATCATCCATTGGATATATAAAATGATAATTCGATCCATCATCACCTACTAGTTGTATGGTGGAAAAAAAAGAGAAATCAGCCATACGAAAGCTGTAGCGGCTACAAAAACTTGCGTGCCCGGGTATCGCCGGTGGAGTCAATACAGGCGTAAAAGATTTCATTGGCTTAACGAAAGTCCATCTCTTCATCCATCCATCAAAATATGCAATCCGCTGGACTCGTTTGACAAACATACCAGATTAATGATTTAGATCACATGGATCAAATGTGTCTTTCAAGGTCTATCCGACCTTGACATGATCTGCTCAGTAAATGACAGTCTAACTTTGCTTCGGCAGAAAGGATGGAACTACAAAAATCCAACCTCAAGCCTTAAAGGTATTAAGTGTTATACGGATAGATCAAACCTAGACACCGGCATGAGTGCTGGTATATGGTATTTAGACTAAACACCAGAATATCGCTAGAAATGGGAAAAGTCTTAACGTATTGCAAGCGGAAACACATGCAATTTAGGGGTTCACCAATTTCATCCTCGATGAAAAATGAAATGTGTCCCCGTCCATATACTCGCTGACAGCCAGACAGCCATTGGGGAACTAACAAAGATGGAAAACTTTTTAGATTTTGAATGTTCCAAAACCGCTTTCCCTACATGTGAATTATCAACGACGTCAATTCCCCTAACATTTAACACAAAAACGTCATCCATATTACAATTGCATAGTGAACTTTAAGTGTAAATCGCTATCATTCTAGCAAATCTGTCAGTTCACAGGTTTGAAAAAGTGTTGGTAATCCACTTACAGTGTATTTGTGACGAGTTTAAAGGATTGCAAAAGTAGTAGAGTTTTTTCATGTTATGTATTAGGCTATAACCTCATTGAGTCCAAATAAGTCTTGCTACAAGACTACAAGACTAATACAAAACCTCTCTCATAAGAACAAAATAAAACTTTGGTACTGTCGGAAATAAAACTGGCTGAAAAAGTTTCGGGTGATTCTTTTACCGGTAATGAGCCGTTCTGTAATATTCCAAATTCGGCAAATAACTCAACAATAAAGTGTTGGAAGAACGCTATGTGTGTATCCCACATCCCAAGCTTCGCCAAGCTAAAAGAGCCATCAAATTCTTTCACAACATATCTAAAGAATGGTTACAATGGGCACAGCCACCTTCAATTTCACTTACACAAAAAATAGGGTTTTCTAATAACGACTTGACAATTTTTTTTTTAAATAAAAGGCAAACCATTTGAGATATTTCAAAAACTTTATTATTGGCTTGAAGTACAATCAAAACATTTATGTATCCACTTCGTTTATATGGCCACCGCGAGCACTTTTGCAGCGGTCGATTCGTTGGGCCCAATTTTCAACGACTCGACCACACATTTCGGCCGAAACGGCCGTTATTTCGCGTTCAATGTTGGCTCTGAACTCTTCCAACGTCGTCGGCGTGTTGGAATAAACAAATGACTTAACGTAGCTCCACAGAAAATAGTCAAGCGGCGTTAAATTGCACGAACGGGGCAGCCAATCGACTGGCCTATGTCTTGAGATAACACGCTCACCATACTTACTCTTCAATAAATCGATTGTAGCGTGTGCTGTGTGGCACCATCCTGTTGAAACGACATGTCGTACAAGTCCATATCTTCCAATTCGTTTTTGCATGGAACATGACAAAACTGTGAAACATATTTTAGGTTAAATGCCTCTGCAGAGAAATTTTAATCATCCGGGAAATTCTCAAATCTCCACCAGAGAGATTCCCAATTTAATTAAAAGAATTGAACTTCTTCTTATTAATGATTTTGTGATACAAAAGATCTTTAAGGTCGCGATGTCAGCGCAATTGGCGGATAAAATCCTTTGTTTTTTTTTTTTTTAAAAAGCCTCCTATGACTGTTCAAGGATAAGATCGGATTAAGCTTTAAAGTTTATTCGTTGACCATTATTGATGAGATCTCGCTCAATTATCAAAGCTTCTTCCATCAATAAAATTGTCTAATAATAAGCGAGGGTAGAGCAAATACATGTCTTATCGTAACGGTTTTCTGTACTTAACGCCTCTAAAGGTTGCTACGATTTGACTAGTTACAAGCTGCCAGTCATACGTCCTTTTGGTGACAGTCCATACCAGGACTTAAATCACGGTACCATGGACTTCGGTTCGCGCCTGACTTGAAGAGGTAGGCCCCCGTATCTGTGCTTTAAACCTGAAATCGCACAAAGAGTTTTCCAGTTGGTTTCGAACCGATGTAGAGTTGCAATAAGTACTGGGTGCTGTGATCTTAAGATCAGTAAGAGGTTTTAGATCGGCCTTGACTCATACCAAGGGTGGAATTTCCGCCTCCAACACAAGTTCCGCTTTGTTGTCAATAGATTGAGGGAGAGCGATAGCAAGGCGTATCCTTGTTCCCATAAATGTTTGGTCATTCAGTGGAATTTAGGCTTAGTTTGTAAGGAGTTCACTTTAAAACACACGAGACATCCGTTTATTATTAGAATAAATCATTTGGAATGTGGACCACGTGCCATGAGTATACACATACATAGAAGTATTGAAGATTGTGACATTAATGATATAGAATATAGACCTTATTACTCTTAAAGAAGATGCAAGAGGATACACCTGTTAGAGTATTTCTTGTTTTTGGCAAGTTATTGAACTCTTCCAAGAACAAAATTTCCTTAAAGCAGTTAAACAGATTCTTCGATTCCTCATTTTTTTTTCTAGAAACGAAATAAAAACTCATTCATAAGAACAAGTGATCTTTTTACCTGCCATGTTTTTACAACATTTTAGATTTATTATAACCTACACAATGTTCAGTTGCAATTGGATTTGTTTCCTTCAATTTTGGTATTCGTTTTTGCAAAGTAAACGGATAAATCTAAATTTCCGGAAAATAATTAAAACATCATAAAAAAACAAGAGTTTTCTTTTAAAAAAGGTAAAAAATTTCAAAGAATCGTATAAGGAAGATCTAATTTGAACATGAGGTATAAGGAATCATTACACCAGAATCACCTCAATAAAATGGCATCAACAGCACAGATGCAGACCGCAAATGATTACCAATTTCAAACATGTGCTAACGTCTAAAATTAGAAACGCACGCTCGAATTGGTTTACAAACCCCTCAACATGTCGGCAGTTGCCGGTTGCCGCATCTCTCTAAGTATCATCTCTGCCGCAAAAAAGAGTAAAACGTGAAAAAAAAAACATAAAACGCGTCCGCATATATTTCGCCCGTTTGATCGCGCATCCGTATACGATACGAGACCGCATCAGCAAACATTCTACGAGTAGTGCCAAGAGCGCCTAGAGCGCTGAACGCCGCAAATTGCTTCATCAGCACTTTGAACCTGAAAAGACGCGCCGATGATACATCACAGTGCATTGTAACGACACTTTTAAGTTTTTTTTTTTTTTTTTTTTTTTGTTTTTGCGTTCATTTTTTATAATTTGTATCTTTTTGTCTTTCCTTAAACGTCTTGGAGATGAATAATATAACATGTTTTTTTGTTTTTAAATTTGTTTTTGTTTAATTTACTAACAAAAAAGAAAAAATAACAGTACAATTGTATAATTGTTCTTCCTGCTTGGTTTGTTTAGTTTTAGGCATAAAGTGAAAGACACAAGCCGGGATGTCAAACCGTTTGGTGGCACTCGCTCACGTTTCAGTAGATGTTGTGTCGATTGATTGATCCACATGTCTGGTCTGTACAAAAGCGTTTGAAATGTAAACGACAGCCTACAAAGTGCTAAAACAATTTCTGTCAAGTAGCTTCCATTCCAGTTCAGCTGTCAGTGTCATTTAAGGTGAAACATTTTGAAATCAATTACACATATCTTAATTTTTTTTTTTTTTTTTGTGGTTTATCTGTTTATCTGTTTGCCAGTACATAAGATCCATCCACTCAAAAAATGATTGGCTAACGAATATTCTGTAGTTGTTGGATGCCGATATTTGAAACAATATCCAAATGCGTTCAAGAAGGGGCTGAAAATGTTGTTTCTTAATTTAACATATTCTTATAATTGTACTAAGAGTTAAAGTTTATTTACTCACAATCTGGTGGAATTAAGAATATATAATACAATGTTTTCAATATATATGGTACAATCAAAAAAAAAAAAAAAAAAAGTGGCAATACTAAATAATATTATTTAAAAACCTTAGTCTTTCCTTTCCATGTTCTTAGTTTACGATTGCTGCTTTTTGTAGAATATGAGAGTTGATGTCGATCTTTGATCTGACAGAAAAGCACACCACATTGTTACAATTTTATATTTATATGGCACAGAGTCCTCGAGCTATGATCATCCTCGCATTCGGCTCTAAATGAATGTTAGACAAATAAGAAAAACCAATTGGGTCTCCTCTAAATTACACTTAAATTATTTACTTAAGAAAAGACACTCAGTGTCTTCACAACAATGAAAAAGAACAACCTTACTCTAAACCAGATTTTGTCAGATAAATATTCCTTTCAACTGTCGACTTCACAAAGTCATACCTTCTATCAATTGTCAGACTATTATTAAGCTGACTGGATGGTACACGTTCTTAACACAAAATTTCAGTCTAAGGTCACCATGCAGTAGTTTGGTCTACCAAAATTAGCAAAACCATTACAGATACAAAGACTTGCTGCAATCTGCATTACTAGCTTTTCTCAACAGGAACCTGTGCTACTTTTTGTGCAAATCTGTATAAAATACAGGGGTGGCCGTGGTGTAGTGGTATATGCTAGGCTCCTCAAGCAGAGGGTCGCGGGTTCGAATCCCGTGCAAGGCAATTCTCTGAAAAATTCTTTTCTTATTGTAGAATTTGTATGTAGTTATACGAAAATCCCGTCGGCGTCAGATCTGACATGTAGGCATGACACTGAAGTTGGAGTGGTTGCTGGCTGAGCTAAATGAAACAAACTAACAACTAGCACACCTACTAAAAACCCACTGGTTGAGCCCTGGTAAAAAGCCATTAAAAGGGTATTCATATCCCCTTGGTGCGCGTGCGGGATTATAAAAAAAAAAATATTATTAAAATATTATATATTATTAATTATATAATATTATATAATTACTTTAGATTAGATAAGATAGAATTCATGTATATTAAATAATTAATTTAAAGTCCTAATAAAAAACTAAAATTAAATTTGAGTATTTGCTTACGTATAAGATTTTCCCATTTAGAATCTTTTGTCAATACTGTAATGCAATTTTAAAACACTCTTTTAATTAAGAACTCTCTAGGTATCGATTTAAAAAAAATTCCCTCGTAGTCACCCTGAGGATTGGACATCTGAAAAGAAAGTGCAAAACGTCTTCCCTCTCTGCCATGTTGTACAAGCTACAATGTATAGGCAGTTCATACCTGTGTGGTGTGCTTCAGAACCGTCGCTATTTCAACAATACTATTTTCTTCACGGTAACATATCATTCTATGCTGGTACCCTAATGCACTCTCCACAAATCTGCTTTGGCCCTTTCATCCACATCTACAATGAGCTGGTATAGATTGTTCCTCCAGTTCATGGTATTTTCGAGACTTAGCTCTATTCATTCTTTGTTTATACGCAAATTAGTGATAGTTATGTTTCCAATAAGAGTATACGATTATAATTCGGCATGTTAGGTGGAAGATGTAATGCTCTTTTTAGATAATACTGAAGTAGCTTCTCCCTTGTCTCATATTGCCTGTATCCGCATACAAAAGAGTAGATTCCGATACATCTTCACACATTTTATACTTACTACTGTGGGAAATGTTTTTATGCATGAAGCACCTTCTCCAGACTGCATTGATGACTGTTCTCTAGTTCATCACACATTTCCTTAAAATGTGTACCCATATTAAGGTTTCTGGTAAGATATACTAAGAGATATGATACTTATACTCCTTTACTATTGAAATTGCATCTCCTTTAAAGCGCCATTTCTCATTATTTGTGTCTTTTTCAAATTAACCATCAGATTCCACACTCTACAGTCGTCATATAAACGATTAATCATAAGCTGCATAGGTTCAGGCGAGTAAGGCAACAACACTATATCGTCTGCAATCAGAAGGAGACCCGCATACTCTGCACATCCAGACAAAAAAAACTTAAATACTATATCTACAAAGAGAGAAAATAAACTCGGACTCAAAGCACATACTTGCCTTGCTCCAGACCACGATTGAAACCATTCCAATGAGACGTCCCCATTCCATACACCAGTTTTTGTATCAGCATATGGGTTTTGTATAGTCCAACCAAACTTATGTAACACACCCATGTAGTAAAGCTTATAGAGTAATGTGTTCCGTTCCACTGAGTCGAATGTGGCCTTAAAATCCACAAAGATTTCATATAGTTTCTTTGTTCTCAGTAGAAATGACTCTAAAACACTCCTTAGGACAAACCATTATCAACAGCGAAATAACCCGACGTGAATCTAGGTTGGTATTTTTTAAACAGCTTATTTGTAGGTCAACTCTGCAATACTGCCTAAAGAATTGTGTACGATACATTTATGAAAGAAATACCTCGGTAATTTACTGATTTGTTATCCATGATGTCATTAAACAGGTAGTTCAGTTAGTTTTTAAGCTGATTGAAGACATACCTGTAGAATTCAGAGGTTATCCGATCTGACTCTGCTACTTTGCCATTTTTCAGTCCACTAAGTTATGGATCTGTTTCCAAAATATCGTTTTGGAAACCAGGTGCAGCTTATTGGAAGCTAATAGGCGATAGATTCTACAAAATATGAAAATATGCAAGAAGGATATTTCGGCGCAACTCCTCATTGATTACGTATCTTCCAACATTTTTTCTCCTGGTTGATTTTCAAAATTCGGAAGTTATTACATTAAGCTAATCTTCGAGCCTCTAGTTCAACTTTGTTTGTCATTTTTTTCTTGTGAAGGGCCTAGAGAGAGCTAGTATCTTACTAGCTTTAAGATACATATTTTTCACAACACCATCGTTGAGAAATGTGAATAACCTTAACTCGCCTTCTTGCACTTGTAATCAAAACACGATTTCCTAAATCCGTTCTCAACAATTCTCCTACGGCTGATGGTTGGTTTCAAATCCTTAATTATTCCTTCAGTTATACTGAAGTCTGAAGTCAACTGCCTGTTCTTGTAGTTGCTCATCCAGTTTCCTTCTACAATATATAAAATGCTTTTAGAATTGCTCCATATTGGCCTATGAATGGTACTCATTTCTCTGATATCCAAATCAGTAGAAATCGTTTATTCAAAAGTGACAACAATTAGGAGGTGATCAGAGAATGGAACTTACTTTACTTTTATATTCGTTATGTACACGCCCCACACTTTGAAGTCACCAAATTTATCGCTTTTGGTTGTTCCATTTAACAGAAATTTTATCTTTTGATTGCCAGTCTATGTCCTCTAAGGTACATTGGGATCCTTCTCCTTTGCTCACACTCTCATTCAAGTCCCCTATTATGAGCACGTTTGGGTTCTCCCAGAACGTTGTTATTTTATTCAGCATAATTAATTAATTAAATTATAGAAATAAAACCGGGCTAAGCATTTAGTATCTACACTGCTGAAAGAATATTGTACCTTACAGCTACTGTAAGCCATTGATCCCTCTTTAGTACAAGGAAGCAAGTAAAATAATTCTGATAATTCAAAGAGACCTTTTTATGTAAAAAGGTAGGACTAAGAATGAAAGCTGAAAAACCTAAACTTATTTCTAGTGACAGGAGAGAACATATGATAGTAAATACGTAAAAGATTATATACACATATATATCTTGATCAAATAATATCAATAGAAAACCGACAAGACAAATAAATTTGTAATAGGATAGCCAGAGAATAGAATCAGTTATGGAAGAATAAAAATATCTTGGAGTCAAACATATCCAGGACCTCAAGAGAATATGTATTCAACTCAACTTTATCTTACCAATTCTGACGTATGACTCGAAAACGAAATCGACAAGCAAACTACAAATAGTTCAAAAAGCAATGGATAGCTCGTTATTAAAAATTTCAAGAAGGTAGACAATTTGAAACGTATCCATAAGAGCAAGAAACATACCATAAGAAAGAAAACAAACGTATTCTTTTGTTGTTGTGCTTTGTTTTTCGATTTAAGTAATTTTTTAAATAATGTCAAGAGAGTATAAAAATGATCCTGACAAGTTTTGTTACATTTTTGGTGACATTACTTTTAAAACTCAGCGGAGAAATTTGACGCCCTTAGTAACAAAGTTATATGAACAGTATTTTGGCTTTGCCATTGGACAACAAGACAGAACGTGGGTTCCACACATCTGTTGTCTTACATGAATGGGCGAAAAGATCTCGATCTATGCCTTTTACAATTCCTATGATTGTTGTTTTTATCTTACTGATACAAAAGGTATTACAATTAAAACAAAAGGTGAAATCAAGTATTCTGACCTGCTAAAAGACCGTTCCCTCATAGTTAAGAACTACCTGTACTAGAACCACCTCAAATGGCCTATATGTCTGCTTCGCCAGAAGCAATCAATAAGGAAACATTAGATCCTGACTTTCAAGAAGCTTGCCTCATATAATGAACCTAATGAACCACATCTACGCTCCCGATTAAAAGGATGGAATTTATTACAACCAAAAACAGAAGTAAGTTACTTTCGCAACCGAGATGAAGAGTTTAAAGGTTTTTTCTTCACAAGCTGATATTTCGTAATAAAGTTTATGGCGTAATGACTATCTTAGGAATTGAATGTAAAGCAGAAGAATACCTTCCTCTATACCACTAGGTGAGGCTTCTAACATGAAAAATTCTACATAACGAACAACACTGGACATTTTGTGGAGATTTGAAGGTTATTGCCCTAATTTGAGGATTACAACTAGGGTATACAAAATATGGTTGTTTTATTTGTGAGTGGGACAGAAGAGACCGTAAAAAATCATTATGTTGGGAAAGACTGGCCAAAAAGGGAATCTTTTACTTTTACTAAACAAATTAAAAATCTTCCATTAGTGCAGCTTGATAATATATGTTAACCACCTTTACACACAAAACTTGGGCTCATGAAAAACTTTGTGGAAGCTATGAATAGGAGTGGAGATGGCTTTTTATATTTGAAAGAGAAATTTCCTAAGCTGAATGATGCAAAAGAAGGCATTTTTGTTGGTCCTCGAATCCGAAAATTGATAAAATATGAAATATTTTAAGAAAAGCTTAGTGATATCGAAAAATCAGCTTGGAAATCTTCCATGAAAGTGACTTTCACCTATCAAGTGACTATAAATGTATTGTCGCGGAGCTGTTATTCACTTATATGGCTTTGGGCTATAATGTGTCGTTAAAAAAATATTTTCTTCATTTACTTATAGATTTCTTCCCTAAAAGTTTGGGTGCCGTCAACGATGAACACGATGAAAGATTCCGCCAGGACATTTTTACGATAGAAAAAGATATAAGGGCAAGTGGAGTCCATGTATGCTGGCGGATTAATATTGAACAATACAACAGAAGAATACAAACAATACAGAAGAAAATCATTATTTGGAACATTCTAATGTTATTTCTATTATCCTTATCCTTATTCTAAACATAGCTAGACAAAAGTTTTCATGTTACAATTCTTTTTAGTCAGTGAAATAAATAATAATTGGGCAATGGTCTGATGTTTGACTCACCGGCTGTTATGCCAAGCTACCTAGGATCGAGTCCCGGAAGGAGCTCAACAGCAAAATTTTCAAATCATCATCACCCTTTCGGCGGGCAATGGCAAACCACCGAGAGTGATGATTCTGCCTATGAAAAAGCTTCTCAAGAGAATCGTACGGAACCGACAATAGACAGTAGGCCATGCTCAGGAAAGTAAAAATTCACGAAGTAAAAAACACAAATGAGTGCGAGTAGCTAGGCTTTGGCCCACATCAGGCTGTCGCGCCAAAGTATTTATTGATTTATTTTTTTTAATAAATGATATTATTTTATTAGGTACATAACTTAATTCGCGCGGTTTTTTTTTTCAAAATTTGAACATTTATTTAAGAAAAACATGTACAATAGTATTATTCAAAGTATTGTCCATCTGAAGCTATAACTTTTCCCCATCTTTCTGGCAATTTTTGGATCCCATCCCAAAAGAATTGCGCCGGCTTGGCAGCCAAGAATGAATCAAGCCAATTTTCGATATTCTGCTCTGATGTGAAGCGTATTTCAGTGAGGGCGTTCTGCATCGACCGGAACAAATGGTAGTCAGAAGGGGCAAGGTCTGTGCTATAAGGCGGGTGGGGTAAGACTTCCCATTCACTGTTTTGCAAATAGTTCTTAACCGGAATAGCAACATGGGGCCGAGCGTTTTCATGATGGAAAATTATTGCCTCGTATCTGGTCGCATATTCCCGGCGTTTTTCAGCTACTTCTCTCTTCAAACGAATTAATATTTTTGGTAGCGTTGCCCATTGATGGTTTCACCCGGTTTTAGCAGCTCACAATACAGCACACCCATCTGATCCCACCAAATACAGAGCATTTCCTTACTTCATGGATATTCGGCTTTGCCGTTGATTTGGCTGGTTTGCCGGGTTTGACATATGATTTTTTGCGCTTGGGGCTGTCGTAATGGATCCATTTTTCATCACCAGTAACAATCCGATGCAAAAATGACTTCCTTTTATGGCGTTCCAAGAGCATTTCTGACATGCAAAACCGCCTTTCGACGTCTCTCGGTTTGAGTTCATGTGGAACCCAATTTCCTTGATTTTGAATATATCCAGCTGCTCTTAAACGTTTTGAAATGGCTGCTTGAGTGACACCCAAAGATTCTGCGAGCTCTTCTTGTCTTTGGCAACAATCTTCATAGAGTAATGCTTTCAGTTCTTCAACCCTAAAATTTTTTTGGCTGTCCAGGACGTTTATCGTCTTCCAAGCCAAAATCGTGCAAACCACTTTTGGCACGTTCGCTCAGCTAGCGCATGTTCACCATAAACTTCCACCAAAACACGATGACTGTCGGCTGCAATTTTCTTCATATTAAAGTAATGAAAAAGAACTCCCCGCAAAAACACTTTTTCAGGCACAAAGTTCGACATATTTGAGTGAAAAAACATTATTGTTGTTTACGCTTCAAATGAATGACATATACTGAAATGACGTACAATGACAGTAGCTTTCCAACGCATGTTCCAATGGAATAATAACAATGAAATAATACAAGTTACTCCATCTCTTAGCAAACCGCACGAATTTATAGACCCAATGGTATACCAAGCGAATATGTCTATTTTTCTAATCTTGAAAGAGCAAAATGATTTTTGATCTCGTTCTTCACATTTTTTCCCCTCCGAATTTGAGGCCTCATATAAAAGCCCTAATTTGAGACTTGCGTGCCAATTGCCAGTTTGTTAATTCTTTTAAGTTTAAGCCTAAAAATATACATATATATGCTGAGCGATTTAAAATATTGTCTTTTTAACTATTTGAAACTTTCGCAAGATTTGAACCTAGTTCACGATTGCAAATTTTGTATGATATCTGTATTCAAGACTCCTTCATCAAGGAAATGATGCCCAATAGAATCCTGATTAGATGTGGATGGATCCACATTGGAGGCAAATATTATATTACCTTCTATTCTATATTGTTCAGATTTCTTCCTGTTTTTCTAAATATAATAATGATGATGGAGGATATGTGTATGTCTACCATTCTTAATAGATTTCCATTAAAAAACAAAGGTTCATCATCTGAATTAACTCCCTAAACGTCTAATTTGACTACCACCTTCAAGGTGTTAATAAATTTCATGTTTAAAAAAATATATATAGAAAAAAAAAGCAACAACAGAAACAAAACAAATAAACAATAACTTCAGAATAATTAAGTGCAAGGAAGTGTTTGGAAGTGGCTTTGCGTCACAAGTGTACATACAATAACTTCAATGGACAAAAACGAAAACGAAGATCAAAAGAGATTTACACTCGTTTTCAACGCCATTTTAGGCGTCTCTCAGGTCAGGTGTAAATAATTTCAAATAATCACCGTCATCATTGTGAATGACCTCTAAAAGCGGCAAAAGTTAAGACTGCATTCTGAAAACCAAGCATTTGTGGCAAGGTGGCAACTGCAACGTCAAACAATCAGGCAGTTCGGCAGGCAGGTAAGCATAATTCACCTAAGGCTAACCATCTCTATAACAACAACAACAACAACACAAGTTACAGTCAAGCTCTTTTTGTCTGTACAGGCGGTTAATTTTTCTTTGATGTGAGGAAAAGCATAATTAATTGGTAGGCACCTAACAGAAGAAGTCAATTTAAGCATCAGTATCAGTGTTTCGTTAGGCACATCGTATTATCTGCGCGTCATAAAGCTTCAGCTGATGTGCATGTCATTTGGTATGTAAACGTCGTCTTATGTTGCTGGAAGGTGTTCTTTGCATACACCTGCTAGCGAGCAATATGAAAAGAGTCCTTCGACACCTGCATTGTTTGTCACCAACATTTGACATCATAATTAAATGATTTTTATTCGTTTACACGAACATGAAATGAAGAAATACAATCTCGGAAAATAAGGCTACAAGGCTACCCTACTTTAAAAGGTTTTCTTGTTTTTTTTTTTTCGTCGTCCCCTTCTTCTCTTTATTTGTATGCTCATATATCCGTATCAACATGGTGCAAGCAAATATAATACATACTCAAACATATTTGTTTTTTTGCAACCATTGAAGAAGTTTAGAAATATTTCTACACACATACAAACTCGTAAGCTCCTTTAGAACCTGTGGCCTGATATGCTCGTAGTTTAATGTCTGTTTGCTGTGTAAAATTCTTCAATATGCTGCTTGGTCATTAATCTTTTATGAATATCAAAATAAAAAATAAAGTTTTCTGCCATTTAAATGAGCAACAAAGTCAGAGTGAAAGTAGTTGTCGTCTGTATTTTGAACTCACACTTAATTCGAATACCGAATTGATTATGGCATGGCGCCAAATCAAACAATCCGAAAACCTATAACCAAATTTATATGAACAGTAAAACATCTTATTCGATAACCTTTTATGGAAGTTAAGAGTTCTTTTCGTGCGGCTCATATGACACTCCATTAACTATTAGAAAGACTATGCCGTCGTAAAACAACAATTGTTTGATGAAATGACATCGGCTATTAGTTATTGCATCATTTTCAATCCAATTAAAATGACATGAAAATTGTATACATGTGCTTGTACAGTCTGATCGTCGACTACCACGTCAGGGTTCTGGGTTCGATTTCCAGCCGAAAAATAATCAATAATTTTTGGAAAATACTAAATTTGTGATAGACAGTGGCAAAATTTCGAACATCTGCATCTAAAAAAGTCTCGGCTTTTGGAGTCGGCAGAAACCCATCGGGATTTAAGGAATAAAATGGTTGCAATGTATAGTACTGGGTCGAGTTGAAGCTTGAACTTCCCGAATCGTGGCGAATAAAATCATTTCCATTTATTGGTCTAGATGATCTTACACTCATGAATACTACATATAATTGGCACATATCTTATGGTATTGGCCTTTCATTTTCTTCCATACTACTAAAAGATTCACTGAAACCTTCAAGCCATTTTGCTAATCACTTAAAAATTGTATCCCTGTCGTATATATAAGTTCTTATATAATATATAGCTAGAATATCTATATATTATATACTAATATATAAGACGTTGATTCACTACTTACTGTCACTAGCTGCCACTCTTAAGAGTTCTTGTTCGCCTATGAAGTCTTTTCCAGAATAATACTTTGTCCTAGTGCAAGTCACATCAGTAAAGACAAACTTATTTCGACGTCTGTCAGGAAGTTTTACTATTATATGTCAAATTTTAGGTAACACTTTAGCTTGTCATTAATCTGTGCCTTGACAGTCCGATGTATTGCTCAAAATGTCCCAGTTACCTTAGCTAATGAATTCGGCTCTATTAACTGGAAGCAATCTTGAATTGACTGACTGTCAAGAAGAAAAAATTCATCACTACCCCAAAGTTACTGCCCATAGTAACATCATGTGAGAGGCATTACTGTTTAGACCCTTTCTTTCTCCGATAGCATAGAGTTTATTTCGCTGATTTCTTCCTATAATGTCAATGTCATCGTGCATACGATCTATATAAAATGTCAGCTTATATTGGGCTGCGGCTTTTCTTTTTTTTAAACCTACTCGACCAATTATTTTTATTACATGAGAAAGGGTTGCTTTTGATCCTTGTTAGTTTATGGAAATACTATGGAATGTTATGCACTTTAATTAGAAATTATTTGCTGTTTGATGAGTACCCGGATTGAAAGATAGGTGCCGATACAGAGACAAAATGAGTGTACCACCATTTATTGTAGTATAACCTCTTTTAGCCCGCCTGTCAAAATTTGGTGATAATCCGAAACATACTTTTATTTTGAGATCCATTTCAAAACATCGCGTTACGAGCAGTTACGGATCCGATTCTTGTTTTAAAGTGGTAAGACCTGCAAGGAAATCAAGCCCTCTTTCGATAGTTTGTATGGGACCTATTCACTTTCCCGTACAACCGTTTACCATTGGTTCGCAGAGTTTCGCCGTGGCCTTGATCAACCGCGCCTAGGTGGCTCAAAAGCGGTTACCACAGAGGTAACCGTGGACAAAATCTATGCCCTCGTATTAGCGGACAGGGGAGTGAAAATTTGCGAGTTGGCTAAGATGGCAGGCATCTCAACTGAACGCGTTAACCATATCCTACACGAGATTTTGGGTAAGAGAAAAATATACTTGTTTGCTTACGCAGGAGAACAAGCACAATCATGAGACCACTTCAAAGACATGCTTGGCCCTGTTTAATCGAAATCCGGAGGAGCTTCTGCCTCTTTTTGTAATCGTCGATGAGAAATTGAATCTTTAGTACACACCAGACACCAAAGAACAATAGAAACAATAAATTTTACACGGTGAAAGTGATGGTCACTGTTTTTTGGGACGCGTGAGGTGTAATCCACATTAACCATTTGGGGAAGGGAAAAATAATCACAGGAGCATACTACATCGACTTATTGGCCGATTCCTTTTTGTGGGCTGGATTTCAATGGAGGATTACTGTGTTTTTCTTAAAAACAACGTGACGCTTTTTATGTTGAGCTTGGATTTTATGGCAGATCTGCTTAGCATCTTTAACGCAACCTGGCTGCCGAAGGGGATACAGAAGGTATAAATATTATTTGACGGCAAGGACTCAGAGTGGTATACAAACGACTTAGTCTGATTAATTAGTTCGCACAGTGTAAATCTTCGTAAATATCCCTATATATATCCGTATGTATCTATTTATCTGTAAGCCAGGCAAGGGCAGAAAGCCTTGGATATGTGTTAAGATACTTAATTCAGCATGATTTTTCATTTTTTTAAAATTTTTTTTTTCTGCAGTAGATGAAGCAAAAAGCGTGATGACATCTGCAAATCTATAATTGTACTGCACAAAAAAAAGCTGGTGATATAGGGTCATCTTTCCTGACTCCTCCATTTAGATTAAATTTGTTACCTTTAGATTTAAAAGATATTCTCTCGTTACCATTCGTATATGTATATATTTTTTCGAATTCTTATGAATTTATTCGAAACATTTTGATTCGTGAGCGCTTTTCATAGCAAAATATGCTTTATAGTGTCGAATGTTGACATGAAATGACGACATCGAATATGCGGTTATTGTTGTCATTGACACGCATACCGAAAATGAAAAGCTTTCGGATAATGGTTGGTTAATCGAATTTTGCTTTAACGACACCAGAGAGCGTTTTAGAAGCGTTAAA
Source organism: Volucella inanis (assembly GCA_907269105.1). Taxonomy (NCBI): domain Eukaryota; kingdom Metazoa; phylum Arthropoda; class Insecta; order Diptera; family Syrphidae; genus Volucella; species Volucella inanis. The sequence continues at coordinate 79,641,336 of OU026157.1, forward strand.
TTCTACGCTGTTGATAGTTTACCAATTGGTTATGGAAATTTAATGAGGTTAGTATACGCTGCTGTTCCCGTTCTGTAGCCGACGAGCAAACACGTGAGTATGGGAACAAATATGAAAGGCAGAGAATACTGCCGTCAGCATAGGAATATATTGAATTTAAAGTAGCAAACAAGTAGCTAACGGAGCCGTGGAGTACACTAGTATTTATTTTGTGAATATCAAACTTGAAACCAACCAAGCTAACTTAACAAGACGTTTCGAAAGGTAATTTCTAATTCACTTAAAAAGAGATTCTTCGATCCCAAATGAACGCATTTTCGACAAAAGTGGCTGATGCCAAACTCTGTCAAATGCATTATAAATGCCAGTTGCATTTATCTTGCTCTCGCCAGATTGGTTCAGTCTTTGTTTGAAATTGCCGATGTCATCAAACTGCTAGTGGACCTGTTGAGAGGTTTTTTATGTTACGAGATATTTCATGAGCTGATTGATGAGAACCCGGATTGGAAGATAGATGGCCCTACTGAGCCAAAATGAGTGTACCATCATTCAATATAACCTCATTTGTACGCTTGTCAAAATTTAATCACAGTCCGACACTTACTTCTGTTTTGACACCCATTTCATAACTTCGTGTTAGTGTTTTTTGCGACCATGGAAAAAGAGCAGTATCGCTCCGTGATCCGATTCTTGTTTTTGAGTGGCAAAACCTCCGAGGAATTCTAGGCCATTTTTGATGGTGTATAACCAATACCGTTGGTTCGCAGAATTTCACCGTGGCCGCACGTCGGTTTTTTACGAACCGCGCCCAGGTGTCCTCAAAAATTCATGATCTCGTATTGGCGGACCGCCGAGTGAAAATTCGCTAGCAGGCATCTCAACTGAACGCGTTAGCAATATCCTCCACGAGATTTTGGCCATGAGAAAGATGTCTGCGCGATGGGCGCCGCGTTTGCTGACACCGGAGAACAAGCGCAATCGTGAGACTACATAGGAATTTCTGCGTCGTTTCGTGACCATGGTTGAGACATAGAAAAACGAAACAATGGGTTTTACCCGGTGAACGTGCTCCAAAGAAGGGGAAGGTGATAGTTTTGCCAACGTGTAAGAACACATCTGGATTAGAAAGGGAGATATAAAATCTGGACTACCTGATTTGTGTATGTTAAGATCTTTAAGTACTCCTGTTAGTACACGAGTGCAAAAGTAAATGAATTTCATTCAAATTTCGACGCACTTAAGTGTAGGTGGAGACAGAGCACAATCTGTAAGTACTGAGCTGGCCGTAAAGTGTGCAGCAAGCAGATTGGTCTTATCCAACTAGCTTACAGCTGAAATGTCACCGTTGGCATCTACGACATTCTTCCAAAGTGATACAAGGTCAAATAATCCTTTTTCGTAGAAGTGCTGACATTTTGAGGCAATGAAATCTTTAAAGACTTTTATAACCTCTGCCCGCTTCCGGAAGATCTTCTGCCAGCAAAATGAATGCAGATTGCAGAAAAGACGGGGAAGTATCAGTTTTTGTACCGTCACATGGGGTCTAGCATTATTATACTGCCTATTTACCAACGCAGTTAGTTTTTCAGCCAACTTGGCATTCAATATGTCCTTCTCCTGGCTGAAGAAATGTAAAGTGGATTGGTCCTTTCGATGTCTACCAAATTGTCACCATTACCTTTCTTGGGTGAAAGTCGGACTTGGAAGTGTGTTTTGGTTTTTCATCTGCATCTAACCACTACCCACTTTTTTTACAATTATCATACAGTATTCACTTTTCATCCCAGGTGACTATCCAGTGCAAAAAGGGTTCAGTTTGGTTTCATAATGCAAGCGATGTGCAGATTTCCAAGCGCCGTTTTTGGGATTCGTTTAGTTCATTTGATACCTACTTATCGAGTTTGTTTACCTTTCCCATGAGAGAAAGGTGTCGACTTATTGTCATTGGGGATACTCAAATGCTTTGTGCAATCTTCCGCATCGTTAAAGTCACCAACTAGCAATAAATCTCCGGATTTTAAAGATGTAAGTCTGTCGCAAAACTAATCGAAATCTCTTTGCTAGTGGTTACAATTCAAATAGATCGGGAACTAATTACTTTCCCTTGCACAAAGTTAAACGAAATCCATTTCGGTAACCAAGAAGTTGACCTCCACTTCCTCTCCCATACACATTTGTTTTTACCGCTGATACCCATTTAAGCTTATAGTTACTAACTTCTGTATTTCGTTGTTTAGAATATGTGTTTCCATAAGTAAAAATATATCAAAGCTAACTAAAGAAATTCAAAATAAAATATTTATTTTTTAGCCCTGATACGTTGTATCCTATTATTTTTAAATATATCGTATTTATATTAATCTAATAGACTTGTGCATGTCATTCAGTTCCCCGTAAACTTGCATTGGCTTTGTCTCTCGTACTCGTGATTGCGTTGACACCCAAATGTAATGCATCGGCTGCTTCTGGATTTTGATGCAATGAAACGCTGTTAACTTCGGGAACATTCACATTTGACATTTTTTACTTGAAGTTCTTTACTCTGCTGTTTACTTTTTGCACTTCATTCATAAAAGTTTCAAGATTATTAAAATACATGCAATTGCCGCCGTAGATTCACTTCAATTCCTCCAAACAATCATGCTCGCCACGATTTAAACGTTGCTCCAAATCCCAGGTGAAGAGCTTGTTCGATGCCCAAAGCTTATCGTCCTTCAGCTGCGCTTTAACACGCGGAAAATTTGCACGCAGAAACCGATGGATGGAAACAAAATTACTTTCCATGCTGCATCACGAGTTTTCATTTTCACAACAATGATTGCTGATCGGGAATCCTAAGCTAATATTGTACGGGCATATTCAATTTCTGGGGGATCGTCTGGTGAAAGCAATCCAGCACAACCCGATTTAGAATTCTCGCTTAAGTCAGCATTTCCATCAGCAGAAATGTGGACCACGACATTTGATTCTGAACTTTTTTGCATTAATTTTTCCAAATGATCTTCCAACAACTTGTTTTTTCTTTCTAACTCAAGAACTCTAGCCAAGACGCGTTTATACACCAGTTTTAATCAAGAAATTTTGTTATAGAGTTCTTTAAAAGCAGCCTTCGAAGGCAGTTCTTTTCAAAGCTCCTTGTTGTTGTCACGAAGGATATGTACAAGACTCTCTCCGGTAAGAAATTTGGGCAGGGCTATTACAGTTTTGGACGAGGATGTTAATGAAGAGTATCGGGCTTTACTTCTCGTCGCTGTTGAGGGATCTTTCAAATAAACATCTTTTGTGCATTTAGTGAGGTTATCTTTAGAAGCAAATAAGCCACTTACTTTTTCAGCTTAATAGCTTAAACTTACTAAGTCTTTTAACTTTTTAGGGAAGCACGGTGGAATATTGGTTTTTGAAAATATGTTTCAAGAGGTTAAAAGAGATTCTACTATTTTACTAACGACTTTATTAAGGAAATTTAATAAAATTATCACATTAACTTTGACAGGTCAAATGTCATCACACCCATCAATGTCATCAATGATTTTTTCTCTAAGAGGTCATACATTACAGCCTACCATATGCAGGACCTCATTAAGATAAAATTTTATGTACTTCGACTGACTGTACTCATCATTCTATAATGTACGGTTTATAAAGCTATTGAATTCTGATCTAGTGATAAGAACACATTAACTTAAAAGAAAAGTTAGGTACTTCTCATACCTACAACCTACCTACCTAACCAGGAGCTACATGTTGCATTCAAAAGTAGAACATAGTTAATTAACCAATTTTTGAAACTGTAGACGTCCCTGAGGATATCAAATCTTATTACAGCCATCTGCTACATATTTAAGGAAAAGGGTGAAAATTCCCCTGGAAGCATTTTAAATGTGACTGGGATTAAATCTACAGCGGCAGCAGGAAAACATAGATAGTTTTTTATATATAAGAATTTTTTTATAACAAGCGTTATAATACCTCCAGAACAATTGATGTATATATACATATCTATGTACATTAATAAATAAAAAAAAAAAAAAAACCGTAGACATCGACTGAGGGAATTTCAATAAAAATCGGCTAAATCAATACAAAAAACTAAATGAGTATCTACATACGTGAATAAAAATTGTATTAAGCATATTTTATTTTAACTTAATTAAAATTCATTGATGCTTTTATAGGGAATTTTTAAAAAATTCTGTGTAATAACTCCTAGCGGATCATATTGATTTAATATTAAAAATGTGAAGCATTCATTTAATTAAAGTTATAAATACCTATGTACAACCCTCCTCCATGGAAATTGAAAGGACCAGACGCAGGTATGCATGTGCTTTTCAAGTCAAAAAGGAAAATAAGTCCACACTAAGTAATGCCAATAAAGCTGCTTAAACTAAAAACATCCAATTTCCAACGTCAGAAGAAAAACAAAAAAATATATATATATATAAATGCCTCATAAATTGGCAGATCATAACGAAAAACACAGATTACTAAATCCCAGTTATGTCTACCCATGCAAACAGACATGTACAGACATACGAACGTACATACTTTGTAGTAGTATTCGGCAATTTCCTTACGAAACTAACCTACATCCAAACACACATAGTAGTCATTTAATACATTCGTGTGTATGAATGTACGCAATAAAAGGAAAAATGAAGAAATAAAAACAAACAAAAAAAAAACAGAAAAAATCTTTTTTAATAGAAATTCAGTTGACTTCAATTATCTAAGCAACGAAGCAGAGGGGTTAAATTCATTCAAACCCCCTGTTTACATTTCATTTACATTGCTCTGGAACATTTGGAAATTTAATAAAGACAAGCAGTTTACCAGAAATAAGAAATAAGGGATGATGATGAATACAAGAATATATCTATTACAGTATTGATTGACGTTTATTGCTATCATTAATAAGGCTGATGTAAAAAAATAAACAAAACAACAACAAAACCTCAATTCAAAAAAAATAAAAATAAAAATAAAAAAATTTCTAAAAACCATTCGTTTCGGAATGCCCTCCCTTTTCCGGTTATTAATCCACATATCAAACTTGTTACCTGTGCAATCCATATTTTTACTAAAAATCTTTTGTTTTATTCATTTTTATTATGAAAGAGAATTTTTGTACTTTTTTTTTTTTTTATTTAATTCATAAATATCATACCATATATGCGCGTACATGAATAATAAACTCGTAGACGGCTTTCAAATGCATGAAGATGATTTTTTTTTTCTTAAATGGCTTTTGTAGATACAATATGCAATTGCGGCTAACCGGTGTTTAAGATATTTTTCTAGAAAACCATTAAAAGTTCCTAGGTACTCAGATGTACAAGTTTTCTTAGTTCATTCACTTAACCATTCTTTTATTGTACGCAAACATAAACAATTTTATCAACAAATTAACTTTTTTGTTTATATTGACGTACCTACCTACACATTCATTACTGTGTCTTAGATAGGAAAAAGAGCTGAGAGAGATTCTGGGAATCGGAATGCGGTACCTTTCAAAGAATAAAGATTCCGACAAAACCATAAATGTAGACACCCTACAACATCAACTGTTTTAAATGATTTTATGTCACCTGAAACGATAATATATGATATTTGACGTAAGTCATTCGATTCAAATGACAAATGTGAATGGTACTGTTAAATAGGAAACAACAACACTATTATTCTCGAGGTTAGATAGCTTAATTCAGTTTTTCAGCACATTTTAAATGCATCCAAATAACATTTTTCGGTTAAATTCACGTACTCGTATGTGTTGTTTAAGAGCGAAATCGTTTGATATGCGGCTACACTATTTGCTATAATGATCTCTTCTTAATACTTATTATTACAATAATTAAATGACCGCCTTAATCGAAAGTGTTTAAACAACTGATAACTGACCGATCTGCCCAACTAAGTTGACCTAGACACGTAGAACAATAAACACTTTTTAGTATCCATCATCTCATCATTCCGATTATGGAACTTGACTATCACCATTATACTATATAGCGTTGCATATCAATGGAAGCCTCAAGTGAGGATAGAAATGACATCTTCCAAGGTTATCTAAAAGATGAACCCAATTTAAAGGAAGATATTAACGTTAAGGTAACATGCGACAATACCGCTCGTAAGCACTTTTTTTTAAAAGAACTTAATACTCAACAGGGTATTACTACTCTAAAAATGCCTGGGCACGTGTTAAGTTTTTTTAGAAAATTGGATAGAGAGAGAGAAAATGGTGTTTGGGCTCAGTGGTTATTTCGTTCCATGGGTGACATCCAACATGGGGAGATTGGGAAGCGAATACACTACCACTTGAGCCACGGCCACCCACCTACTCTCATCAGGTGAGATCTTAAGAATCAATATGAAAACAGCTAACCCTTTGTCGATTCCTACAATGCCAATCACGTTGAAGTTGAAAGCATATTTTCCTATACCGAACCTGCCACTAGATCAGTAAGATCTTATACGACAGACGACAACCAATTTCTCTAAGCTAATATCATGCGATAACCACCTCATGATCACTTTCGTATTCCATACGTTTTTTTGCAGTCCGGGATGGACCTAGACCTCAATCAATAAGCGTCTCCAGTCAACTCGATCTTAAGCTAACTGATTCCAGTTTTGCACTCTAAGCTGGTTGAAGTCCCTTTTCAATTGCGTGCCACCACCTGAGTTACGGTCTTTCTTACTTCGATGTCCTCCAGTGGCGAATTCGTAGATTTTTCGGATCGGGGAATTGGTTTCCATCCGCTCTACATGACCCAGCTACCTCAGTTGTTGGACCTTCACTTTTCTGTCTAAGTTGATTTCGCTGCACAGCCTTCGTACAGTTCGGGTTTTTATGTTAAAAAAAATCGCAAGACAACGCGTCTCCTTGTCTAAGCTCTCAGTGAGTTGTTTAATGACGTTGATGGAGAAGTATGCATTCTTCAACGTCATCTACATAGCTCATCTCTACAGATGCTGTTATGCGGAACCTTAAAATCTATTAAATTTGGTCGATGGTAAACTTTCTTGTCCAAAAGCCACACTGACATGGACCAATCAGGTTTTTAGCGAACGGCTTCAGGCGTTCACACAATATGGCAGATAGGATCTTAAAATCAACGTTAATAACATTATTGCCTCCGTAGTTGTCACAGTTGAGCCGGGGTTATCTTCACTATACTTTGTTTCACTTCACTTCACGTGTGAACGGAATTTTTGGTCTACATCGTTCAGGTTGAAAGGTTGAAAGGTTGAAAGGTTCATTCTGCTTAACAGCGGTATTGGTTCGTCTTCGCCGTTATGCCGCCTACAAAAATATCCCTTCCAAATCTTCAGCATCGCTTGCAAAGTCTCTACTGACTTCGGTTCGGGGATTTTGTTCGGTGCATGTTTTTTTGCTAAAACTTTTGAATCTCATTACTGGAGTAGCACCTCTCAATTTCTTCGACTATGGCTACTCATGCTCCTTCTTTTCCTCTTGAGAAGCAGGTGTTCGTCTTTACTCTTCTGCTAGTAGAGCTCATAAACTGCTCTGTTCCTTCCATGCAACACCGCTTTATATGTCTCTTCCTTAATTGTATGTGCTTGCCGGCTCTCGTCGCCAAACGAGGCGTTTTGTAGTGGTGGCCGAGTAAAACCCATCTCATCAGAGGCGGCATCTCTGATGGCTTTTTGTAAATATTGCCAAATCTTCCCCACTGTATTAGCTTGTCTTTGCGACGTTCGAGATATCTGCAACTGTACCGTAGCTATAATAAGGTAATAGCCTGAACTGATGATGGTCCCTCGAAACCTTTGGGCATTCATAATACTGCAGTTAGCTACAACAATGTTTCGTCACGCAGCAAAGTCAATTAGATTGGATCCGTTATCTAAGGTAGTGTTGTGCAGACTATACTTTCCTACCGTGCTACCAAAGATGCAGTCTCTTCCTAGCTTTGCATTAAAAATGTCTAATTTTGCTCGTAATTCTTGTCCTAGAGCTCGTAGAAGCTATCTTTGGTGTCGTTATCTTTCTTCTCTGCTGGACATGCGCGCATATAAAGCCAATGTTGGCAAATTTAGCCTTAATATGGATTTTTACGAGACTCTTTCGTTAACATGCCGCAAACTCAAGACTTCTTGCCTTGGTCCGGACCACCCCGAAGCATCTCTTGGATGGTCGTTACATCTGTCTTGCAGAAGTCCAGGACCTTAAGGGGCCTACGTAAAAATCCAAATTTCGTTGTCCTTATTTGGTTTTTAGGAGTTGTCAACAGTAAATCCGTTCGTATCTGAGGCTTGTTATTACAGTTCCGCGACAGCACAACCTCCAATCTAGAGGGTCGTTATTACTATAGCTAGGTATAATACAGTGGCGACGATAGGTTATAATTAAACCTACATACATACATATATAATACCGTGAAGCTTCGGGGTGGAGACAGTCCACCCACAACAAATATTTGTATTGTACAAGCGAATGTAAGAGGTAAGTGAAATTACAGCATCATCACTAGCAAGAGATTTGAACCCAAAAATAACTAGCGCGTGAAATAGAAAGTAGGTAGTGTTGGACATTATCGTCGTAAAGACATTTAGTTTTATAGCTGCGATTGTGGAAAATGAAGTAAACCGCACTACCAGAGATTTTCGGATTCCGTAAAAAGTCTAGTAGGTTTCTTGCTGATATCAGATTGGAATCATTCTAAGTGATAGACTAAGCACGAAGGAGTAGCTATCTTAGAAAATACAAAAATTACAACCGTGGCAGCCAATAAAAAAGGACATGGCCATTGATGACATTACTGTTGCGCTAAGCACATCGGTAGAGCTACCGATAGTCATCATAGCTAAAGGAATGAAAGGATAGCGATTATGTTGCCGAAGAAGGACAATCTCATGGAATATAGTAACTGGCGCAGTATATGTATGTTGCCAAAATAGTAGAAGAAGTGATCCCAAATAGAACGCTCGATGTCGATGTCAAGCTACTTTTTATCGGTTTCAAAAAGGCATCTTGGATTGGGAATTCACATGGAAAATCTCGAATATGAAAGGTTTTACTTACAAAATCATCGCTATTGTAAAGCCAATACATGTGAAAAATCTGTGCAAAACATCGAGCCACATGACTCGTAGGTGTCTATATATTTGCACGTGGTCACAGAAACTAAACTAAATAGTAAGTAAGTAATCATCTCACCATTTTTTATAATCCTAGAGATCCTGTAGCGTTTAGAGTGTGCATCAATACTTTTCTTACTTCTTCTATTTATTATATGTATATCCATTGCTCGTCGGTTATTCTATCACTGCCCTGATTTGCAAGAAATCGCAAGAAGTGAATTTAAAAGGTCGGACGCAGTCAAAATCGCAATTGCTCTATGTGTGTGGGAATTAAATTAAATTATTTCATGTATAAATCGACACTGCAAACCATAAAATTTGAGGTTAAATAGACAGACATCAAATTCTGCTTACGCAGGAAATCTGTGTATCCTGATTAACCTCACAACGTAAAAAGCAATAAAATCAGTTAATCTGCAAACGTGTTGCTATTTCATCTTTGACTTTCTGACTTGGAGAGATTGGCAATGGAAACAGTATCAATGATGGAGATTGTAAATACTGCGAATGTAAACTGTAGGAGCTGGTTAAATGAGAGGTGTTGACGAACAAACAAAGGATGGTGTTTGCATTCAACATGCACGGTGCCCTCTTTTCACTGTCTTAGTAAATGTTAATTGACGTCCTACTTAACACTCAAAAGTTCATGTTTAATGACTGACTCCTCTAGAGTACAGCCAACCCTATGCATAATTGATGTACAAAGACGGTCAGCCAATTTTTTTTTAAAACTGAGGCTGCTTTCCTATAAAGCAAATTTATTTTGACTTAACGTAGTTAACATAGAGACCAACTCTATCTCATACGTTGCTTGTTACGTGGAATTGACTTCTACGTGAATACGTCACTCCTTCTTTCATCAAATTCAAAAGAATATTTTGTTTTGGCTTCCTAACTTGATTAGCTTTGCTCTAGATACACTTCAATGCCACCCTTCAATTAAAAGAAATTGTTCTTTTTTCTGTCTACTAAATTACTGCTTTCTTTTCATTTAATTTAAGATTTGCTTTTAATTCCTTTTAATTAATGGGCTTGTTTAGCCCAAACTTAAATTTTGCTGTCAGTTTTAAGGTGAAATCGGATTTTTTGATCCGACATTTATTAATTTTAGAGTTCCGGAAAGATTAACGGATTATTAGTCATCATCACAGTTTAACATTATTCGTTCTAGCCGAATATCAAGAATTAAAAGAACTTTACGCACTGATATTGAGTACTTATTTTTGCTCGCAAGGGTAATCGAAATCTTGTAGAACTTTTGTTGGTCAGGATATCATCCTGAAAACTTGTGAATTCTAAGACGGTGAATTCGCGAACATGTAATTTTATAAAGTTTATGTTAAAATCGCCGAAATCGATCATAATAGTCTCTTCGGATTTTGGTTGCACTTGCAGTAGTGCTTGGTGCTCAGATTGTCGTAAGGCAACGTTTAATGTGAGCAGACACATAATAAGAAAATTTTAAATGAAAAACGAAACCAAAGTTCAAACCTTGCATTAGATCATCGTATTCGATTCCCACATAATATTAATTAATTCAATTCAATTCATCACCAATAAAATCGCACTAGTATGCAACGACTCTAATTTTTAATTAATTGAATATACGATATGTCGAGTTTTGTCTAAAAATTAAAGTTTAAATATCAATTACTACCATAATTATTTATTTTATTATTATTCGATTAAAAAAAATACAATACATTGTTATGTGGAAAATTTACTAATTTTTGTCATATTTATCAATTTAGTTCTAAGCTAATTCAACTTTCATTCACAACATTATGTTGTCATCTGTGTGTGGTTTTATACTAACAGATCTATAGAGCTTAGATACACAAACAATCAATCTCATCTATGAGTATCGCAGTCAATTCGTTTCTATTTGTTTCGTAGTCTTCAATTTAGTTTGATTAATTTGAGCACACTTAACCCATAGAAAACTAACCAAAAACAACCAACAGTTCAAACATCGAACTCAGATAGAATTTCTTTGCAAGTCTATCTGAGTTGAATGTAGTTTATGTCTGAGGCTTAGGCTATGGCTTACACCTTGTACTATAACGGGAAGTGTAAAGGCTTGAAATTTAACAGGGTTTAATTGGAATTGACCTTATTGACGATACTCAATTTAGTGGATGATATCTTTCAAAGGTGATCCAGATGATGAGTTTCTTGTCAATTTAGATCAAGTAGACGATTGATAAACAGCAAACCAATTATGGAAACGTTGAACAGTAGATATGCATTTCTATCAATGAAACTACTAAAAATTATTTTTAAAAATTAATTGCTACATCTTGATGGTCTATTTTTAAAATTACTACACAAAAATCTATGATTAATACTTCGGCAAATTTGTTCCTTGACCCATCCTGTCAACACAATCTTTTGCAGTATATTGAGGTTGTATTGCACTATTAAGGGAAAAGGATAGGTTTTTCAATTCAGCATAAACAACTTGTCTTCAACATTTAAACAGCTGTACTGGAAATAAGATATGGCAATTGACTACTGGCTATACTAGCAGCTTTTAGGTGGATCCTGAAAGAAGGAAAAAATTACGATGGCGAACAACTAATGTTCCTCATACATTTTTTTTTTCTATTCTGCAACGTTATACTGATATCCCTTATATCTAATTTCGGTCTTATCCCACCCGATTCTCTCCATCGAATGAATAATTTAAATTAATATTATATAGCTATGAAATGGACAGTATGATTGAAAAATCAACCAACCACTTATTTCTAAAGTTTATAATGAACTGATAGAACAATCGGAAATTAAACAATAACAAATTAGACTATTTAAAATATTTGTTTTCAAATTCTTGTGTCAAATTCTGTGTTAGTGAAGCGTGGTTTAAACCAGATACAGCTGATTTAGACATATATAATTTATTGCAGTTCATCTATTAAATCTAATATTATTATTAAATCTAGTAGACCTGGTGTTGAATTCATTGTTGTTGGAAATAAGAGATTTTAATACCAATTGTATTGTTTCATGTATCTATAATAAAAACCGTAGGTGTTTTTCCGTGCGTTCTTCTCCATTCTTTCTGACTATTGTACAATAAATGATCATATGAATGTTTTCCGCGATTTCAATACCGATTTAATAAAAGGTGAGTCAAGTGCCTTTCAACTCTATGTCTCTTATCTTGTCTCGTGTCCTTGCTTGTCCTTCTTTTTGACCAAATATACTTTGACGTTTCTGACCATGACTTACTTAAAACCTACAATTAAATGTGCTTCCACTGAGTATTTTATATACAAAGATTTCAATCCCACAGCGTTAATAACCTTCAGTTAACTAAAACTTTTAGCCCTTGATCTGACCCTTTGGCAAAGTGCTGATTCCAATGACAAACTCAACATTAAAAGCGTTGTTTCTTGTTACTTAACAAAATTAAAAACGGCTTTTTAATTCTTTTATACAAGGTGACGCAAAATAAATCACCATATCGGAATATGATATATTTTTGGAAATGTCGTCAATCATATTTGACATTTGTGAACATTTGACCTATAATCGGTCGCTTAGCTACTCGACTCAAACAAAGTGGAACCACAGATGACCATGCAGGGCGTGGCCTCCACCGGACACGTTGGACATCACCAGACGGACCCTACAGCGAATTTTAGTGCAAGACTTACACATATTCCCGTACAAACTGCAAACAGTGCATCAGTTAATGCCTCCTGCCCATCAGCCGCGTGTGAATCACTGTGAAGTCATCCTCAATCTCAACAACGAAGAGGACGATTTTGTGTCGAATATCATCATGAGAGACGAGGCGCATTACAATTTAAGCGGTTACGTCAATAAGCAAAATCTTCATTTCTGGGGCACTGAAAATCCGCGTATGATGCACGAAGAGTCATTACATCCATTCAAAGCCACTGTGTGTTGCAGCGTTTACGTGGGAGGAGTGATTAGGCCGCTTGAGGACGACATCGGCAATACGGTCACTTTTACTGGCGACCACAACAGGGCCATGATAAACGATTTCTTACTGCCGGAATTGGATGAGTGAGGCTTGGTGAACATGTGGTTTCAACAAGACGATGCAACCGCACACACAGCACGAGCCACAATGAATTTTGTGAAGAAGCGTTTCCTGGTCTCCCGTTTTGGCGATTTGGCATGGCCAGCAAGATCAACCAATTTAATCATCCCAGACTTCTTTCTTTGGGGCTACTTGAAGTAGCGGGTTTATGATATTAAGCCTCAGACAATTTCAGTTCTCAAGGAGAATATTCGACCGGAATGCGAACAGTTATCACCGGAAATCTGGCCGAAATTCATGGAAATGTGTAACAACACTGGCGGTAGCCACTTAGCGGATATCATCTTTTCCACTCAACAGAAACTATAATTGTAAAGATCTAAACAAAGAATTCCATCACTCAAAACTATTTTTTTAATATATTGTAGTAAAAATAATAATTCAAAAACAAAATTGAATGATTGATTTTGCCATAATGAATTCAATGAATAGAAATAGCCATATATTGAAAGGGAACTAAAAAGGTTGGAGGCAATGGGATGCGTGGTCTTTAAAGTTGGACGGCGCAGAGCTGCCACCATTTTGACTCAAATTTTGAATTTCTTCTAGAGATCGTAAAAAGGTGCGGTTTGGAACTGAATACAGAGTTCCATATTTAGTCTATATTAAAAAGTGAATTACAAAAAATCTAATTTAGGATCAATTATGAGTTCTATACCCTCTTAAGTAAGATCGGGACCCCAATGAGTCTTGTACATAGATTGGAGTATTTCGTAATAGTTAGTGAAGATGAGGTAGTGGAGATGGTGTGCTTATTCGTTTGCCTATTTTTTGCATAGCTACTGCTAGTTTTGACAAATTTTGGAAAAACCCTAAGGTTCTTCCTATCGCCAAGGAAACGAACACAAATTTTCCTGCCGACTTGGAAAAACAATCACAGCTTCTCTAAAGCTATATTCAAGCTGCTTGAGAAAATAAGACAAGAATTTATGATAATAGGGTTTATATACGCCTCCTGTGTTTCCTCGATTATTCGAAGAATTCCGACAAGGTGAATCACAGAATGCTAAGGTGAAAGCTCAAAAGCTTGACAGGGCAATCAAATTTGTTGTTTGCAAGGCAGATTTCAGAGAGTAATCTCCGAGAACAAATCCTCCTTACTTAAGGCTTTAGCTCAAGGGGTTCCTCAAGCGTAAATTCTTGGCACAATTTTATTTTGCATGTTTATTAACGATCTTCCATCAGTCTCTACCCATACCTTAGTACATATGGTATGGGTTGATGACGTTCAACTTAACCTAGCCAAACCCTTTGACAAGATAAATGAACTCACTTTTCTTGTTAATAGGTTACTTCTTAGCCCAAACATATCTCACTTAATACTGATATCTTAAATAAATTTTAGTGTCAGCAGATTGCCAGACATTTTCGTTTGTAATAACAGAATTAAGGCTGTTGAACGCTGCACTAGTTTTGAATTCAGTATTGAACGCAACCTCTCAGGTTATAATCACAATAATACAGTTATTTGTTATATTTAAGGTTGTCTATGTAAATTGTGACTAACTTCGAATTTTACTCCTGTAGAAACTAAACGTAAATTAGTTGGTTGTTTAAAACGCCCCAGATTCACTTTCCAAGTGTTTGCTATGTATACGGTCTTCAAAGATACGGCCATATATATTCAAAAAATATACTAGATTGCACACTGCAACAATACATCAATGTATGAAATTGTGTTGGTTTTACAAAAAACTATAAACAATAGATCTACATCGAATAAAGTGGGGCAAAAGTACTGTCCTTATACGAATTGCCTGCCATTTTGTTAGAAATGAAAAAAATTGAACTCTCTTTTTCACGACAAGTTTATTTGGAAGTGTGAAATTAACGACATTAAGTTGGAAAAATAATGTCGGTCAAATGATCACAAAATGTCTGCAGCGCTTACCAGTTACGTTTATGTTGGTACCGTCGGCATCCCAAAAAAAAAAATAAATAAATAAAATAAGTGCCAACCAATTTTTCACTGCAAATGCCGCATCAAACGGTCACTTTGAGGGAATGCAATGACTTTATCTGCATTTCGTGGGTAAATTCACCAAAAATGCAAATTTTGTTTATGTGGAAATGAGCTTCTTCGTTCATTATTATTTTGGATACTAAATCATCTTCTTCTTGCGCCAGGTTTAACAGAGCAAAGGAGCAAGTTAAATTTATTGCAAATGATTTGCACTTTATAAGGGAAAATCTTCAGGTCTTTCACCAAAGTTCGACTCAACGAACGTCTGCTAATGTCAAATTGTGATCGTTGTCTCGTCGATGTTTGTGGACTATCTTGGACATCTCTAAAGGATTCAGTTTGCATGAGACGCTCAGCATAACGCTCAATTGTTCGCGCACATGGTGCAGGACGACGAGGAAAACGACGATGAAATTCACGTTGCTTTAAAACAACAGACCGAAAATTCCATAAGAAATATGAATACGATATTACTCCTTGTCATTACCAGTACCTATGTAAATACCTTCCGTTTATTTTTCATCCAAAATGTCGGAATAGGGAATCCATTCCCAAAGCGGGTAAAAGTACGAGTAATTCTCAACCTTTGAAACTTTAAAAGTGCAATCTTTCCTTAACAATCCAACCTTAGACTATTTTGTTGTTTTATATTATAGTTAAGCATTAAAAAAGATTTAAATCTTATTGTACACCCCATTTGTATTCAATAATAAATTGGCATCCGATTATACAGAGCAACAACCGACGATCAGAACAAGCCTGAGATTTTCATTATTTCTTGAAGTCGAAGTTTCTTTCAATGCGAGAAAGAAATCTTAATCTTCAATTAAGCCTACGGTTTTCACAAATAGTATTCGATATGGCAGATGTCTAAATCTAAAGATAAGAACTAATCGCGTCCCGTTGTCACTCTGAAACACTTAAGGCAGCTCGAATTCGTACTGATGTAGGGACCAGTTGTTAGCCTGATTTTTCTCAAAAGGTGATGACAGCAATGCCACCAGATCGAAAACTGTGCTGTTAGTCTCATTACATTGTTTTTATATCTCTAAACTATACTATTATTGTTCAAAGTTATTAGTTCTAGAAATATTAAAGGAACGCTATTAGTCATTTGGTCAATCAAACAACATTACCAGTTTTAAAAATAAGAAATAGTTTTATTGTTCTTCCAAATATATTCGGTTATGCTTCAAAGAACAAATTTATTTATATTGGTACAATATTAATTTGAGAGGCGCAATTCATTCTTTAAATTAGAATTAGTAGTGAATACTACTATATAATATAATACTGACCCATAATTGAACATAATAATATTATCGTCGACTTACAATTGATGTGTTTTTTTGACATCTGTATCAACGCTTATTTCTAATCTACGTGCATATTACACTATCAACTTAACCTATATGCGCTAACTCAATGCAAGATATTTATCGGATTTAACACGGACAGCAACAATTCTTCCAATCTACTTTTCCGTGATAGCAAATTATCCCAATGTTAAGAGTAAACGCCGATAGCCATTTTTGGGCTATAAGAATTAAGGACTGATATCGATGCCAAAAAAAAAAAAAACACACCTAATATAAAGTACTCGTATGTACAGTAAAGTAATAAAATAAAAAAATTCTTTATCGTATGATATTTTTACTATAAATTTTATAAATTTTTTTTGGCACATTCTTTTTTACCTTATTTTTTAGATTTGTAAACTGAAACGGGGCAATATCGGCATTTTCACTTACTGGTACGTCAGACTTGTTTAGGCTCCATAGTTAAGTATGAGTATCTGCATTTGCAAGTCAAAATATTAGTCCTGATACGAGTATATGGTTGCTGTTGTATCAGAAATGTGGTTTGTATTATTAGCAATTTTGAAAATAGTGAAATCTTTGACGGTCTTACACCTAATTTCACGAAAACAGGCCTTATTTTTGTTTTCAAAAACGTTTTTTACATCTAATTATACACATTCCGGTTTTAGTGCTTGATAAGAAATCATATGTTTCTCTTGATACAACAGCGTTTTTTTTTTTTTTTTGAAATTTCCAAAATAAAAAAAATGTTTCAAAATGTGTATTTTATTAGATCAAAACTAAGTAAAAAAAAATAATTATTTTTCTTATAAAGACTGGATCTCTTTAGTAATATAAAAAATCTTTCAACTGTAACTTTTGAAAGATCCTTAACATTTATGTATGAATCATGAATAGAATTACACTCCAAAATGGTTCCGTTGAAATCGGTCTTCGATTCGTGGAACCTATAAGAGAATACTTAAGTTTTTTTAGTCCTCATAATCGAGCTACACTTCGTGTTGTGAATTAATTTTGCACCACTTACATTTTATATGAAGCAAAGCCACCAGTCAGAGTTATATGCGCACAGATGAGCCTCTGCAGCTTCTGTGAGTGAAAATGTGGAGGGAAATCCAAAATTATCAGTTTAGCGTCGGTCGCAATACTTTGGTTCTTGTCCTTCAACTTTGGAGAAAATTTTGTTAAAAGATCCCGGCTTTCAACCTTATAAGATCCAGTAGGTGCACGGCTCGCGATGGAAGTTCGCAAACGGCGCTCTTGCGTAGCTTGAAATCGGATATTATTTTTATCAAAAAATCGTGTCCAATTCGAGCAACCGAAAAGCAGTAACGAAGCATATAGTCGTTTGCCTTTAATTTCTAAATCAATTGGACTTTGTGAAGGAATAATTTGGGATCTTTGTGAAAAATTCCCATCAGGCTGGTCCGTGAAATATCGAGCTGCTGAGATCGATGAGAGTCAATGCTCCTGGATTGCTCCTGGTCGAACCCAAGGACGTAATTGCTGTTCGTAAGCAAGTCATTCTCACAGACCTTTTGCGCAAACTTGAGTACAGCGGGCGCGGTGGGTGCTTCATTTCGGCTAAAATTTATTTTCAATTAACGTACTGTTTCAGTAACACAGCATTAACTTATTGAATAAGTTCGCAATATTTTTCAACATTGTTCAAGCGTAAAGGGATTCATTTCGTTCGGCGGAAGAAATATACTGACGGACAGTGAAGATTTCGAGCGAGAAATAGCCAACATAACATATGATTTCAAAAGAAATTTGTACTTGGACCACCCAAAGTGGTCGGATTGGAAGGATTTCCACATTTCGTTAAATATTCATAGTTTTCTTTAAATCATCTCTAGTGCTTTTCATTTGATGCATCTCATTTTAACAATACGGGATATCTAAATCCCAAAAAAAAACATCTTTTGTATATGAATATGAAATATACGCGAGTCGAGAAGTCAAAGTCGTAATCAGTCGATTTTGCGCCGTTCTCATAAGGTGCGCATCTCTCGAATGTGCCTGTGGCGTATTTGGTGACAAAACTTGGCTATACCCAAGAAGGACAATCGTGCACGTGTCGAATTTTCGCTGATTTGTCTCAATTGAAGCTGAAAAAAGATCCAATTTTCAGCCAAAAATCCTCATAAACTTGAGACAACAATAATGTCATATTTCATAGCTAATGGGAAATTTCTAGCAAATTTATACAATATATGTTTTTGTCACATTTTTTGTGAAAAATGTTAAAATCATATAAATTTCACTTGTTTTTGTGAGCTCAGACGCTTATGACCTTTCCTCTTAATTGAATCAAAACATTTATCTAGTATACATAAACTTTTATTCTATTTCATAAGATTCTTTTAATATTTTCTCTTTTGATGGCTTAGTTTTAAATATAAATTAAATTGTGATTATTAATTGTAATTTATTTTAAAGATTTGAATTTTTTTTCTGAAAAACTATTTCTTAAAGATTCGTGTCCAGCATTTTCGAATTTGAAGTTGAACTCACAACTTAACCAAACCCAACATACTTGTAATATTCGAAATAATTGTATGTAGACAAAAAAAAAAATCCTAAAAATCCTGTAGGAAGTTTGTGGTATCAAATCAAAATGTGTTTCTAACGAGGAGAAGTCACGAAAAGTGAACCTGTCTCCACTTGCTACTATTTTCTGGAAATGTTAAATATCAAATATATTCCTTTTTGTCACGATTAGTTGTTTTCTTCCTTTTGACAAAAATAGGGTTTTTTTCAAAACTACACTATGAAATATCCTCAGGAGATAATCTAGATACTTAGGTGTTCAGACTATACAGAAAATTTCATCCGTGACAAAAAGATGTAAATGATGTGAACAAATAATAAAACAAGTAATGCGGAAGAAAAAGAAGGAAGATAATGATTGGAAGACAGGTCATGTTGCTAAGTTCTACGTTTAAACGAATGGAAATGGACTGGACGCAAAAATATGTTATTTCGTATGCACTCGTATGCACGACTGCAAAATAAATTTTTTTATGAACGTCTACACTTTTGCATATTTGAAGCAATAGTGTTATTTATTGTATTACATTCATAGTTCACTTCATAAATGAGAAATATGCAATTGAAATATATACATATCCGTATCTACGTACATAATATAGGCACTTTTTACAGCAGAGTGCATACTACCTTGATCAAAAGGTAGTAGATACGGTTTTCGGTATGTCCATCAGTGCTTTCTGCGATTTTTTCATTACTTTCTCTCGGCTGCTGAAACCGTTCTACGTAGTGGTATTTTAACTTGATTGAGCAGAAAGAAGTCACACGGAACCAAATCAGGTAAATTCGATGGTATTTGTTGTATTTTTCGTCAAAAAATTACGAATAATGATGGCATTGTGCATTGCTTCACGCAAACGTCTCATAACGCCCAAATAATACTCTTTGTTTACTGTCAGACCTTCCGGCAAAAATTCATAATGCACTACACCGTGAAAACCGTGAGCAATGCCTTCTTTTTCGACGGAAAACGACGTGGTTTTTTTGGTCTCGGCTCATTTGGTGAACGCCATTCACTTGCCTGATGTCTTGATTGCGTGTCGTACTCATAAACCCACGTCTCGTCTCCAGTAATGATACTTTTGATGAATATGGGATCGGATTCAGCCTCGCAAATCATCTCTTTTGCGACGTCAACACGGTCACCTTTTTGCATGAAATTGAGATCTTTTGGCACCAACTTTGCTGCTACACGACGTTCGGAGACAATGTTCAAGTGCTCCGCTATCTCTCTGATGGTTAATTTACGGTTATTGACCAACATTTCTTTTAGTTCATCAATGTTTTCCTCGGTTTTAGATGTCGATGGTGTGCCACTGCGTTCATCATCTTCGATTGACTCACGACCACTTTTGAACCGCTCGTTTCACTGGTAAACGACCTTTTAGAAAATTGTTTGCCGAAACACTTTTCCAACCTTTCCAACGTTCGCGCACAATTAAATCCGTTTTTTACGAAAAATTTAATGCAAGTTCATTGTTGCGAATTTAAGTCCATTTCTAAAATTATAAAAAACCGTCAGCACACACAGAGATAGATGTACTCTTGGCTACGTAACTTTTGCATATGTCAAGCTATGACGCTAAGATTTAGAGGGAATGTCAACAACAGATGTACCAACTTAACAACAGCAACAAAAAAAAAAAAGAACAGAACTCAAATCGGAAAAATGGGAGCTCCACACGGTGGTTATTTCGTTTTTTTTTTTAATCAAGGTGGTATGTTGTTTTGGAATGCTAGGTAGGGACAACTCTCAAACTGTTAAATTTTGAAGACGTTTCGACCCTTTTGTTAAATGCATTTTGTATTGGGAAATCATGTTGGAAGGACTGACGCCTCAACAAAGAGATCACAATTTGGTAACAAGGTGACTTGTCAATTAACCTTCAAGATATTGCGATTTGATACTTGCGATATATGTACAGGTCAATTTGTGAAATCAATTTTTACTTAGAGCTAGGTGCTTTACAAAAGTTCTCCGACTTATCCAAACTTACGTGCGTCTACACTGCCAGTGCAAAATTGTTCACTTTATTTATAATTTACGTATAGACATCTCTCAAGGATAGGGAATATGTAAAAATTCATTGCTCTTTCTCAGTTTGGTGTCATTTTAAATTTCACTCTCAACACTCATCTTTTTAAACTCGATCTCCTTCACCATTAAACTTAATCTTAAAAAATTGGAGTAGCATTTACGTAGCATTTTTAGAAAGACCTTTTTATCACACAAAATCAGATTGTGTGTTTATTCAGTCTAGCCATGTCGATAATGGAGGAAATCATCTCATTGTGACAACTCGTAAACCACAGCGAGCTCAATGAAGCGATGCACGATAGCACAAACCTTCAGATTTTTAATAAGGATATTTAACTATACTCGCGCGAGTTCATGGAGGAAAGGACTCGACAGCAAACTAGATGAGCTGTACAGAGGTGTGGATATTGTCCGAGAGCAAAAATCTGTCAAAAGCGGTTCGGCAATATGGAGCGAATAGAAGTCAAAGCAACAGCTAAGTGTCAAACAAACTGGAAGAAGCGTGCCCCAAGCTTGGGGGGTAGAATAAGATTCTAACCCATATTATTAAAATTCCAATTTTGCTAGGCAGATATGTGAGTGTATAATGCCCTTAAAACAAACAAACACCAACATTGGGAAAAGTTACGCTATCGATTAAAAGTTTGCATGTTTTTAATGTATGAGGTCATGAAGAACCATTTTTCTGTGCAGTATCGGATTCAAGTCTGACTATGCAAAAACAGAATCAGAGTTTCAACTGATAAAGAGCAGAAAACTTCATGACGCTTTCTTTTCCATATAATGAACAAGATGTATTTTCGCGCAACTAACAGGTGGTTCGAAAAGTCCCGAGATTTTTAGTTAGTTCTCCAAACAGTACATGTCAAAACATTAATGACACTTCGACCTATATCCATCGAGATATTGAAGTTTTAGTGACGTACTCCACTCATCAGGCATACATTATTCTGACTAGATCTGAGAAATGAGGTGATGCATGCTTGCCAAAAAGCTATTTCCAGCAGCTGTGACTACCTCGGCCGATAAGCCGCCAGGTCCAACTACTTTGTTGGATTTAAGCTTAGTTATTGCTATCATTCGTGGGTTTTGGTCAGGTGGAAGGAAGTTTTGGCTACCATCGTCTAAGTTGAATGGTTCACTCTGGCCGATAGCGGGATGTTGGGCTTCGCCGCCGTTATACAGCGTGAAGAAAAAGCTTTTACATATTCTCAGCACCGACTGTGACTCTACCACAAGGTTTCCTTCTTCATCTTTACAGGTTTCTTGTACGGGTCTTCTTGTCAAGACACTTTACTTTTACCCTGTGTACGTTATTCCTGGAGTTCAAATTCTCAATATCTTTGATCACGCGCTTCTAGTGCAATGTTTTTTCCGTTTCTTATGTCTATAGAGCTGCTCCATCACATCTGTTGCGGCGTCTCTGATAGCATGTTGGCAGCGCTACCACTGGTCTTCGGTACTTGATATTTGGTGGTATAATAGTTGTTTAGAAATTTCGGGATACGTATTCGCTTCCTGTGGTCGCTTGCGATTACAGCTTTTCTGCATTATATCTTATCGCAGTAGTTCTTCTTTGTTGTAGTACTTGGGAAACCCGCCTTTGAACTTTGGCTGCAACAAGGGGGTGATCCGAGTCAATTTTGGTTGACCGGTAGGTTCGGATGTCCAGAATACTGGAGTCGTATATTACGTCAATCGTAATGTGATCAATTTAATTTAGGGTTTCATAATCCGGAGACCGCCATGTGCCCTTGTGTATATTGAGATGATGAAACCATGTGCTTGCTATAGTCATATTTTGTCCCGTCACAAAGTGAAAAACCCTAAATCCAGTGCCAGACGTGGTTTCGTGTAGGCTAGTTTCTCAACTGTCCCACCAAAGATGTCCAAAGAACCTTACACTCAAGTGAGTATTACTACACTTAAAATGCCTGCACATTGTAAAGTTTTTGAGGAAAGAGAGAGAAGACTTGTCTTTCGTATATAAGGCTTCTGTCGGTTAAGTGTCGGAAGCCCAAGATTGCTTGCCTTTGTCTGCGGTATATGAGAAATCTGCATCCGAATTATTGATTATTTTCGCTATAACAATCATCAAAGTGTATATCACAGTTGTTCATCCTCCCTTGTAGGGTTCATTCCATCGTATTTTCTGGATGACGGTGATATCTGTGTGACAGCAGCTAATAGCCTAATTGTTTGGCCGTACGTGTTCTTTTAAGGGTTCGAACATTCTATGTCCAGGTCGTTGTCCTTTAAACGTGTGCAAGGTTCGTCAACAGTGAATCCAGTTTTATCTGAGAGCATTAGGTTGTTCGTTACATATTTTAATTTCTTTCATATAGAGTGGCTTTTTAATGAGCCATGACTACCCACTGTGAGCCTTATAACGAAGTAGGCCATTATTATGCTACTGGCCATGCATAATACTACTTGACTTACTCAAGTAGTTAGCGGGGACCACCATTGTGAGCTAAGGTAAGCATTACGCTACGAACTTGGTTGTTGCGGTGCTGGCCTGTTTTCCAATCAATCGTCGCGAAAAACCTTATATATATTATTATACAGGCCACTCAATTTTGAATCAGATTATTACTGAGGCAAAAAGTTTTCTGGCAGATTTATTCAGACTAAAATTTTTTTATAGCCGGTTTTGTCACAGCTGCTGACAATCTTAACATTTCCTTTATTTACTTTATTCTCCCCGTACATCACCCAACATCGCGATGCATATTTTAAGGTTTAACGAACGTCTGTCGAGCCCTGCTGCATTTTCGTGCTATTCAAAGCACCGCAATCTAGCTCCATCTGCGACGTTGTTAATGAATGAATATTTAAATTGTCCACACATTGGTAAGTTGACTCTATTGAATAGATATTCGATCTTAGAATCACTGATTCGTAACCCGTTATTGCACTATCGTTAGAAAAAAAAGAGAAGTTGTTGCGGATTCGTTTATGTGCAACAGGCGTTGCTCTCTGTCTTAGTACTATGGAAATTTCATTTCAAATTCATTCATCGAACCCGTACATAACACGTATCGTTCTTATATAGTATACGTCTCAGGTATCTTTTGAGATCTTAGTGCTGTCCAAGAGAAATATTTTAAAACCCTTTAGAACGTTTTTCCCAAGTCGTTTTTTCAAAGCGCAGCGATGTTTTTGCATCATTATTCGTTAAATTCGAATTGTGTCATATACACCTGTCAAAGTCGCTTTGACTACCACGGAGCTTAATAGTACTGAGTTGTCACCAGTCTAGAACTCGTTCATATAATTTCGTTCACTGATTGCAAGCTGTTGCAATTTCTTGTGTCGCCTTTGACATTATAGTTTAAAAACTAAGCACTCCGACTACCGGTCCGGTCCATTCTTTTTACTACTTCGCGAACGCTGGCTTCCGTTATTTCACTTAGATATCAGTTTTATAAGTAAAGCTTATAAACTAAATTAAAAACAGCGTGCTTTTATTCGAGTGAGCCGCAGTTTAAAAGATCTACAATAAATTCCATACAATTAACTTCGGCAGCGATAGGCATGCTTGAAATTTTGTAATAGAAATTTAATATAGTATGGGTCATATAAAAAGTCTCCGCGGTTTTTTGTCACCAGATGGTGTTGGTGGCCATTTATCTGGAAACACTAATCTGATTGTGTCAAACAAACACGTGTTTGAAAAGTGACATTTCTGCTTACATTTTTTGTGAAGACAGCTGTATAATTCGTTGCTCGTATCAAAATTTATACTGATTTGACTGATTGACAACACTATGTGATGCTTTTTTTGCTATAAAAAAGGGAAAAACCCTGCAAAAACATGCCGAAAAATTTGTGCAGTTTGTGGTAAGAATGCTGTGAGTGAACGCCGGACCCAGGAGTTTCTATGGAAAAGCACCTCCCACTAGTCGGCCTGTCACTGAAAGGGTCGATGAAATTTTGCAACTGATGGAACAAGACCGGCACGGAAGCTGTCTGGAGATAGCGGAGGCGCTAAGCATCAACCGTATGATAGTTTAGAATCATCTAAAACGAGCAGGCTGCTCAAAGAAGCAAAAAAATTTAATTGACCGAATAACTATCAGTGAAATGTTCCTGAAACGTAACGTATTGAAACCATTTTTGAAGCGATTCATTACGGGCGATGAAAAATGGATTAAATAGAGAATCTCCAATGCAAGCGATCATGGTCAAACGCCGGTGATCTACCACAAATGACTTCAAAATGAGCAGCTAGAGCTCATCGATTCTCTACGGTGCATAACTCAACCAGTAGAATGAAGCTTTCAAGAAAGAGCGACCAGAATCGGCCAACAGAATGGGAGTTGTCTTCCATCATGGCAATGCTAGGTCACACATATTTTTGATGACCCGCAACAAATTGACGGAGCTTGGTTGGGAAGTTTTGATTCATCCACCGTATAGCCTGGACCTTGCACCCTCTGATTACCATTTATTTCGGTCTTTGCAAAACTCTCTTGATGGTAAAAAAAAGGCAAACCGAAGAGCCGCTGAAAATCACTTGGCCAAGTTTATCGCTAATAAATAACACAGAAGTTCTACACCGATGGAATTATGAAGGTAATTGGAAAATGGCAAAAGGACATAGATAATAATGGCCAATATGTACTTGATGGAAATTGATTTTGAATAAAGAGAATTTTTTTTTCAAAAATGTATCGGAAAACCGCGGAGACCTATATGACTAATATTTTAAAATTACAATCGTGCTTCTAGCTAGCTCTTGGTAGTCCTAATTGTAATAAAATGATAATAAAAATATTGTACATATTTTCAGTATACATATGTATATACAGTATTAGTAGCAATGATCAATACTAATCACCAAATTTTTAGTAATTGGTTTTCCCGAAGTTTTTGCATTTGCTTGAATCATATTTTGACGCAATTATAAACATGCGCAATAAATCACTACAAAGTTCAACTAAACCAAAAAATGGTTTGTTCCTTCTTTATATTAGATAAGTAAGCCTTGGAAAAACAATAGCCATCAGATAGCCTTATCCCAATCTGTTCTTTTAAGGGTTCGAACATTCTATGTCCAGGTCGTTGTCCTTTAAACGTGTGCAAGGTTCGTCAACAGTGAATCCAGTTTTATCTGAGAGCATTAGGTTGTTCGTTACATATTTTAATTTCTTTCATATAGAGTGGCTTTTTAATGAGCCATGACTACCCACTGTGAGCCTTATAACGAAGTAGGCCATTATTATGCTACTGGCCATGCATAATACTACTTGACTTACTCAAGTAGTTAGCGGGGACCACCATTGTGAGCTAAGGTAAGCATTACGCTACGAACTTGGTTGTTGCGGTGCTGGCCTGTTTTCCAATCAATCGTCGCGAAGAACCTTATATATATTATTATACAGGCCGCTCAATTTTGAATCAGATTATTACTGAGGCAAAAAGTTTTCTGGCAGATTTATTCAGACTAAAATTTTTTTATAGCCGGTTTTGTCGAAGCTGCTGACAATCTTAACATTTCCTTTATTTACTTTATTCTCCCCGTACATCACCCAACATCGCGATGCATATTTTAAGGTTTAACGAACGTCTGTCGAGCCCTGCTGCATTTTCGCGCTATTCAAAGCACCGCAATCTAGCTCCATCTGCGACGTTGTTAATGAATGAATATTTAAATTGTCCACACATTGGTAAGTTGACTCTATTGAATAGATATTCGATCTTAGAATCACTGATTCGTAACCCGTTATTGCACTATCGTTAGAAAAAAAAGAGAAGTTGTTGCGGATTCGTTTATGTGCAACAGACGTTGCTCTCTGTCTTAGTACTATGGAAATTTCATTTCAAATTCATTCATCGAACCCGTACATAACACGTATCGTTCTTATATAGTATACGTCTCAGGTATCTTTTGAGATCTTAGTGCTGTCCAAGAGAAATATTTTAAAACCCTTTAGAACGTTTTTCCCAAGTCGTTTTTTCAAAGCGCAGCGATGTTTTTGCATCATTATTCGTTAAATTCGAATTGTGTCATATACACCTGTCAAAGTCGCTTTGACTACCACGGAGCTTAATAGTACTGAGTTGTCACCAGTCTAGAACTCGTTCATATAATTTCGTTCACTGATTGCAAGCTGTTGCAATTTCTTGTGTCGCCTTTGACATTATAGTTTAAAAACTAAGCACTCCGACTACCGGTCCGGTCCATTCTTTTTACTACTTCGCGAACGCTGGCTTCCGTTATTTCACTTAGATATCAGTTTTATAAGTAAAGCTTATAAACTAAATTAAAAACAGCGTGCTTTTATTCGAGTGAGCCGCAGTTTAAAAGATCTACAATAAATTCCATACAATTAACTTCGGCAGCGATAGGCATGCTTGAAATTTTGTAATAGAAATTTAATATAGTATGGGTCATATAAAAAGTCTCCGCGGTTTTTTGTCACCAGATGGTGTTGGTGGCCATTTATCTGGAAACACTAATCTGATTGTGTCAAACAAACACGTGTTTGAAAAGTGACATTTCTGCTTACATTTTTTGTGAAGACAGCTGTATAATTCGTTGCTCGTATCAAAATTTATACTGATTTGACTGATTGACAACACTATGTGATGCTTTTTTTGCTATAAAAAAGGGAAAAACCCTGCAAAAACATGCCGAAAAATTTGTGCAGTTTGTGGTAAGAATGCTGTGAGTGAACGCCGGACCCAGGAGTTTCTATGGAAAAGCACCTCCCACTAGTCGGCCTGTCACTGAAAGGGTCGATGAAATTTTGCAACTGATGGAACAAGACCGGCACGGAAGCTGTCTGGAGATAGCGGAGGCGCTAAGCATCAACCGTATGATAGTTTAGAATCATCTAAAACGAGCAGGCTGCTCAAAGAAGCAAAAAAATTTAATTGACCGAATAACTATCAGTGAAATGTTCCTGAAACGTAACGTATTGAAACCATTTTTGAAGCGATTCATTACGGGCGATGAAAAATGGATTAAATAGAGAATCTCCAATGCAAGCGATCATGGTCAAACGCCGGTGATCTACCACAAATGACTTCAAAATGAGCAGCTAGAGCTCATCGATTCTCTACGGTGCATAACTCAACCAGTAGAATGAAGCTTTCAAGAAAGAGCGACCAGAATCGGCCAACAGAATGGGAGTTGTCTTCCATCATGGCAATGCTAGGTCACACATATTTTTGATGACCCGCAACAAATTGACGGAGCTTGGTTGGGAAGTTTTGATTCATCCACCGTATAGCCTGGACCTTGCACCCTCTGATTACCATTTATTTCGGTCTTTGCAAAACTCTCTTGATGGTAAAAAAAAGGCAAACCGAAGAGCCGCTGAAAATCACTTGGCCAAGTTTATCGCTAATAAATAACACAGAAGTTCTACACCGATGGAATTATGAAGGTAATTGGAAAATGGCAAAAGGACATAGATAATAATGGCCAATATGTACTTGATGGAAATTGATTTTGAATAAAGAGAATTTTTTTTTCAAAAATGTATCGGAAAACCGCGGAGACCTATATGACTAATATTTTAAAATTACAATCGTGCTTCTAGCTAGCTCTTGGTAGTCCTAATTGTAATAAAATGATAATAAAAATATTGTACATATTTTCAGTATACATATGTATATACAGTATTAGTAGCAATGATCAATACTAATCACCAAATTTTTAGTAATTGGTTTTCCCGAAGTTTTTGCATTTGCTTGAATCATATTTTGACGCAATTATAAACATGCGCAATAAATCACTACAAAGTTCAACTAAACCAAAAAATGGTTTGTTCCTTCTTTATATTAGATAAGTAAGCCTTGGAAAAACAATAGCCATCAGATAGCCTTATCCCAATCTGTTCTTTTAAGGGTTCGAACATTCTATGTCCAGGTCGTTGTCCTTTAAACGTGTGCAAGGTTCGTCAACAGTGAATCCAGTTTTATCTGAGAGCATTAGGTTGTTCGTTACATATTTTAATTTCTTTCATATAGAGTGGCTTTTTAATGAGCCATGACTACCCACTGTGAGCCTTATAACGAAGTAGGCCATTATTATGCTACTGGCCATGCATAATACTACTTGACTTACTCAAGTAGTTAGCGGGGACCACCATTGTGAGCTAAGGTAAGCATTACGCTACGAACTTGGTTGTTGCGGTGCTGGCCTGTTTTCCAATCAATCGTCGCGAAGAACCTTATATATATTATTATACAGGCCGCTCAATTTTGAATCAGATTATTACTGAGGCAAAAAGTTTTCTGGCAGATTTATTCAGACTAAAATTTTTTTATAGCCGGTTTTGTCGAAGCTGCTGACAATCTTAACATTTCCTTTATTTACTTTATTCTCCCCGTACATCACCCAACATCGCGATGCATATTTTAAGGTTTAACGAACGTCTGTCGAGCCCTGCTGCATTTTCGCGCTATTCAAAGCACCGCAATCTAGCTCCATCTGCGACGTTGTTAATGAATGAATATTTAAATTGTCCACACATTGGTAAGTTGACTCTATTGAATAGATATTCGATCTTAGAATCACTGATTCGTAACCCGTTATTGCACTATCGTTAGAAAAAAAAGAGAAGTTGTTGCGGATTCGTTTATGTGCAACAGGCGTTGCTCTCTGTCTTAGTACTATGGAAATTTCATTTCAAATTCATTCATCGAACCCGTACATAACACGTATCGTTCTTATATAGTATACGTCTCAGGTATCTTTTGAGATCTTAGTGCTGTCCAAGAGAAATATTTTAAAACCCTTTAGAACGTTTTTCCCAAGTCGTTTTTTCAAAGCGCAGCGATGTTTTTGCATCATTATTCGTTAAATTCGAATTGTGTCATATACACCTGTCAAAGTCGCTTTGACTACCACGGAGCTTAATAGTACTGAGTTGTCACCAGTCTAGAACTCGCTCATATAATTTCGTTCACTGATTGCAAGCTGTTGCAATTTCTTGTGTCGCCTTTGACATTATAGTTTAAAAACTAAGCACTCCGACTACCGGTCCGGTCCATTCTTTTTACTACTTCGCGAACGCTGGCTTCCGTTATTTCACTTAGATATCAGTTTTATAAGTAAAGCTTATAAACTAAATTAAAAACAGCGTGCTTTTATTCGAGTGAGCCGCAGTTTAAAAGATCTACAATAAATTCCATACAATTAACTTCGGCAGCGATAGGCATGCTTGAAATTTTGTAATAGAAATTTAATATAGTATGGGTCATATAAAAAGTCTCCGCGGTTTTTTGTCACCAGATGGTGTTGGTGGCCATTTATCTGGAAACACTAATCTGATTGTGTCAAACAAACACGTGTTTGAAAAGTGACATTTCTGCTTACATTTTTTGTGAAGACAGCTGTATAATTCGTTGCTCGTATCAAAATTTATACTGATTTGACTGATTGACAACACTATGTGATGCTTTTTTTGCTATAAAAAAGGGAAAAACCCTGCAAAAACATGCCGAAAAATTTGTGCAGTTTGTGGTAAGAATGCTGTGAGTGAACGCCGGACCCAGGAGTTTCTATGGAAAAGCACCTCCCACTAGTCGGCCTGTCACTGAAAGGGTCGATGAAATTTTGCAACTGATGGAACAAGACCGGCACGGAAGCTGTCTGGAGATAGCGGAGGCGCTAAGCATCAACCGTATGATAGTTTAGAATCATCTAAAACGAGCAGGCTGCTCAAAGAAGCAAAAAAATTTAATTGACCGAATAACTATCAGTGAAATGTTCCTGAAACGTAACGTATTGAAACCATTTTTGAAGCGATTCATTACGGGCGATGAAAAATGGATTAAATAGAGAATCTCCAATGCAAGCGATCATGGTCAAACGCCGGTGATCTACCACAAATGACTTCAAAATGAGCAGCTAGAGCTCATCGATTCTCTACGGTGCATAACTCAACCAGTAGAATGAAGCTTTCAAGAAAGAGCGACCAGAATCGGCCAACAGAATGGGAGTTGTCTTCCATCATGGCAATGCTAGGTCACACATATTTTTGATGACCCGCAACAAATTGACGGAGCTTGGTTGGGAAGTTTTGATTCATCCACCGTATAGCCTGGACCTTGCACCCTCTGATTACCATTTATTTCGGTCTTTGCAAAACTCTCTTGATGGTAAAAAAAAGGCAAACCGAAGAGCCGCTGAAAATCACTTGGCCAAGTTTATCGCTAATAAATAACACAGAAGTTCTACACCGATGGAATTATGAAGGTAATTGGAAAATGGCAAAAGGACATAGATAATAATGGCCAATATGTACTTGATGGAAATTGATTTTGAATAAAGAGAATTTTTTTTTCAAAAATGTATCGGAAAACCGCGGAGACCTATATGACTAATATTTTAAAATTACAATCGTGCTTCTAGCTAGCTCTTGGTAGTCCTAATTGTAATAAAATGATAATAAAAATATTGTACATATTTTCAGTATACATATGTATATACAGTATTAGTAGCAATGATCAATACTAATCACCAAATTTTTAGTAATTGGTTTTCCCGAAGTTTTTGCATTTGCTTGAATCATATTTTGACGCAATAATCACTACAAAGTTCAACTAAACCAAAAAATGGTTTGTTCCTTCTTTATATTAGATAAGTAAGCCTTGGAAAAACAATAGCCATCAGATAGCCTTATCCCACTAACGAAATGAAATATTCAAATCAAATAAAAAATAATAATTTCCTATTGTATAGTTCTTTTTTAACCTGTCCCTTTTAAAAATTCATTTGATAAAACTACCCTAGATGCCTTCATATTAATTTAATTAATTATAAGTCTTAAAATAATTTTTCTCTTTAGAATTTTCAGCTAAGTATCTTTCGGAAATACAAATTACTGTATACACTTATCATTGATAACTATATTACCACTTAAATTGAAATAAAGTAAGTACTTTTGTAATTGCCTCAAAATTATCTTTATGGATTATTTCATTTAGTAAAGTAAACATTTCGTAATAAACTCATCTTCATAATATAAAAAATATGAGATAAACACTTTATATATATTTTCTGAATGACGTCATACACTTCAACAGCACTCCTCCAAATAGCGATCGTAAAAATGCTCTTAAAAAATGATTTGTTTAAATAACACATATAGTTGCACTTAATAAACCATAAATATTTAAAAACTAAATTTATGAATGATTCATATTTAAGAATATGAAAAACAAAAAGTATATACATATATGAGTACTAAAATTCTTCAGTACCAGAAACCATTGGAAAACTTTATTTTATATCAAAACCGATAGATTTGGCGGCTAATCGCCGAATTTCAAGGTACAAATTCTTACTAAATGAAGAAGTTTTATACTAATAGACTGCGAAAAATAACAAAATTATATTAATAAAACAATCAGTGACTGCATTTGATTTTTTTTTTTTATTTTTTCCAAAACATTGGTTCTCAGAAAATGAAGTCTTCGAGTTAGACGGAATTATATACTAACACGCAATTGTGTAAATTTGCCCTATTCACTAATAAACTACCTTGGTAATGGTTTTTGGTGAGTAACTTACGAATGTAATCTAGTATGCATATGTACATACGTATGCACGTAACTGCTGCTCCTTTTATTTGTTTTATGACTAGCCCAAGCATAATTGCCTTAAAAACTTGCGTACGACGAAATATGAAAAAAAAAAAACATAATAATAACCAGCCAACAGACAGCTTGACAGTATACATGAATGTACATATTTACAAGTTATTAGCAGTTAACATGAAGTTTTATTTTATTTCTGTAAAACTTGTTCAGGACAATTAAAATTTAAATTATAATCATACTAGTGATATTCAAGTTTAGTAATGAGATCGTTACAAGAGTTTCATTTTGAAGTGTGGGTCTACGCCGGTCACACGCTTACGAGTGTTTAATGAATACCCTGATTAAAAATGTCTACGCAACTTTTTAAGGTTTTGACAATTTATTTTTCTATATAATCCCCTTTCAACTCGATACACTTTTCCCACCGGTGCTGCAACTTTTTTTAACCCCTCCGTATAGTATGACTTTTATTGGCCTGGAAGATACTCCTCCGCAACGGCGATGACTTCCTCGTTCGACCCGTATTCGTACTGCAATTCGACCAATTTGATTCTCGCGACTGCGGAGGTGTAAGCCATTGCGTTATCGTGGTGGAAGAAAACTTTTTTTCGCCAAATGTGATCGTTTTTTCTTCAAATCGACGTTGAATTGCCCCAATAAATCGTCGTAGTATGCTTCTGTGATTGCTTTTCCTTTTTCCAAATAGTCAACGTGGATCACATCTTGCGCGTCCCAAAAAATGGTGGCCATCACCTTCCCGGCGGACGGGTCGGTTTTCGCCTTCTTTGGTATACGTTCACCCAGTAAAACTCATTGTTTCGATTGTTCTTTGGTCTCTGGTATGTACTAATGAATCCATGTATTATCGACGGTCACGAAACGACGCAGGAATTCTTCCGGTTTTCGATTAAACAGAACCAAGCACGTCTTTAAAGTGGTCTCACAATTGCGCTTGTTCTCCGGTGTGAGCAAACGCGGCACCCATCGCGCGGACAGTTTTCTCATGCCCAAAATCTCGTGCAGAATATGGCTTACGCGTTCAGTTGAGGTGTGGTAACCGTTTTTGGGCCACCTATGCGCTTTCATCAAATACCGACCTGCGGACACGGCGAACCAATAGTAAACGGTTGTACGGGAAGGTGAATGGGTCCCATACACACCATCGAGAAGATCCTTGAAATTAACATGGTGTTTTGAAATAGGTATCAAAACAAAACTAAGCGTCGGATTGTCACCAAATTTTAACAGGCGGGCTAAAAGAGGTTATACTAGATGAATGTGTACTCATTTTAGCTTAGTAGCGCCACTTTTATTCCAAGTCGGGTACTCATCAAACAGCCCTCGTTTTAAATGGTGTATTTCGGCATAGGCAAAGCATGAAAATATACAAGAGAGTTCTAAAGATTTGACAATGAAGAATTCGAGGTTGGAGTCGAAGTTCACAAGGACAATCTAAAAAATTTTCTTTTCTTAATAAAAAAAGATACGAGAAGGTAATGGATGGTAGTGCGAAACATTTATGTTAATACTTATGCTCTGTCGTTAAACACCAAAAATATAGTTTAAATGACGTAAAAATTTCGCAGGATTTTGTGAGAAAAAAATGTCGTATGAACTTTAAAGTTTGCAACGCAAACACCGCAAACATCACAAACACCAAAAACAACGCAAACACAAACCACAAACAGCGATGAAAATGAAAATATTACGAATGTCAGCGTGTAAGAAAAAAGGTAAACTAATAAGAAGCACGCTATTTTGTGAAAGTGGTAGTGGACAAACTTCAGGCTGAGAAAATCCGCTGGCTTACCTATGTTTAACGAAAGACATTGTAAAATCTTGTTCAAAAAACAAG
Source organism: Volucella inanis (assembly GCA_907269105.1). Classification (NCBI taxonomy): domain Eukaryota; kingdom Metazoa; phylum Arthropoda; class Insecta; order Diptera; family Syrphidae; genus Volucella; species Volucella inanis. The sequence continues at coordinate 79,675,815 of OU026157.1, forward strand.
CTCAAGTTCCAGTTGAGGTTCGAATAAAAAAATTTAGTCTACCACAAAAGCAGAGCAGTGACTGTGATTATACGTGGGAGAGATATGCAGTATTATATATATTTCAATAATTAATAAAATATGGAGTTTTTATGCGTTATATCAAATATGTATACGATAGGTCGTATCGTATCTTTTCATAAAATCTATGGTTTTTTCTGCAAGCTCGCTAATGATTTTTACATTCACAAAAAGAAAGTAAAACTTTATATTTATTACGCATTTTCTGGAGAAAATGGACCTCAAAGTCAAAAATTATCATGGGCCATAAAAATGGAACAGGCTTAGAAATTGCATATCTGAAGACTCAAACAATATATCAACTTTATTTAAACGCGGTTACAAAGGCTAGTATTTATTCTAAAAACAAAGTCCTAAACAAAGTTTCTACTAATAGCATTTACAAAGCAATTTCTGTTAACATGGGTCAGGGTATACCAAAGTAAGTCTTTCTTAAATCCACAATAAATAATGTCAGCATTGGATATAAACTCTTATTGTAGAAGGATTTCATCCTTGACGAATTAGGGGACACCCCGTATAACAAAAAATTGGTTTTGTTGGAATAAAATTGAACATTATTTAGTATAATTTTTGGTTTTATATAAAATTGATGCAAGTAAATAAAATAAATAAATTGTAACGCTGACAGATATGATTTGGGGAATTTTTTCCCACATATTGTTGTCTTTTTGTTAGCGAAATTTCTGTTTTTTTTTTTAAATGGAGATTTTAGTATTTTTTTTTTTAAGTCGAAATATTTTACTTCCTTCCCTAAAATATGGTATAATGGTATAAAAGATGGTCTATTAGTCGAGTAGTTCTAGAAATATGCATCTGAACTGTTGACATTTTTATTTAAGATGTAACAATTTTTAGCAAAAATATTTTAAACTCTTATTACAATAATATAATTAAAATTTAAATTTATAATTTAAAATATTAGTATGCAATTGTTTAAAGTTTATGTATTCGACTTAAACTATGGTGAAAATAATTCTCGATATACGCGTAAAGTGTATTTATTGAAGATGCACTTTGTTTGCACGAGCGATAACTGCTGAAGTATGTTAAATTTGTTTAGCGTCAATATCTTTATGTTCTCAGTTATGTTTAAAAATGTACCTTGTATAGATCACATTCAAAGAAAATTACAAATTCGTGGAATATTTGTTCAATGTTTGGTGTTCATAACGACAAACTGATCAAACACTTCATCAATTTTATGAACCGAAATATCGCCCACCTGAACATGCCATTCTAAGTGTTATGGATTTATTTTACCCTTATTTAACGCTCTATGACGCTAAACTAATTACAAGAATTCTACTAGAGCGTTTCGAAGAAAATATCCCTACGAGCCCGAATTTGTTACTTCACAGGCGTGCACAGTGACTTGGGCGTTATGGAGCATTTGCAATGGCCTACCATAAATTTCCTTGAAAAATTTTGTACACTAACGAATGTCATTTTTGACTCAAAGGATGCACCAAAACTCAAATTGCCGTATTTGGATCGAGAGCAATCTATGTGACCATTTAAAAACCATTGCATCCATACAATGTTGTATGGTGTGATTTGTATGCTGGTGGCATCATCAAGCCTTGTTTTTTTAAAAACCTCATTGGGCTACATCTCTCGATTTATTGAAATCGTGAGAGAACGAAAATAACAACAACATTTAGAAAAAAATCATTTTATTACAAAAAAAAAAAAAAAACTAATTTTCTGATATAATGCTCCGTGATTCATAAGAGACCAATGCAACTCCAAACGGGACACTACTTAAATCCACACGCACATGCATATTTAGTACGATGTATGGGACGACATTTTTTCGAAAATGTCTTGACTTTGGAAAAGCAGCAAAAATGTGTGGCATTCGTTATATCAAACTGATAAACGAGTTCTTGCAACCCCGTAGCGACCTTGATTACATGCGATGACTGTGCGATGAAACTTCTTGCATTTCGTAACTTTTCACGATTTTTAGATCGTGCCGTATTCGCTCGAAATCAACTATTCGATAAAATTTAACATTTTCAGCAGATGCTTTTATGTAGTAAATTTAGAAATTTATTAGGCTTTTAATTAATGAAAGCAAGATATGATAATGGTAAGATTCAAGGTCTCATCATTGACAAGTTACCGTCAACTGCTTATTCTAATGTTATCGAAGATATTATTTGAATAGCAGTAGACAAACACAGAAGTATTCAGAACAATTAGTTTTTTTTTTTCTCAATAAAGACATGTTTTTATTTATCAAAGTACAGTCTATTAGAATAAATGCATCTCATGTGTAAATTGAATCATCTTATCACTAGTTACTTGCTTTTTGACTGGAAAATAAAAAATCTTCTAAAGTTCATCTTATATTCTTTATCATACAATCTCTTCAGAACGGGGCTCACATAGCCAAATAACTCATAAACAAAAAACGAATCTCGTAAAAATAAACTGTTGAAAGTATTGTTTGTGTACAAGCTTACGAAAGTCATCATCAACAGCCATCAAAACCGGTTTCAGACGATTGCAAATTATTTTGCACTTAAATAATTGCAAACACCATCCAAATGACCTTTAAACTTGCACCATATTCTTACCCAAATCATACCATACTTAATGTACATACAAAATTTTTACAGAAATTGTACGTTTCAAAAAATCGACAATAGTTTAGTGACAGTGTACAAGCAATTGGTTTATATAAAAAAAAAAAATTATTTATATCTTAAATATTACTGCAATTTTCAGGTTGATTTTTCATTTTAAGTCGCGGTTGCAAACACTGTAGTATGATAGTTTATTGGAATTGTCATATTTTTTAATTTATTTTTAAGAGTTTGTGTGTATCAAAAGGTCTGATAAGTATCTTCTGCCGTGAGACTTTGGTATCTGTCTGCCCGAAAAAAGCTCATGAAGGACAACATATGATATACGTATTATAAATTTGTTTTCTTTTTGTTTAATTTTTAGTTATATATGTTTTCATTTTTATTTTGATCTTCATTGACTGAAAAGAAAAAACAATACGATAACGCTTACTTTTCACCAACATTTTTAAGCTAAATAATCTTGAATAGTTTTTTTTTTTTTCAATGAATGGTCAAGATTAAGCAGATTAATGTTTCTCTACGAGATTATAAAGCAAAAGTTTGGAAAAGTATACTGCAAAAGCTAGTGATTGCTATCGATGAGCTTACGCATGTTGCTTTCAGAGAGAAAACGCAGCAAAGATCTTAAGACTTTCAAGACCGTAATGGCCTTACAAAATTTCAACGATTTTAAAGTTTAGAGGTAAACTGATGCATTTAAATATTAAACTGCATAGAGTTGTGGGGAATGCAGCGCATACTCTATACTATCTGGGCTTGAAAGGAGATGTAATTCACTTCACCGGATTGGGGAAAATATACCTATTCTCTCGGAAAACGAAGCCATCCTAAACCTAAATTGCCAAGAGCGGAATATACTGTATAGCTATCTTAAAACCGCCTGAAAATACCGACAGCAAATAATTAATGAAGCCTTTCAATAACAAACTGTATCAATATACCAAATGAATTTAGCAAAATTAAGTTAATCCTATAAATTTTGTTAATTACTGTAAATTATTAGTGCTTATCTATATGTATTTAACTAAATATCTCTCCTATTTGGCTGACGGTAAATGCTCATTATGTTGTGAATTTTTTTGTTAAGCAAAAATGAATCCATAGAAATAAGAACACAATTTTTAAAAAAATTTTACTTAATTTAAAATCGCCGCTTTTTTAAATGCTGCAAAATTCATAAAAAATAAAACAAATAAATTTTTCCAAAACGGAATAACGACTAGTGCCTCATTTTTTCAATACGCATTCTCGGAAGTCACGTATACCTTCTTTTGACAGATGTTATATTTGTTTTTCAGGCTGTTTTCCATTTATTCTATGATATATTGATAGATAGGACTCAAAATCGTGAAATAAAACTCATAGGTAAAGTGCAATACATATTACATAGTCTTGTTCTATCGCTCTATTATGGTAAAAATACCAAAATTATTAGTATCATTCTGCCCTCTCAAACCTTCAGCTATTACACTCGCCTCACTATGAATGCTCATTAGCTTACCCTGAAGCTTTCGAACTTAGTCTGAAATATCTTCATTCTTTACTTTCCTAGTCATTATCACAAAGAATTAAGACCAATGCAAATCGGTATTACTCTTTTTCCTTTCCCTAAATTTCCTTCGTCCATGCCCCGGTCTTTATGGAAATATCTTAAGAGTCCTAAAACCCCTTGAAAGCACTAATTGTAAAAAAAAAAAATATATATATATTTAATAGATGTTAACAAAATTCGTGATGACTTACGACTGCATGTTTTGATTTTGATAAGGGAACAATTGACCATGCCTGTCTCACTGACGCGAAACGCCAGAAGGGGAGGGAATATTGCGCTGCATGCTAGACGTGCTGTGCTGTGTATCTCACTAATGTTCATGTGGGGTATTTTGTGAAAAGACATTGTAGTACATCCGTATAAGATGGTATTGACCCAAAATCTAAAGCCAATTGGGGCCAATGATTGGGCTTTATTAATAAGCACGGTAGCCGCATTTGGTCAAGCAAACAGCTGGACATGTTCCAACAGCAGCCATTGTAAGCATTTGCTAAGATTTTTATGCTAGATGTGCCTTTGGGCCGTACTACTTTTGAGATAATTCCGGCGAATACTTAGGTCACAGCTAATCGGAACCGCTGTAGTCCGATGGCAACTTTTCTTCTTTTTTTTTTTGATAAATTGTAATCAGAAGGCTTGGTGGATATGTGATTTCAACATGACAGTGCAACATAGCGTCTGTCACAATCGACTTATTGAAGACTTAAAGATGTTAAGTGATCGTGCTGGGGCTAAATTAAGCCTTCTTGATAATAAAATAGAAACTAGAAACCTTATACATCATGGAAAATTCAGTCCAGCGCATTCATTTAAACAAGCTACTTTGTGGAAGGCGTTTGTCTTAAAAAAATATTTCTTCCGTATGTATTTAAACTGAATGAGTGGTAGTCTAATTTTTGGCGAAAAGGAGTCTGCATGATTGTAGTAAGACTCTACCAAATGTTTCAGAAAGTGGTTTAAATGTGCCTTTTCGAAAATGACATGAGTTTAATAAAAACATGAGCACATTATATTATAGTGGATCAAGTTGTTATGCCATTTCGAAACAGGGCCATACAAGCCCTGGATATTGCTCTTTGATATTAATTCGAGAAATATTTTTAAAAGCTTAGTAGGCGAGGTTCTCTAATATGATAGATAGGATAGAATGAAAAATAGCAATCGGTTTTGTACATATTTTAATAATTTGTGAACGGTGATTGTGATTGAGAAAGATGCTTTCAAAAAATAGAAAACAGTGTATTCTCGTATAGGGTGATTCATTGTGAGGTTTGATTTGTAATGTAAAATAAAACACATAAATTTGAAAGTGAACTTAAAATTTTTCGTAGCTGGCTTATTCCTAAAGGCCTAACATTTTACATATCATAGTCCAAAGGTATGATATCGCACGATCAAGGCGGCTAAGTCACCGTAGCAAAACGTGAAATTAAGTGCTCACCAAAATGATTTCTCAACAAGTCCATTGTTTCACACGGTGTATAGCTCGTAGCTCCGTCTTGTTGAAACTAGAGCTCACCAAGACCATGTGCTTGAATTTCAGGAAGCATATGGTCCGTTAACATGGCGCGATAACGATTACCATTGACGGTAACATTCTGATTTGCCTCATTTTTGAAAAAATATGGACCAATGATTCCATCAGCCCATAAACCACACCATTCTGTTGGTTTTAATGGATGTAAGGTAGCTCTTGGTACTCTTCGGGTTGCTCATCAGCCCAAATACGTCAATTTTGTTTATTAACGTATCAATTGAGCAAGAAATGGGGTTCATCACTGAACAAAATTTCACGATAAAACACCGGATTTTACTAAAGTTTTTCCAGAACTCATTCACTGAAAATATGACGCAAATTCAAATCAAATCGCCTGGCTTCAATACTTGCACAAGTTGTACGCTTGTACGCTTTAAGGCTGAGATCTTTACGTAAGATACGCCAAGTTGTCGAATATGCCAAGCCAAGCTGCTGAGAACGACGACGAATCGATTCGTTAAGGTCTACGCGTACGCTGATTTTCGTAATACAGCTGAACAATTTGACGACGTGCCTTTTTAAGTTATTAAAAAAAGACATATAGAAAATACAATTAATTTTTGTTTTTAAAATAGAGGACTCTTTCGAAATTTTTTCAGTTTAGTTTGACGAAAATGTGAAAAAAAATTAGCCCAGAATCACCTGAAACATTCTAGAGCCGTCAATGCAGTAATTAATACTAATACAGGGAGTTTCACACCTAATCGGTCAAACTGTTATGGGTCTTGGTGAAACAAAAATAGGAAATTAATAAGGGGCGGACTCCCCTCTGACTAAGAGGCGGATGAGAATTAGTCGTTTTCTTAAAGAAAAAAATATGTCTTTTATTCACAATTTTCCAGAAGCATTTCATTGGGTAAAACTGTCTGCAAGTGTTCTAGATGTTTATCTAATTGGAATAGGTTGTAATCTGATGGTGCAATAATAGGAGTATAGCTATATGGTGGCTGCGGTCTTGCTTTGACGTGATAAAAAAGACTAGAACACAAACTGACACTAACTAGGGATTAATGTTCTAGAATATACTGAAGTCTGTGCAAGAATTACGCATTAAAAGAAATATGTTCAGCTCATATCACTAATTGAAGCTTTTGGTTAAAGTCCTGTAAACGTTTTCGAATTCACTTCAAGAATATATTCAACTAAGCTTCTCAACTCAACCCACATGCCACACTTTTTTTTTTAGCCTAACTAACACCTTTCATTCTTAGCCGGTCCACCTTGACCTGTCTTTTGACCATTTCGAATTAACTTGTCCTTAATTATAAAAAGATATGAAATATCAAAAACCTTTGGAGAATACTAAAAATTCTCTTTATCAGGAAGTTCTTGGCGTGACCCATTCATCGCCTAGTTTTTTATTCAAATGCCAAATTTTTGCCAATGTATGAAATATATTCGAATATTCCAACTCATTTCGTATGATAAAAGGTGTGCCTCTAGCTACATTCTTCCTACACCTAGTTGTTCTTGTAAATAATAGTTGGGATGTGATTTCCTCTTCTTGTCCTTTAATCAAATGATTGTGATATATTTGTAAAAATAAAGTGAAACGAGAGAGCTAACTTAGGAAAATTGATTTCTACTACTTAAGATAATTGTTTGCCTTTAACCTGAGCATTCCGGAAGAGATCTAAGAGAAGAGTTATGAAAACAAGCTACAGCTTTGTAAAATGTTGCTAACATTTTTTTCTTAACGTGGCTTCAACATATAGTATCTTGTATTTAAGTCGATATGCAACACTTTTGGGTAATACAAAGATTAGAATTTTGTTTTCAAGTTTTTCAAGGGACTTAAACTGATCTTCAAACATTAGTAGTTGATCTACGGATATCTGGATATGCTACCCACTTATATGATTTATACGATTATATCGGTATACATCTTCATAATTCAAGTTCATCAGATACCCTGTCGTGGATTGCATCAAAAGACTTGGTTTTGCATCAAAATTATGTGTATGGGTATGATATGATACCTTCCTCCTAAGAAAAGTGAGTCATCTATGGATCGCTTGGTTACTGGAAGTGAAAAGTGGTTAGTTTGTTAAACTGCTGTAAGAAAAGGAGTCTTTGTTTACAAAGGGCGAAACTCCACTATTCACAAGAAAAGATGGTGTACATCAGAAGGAGGTAATGCTCTGATGTTGCCGGTATCGCAAGAATCTGCTATACTATGAGATGTTTAAGCAAAATTGCACGCTAACTGCTGATCGTTATTCTACTAAACTTGGTGATATTATCTAATTTTATATAAAAATGGCCCAATTTCGGTCATCACAGTTCGCTTCCAAAAATCCGGTGCAAAACCTCATTATTTAGGCGCGTTCTTTCGGGTTAAAGTTATTTATGGTTGGAATTTTATTGAATCGATATTTCCAAATCATGCTTAATGATTTCTGATCCAATGAGAATTGCTATAATTATCAAACATTTCTTTACCAAATCTGCAGATGCAGCGCTCTGTTTAACTTCCATTTTTGGCCAACAGAAGGACGTAATCTTTCATCATGACAACGCAAGAGCCCATGTTCCAAGGAAAATCGCCCGAAAAATTATCAACATTTTATTCCACACATATGGATTTGCGTCATAGGATTACTATGTATTCAGATTTGATTTTTGAAATACCCATTTAAATTTTGTAGGTGTCCAAATGCCAGTGGAAACATTTCTTGTCATCAAACGCAAGGAATATAGCTGATAGAAAAGATCGGATTTAGCCAATTAACGAAATTACATCTTGAATGATTGTTTCCCTTTTCCTTGCACCTTATATTTACGAATGTCTATCTACGAAAGAAATGAGTAAAATTGTCTCCTGAAAGTCTATTTTAACAGACTAGAAGACGAGGTGAATTGAGTTACAACAAAGGAATTTTCTGCAGATTTTCAAATTTATAAACATGTACGTCAGTTTGGGATCTAAATAAACATACTAAACTTTGCGATTGTCTTAAGGACATTGACATCTATGTACATACCTCCAAAAGAAGTGCAAGGAACTCATCGATTTTTAATGAATTAATGCTTTTCTAATTATATTTTATTTGTTTACGTTTTGGTGAGCTACATACATATGAAACAAAATCATTTCCACATTTTACAACCATACTTTTTGCACTCCATGTATGTAACTAAATATAACAATCATGACATACATATGTTCACGTACTCGTATATTCGTTTATCTGTGATTGTCGGTGTCTTAATATTAACGTTTGGATTGCAAAATAAACTTCAGAGTTAACATTCAAGTTGTCCGCAATTTTTTTTTTATGTATTTTCTGAATGCAAATTCCAATGTTGTACGACAAGTACAAAATTCTGCTTGCATCACGAAAGCATGGAACGCATATTTTCCAATGTGAAATTAAGCAAACACTTGTTCGAAGGTCTGAAGAGGCTAATAGAATCTGTAAGAGCAAAACAAACGCTGCAGGCTGGCGTATTAGGCTCTGCAACGGATATGGCTACCTAGTAAGTTATGAAAATTACTGAATAATCCATTAGTGCATTATCAGCATCCAATATTAAGACTGATATACAGAGAAGAAAAAGAAGGAATGCATAGATACAAATATAGCTGGATCTCTGTTAATTTCCTTTCTAGTGATTAATTGATTGCTCCTGATGATTTTAGTTTTGTTTTATTTTTAATTAAATTTAAATAAACACTTGGAAATCGATGACATTTTATTAATATTGGAAATTGTTTATAGGGAGGCAAAAAAAAAAAAAGAAAAACAAAAACAAAACAAAACATTCTCCATAAAATAGAAGATATACAATATTGTACATAACATCTATGTATAGAGTGGAGAGTTTATGTGGCTAATTCAACTGAAAAGCGAAAAAAAAATAGACGTTGAAGAAGCATATTTGTATATATGGATTGTGATCTTTTGATGGTTGATGCAAATACCCTCTTTCCAATTTTTCGATTTTTTTTTTTTTTTTTTTTTTTTTGTAAAAAAAAGAACTTAAACTTACCTAAAACCGCTGCTGATACCGCCTACACTACCACCACTGTAAGTGATGCCGCTACTTGCCCCCACGCTGCCGCTAAAGCTGCTTATGCCGCCATTACTACTACTGCTAATGCCAGTATTACTGCCACTATACCCACTACTAATACTGCTGTTACCACCAATCATTGGTACAAGATCTTCGCACATGATTTCGCGAAACGATACACACGCGAAACAAATAAACCACAGATATATTTTTATATACATTTTTGTATTTGAATTGCGTAAATATAATATAATACTATACTTAATAAATTTAAGAACACACATACACTAAGTTGAACTACTACTACTTCTACTACGACGACAAAAAATAAAAAAATAAAAATATGACGACGACGGTTTTTTTTTTAATTTTATATTTTACTTTTTTTATATAAAAAATTCCAGTAAATAAAAAATAAATATTTAAGTGTTTTTTTTCTCTTCTCTTCCGTGGTGTTGTTTTTGTTTATTTGAATTTTATTTTATGTTGGTATTCAATAAATAAATTATTTGGTAAGATACGTTATTATTAGCAAGTAGATACTTTGTTGGTATTTGATTTTTTGTTGTTTTCATTTGTTTGATATGCAGATGTGTTAATGAGAGAATTTGTTTTCTTTTTTCTTTTTTTTTTTTCAAGTGAGGATGAAGAAACAGAAGAAATAAAAAAAAAACCGGCAATAAATATAAACAATAACAAAACGGCAAAAAACAGTGTGTGAGACAAAAAGTGCAAAGTGCTTCGAAGCGACTAGTACGTAAACTGTTTATTTTATATCATCCTATATAATGCTGTGCGGCACAAACACAAAAGTTTTGTTGATTTGCCTTCGGCCGGCGGCGAGCGCCCGTTCGTACTACACGTTCGTAGAGTTCTTAAAACTACCAGTACCAGTGGCGGCACAATTGCTTGTGGCACGAACTGATAAAATCCAAGAATATAGAACCAAACTAATTGTCAACATTACTAACTACACCACTATGGGAGGAATACCAGAAAGTGTCTACACCAACACCACACGACGCAACACACAACTCAACAATAACTAATGTGTTTGACGTAGAAAGAGAAAACAATTGAATTTTCTTTATGATATTGCCACATGGCATGGCAGGCCGTTTCACTCTTACATTCGTTGTTGGATTTTGTGTGGTATTGTCGGCAGTTGTGGCAGAGCAACACACAAATAAATTTATTGGCCGCATGTTGTAAATAGACCATGTCTTGCGAGCGCACCTTGATTCTGTTGCAATAGCACAGCATTGTCGTCGCAGCATGGTAACCTAACACCAATGAACAAGGGCCGACAATTTTGTGGCAATACTGAACCGATAAGCCGAACAAGTTGCAGCAGATCCAGCCAATGTATGATGTGCAGATGTTGGGTTTGAATAATGTTGCCAATTGTTTTAGTCAAACTTAAATGTATCATTTTAGTGCTTCCACTATTTAAAAATAAGGAAGATTATACAATTATACAATAAAAGTGCTGTGAAAAGTTTAAATATTGTAATTGTGTGCTCCAAGAAGTAAAAATATCATATCGTAAAGGGTAAGTTGTTATAAATATAGTTATTTTCAAGTGTCCGAAAGGGATTATTTCGGTTAAAAAGGTTACTTAATGGACTCCATGTTGTCCGGTTATTTTATATGGTATTAGTACTATATTTATCATTTCCAGAAAAGTTTGTAGTTTTCTGTGTATTTCAAATGTTAACTGTTTCGAAATTTTTTGAAGAACTGAAGACGTGGGGGGAGTTTTAAGATATAAATCTTTATGTTTTACCTCCCATTAATGATTTCGAAACTGATGACGATTCTGATAACTTCGATGAAAAGCATGAAGGTAATGTTATTCATTTGGGACATGCAATGCTCAGAACTTTTGGTGGAAATTCAAACTGTTTGGCAGTTTGTGGCAAATTGTTTGTGGAAATGTTGTATTTAAACAAAATTTGAGCAAATTCTGCCAAGCCACGAAGCTCGATTATGTCAGTCGCCCGCTTTTCTTTCATGACATTTTTTTGAAATTAATACTGACAAGACTAGAAGGTAGTTACTGCACAAAAAAATAAGCCCTTAGATGTACCTATCTATGAGTCAATTATTTGTGCTTTTGGGTGCCTTATGACATTTGGCTACTAATAGATGTACTCAAATTAAGGGCTAATTCAATGCGTCTGAACATGTTTGAGTGAACACCTATCGTTTACACAAATTACGGCCTTTGATCGGCTCTGTAAGTCATTCATTAAAAAAAAAAAACTTGCAAGATTGAATGAGTGTTCATCTATCGATGAGAGTATGATACCCTACTACGGCAAGCACTATGCTTAGCAGTCCATTAGAGGCATACCAATAAGATTCGAATTTATGTATTGGGCCCTTTATCTTAGCAGTGGGTATACTCTTCTACAATCGTATGGTACAAGTTCATGGAGAGGGTCAAGAACTTCTGTTTGTACCAAGAATGTTCGCTTTGACGGGTGGGATCACTTTATTGAATATTGCCCAAGAGATAGACGATACGCTGAGTGTGGAAAAAAAACCTAATTTATTTGTAGGAAGTGCCAAATCGGTCTCCGCCTAAATGACTTGTTTTAATTTTCCATATAAAACAATAACTTTTCTGCATAGAGTCAGCTGTTTTGTTCTGTTTACACCCAATATCTTCACCATAACAAATTAAGAGTATTTTGCTTTTTAAAACAAAAAAAGATACAAAAATGGTTTCATTAACTTTATGCACATGGGTTAATACATAAACGAGTATCTGTGAGTATTTAGGGTGGCAAAAAGAGAATCATATGCGATAGTTTTGTAATTTTGGAATGGCTCTATTTATTTCACATTATGAACGTTATCTTAAAAGAAGTGGTATACAAGTTTTAAAATTAACAAGACACATAAATGTCATAATAATTTCCATGATATTACCTTAATTGAAAAGGTAATGTTATTCCATTAGTGCTTAAATATAATTTTGAACAGATGGATGTTACAGATGGCATAAATTAATCATAACCTAAAACTCAAGTTTTTGACCGCTTCTTCGTAAAGTTGTGGTCGTATCAGTAATAATGACTTCCAGGTTAATCGACATCCGCTAGCTAGTGACTACACATACATACCTATCTATAAAAAAAATCCAAATGTGTTGAATCACACGGACTTAGAGGATGATTCACAGGTCCTTTACGCAAAATAATGTGTTCATCTCTGTTTCTTTCAATAAAATTGGATTGTGTCGCGGACTATATGGGATGTTTCATTGAAATCAGAGCCCTTCCATTGGGGAATAAAAAAAAGTCTGTAATCATGGACCCAATGCATTCTCTATTGACTGAAACATTCTGACCGGTATCATATTTGAAAAAAATACTGACCAATGACACCACTAGCCACCAAAAAGTGATATTTTTGGGATATAACATAATGGCTTGTCAATAATAGCTTTTGGATTCGTTAAAATATGCGAGATCCATGGTTATACAAATTACTTCCTGGAATGGTAGATTATGTCGTAAAATAGACTCAGCGCACAGTTGCTGAAACTAAACCAAGAACACTCAGAATGGGTCCATATCGGACTGTCCACGAATTTTTATACACAAGATCTAACCACTCTCTAACTGACCACAGTGTGCAACGACACCATCTATCTTGTACATAATGGCTGTTCTTTGTTTCAGTGATATATTACTCAATAGTTCTGCTAATTTATCTCGCAAGAATTCCTGACAGAAATTCGAATTAATGAAGTTGTATAAGTATATGGGTTATCAGCTAAACTTGAGCTCTGTGTTTCAATGAGTGGGGCTTGCTCTCTGCTCGGGAATGTAAATAGTGGAAATTAGAAATTCCATCCCTGGTACTAATCCGTCCATAGAATTCGGCCAAAAGAGTTGTCTTCCGCAAACTGTCTTTCCAGAATGTAATTGTCTAATTCTAAACACTTCTCTGATCTCTCGAGTTGTATCTGGTCCGGGATGAAATGAATGCATGACTGCTGAATGTAAAATTCTCCAGATGTAAGTCCTGCTAGGATTACCTATACGTCAGAGGTTAGGTAAGGTTTGGTAAGAGTGGCTGTTACAAAGACTAAACCACTGTAATGCCACGTGGATTTGTTATCTTCCTACTCTTCAGATCAGTTTGAACTTATGATGAAGCTTAGGAGACTGTTAACGTCTATATTCTTTAAATCGCTTAAGTCATTGTAGAAGAAAGTTCCTAATTGAAGTTGTCTTATTTGGGAGAGAGCTTGGCTTGCACAAAGTAAGCGGAGTTTGTGTCTTCTTCCTCTTCGTCCATCTAGATTCTGCAGACATCATTTGTAAAGACACCAAGCCTTTGTGCACGCTTTTTTATAAGACAGTGTCCGGTGATTACATTCATGGCACTGACATGTTTCCTATTAAGAAAAACCAAACCCTTTAAGCTATCCAGATCCATCGTTGGCCAAGTTTGTTTGGGCGCTAGACATGTTGATCTAACAGTACACCTAAGGTTTGTTCTTTTGTTAGCATCCAGCTTTAATATTAATTTGCATGTAGCGATTGGTATACGATGATAAACTTTTCCAATTTTGGCGAGTTCGTCAGCACTACAATTCCCTGATGTGTCTTTGTGACCCGGCACCTAACATAAGTGAAGGTTGAACCTTTCTCCCATCTCCCTAAGAGATGATTGGCAGTCAATGGCGGTTCTAGAATTTAGTGAAGCTGAGTCCAGTGTATTTATAGTTGCCTGACTATCCGAAAATATGTATATATCCTCTGCAATTATCACGTTTTCCTTCATCCGGGACAGAGCTGCTTCATGTGTCAAAACTTCCGCCTGGAACACGCTACAGTGATTTGGAAAACGAAAGGAGAGGCTTAAATTAAGCTTATCTGAGAAAACACCGCAACCAACATCACTCCCAGTCTTAGGTCCATTTATATAAAAGTGGATTGACTTGTCATTTATGAAAGTATACGAGTATGTAAGCCATGTCTACGTATTCTAATGTTAAAAAGTCCATCATCGAGGATATTATGAATTAAGCTTAGTAACTCTGTTAAAATCCACAAACTGGCTATAAAAATAATTTAACATTATCTTTATATTATTTCGTAAGAGATATGCTTTGTTTTTTTGTTAAGAATAAAGGGCTGTAATTTTTTTTTACCCAAAATAACCGGTGTTACAAGGTCTTAAAATTAACCTTTAAAAAAAAAATAACAATAATTTGATTTAGATTGCGCGATAATAAACCTGTTTTACTATTTACTTAGCAACTGTAGTAGGTAACTTTATAGAATTGTAAAAGAAAACGCTATTTTTTAGTTTTATTGTTAGAACAACTTGGGCGGTATATTGAAAAGGACTGAATTGAGACGAAATAATCTGAAATTTTTTTATTTGCAGATACTACGTACACGTTTCAGTTTGTTCCTCAATAACTTTTTACACATTAATTTTAGGGCAACATTTTCTTTTAAAATAATTAAAGTAGTAATTATAATTAAAATAAAAAAAAATTCAAACGTGTTACCGTAGTCGTATAAATTTGAAAGATATTGGGTCTATCTAAGAGATGGCGTAACTTGTATTATTCCGTTGGAACATGCGTTGGAAAGCTACTGACATTGTAAGTCATTTCAGTATATGCCATTCATTTGAAGCGTAAAAAACAATAATTTTTTTTTTCACTCAAATATGTCGATCTTTTTGCCTGTAAAAGTGTTTTTGCGGGGAGTTCCTCTTCATTAATGAAAACTGCTCCCGAAAGTCATCGTATTTTGGTGGAAGTTTATAGTGAACATGCGCTAGCTGATCGAACGTGCCAAAAGTGGTTTGCATGATTTAAATGTGGTGATTTTGGCTTGGAAGACGATGAACGTCCTGGACAGCCACAAAAGTTTGAAGATGAAGAACTGGAAGCATTACTCTATGAAGATTGTTGCCAAACACAAGAAGAGCTCGCAGAAGGCGCAGGTCCTTTGGGATGGGATCCACAAATTGCCAGAAAGATAGGAAAAAGTCATAGCTTCATATGGGCAATACTTTGAATAATACTATTGTACATGTTTTTCTTAAATAAACGTTCAAATTTTGAAAAAAAAAAACCGCACGAATTAAATTACATGCCCAATATTATCTCAATAAAAGACAAAATAGGACAGCTTATGACTTTGCCTTAATCATCTGTACCCCGGAGGGAATAAATTTCAATAATTTCAATAAATTTAAATATATAAGTAATATGTTTATAAAATAAAGATAAAACAACATATTATAAACTTAATAATATAGATAATACATGTTTACAATTAGAAATAAAAATAAAAATACCCATTATAATCATTGAAAAGGTATTGTACAAATTATTTAATTCCATAATTATCCGAAAAAAGGGAAACAAAAAGAAAGTAAATTCCTATAAAGGTTGTTAATTTAATATTTTAACAAATAAGTTTTTCTTTTCCGAATTTTCTATTAATATATTCCCACATTCGCTGACTGATTTGTGTTTTTTTAGAAATGCGTAAACACATTATATCCCTATGAAGATTTTTACTTAATCGCTATCAGAATCGCTCCATATACATAGGCCATTTAGCATTTACAAATTGCATGCATAGTTTACGGATTTTCTCTGCTAAAGTATTTTATTCGAAGTTCCCTTAACTCATCAACATGTGATCTTGTCACTCAAACGTGATGCATCCGTTAGTATTTCACTTTCATCTGTTACTCATCACCTTGCCTTACATGGAGTGAAATATGTCCGACTCACAAGTAAGCAAATATATACTGTTTCTTTCTCCTTTTTGTAAGATCGAGGAATTCCAAAAATAAACATCGAAGATGATTAGCATTCGATTAAACTAAGTTACACAAATGGATGATATATTGTATAATTTTGATGAAGAACATTACGTGCATTTGAATTATGTGTACAATATATATATGAGGAATTACATAATATGGTAAATGCATTAAAAAAATGATCATATGCAAAATTTCCTTTATTGCTTCATTCGTGGTCAAAGCAGTTCCAAGAACAATTTAAAATTTTAATTTTTCTATAAATTGTTGAAAAATTATATCTTCAAACAAAAGCCGTCGGAGTTGGCGGAACAAAGGAAGAAAAAGCAATGGCCAATTATCACAAATATTTTTGAGCCAAATTGTTATCGAGACTGTTTGGTGGTCGATATATGTACATACGTATGTACAGAAGTGTGTATATTATATTAATGTGTTTATTTAAGAGGCGCCAGGCTTGTGATAGGGATAGCTTTGAAATCATATGCATACTCCTCATCAGTGCCAACACTCACAAGGGTAGAGCTTCGCGGTGTCGTCATCACTTTCACAACAACCGTTGGAAGATGTTATGTCATATACGAGTATGCCCCGGACACGTACATAAGTGTTAAGCAAAAGCCGACAACCTGGAGAGACATGTCAATCTGCTCATATGAAACCCAAGCGTCAATGGAAGCCCCAGTTTTAAATTCAGGGCCGGGCTCTTGGCTCTACACCGATTCTTTACAATATACTCGTGATAAATTGCTCCTAGGATTGTGTATATCTCCGCTTGAAAGACAGACTCGAGTTTGTCCTACGAGTAATTAAATATAACGTCATCGTTCTCTAGAAAGACATCAGCGCCGCGTGTCATTACACCAGATGGCATATCCAAAGTCAAAAGACAGTCGGCGTGCAAGGCCATCGAAAATCCGACGCGTATTTCACCAAATTTCACTTCTTTTTAAACGGAATATGGCTTCTCTATGAATATTACAGGGACGTAGGCTCATCAGCGTGTCTAGGGCATAGCCAGGTGTGCTAAAGAAAGCTCTGTTACAGCCAGGACAGACCGTCTTTTGGAGTCTGGTAAAAGCAGCCTGACGTATTTTCATGAAATTTTGTTTCAATTTTCAAATTTTCAGACAACCGACACACAACATTTTTAGTCTGAACTATGATAGATACAATGCTTAACACTGACCAATCAGCCTCAGAATCATCCTCTTCATCTTCGTTTTCTTGAACGATCATATATTTAGGAATTAAAAGCAAGTTTGCTACATCTGAAGATAAAGCAGATACGTTCTTTTTAAGTGTTTTTCTGTAAAAGAAAAAATGACAAAATAATAAGCATATGCAACAAATCTTACATGGCTCTCCATAATACTTACAGTCTTTATTTCTGGCTTCTGTGTTTTCCCCCCTAATTGTCCAATCGAAACTATCTATTGAGTTTTGCACAACGTCAGGTCCGTGAATTAATATTTTTTGCACAGTCACAGACAAATTGTACCATGAGCAGGTCTGCAGTATTTGAAAATCATTTGCAAATCACAACCTGAATGCGTCGATCCAACAAAGACTCCATTTCCAATTCTCCTGAATTTTCACTTACATGAATGATAGCGTTCTTTTTTTTGCTGCGATAGTAAGGAGGATAAATTGAAGCGTTACGATTCTTAGTTTGTTTCCGTATCAACTGATAAGAATGCTTGTTTTGTTTTTGAATCTAACATAAATGCCAGCGCTTGCATAGGATAATAAGATTTGGGCTTCGATTCATATACAGTTGCCTTAAAAAGTCTTGTAGCCTTTTCGGGAGATCTAAATGTTGTTCTATTTATCAGATTTGCTGCATTTTTTCCGCAGCACGAAAAATTGTTTCCGCTATAGTTCGAAGAATTAGCTGAAATATGTATGTTTCACTCGGCGCTTCTTTGTTTTCACACCCGTATCTAAAAAATGTACCCTTTGAGGCCTGTCTACAGAATTTATATAGTGCTATACAGGAAATTCATTTAGCCACGATTTTTTTTTTTTTTAAACCAACAGAATTTCTGACTCATTTTTTACCTTCAAATCTCTAAATTTGAACAAATTTTAGTTCAATAACTTGGAGACAACTTCTCGGTGTTGAATTTTTGAACAATAGAATTAAGCAACGATGAAAGCTTATCCCCACGAGCACATTTCTTTTATTCTTCAAATAGTTCTTTTTTGAAAAACCGTCTACTGTGTGAAAAAAAAAACCAAATATCTTCGTCACCCGCAGAAAAAAGCAAAAAATCTTTTGTAGTCGGATAGCCTATAAGTCAAGCTTAAGAAAAACAGAGCGCTTAGTTTTGGTTCTTCAAATATCAAATAGCTAATTAAAATGCTTCTCAACAAATAGTAAAAGAAATAATTTTCAAAATTTAATTTCTACTACATAAAACACCAATCTTCATTAAAATTCTTAGTCCTCCATTATTTAATTTCATTTTAATCAATTCACTCAACTTACTTTGACGGCTAAGTTCTGTCAGCATTTTTCCTCGTTCTTAGGTCTATCAAAGTTCACAGTTTGAATTCGCGTAGCGCTGTTATTTTTCTAGCAATGGCGCACTGGCTGTTTTGCAACTTATATGGGAGATTTTCAATTAATTTAATTTTTTAAATTTTGTCCACTGTGCGATGTATAGAACCCTCTTTGGTGACACCGCAAGAAGGCTGACAGTGCCTTTGATGTTTTCGAGTCGACAGGTTTAGTCCAAAAACGATTGTAATAAAGGATTAAACCTATTTACAAAATACTTAGCTGAGTTAATGCAACGAATGATTATTCTGTTAAGCAATAGATGAGTTAGACCAATCAGCTGTCTAACTCGCATAAATGAAACAGTGAGAGGGTTGACTCAAAGCCCATTTCTAGTACACAAGATAGTCAGTTGCCAGGCATGATCTAACAGATCATCTGCATAAAACACCGCCTTGCGAACAACCCCTGTTTAACCCTGTGTTATCCATTAGCATTGTTTATATTCACAAAACTAGAGTGGAAACGAGTTACACATGTCGTTAACGTTGCGTTGTCAGTGCAGATGAAAATGTCCAGCGAGTACTTTATTTTGTAGAGTGCGACTTTAATTCTGCGAATCAGATTTCGAAGCACACTTTCACAGAGTCTTCCATTTTGATAAGCGTTTTGCGTTTTAGAGAAAGAATGCATTCGCAAAGCGGGATACGTTAATAAACAAGATTGACATATTCGGAATAAAATCAGTACGCTGGTAGCGCCTTCCATATTTCTTTTTCATGATTTTCCTCAATATATATACGAGTATATACATAGATACAATATAAATAAAATTTTTCATATTTGGATAGATAGATTATGATTCAGTTAAAAGACAAAAATATGTCGAATCTCTGCCAATTATATAATTCAGCTAGAAAATGAGGGAGGCGCTCGCCTCCCAATATTTGTTTCCAAGTCTCTGTCGCATCGACATGGGCGACATTTGCCGTCAGCAAGTTAAGCCAACGTGTCAAACCAATAACATTGATTTATTGAAAACAAAGTTTGGTGGGAATGCGATTTCCAGAGTGAGGCCTCCAACGACAATCCAATCAAGGGATTTAAGCAGGTAACCTTAAAATGCTTGCACGCAGGGCGGGCGAGAAAAATCAGGGTGGATGGAAAGATAGGTACCGATGAACGTTGGCTTAAAATGTTTGAAGGTTATAATGACTAGGGAATAAGGAGCTAGGCAGGACATTCTATAAGCGAGCTTTACGGTTAAGGAACGAATTACGAAAATTTAGAGTTGAGGGTATACTGACGAGCATTCATAGCGAAACGGCTGTTATGGTTAAAAGTTTGAAGGGGCGGAATGCTACTGTTGATTTCTATAGAGCACTAGTGATGAAAATACCGATAAAGCAGAGTGAGGCACGAGATATTACGCCGGTATTCGAGGGTGTCCATTGTCTGTGTGATATTAGCATCTCCTATGAGTTTTATCGCACGGTATTGAATTCTATCTAGCAGGTGCAGAGCTGTTTTTAGGACGCTCGACCATATGTGAACATTGTACTACAATTTCGAGCGGATAAATGTATGATATATTGAGGCCAGATCAGAAGGGGTAAAGTATTTCTTACAACGCTTAAGAAGTTCTAGAGTCATTCGAACGTAAATTGTCATTGACACACATACCGAGAATGGAAGGTTTTTCGGTTTCGACGATAAGAGCGCGTTCGTGGACAATGGATGGGTGTTTAAATTTCGCTTTAACGACGGCAGACATCGTTAATGTGTCTTGGAAGCATTAATTTTTACCCTATTCGTGGTTTCCTAATTCGTTATGCTGTTAATATCAGAATTTAGTGTGCTTAACATACTCAGCCGAAAAGCAGGGACGTGAATCAGGGAACGAATATGAAAAGCAGAGCAGATTCCACTCTTCGCTCAGACATGTCATCAAATCACCAGTGGAGCTGTTGCTACGAAAACCGTACTGCCGGTCATTGAGAAGTTTTCGTGTTTCGAGATACAATACTTCATAAACTGACGGTTTATCAGCGTTTCCATGACCTTGAAAATAAAGGACGTGCTATAGGTCTGTAGGAGAAAAGAGAAGAAGATTGGCCTTTTTTAGGGACGGGCTGGACAAATCTGCTTTATATCTGCTCGGAAAGAGTCATAAAAAGTAGGAGTGATGGAAAAGCTTACGCAGTGGTTTTGCTTACTAACCTACGTAACCCGAAACGATTGAACCTTGGAAGACAGCATACGGCGGATGCTCGAAGAAGTGGTCAAGAATTGAACCACCAAGATACACTTTGTATGTAATTGCCAGTTACGTGGCTTATATGCTAGAAATCATTTTTAAATGTTAAGTGGATTATTATATTTGGATTATCTTTCAAACATACGCAATTTTCAGATCTAAAGTTAGTGTTTCGTTCTATTTAAATTAATATTTCTAAGCATCATAATGAAACATTTCACATTCGAACAAGGAACATAAAGCTTTATAAAATATATCTGTATTCTAAAAAGACTGTTTTGTTAAACCGCTTCTTAACAAAGTCAGCCTAAGCAAAATGTTCTTTTAAAAGAATCATGGAACCTTTTTCTCGTTTCCTTTAGATATAATGGATTAAGGCATGAGAGAGAGAACAGAAGGCATACATTTCCCAGCCGAAGATATAGCATTTAAAATTTTTGAATCAAATTCCTCCTTCGCATGTTTTTACTCTGAATTATTGGGCCAAACTTGCATCAACAGAACGTTTGAAATGTTTAAACGCTTGTGGACGGGAGCGATCAAGCGCGTCAACCAACGCGCGGTCTGGTTTGTTATGACTATACCTAAACCTAAATCGAAAATGGTATGCTTTTTTTGCCTTAGGTCCTAAAGTCAAATATCTTATTATAACTAGGTGTTGCTGCAGCAGTCATGAAAAAGATATAAAATGAGGGAATGGTGGAGGAGATAAAATTTGAGACGAGAAGTGTTCAGGTTAAAATCAAAAAGGGGAGAGTTGAAGTAAATAAGTAAATTGAATTGTGAAGTGACACAATCCACAGAACCAGAGAGCAGGCGATGAATGAAGAGAACGTCAGGTATGTCTCTGCGTTTTTCGAGGGTATTCATGTTTAAAGGTTTGAGGTGGTCACGATAGGGAGGTAAGATAAAAGGGTCATCCCAGGATAGTTCTCAAAGGCAAACTGTAGGAAACGACGTTGAATGTTCTCGCTTCGGGCTATATGAACTAACTGAAAAGGGGACCACATTTGGCTTGCGTATTTGAGAAGGGCTCGAACAAGGGTAATGTAAAGCGATCTTCTCACATAAGGGTTGCAAAATTCTTTAGACCATGGTTTGATATAACCAAGTGATAAGTTAGTTTTAACAATTATCTCATCAATATGCGAATGAAAGCTTAGCTCTCTATTGTCGCGAAGGGATTGACTTTGGGTACAAGTTGGTCATGCAGAAAATAAATTAGAGGAAGCGATTGATTTGACTTATGTGACAAAGTCATATATTGTCATTTGGAGAGTAATTTTTTAGACAGCAAGTGGAAAATATATCAAGGTCTTCTTGAAGGAGAATAGAGTCTTGGGGAGAAGAAATATAATAGTTTTAGAGAACTTGGTATTCAGTAGATAAGAAGATATTTATTCAAATAATATGTGCTCAAAACCGAGGGAAGACAATTTGGAAAAGATCAATTGATGAGATATTTTATCGAATGCCTTAGCAAAATCTGTAACAATAAGATCGATTTTGTTGCCCTTTTCTAGAGCTGAAAACACAAATAATATGAATTCAACTAAGTTTGTAGTAGTTGATCTTTCTTTCAGAAACCCATGTAGGCTAGATGATATAAGTGACTTCGTATAAAATTGGTATAAGATATACGCTTAGGAATGGGACGATACTTAGTTACTTTATTTTTTGATCCATTTTTGTGGGTAAAGGTTATTAAAGAGGTCTTCCAAATTTTAAGGAATTCCCCTTTCTGTAAGTGATGGATGAATTAGGGAGGAAAGTGGATGCGAAAGATTGGAGGCACACTTTTTGAGAAATTTTGGGGCCTCGGTAAAAATTCGTCACTGAGATTTTGTAATTTTTCATCGATAAAGGTAGGATCAAAAGATTGAGAGAGAGGGGCCAATGTAGAAATTGGGAAGGTAATTAAAATATATGTGGTCAGGTTCGAAGAAGTTATCTCTAATCGTTTGTTTAAAAAAGTTTGCGAAATAGTTGGCAATAGTATCTATGTGGGTAGGTAGATGATATATTATCGAATGATAGAAAGGGGGAATAACTGTCTGATTTTCTTTTGCAGTTGACGAATTCATAAAAAGTCTTAGCATCGTTGATAAAGTTGGTCTGCGCTATGCCAAGAAAGTTATCGATATTTTACTGTGAAGTTAATGGGATCCCTAGAAGGACGCCACTTACTTGGCATAGGCGTTAGTCAGTTACATGATCAATGAATAGACATTTCTTTGATAAACTAGCGTTAGACGCAGTAAAAAAGAAATGATTATCCGATGGAATCCACTTTATCTGAGGCAGATTAAAGTCATCAAAGCAAAGGACATCATCGATCGAATCACTTAGATCAATAAGTTGGTCAATCGCTTTAAAAGAAATAATGTAGGGTTCGATAGGTTAAGCTGGGAGTTAAGCAAAATTAAGTTTGACAGATGAACAGATAGCGATGAGAGAGGCATTGGGGCTATTATGAATAGCAAGTAGGATACCCCGGCATGAAGAATCAAGTATAGGGAGGGCAGGATCATTAACCATAGGGAGAGAGTGATCGTCATCTCGGAAAACATTATAAGAAGGTCCTGGATCTCTATGTCGGAGATCAGATTGGTTTCTATAAGAGCACAGATATAGAAACATTGGCAATGAGATTTAGACAAAATAGGACGAGTTTAAGAGCGCAAGCCGATTACGTTTTAGTAGTCAAATATTAAGCAGTGATAGTATTAAGGGCAGAGGTTAGACTAACAAAACGCGTTGATGTTGGTATTTGAATGGAAGAGAGGCAATTGCTTCAGAGGGTTGCTAAGGGATATACACAGGAGAGGAAAAATTGAGAAATATTTTCGTTTAAAGGCTCTAGTTGCGGCCAGCCTGAATTGTTAGATGAGACGTTGGTTCTTTTTTTTATGTTTTTAATGATGGGTTGATGCATCCATTTAGAGATCCACATCTTTATCTTTCCAAGGTTAAAATTGGTGTTGGATTGGTTCACAAACAAATTTAGCTTGAATTTACGTTTATTTTTGTGGTGAGATTTTGGGAATATAGTGCATTAGCTGGTGGTGATGCAATACCTCTTTTTAAAAAATTCAGAGATCCAAGCAACATCTACATAATTTGGACACCATTGACGAGAAGGGTGGTGAACCTCAGGCTGTCTAGCCTGCTTTGCCACGTCATGTTAAATTGTGTGATAAGTGACAAGAGCAATTATATCATTATACGTTTTTTGGATCGAAGAGCTGGTGCTGGTTTTCCAAATTTTTCAACACTGTTTTAAGCTCATTGATTTTACCGAATATAACGTCAAGCATGGACTCGTATTGCTTTAAAAGTAGATGACTGTATGTCGCAGATTGGAGATGGAAATTGGATATGGGAGACTAAAGATGTCTATGTCTTTCTGGAGAGAGTTGATGGAATTGCACGTTTTCTGGTTGAAATCCATCATTGCGAGACCGAAATATTTAATTTCACTTAACACTATGGCCAAAGCCTTCTACACATCTTACACTCTAAGATTGATAGTTTGTCCGTGAGCAGTCTGACGTCTGATGAGTGAGTTTCGATTGGATTCATTGGAGTCACTGAGGCACATGATTGCCAGGAGCGCTTGTGAGCGAGAGAGAAATATTGATACACACAAGAACAACAGGTTTTCCAAAAACTCTTTAACGAAGACCGTGTTTCTTTTATTTATGAAAAATTGGGTTATTGAATTGACTGAACTGGAAGAAGCCAAATAGGAAATCACAATTATGGAGTAAAGTAAGAGGGCAACTGAATACGATCGAAAAGGCGAACAAATAAACAAAATGTCCAAAAGCTACCTTCGGAGCAGTCCTGTTATTGTTGGAGGTAATTTTCAAGTCAGCGTGGATTCTGATCGGGATGGTGTTACCAATTCCTGAGACTGAGACTGATACCGAAAGTTCAAAGTTCAAAATGAGATGTTACCGTGTCTCTACTGAAAAAGTCACCCCCTCGGTCATTCCAATCCCAGCTACTTATACTGTCGAACAAAAACTGAAGATTATCATATTTCATGACATTTTGGTTAATAGTGACACAAGAAGCGACGGAAGATAACTACAACATTTCAGCTAAGATAGTGATATGATAATATCAATACTCCTTGAAGAGGATTGGTCTCGAAATTGGGGTTTTGATGGTTTGAGGCTCGGCCTTCTGGGTGTAGCTCACTACAAATATGGATATAAACCAATTTTTCAAGTTTCAAAATAAATGATTCAAGGACGTAAGGAAAATTTTCATTTTCATCATAAAATTGACAAATACCCGTAATTAGCGCTACAACTAAAGGTTCTTTCAAGGGTATTTCTAAGAAGTGAATAAATTGATAATGAAGATGTTTGCTTCTAGTATCTCATTCAAGATTTTGTAGTGCTTTCTTAATCTAAATTTAAGAATAATTCTGGAGTTGAAGTGCAACATACATACCTTGAATGCATCCTTCTTTAACCGAATGGCTTAAGTTAAGTTCATTACTTACTTACTTACCTACTTAGGTTGTGCTACAGTTCGGAGGGAATCTTGGCCTCAACTAAGAAGCCAATCCAGTTAGCCCGGTCTTTAGCTAATGGTTGAGTTCCCCTTCTTCTTATAGCGCCACCTAAAGTGAGATTCTCCCCAATTGCGGTTAAGCTTCGAAGACAATGCTGGTCGTTGTATTGATGTTCCTCTGCTCTACATTTCCTAGCAATCTCACGTGACAGATTCAAAGTTTTCTGATTAGGTCGATGTAGCTGTACAGATAGTATAGGGTTTTCCAATAGGTACTTGACAACTTTGAATTTAATTTGTGAACGCACTCTTTCACTAATCATCAAACTGTCACTGTCAATTTATTCAGTAAGCTCAACATTTTGTCAAGTCGTTATTAGAAAATCCTATATATAGTTTGTCGTTAAATCTTTTCAGTCAACCAGTCAACGGAAACGACACAGAATATTTTGCGAAGGATTTTTCTCTAAATACAACTGTGGATATCTTCATCAGCTTTCGACAGAGTCCATTTTTCAGCACAACAACGTAGGACTGGGATGATGCAGATCTTAACCATTCGGAATAGGGGCTTACTGCACATATGGGCCTTCATAGCCCAAATAAACAGCGATTGACAGGAGTGATTCTTTGAGATGGACAATTTCAGCTCTGCAATAAATTCTGGCTTATCAGTCCCAAACATCGTCGATGTTGTATGTGTATGTCCCTTTTTGTGGACAATATGTACTTAGGTTTGCTCTCATTTACCGATAAACCTATTTTTGGCACCTTCCGTTGAAATACTAGTGAACGCAACGGTAACCAGCCGTCGAATTCTGCCATTTATTTGAATATATTCGGCGTATGCTAGTAGTTTTAAAGACTTCTGAAAGATTTTGCTTCCGGTGTCCGCTTGTGAGTTTTGAATAATTCTTCCAAGATTGATGTTTAAGAAGTCATAAAACAGCGCGTCACCTTGTCTAAAATATTTTCGCTCTCTGTTAAATCATTACTGACCTTGACGGAGCAGCGAATGAACGTTTTCAATCGTCATTCTACACAAAGGGACGAGCGGCTGTAAAATCGATGAAAATATGCTGGGTACCGATTTGGGCATCTTGAATATTTTCCACGATTTTTAGAGGCAGACTGCTAATACGCCTTATCGAGGAGCTTGTACAAACATTGTTTGAGGACGTCGTTCGCTAACGTGTCGGAAGCTAAAGAATTCTTGGCTTAGTCTGCTGTAGATGACAACCGCTTTTTCATATAGCAATGAAAATGTTCATTCCATCTCATTGCACTTCTTGGATGGCGGTGATATCAGTCAAGAGCCCCTACTAATTATTCGGCTGCATTTGGCCTGTCAAAGATCCAAATATTCCACGTGCAGATCCGAAAGTCGTTGTACTTTTAACTTTTAAAAAGATCATCAAAAGTGAATCAGTTTTTATTCGAGGCCATAGAGTTGTGCGCCTTATGACGGCGTCGACCAGTATTATGCTACTGGATAAGCATTCACTTGCCATTTTAGCCTGCGTGAGTAAGGGTTTAATCATTCGATTAACGGGGACCACTACTGCGGGAGAAGGCAAGCACTACGCTACGTACTTGACTGATGCTCTTTTGGCACAATGCGTGGTATAAGACTGTCAGCAGTTTCCCAATCAATCATCCTGCAGTTACTTACATCTAATTTTTGTTTTTTGTCTAAAGCAATGGGATTGTGTAATT
The DNA here is from genome assembly GCA_907269105.1 of Volucella inanis. Lineage (NCBI taxonomy): Eukaryota > Metazoa > Arthropoda > Insecta > Diptera > Syrphidae > Volucella > Volucella inanis. Next base: position 79,703,397 of record OU026157.1, read on the forward strand.
TCATTTATAACATAATAACATATGTATGTACACATATATATATATATAACACTGTCTACTTAATGTGATTTCAGTTTGACGTTATCGGTAACTGTTATTTGAAAATCGCTTTACATAATATTCGAAAACAGGTTCACTCACATAAAACTAAACGATGTAATAATCGTGAAACAATTTCCCTTACTTTATCCATGGAACCGAAGTAACCCTTTGTTGCATTGCTTAAATGTACAGGTCAATTCAAATAAACGTTTACTACCATAACCGTATACTCGTACACAGCTTTCCAACTACAATAAAAACTGAGACAGGTGGTGACTGACTATTTCTGATACGGCTCAAATCCGCAATGTGAAAGTGCTGGTTTTTGGAGTCAATATGCTCTTAAAAAACTTCGCACAAATTTTCAGATAAAATTTTTTAAAAATAAACCTTGCATTTCCATTCTAATCAAATCTGAGGATAATATTTGCTGCCTTCAATGTGAAAGTCGTGTTCAAGGTATCGGCAACAAATTTCCTTACTCTGTTTGTTTTTTATTTGTTGTTCTTAATTGTGTAGTTATTGTGCTTTGTTCATTTTTGACGTGCCTCTTTGTAATTAATCCTTTACACATTTCGTCAAATTGAAGCCATTTCCCGGTATGCACAAAATTTAACGATGTAGTAATCGTGATACAATTACCCTTACTTGCACGTCAATAATGCGAACCTTAACTGCACCGGATCAGTTTAGGGTCGATTTGCATTAACAATAGGTACCACACGAAGCTGCTGCAGGACGATTAAGAGGTGAACTGGTTGGCAGTAGATTCACAGAAACAAAAGTCGTGACCGTCGTCTCTGTAATGTGCTGTCTGTGAAGGATCAAACCGACAACGTTAAAACATATTACCGTTATGGTGTCATTTTATTTTATTGCTGGTCAAGTGTATGTTACAGGCAAATGAAATCGACCAGAAAGTCAGGTATATGAATATGGTAGAGAAAATGGGAAGTACTTTCCTATTTTAAATACAAGTACTTGTCGTTTTTGAACTCATGCATATCTCTGCAATCATACATATATATGTACCTCCTAATATTTTTATATGACATTAACTTGCATTGAGTATTTGATGAAACAAATGAAATTTTTCAATGCCTTTTTAGACCTGTGACCTGTATGAAAATTAATCGGAATCCAGCTGACTGATCAAAACTTGGTTTGGGACAGTTGCGCAACAATTGCATTTGTAACTAAACGATTGCTCTAGGATTGCTCTATGCCTAAATTGCTATTTTAAAAGGTCTAGCGTTTCTGATCTATGCTACAGAAATCTCAGATAGGAATTAATATCATGTTGTACGGATTTAACTAATGTGAACTTAGTAAGTGAATGTATACAGAAGTCTAGATTCCTCCTACTCGAAAAAGAATCCATCAGATATACAAATATTATTTGACAAATTGAGCCTTAGGAAAATAAGTTACCTAGAAACGAAAGACTATCAGTCTCGTGTGACTCTAATTGTCTGATTCGGGACCACAACATGATTGGTCTGGATTATGCAACGTTATATCTCGTTGCGGCGCCTGTTTCACGACTGTATTTAAACGATATTATCTACGACCAGCTAGGCCCTCTTTTTAATGAATCACTAAATGGAGATGTCAGCATAGTAATGGCGGACTTGCCCAGTAAGTTCATAACAACAACGAGCTCAAACATAGTATAGGGTTTTCCAATAGGGACTTGACAACTTTGAATTTAATTTGTGAACGCACTCTTTCACTAATCATCAAGATGTCACTGTCAATTTATTCAGTAAACTCAACATTTTCATCATCGTAAAGTACACTAAAGCGCTACGTTCTCCGATTGGGTTCTGGAGAAGATGCGCCAAGATAATGAATTTCATCGCAAAATCATCTTCAGTGAGGAAGCTCATTTTTGGCTCAATGGGTTCGTCAATAAGCAAAATATGCGTTATTGGTCGGGTGAAAAACCGCATGTGCTTCATGAATCACCACTTCATCCACAAGAAATTACTTTTTGGTGCGGTTTGCATGCCAGCGGCGTTATTTTGCCATATTTTTTCGTCGACGATAACGATCGTCATGTTACTGTGAATGATATAGACTTGGACGACATGTGGTTTCAACAGGATGGTGCCACAAGCCACACAGCACACGCTATAATCGATTTATTGAAGAGTAAGTATGGTGAGCGTGTTATCTCAAGACATGGGCCAGTCGATTGGCCGCCTCGTTCGTGCGATTTAACGCCGCTTGACTATTTTCTGTGGGGCTACGTTAAGTCATTAGTTTATGCCATCTCGCCGACGACGTTGAAGAAATAGCGAAATAGCGGCCGTTTCGGCCGAAATGTGTGGCCGAGTTGTTGAAACTTGGGTCCAACGAATCGAACGCTGCAAACGTGCCCGCGGTGGCCATATGAACGAAGTCGAGTTCCATTCATAAATGTTTTGATTGTACTTCAAGCCAATAATAAAGTTTTTGAAATATCTCAAATGGTTTGCCTTTTATTTAAAAAAAAAATTGTCAAATCGTTATTAGAAAACCCTATATTACCAAGATGCATGGAATTGATGACCGTAGTGACAATGCCAATCACCTTGGTATGGAGTCAATTTTAAGCCAACTGACCTCCAATCAAATTGACCACTTCGCTATTTGTCAATAATTAAGAAACAGTTTTCGGGTGGTGAAAAGAGATGAGCAGCCGATATTGGATTAGTTCGAAGTCAACACTTAAGCATTGCTGCAGTCCATTAACGACAGGCTTAGAGACCCCTCGGAGGCTTACTGTTAGATGACTATCTAGCACAAGGTTCATATTAAACAAATCTTAGTTTAAACAAATCAAAGTTTAATATCTCGCGCAGAAAAAATTGTAGTATGGCAGATAGGCCATGTTATCTGCATGAATTGACGCCACCTTAGTAGTGGCGTAGTGGTAAAGTTTGAGCGCCTATATCGCTTGAAGATAAGAGGATTGCAATGTTGCGACAAATACGCCACTAAAGCACAGAGAACTGTTTGATTGTTTGTCAATGATGAACTTGGTTGGATGGAACGTCAAGGATTGTAGATCGGAAGGTCTTGAATATTTATTCCTCGTAAGTGCTGATTGACTTTTTTATATCTTTTCTTTAATTTATATAGATAATTTACCCCGAAATTTTTTAAATTTTTAATTTTTTATGGTAATCATATGCAATTAAATATGTAAAGAATTTGGAATATATATTTAAATCCTTCAGATTAAAGTATATTTATATACACTTCCACATTAAGATTTGTACGCAGTATTTTGGCACAATTATTGGAATTCTTATTGGAATAAAACTTTGTTACGCATACATACGATTAACTCTAAGTCAGTCCTTCTAAGAGTCCTTAAGAAGAGTTGAACTTTATTGTTTTATTACATTTTTTTAAAAAGTTTTGGATTCAAATGACTTTTTTGTTTTTGTTACAAGAGTAATGGAGTTATTCACTTTAATAAAAAGTTCAAAGAGCACAATGTTGGAAGACATTTTTGAATGACTATCTTGCAAATCGCACCAATTTCCGCAGAAAAGGGTTGAGTTAACTATGGTATATCAACGAATTTCGCAATTCTCTTTTCGGTTTAAAAAAAAAAAATAATTAATGCTGATCGTTAAAAGGACAGATTTTCATGAAGAACAAAGAATGGATGGAGATTTCAATTGATTTTGAAATGTACGGAATTATCACTGCATATTGGTCAGAAATAAATTTTGTATATGGCTCTGACCGAAGTAAATGCCAAAATTTCAACACAAAAAATATATTTCATTTGTGAGCTTTTGCTCAAGTAGTTGCATCAAAATTACTAAAAGAGGTTATACGTTCATATAAATGTACATCTAAGTACATAAAAGTATGCAGGCATTCAAAGATAATCGCACTGTGGAGATGTCTGTGGAACAAACCAGTTCAACTATGGTGGAAGCCAAGCTAAGAAGATACCAGTACAGTGTTATAAGGTCCAAGAATTTAGAAAGGTTTCCGTCGTACAAGAAATTTAATACAACTTTTCTAAATAACCATTTTATCTACTTCTGCAGAAGTTACTATTCAATCTCTATGGAACTACTGAATACTGCTGAGCGTTTGATAAATGTGAGAAAAGAAATCATATATAGATTGAAAGCTTAACGGTTAGGGAACTTATGCTTGGTTTCAAAATGGGCTTTGACGAAAATTCAGGACACAGCTCATACGAGACGAAGTTTGTTGGATTGGATGAAGTTGGATATGTGATTAGTGTGCATTAACAGTGACAGTGAAGAAGTGGTTTGGCGAACTTCACGCCAAAAATCCACCAGATATTGTGGTCAGACTTATAGTTAGGTTAATTTAGGTTAAACAGAAAAGGGGTATGATAGATATGCCATCACACAGACACCAGACATCAAAACGGATCCATCGTGATCCATGTGGAACCAGTCGAACTTGTCTTCAAACGGTAAAAACTTAAACAATCTCCCTGGTTAAACACACAATTTCTTTGCAAAAGCCAAGAAGTCCTTTGAAGTCCATGCCGTCTATTTCATCTAGCTTTTCGAAAAAGTATTTTCCTAAAAATTTCATTCGACTACGCATTCACATAGTATGTGTGTTATGTCCTTAACTGCTCGCAGTTCACCCCATAAATCTATAAATATCCATATCCGACAACTTAAGTGTCTTGTTTTTGCAGGAGAGAGTGTCAGGATGCCTATGGCTTTCGTGAGCTTATCCCTGTTTAATTTTATTAGCTTTCCAGATTTTTTGAAATCAAAAAGCGACCAGAGAATTTTGCATACCCTGTTTCCTTCAAAACTTGACCGCCTTAGATTGGTAGTCTTTGTGATTTTTTCCTCGATAGTGCCCCTCACTGTGGAAAGGGGTGGTTTGATGTTGGCAACCACACTATTTTCGAGTAGCCCCCTATTTCTTGCAAGCTCATCCGCTTCTTATTTCCTTAAATACCGCAGTGTCCTGGCGCCCAGAACAATCTTATCCGGCTCTGGCTGCTTAGTGCATTGAACACTGTGCGACAGCCCCTGAATGTATCAGAGTTAATGTTGGTTGATTCCATTACGGCCTGGCTATTGATAATGATCTCATCTGCATTAGCTCAGCCGCCCTGAGGATAGCCAGGACCTCTTTTTGACACTTTTACGTCTTTTACTTGTAGCCTATAAACTTCCGATGCAAAAATGGCAAGCGCGTAAATAGGATAAAGTAATTGTATTAAAAAGCCTGGATTGATTGAAAAGCTTGGTTTCGGAGATTCTGATGACGGTAATACTGCCAGACGTTTTTGACAACCCAGATTTATTATCTGAGGTAACAGGAGTAGGTAGGAATTTAATTAAACGAGATAAATATTGGAAGTTTTAGAAAGTTTACCCTTGATACTGGTTGTTATGGTTTTGCATATCCCTTACTGTGCAAAAGATACTTCTTCACGGATCAGACGTAGTTTCGAGTTCATTGCTGCCGATTGGATAGTTATCAGAAGCTAAGAAATATTCTCATGAGAAAAGCAATGAGGACGTCTTTAACTTAATGTTGATTGCGCCTAATCCTGTGATAACATGTTATAGGAAATTCCATTACGGATGCAATGATGATCGACTACGTCAAATTGTTAGTGAACATAAAATATTTTGAAAAAAATAAATTCAGTTAAGAATTATTACATACGATTTATTTTTGTGTATACATATTTGAATGTAATTCAATATGTTAAGTGCTATTTTGAATGTTGACACATATTAATTGAAGATTGACATTAACTAAAATTATGTTTATTAATATGTAGTTGCTTAGAGCTCATCCGACTTTCTCTAGTATAACACTTTAACACGTTTTAAATTATCCTTTCGCTTATCAAATTTGCATTCTTTCGATCATATGGATCTAAACCACAAGAGGCACCACACCAGGAAAATACTTACTATTCTTACATACATACGTGAATAAATATGTTTTGTATTTTAATTAATTTATTAGTTTGCATGATTTGTTCTTGAACATATTATACTGGGTCTATAACTTCGTGTGGTTTGCTAAGAGATGGCGTAATTTGTATTATTCCATTGGAACATGCGTTGGAAAGCAACTGTCATTGTACGTCATTTCAGTATATGTCATTCATTTGAAGCGTAAACAACAATAATTTTTTTAACTCGAATATGACGAACTTTGTGCCTGAAAAAGTGTTTTTGCGGGGTGTTCTTCTTCATTACTTTAATATGAAGAAAACTGCTAACGAAAGTCATCGTATTTTGATGGAAGTTTATGGTGAACATGCGCTAGGTGAATCTTTGGGTGTCACTCAAGTAGCCATTTCAAAACGTTTAAAAGCAGCTGGATATATTCAAAGCAAGGATATTGGGTTCCACATGAACTCAAGTCGAGAGACGTCGAAAGGCGGTTTTGCATGTCTGAAATGCTGCTGGAACGCCACAAAAGGAAGTCATTTTTGCATCGGATTGTTACTGGTGATGAAAAATGGATCCATTACGACAATCCCAAACGCAAAAAATCATATGTGAAATCCGGCCAACCAGCCAAATCAACGGCAAAGCCGAATATCTATGGCGCGAAGGTAATGCTCTGTATTTGGTGGGATCAGATGGGTGTGCTGTATTATGAGTTACTAAAACCGGGTGAAACCATCAATGGACAACGCTACCGAACACAATTAATCCGTTTGAAGAGAGCAGTAGCCGAAAAACGCCCGGAATATGCGACCAGACACGAGGCAATAATTTTTCATCAAGACAACGCTCGGCCACACGTTGCTTTTCCGGTTAAGAACTATTTGGAAAACAGTGGATGGGAAGTCTTACCCCATCGGCCTTATAGCCCAGACCTTGCCCCTTCTGATTACCATTTGTTCCGGTCGACGCAGGACGCCCTCACTGAAATACGGTTCACATTAGAGCAGAATATCAAAAATTGGCTTGATTCATTCTTGGCTGCCAAGCCGGCGTAGTTCTTTTGGGATGGGATCCACAAATTACCAGAAAGATGGAAAAAAGTCATAGCTTCAGATGGGCAATACTTTGAATAATACTATTGTTCATGTTTTTCTTGAATAAACGTTTAAATTTGGAAAAAAAAAACCGCACGAATTAAAATATATACCCAATATATGTATATCATTTTCAACAGTAGTTTTTAAGTAAGCAAGAAATTTACCGTATGAATTGATGCCAACTCTTAGGCAACCTTGTCGTACTCTGCGCCGCTCCGTTCAGAAAACGGACTCTTAACTTTCATATGAATACGGCATACCATTGACTTACTACCCGGATGGATCTTTGGAGTGAATCTGAAAGGTTGGGGTTTTCTTCTGATTATATACTGAGTAACTTCCATGTAAACGACTTATTCCGAATAATCGATTATTTGAATAAAAAAATTGACATTGACATTGGATAAGACAGCTTTGTGTTAATGAGTGTATGATTCTTCTCAAAGGCTGAAACTCAAAGAAACAATATAATTTCACAGAAATTGACAAAAGAGGATATAAAATATATTTAATATCTTATCAACTTGGTATTATGTTAGAAAGTTTGCAGAAAGAACGAGTAACTGTATGGGTTAGTACGAGGACTACGGTCTTGACGAAAAACTTATCTAGTCTGGTTTATGTCTGAAAAAGAGTGGCGACTTTGCTAAAGAAACTGAAAACTCATTATCATGTGAGTTAGGCAAAAGGGATAAATCGGGGCAGCAGAATGTACGATAAATCGGAGCAGCAGAATGTACGTTGTCCTTACGACGGTGTTGACTATGAAAATCAACTTCAATTAACTCGAAAGTCCAAGAAACGGTGGCATCGTTTTGTTTGTGGAATGTTGGATATATGTTTCATATTCTACTTGAATATCAGAGATGTGTAACATTTAGCCGTCTATCAAAAAAGGACTTAGTCACGACAAACATGGTTCGAACAAAAAAAAAAAAAAAAAATCCATTTCAAAGCGATACCAATCTAGAATATTTTTAAGATAAACATTATTGTTAAGTTTTATGAAGACATCGGATTAGTCAATTGGGAGAAGTACAAGAAGACGTAACAATGAACAAAGGTTTTGTTACAAATTCTTGATAGCAATAAAACTTCGGTAGGGGGTAAATCCCTCTAATACGCTGTAGTTTAATAGTATTGTGTTGTCGACGTATAAAGCTCTCTCGTGTATTTTTATAGCATGCCACATTTGTAGTGGGTAACTTCGCGTTTATAACACCACACAAAAGCAAAACCATCAAATATGATAAGTTGCAAAGGAATCATCCCATTACCATCAATACAATGACCACATCAACATTTTATTCCCATGAGAGCGCACCTAAATTCAACAAATAATGCTAACAACGCATGCAGAAAGTGCAAAGCAATTAGATCTGCCGCAATTCGCCCATTCACCTTGTCACAGCAGGTTATAAATCAATGATTTGTAAATTTAGTTTCTAGTATGAATTGTACTTTAAGAAAATAAAGTTTTTTTTTTTTAAAGAAGGGATCCTGTCAAAAAAAAGTTTGTTAACACGGCTATTAAATAGAATATGATATCCTCAAGTGGTACAAAAAGTACATCTCGAAAAATGTCCCTAAGTGGAACGAAAACTTTATTTGTCCATAAAAATCTCCATATCCAAATCTAATAAAAAATTCAAAACTCCAGGTATGGAAAAATAGCAGTGTAATGCCAAAGTCCACGCATTTATCGGTGTATTCGGTTTCTTCAATAAAAATAAATAATGTTAAACAGTGAAAAAGAACTGTATGTGACCAAAACTGGAAGTTGGAGAAATCATCAATCATTACTATAAAGAGAGATTGTATATCGCATTGCCTGACTTTGCACAACACTGACACATGCGACTTGGGAAAACTTGAATACCAGATTACTTTCCTGGTGCAAGGCAATAACACATTAAAAGTTTTATTTTAAGCTGTATACTCCCATCTATCACTGATGTTTAACAAAATTGCTAGGCACATTCGTAAGAGGAATGAAAGAAGACCCTCTCAGACTTCTGGGAATTTGCGAAACTGTAGATCTTTCACAGGTCATCAACAACCAGGGAACTTTTATCAAGCTACACTCTCAAAATCTTCCTCCACTTCCTCCCTAAAAAAAAACCTTATTTTTTCCCAAATAATATTCCCTTCTTCCCACAACTCACTTACTTTCCACAACTAACTAACAACTTTAATTAAAGACTCTCTTCGTTTCACAATATTCCCCATCAATCCTACAATCCTTAGTACCATTACCAGAACCAAGGTAATTTCACACAAGCTCACGTTCATCATAATTATCAATACCCTAGCCACACCGAATGAAATTTCATGCAATCACCACCACGCAGACCTCAGCCCTATCCAGAACCAATGGAGACAAGCACCATGCACTCACGAGCAATGAATTATACAAATGAGCCCAGAGCCCGGGAAACCGGCCGCCTGCATCGAAGAGATCCAACTTTCCAACCAAAGGACCGACTGAGCAGTCCGAAAAATATAGGTTAGATAACGCAAAAAAAATTGAGGTAAAACAGGTAAAAGATCTTACCTGCAATAATAAAGACAAACAGTAGGTAAAAACTTATGACAAATGACAAATCATCTTTGTCAAAAATAACAAGCGACTAGAGTCGAAACAAAAGCCACTGTATAGATAAGAAATTGTCCAAGAAAGCAAACCTACAACAGCCCTAATGAAATCAGACAGGATCATGTGCAAGATTAACACTTAAAGTTAACCAGCCATCCCTATCTTCTTCACAGGTAACGCCTCGTCGACTCCTCCTGTGAAGTTATCCAGGACCTAGATTACTTCAATTCCGATATCATAGGAATGCAAGTAGGAGCAGCAAGAGTTCAGAAAACAAATGTGAAGCTGATTCACGTCATAAATCAGATCTTCATAATAAACACCTCATCCTAAATATCGGAGCACATCCCCAAAACCTATTTATTCCTCCCACCACAATAACATGAACTATTACTTATAAAAAATTAATACATAGATAACTTCAAAACGCACAGAACGTAGAGATAATTAAAGTGCATTGGTTCAGCTTGGAAGTGGATAGCGGGATGTCCTACGACGAAAACAAAATCAATAACGTAATAGATATTAACAATAATCAAACATTAAAGGATAGAATTAATCAATTAACCAATGTAACAAAGGATATATTAAATTTAAAAAGAAAGGATGTTTATAAGCGAATTAGCATTAGGCTTACATTTAATGGCGAAATTAATAAAGGAACAATAAATATAGATAAGATAAATATTCCATAAGAAAATGTGGAAAAAGCATTGGCATAAGTTAATGTTAAGATTTAAACTCAACTTAATTATTCACTCGTATGTTTGCTTATAGACATTCAAAAAACCAATGCAAAAATATACGAAAAATTATTTACAAAATCTATTAAAACAGATTAAAAATGCCATACCTATGACATCTTATGAAATTATTTTACAAAAAAATGAATTAATTTTAGTTATTATAAAAGATTGTAAAACAGTTAATATCCTGTCACTTTTTAAGAAATATAATGCTATAGATGCAAGTGAAGATATGTGTAGTAGTGTAACCAATAGCCAACATAGCCCACTATTGATAGAACTAGGTCCTGCAACCTTACTCCTGAATAACTACTTCGGAAAAATAAACAACAATGGCTCTACGCAAACAGTAAAAGGGACAAAACTCATTAATTTTGTGAATACAAATTTACAATATACAACCAAAAGTTCGTATCTAAAGAAATAACCAAAATGCAGAGATTTTATCAATTGAATGAATTAAATAACTCCATATTATCACAACAAAACAAATCGTTTTAATTAAAATGGAGAAAGTTATCTGTCCATTATTGGATCTGTCCTTTCAATAATAGTCATCATACTGGCCCTACGAATAATAAAAGAACTCATACGAGTAAAACAACAACCATCCCGAACCAAAAAAACAAAGACCTCTTTAAGAACGATATAGCGTCCAAATATCTATTGACGCTTGCATTTAAGAAGAGAAAAGTTAACACCAGACTCCCGAAAAACCATAAAATATTATAAGTTGCAAACGTACAGTCAATTACGCCATTATATTTTCGATTGTCGCCTAAATGTTCGTACGTTTGCGAATGCTTTGACATTACGATTATTTACAGCTACCGCTTCTAATTTCAGATACAATTTCTGTACTACTATCGAGTGTGCACCAGCTACCCCCTTATCACCCTCTTTTTTGACAGGCTTGTAGTCTAACTCAAGTTTCGCTACTCTTGAGACATCCAAATTACTCGAAAAATACGCGATATCGCCAAAAATGTTTCAGACAAAAGTTACAAGGTTCTGAAGGGGACATAAGATGGTGACCACGAGTTTGACCTTGAGCCCCATTTTCAAGAAGACGAAGGTCACTTGATTTTTTAATGGGAACCCCTATTTTTTCTTGACAGATTCGTAATCTACGTGAAAAATTACAATTCTTTTACATGAAACACTTTTATCAAAAATGCTTTCTTTCCTCGAGCACTGGCACGCCTAAATCATTAATCGGTTTCCAACGTTGTTAGAGTATTCGAAGGTCGAGATTTGTTTTGAGGAAGTCATTATTGCCTCAAGTGAAGTTAAAACTCAAAGAAATTTAAGATAGAGAAAAATTGTCCTAAACTTATTTGAGAGTGTATGATGGGCATTCTGCCCTTTTTTTCTACTTGAACGGAACTTCATTTAGAAGTTCGATATTTTTTTTTTGATCAACTGATTATATTTAGTAACGTTTTCCAGATTAATAATGCAGGCTTTTTCAATTCAAGAGAAAATTGAAATGATATTGATTTATGGAGAAAGTGGAAGGAACATCGATGGTGCTGTTGCTCTTTACGCCCAACGTTTCCCAGACCAGATACGATCGCGCGCTTCCTTTTATCGGGTCATCCAACAATTCACTGGTGAAGGAAGTGTGCAACCAAAAGAAAGGAATCGGTCAGATAGGGTGGCTGTTGAGGACAATGAAATAGCAGTGTTAGCTGCCGTTGCACACGATCCGCACATTAGCACTTGCCAAATAAGTCGTGAATCAGGAATTTCTCAAACGACTGTCTGTAAGATATTACATCGGCATAAATACCATCCTTATCATGTTTCAATGCACAAAGAATTTTCTAGTGAGGATTTTCGAAACCGGGTTTCCTTTTGTCAATGGGCACTTCAGCAAATTGAACGAGACCCCCTTTTCTTCGACAGAGGTGTTATTCTCTGATGAGTCAATCGACATAATATTCATTACTGGGCTACCGAAAACCATTTTTGGTTGCGACAAGTTGAACGCCAGCACCCTTGGAATGTTAATGTTTGGGCGAGAATTATTGGCGATAAATTAATAGGTCCATATTTTATTGAAGGCAACTTGAATGGCGAAAAGTATGCAAACTTCTTGCGGGACCATCTTCCAGTATTACTAGAATAACTGCCATTGGAGTTGCGACAGTGTGGTTTCAACATGATGGTTGTGCAGCCCATTATTCCCAAGTAGCCCGGGGCGTATTAAACAATGTTTACCATCAACGATGGATCGGACGAGGGGACCCGAGGCAATGGCCTGCTAGATCACCTGATCTTACGTCACTTGATTTCTTCTTGTGGGGCTACTTAAAAAGTGAGGTTTACAGAAAAAAGCCAACAACACGTGAGGACATGAAAAGACGAATAACTGAAGCTTGCCGGAAGGTTACGCCAGAAATACTTCTCAGTTCTGTTCATTTAGAGCGCGGATAGATAAGTGTATTGAAATGAATGGTCACATTTTCGAGCATTTGTTAAAATAGCCTCGGGAAATAAACGTCGAAATGGGAAGAATTCAATGATTCAACAGTGGAAGGCAAGGGGACCCACTCTAATTAATCACCCCGAAGGAAACAAAATACTGCTACTTCCACGTCGTTGTTTCTGGGTTATGCTAAACGCAGCATGTAAAAACAAATGACAAGCTAACGAGCAATACGACTGGGCAATGAATATCAGGAATTATTATTTGAAAAATCAGAAGTGACCTTCGTTTGACCTTGAAAATGGGGCTCAAGGTCAAACTCGTGGTCAACATCTTATGTCCCCTTCATAACCTTGTGACTTTTGTCTGAAACATTTTTCACGATATCGCGTATTTTTCGATTAATTTGGATGTCTCAAGTTAAAAAACTCACCCTGTATAACACATGGGCTGCAAAGTCAGTGCCGTTTTATAGTAAAACACAAAATTTTTGCAAAATTCAACCTTGTTTGTCAATATAGTTGCCTTCGAGGGCGATACACTGATTGAAACGATTTTTCAATCCTTCGATACCAGTTTTGTAGTACGATTTCGGTTTAGCCTCAAAATAGGCCTCTGTTTCGGCGATTACTTCTTCATCGGTCTTAAATCTCTTTCCGGCGAGCATTCTTTTGAGGTCTGCGAACAGGAAATAGTCGCTGGGGGCCAAATCTTGTAGAATACGGTGGGTGGGGCGGCAATTCATAGCCGAATTCATTCAATTTTGCCATCGTTTTCATAGACTTGTGACACGGCGCATTGTCTTGATGAAGCAGCACTTTCTTTTTCTTCAAATGCGGCCGTTTTTCTGCGATTTCGTCCTTCAAACGCTCCAACAATCAAATGTAATAGTCGCTGTTGATAGTCTGCCCCTTTTGGAGGTAGTTGATGAAAATTGTTCCATGTGTATCCCAAAATACGGATGCCATAACTTTGCCAGCCGACTGTTGAGTTTTGGTCGTTTTAGACGAGGTTTATCGCCTGCTCGGCACTCAGCTGACTAGCGACTTGACTCTGGTGTGAATTGATGGAGCCAAGTTTCATTCATTGTCACATACCGATGCAAAAATTCGGCTTTATTGCGGTTGAACAGCTTTAAACACTCCTCTGAATCATCAACACGTTGTTGTTTTTGGTCGACTGTGAGCAAACGCGGCACCCACTTTGAACAGAGCTTTCGCACGTCCAAATATTCGTGTATGATATATCCACCACGCTCTTTTGATATCTTCAGAGCCTCAGCTATCTCGATCAACTTCACTTTACGGTCATTCGTAATCATTTTGTGGACTTTTTTGATGTTTTCATCTGAAACAGCCTCTTTTGGACGTTCACTGCATCATCTTCGATGCTTGCATGACCACTTTTAAATTCTTCAATCCACTTGCGAATGGTTCGTTCGGCTGGTGCAGAGTCCGGGTAACACTTATCAAGCCATTTCTTTGCATCGGCTGTATTTTCTCTCACCAAAAACCAATGATAAATCAACACAGGAAATTGCTTTGAATCCATTTTTTTCACAATAACAAAAGTTGCTTTCCTCACAACGCTATATCTCGAGAACTAATCGTCTGACAGCTGTCAGATTTATACACGTATCTTTTGAAGGTTGGTACTAACTGAAAATGATATGGTGCTTTCTCTTAGAAACGACTTTTCAATCCATGTATATTATAGATTTATTTACACGATGTTTTGCATTATTGCAGCATTATTGTTAATCTATCTGGGCTTGGTGTCCACCACCGCAGTAAGTAATCATTAAAGCAGATATGGTATAGATAGACCGTTCCTTCCATGGAAGTCTTTGTATTTAAACTTTGACTCCTCGACGTGTCTATTCCGATGAAGGGCAATTCCCCCCGTGATACCATTTTTTATATTTAGAGCGTGCTGAAGGGATTTTATGTATCCCTAAAATGCTTGCACATGGAACGATAAGGAAAGTTAGAGAGGAAAGAAAGAGAGATACTGATGTACGAGTATGTTGGTTTTAAATGCTTGCAGGTTATAGTAAATAGGAAATAAAAAGCTCAGCAGGGCATAAATAAGTCTTACACCTTACTAAAGAATCACTATATTTCACAATACATCTGAAAGTGGGCTTCAGGATAAACTGATGACCACTCATAGGAATAGAGGTTTTACGGCTGAAGGTTTGAAGGGCTGGACGAATACTGGCATTCGACGCAGCAGTGGTTAAGAAAATAGCCATACCACCTTGATCAAAAAGTTCCCGGTGGCGTAACCGTGTAGCGCTCTCACTGTTCCGATTTGAGTTCTGTTTTTTTTTTTTTTTTAATTTGGTACATCTGTTGTTAACATTCCCTCTAAATCTTAGCATCATAGCTTCACATTTGCAAAAATTACATAACCAAGACTACATCTACATCTGTGTGTATTAGCGATTCTTTACAATTTTAGAAATGAATTTAAATTTGCAACAATGAACTTGTATTAAATTTTACGTTAAAAACGGATTTAATGGTGCGCGAACGTTGGAAATGTTCGAAAAGTATTTCGGCAACGATTTTCTAAAGAAAACGGTCGCTAACCAGTGGCACCAGCGGTTCAAAAGTGGTCGTGAGTCAATCGAAGATGATGAACGCAGTGGCAGACCATCAACATCGATAACCGACGAAAACATTGATGAAGTAAAAAAAAATTTGGTCAATAACCGCAAATTAACCATCAGAGAGATAACGGATGACTTGAACATTGCCTATGGATCCGTCCAAGGCATTTCGGTTAATGATTTGGGTTTCCGTCGTGTAGCAGAAAAGTTGGTGCCAAAAGACCTCAATTTCATGCAAAAAAGAGACCGTGTTGATGTCGCAAAAGAGATGATTTGCGAGGCTGAATCTGATCCCACATTCATCATAAGGATCATTACTGGAGACGAGACGTGGGTTTATGAGTACGACACGCAATCCAAACATCAGGAGAGTGAATGACGTTCACCAAATGAGCCGAGACCAAAAAAACCACGTCGTTTTCAGTCAAAAAAGAAGGCAATTCTCACAGTTTTCATGTATTACAACGGTATAGTCCATCATGAATTTTTGCCAGAAGGGCAGGCAGTAAACAAAGAGTATTATTTCGGCGTTATGAAACGTTTGCGTGAAGCAATTCGCCGAAAGTGGCCAGAATTGTGGGCAGAAAACTCGTGGATTTTGCACCATGATATCGCACCGTCGCACAGTGCTATCATTATTCTTAATTTTTTGACGAAAAATGCAATAAATACCATCCAGCCACCGAATTCACCTGATTTGGCTCCCTATGACTTCTTCTTGTTCAGTCGAGTTAAAAAACCACTACGGGGAAAGCGTTTCAGCAGCCGAAAGGAAGTAATGGAAAAATCGCAGGAAGCACTGATGGACATACCGAAAACCGAATATAAAAAATGTTTCGAGGATTGGACCAAGTGCTGGCATAAGTGTGTTGCAGTCGATGGGGATTACTTTGACGGGGACAATATAGATGAATTAACTTATATTTTTAATTTTTTTTTTTTTATCACGGTGGTATAACAAGGTAAAACAGGCCATTTCCGCACATTTCACACAGTCAATTGATATAAGCATCACCTAAGATTTTAACTAAATGGTTTGAAATGTGATCTAGAAAGTGCATAGGAGCATTTGACTAGATGCGAATATTACACTCTAATTTTGTTGCGGATAAATGCGTTTTATTTTCTTGCTGGATCGGATGGGTTATCTTATATCTCGTAGCAATTTTGACCGCATCGAATATTTGGTGTTTCCAACGTAGTGTGAATGTAAAGTTTTCCGGTTTCGACGATAAAAGTGCCATATATTGATATTGGCTGGGCGCTTGCTCTAACGACAACAGACAGCGTTGTGATCTGGAAGCAATCAATTCTACTCTGTTGGTGATTCTCTAATGAGATGTGTTATTAATATAGGAATATAAAAAGCAGGGCGTGATTTCGAAAACGAATATAAAAAGCTGAGAGTACTGTCGTCATCAAAGAAATATATTGTTCTAATCCAAACAAGAGATCTTATCTACTCAATCAACAATTTTCCAGTCATCTTGTCTATAGCTATATATAGTTGCCTTCAGGTCCCATTCTTGAGTCGTGATCTTCTCCTTTCCCTCGAGGGTGGATTTGAAGATTTTTCGGACCGGAACATTGATGTCCATCCGCTCTATATAATCCAGTAACCTCAGTCATTGGATTTTCACTCTTCTGGCGAAGTCGATGTCGCTAGGCTAGTGGAGCCTAGGTAGACAAAGTTATATCTATCTATCTCAATGTTATATCTGTCGAGGGTGACGTTCTGTCCGAAACGTTGGTGTTGGATATCCTTAATTATTGTTGACAGCATATACTTAATCTTTCCATCATTGACCATTAAACCCATTTTCGCCGCTTCCGTCTCACCACTGAGACTATTGTGTCAATACCATCTTCCGAAAATTCTCCAACGTCATCTCTAACGAGTTTGGCAGGGATGCCAAAACTAGACATTGCTCTGTATAGCTCGTCTCTATAGATGCTCTTATATGAGGCCTTAAAATTAATAAATAGGTGGCGTGTACCGATTTCGAGCACATGGATTTTTTTCAAGATTTGCCGTAGTGTAAATATGTAGTCGATGGTGGACTTTCCAAGCCTAAAGTCACACTGATATGGACCAATCAGGTTGTTGGCGAACGGCTTCAGGCGTTCACACAATATGGCAGATAGGTTGGTGTAGGTAATTCTAATAACATTGATGCCTCTATAGTTGGCGTAGTTCATTGGGCCTCCTTTCTTTAGGACCGGACATACATATATTGATGAGGTTCAATTTATCGGCACGCTTTTTGACCATATTTTACAGATGAGTTGGTGTATGCTTCATTCCAAGTTATCACTTGCCACTTTTGAAGAGCTGAGCAACCAGTCTGTCTACTCCAGCAGCTTAACTGGATCCAAGCTTAGATGTGGCTGTCTTCGTTTCATCCAGGTTGAAAGATTCATGCTGCCTGACAGTAATATTTGAATGCGACTCTTTTGCTGCGTTCCTTGTTCGTCTCTACAGGCTTCGGTTCTGGGTTTGAATCGGTGGCATGTTTTCTTTTACTTCTTGGTAAAACTTCTGATTCTCATTCATGGAGTAAGATGTCGACCGCACGTTTCTCATGCTTTTTCCAGTGTTCGTCTCTCCTCTTCTACTCGTAGAGTTCGTGAGCAGCTCTAATCCTACTATGACTCACCGCTTTGTGTGCTAAGCAAGAATGCTGAGTTGCATTTGCTTGCCAATCCTCATCGTCAAACCAGCAGTCACGTTGTGGTGGCTTAGTGAAACGCAGTACATCAGAGGCGGCGTTGCTGATGACTTTTGGGTAATAAAGCTACGGTTGATTAATTAGATGTTCTCCAAGTCCCCTTATGAATATCGATATATGGGAGCGGCGCACTAGCTCCAACAATGTTTCTTCCCGTCGCAAAGTTGATTGTCGGAGAAGGCATTGTGCAGACGATATTTTCCGGTAGTACTACCATCTATTCCCAGCTTTGCAATAACATGGCCGAGGACAATGTAAATATCATAACTAGGTTATTGCTCATAGGCTTTGTCCAAGAGCTCGTTGAAGCTTTCTTTGGTGTTGTCATATTTCTCCTCTGTGGCAAAATTTAGCCTTAATACAGATTGTTACAAGGCGCTCGTTAACATGCCGGATCAGCAAGACTTCTTGCCTACAATGGCTGTACTAGATGTTTTTCATTTTCCTTTTATCCAGCCAATCCTATAGCATTTTGCGGATAGCGGTGATTGAGTGAGTATTCCAGATCTTTGGCTATATGAAATTAAAATAGCTACGTATGGTTTCTTTCATTATTTTGATAATTTTGTATAAAATAATATTTTTATTTCAATTCCTTTGAATGAAAACTCTAAATTCTTTCTATCATGTCAGAGATACTGTCAACTGTATGAACATTGCAAATACACATACAACATTCTCCTGTGTAAATCTGTTTGTAGTACGGTTGAAGACAATGCAATAAATAATATTTCGAAAACCTTAAGCTCATAAAAGTTGAATGTTTCAATTTTATTTTACAAGTCATTAACTTTAGTCCCTTTAATTCCCTTTGTTGGAAGACATCGAATTACATCTATGTACGAGTACTTACATGAGAATGTTTTTATAGAATTTCACCTGGATTATTTTATTTTTTCTGGAATGTTCTTTGTTTTGGGATGTGCTAGTCTTTCCGTAAGCAGACGTACTCGTACTCGTACCATATTCCCCTCTATCCAATTCTTGTGTTTCTTTGCATTCATAAAATTTGAATTATTCTATACCTCAAAATACAACCCTCTTCTTGTTCTGCAATTCATAATTTTTTCCTTCTGTTCCTAGACAAAAGAAATAAAAAATAAAAATAAAAAAATTGAGAGTAAACTACAAGTGAAGGACGCAACAAATATTAATACGGATCATAACACACAAAAAGAAAAATAAATGTGAAGCAGGATGAAAATAAAATATTGTAGAAATAGAGTGTATTCGTAAAAACTACGAATGGATTGCAAGTTTATACTCAAGCTTGCTGTTTTCCTTCTTGTTTGATTCTTCTTTTCTTTTTTCTGAAAGGCTCAGCAATTTATTTTTGTCAGGCATTGACGAAATTCCTTTAAAATTATTGAAAACATGAAAATCACTTTTACTTAGATTAAATATTTCCTGGACTGTGCAGAATATGAAGCCTTCAACTATCTTAAAGATTATGAAATTAAACAAAAGATGAGTTAGTCCGCTCGCCTTTTGCTACAGCATGTTTTAGCCAAGCGTGAAAAATAGTCAATAATAATTGGCCTCGAGAGTAAAAACGTGTTTATACTGGTCTTTTTGGTACGTCAAACTATCTGTTAGTCTTTAAAAACTAGGTTATGTATCTACTCGTATGTTAAATATGTATATGTAGGTATATAAGATATCTCGAATTGTATATTGATTTTGTAAGTCTATTTAATTCGATTTTGTTCTGCAAACCTGGTGTAGATTGTCAAAAATGTAATGCATTTCTGACTTTGTTGAAGCTGCTGTTCAAAATCTGTGTGTGAGATATGCGTTGTCGAAAAATTTATTCCCTGCGAGTCAAACTGATCTCGCCCAAGACCATTAGCAAGTAAACACCCATTTTTGGTGACGGACTTTCTTGTGAAGAAACTAGAGAAAAACAAATAAAAACCGACATCTATTAAGGAAATAAACGAACACAATTCAAGCAATCTTGACATAAAGCAAGAAGCAGAGCTAGGCGGCTAATATAGTACATGGGCTGAAAAGTCAGTGCCGTTTCTAAGAGAGGGCACCACTTGAAATAAATCCATACCATTTTCAGTTAGTACCAACGTTCAAAAGATACGTGTATAAATATGACAGCTGTCGGACGATTAGTTCTCGAGATATAGCGTTGTGAGTGAAGCAACTTTTGTTATTGTGAAAAAAAAAATGGATTCAAAGCAATTTCGTGCATTGATTTACCATTGATTTTTGATGGGAAAAAATGCAGCCGATGCAAATAAATGGCTTGAAAAGTTTTACCCGAACACTGCACCAGCCGAACGAACCATTCGCAAGTGGATTGAAAAATTTAAAAGTGGTCATACAAGCACCGAAGATGATGCACGCAGTGAACGTCCAAAAAAGGCTGTTTCAGATGAAAACATCAAATGATTACGAATGACCGTAAAGTGAAGTTGATCGAGATAGCTGAGGCTCTGAAGATATCAAAAGAGCGTGTTGGATATATCATACACGAATATTTGGACTTGCGAAAGCTCTGTTCAAAATGGGTGCCGCATTTGCTCACAGTCGACCAAAAACAACAACATGTTGATGATTCAGAGGAGTGTTTAAAGCTGTTCAACCGCAACAAAGTCGAATTTTTGCGTCGGTATGTGACAATGGATGAAACTTGGCTCCATCAATTCACACCAGAGTCAAGTCGGCAGTCAGCTGAGTGGCGAGCAGGCGACGAACCTCGTCCAAAACGACCAAAAACTCAACAGTCTGCTGGCAAGATTATGGCATCCGTATTTTAGGGTACACATGGAATAATTTTCATCGACTATCTCCAAGAGGGGCAGACTATCTTACATTGCGTTGTCGGAGCGTTTGAATGACGAAATCGCAGAAAAATGGCCGCATTTGAAGAAAAAGAAAGTGCTGTTTCATCAAGACAATGCACCGTGTCACAAGTCGATGAAAACGATGGCAAAATTGAATGAATTCGGCTACGAATTGCTTCCTCACCCACCGTATTCTCCAGATTTGGCGCCCAGCGACTATTTCCTGTTCGCAGACCTCAGAAGAATGCTCACCGGAAAGAGTGTTAAGACCGATGTCTTCATCGTAATCGCCGAAACAGAGGCCTATTTTGAGGCTAAACCGAAATCGTACTACAAAACTGGTATCGAAAGATTGAAAAATCGTTTCAATCAGTGTATCGCCCTCGAAGGCAACTATATTGATAAAAAAAGTTGAACTTTGCAAAAATTTTGTGTTTTACTATAAAACGGCACTGACTTTTCAGCCCATGTGTTAAGTAGAAAAACTTAAAAGAAAAATATGGTAATGGAGTAACGAAAGGTGAGAATTTTAAGCGCGTACGCTCTGATTTAGACTATGATCGTTGCAAAAAAGAGGTGAAAAAAGCGGTAATTAAAGCACACGAGCTACTACATTTTTTAAAGATTGGGATACAACGAAAAAAGAATTCGCAACAGATTGCTTTAAAATGTAGTTGGTTTATTAAATGATAAGAAGTGATCGGATACATAACCAGTGGAGAGTGAGTGTCTTATTTCATATGAAATTGTAACAATTGTCGTTTGCTAAAATAAATATCGCATATTCTGAAAACGTATTAGGGAAATCTAGACGTCGACTGACAAGTACGGACTTATCTTCTTTTCGCCATAAGCAACGAATTGGCAAAATGACAACCCTTAAGGCTATTCTAATTAATCGGATTAAGGCACTAAAAGATATCAGCTTAGAAATCGGTCGCTCTAGGACTGAATATCGGCGTTGACTCTGAGCTCACAAATAAAATTTCTGACACATATTTCGATGGAGTAATCGTTCTAAAAATAGAAACTTTATAATACATAGGCTTGATGACGATGTCGCATAAGACATTGGATTGGCTCTGCAGTCGCTCCGCAGTATTTCATAACAAAAGATTCCACTTAATAGTTTGTTATACAAAAAAAAAAAAAAAAAAAAAAAAAAATGCAAGAACTTCAGCAAAATGTTGACCTCTCCTACACGGTAGCCAACTCGAGCGGCCTGTTTTCTAAGGTTCTAAAGTAAATTTATGATTTTCGTCGGTGTTATTCGCATATTGACAGCATATACTTGGTTTTGCCCTGATTCACTAACCCATTTTGGCAGCTTCCGTTTCAATACTAGCCAACGCATCGGTGACAGCCCGCTGAGTTCTGCCAATGATGCCAATATCATTGGCTTACGCTAGTAGCTGTACAGACTTTTGAAAGTTTGTTTCTCCAGTGTTCGTTTATGAGCTCCGCATAATTCTTTCAAATAAGTCACATGTAGCCAATTACTTTGTCTAAAACCTTTTTTGACAACAAAGATCAGGTTAGGTAGTTACCGACTTTGACGGAGCATCGAGCGTTCTCCATCACCATTCTGAACAAACGGATGAATTTGGCAAAAATGCCAACACCTGACATGACTCCATATAGCTCGTTTCTATAAATGCTGTTATATGTACTTCTTGAGTTTTTTTTTTCCAGAATCTGTGAACTCACCCGTTCTGAAACAGCAATAATATGGGGCACTAAGGTTAAGTTTCAGACGTTCGCACAATATGGCAGACAATATTAGATTTGCATGCGATGTGGAGGAGACTTGTGGATCTATAGAATCTATATTATATATATTAAAATAGATTTATTATTTATATATTTATATTTGTTTATATAAATTAAATTACTTTTTTTAATAAATATTTAATATAAATATTAAATATTTAAATTAATATAAATTTGTATATATATATATAAAATAGGGGATTTAAATAATTAATTTTTTAATATATATTATAGGTTGATTACTTAATTTATTTCATTTAAGTTAATTTATATTTATTTTTATAAATAATTTATTTTACTTATTTATTATATATATATATTTATAAATTATCGGGCACACTTTGCTAACAGTCCATTCATCAGACTTACACTTTTCGGATCAGATCCACATCGGCCGGTAGGCCATCAGATTTAGGTGATTCGCTGGATTTCAGCTATCCTTGCTTCGTTTTGTTCAGGTTAACAAAAATTTTGGCTATCATCGCCTGAGTTCATTGGTTGGCAATGATGCTGGCAATGAAGATTGTGACGGTCTTTTACGATTGGAGCTTTCCTACGTTATTTCTTCTGAAAGTAGTTGTTATTTGCTGTGGTGCTTGGAAAATCTGTATTCGTATCTTGGCTGCAACAACGTGACAATCCGAGTCAATGTTGGCTTCCCGCAAGGTTCGGACGTTCAGAATACTGGTGGCGGGTCTTACATCGATCGCAATGTTGTCAATTTGATTTGGCGTTTGATGATCTGGAGACCGCCATATCTCCTTGTGTACATATATTGAGATGAGAAAACCGTGTGCAAAGGCAACAAGCCTAAATCCGTCGCCAGACGTGGTGTCGTCTTGGCTTTAGGACATTGTCCATATGTCATATCGAGGGGTTCATAGAAACTTTCTTTGATGGCGTCGTCTCGTCTTCCGTAGGGGCATGGTCGCATGGTAGACGAATGTTAGCGAATTTTGTCTCGATGGGAATAGACATAAGATTCAAGACTTCTTGCCTTAAATCTGCTGCATATGAAAAATCCGCATTGGAATAAGCGCTGTTTCTTTTTCCTTTAGCAATCATCACAGTAACATATGTACGAGTATGGTGTGGTATACTCGTATTTCACAGTTTTTCATTCCCTTTTTGTGCGGTCCAACCCATCGCACATACTAGGTAGTGGTAATATCTGCGTGGTAGCTGTTAAGGGCTCAGATACTTGGGAGAAATACTCAAATGTAGTATTTCTCGTTATTATTCCCATTAAAAATGTAAACGATTAATAAAATAAAAAGAAGTAAATAAAAGCTGTGTCCACATCTATTGAGAAAAGAATTGTTTATGTAACTAGCACACTACTTATTCGTCTAAATAACATACATATGTGAACATACTAGAGTGTGTCAATGTATTGTAATTTAATTAATTTACTTACATGATTTTTAAGTAGTGTCCTAGCAAAAAAATTACACTGGCGATCAATATGAGTGTATAGCTTCAAGGAAAGTCAGTGGTCTAGCGCCCGTAAGTCTAAGGCGTTTTTAGCATTTTTTTAAAGGTGAAATTAATGAACAACGATAAATAAACGTTGCAGGTTTATTATAATATTTAATATACATACAAAAATACGTTTATAGTTATTTATAATTATTCAAAGTGGCGCTGAAGATGATGTCCTCAACAAAATGGACCAGGATGACAATCGTGGTTTTTCCTCTTTAACTTATGCGAAAAAAAGAAGTTATTGATCTATATAAGTGTAGCTGCCGTCGGAACCAGAAAAAAAAAATTTGACAAATTTAAATACCGAAAACAGACTTTTTTTCTAGTTTTTTAGCAAAAAAATAAAAATTTATTAAAATAAAAATAATAAAATTTAATATTAATCGGCTGAATAGTTGTTTTTATTTTTGCTTCCCGCCGTGTCATCTGCGATGACAGCACAATACATTATCTCTCCAGTTCGCTCATATATCTCTGCTTCTTTTAACTTTACTTTTTCCCAAGCTGTTCTAGTCTCCTTAGGGTCACTCGTGCTCTGACTGTCGGCTTTATATACTCTATACTAAATCGTCCTTAATACTTCTTGTGCGTTATCATCTAGAGCAGGTGGTATTCAAAGTACCTTCAATTTTACTTTTCCGCCATTTTTTTGTAACTCCGACCTCTTCAATATTTCTATTATTCCATGCACCTCCATTTTACCGGCACTACCCTCATGATTAGCATCGCAGTGCTCTTTGTGTTCATCATACCATGCTGCATATTCCATAATATCTGTTTTCTCTGCCCAACTAGACATATACGTTTTTTGACAACAACGCCCAAAATTGAAACCAAAACCAAGAAGAGATGAAAAGCCACGTTTTGCCCAAGACCATCTTCATTCATTTCAATTTCTTCTCTCACAGGTTTTTTTTTTTTTTTTAAATGGTGTTGGCGAAGGCCTCTGATGCAAGTTTTATATTATTTATGATACTGTAATAAATACTATTACAGATACCCTGCCCGAGAACCATCATTCCGCAAAAGTTGTTTATGCCTTGTTTATGCGATTAAAGACTTTTTTTTACAAGCCGAGAAGATAGAATTAAAGTTTCTTTACGTTCACACGTTGTCCATTTTTACTAAATTTCGCTGCACCATTACAGTATTTACTTATATTAATTGTTGTAATGTAAAAAATATTGTGGTTAACTAAAGAATACAATAGTTAAAATTGGGGTCTGCGTTTATTTCTAATTTCTCAGTATTTTGTAATTTTGTACTTGTACTTGTGTTTTCTGTTGCATTTTCTATGGTATGTTGATTATCTTCGAGCGACATTTTCTTAGCTTTCAAATCAGTTCTCCTTTCACTAAGATTACTCTTTCTTCTATCCATTTTTAGTAAATTTTGAAAAAAAAATATATAACTTTGAACTGAAAGAAATTTCTCGATGTTACTTAGTTCACATGAACTGATGAACTCAGTTCTGAAAAACATGAACCTTTACAAAATTCCAAAACTAAATACGATGCGAATTTCCCCCCTACTGTAATTTTAAAAAAGGTTTAAAAAATATATTGTACGGCAATTATATTGTATTGGCAATTTTACAAGATCAGGTATACCTGACTCATTTAAATTTTATTGAAAGACCCCAAGAGCTACGAACATTCATACATGAGGCTGAGCAACCACTTGCTTCTTGCTAAAAGGGCTGTAAGACCTAAAATACCGTAAATAGCATTATAAAAATTTGACGGTATATTCCCCAAAGTCTATACTTTGGAAGTAATAAAAAAAAATATTTTTCTAAAATTCTAGAACACCGGGTCCCCTTAAGTTATATTTGTATTGAGCAGACAGTAGACCGTAGTAGTATCTTGTTGGGTTTCCCTCTTCTCTGAGGGCTGTAAACGTATAATGGAAGGCCAAAAACATCAATTGAAAATTAATGAACGAGCAACATATGAGGAAATATCTTGTGCTACAATTTCAATTTCAACAATATCTGTTTTCTGCAATTTTAAAATGATTTGCAGAAAAGAAAAAAATTCTGCATGTTGACATGTCTTGACACCGCAATTTTCTCTTTAAGATAATGTCATCCTTTTTCAAGTAATTGCAAAGATGAAATGTGAACTACGGACTTCGAACCGAAATCTTAGTCAAAGAGTGGAGATGTTAATCCTGCTCTCAAGGCAATGATCGGGTATTGATCACCAGGTAATCATATAAGCAGACTGATTTCTATGTATAGCGTTTTTCAATAGGGACCTGACAACTTTGAATTGAATTTGTGAACGCACTCTTTCACTTATCATCAAACTGTCAGCAAATTATAAAAATTTTCTACAGATATTCGGAGTCGCAAAATCATCTTCAGTCACGAAGCTCATTTTTGGCTCAATGGGTTCATTAATAAGCAAAATATGCGTTATTGGTCGGGTGAAAACCCACATGTGCGTCATGAATCACCACTTCATCCACAAAAAATAACTGTTTGGTGCGGTTTGCATCCCGGTAGCGTTATTGGGCCATATTTTTTCGTCGACGTTAACGATCGTCACGTTACTGTGAACTGTAAACGTTATCGCGCCATGATCACCGATTATTTTTGGCCCGAATTTCAAGATATGGACTTGGACGACATGTGGTTTCAACAGGATGGTGCCACAAGCCACACAGCACACGGTACAGTCGATTTACTGAAGAGTAAGTATGGTGAGCGTGTTATCTCAAGACATGGGCCAGTCGATTGGCCGCCTCTTTCGTGCGATTTAACGCCGGTTGACTATTTTCTGTGGGGCTACGTTAAGTCATTGGTTTATGCCAACACGCCGACGACGGCCGTTTCGGCCGAAATATGTGGCCGAGTCGTTGAAAATTGGGTCCAAAGAATTTGGGCTACAAACGTGCCCGCGGTGACCATAAGAACAAAGTCGAGTTCCATTCATAAATGTTTTGATTGTACTTTAAGTACTAAATTACAAATTTACAATATTTACAAACGTATTTTAAGACAGAATTGCTTGCTTATTCCAAGAGTATTGAAAACCTACCCGTATTTTGCAATTAAAAACAAACTCAATTATTAATAAAACATCTAATCCTTTTTCCAAATCTTTGCGTAACGCAAATAAAGTTTGAATACAAAAAGTATGGTATTTGTATATTAAAATAGAAGCAAATAAACTTTTCTCTAAACTTTGTAGATGCGAATATTAGGTACGGAAATATGTATTTATCTATGTAATTTTAAAATAAAAAGAAATCATACTTAAAGGCATTAAAACAGGATCGCATCCACTCATGTTAGTTCTTCATTTATATTAAATTGAGACTTTTGCAAATATGGAGCACAATTTGGGTTGCCCTGTGGGCGACTCGACACATACCGTCATTATTTTCCTGGAAACCCGTTCTTCTATCGTATGGAAGGGTATACCTTATTATGGGAATGTTTAGCACTTCAACAAATCCACTCTGGATATCAACCCATCAACCCCATCAACATAGCCCAAGGGTCAGAAATCTCATCATAGAAACATGTGCTCCTGTTATTTTTTCAAACTAAGCTTCAGTCTCTTATGCCAACATGTTTCATTGGATAGCAACGGAGTATGGAGGCTGCGCTATGTTATCCTCGAAAACATATATTCGTACTCGTAATCGTACTCGTATTCGTACTCGTAATCGTATTCGTACTCGTACTCGTACTGGTACGCGTACCCGTACTTGTATCTTTGGCTAAGGATACATAGAAAATCGTTGTTTGAAAATCTAGTAGTAATACACTTGTTTCTGCAATGATAACATGCCACGTATTGCTGTTTCTCGTTTTCGTATTCTTAAATACGAAAAAAGCTTCGAGAATAATATAGAGTTCCGTGCTTACAGAAATATTTACAAAGGTGGATAGTGTACCATAAAACTATGTCTATCTGGCTTCGATGTAATAATATTGCAAATGTTTAGGTTAGTTAAAAATTATCAAGCACTATTATCGTGATATTCGTCTTTTCCTAAGATAATTATAGCGGCTCTTTTCTTAACTCAACAACATTTTCATAGAAGGCTTTACGAAATTCAGTTCTACATAGTTATTGTAATCTACAATTCGTCTCCAAAATCCACAATCAAATCCGAGGATTTTGGCTGTCTCTGAACTTTTTCTTTTGTACGGTGGGGAGGTTACGAATACTCCGATGCACAACTCCGAACCTTTAGGTCAGGTCCCTAATAAAACCTCTTGATAAAAAGTCTGAATTAACAGTCCCTAAATAACGCTATGAAAGTTGCTCTTGGCCGATTCGGATTTCTTGTTTCGCCATCTCTACTCCAGTGTTCTAACACAACCATGGAACTCCCTTTCTACGTGAGCCCGAAGATAAAATGTCAACGATTGTGTCTTCACAAAACGCTGGACCATCACTGGAAAAGAAACCTCTGCTTTTGCGATGAATGTAGGCAGGTACATGCAGTCAAACAAAAAGCATATATTGTAAATAAAGTTGTGCTGCCTCAAAGGACGAGAGGTGCTTGTAAATTGGTGGCGTCAACACAGCGTTAAGTACCGACTCAGTCTTAAGGCGACCGATAGTCCCATACACGGCTCCTATCTGGCTCTGCTGCTGTTCGATACACGTATTACGACTTAACATACTATTACTAGGTGGGGTGAAAAGGTGCGCGGCACCCAGCGGCAGGATAACTTTTTCATATGCAGAATATTGCCCAAAATATGGCGTGTGCTTATTTTGTGGTATCTGCTAGCTCACGCACCTTCACTTTCCGGTCAGCCAACACCATTTCATGTATTTTTTTGACATTGTCCTCTGTAAACGCATCGGAGGACTTGCCGCTGCGGACTTAATCGGTAGTGGAGCTGCGGCCACCACGAAACTCTCAAACGCATTATTTGACGGTGTAATCTGACGGAGCATTAGCCCCATAATATTTATCCAACTTTTCTTTTGTTTCCTTCGCCGTTTTGCCTCTCAAAAAATAATGTTTTATGAGAGAACGAAAATCGTTTTTGTCCATACTCAACATTAATGCCAAAAACGTCAACAACAATCAGCTGTCAAAACAAAACTAAAGACAGTATCGCACTGAAATTTGGCATGTCTGCCTAAATATGAACAGACTTCAAGGCACCAAAATCCTTTTTGCAGTAGCAGCACATTCTGGCGGTCAAGGAGGTTACCTTTCACTCTACCTAGTATATAAACTGACTACGTTCGCGAGGAGGAGTTTTTTTTCAAAAGTATTACTTGGTACGTTGGAGACACTTTTCCAGAACATTGATGAGGGCAATTTCTTTGAACACGCTCCACCCGCCGCCTAATAGAACATAAAATTAACAATGGACTGTACGATGCTCCGGTATCAACATACCGACAATGAAAACACGTTCACAAGGCAACTACATATCATATTAATGCACTGCACCAACCCAAAGTTAGACTGCTGTCAACATTAAAAAACCTGTACAGACACTTTACTACTACTCGTAGCTCAGAGCTCATGATACTGAAATCGTCGATCAAAACCCTCAAAATATTAATAAAAAATTACAGGGCTTTTGAAAGTTTGTATTGGAACAACAATTATTAAAATATTTTTCAAGGAAAGAAAAAAATGACCTTTTGTAGTCATTTTCGAAGGATCGCTCGAAAAACGAAAAGATATTGTTAACAGCGGGTATAGATCCAGGAGAAGCTGTAGATATTGATAATTTCTTTGTGATCGAAGATCCACAGGAGAAGGTCTGAACTGTCGATTCAAGAAATCAAGCTTCATTGAGTTCAATAATGAAATTATGGCAAAGAATGTCATCGCTGACAAGATGAAGCTCATTTCAAAGGATAAGCTCCAGACAATTCTCGAATTATGTTACTTAGAAGTATAAATCAGTGGGAACCTGAGATAAGATCCTGAACATGCGCATTAGACGCATTAGAAGCCAGCGGTAGTGCATCCGACTCCCTAAAGGAATAAAGATACTCCCAATACGGCAAATCTTCGGTCGATAATTCACCTCTCGAATATCAGGAATATATATTTGAAAAGGTGATCAATAGAGTACTGACTAAGGTGGTTAAGGAAAAAAAAAAAAATAGTTTCGGATAACTAATTCGGTTTTATGGCGGAATATAATAATGCATGGGTGACTGCCTGTTTAACTTAGAGAAGGCCTCCGGCACCGTACGGTGGCATTTTGTCGATCCTTTTCAAAAGCGATCTTGTGAGCTCTCTTCGCCATGCCATAACGTACGTAGGCGACTTAGTCCCGTACAGATCAGGTTCAAAGATCAACTTTCAGAAACCGGACACGATTCTTTTAAGGACGCTTTTGTCCGGACCTCTACGGATACCAGAAAGAATATATAAATTGGGATCTAGCTAGATCGATATCTATATTCTAACAAACATATAGATGTTGCTCTGACCAGAGCCAAAGGTATTTTCGCCTCTACAAAGAGACTGTTGTACAGCAGTCAGCTCGATGTTAGTTGATGGCTCTTATCCGGCCTATGCTTGTATTTGTATATCTTGAGCGGTTCAACGTGAGAGCAAGTTTAATGGAAAAGATTCGGGTGTTTCAGATGGCCTGCCTTAGAGTTTATATAAAAAAAAAAATTAATTAAAAAAAAAATAAATAAATAAATAAAAAATATTCAAGGAAAACAAAGAACTGGGAACTTAGGTAACAATTTCTAAAAAAAAAATCTATTTAGTCATGGCCATTAAAATATGTTAGCTTGTTAGTTCTATTTAAATGTAATGAAAACGAAATCAATGTATCATACTAACGAAGGGTGATGTGGTGGAACACAGAAGCTGATGAGGTACATCCTTGAAACCTTGATAAGGCTTTCGATGTTAAATAACGGAATCTTTCTCTTTGGATTATAACTTTATATGGTATATTGTAATACAGGGTCATCCAGCAAGAGATGTCATTTTAAATTTCACTGCGATGACTCTTGATAAATAAAAACTAGGAGGTTATTAAATATGGATTAATACATACTTGCACAACGTATTGAAATAGTAAAAAGCTCAATACAAAAACAGTGAAAATATCATTTCGTAAAGATAAAGTGAAATTAATCGATAGATTTGAAAGTCTTCATAGTTTATTGATTTGAAGACTTGAACTCGTTTTCTTCTGGTAAGGTCAGCTGACAATGTAGCCTCCATAACTGAAAGTATGACTGAAAACCCAGATGTGTGCCTTTCAAAACAGCCATAAGAATTAGGCCTATCTGCAACTACTTTCCACCGCATTTTTCATAAAGAACTTGTCCTACGAGTACATGCTTATAAGGTTCAGGAGACAATAGAATTGAAGCCGAACACGTACAACACAGTACTTTCGTTGATTGGGAGCTGGAAATGAATGAACAAGAATTTTTTACACAAAATTATTCTGAATAACGAGGTTCATATCTATTTATCTGGGTACGTAAGCACATAAAACTATTGCATATGAGGATCCAAAAATCCAAGATAAATAGTGAAACAACCTCTTTATTTACAACGAGTAGAAGTTTGGTGAGATTTTTCAGCTGGCGGTGTCATTGGAGCATATTTCTTTTGAAAATGAACCTAGTGCGACCGTTTCAATGAATGGAATGCGTTACTGAACGATGTTGACTGATTTTTATCTGAAATTGATGCTATGAGCATGAATGATGTTAATTTCTAGCAGAGTGGCGCCACACGCCACATAGCTGGTTATGCGAAAACGTGATGAAAAATGTCATCAAAAGAAAGATTATTTATAGGCAGAATCGAGTCTGATATTTGGCAGATATTGTATTCCATTACTAATCTCAAAGTTTATACTTTAGACCAAAATAAAAATCTCACCACTTTTCATAAAAATGTTGTCTTTTTTATTGATTTCAAATAACACCTCTTGTTGTATGACCCTATACTGTAATTCTTTAAGTACAGATCTTTGCTACAAATTAGCTTCGAAGAAGTTTTTGATAGACTGAACCATGAAAGAAATTTATCGTTATAATCAAAGCTATAGGCTTTTCCAATTGATGCGAACGAGTTTTGTAGGCCGATGTTTTTCTCGTCACAGCGCTCCAATTAATTCACTTTAGCTACGAATTGGGTTCCTTCAATTTTACTCCACTAAAAACAAAATGAAAAACTGTTAAAACTATTTTGCTGCCTATATTTGACAACTCTTTTCATGTATACTGAATCTAAACATAAGCCACTTGTTGCATTCAACGATGCCATAAGATACGTTTATGGATTTCGTAAACACGATCACATCTCGCACTATCAAAGGCTAGTTTTGGTCTGCACGTTTCAGAAATTCATGAAGTGCCAATTTGTGCACCATTTTGTTAATAACAGATAACTCTAATACCAGGATTGTTAGGCTGACAATACGACATTTTAATTACCTTAATTCCATTTCTTCAAACTTCTTCCTTTCTCTGCCTTATTACCACTCTTTCTTCCTACAATATTTCATCCTAAATATTCTGTTCTTACTGTATCCCCTTTTCCCTTCTCTTCTATCTTTTCGATTATAGCTTATAAGTTTAAATAATAAATATTGTCATATACAATCTGAAGAAATGTCCAGTAAAAGACTAATTCTTATTTGTAATTACCATAATTAATTTGAATTGGAAAAAAAATCAAGTTCACTGCTAAGAACGTATGTGCTTATTGGATTGATTTTCATTATCCTAAAAAATTGGTATTGGCCATGACATAACAATAAGAAAATACCCCAATTACAAATCTGCCATTTACGCATAACTAGCTTTATAGAAGAGCGGTAATGTGATCGGCACAGGTGGATTCAGAACAGAATCATTCATGCATGCTTGATATTGAAAGTATCTTATAAAAAATTATCTCTGCTTTACCAACAATCACGATTTATTATTTTAAGCTCACATTCACGGACTTATTTTGTGTAGCACTACAGAGCCGCATTATCTCGTCAATTTCGAAACAAAGCCGATCAGAATTCAAGGATTACGAAGAGCAAATCGAGGACAGTAGTTCAATTTTTCTCGGTTTGGGAATCATGAAATCACGGATCATGAATCATGAAGGGAGGAGCATATTGGCACGAATGATGATATTAAAGATGGATTCTGTCACGTAAGGGTCGGAATATTTTTTGGATGAGTTGCTCCAGGAATAATCTCATCAATGTGCGGATGCATATTTAGCTCCTTATCATTAAAAATAAAGTTAGGGACAAGACTGGTTGTACTTAAGTTGTAGAGAAATGAAGCGTTTTTTGAGCCACTGTATACCTAACTTTGCATCGTGAAGTTATTTGAGGATACTAATGGAATAGTCGACCGTGCAAAACCAACCTTATGCGCACTGTGGAAACGCCACAAGTCATCAAAGCTGTGGAGAATCCAATTCGTCGAAGCAAAATATTATGTCTTGCGATCGTTCAACAAATAGAACGATAGGGTATATGCTCCGTCATCATGAAATGATGAACTCGTTCTAAGAGTTCAACTTTGTCACTTCTGTGAAAAAAATGTCAAAACTCCGGCGAAAATGTACGTTGTGAAAAAAATTTGTTAGTACTGGGTCGAAAACCTTTCAAGGCCATCTTGATGAGGTTGAAGAATGGCTTGGGGTGAAGAAGAAGCTTTGAAAAATTTGGTATCAACAGCGTAAAGCGAGTAAGTTTGTTTGTGGTAAGGAAAAAGAGGGGACTAAGGTAGCTGTTTTGTGAAACACTTAAAATGGACACTATATCAACGGTTTTTCAGGTAATCCGCTTTAAAACCAAGGGTAGTCAAATTAGAAAAGATCAATTGGTGATATTTTTTTAATTTTTTCGATGATGATGTGATATTTTAAGACGACCATAAACTGAGGCAAAAAATAAATGGTCGTTCGTCAAAAACCTTAGAAAGTCTGCCTAATCCTCCATCACAACACTCATTTACAATGATATTCCAGCTGTCAACTCATTGGACAAGGCCAATCTCTTTGCTCCACACTTTACAGCCTTTGGTATGTCGTCTGTTCTTCCCAAGAGGTATTCTCTACGCTGGCAAAACTACTGTATGAGCTTTTTCATCAATACTACTCCTTAGGACTCTTTGCGAGCAAATGGAAAACAGTATTTGTAAAAGACGAATTTTTTTCTCTCTCCTCCTACAGACCCATTACACTTACGTCCCTTCATTCCAAGATCACGAAAACGCTAATAAACCGTCAGATCATAAAATATCTCGAAACGTGAAAACTTCTGAATGACCGGCAGTCAGTTGACTTGATATCTCCAAAGCATTTGCCAGAGTTTGATATTAGGCACTTTTGCCAAGGATGCGTGCTTTTGATATAGACGATTCCCTTCTTCAATGGATTAGTTGAAGTTGTCTTGAATGATTTCAAGTCTAATATTTACAAAATAAATGCTGGTGTGCCTTAGAGTTCCGTTCTGTCTCCAATACTTTTTTTTATTTTCATCAATAATCACTTATTTGTTATTTCTAATATTCGTTTCCGGACTCACGTCCCTGCTCTTTGGCTGTAGAACTGGAACGACAGCGTATTCTAAGCTTATTAAATTCCGATTAAACAGCATCACTACATGGGGAAGAACTAACAGACTGGTATGTATTGCTTCCACAACACAATGATGACTGCTGTCGTTACAGCGAAATTTAAACACCCAGCCATTTTCCATGAATGGCACTTGCATCATCGAAACCGAAAAAATTTCCATTTTGGACTGACCACATATTTGATGTCGCCAAAAATGCTGAAAAATGTGTAGGTGTTTTCAAGCGATGCAAGAAATATTTCAGCCCGTAAGAACTGTCCCTAATCTATAACGCGTTTATCCGCGCAAAATTGGAGTACAATGTGCGCATCTACTCAGGTGCTCCTAAACCTTGCTGCACATGCTAGATAGGATTCAAAACCATGCCTAAACTTATAGGTGATACAAATATCACACAATCAATTGACACCCTTGAATACCGACGTAATGTCTTCTACCTTACCTTGTTCTATTTTCACCATCAGATCTTCATTGAAATCGGTAGTAATTCCGATCCTTCAAACCTTCAATCGTAACACTTGTTCTGCTTTGAATGCTCAGCAGCGTGGGTGGCCTTGGTTTAATTGGTAGTGGACTGGCTTTCAAATGGGAAGGTTAGAACGACATTATTTTTTCAGTTAACGAAAATCAAGTAAGATGAGTAGTTGACTAGAAATCAATAACAAGCCAACTTCCACTAAGAATTTAGTCTCACCGTTCAATTTTGGAGTGAAATCATCACTGAGCGCAAACTTTCTCTCTCTATTTCATTTTCCAAAAAACTTAACACATACTGAGGCGTTATAAGTGTATTCATGTCTACTTAAGTGTTAAGTCTTTTTTAAAAAGAAAGCAATTTACTCTCAAGCCCACTTTCGGATGACTCTGAAATAGCATATTCCCTTCTTAAGCCGTACAGCTAGCCTACAGAATGCCCTGCCGAGCTATTTATTTCTCTTTCATTATAACTTGCAAACATTATGACAACAAAACAACGTGCATCGGTAAAGATCTTTCTTTTCTTCTTAACTTCTCTTCGGCCGCGCTATGTGCTAACATCTTTAGGGTCCATAAAATCTCTTGAGGGCGTGCCGATTATAAAAAAAAAGCAGCATTTCGAAGCGCAGTCTCACAGGATCTTTTCTGTTAGTGCACGTCGCATCATAGCTACTATAGGCTAAGGCTTACATCAGTACTAGTTCTGCGCTTGTCTACAATAATTTGCATATAGATCCCCGATCCCTTCTTAGACCTGTACATAGAACTTAACTTAAGGATTACGGAAACTTATGAGGCCAAGAATGTGCACAACGTATTTTTGATCACTGTATGCATGCCTCATTGTCTTTTATCTCATAATTTCTAATCCTTGAATGTGAACAATTCGTACAAGATGGGCAATTTAAGGAAGGCTTAATTCCCAAGTCTCTTACCTTCTCACTTACACATTCTCCAATGCACGCAGTCCTAATTATTAGATAAATCAGTCCCAATTACCACATAAGAGGATGAAAAATTGCGAATATTTTCACAAACCTCTGGATGGATTTTGTTAGAAAATTTTAAGTGAACATAATCGCGAAATATGTATCTTAAATCGGAGAAAGAGTGAATACCCATACCACTTTAAAATACCATGAATATTTGCGGTAGAATCAGGACAATATATGTTTATAGACGCCAATTTGTAATGAGTATACGCTATACGGAATTCGTGACTAGCAGGAAAAGAATAGTTCTTCTTAAGCCTTTTCATAGTTATTTTTTATAAAACACATGTATTCGTATAAATGAAATATTTAACAATTTGCATATGATCTTTGTAACAGATAATTAATTTCCGGATCTTTTGGTAAGAAAAAACATTTCAAAATCTCTTCTTTAATAAAAAAAAAGCTCAGTAAAAAATATTTTTAAATTAGTTTGAAAAGATATTCAAGAATAAAAATATATATATATGTACAAGTACGTGTATGTGCATATGCAAGTACATTTTTATTAGGAAAATTGGCCTAATATACTCGTAAGAGCAAGACGGACCATATATTAAATGAGGAAATACTTATACGAATATCTACTGAATTGCTGCACCCTTTTTTATTTTTAATACACACTTGTATCCGTAATATTATGAATTGCTAGTAGTGTCACATTATATTTAACATGCGTGGTTTATTGTTGCATTTCTCGAGTAGGTACTTGTTTCCTATCTTCGTAGTAACTTTGCTAATTAGCGTGCAAGTCCATTGCACAGTTTGCACCCTTGTTAATGGTGCTTGGGGTGCTTGGGTTGCGAGTTTCAGCTAGAAGAGTCTGAAAAAAAAAAAACTTGTAAACCCCTAACATTAACTGAAAGTAAATATTCAAACACAATTGGCACTAGAGTAACATTTGGTGTCTCCTGGAGTCATTTTTAATTTGATAGCAGTAGCAGTAGAAAATATACGATTCCCCCTACCGTATTACGTTCGTTTCGCGCTCGTACTCTCGTAACGTTGTGAAGAAAGTCACTTGAGCGTTTCGCTGCGAATTCGCGCAGTGCAACGTTCGTTTCGCTGCCAAAGAATCATCTTCTGCACGCGTAGGAGGCAATGAATGTGAATGTCAACAAGGCTTCACATATCTACTGGAAGCGAAAGTATGCAGATGGTGCAAGTTGCATACGATTTGCCTGGGGCTGAATATGCATACCTACCTCCTGAGAATAATGCAAATGGGTCCTTTTATAACTTTCGTCAACAAATGAAGTGTGCAACCCTATTTTACTGTCATGCGTGAGCATGGCTCGTGAATATCGCATATCCGTATTAAATGGGACGCATACGCCCACTTGACTTGATGTACCGAATGAATATGTATGTTTAAACCGAAAATTTCATCGTGGCTTATAATTATTTAATTGAACTGCAAAATCAATGCAAAAGAACGAGTAATAAGAGTTAATAATAATCTTATTGAAAAAAGCACCATTGTTATGAAAACTAATAGAAACAGGAATATATTATAATACCAGCGTCAAATGGAGATTGAAGTTAAAGTGGGGTTTGCTAATTTGGCCTTAATTGTAGATACACGTGTTAATGAGAAAAATCAACAGTTTTAAGAAAGTCTGCTTCTTTAAAATTGCATAAACGGGGCTAAGTTTAAGCTAAGGAGACAAGTATTCTGTGACTATTTGTCATTACAAACTGTTGGTCAACTGCATCTATTTTAGAAATACTGTTGATCTAGAACAATCCAGGTAAGGATTTAAGTCTCCGAAAGCTCAAATTTGCTGATAAAAAAACTACAGTACTCCTGCCATAAAAGGCTGAAGAACAACATATCGTTTAACCAAATAGATTACAGATACCAATGCGTAGTAAAAAGGTCAGGTTTGTCATGTTCATCCTTAGGACTGATATTTTTTAATGAGACCTATTTACAGCCGTTGCGCTAGGTATGCAAGTGTAGTGTTGAACTCCTACTCGAAGTCACAATATTGTATTCAGATATTCTATTACGATTTTTTTTCTTTCCTTGATCCAGTCCACAGTAATAAGGCCACCGACAATATTGATCTATGCAATGGTTTTTGAAGCGTGAGTAAGCTAGGTATATGATTTCATTATAAATTTTAAATGGAGCTATTGACTTAGTCAAAACTAGTTTTTTCTCAATGGTGACTATCGGACTATTCCGTTTAGTTCCTCGGTAACTTCATTAGTAATAACCTTGTAAGATAGACAAAAATTCATTTTTAACATCATTTTGCCCGTTTGCCATCTGGATAGCATGGGGAAATATAGCGGGATGAAACATTGTGTAGTCTTAGTCGCTCGTGTGGTTTTTGTTCGAACTCCGATATATACCTGGCTAAAATCCCGTGTACTACTTAACTTTTTTCTGAGTAGGTAGAAGGATGCTAATGCTTTTTAAACGATATTTGAAATGTTTTAGCTTCGAGTCAGTATGGAATCCAGGATTAGCTTCCTGAACTCGAAAGATTTGATTGATTCAATGCACCGATTTCATTAGTCTTACTCAAAAGAATGAACCCGTGTCTTGAGGAGTTTAATTCGAGACATTGAACGCTGGCGAAAAACATTCCAAGTAAAATGGCATAATTTGTGCTGGGAAATATGAATATACATCAGCGATAGCTGTCACGCTCTAAAGATCCCAATCTTTCCCAGTTTTTTTTTTTAACGTCTTTTACTTACTTACTTACTTGAGGTGGCGCTACAGTCCGGGGTGGACCTAAGCCTCAACTATCAAGCGTCTCCAGCCAGCACGATCTTTGACTAGCTGTCTCCAGTTTCGTACGCTAAGTTGGTTAAGGTCTCCTTCCACTTGCGTGCGCCACCTGAGTCGCGGTCTTCCTACACTGCGCCGTTTCTTGGGAGTGTATTCGAAGGTCTTTCGGATCCATGGCTCTATATGACCTAGATATCTCAGTCGTTGAACCTTCTTCTTCTGGCTAAATCGATGTCGCTCTACAGCCCGTACAGTTCGTCGTTGTATCTCCTTTTCCATTCACCGTCTATGCAGACGAGATCTTAAAACAACCAATAGAGTCCCTGCCACCATAGAGAAGGACTGAGATAATTAGGGTCTTATAAAGGGTCACTTTAGTTGTTCGAGAGATGGCTTTGCTAATCAATTGCTTTCTTAGCCCCCAAAAAAAAAAAAAAACAGCGATTGGCAAGAGTTATTTTTCGTTTATTCTCAGCGCTGGTGCCATTGCCTGAGACCATAGCGGAGCTTAGGTAGACAAAGTCCTTAACCACCCCATAGTTATATCTGTGTGTAGTGACATTTTGTCCGAGACGTCGATGTTGGATGTTCTTTTTTGATGACGGCATATATGTACTTACGAAAGCGCCAGTGACATCCCGCTGTGTTCTGCCGATTATGTCGATGTCGTCGGCATAGGCGAGAAGACGAACGGACTTTTAAAAAATAGTGCCTCTGGTTTTAGCTTGAGTTTAGTTTGAGTTTTTCACTATTCTTTCAAGAACAATGTCAAAGAAGTCACATGACAGCGCACCACCTTGTCTAAATCCTTTTTCTTGAAATCGATGAGTTCTTTACTGACCTTGATGGAGGAGCGTGCATTCTCCATTTTCATTCTGCACAAGCGTACGAGTTTGGCAGGGATGCCAAAACTAGACATGGCTCTGTATAACTCGTCTCTATAAATGCTGTCATAGGTGACTTTAAAATCGATGAAAAAGTGGTGGGTATCGATTTGAACTTCCTGGGTTTTCTCCAAGATCTACCACAATGTGAATATTTGGTCGATGGTGGACTTTTCTGGTTTGAAGCCACACTGCCAGGGACCAATCAGGTTGTTGACGAAAGGCTTTAGGCATTCACATAATACGGCAGATAAAATCTTGTAAGCGATGTTAAAAAGACTAATACCTCTGTAGTTTGCGCAGTTCAGAGGGTCTCCTTTCTTGAGGATCGGACAAACGTTGCTGAGGTTCCATTCATCGGGAATACTTTCTATAGAGTTGTTCGGCCTTGCAGGCTTCTGTTCGGGCTCTGTAGCCCTCGCAGATTCTTTTTACCTGTTGATAACTGCTGTAACATTTTTCTATTTCCTGGATCGCGCGCTTCTCGTGCTCTTTCTTTTTTCTTCTGAGAAGCCGGTGTTTTTCTCTTCTTTTCTGCGCGTAGGGCTCACGACTAGCTCTGGTCCTTCTTTGCAGTATGCCTCTTGTTTTGCTGCATGGGCTTGCCGGCACTCGTCGTTGAAGCAGGGGTTTCGTTGTGGTGGTCGAGTGAAACCAAGTACCTCAGAGGCGGCAGTGCTGCCACTGGTCTTCAATGCTTGATGCTGGCTGCGTAGAATCTCTTGAGAGATTGAGAGAGACTCGATCCGAGAAGGATCTGGTGATCTCATGCGATTTTAGCCGCCCGACGTCAAACTTCCTCACAGTATTTATTTATCTTGGCGGTGTTTAGAATATCTGAAGCCGTACCTTGGCCACAACAAGGTAGTGGTCCGACAAAATTGGCCCCTCGGAACGTTCAGACATCCATAATACTGGAGGAGTGCCTTGCGTCGATTGCAATGTGGTCAATTTGGTTGACGGTTGATTGATCGGGAGTTATTTATGTCCCTTTATGAATATCGAGATGCGATAACCGCGTACTAGTTATGACACTTTATCCTTATCACGACAATTGTCGTGAGGCGCTCGTTCATATAATTGAAACTTAAGACATCTTGGCTAAGTCTGCCCCCAACGACGAATCCACATCCAAATAAGCGCCTTTTTTTTTGCCGATAGAAGTCGCCATAATAAATATCGCAGTTTTATATCCTCGTTTTGCCCGGCCCTGTTTGTTCTGCTTTATAGCAGTTCAGGGCCTCCGCTAGCTATTCGGCTACACGCAGTCTATTAAGGGACCTAACATTCCACATACAGCTCCGAAATTCGGTGTCCTTGTTTCGTTTCCATGGTTCATCAACAGTAAAATCATCCGTATCTTCTACAGCTTTGCAGCATTATCTCAGGTATCTCCCAAGCGACAAGTCGATCATCTTAGTAGCATCGAGGTCAATTCAGGTACCTTTACATCATTCTTAATAAAGGAGATTAGCATTATCGGAAAATACAATAGATTTGAATATTTTTGTGTAAAAAATGGATTGGGCATAGATCAAGGATAGATTGATAAACGCGAAGGAGACAGTGCTTAGATAGATTTTGGTTTTACGAAAGTTAGCTTTGTGAAAATTGTATAAGGATAGCATAGCGGGGGTAGACTTCTGGAGGGTAAAGTTAATGAAAAGAAGGTTAAAAAATATCAATAGTTGGAATTGATAGGGGCTGCTTAGGAGTTGATGGGGTCAGTTATGAAAATATTGTCTTATTTCCTTTCCATATAGGAAACGTCATTAGAAAAACGCCACGAGAAAAGTTAGATCTTCAGATGAAGTCCATTTCAGCGGTTAAAATATCTGCATATAATAATGTCATCAAGATAGTCCGATAAGTCAATAAAATTGTCAACTGCATCAATAGAAAGTTGGTATGATTCGATAGATTGAGCCGCAAGAGTGAGGCAACACATAACGTGCAAGGATCTGCGCTTAAGTTTAATTTTATCTGACACAAAGTCGAGCTTAAAACAAGACGAAGCTGTAGCAAACGAGGGGTCAAAGCTGTTATGAATGGCTGTACAATCGTACAGACGTGCGATCATCATTCCGAAAAACATTGAAAGAAAGAGAGGATAACTCCTGGTTTTTATGTTGGGATATCAAACGGGAGAGCATAAGATTGACGCAAAACGGCATGGGATTTATAACACAGTCCTGTTACGTTTAGGTAACCGAAGGTGTTCGGAAGGCTTTTGCATGACTTGTTAGATTCGAAGAAATGTATCGTAATTAAGTTGAATGCGTTGAAGGCGTGAGACTTTTTTCAAATCTGCTTACTTGCGAAAGTAAAGTCTACGACTTTAGTGGAATATTGAAAATCTCGTGATACTTTATTTAAAGTTTATTAAGACTTTTAACACCGGAAGGGAGGCCTTCCTGCTGGATGGAAACCATGACGTATCAAATTTATCCTGTAAATAGGCGAGTCTAGAGAGCGAATAACGAGGATCAGTGGTATCGCTAGATCGCTAAAATAAACTGCGATTATTTAACAGTAGACGACGAAAGGGGGAGAGATAGAAGAAGAGAGGATTGATAATGCAATAGTCAGAATGTCAAAAGTGGAGCTTAAAATGTGGGAACTGATAAAGTTAGGATACGTAGCTCCAGTTCTGAGGTCAAAATTAAGGAAAGGCGTGTGTATTGGGTATGAAGAGCTGGTGGTTTGAGGCCTAGGCATTAAATCGAAAGAAACACCTCGACATTGGTCTTGATTTGGGGTAGAGTAGAAGTCGGAGTATGGATGGAAGGCTTAAAATTAGGAAAATGTTAGTTTCAATTGGATCAGGATTTATAAGGGAGAGAGGAAATGCGTCCCAGTAATTATAATAACGATTGACTGTTTTACTTTGCCCTGTTTCTTAGTTGAATTTTGCAACTTTTTGCAGACGTGCATCTTTCCAAGATTGAAATTGCTTTTGGCTAGATAATGGCATAAACATTTAAATTTAGATAGAAGATTGAATTTGAAGCCTTGCTTGCTCCTTTGGTGAGATGTTGGAAACAAATTGCTGATGCAAATTGGTGATGCCATATTTCTTTTCGAAGAAATTCGAAATCCAATCAACATCAACTTCCGTAGGGCGACGACTGGAGGAATTGACATACGAGTAGATGTGTTCTCGCCTATTAGTTGGAAGAGTTACAGAATTAATAGGGTGAACCATCCGTAGAAGACCTATATATGGAGGCGAGCATTAATCGACCTCGAGTCTCTTTAATTCAGTCATGAGTGATGTAATATAGTGGGCATTAGGGTAAGTCTGCAGGTTGATTGGTGTGTAATCGATTTTGCTGTTTATTGTTGCAATGGGGTATTCAATAATATTACACACGAGGGATTGAGTCACAGTTAATTCAACACCGACATTGTTCATTTGATCGAATATAACGTCGTGCATAGGATCACACTGTTTGGTAGATAGTTGTTTTGTTCGACGATGGCTGGAAATGGATGGCACTGTCATCACGGATAAAGCTTATCAACCCAAACGTTTTTTGATTGTGACGTAACGAGATTTCTTCATTCCTGAATCTCATGGAGTCTAAGTCGTTTAGACTTCTAATTTGCTTACCCATCTACAATATTTTAGATTTTATAAGTTTGGCTGAGTTCTGAACTGAGTTTCGTAGCTCTTCAATAATTTTTACACTGTTTTAAACAATCGAGATTTTGTTCGTAATATCTATGGCGAGTGTGTCTTGGTAGGACTCCTTAGAGTCGCTTTTGCATTTTATTGCAAAAAGCACATGTGAGAGTGAGTTTCTCTTGCACTCAACGCAAAAGGTTATCGGATAATTCTTTGATAATAACTGTATTTCTTTTGTTTAACTCGGCACAAATGACATGATAGGTTTAGCCATAGATGCCCTTGAAAACTAGCCAGTCAGCATTGTTGTTATCGATTAGACAATTAGCTATTCCGCA
The DNA here is from genome assembly GCA_907269105.1 of Volucella inanis. Lineage (NCBI taxonomy): Eukaryota > Metazoa > Arthropoda > Insecta > Diptera > Syrphidae > Volucella > Volucella inanis. The sequence continues at coordinate 79,747,267 of OU026157.1, forward strand.
ATACACGATTAAAATTTAAAATGGGTGATGTTGCACTAACCCACGGTCATGTAAATAACTAACTTGCAGGTAATGTGGGTCGTGAGTTAAAAATAAAGCGCTTTGACAAAAACGAGACACTATTATATGGACATAAAACTGGTTTAAGTGAAATTCGGAAATAAAAATTGAATTAATATGTGGAGCGAAAAGAAAATGTGACCGAACACGATGGAAATAAAAAGTGGACTAAGCAATAACAAGTAAAATTTTGGAACCAGAAAAATATTAGGGCAACGTTAAATCGATGCAATAGGTACGTACTTAATAACATATATACGAGTCCAAACGTATGTATGTGTACTAGGAAGCCAAACAACAACATTTCGGAAGTAGGATATTAAACTTACAAGCAATATGAAATATATTATTACCAAACGGAACGAATAAGAAGTTTTCTATAAGGTTCAATTGACGCAAAAACTTACGCCCGTTGGCCATTAGAAATGCCGTAATATTCCCAATCGGCTGTTGGGTATACATATACGAATTTGAACAAAAATTAAAAAAAAAAATTTCTCTAAACGATGAGGAATATTTCTACCACAGAATTGTTAGCTTTGAGACTTAACAAATCTGAGTATAATAGTATAGAAGCCTTTATATCTACAGATATAAAGCTCAGGAGGCATCATTTGATCTTATTTCTCGAAATTGGAGCTTGTGTGACTGTTACCATGAAAAGATAGAGTTTTATCGACCGAAGATTAAAGGTATGGGTATACACGAAGTGTATTTCCAACGAGATTGCACTACGTTCCACACAAGTGGAAGAAAATAAGAAATAAGAAAAGTAATCTATCTAAGTCATTTCTGGAAATGGTGAACAAAATTGGCCGCCAAGATTATGTAATTTAACAGCATGCGACAAAATGGAAGCTCTTATCGTTTGATTATGTTTATTTAGAAGAATTATCGGACCGGGGTGCGAAAACTCTGTAGTAAATGATTTTTCATAATAAAATTATTTACTACATGTAGTCATGTATAGACAGTACAGAGATAGTCAAAAGCTTTTTAAGGTTCAGTGCAATTGGAGTCGATGCAATTCATTCAGTTTTTATTAAAGTCATTCTACCGTTGATCCTACCATATGCATCTGTTAAAAATGGCCAAAGTACTATAATACCTTTGCCAAAAAACTCTCCTTCTGCTGTTAAATTGATTTCATCCTATTCAAGCAACAGAAAACAAGACATTTTTGTTCATAATGTCTGAGGTCTGAGACTCAACCCTAATAAGTCCAAATTCCTGGTTATATCTAGAACAAAATTGGATCTGTCACATTTCCCGTAAATCCCTTTAAATAACTCCCCTGTCAATTTTGTGGATACATTAAAGAACTTTGGTGTTATATTTAACAGATTTTTAACCTGGAACGACCATATTAACACCATCGTAGGGAAGGCTTATGGTCTTTTGCGAACCTTGTGGACAGCTCAACCAATTACACCACTGGATACACGAATCATATTGGTAAAATCATTTTCAATTTCAATCCTTGTACATGGGTATGAATTATGTGGAAATTGTGATTCAGTATACACACGAAAATTACAAGTTTCCTTTCTACAGTGCCATTCGATATATATATGGGCTAAGAAGATATGATCATGTGTCACATCTTTCAGTAAAAGTTTTAGTTGAAAACTATCTTAAATTTTACACTCTGGTCTTTCTCTTCAATATTCTTAGAACACGACAGCATCCTACCTCTGCAATAATTTACAATACCTAGCGTCAAATAGATCCACCTATATTATTATACAGAGATATAATTACTTATTATCTGAAAGATAGTTCTTCATCAATGCCATCCGTCTTTGGAATTCACTACATAATCCTATAGGAGCACTAAGCGATATACACAAGTTCAAAAAAGAGTTACAGCATCTTCTGTCATGTCAAAACAACTGTTTTTTGTCTATAGTATTTATTTATTTTTTATTTTTTTTGTTCTTTTTCATAGCCTTCGTAATCATATCCTACTTTTCTTTAATTCCTTCTCTACTACGCAACATATACTCGTAATGTAGTGTCAGCGAAGAGTATACCCACAGTGAACATCAGGCGATAATAATCGATATTAAAGAGCAGAAAGCCATTCAATGTTACGTTCTAAGGGTCCACTAGGGCCAAAAATGGAAAGGTAAACTCTTCGAGAATAAAAGGTTCGACTAAATGAGTGAGTTAGCCGACAGCGAAACAGTAAAGAATTTGTCGAATCACCTCACTCGCACTATAACCTCAGCAGGAATACAAATACTAATGTCAAGAAATAAAAGCACTCAGAGCAAACTGCTTACAAACCCTGTGGGGATGAAGATACGATTTTCAAGAACGACTAGACACATCCTGTCTGGTAAGAAGGGACTTAAAAAAGACGATAAAAGAAATTAGAACAAGTTGCTTCAAGTGCCTGTGCGACGAAGCGAACATAAATCCTTGGGGTATTACGAACAGAATGATAATGACTATCCTGAAGGGCTGTAGGTCCCAATAATCATCAACTCCAATACTGCTAAAGTTTATTGTAGAATACCTATTCCCACAGAGACCATTCACTCTGTGCAATATAATCAAGAAACCCATTATAAAGGTAGTTCCAATAATAATACCAGATGAAGCTTTGAACTTGCAACAATGCGCCTGATAGCATCTCAAATAGGGCTGTGAAAGCCGCATATGTATGTTCAAAAAGTAAGGTGACTTTTGCAATTTCGCAGGCAACGTACATTCGATTATGTATAAGGTTTTCGAATACAGACTTGACAACTTTGAACTTAATTCGTGAACGCACTCTTTCGCTAATCATCAAACTGTCACTGTGAATTTATTCAGCAAACTCAACATTTTCATCATGGTAAAGTACACTAATGAGCATCTTCTGCAAATTATAAAAATATTCTACAGGTATTCGGAGTCGGTGACTGCAACTTTAAGAGCGGTAACTCCAATTTTCGGTCGTAATTCTCGCCCTAGTACACAGGCAATAACAACTTTAGTGCAAAAATTTGAGTCTACATATTCCATGTGTGATGTTGCCGTGTCAGTGAGACAACGGGTTGGTCGAAGTGTCGAAAATATCGCTGCCGTTCAGACGTCCGTAGCAAACGATCCAAATCAGTCAATTCCACGGCGTTCTCAAGAATTAGGCATCGCTCAGACCACATTATGGCGTATTTTGCGTAAGGATCTTAGTTTGCACCCATACAAGATCAAGCTGACTCAAGAATTGAAGCCGATGGACGTTCTCAGATTGGGTTCTGGAGAAGATGCGCCAAGATGATGAATTTCATCGCAGTGTCGAAGCTCATTTTTGGCTCAATGGGTTCGTCAATAAGCAAAATATGCGTTATTGGTCGGGTGAAAACCCACATGTGCTTCATGAATCACCACTTCATCCACAAAAAATAACTGTTTGGTGCGGTTTGTATGCCGGTGGCGTTATTATGCCATATTTTTTAACGATCGTTACTGTGAATGGTCAGCGTTATCGCGCCATGATCACCGATTATTTTTGCCCCGAATTGGAAGATATGGACTTGGACGACATGTGGTTTCAACAGGATGGTACCAAAAGCCACTCAGCACACGCTATAATCGATTTATTGAAGAGTAAGTATGGTGAGCGTGTTATCTCAAGACATGGGCCAGTCGAATGGCCGCCTCGTTCGTGCGATTTAAAGCCGCTTGACTATGTTCAGTGGGGCTACGTTAAGTCATTGGCTTATGCCAACACGCCGACGACGTTGGAAGAGCTCAGAGCCAACATTGAACGCGAAATAGCGGCCGTTTCGGCCGAAATGTGTGGCTGAGTCGTTGAAAATTGGGTCCAAAGAATCGACCTCTGCAAACGTGCCCGCGGTGGCCATATGAACGAAGTCAAGTTCCATTCATAAATGTTTTGATTGTACTTCAAGCCAATAATAAATTTTTTGAAATACCTCAAATGGTTTGCCTTTTATTAAAAAAAAAAGTTGTCAAGTCGTTATTAGAAAAACCTATATTTTATTTTTGTTGTGTTCATACACATGTCTCGAACATATGTTCACAGTTTAAAGTATATAGCATACTTAGTTTGTTTTTGACAGATAGAATGGTTTGACGTGTTTTGGTGTGCTCTTCGATTTTAAATTAATATAAATAATGGAGCAAAGAATTTGCATCAAATTTTGTGTAAAAAATTGAATCAATTGCAATACAAGACTTGAAATATTGACAGTGTCATACGAGTAAGTATGCTCTTATCAAAAAAAGTTTACAAGTGGTACAAGCTCTTTCAAGATGTAAAGACGAACCTCGCTCTAGCCGCCCAACACATTAAAAAAAGATGATAACATCGAAGCTGTGAACAATTTTTTTTTGAAAAATCTTCGAATTACCATAAGCGAAGTTGGCATATCGGATGTTTTTTGCACGAGACGTGTGTCAGCGAATTTTGTTCCGAAACTTTTTAATTTTGATTAGAAGAACCGTGGCATGAGCATCGCTCAGGAGCTCCTGAATGACGTCAATGATGATCCTAACTTGCTCAAAAGGGTCATAACTGGTGAGTAATTATGGGTATATTACCATGATGTCGAAACCAAACCCCAGTCGTCCCAATGGAAGCACACAGGAGAGCCAAGACAGGAAAAAGCACGCCAAGTTCGCCATTTGGACAAACCGAAGGCATGGAATTTGTAACTACCCTCTTATGCAATTTGGTCACGGTGGGCACGGTGGGTATCGGAAGTATTTACACCGCTTCGGGCACGTTTGATCACCTTTTTTTCCAGACTATCCAAATGAGGAGGTGGATACAGAACATGCAATATTCTATTGCATACGCTTTCTGGGAGAACTGAAAAGAACTGACATACTAAACCTACATTCAATAATTGACCAAATGTTGCGATCAGAAGTAAATTCGATGGATATTTACACATTCATAACAAACGTGCAAAACGATTTGCGAAAGATCGAAAAAATAAGACGTGCATATGCAACAAACATAGGAAATATAGCACACATTTCTTACAAGCCCTACAAAGTAAGACCTAAAAGCAGTCCTGTAGGAAGGGTGGTGTAAGTGTGTAAGGTGTGGTTTAAGAACGTATGCGTATACCTGAAATCGAATAATCAAGCTACCGAATTGCGCTTACTGGTATATACCATATGTGCATGTGCATTGTGCATGCTCGTATATGTATATGAAAAAAAAAAAAAAAAAAAAAAAAAAAAAAAAAAAAAAAAAACAACAACAACAGCACAAACATTTTGTTAAAACTGTCTAAAAACAATATAGACATCTTGAAATGTAATTTACGACGTGAATGCAAGAACTTCACTATCACGAAGTTAAAAAAAAAATAGAATACAATCGTTGCCTTAGTTAGGCAACGAGCTTCAACTTTTGTAACGATGTACGTTGAGACACAAGCAGGAATTGCAAAGAATTCAATAGGCATTTGTTAGTCTTACATACGTTACAAAATTCCTGTTAAATGGGCTTAGGAACAATACATGTTTATAGGTACATACTTTGAGTTTATTAATAATAAAATTCAATTACTTCAATTTTTATTTAACTGTTTCAATATTTAGGATTTAACCTCACAACATCCACAACTGCTCACGCACGGAAACCAAGTGAAATTTTTTTTTTGTGACAATCGACTAGCAATGTTTGACAGATTTGTCAAACTTGGCTCTGTAGGCAGGGATGTCAACACTCCCTTCCCAGTAGGACCACTAAGAACTGTTGGTCTTACTTCATCCATAGCCATGACATCCAGGACAGCTAGTCTTACGGCGGGTCGTTCGTACGCAGCTGAGCTTGTTAGAACAGTCGCACTTCATAGGTCGTCGCAATTATCCTTCCCTTAGGCCAGCAGTTTCGTGGACTGTTAGGGTCTACGATAATGACAACGCTTCTTACCTCAATTTCCTTAGCAGGTTCATACCACTTCGATCACGTAATTGTTGGGAAGTACTCCTTTACCCACCGTCACCAAAAGTTTGCGGCGAATTGCTGACTCAATAACCAGTTTTTCCTTATGACCATTCAATTATCGGTGAATTTGGCTAGAGGCTTCATTCCCATTGATGACCCAAGCAAAAAATGGTTTGGGGTAAGGGCGTCTTCGTTTTCTTCGCCGATAGGAATATAAATATGTTAGAGGACGCGAGTTTATTATGTTTTTCACTTCGATTAATGAGCTTTGCAGGAGCTTATCGGATGGATTTCGAGTGGGTGCGATCTGTGCCAACGTTGTTTTAATAGATCTGACTAGTCTCTCCCAGCTTCCGTCCATATGTGGGGACCCAGGTGAAATAAACACCCACTTAACTTTCCATCAGCTTTTCTTGGGTGATACTTTGATAGGCTTCTTTCAGCTCTCGCTCCGCACCGTGAAAATTAGTACCGTTGTCAGAATGTAGTTCAAGTGGTGTTCCTCGCCTTCCCATAAAATTGCGGAGCACCAAAATGCATGAGTCCGTGGATAAAGAGTGTGCAACCTCAATGTGGATTGCGCGAGTGGTAAAGCAAGTTAGCAAAACCCCCCATCGTTTATCAGTCCTTCGCAAAATTGAAACACTTAAAGGACCAAAGTATTCGACGACCATGATTGAAAATGATCGACTGAAGGAAGCCAGCCGGGCAGATGAGAGTTGGGCTATGATTGGAGGCTGCAGTTGTGTTCTCAGATTTTTGCGCACTTGGCACGACCGAAGGATAGAGTTGAAGACAGCTCCCAATCTCGAGATGTGAAATTGCTGGCGATTTCGTTTACTGCAGTTTCGTGGTTTTGTTGTTTTTACCGCTGATGATATTCGAGAATTATTAACTTCGTGATGTGATGATTTACTGGGAGAAGAATTGGACGCTTTAAGTCATCGCTCGCGTCTTTCGAGAGTTCGATTCTTCCACTCGCACGTACTAATTGATGTCCGTCAAAATGGGGACAAAGTTTAAAGATTGAAATTGATGTACTCACCGCTCTATTTTTCGATAGGCAGCCAATTTCATTGCGGTAGGCGCTGAGCTGCGCCTCTTTTAGTAGGGCCTTCTCTACCAGCTGCAGTTCCGTCTGAGTGACGGGTCCGGTAGCACATGCAGCTTCCTTCGTTGACTGAAGGTCCATGAGTGGTAAAGCTCCATATTCATTTGTCCTTAGCTTGACCCTCTCTTGTCACTTGCTAATTCCAGCTGGAAAACCGCTCCATGGTGAATAGACCTTCGTGACTCCATATGCGGACACCCACGTATTGGCTAATTTGTTATTCGCGGGTGGTGCTTGGTGATCGGTTTTCCACTGGCCACATTCCTAGAGGCGTAATCAAAAAGGCTGGCATCTGAAATTATCGATTGCATAGAGAAAACTCCGGAATCTTACTCCATTTAGTTGCATCGTCGGCTACGTTTTATTTTGATGACACTCTCCGCCACTCTAACACATCTGACCATTCTAGAATCCCATTGACTCGAACAGCCACATATTGCTTATATTCTGATGGTCCGAACGAAGCCAAGATAAGACATTTTTGGAGTCTGACCAAAATACTCTGTTGGTGAGTGGAATAGAGTGAGATTGGATGATGGACTTAGCTAACCGGACGGCGGGAGTCGCTGCTTGCAGTTCTAGTCGGAAATCGATAGGCTTTTAAGAGGAGCCACTTTTGTTTTTGCTCCTATCAACGCCACCATTTACACTCGCATCAGCAAACAAGTGAAGTTGCAAATCAGGATGATTTTAAAACTTTATAGTGAAGTAGCACCTTGGTATTCTAAGATTTTCGATGCTGGGTAAAATATGAATCCAATTCAGTCATTTGTTGTGTTGTTCGTCTTGTATCTCTCGGTCGCCAAATTTCTTGTAGAAAAACTTTGATATACATCAAAAAATGTGCAATCAACCCCAAGGGGTCGAAAACTGTCATCAGGGCCCACAATACACAGGACACAAAATACTATTGCCCAAAAGTATTTCTGACAGTTTAGGCTTAGTTGTTAATTTAAAAACAAACATATCAGTGGAGGCAAGCCACCACATGCCCAGCACCTTCTCCGACGCCAGTTCAGACTCCATGTCCAAATTTAATATGTCGGTATTGCTTGATTGAAGATCCTTAACCACTTCCGTACAGTTGGACAGTTCCTCATATAAAATCCGCCTTGACTTTGAACGAAGTGAATATCTTTCGCAAGTCTTACAGCCTCTGTGGGCGAATCGACACTTACAAGTAGGTCATCCACATAGTCATTCTTGAGGATTACTCTTACAGCCGCTGGATAAATTTCTGCAAACTCTTTAGTGTTTTCATTCTTGACGTACTGCGCACAAGCGGGGGAGCAGGTCGCTCCCAATGTCATGACGGTTATTACGAAAGTGTTGGGGTATTGGTCGTCGTTGTTACACGTTTTATTTGGTGGAACATCTCCATGATGTCTCCACAGAAATCTAAAGCTTTTTCCCTAAACTTATGAAGTAAGCTGATACGATCCCTTAATTAAAGCAGAATTCAAAGACATACCTTGCACTTTTGCTGCGGCACCCCAAGCAATCCGCAATTTCCCAGGTTTATTTGGGTTTGTTTCTGGGAATAAGGGAAGATACCACGAGGGTTGATATGTTTCTTCCGATTCTTGTGCAGACAGCTTACGCGCATTGCCCTTAGAGAGGTAGTCCTTGATTTTGTCTTTTACAGCCTTGGCCAACTCTGGATCGCTCGCCATACGCTTTTGTTAAAACGCTTGAGGTCTATTGGAAAACTGTCTGGCATCATATAGCACGTTTTTCCTCCACAGGCAACAGAAGGCTTTTTGGCTTTGTCAGTTCTAGGTTCTCGTTGTATAAAAACTACTTTTGGTTACATTATTTACACCCGCAAACGTGAAAACTGCAACCGTGCACAGTCCATCCAAGTTGAGTGTTCGTAGCTACTGGCTCTCCAGCTTCGCCTTCTTTATATTTCAATGGTACCCCTAACTTCCAGTTATTAATGCCGATGAGTAACCGTGCTGTTTGTTGGGTATAGGAACTTACTGGCAAACCTCTCAAGTGGCCGTACTCTTTTTGGATTTTTGACGGTGCGAACATTTCTAAGTGCGTACTGCTTGCTTTGCGAATAGATGCCCGATATTTTAAGATCCATGACGCCTGACACTTGACATTCGGTTGACGAGACAGTTCTTCGTTTATAGGTGGATTATAAGTTCTGGCCTTTCGTATAATAGTTTTAGCGTAGATATAACCCGAGGAACGCAATTTGGCTGAATAAGTAAACTTCTTACAGATTCCAGAGCCTTACCTTTAACAGCTCGCTGAAGGCGAATGAGGTTTTCTTCGCTCGAAAAACCACATAACTCTGCTGTTCGTTCGAAGCTCGAAATGAAGAGAGGCCATTAATCTGACTCTCTGCTAAAGCTCTACAGTTCTTTTGAGAATGAATGGCTATCAGCTAAGTTATTTCTGCTGATAGTTGCAGATAGTTCCTGAGCGGAAAGTAGGTAATGGGATGGGCGACGAAGAGTGTTGCTGCGGCCGTTGTTGCGGTTGTTGTTGCTCAACTAGTACATTACCTGTCAGTTGCATGTTTTGTTCTTGCCTTAATTGATTCCCAACAGTACCTCCAACCTCTGTATACGGATCATATGTGTTCACACTAATTGGATTCATATCTGGCAAATATGCTCCCCTTTGAGGCCGGTTGATTTAGCCGTTTATTTTTGGTTGCTGTTGTTGGTGCACTTCGCCCACGGTGGGATCATTAATGTTTGGACGCAAAAACTTGACGCTCGGCACTTCTGTCTTCCCTTGAGAATTTTGTTCAATATCTTGAACCCAGTTACATTTCAAAATTTTTTACTTCTTGTTGATATATGGTATTCTTGATCTCGTTTTCGGCTCTCCTCGCGCTCTTTCTGTTCCATTTCCTCGGTGAGACGTCTTACCACACCCAATTTTTGCAACTCCAGTTGTAGCCGTCTGGCGGTTGATGCTTTTGAAGACTTCGAGCATTGTGATGTGGCTGACGATCGTCGTTTTGACACTGCAGTCGAGGGTACTAATGAAGGTCCTGGTTGGCGTTCGGCTTCTATCGGAGTGCATTTCGCACACTTCCACGTAAGATATTCTATAAAGCTATAGACGCCCACACAACCGTAGTGGTAGTGGGTTGTCACACAGAACCATATTTTCAACCGAGTCAGATGCACTACTCACTTGGCAATTGTATTACCTTGCATCGGGCTGCTCCACATTTGAATTTGCAGAAACAGAGTGGACGGGGACCTTCTAAGTGATTTTCTTGGCATAAAAACTGCAGGCGTTTCTGGCATATTAGTTGTGGGAAGACGGTAAAAGAATTTTGTAATTTTGTTGCCTTAGTTGGGTAACGAGCTTCAGCTTTTGTAACAATGTACGTTGAGACACAAGCAGGAATTGCAAAGAATTCAATAGACAATTATTAGTCTTACATACGTTACAAAATTCCTTTTAAAAACATAGTTAAATAGGCTGAGGAACAATACATGTTTATAAGTACATACTTTAAGTTTATTAATAATAAAATTCAATTACTTCAATTTAAGCGTTTCAATATTTAGGATTTAGCCTCACAAAACCACAACTGCTTACGCACGCACGGAAACATTGTGACAATCGACTAGCAATGTTTGACAAGTTTGTCAAACTTGGCTCTTTAGGTAGGGATGTCAACAACAATGTTACTAATATATAAAATATAAAAGTAGTTTTTATTTGTCATACAAAATATATGAAGGTACTCATGCATCTCGCCACTAGGACAACGATTAAGTAACGTATTCGTTCGCATTTAATGAAAAACCCTCTATTTTGTGTTCCAAAGGTTTGCCTATATTCTCCATGACAGTACGAACGGCTTTAAGATAAACATTTCAGAATTATCAGAAAGTGTAAGGAAGAAATTACGGAAAGGTAAATGTTACAAATGTCAGCGGGTCTACGAGTAGAATCAATATATAGTACCCTGTAAGCGAAGCAAATCTGATACACATATCGGACAAATATGTACAATAATTATACAAAGGTTACAAGGATTATTAAAAAAAAATATCTATTCTACAATGACCGAAAAGAGTAAATGAAAAAAAGAAAATGAAAAATATCATTTTTGGCTAACAATTTTCATTTTAATCATACATAAAGCAAAGAGTAAATACTTTTTTCAGTATCTTAATTGATTGCGTATACAAAAGGTAAAAAAAGAAATTTTGAAGACTACAGTCCCGAAAAGTGGTATTGATATTGATATTGGGTCTATAACTTCGTGCGGTTTGCGTTGGAAAGCTACTATCATTGTACGTCATTTCAGTATATGTCATTCATTTAAAGCGTAAACAACAATAATTTTTTTTTTCACTCAAATATGTCGAACTTTGTGCCTAAAAAAGTGATTTTGCAGGGAGTTCTTCTTCATTACGTCAATATGAAGAAAACTGCTGCCGAAAGTCATCGTATTTTGATGGAAGTTTATGATGAACATGCGATAGCTGAGCGAACATGCCAAAAGTGGTTTGCACGATTTAAAAGTGGTGATTTTGGCTTGGACGACGATGAACGTCCTGGGCAGCCAAAAAAGTTTGAAGATGAAGAACTGGAAGCATTACTCTATGAAGATTGTTGCCAAACAAAAGAAGAGCTCGCAGAATTTTTGGGTGTCACTCAAGCAGCCATTTCAAAACGTTTGAAAGCAGCTGGATATATTCAAAAGCAAGGAAATTGGGTTCCACATGAACTTAAGCCGAGAAACGTCGAAAGGCGGTTTTGCATGTTTTTCATGACAAAAGGAAGTCATTTTTGCATCGGATTGTTACTGGTGATGAAAAATGGATCCATTATGACAACCCCAAATGCAAAAAATCATATGTAAAACCCGGCCAACCAGCCAAATCAACGGCAAAGCCGAATATCCATAGCACGAAGGTAATGCTCTGTATTTGGTCTGATCAGATGGGTGTGCTGTACAACGAGCTGCTAAAACCGGGTGAAACCATCAATGGACAAAGCCACCGAACACAATTAATCCATTTGAAGAGAGCAGTAGCCGAAAAACGCCCGTAATATGCGAGCAGACACGAGGAAATAATTTTCCATCATGACAACGCTCTGCCCCAGTTTGCTATTCCGGTTAAGAACTATTTGGAAAACAGTGGATGGAAGTCTTTCCCCACCCGCCTTATAGCCCAGACCTTGAACCTTCTGACTACCATTTGTTCCGGTCGATGCAGAACGCCCTCACTGAAATACGGTTCACATCAGAGCAGAATATTAAAAATTGGCTCGATTCATTCTTGGCTGCCAAGCCGGTGCAGTTCTTTTAGGATGGGATCTACAAATTGCCAGAAAGATGGGAAAAAGTCATAGCTTCAGCCTGGCAATACTTTGAATAATACTATTGTATATGTTTTTCTTAAATAAACGTTAAAATTTTGAAAAAAACCGCACCGTATAAGTTATATACTAGGTATTCTCCAAATATAAAGTCAAAACACCAAAACGATTGGAAATCTTATATACAAGGTGGCACTAAAGTTGTCACCCGATGTACTTTGGCTGTAATTTTTTTTATAAATGAACAAGTTTGGTTCTGCCTTTGGATTATGTTTACTTGATTTTTTCCATTAATTCAAGAAAATGACATCGGCTTTATGGCCGCCACCAGAATTGAAAACCATTCGGGCACGATTTGTGGGATTTTCCATCACTCTTGCCAGCACTTCTGGCGAAAGGTCAGAGGACTTCAAAAGTCTGAAGCTTATCGACATAGACTCGTGAATTCAAAAAACCTCACTAAAAGAAGTCTGGAACGATGAAATCAGCGATCTTGCCGGCCAGTTCAAATCGCCAAAACGAGATAATAAACGACCCGAAAGTGCAACCCTCAAAATTTCGGTTGTGGCTCGTGCTCTATCCTGTTGAAACCACATGTTGCCTAGTCCCAATTCATCTAAAGAAGAAAATCGTTGAGCATGGCTCTATAGCGCTCGCTATCCACAGTAGTTTTTTGGCCGCGGCGATTTCGAAAAAATAAGGCGCGATGACGCCCCCAGTGCAGTTACCATGCAGTAAATTTGAGTCGGTGTAATGACTCTTGGTGGGTTATACGCGGATTTTCTGTGCACCAGAAGCGACAATTTTGCTTGTTCACATATTCACAGAGATGGAAATGTGCCTCGTCGCTCATGATGTTTTTCGATGAAAAGTTGTCGTGGTCGAGATTGAGAATGGTGTGGGCGTAGATTACGCACGCTTGCCAGTCAACAGCTTACAGCTGATGCCCTGTCTATACTCCATAAAGACCGCTGATTGATGCTCAATTGCGTGGCACGCCGTCTGGTCGATATTCCGGGGTCCTCTGCGACATCTTCAACCACAGCTGCAATATTCTCATCAGAGCGGATGCTCCGGGGCCGGCCAGACCTGGCAGCATCTCGTGTTATCCCATGTTCTTCTAGTTGGTGTCAGACGACCGGCAAATCTGCGCCGAAATTCACAAAAAAAAAAACACAGCAATTATTCCTCTTTCTATAGGAGTATAGCAGTTTATGTCTTCTTGATGTGTATTTTGTATCTATTTACTTCACAAACGTCAAAGTAGAATTGACATTTTGTCGCCATTTGCAAAAATCATAACATCTTCCGTCATCACCATCTGATGACTTTTGCGTCACCTAGTATTATAGATACTATACCAGATAGATTTGTCAACAAACGAAAAATTACAAAAATCTTTGAAAAATCAGTCCAATAAAAACTTTCAAGCTGCTTTATCTTTTTAAAAACTGTCAAAGGGTTTGTTTTCAATTGAAAATAAAGAACTCATTCAGACGTATTTAGGCTTAAATAATCTTCGTCCTTAAGTTCAAGATTTTAAATTCATTAATACTTGTTTTTTTTTTTTATCTTATTTTTGTTAGGAATAAAATTAAAGTAGAGACAGTTGACATTTTTCTGTACAAAATAGTTCCAAATACGTTCGTTTACTTTGCTTATTACTCTCCCCAATAGAGAATTTTATTCCCAGTCCACCGGACTTGACAGTTTTTACATATTTAGTCCAAAAAGTACGCGAACAGACCTATTTTATAAATAAAATAAATTTAAAAACGATGCCTGCTCTCTGAGTCTCTGATTTCTTATCAACATAGCATTAGTCTGAACTAACCTACACGTTTTTCCATTAATTTGTCATGTAAAAAAGTATGACTACAATACATTTAAGATAATAAAATCCTACAAAAATTGTTATATTGTATCTGTAATTGGGGTAAGAAGACAAATCAGCAAATACCACAGCTTCTGAGGAAATGAGTGTACGATGTCAAACCATTGAACTATCCAATAAGAATGTTGATAAGTAGATATGTATGTCTTCTACATTTTTCATGTTCATTAAGCCGCATTAGTTTTTAATTTGTTGTCCTTTTTTGAAAATTTTCACATCGCCATCTGTGTCAGAGTAGCAAAACTAATTTTTGTTTCTGGTGCATTTCTCGGTGCAAGGGTTTAAAGCTAAGCTAAACAGTACACGGGAAAATTTTTGTTCTACAAATTTGTACACCTTCAGCAGTAATAAAAGTAAATATGTAACATATGCATAGAAATAGTACGATTACATTCGACGGCATTTGAAAAAGAAGCTTTGCACAATTCAGATACATATGGTATATTCATATGCAAATCACGTACGAGCGCTGTGGGCGGTTTCTGAATTGGGTATTTTATACATAGATTTGTCGAAATTAAAAATTAATCATTTCGGTGCAGAGTTTTTCCTTTTTCTGTTGTGAAGTACAATATTTATCGATCCATGCACCATCGCAGATTTTAAAAATAAGCCAATGATTCATTTTTCAACTTGACTTTTTGAAGGAAGTGGGATCAACAGTTTATTGCTAACACTAAAAGGCAAGAGAATGAAAAATTTGTTGATTTTCAGAGACTTCCGACAATGCAGTGACGTCAGAGACCTTTGTTTCTGTTTTTATTCAGTACTTCTGTAAAGAGATTACTCTTTTATAAAAGTTATGTATGCATGCATGTACAATACGTTATCAGCGTAACACATTATTTTACAGTACCACTTTTTCATTAGCTCTGAGAAGGGCTTAAACCATCTCTAACTTGGTATCCACCATACGGAATCTGTTCTTCTGTCGATGGAATTTATTATGACATAAACAATAAGACAAACTTGCATAAATTACAGGACATCGAAATTGATATTTGCCTCGTTCTCTCATTTTATTTCAATTCAATATCAAATCTAAAGCCTCGGTATTTAGCAGGAAGCTCTACAACATACTTATATTAGATTTTCTTGATGTACGGACGATACTCTTTGTTATTTTACCCACATATCAGGTTTTAACCGTGGAAAGCTAACCTTATTTTGTACTCCGTTAAAGCTAACTAAGAGTAAAATTTACTCCCTCGTTATTAAAGTGGAGAAAGAAAACTTCTTAAATTTTTTTCCGAAATGCATGTATACTTTATTACAAAACATATTGAAATTATTTAATTAGTTCTATGTAAATTTACAGCAGTTTTGGCAAATTTGTATTTGATGTACTCCACATATGGGCACGTTGCACTGCCGGCAGTATGTTGTTGTATAGGGTTTTCCAATAGGGACATGACAGCTTTGAAATTAATTTGTGAACGCACTCTTTCACTAATCATCAAAATGTCACTGTCAATTTATTCAGTAAACTCAACATTTTCATCATGGTAAAGTACACGTTAAGCAATGTCTGCAAATTATAAAAAAATTGTATAGATACTCGGAGTCGGTAACTGCAACTTTAAGAGCGTTAACTCAAATTTTCGGTCGTAATTCTCGCCTTAGTAGACAGGCAATAACAAGTTAAGTGAAAAAGTTTGAGTCTACATATTTGTTGTGTGATGTTGCCGTGTCAGTGAGACAACGGGTTGGCCGAAGTGTCGAAGATATCGCTACCGTTCAGACGTCCATAGCAAACGATCCAAATCAGTCAATTTCACGGCGTTCTCAAGAATTGGACATCGCTCAGACCACATTATGGCATATTTTGCGTAAGGATCTTGGTTTAAACCCATACAAGATCAAGCTAACTCAAGAATTGAAGTCGATGGACCATTTGAAGCGACGTACGTTCTCCGATTGGGTTCTGGAGAAGATGCGCCAAGATGATGAATTTCATCGCAAAATCATCTTCAGTGACGAAGCTCATTTTTGGTTCAATGGATTCTTTAATAAGCAAAGTATGCGTTATTTGTCGGGTTAAAACCCACATGTGCTTCATGAATCACCACTTCATCCACAAAAAAAAAACTGTTTGGTGCGGTTTGCATGCCGGCGGCATTAGTGGGCCATATTTTTTCGTCGACGATAACGATCGTCTCGCTACTGTGAATGGTAAGCGTTATCGCGCCATGATCACCAATTATTTTTGCCCCGAATTTTAAGATATGGACTTGGACGACATGTGGTTTCAACAGGATGGTGCCATAAGCCACACAGCGATTGTAGAGTGAATCGATTTATTGAAGAGTAAGTATGGTGAGCGTGTAATCTCAAGACATGGGCCAGTCGATTGGCCGCCTCGTTCGTGCGATTTAACTCCGCTTGACTATTTTCTGTGGAGCTACGTTAAGTCATTGGTTTATGCAACACGCCGACGACGTTGGAAGAACATAATAAACAGCTAAAGGCGTGCCACCAGCATCCATATTCTTTCCCAAATAAGGCGCAGCATCAATCACTAGCCGAATCACATAACATGACAATTTTTATGCCATACTTATTTGGTTTGTTGGGTATATACATCCGGAATGGGCATCTCCCTTCGAACCCAACAAGCTGCTCATCTATTGTGCAGAAAGAACTATGCTTATACATGGACTTACAACGAGAAATCAAAATATCCCATATCTCAGATAAAGGAGCAAATATTTGTTCGTCGGTCGTCAAATCTAAGGCAATTTATAATAAATTTAAATCTTTCTTTCGACATAGTGGCACGAAAAATATCTCCAGAATAGCAAGTGTTAAATAAAATATCTGGTGACAAATGGTTACTTTTGAAAGCTGCCGATAATATTATTAATCCGAGAAAAGCTTCAAGTTCTTCTTTGGCGGTGCATCTCCGCTTTGTTTTATAATTTCCTGGTTTGTAAAAGTCAAAACTTTATCAATCAACTCGTTCGAAAAAATAGCTTGAAGCATTCCATTGGAGAAGAAGCATTTCTAGCTTGAACACTTGGACCAGGTCTTATGTGTATTATATTCCTATTTAGAATTTTTCCCAGTATTCAAAAAATAGGTTTCGTGTTTCAAATAAATTGGTCTTTTTGTCATTTACCTTTCATTTTTTTTTTTTTACTAATGACGAACTTGCTTCTAATTCTGAAGTCTCATATGTCGGAGTAGAGTTGGTTAGTTTTCGTTTTTTGCTTCTAGTCTCGTTCGCAAAAGATGATGAAATAATATTGCGGATATCCTCTTCGAAATCTTCTGTTGCGTTAAGTTGTTCCAGTTCATATATAGACTGGGAATCTGAATCCGAATCCTCCATATCAATATTGTCCTCCAATTTACTGTACCTACTTTCTAATAAATCTCGCCATCCTTTACATACACCATTATTGAAACTGTAAGACCAAAATTCAATGAATATCAAAAAAAAACAAAAAACAAATTTAACGAAAACACAAATAAAATTTTGAACTGCCTGCAAAAATACATACGTTAAGGCTAACTATACGTAAACTTTACTCCCTAGATTTAAAAAAAAAAAAAAAAAAAAAAAAAAAAAAAAAATGAATAAATATAACGAGATGCACTTTCCTCAAACACTTTCACTCTACTGATGCCTAGGTACATTACGCAAGCACTTGCGAAAGCGCAGTCGTAGTGCTTTATGCTTTTCCGGAAAAGAGCTTTTTTTGTTCACCATGGGAGTAAAATTTACGAAGGTTAATAGATTTGTAAAGGCTGAGAATGTCAATTAACTCATAGCGTTTTTTTAAGATATTCTCTACTAGAAAAGTAACCTCGTCGACCGCCAGAATGCGCTGCTACTGCAAAATAGGTTATAGTGCCTTGAAGTCCGTTCATATTAAGACAGTCATGCTAAATTTCAGTGCGATACTGCCTTTAGTTTTGTTTTGACAGCTGATTGTTGTTGACGTGTTTGGCATCATGTTGAGTATGGACAAAAACGATTTTCGTTCTCTCATAAAACATTATTTTTTGAGAGGCAAAACGGTGAAGGAAACTAAAGAAAAGTTGGATAAATATTATGGGGCTAGTGCTCCGTCAGATTACACCGTCAAATATTGGTTTTGAGAGTTTCGTGGTGTCCGTAACTCCACTACCCATCAAGTCCGGAGCGGCAATGTCAAAAAAATATATGAAATGGTGTTGCCTGACCGGAAAGTGAAGGTGCGCGAGCTAGCAGTTACCACAAAGATAAGTACTGAGCGCACACGCCATATTTTGGGCAATATTCTACATATGAAAAAGTTATCCTGCCGTTTGATGCCACGCGTACCCACTCCTGACCAAAAACACGAACGCGGGAGCACTTCGAAAGAGTGTTTGGACTTGCTGATACGGAATCGATTGGTAAATGTTGAAGACCAGAGAACAGAATGAGTGCCCGTCAATGGACTGAAGTCAGCACGAGTGCCCCGAAGTGGCCGAGGGAGGCTCGATGGTTCAGAAAGGCTATGGCGTCGGTTTTCTGGGATTGTCATGGCATACTCTTCATGAAAAAGGAAAAGCCATCAACAGCGAGTATTACTGTGCATTATTAGAGCGATTGAAGGCCGAAATCGCTGCAAAACGGCCTCACATGAAGCGAAAAAAAATTTTGTTTTTGCAAGACAATACACCGGCGCACAGGAGCATCGCAACCATGGCTAAAATCAATGACTCACGGCTCCAATTGCTGTCGTATCAACCGTATTCATCCGATTTGGCTCGTTCGGACTATTATCTCTATCCAACCCTCAAAAGATGGCTCATCAATAAAAAATTCAGCTCACGCGAGGAAATCATCCACGCCACGGAGGAGTATTTCTTTCCGGACGGGATCAAGAAGTTGGAAAATCGCTAGAATAAGTGTATCAAACTAAAAGGGGACTATATTGAATAAAATAAAAAAACATTAAACAAAAATTTATTTTCATTCCCAAGGAGGTTACTTTTCACCCCACCTAGTATTTAGGCGGTTTCGATAGGATGTTAAAATAAAATAAATTTTCCAGAGTATACCTCGAAGACAAAATCGGCGGAAAAGTGAAAGTGGACCACAATAAAAATAATATTGGGTATATATTTTAATTCGTGAGGTTTTTTTTTCAAAATTTGAACGTTTATTTAAGTAAAACATGTACAATAGTATTATTCAAAGTATTACCCATCTGAAGCTATGACTTTTTCCCATCTTTCTGGCAATTTGTGGATCCCATCCCAAAAGAACTGCGCCGGTTTGGCAGCCAAGAATGAATCAAGCCAATTTTTGATATTCTGCTCTGATATGAACCGTATTTCAGTAAGGGCGCTCTGCATCGACCGGAACAAATGGTAGTCAGAAGGGGCAAGGTCTGGGCTATAAGGCGGGTGGGGTAAGACTTCCCATCCACTGTTTTCCAAATAGTTCATAACCGGAATAACAACGTGGGGCCGAACGTTGTCATGATGGAAAATTATTGCCCCGTATCTGGTCGCATATTCTGGGAGTTTTTCGGCCACTGCTCTCTTCAAACGGATTAATTGTGTTCGGTAGCGTTGTCCATTGATGGTTTCACCCGGTTTTAGCAGCGTAATGTCGTAATGGATCCATTTTTCATCACCAGTAACAATCCGATGCAAAAATGACTTCCTTTTGTCATGCAAAACATGCAAAACCGCCTTTCGACGTCTCACGGCTTGAGTTCATGTGGAACCCAATTTCCTTGCTTTTGAATATATCCAGCTGCTTTTAAACGTTTTGAAATGGTTGCTTGAGTGACACGCAAAGATTATGCGAGCTCTTCTTGTGTTTGGCAACAATCTTCATAGAGTAATGCTTCTAGTTTTTCATCTTCAAACCTTTTTTGGCTGCCCAGGATGTCATCGTCTTCCAAGCCAAAATCACCAATCGTGCAAACCACTTTTGGCACGTTCGCTCAGCTAGCGCATGTTCACCATAAACTTCCACCAAAATAAGATGACTTTCGGCAGCAGTTTTCTTCATATTAAAGTAATGAAGAAAAACTCCCCGCAAAAACACTTTTTCAGGCACAAAGTTCGACATAATTGAGTGAAAAAAAATTATTGTTGTTTACGCTTCAAATGAATGACATATACTGAAATGACGTACAATGACAGTAGCTTTCCAACGCATGTTTCCAAGGAATAATAACAACCGGATCGTAATTAAGTTATATACCCAATGTAAAGGGACCTTGTAACATAGGAGTTGGAAAATGATTCCAACTTTATCAAGTCGTGTACAAGTTCGTGAGCGAATGAATTTTGGGTATAGGTTGGTCATGTGGAAAATAAAATAGAGGAGGAGACTTTAGTGACAAGGTCATAGCAAGTTTTTAGACACAAAGGGGATAACCTATCAAGGGTTTCTTGAAGGAGAATAGAGTCTTGGAGTGAGGAAACAGTTTTGGAGAATTTAGTGTCGTCGTTGTAAATGGACAGGGGTAATGTTTATTAATCCTCTCAAAATCGTTTATAGTTAAAAAGAAAAGTAGGGGACCCAGATGACTGCCTTGTGGGGCACCAGAAGTAGATTAAAACGGAGAGAGGGAGAGAGAGAGAGAGCAGCCCTAAAGCTAATGCCATAATAACGATTTTCCACATGACATATCCAGAAGATATCCATTCAATTAAATGGGGTTAAAGTCGAGGGAAGACAATTTGAAAAGGATCAATTGATGAGATATCTTATAAAAGGCCTTAGCAAAATCTGTAGCAATAGCACCGATTTGGTTGCTATTTTCTAGGCCTGAAAACTCAAAGAATACGGGTTCAACCAAGTTTATAGTAGTTGATCTACCTTTCAGATATCAATGCTGACTGAGGAATATAAGAGGCTTGAACTGAAAGCTTGGCACTTTATATAAAATATTTTCGATAATTTCAGGTATGTGAGAAGTCTTTTCAATGGGACTGAAATTATCATAATTACTTCATTCTTGGATCAATTTTTGTGGAATAGCGTTATGAAAGAGGTCTTCCAAACTTGGGGAAATTTCCATTTGTATGAGCGATAGATGAAATAGGGAGAAAAGTGAGAAAGAAAGTGAGGGTGAGAAAGATTTTTAGTACACTTTTGAGAAAAATTGCGGTCCCGGATAAAAATTCATCATTGAGTTTTTATAACTTTTCTTGGAAGAAATTGGGATAGTAAATAAAATATATGAGTCCGGTACAAAGAAATTGTCATGCTGTAAATGTTAAAATAAGCTATTTCGAAAAGCTACAATACGCCACAAATATAGTCATTTGAATTGTTGATTACTTTTGCCTATTATCTCAGTAGTAGGAAGAATTTTCCTTTTTTTTTGTAACTTAAAACTCAAGTGGGTATGAATACACTTAAAGTGCCTGAGCATGTGTTAAGTTTTTGAAAAATGGGGCAGAGAGAGAAAAAAAAAGATTTTTGATTCAGTGTTTATGTCGCTCCATGGGTGAGATTGAACATTTAATGGGGAGACTTAAATATTAGTGTAAATTGACTTGTTGTTGTATTTAGGCAATATTCATCTCACACAAATTTAGTTGTCTGAAAAATAGTATTTCGGTTGGGAAGGCAATACACCACCACTTGGGTCTAGAATCATGTGAGAGGAAAGAAAATGATGCGTAGTGTAAAGCGTAACAACCAAAATCGCTTCATTTCTTTAACGGTTCAATTTAGAGATGAAGCAAACTGGTCCGAAATATGTACTATGCTTTCAGCAAGGAACTTATTGAAGCGCGTAGCTCAAGACCAGTGAAAAGTCTAAACAGTTCAGTACTGATATCCGATTGGGATCAGCACAAGAGATGGGAAGTATTTCGCGATGATGTCAATCTATCTGGACGATAGAACGATGACTTGAAATATTAGAGACCGTTTTGAAATAGAAACATTCCAAATAAGTAAAGGATTGCAATTATGATATATGGTTCAGAATGAAACAAGATGACGATCATTTGCGGTATATCTGCAGAATTATTTATCAGCAGAGCTAAGCAAAAATGTACAGCTATTTACAAGATTATGAGGTGCAGTGCCATCTTCTCGGGTGAGCCTGTGCCTAGCACATAGTAACCCACACGCCCATATTATTGACTTTATTAAGGATATTATATTAAAATAATTTTGTTCACTATACTCAAAATATAACACAATGTTATAATTTATTTTCATCGGAATATATATATATATATACCTATACCATATACTGTGATTCATCGTGATGTTTGATTTATAATGTAAAATAAAACACATACATTTGAAAGTGAACTTACAATTTTTATAATTGGGTAAAAGAAAAATTCATGGCATTTATTTTCCGAAAATAACATCATGTAAATGTTGGCTATGACTACCTCTAAAGTGGTTCATTCGGAAGGTCTAAATTTTGGGCGTCTCGTTCGATCATAGCGACGGGTATCTCACGGATAACACGAGTAATGTTGGCTTCCAAAGCCTATCCTCAGAGAAAATAGTCCAAAGGTGTGATATCTCACGATCTAGGCGGAGAATTTACCGTAGCAAAACGTAAAATTAAGTGCTCACCAAAATTATTTCTCAACAAATCCAATGTTTCACGCGCTGTATGGCTCGTTGCGCCGTCTTGTTGAAACCAGAGCTCACCGAGACCATATGCTTGAATTTCAGGAAGCACATAGTCCGTTAAGATGGTGCGATAACGGTTACCATTGACGGTAACATTCTGATTTGCCTCTTTTTTGCAGAAATATGGGCCAATGATTCCACAATCCCATAAAGCTCTTGTTACTCTTCGGGTAGTTCATCAGCCCAAATACGGCAACTTTGTTTATTAACGTATCCATTGAGCCAGAAATTAGATTCATCATTGAACAAAATTTCACGATAAAACACCGGATTTTTTTTGAGAATTTCCAGAGCCCATTCGCTAAAAAAGTGACGCAAATTCAAGTCGCCTGGCTTCAATTCTTGCACAAGTTGAATTTTGTACGCTTTAAGGCTGAGATCCTCACGTAAAATGAGTCAAGTTGTCGAATACGTCAAGCCAAGCTGCGTCACGGTCTTCGCGTACACTTTCAGCTACAGTTGCTATAGTCTTTTCACCACGTGCTGGATGTAGTTTAACCGGTCGAGTATCATCCACTTATGTAAACTGGGACTCAAATTTGCGAATAGTATTGGCAATAGTAGGTTCAGTAGGTCAATTATGCGCACCGTAAATTCCTCGAACTGACAAAATGACAAAATGACTATTTATCGTATCTTAACTAATGATCTCATATATGTAACTCGTTCTAAATTCTTATTTTTCTATTGATCTTCAAATTTACGAATCCCATTACAAATGCTATCCATGTAGTTATTAATCTCTTTCTTAAGTTCTGTGGTAGAAAATCCGAATCGCTCTCAAACTGAACTTCGCAGGTTAACTGTGTAGCCAACAACATTTCCGACGAAGTTGAATTGTGCACTGCATAGATAGAAGAGGGACAGCAGGGTGTTGAACTGCTTGATTATTCCGTCTAATAAGAGATGTAGAAGCATCCCAGTTTACCTTATGGAAAGAATATTTATTTATTGCAAGAATATCGATTCGAATATTTATTCTAAGTAGAAATGTAACATCATTTGATTGAAATCTGCTCATCTACGTAGTTACTGAAGTGCACCTACTTCATGCACCTACCATGCCATTTATGGTTTCAGAAAACAAGTTACACATTTTTCACCCCATTTTTGAACATCTTGTTCAGTTTTCTTTCCTCAGAGTCTTACCGAATCCTTAATAATAAACATTTGTTCCTTCGAGTATTTTCAGAAGCATCGCACTGATTTTGGACTGTGGCATGACTAGCTTCATTCGAAATAATATTCCACTTGCATTTTTTTTATTTCCTTTACAATACGCCTTCGTAATTTCAGTGCGTTATATATTATCAGCTCGGTTTTTTCCTTAACCACCTTTCAAACCTATATTGGTTTCATATTTTTTCTTTCATGGTGAGCGAAACGAATTCCATTTGTACTTCGATATTCTTTTTCCTCGGTTTAGATTTTAAATAGTGGCTTGCTGCTTCATACCATAATGATCGTAGTATTTACATACGGTTCTGCATGGTCAATGATATAAAATAATTTGAGGAAGTGGAGTTTCCCATAGACCTTTTGAACTTTGAAATGATATTGCTACCATCTGTCAACTTAACACTTATCTATATGTTTTTTTAAATATATTTGATCGCATCTTAGAACGCTGCTTATCCACCCAGATAACTAAAATTTTTATACGAAGTGTGTTCAAAAAGTAGGGTGACTTTTTGTTTTTTGTTCTGTTCGTACACATGTACCGAACATACGTTCATAGTTTCAAGTATATAGCGCACTTAGTTTGTTCTTGACAGATAGAAAGGTAAGACGTGTTTAGTGTGCTCGGCGATCTAAATCGCCGTAGCACACGGAGACTCTGCTCTAAGCAAAAAAAAAAAAAAAATGCTTACAAGTAGTACAAGCTCTTCCAAGATACCGAAGAAGATGCCAATGATGAACCTAGGTCGCCCCAGCACATCAATAAAAGATGATAACGTCGAAGCTGTGAACAAAATTGTTTTTGAAAATCGTCGTGTCATGCAATTTTTTAGGATGTTTTGGGCATGAGACGTGTGTCAGCAAAATTTGTTCCGATATTTTAAATTTTGATCAGAAAAAAACCTAGTATGAGCATCGCTCATGAGCCCTTGAATGATGTCAATGATGCTCCCGACTTGCTTAAAAGGGTCATACTAGCTGGGGTGAAAAGTAACCTCCTTGGGAATGAAAAAAAAAAAAATATTTTAAATATTTTTCTTATTTTATTTAAAATAGTCCCCTTTTAGTTTGATACGCTTATTCTAGCGATTTTCTAACTTCTTGATCCTGTTCCAGCTCCATTTTCTACTATACTTCTTACTAATAATAGTGTTAATGATGGTGGAAGTAATCAAAAACTTAAATTATTTATTCGGGGGAATGCTATATCAGGTGCTCCTTTCCGTACGGAAAGAAAATTACCAAATTCGTCGATGATTTCCTCGCGTGAGCTGAATTTTTTATTGATGAGCCATCTTTTGATCGAGCCAAATCGGGTGAATACGGTGGATACGACAGCAATTGGAGCCGTGAGTCATTGATTTTAGCCATGGTTGCGATGCTCTTGTGCGCCAGTGCATTGTCTTGCAAAAACAAAATTTTTTTTCGCTTCATGTGAGGCCGTTTTGCAGCGATTTCGGCCTTCAATCGCTCCAATAATGCACAGTTATACTCGCTGTTGATGGTTTTTCCTTTTTCATGAAGATTATGCCATGACAATCCCAGAAAACCGACGCCATAACCTTTCCAATCCATAGAGCCTCCCTCGGCCGCTTCGGAGCACTCGTTCTGGCTTCAGTTCAGCCAGGCACTCTTTCTGTTCTCTGGTGTTCAACAGTTACCAATCGATTGGTAAAGCACTCTTTTAAAGTGCTTTCGCTTTCGTGTTTTTGGTCAGGAGTGAGTATGCGCGGCAACCAGTGGCAAGATAACTTTTTCATATGTAGAATATTGCCAAAAATATGGCGTGTGCGCTCAGTACTAATCTTTTTGGTATCTGCTAGCTCTCGCACCTTTACTTCAAAGTCAGTCAACACCATTTCATGTATTTTTTTGACATTGTCCTTTGTAACCGCATCGGAGGGCCTGCCGCTCCGGACTTGATGGATAATGGAGTTGCGGCCACCACGAAACTCTCAAAACCAATATTTGACGGTGTAATCTGACGGAGCATTAGCCCCATAATATTTATCCAACTTTTCTTTTGTTCCCTTCGCCGTTTTGCCTCTCAAAAAAAAATTTTTATGAGAGAACGAAAATCGTTTTTGTCCATACTCAACATGATGCCAAACACGTCAACAACAATCAGCTGTCAAAACAAAACTAAAGACAGTATCGCATTCTGGCGGTCAAGGAGGTTACTTTTCACTCCACCTAGTAACTGATAAAGAATCATGGGTATATGGTTATGACGACGAAACCAAGACCGAAAAAAGCACGCAAAGTTTAAAAAAATGTCAAACTTTTGCTTACTGTTTTTTTCGATTACCGTGATGTAGTACATCAGGAGTTTTTACTCTAACGTCATACGGTCAATAAGGTGTATTACATTGAAGTTATGTGCCGTTTGCGAGAAGAATTACGAAATAAACGTCAGGAAATGTGGAAAAACAATTCATGGCTTTTGCACCACGATAATGCACCTGCTCATTTATCGTTGTTTGTGAGAGATTTTTTGGCCAAAAACAACCCGACATTCATACGCGACCACCATATTCACCGGATTTGGCCCCATGCGACTTTTTTCTGTTCCTGCCGTAATTTTTTTATTTTTTTTATTTTCCGTGGGTAGGTAAACACCTTCATAGGCACCATAAGCACGCACTCATAAGCACGAGCACCTACTGCCTAAAGCAGTGATATAGCAGCGCCCACCATAAGCACGCGGTCTTGTTAGTGTTCACTAACAAATCTCCCATTTTCTATAAGACTTCGACTAAGTTTCCTTAACAAGTAGCTCAAGCTTCTGTAGTTTATCACGTTTGGTAGTTAGCTTAGTGTCGTCCAATCTCCGGATTATTTCCGGGTTGCAATAATGCACAAGACGAGTGCGAAGTTTACGAGCAAAGCTTGTTACTTCGTCTTTCACGGTTGCAATTCTCAGATCTCGGTGAATATCGCTATTGCATTTATACCAGGGAGCATTAATGATTGCTGTAAGCACTTTGTTCTGGAACGTCTGTAGGACAGACATATTGTTTGGTTTGGTACAACCCTATAGTTGTACACCATAAGTCCATGAAGGTTTTAGCACTTGCTTATATATAAGCAGCTTGTTATACGTGCTTAGTTTAGAGTATCTTCCGATAAGCCAATTCATTTCTCTTTGCCTGATTTCGAGCTCTTCACGTTTCTTTTTTTCACTTCAGTTTTGCATCTAGGATCATTCCCAAATATTTTGCCTCGTTTGCATACGGTATTTGCACCGAGTTGATGAATAAAGGTAAGTTGTTTATCTTTCTATACGTGAAATTGACGTGTATTGACTTAGTCTCATTTAGCACGATTCGACAGCTCTTCGTCCACTCAAATATTTTGTTCAGATATCGTTGAAGTTTTGCAGTCGAGGATTCAACTGTCCTGTGGCGAGGATCGCCGTGTCATCCGCGAACGTGGCTACCACAGTCTCTTCATCTAGGGGTATGTCTCTAGTGTACATTAGGAATATGTATGGCCCCAGGACGCTTCCTCGTGGAACGCCAGCTTGAATTTCCTTGGATTCAGAGTATTCAATTCCATATCTAACCCGAAACAGTCTAGTACTCTATTCATTTCTCTCGGTTGTTGTTGTAGCTTATACTTCAAGCCCTCGTGCCATACCTTGTCGAAGGCTTGCGATACATCAAGAAAAACGCTTGAACATATCTTTTTGCCCCCTAGCGCGTTTTTCAATTACATTTGTTATCCGATAGACCTGATCGATTGTGGAATGTTTGACCCTAAAGCCGAACTGGTGATCCGAGATCAATCGTCTTTCTTCAGTTATCGGCTTTAAACGTTTAAGCAGAATAATTTCGCAGACTTTTGAAATTATCGGGAGGAGCAAAATGGGTCTGTATGATTTTTTGTCGTTTGGACATTTCCCCGGTCTTGGAACCATTATGACTTCTGCGACTTTCTATAGGCTTGGAACATATAAAATGTGGAGGAGATTAACAAACGCTTTTCGAGGTAGCTCCTTTAGAATTTCACTTAAAATCAAATCGTATCCTAGAGCCTTACTATTTTTTAGGTTTTTTATTGTTTGCTGTAGCTCAGACAGTGATACCGATTTTATATTGTAGTTGTCGGATTCGTTCTGAGATTAAGTTCTTGGGCCAATTAACGTCCTTCAAACGGTTTGTATGTTTCTTCCAAGTGGTCGGCAAACAAATTCGCTTTCTCTTTGTCTCCTTTTGCCTATTCGCCGTGAGCTGTTTTTATCGGTGCCAATTGCATAACAGGTTTCTTAGTCGACTTCACGGCTTTCCAGAGCGAATAATTAGAACTCTTGTCCGCAGTCAAGCCTTCGAGGTAATTAAAAGTATCACTACCTATCAACTTATTTGATAGGCGGTTCAAATAGGATTTATGCGGGGCGCACGTGATTGTTGCCATTTCCTCCGTGCTTTGATTTTTTCTCGTAGGAGACCTTCTATGTCGGTCACGTATATTTGCTTTCTTTGTTTTATTAATATTGTTCGTGTTGTTCCACGCAGCTCTTTGGATGATTTCCACGAAATTGTCAACTTGGTCTTCTATTTGCAACGGCGTCGTAAGTGGAAGTCTTAGAGAAATATTTTTCTTGCAATTTCTTCTGAAACCATCCCATTTTGTTTCCTTATTCGTCAATCTGGACGTTTTTTTGGTTTTTACTATGCTCCTGCCGATTTTAAAGATTACCAGCGAGTGATCTGAGAAGAGATCATAGGATTTTTCTAAAGTCGTGAGATATTTGGGAACCCCTTTTGCAATGAAAAAATCGAACAGGTCAGGTATTTTATTTGTGTCGGTGGGCCAGTAGGTTGGCTTGCCCGTCGAAAAGAAGTCTAAGTCACGTTTCATACTTGCTTGGTACAGTAGCCTGCCCTTCGTCGTAATGAATCTAGATCCCCATAATGTATGCTTTGCGTTGAAATCCCCCGTCAATGACATAAAAACGGCATCGCTAGAAGAGTTATAGGCTATACCAAAAAGTGCTTATGAGAAGTGCTTCGAGGATTGCAAAAAGCGTTAGCACAAGTGTATTATATCTGAGGGGGATGATTTTGAAGGAGACAACATTAATACTGATGAATAAATAAATATTTTTTTTATAAAAATATAAAGTCACCGTATTGTAAGTCGTATTGTAGTTTAAAAATTAATTTGTGTTAAAAGGTCTGACATTTTAAAATTCCAAGGGCTAACACTTGGCTAATCTCAGAGCTGAGTAAGTGAAGATGTAGGACGTCACTTTTTACGAAAAAGCGAGACACTTTTGAAATCCAATACGGGATATGGTAGGTTCACCCCTTTTTGATGATAGTAAGCACGGATAACAGCACCACTTTCTGAAGAAACCAGAAAAATCAAACGGATAATAATATTTATCTGAAACACAGTTATTTAGTATACATACTTCCATATAATGTAACGAACTTACGCACTTTTAAAATATGAATGTGAAGTAAGAATACGTAGGACGTAAGGCCAAACTCCTCCGGCATTTTTAACTATTGCACTCAACTTAATGTTCCGATAGATAATTTATACTGTAGTTTTCCTTATTTTGACGGGGACATCAAACTAAATGTTGGCACCAGAATCAGCAAAAAAAGAACTGCTTTTGGTATGCTTAACAGAAAATAGAACAAATTCGCGACCAAGCACTGTTGTTACTTTTTTCAGATAATCCACTGAAACCCGTTTTTAAGTTTGAGGTTAGTTAATATTATTTCGATACTAATTCAATATCTTTATGGTTATAAGCTGACATTTTGGTAGTGTTACGGTTTTTGGATTATCGTTGGCTGAATCCAAAGCTTTTGATATCAAAAAATGCTGTATATTTGCCAATATTATTAAGACCAGCTGAACGCCAAATGGGTCTAAGCTAAATTCTGCTTAAAAGCTTATGTTATATGATTTTGTGAAATGTGAAAATAAGAGCACAATCTTTCGGTACGTGCAATCTAATGAATACTTCAGCTGGAAAAGCTTTTCAGAGTGTGACAAATGTTATAATGATAACAGTTTAAACTTTATAGCAAAATCGGAGTTACACTTTAGTAAAAAGCTTTGTGCTAAACACTAGTAAGCTTTTCTGTTGAAATTTTGCGATTGCCGTCAGCTTTTTACATTCTTTTGTTAAAAAATTATTTTGTCTAACAGAGAATAATTTGAAGAGCTTGCACCCTTGCCAACAGAGCAAATGTTGCTTTCACGACAAGTTAAAAATAAAAAAAAAAAAAATTAGTAGTGTACATTCTTTTAGAAAATGCTATCAAACATTGCTATCAAATGAAAAAAAAAAAATACATTACGCCATCTTTTTTTTTATCGGTCATACAGCGATATTGTTTAACAGGTGCGAACATTGAGAAAAATCACTCGGATGCACAACGCACAGAAATTGTCAAAATCCACCACGGAAGTGGTAAGACATTTGCGGAGAAGTTTCCAAAATGTCGCTGATTTTTCAGTCACCATGCACCTTCTTCTCATACATTGTTCCGAATTATTAAAAAAATTTAGGCGATTGAGTCAATTCCAATCCAAAAGAGCCTGTTCGAGTTCGTGCAGCTCGGTTTAATAAAAACAGTTAGTGAAAGTGTTAACGCTTCACCTCGGGTCGCCATCGTTCTCAGCAATTAAGACTATTACGGAGCTGTTAACAGCGAATTTTGACCAAATATTTGCATTTCCATGTTTACAAGATTCAGTTGACACAACATTTGAACCCACAAATGGCTTGACTTAATGGCTATATCAACAAAGTGAATTGTCGGAATTTGGGATCCAGAATCCAAAAGTGATCCATTAACGTTTGGTGTCCATTTTGGTCTGGCGGAATGATTGGATTATTCTTCTTCCAGAATGCGGCTGGCAACGCGGTCACCGTCAAGGGTGTTCGTTGCCGTGAGGTTATAAGGAATGTCTTTTGGCATCAAATTGCTGAAATAGATCTAAAAGACATGTGATTTCAACAGAACAGCGCAACCTGCAAAACAGCAATCGAAACAATGGAATCATTGAAGGTGAAGTTTGAAGGGAGAGTTATTTCGCGAGCTGCAATGTGAATTGGTCATCATTGGATTTCTTTCTTTGGGTTTTTTCAAAGGTGTTTGCTGATAACCCAAGTACGAATCCTGAACTAAAAGATGGGATTTAACTCACTATTGGTGATATTGAGGCGACACTGTGCCTAGAGAATCTCCTACCAAGAAACCAGACTCATGTGTTCCTTTTTTAATAGCGAAATAGTATGAGGACAAAGCGATAGAATGAATTGCTAAGTATCCTTTACCCAGTCTAATAGACTCTACCAGAGGAATGAGACTAAAGCTAGGTTTTACGTTGCTCGATCTGTGGAAAAGCTTTCTGAATTAATTTCTGAAAAGACTCTTTTGAAGACATGGGATAAAGAAGAGGTAAGATCAGTGGTAGAGATGTCCCTCGCTTAGGAAAATAAGTTTTTGTATTATTCTGATGATTGGAAAGCTATTTTGCCTTCGTTGAGGAAATAAGTTGTTAAGGTTCTCCTGAAACTGAACGTTTCGTCTGTCCTGTTGTTTGTTCCACATCTGCGAATAGGTAACAATTCCTTGGTCTCCTGACGACAAGTACCAAAGATGCGTTCTCCATTTGCAGAATGAATCTTTGTAGTTGTCTGGGCAGTACGAGTTGCACTTGTATACACCAGCTGTGATTTTAACGAAATTATGTAAAATTGCGCAGGCAAGCACAACTTTGTTCGTATTTTGTGGCTAAAAGTCTATAGTTTACCCTAGGATTCGCCAGCGAGCAGATAAAATGCCGAAGGTATTCTATATTACTAGTTGCGCTTTGAAAAGCCTGAAATCTAATACTTCTTCGGCATGATTCAGCAGAATTCCAGGGTAGGGCCGCACAGCACCAGTTACCAACGACATAACCTCTCTTCGGGTGGTAGACTGATGTTGTTATAGATTTCCCAATGCAAAGGTGACGAAATATTTTCGTATCACTTTTCCTCGTTTTGACCAAAATTCGGCTCTTATAACACTGGATTTATTTTATCGAAATCAACCGATCCTTTACCTAATCAGTCATTTGATTTCGTTTCCAATTAGAACACACGTCACACAGGGGAGAAAATAGCTTACCTAAAATTTAATATGAAAGCCTAGGTTCATGTCATAGAATCAGCTTTTGTCAGAATATAACATTGTGAAACCTTTGTTTAATTTTTGAAGAAATTTGGCAGCCATTTGCGAAAAAACAGCTTCATTCTCATCAACTATTTCCCTTTATATCAACATGGGTGCAGAAACGCAAAAACTCTGGGAAATTGAGGAGAATATTGGTTCCATTGACACACATATTTTAAATTCTTACGAACAGATAGGAGAACATTTCTCTTCCACTCGTCCGATGGAAAATTTGTAGATTACGGCGATATGTTTAGCAATAAACGAAGGTTTGTAAAAGATCCTATGCTCAAAAAAAAATGTATATATTGTGAATTAATGTCGGAGTATATTAAGCTACGACATGTGGAGGAAATCGCTGTAGTAGAAATCAACAAATCTAATAGTTTCGCTTACTACCATCCGCATTACCGGGTGTTTGGGAAAGATATTACTACCACAAAAATAAGAGTCGTTTTCGATAGTTTTTACAAATTTTCTTCGAAGACGTCTCTGAACGAAACTCTGACAATTGGCCCTCTTATACAAAGGGATTTATTCGGAGTTCTACAACGCTTTCGGCGTCACAATATCAGGAGATACTTAGAAGAAGTTTAGCCAAATTTGTTTCGCTAGGAAACATGTGGATTTTCAGAGGACGACTTTGTGGAGGGAGTCTTCAGCTCAGATAGACAAACTGTTACGACTTCCTACGGTTGCGTACATAACATCTTGCATCAGTACACACCAGCTCGCAGTAGACACCGAGAAAGAAATTCGTGACATATAGGAAGTCCTACAAATCGGTTTTTACGATGAACTTTTGACGCGTGTTGATGAGGTTGCAGGGCTTTTCATGGTATAGCAAAATGTAACTAGTTTATTAGAAGAAGCAAGTTTCAATTTGAAAAAGTACAGCTTAAACTGCTTAGAGATTCTAGAATCGCTGCCACCCTTCATTTGAACGCGAATTTTATGAATTGTCTTAGTTATTGAGTTTACTGTAGAATCCCACTAAGGATTCATTTCAGTTTAATGTTACCTTGCCTAAGTGACTTGCGTGTACCAAACGCGAAATCTTATCGGACGCTTCCTTATTATTTGATCAACTTGGATTTCTGAAACCAAGCGTTAATGCATTAAAGATCATTTTTCAACAGCTGTGGAAATCCAAGCTGTCCTGGTATGACAGAGTTCCTCTCGAAACTACCCAAGAATGGTTTAACATTGGCTCTAAAAGTTCGTTTTTGCAGGCGTTGGAAATTCCTCGTCGTATTTGGTACATTATCTCTGTGGAGTATCATGTTTTTTGTGATTCTTCACTAAAAGCTTCTTCAGCAGTTATTTATTGCAAGAATCCAAATTTTAATGGATAGTCGCTGAAAAATGTAGAATCGCTAACATTAAAGAACTAACTATTCCGCGTTTGGAATTCTGTGGTGCGTTGTTGCTCTGCCGACTTTTCGCAAAATTTAATCGTATTGTACGGACTCACTAATAGTCCTGCACTGGCTGTTCACCTAAGAACAGTCATCGGTGATCACGTACATACATATGAAGCATTACTTTCCACTTTTTGACATTATTCGTCTATTTACTTCCATCTCCGAACTCCATATGAATAATTTTAATCCTTATTTGCTTTCTAATTACCAGAGAGTTTAACACTTCGTACAAGGTTTTTAAAAAACATTGTCACAATGAGTACTTCACTTCCCTTCAAAATCAACCAAAGAAGAAGCAACTAATTCTCTAAATATTACAATATATGGTAAAAATAGGCAGA
The DNA here is from genome assembly GCA_907269105.1 of Volucella inanis. Classification (NCBI taxonomy): domain Eukaryota; kingdom Metazoa; phylum Arthropoda; class Insecta; order Diptera; family Syrphidae; genus Volucella; species Volucella inanis. The sequence continues at coordinate 79,781,300 of OU026157.1, forward strand.
TTTCTTTCAAATGTCATTCAGTTACAAGCTTCCAATTAGCTTAATTCGTATTTACGTAATAAAGATTAAATCATAGCCTTTCCATTAAAGATCATTAACTAAAAAAAACTCTGAAAGTTAATATATTATAAAAGCATTTACACAAGCACATGTAGCTATAAACTACAAAAATACAAACAAGGTAATTTAAGAGTGAACAAAAGGAAATTAGGAAAGAAGACGAAAAAAAATTCAAATGCAAATAAGTTTATTTGAATGTAAATTTGTCAAATTAGAAGTTGTTGTTTGTTGTTGTTTTTTTATTAACAACGTCTACACCTGACATGCTTTTTATTTTTATTTTATTTATTTTTTTTTTTTGTGGCATTTGCGGAAGGAATACCCTGGTTGAGACACTCAGTTTAATGCGGCGATTAGTTGAATCCACAGAAAATTAATTATATGATAGAATGCTACAACAAACAACATTACGAAGCTTATTTGATGCTATTCCTTATATCATAGCAGAGTTTGCACCGTTTTCAATTTGTCATAAAATTAAAAAAAAAAAAAAAAAAAAATGTAAAAACAAAAAATAAGGAAACTGCAAAGCTTGCATTTTAAGTTAATGGTAGTTACAATCAAATTTTCTTCTTTCTTTTTTCTCAAAAATAAAATCGTGTGAGGGCCATTAAAAGGTTATTCAAATTTGTTAATTGCAAATTTGATCATAAAATGTTTATCGAAATAAAACGGTAGAATGACGTGTTAACTAGGTGAAACCGTTTGTTATATAGTTTAAATCAATACAGTTGATTGTGATTTACATATAAATGCGTTTTAACAAACAAAAAGAAAAGAAATCACCACTCACTTGGAGTTGGTTGGCGATGCTCAGGCCAGTCGCATTGACTTGATTATCTTTTGCTGTAAGCTTGTTAACATTTCGAGTATTTCCGTCTGAAATTTCTTACCTTATAGTGGTATATGCATAGACTCCTCAAGCAGAGCGTCGCGGGTTCGAATCCCGTGTGATGCAATTCTCTGGAGAAGTAGTTATATGAAAATCCCGTCGGCGTCAACTCTGACATGAAGGCATAACACTGATGTTGGAGTGGTTGCTGGTTGCTGGTTGAGGATGTACTAGCTCGTCCCGTCCAGTTTGACAACCACCTATGGGAAAAATATCGAAACCTAATACACCTGAGTTTCAAACTACTACACCACCCGCCCGCGCCTGTAGAAAAAGCCAGTAAAAGGGTATTCATATCCCCTTGGTGCGCGCGCGGTATTATAAAAAAAATAAATAAATAAAAATAGTGAAGCAGTAATTTTACTAATTATCCAGAGTAATACCATTTACTACCTTCATCAAAAAGTATAGGAATGTATTCAGAAAATTCAAAGTACAAATTTATTAATCAAAATCTATATTCTCCACTTCAAAGTAATTTTCATAGACTGTAACACACTTATGCCAGAGCTTGATCCAATCCTCGAAACATTTTTTTATATTCGGTTTTCGGTATGTCCATCAGTGCTTCCTGCGATTTTTCCATTACTCTACTCGGCTGCTGAAGCGCGTTCCTCATAGTGTTTTTTTTTTTAACTCTATTGAACAGAAAGAAGTCACAGAGAGCGGAATCAGGTGAATTCGGTGGCTGTTGGATAGTATTTGTTGCATTTTTCGTCAAAAAATTACGAATAACGATGGCACTATGCGACGGTGAGTTACCATGGTAGAGACGTCTCGTCTCTAGTAATGATCCTTGTGATGAATGTGGGATCGGATTCAGCCTCGCAAATCATCTATTTTGCGACGTCAACACGGTCTCTTTATTGCATGAATTTGATTTATTTTAGCACCAACTTTGCTGCTACACGATGGAAACCAAAATCATTAACCAAAATGTCTTGGACGGATCCATATTCAATGTTCAAGTTCTCCGCTATCTCTCTGACGGTTAATTTGCGGTTATTGATCAACATTTATTTTACTTCATCAATGTTTTCGTCGGTTTTCGATGTCGATGGTCTGCCACTGCGTTCATCGTCCTTGATTGACTCACGACCACTTTTGAACCGCTAGTGCCACTGGTAAACGACCGTTTTCCTTAGAGAATCGTTGCCGAAACACTTTTTATACAAGTTTGTTGTTGCAAATTTAAATCCATTTCTAAAATTGTAAAAAATCGCCAACACACACATAGATAGATGTACTCTTTCCTACGTAACTCTTGAAAATATCAAGCTACGACGCTAGGAAATATCAACAACAGATGTACCAACATAACAATGAGAGCTCCACACGGTGACACCACCGGGGAACTTTTTGATCAAGGTGGTATGTTAGGACTCGTTGGATTTTTATTGCAGTAAAGCTTTATGAACTTCTAATTTAGGTATACTTTACCAACAATTAAGGTGATGTAATGTTTTTTGATTAAACTAGCAAAGTGTTTGATAAGAATAATAATAAGAATACATACTACGATTTTAAAACTTTATTTCAACTGGAACAAAGCACCTAAACAAATAACCATATCTTTTACATTTTGTTTGTACATTTAACTGGAATTCATTGATAAAGTGACTACAATATTAGCCTGTACCACATCAGCACCGAGTTTTTGAGAATAGGCCGGGCACTCACATAGATATTCTTCCATCGTCATCGTCGCAGGATATTGTGTTAGAGATGATTGCTACTAAGGGACACCAGGAAATTAGCTGACCTCTCAGAGACGTCGGGAAGCATTTGTTTTATCTGCCGAAAGCCTAAGGATTTACAAAATCTGTAGTTATGCTCATGCATGCAAACCAGCTTTGGTTTGGACACTGAAAAAACCATTTAACACTGTGACCTGGGACCAAAACAAGATTCAGTGAATTCAACCTTCGAGCTGGAAAATAGGGCTCATCAAAGACTATTTTTATAGATGCATAGAATTCATTGTCATACGGATTGCGAACATCTTTGCTTAAAAAACACACGTAAGTTTGTTTTGTCTTAAATGGCTGTTGTAGCGAAGATCTACAAGTGGAATATACTTTTAAACGAGTAACAGCTAATTCAATAATTTATTATTGCTTATTATCAGGAAACTGCATATCACATCTTAAAAATTTTCGAGTTGCAATTAAAACCTACTCCGACCTCTGCCTTTAGAAGTTACCTTTAATGTTTTCGGCACCCAAACCCTTGAAAATATATAGATATAGGACTTCTCCCTAATTTAATATGGAAAGGTAATTATCGGGAATCCTATAATCGTATGCTTAACATAGAACTCGGAAAACTGCTAGAATCAAATACTGTACCTAGAATTGACAAACTGACGGAGTTATTCAAAAAAGCTGTTCCACTTAAGCCGCTGAAGAGCTCAATCCATACAATCAGCACAGAAGTGGTTCGATACCGTTACGAAGACCATTTTAAAACTCTTCTCAATGCACTGCAAATATTTCCGTCCGCTGAGTATCCAGCGTCTATGATCGTGGATAGATCCCTAGAAGTTGCAATCGTCCGTATTCCGTTTGAAATCTACAAAAATTGCTCATCGGAATTCACATCGGCTCTTAAACAGGAATTCAGTAGAATATTTTCAAATTCTGATGTGCCCGAATACTTTTAGAAAACTATCATCTTTCCGTTGTACAAGAAAGGTTAGTACGATGAACCAGCAATCTACAGAGGAATATCTTTCTTAAACACATCTGCTTAGTTTTTTTCTTGTTTGCTCTTCAATAGAATCACGAAGTTTTAAAAGATATTAAGCTGGTTTTATAAAAAGATATTCTACTATTGTATATACATAGTATACAAAATAAAACGCAAAAAAATGTACACTTTCTTCGTAGATTTTCGTGTGGCTTTTGACTCCATCCGCGAGAAATGATTTTCTATATGGGTACGCAATCTCGTCACAAGTTAATATTTTAAGAGCTATGTACTGCAATAATAAGTCATGTGTCTGGGATGATGCCCATCTATCGTCGAAATTTGAGGTGTCAAACAAGTTGAATAACTTCGAATGAAGTTAGGGGTGGAAAAGATCTGTGGAACCAATATTCCCGCGCTGATGTTTGCAGATGATATCGTTTTTTTCGCCGATACAATAGATACTAGGCAGTTAGTGATGAACAGGCTATATACCTACTGCAAAGCGTGGAATTTAACCGTTTATCTAGATAAATCAAAAATAATGGTCTTTAGAAATGGTGGAGGAAGGTACTCTCCAAGTGAGAAATCTGGTTTTCAAGACAACCAGATTGACAAAGTAAAGCAGTATAAGTTATCTTGGAGTGTTAATTACGCCGAACCTAAACATGAACAACCACTTTAAAGTTAAGCTTGCAGGAGCTAAAAGGGCAATCTATGCTGTTTATGGAAACATCAAGAACACACACATTTCTCACACTTCGAAAGTTAAAATAGTCCGCGCTGTAGCCTCTTCCATCCTATTGTATGCAACGCAAGTTTGGAGGTACCGCGCTTTCGAATTCGTAGAAAAATTTCTCCGTTATTTTCTAAGACGGATTTTTAAACTTTCGAGAAGTTCGCCCAATTATATGCTGTACTTGGAGACTGAAGTGGTACCTCTGTTCCTGAATACTCTTAAAATGCACTTGGAGTATGTTCCAAGGAAAAAATTCCGAGGTTGGTATTCGTGCAAATAGCAACATATAAGGTGAAATGTATGGGAAATAGTAGGAGAGGAAAGCGGTTATAACTTTATTTTCACACCAATCGAGCAGCAGGAATCACTAAAACAAAATGTAAACATGCTATTTCAGAAAACTAGTCACAGAACTTACGACAAACTTATAAATGAAGCTCAGTTATCTCAATACAGAGCTTACTACAGCAAAATGAATCATTATCTGCAGGAAAGGACCTACCTACCCGGTGGATAAAATAAGTGCCATCTTCAAAATAAGAGGCGAACTTTTAAATCTTAATTTTATACCGCACCGCCCTGAGCTTCCAATTTTATGCGAGATACATTGGGAAACGCCCCATGAAAAACTCCGCAGAAACTTCTTCGGTGCTCAAGCATCTTTATTTAATTTATATATGTACGTATTAAGCATAAGTAGCACCAAATTTTTTGTTATTTTTAATGGCAATCGGGTAGATGGCTCAAAAAAGGCCAAACCATAAAGGCTAAGTAATTTTGTAAAAAAATAAATTTTTCTTTGAAATAAATAATAGTTGTTTAAATAAATAAAAATAAATAAATTAATGGATGCATTTGAAAAAAAAAAAAACAGTTTTACGCATATCGACCATTCTCTTCTGTGGAATATCACATCATTCAAATGACCTCTTCACCTTCGCTGACAGTGCCTTAAGCGGTCGATCCAATTTTTGATGACTCGGTCCAATATGTGCGGCGTTTTTCCAGCAATAACGGATGGTTGAGCTCCTCCAAAATGTTGGCTTGACCAAAGACTTGACGTAGCCCTAGAGAAGATAATCGAGTGGTATCAAATCGCACGATCACGGCGGCCAATTGATGAACGCTCGTCATAATACCATATGACCCAGTCGCCAAATTTCTCCTTCACAACTTCGAGCGTTACGTCGCTTTTAGGGCATATAGCTCCATCTAGTTAGAACCACAGCTCGTATATATCGATGTAGTCGAGTTCTGACCACAGAAAGTCGTTAATATCGGTCTATACCTTAGACTATTGACGGTAAGGGTGTCTCCTTCCTCATTTCGAAAGAAATAAGGTCCGATGATGCCGCCATGCCATAAACATGCAAACAGTTAATTTTTGTGGATGCATTGATGCCTGGCTGAACAGTTGTAGATTGTGTTCGCTTCAATAATAGCAATTTTGCTTGTTGACATGGCCTCGGACATATGGCCAGCATTTCCAGGGCCTAATTAGCGAATTCACGGCATTGTCTGAGGCCCTCCGGTCTCAGCACAGTCTTATACAGATGTAGACCCAAATCGAACTGAAAAATGAGCCGGGCTTAGACTCTGGCGATGCCTAATTCAGCTGATCGGCGACGAATCGACATTTTGGTCGATTGATGATGTTGATGATAACGACCGACCTCACGGCAAAATTCACGTTGCGTATTTATAACTAAGCCGGGATTTTGTAATATTTTTTCAATAATTTGCGCACGAAAATTTTAAGCGCTTAACGATCCATCATTGAACGATGCAAATTGTACTTAGTATTTTGACGACTGGTAGACACAAAGACGAAAACACTTGATGAGTTGACCGTTCAAATTCTAAATAGCTTCCTCTAATTTTTTGTTTTGCTTTGAGCACAAGCGTTGTATTGTCGAGCTCCTCCTTAAAACGCGTCCTGAATTGATCCTGATCCTGAATTTTAAGGGGTGATTAATCGTGAGATTCGATTTTCAATAGGCTTTTTTTTTGAACGATCACGCGTGACTCCAATAAAACTGCTTTGTCATTTTTGTTCAGTATCCAAATTATTACGAAAATCAGCGTTTTGTGAAAAATGTTTTTCGTACGATTCGAGGAACAATACCATTCGCAACTTTGAGTCCCAGTTTACATTAGTTCAAGATACTCGACCGGTTAGACCACATCCAGCACGTAGTGAGGAAACTATAGCAGCTGTAGCTGAGAGTGTACACGAAGACGGTGACGAATCGATTCGTCGTCGTTCTCAGCAGCTTGGCTTGGCGTATTCGAAAACTTGACGCATTTAACGTGAGGATCTCAGCCTAAAAGCGCACAAAATTCAATTTGTGCAATAATTGAAGCCAGGCGACTTGAATTTGCGTCATATTTTTAGTAAATGAGCTTTGGAAAAACTCAATGAAAATCCGGTGTTTTACTGTGAAATTTTGTTCAGTGATGAAGCCCATTTCTGACTCAATGGATAGGTTAATATACAAAATTTCTGTATTTAGGCTAATGAGCAACCCGAAGAGTACCAATAGCTACCATTACATCCATTAAAAATAACGGTATGATGTGGTGTGGTCATTGGTCCATATTTCTTTAAAAATAACGTAAATCAGAATGTTACCATAAATGGTAACAGTTATCGCGCCATGTTAACGGACTGTGTGCTTCCTCAAATTCAAGCACATGGTCTCGGTGAGCTCTGCTTTCAACAAGACGGCGCTACGAGCCATACAGTGCGTGAAACCATGGACTTGTTAAGAAATCATTTTGGTGAGCACTTAATTTCACGTTTTCCTACGGTAAATTGGCCGCCTAGATCGTGCGATATCACACCTTTTGACTATTTGCTTTAGGGATATGTAAAATCTCAGGTCTTCAGGAGTAATCCAGTTACGATTGACGCTTTGTAAGCCAACATTACTCCTGCTATCCGCGACATACCTGTAGCTATGCTAGAACGATTCCACCAAAATTGGACCTTCCGAATGGACCATCTCAGATATAGTCCTGGCTAACATTTACATGATATCATTTTTAAATAGTGAATGTCATGAATTGTTCTTTTACCCAATAATAAAAGTTTAAAGTTTTCTTTCAAATTTGTGTGTTTTATTTTGCATGATAAATCAAAGCTTACGATGAATCACACTTTATATACTATGTTCAGATAAGGAAGTCCCGATAGTAGCTCTCAGCGCTAAGTCGATTACTTTTTGTTCTAATTTCGTAAAATTGTCAACCAAGCCAGACAGTACAAAGTATACACGTGTGAGATAATTTCCCTTTACATGGCATTTACAATGTAGGTCCCAGCATGGAACCCCCGCGGCGATTGATCGGAAATATGATGATTGTTTAATAACTTGGATTGGGCCAGCAGCGAAACAATCAAGTTGCTTATCCTTACAAATGTAAGGAACCATCTAATAGCCTTGGATAATAACATATTAACTATAGTTAAAATCGTTTAGTATTCCAGGACAAGAAAAGAGGACATCTTTGGTAGGACAGTTGGTAAGAAAAACATACACAACACTACGTCTGGCAACAGACATAGGCTTATTCACTTTACGGCGGAACGAAATGTCACTACGGCAAGCACACGGTCGCCTCACTTTAGTATACGTAAGATTGATGATCTTTCGATCATGAAAGGCTAAATGAAATTGATTAATTTGCAATATACGTAAGACATGGCTCTAGTATTCTGGGCGTCCTAACATTCCGGGTAACCAGCATAGACCTATATCATCACGAATGCGAATCTTCCAAGTGCCACAACAAAGAAAAACTATCGAAGCAGATATAATATAGAAAAGCTGCAATCGAAAGAGACCAATTCATGATGAATGGAATCTCAGCATCGTTTGCCTGATCATCAAAAAAGTAGACCTCCTTAACTGCGTCATTCAAGTATAGAGGTATAAGTCTGTTCAATTTCGAATACAAGTTTTTATTTACCATACTGTGCGAACGTCTGACACTTTACGTCAACCACCTGATTGGCCCATATCAGTGTGTTTTCAAACCAGAATAGTACACCATCGAACAAATATTCACATTCCGGCAGACCCTCGAAACAAGTCCCAATCGAGATCCACCGTATCTTCGTCGATTTAAAGGCCACATATGACAGCATTTTTAGAGTCGAGCTACGTTCGAGAGAGAGAGAGAGAGAAACAGAGAGAGAGAGAGAGATGTCTAGTTGTGGCACCCCTGTAGGTAAGGAGACTCTATATAAGATCTTGATCATACCAGTCGTATTTGATGGCGTTAAAGCAAGGACTCTACCGAAAGCGGATGAAGACATTCTCAGTTATTTCGAGAGAAAAATCCGTAGAAAAATATTCGGTCTAATTTATGTCGACAGTCTTTTAAGCAGAAGATTCAACGACAAACTACTAGTACAAGAGCTGAACAGCAACACCGACCGAGCCTGAAAACTGGTTAGGACATGTAGAGTCAATGTACACCAATGCTCCGGGCTGCATTCTGCGAATACTTTGTTTGAATCTAATCCGGAGAGCAATGCAGTAGATTAATACTTAAGTTGCGCGTACAAGTAGAAAGGTGCCTCAACTGACTTAGAGTGAATAACTAGAGTCATTTACCAAAGCTATTAATCGGGCTAAATGGGAAGGCTTTTTAGTTTAGGCCCAGGTTCAACCAGAAATGTAGCGCCACCTAAGTAAGTAAGTATGGAAACACATGATAATTCTTATTCGAATAACAGTACATAGTACAACCTTTGGTTATAATTCCGAATTAAATCGAAAATCACTTGACAAAAGGATGAATTTGTGCAATTCGTTTCGTATAGTAGCTTAAGCTGCAGCAACAAATCAGTCGGTGTGAAAGAGTAAGATGTAAAAGATGAAAGATGTTAGATCCCTTATATATCCCAAACTACAGATGCGTATATTCTGTACTCATGGTTAGAGACGCAGTAATAGCCTTTGAATATTGAAATCTTCCTTGCAGTCTTTGTATTTTCTAGTTGGGAAACTTCCTTTTTATAGTACAATTTCCGAACCTCATTTCTACAGAAGCATATATCAATAGTCTCGACTTCACGTTTCTTAAACTATTTCTTTTTCTATCAAAGAAGTCAACAATAGCACTAAGACCACATATGTTAGCAACCAACCATGTCTATTAAAGATCTTTGAGAAGATCCTAGCAAAGAAAAGTTATTATTCTATAACGAGTTCTATCTCTGTGTAAGGGCGAATTGACGACCGATTTTTAGAATAAGTTTGAATTATGCGATGTTTTCTTCTGGTGTGAGTCTATAAATGATTACACAGTTAAAAAGTTATCTCAGTTATCAGACATCAGAAAGCCAATCGAAGAAATCTCATCACTATTAGGAACTAGAAAGTTGGATGGAGGCAGAATGCTATCCATAACAAATTCCCAAGTAGGTAGGCGTTTAGCTACTGTTCTTCTCGCTTATTTGCTTGTAAAGTTTAGAACACCCGTCGTTCTTCGCCATGGTTGGTGTGCTTTTAGCTTTACGGCCTCATTATAAAACCACCGATTCATTGTAGTCATAAAATGAGATCTAGAATAAAATTTGCTACTGGTCTGATTGGTGACTCGCATCAGAACTGCGGTATGTGGAAATAGACCCTTTGTGACCCTTATAAATATTTTCGTTATTCATTTGTATTATATAAATATTTTTTTCGAAAAAAAAAATTCGTTTCTTTTGTTCGTCTTATACTGATTTTAAATATCATGATTAGTATTAAGAAAAGAAGACCATACCAATCTGTTTTAAAACATTTTCAATTTTGGCGTCAAAATGACATAGCAACGATACAAAAACAACCAACTTTTTGACTCACAACTTAAGTATCTTGTCATAGCCCTCTTAATAAACGTCAGGAATTTATTGGTATTGTACATACAATAAATTTGTCTTCGATGTTTTGTTAACATAAGTTTCAACTTTTCGGTTATTTTTATATTAACCGATTGCTATGGATATAACATATTTGTTTCTACCTAACATTAATCTTTATGGTGATGCATAGACGCTGTCTATGAAATTCCCATTCTAGCTTCAACTTCACGGCTGACAACTTTAATTAACAAGGTTATGTTAATTTAAGGCCGCACCTGATGATCCAACAATGAGGCAACAACGCTATTCAACTTGCGAGTATATGCGGAGGCCAAATTTAATTCCTGAGACATAACTTCGACTCGGAAGCCAGCTGCATCAGATTTTGTTCGATACAAAGATTCGGAGATTGTTTTGGATTCACGAATCTGACACATCGACTGGTTTAATGACACACGTATATGTAAAATACTTAACACTTGAGTGCATATACATATGTAACATACATCTACCCATATATTTATATGATATTTTCATTAATTGATTTGCTAGATGAGTGTCGAAACGGATGCACTTCTAAACTAATCGTCGACAGTGTGAAGGTGCCATAAAAGACCAATTTATTGCAGAATTCCATTAATTTTTCGTCTGGTCATTTTTGGTTTGGATTATTTTTTATTTCTCAACCAAATCAGTTCTTTCTTCTTCTACAGAATCAGTATCAGAATCGACCAGAGAATCACCCAACAATCAATCCATTCATCTTGATATGATCCAGCCAAAGAGCAACTTCGTTTTGATTATGTGACTGTTTGTCATTTATTGCAGAGATTAACATATTTTTTGACTGCCAACTAATGTAAAACCGCTGTTCTCTGGCAGCGTAATTAGCTTAATGTGCCACTGATTTACATTTAAATTTTATTTAATTGGCGTGAATCTAAATTCGAAGTCCCAATGATGTGGGAAATTCATTAGGAAGAAGTCGTTTATACAGATTTTTTGCAATAAAATTAAATATATGTTCTTGCTAACTGGCCAGATTCGAATGGCGTAGAGGTGTCAGATTATCAGTAATTTAAAATAACGAGTTTGTGATATATTTCCATTCAATGTTAAATATATGCATGTATCGTACATGTGCTTTTTTTTATGTATGCCATAAGCATGTCTATTTTTATGATGTTATAAAGCAATACTAAGTTATTCATAGTTCGTTTACTATGCCTTTGTTCTACTTTTTGCATAAATATATGATATTATACGCTCATTTATTAATGTGATATGACTGAGATTGGAAGTTTCGTGGAATATAAAATGAGAAGAAATCGAAAGGAGTCCGAAAATATTTGAGATTGACTCTGAGTGCGAGCTTGATCTAAATTATGAAAAATCACTTCAAGGTTAAATCCACAAGTATAAGCCGTATGCTTCAGAGAAAAACGAACGTGACGTTGTTAGAGATTCTTCGAATAAATTTCTAGACAATCCGAATAAAACATTCATGGTATTTGAACTACATCTCAACAAAAAACAACTTGCATTTGCATGTTATTGTTTTTTTTTTTTTTTTTTTTTTAAGATATTGAAAGAAGATCTACCCCAGTCTTAATTAGAATATCTTCGGTGATCAAATTAATGGCATAATACCAGCGTGAATCTAACCTATAAGAGACCATGGCTAATATTGGGTATATATTCGTGCGTTTTTTTTTTTTTCTTCAAAATTTGAACGTTTATTTAAAAAAAAACATGTACAATAGTATTATTCAACGTATTGCCCATCTAAAGCTATGATATTTTCCCATCTTTCTGGCAATTTGTGGATCCCACCCCAAAAGAACTGCGCCGGCTTGGCAGCCAAGAATGAATCAAGCCAATTTTTAATATTTTGCTCTGATGTGACCCGTATTTCAATGAGGGCGTTCTCTATTGACCGGAACAAAGTCAGAAGGGGCAAGGTCTGGGCTATAAGGCGGGTGGGGTAAGACTTCTCATCCACTGTTTTCCAAATAGTTCTTAACCGGAATAGCATCGTGGAGCCGAGCGTTGTCATGATGGAAAATTATTGCCTCGTGTCTGGTCGCATATTCCGGGCGTTTTTTCTCTACTGCTCTCTTCAAACGGATTAATTCTGTTCGGTAGCTTTGTCCATTGATGATTTCACCCGGTTTTAGCAGCTCATAATACAGCACACCCATCTGATCCCACCAAATACAGAGCATTACCTTCGCGCCATGGATATTCGGACTTGCCGTTTATTTGGCTGGTTAGCCGGGTTTCACATATGATTTTTTGCGCTTGTTGTCGTAATGGATCCATTTTTCATCACCAGTAACAATCCGATGCAAAAATGACTTCCTTTTGTGGCGTTGTAGCAGCATTTCGGACATGCAAAACCGCCTTTCGACGTCTCTCGGCTTGAGTTCATGTGGAACCCAATTTCCTTGCTTTTGAATATATCCAGCTGCTTTTAAATAATTTTTGAAATGGCTGCTTGAGTGACATCCAAAGATTCTTGTGTTTAGCAACAATCTTCATAGAGTAATGCTTCCAGTTCTTCATCTTCAAACTTTTTTGGCTGCCCAGGACGTTCACCGTCTTCCAAGCCAAAATCACCACTTTTAAATCGTGCAAGCCACTTTTGGCACGTTCGCTCAGCTAGCGAAATACGATGACTTTCGGCAGCAGTTTTCTTCATATTAAAGTAATGAAGAAGAACTCCCCGCAAAAACAGGCACAAAGTTCGACATATTTGAGTGAAAAAAAATTATTGTTTGTTTACGCTTTAAATGAATGACATATACTGAAATGACGTACAATGACAGTAGTTTTCCAACGCATGTTCCAATGGAATAATACAAGTTATGCCAATCTCTTAGCAAACCGCACGAAGTTACAGACCCAATACAAATTCACGAAGGCTTTTTAAAGCTAGATCACACCATGCCTAACTAAAAAGCGGATATTAAAATTTGCCTTCATCCAACTTAACACCAACCGACTACTATTAGAGAAGCTCTCTGTTGTTCAAAATCAGACGACCTCGTCTAATTAATACACTCTAGACATCATCAAGGTTTTATTGCTTTTAATAGGTACTTAAGGAGAATATGTACTTGTACACCAAGAACCATGACGAACGATGCTACAGAAATAAAGGTCAACAGATACGCTAGTATCTGGGTCCCTCAAACCATAAAAATGTACCCAGCAATGATCAGGTTCTGTTAGTAAACAAAACAAAAATACTCAAGATCCTTGATGAAGAACAATACAAATTTGTATCATAGCTTACGCTAACGACACATCAATTTCAAGCCTAGAAAAGTTCGTGCCGAAATTGAATAATCTGATGGTACGCCACACCAAAATTCACCGTAAATGAACTCATTTCTAAGGGCATCAGAAGTTAGAATGAATAAATGAGTAGAAGAAATCAAAACTGAGTTGGTTAAATAGACCATTCGGAAAGGGATATACTACATAACCGTGCATTATCTAATAACAGCACACACTAGAAAAATGAGTTCTCTTTTTAAAGAGTTCCTAAGACACACCATTCTTGACAACTAGGTAGGACCATAGTATAAATCCGAAAGATGATTGCCTGCTAATATGCTACTGCCCCAAAACGTGTTTCGAGCATTAGAATCGCAGTCCCATCTTACGGAAATCAACGAATCAGCGAATTTGTGCGACTATTCGTTCGTTTCATAGCTTATGTCAGCTACAAAATCTTGGCTGCAAAACTGACTTAGTTAAGACGTTAGTTTTCCACAAAAAGACAAGTTCTTGGTCGGTCTAAGCGCTTGTGATATACGAGTTGTAGTACGAAACCTCTTAAACCATTTTAAGTTTAAGTGAGGTTTTGCGTTCAACACGGAAAGCCTCCTACATAGGGATGCTATAGTAGACACAGAATGTTAAAGGGCAAGTAGAGTCCCTTGTTTTTTTCGATTTTTGCTCTCCCTGTGAAGGTCGATTGTTTTTTTGTTTATTTTTGAGTTCACAATTCTGGGTATGAAAACCCACACATAAGCATGATTTTCGGTACAGGGGTTAATATACCCCTAAAATGTTTACACATAGCGCGGGCGAAGGACAATTAGGGAGAAAGAAAGAGAGGTGCGTTGTACGTAGGTTTTAAATGTCTGAATGTTACAATGACTAAATAGAGAGTTAGGCAGTGCATTCCACAAGCGAGTTATTCGGCTTAGGAACGGATCACGATATTTTAGAGTACATCTAAATGTGGGTTTTAGGATATCCTGATAAGTATTCATAACGGGACGTGTGTTACGGTTGAAGCTTTGACGGGGCGAAATTTTACTGGCGATTTCTATGGAGCTTAGCCATTAAACAGTTTGCTGTTCATCATCATCTTGAGGGTTATGTTTTTCATATTGCAGCTTTCTGCTAAATTGTAAGCATTCTCTGTTATGGCTAGATCCCACAGATCGGCAGAGTGCTTAACCTGAGCATCATTTAAACTCATTTTAAGCTTTTGCACTCTAAAGCGAGGTAATAATCGGTTGCGTTTCCTTTATCGCTTTGGGGTTTGCTTATAGGTACGTTTTCTCGTGAAATCCATATTTTGTCCACATGAACTGGATACAACATCGGCTTTATCCGCACCTTGTTAAGATGAGGGAGTGCAAACATTTTTTTTTTTCTGTTACATCCGCAAATCTGGTGTTTGAGAGGGGGTGCCTTAGAGTTTGTCTTCACCTTTACAGAACACCAGAATCGGATTATATAAAATTCTATCCCAATGAGGTCCTATACAACATTGCGAATCTAATAAGATTGAACAACTTCGATATTAAGTTGACTCGGGGGCATATTGCAGGAGCAATGTCCTCGTCCAATAACCTGATATCTGCGGCCTACTACTCTAACTACTAATATCATGAGAGTGTGCCCTTGAAAGGCTTCGTCCCCGCTGAAGCATTCCTCAATTTTGACATGAAAGGGCTGATCCAGGATAGGTTTGTGGTGCCGCTAACCTTCCACGTAGATTGTGCAGTTGGTGAGGGGCAACTCAACTACAGCAGAGACGTCGCACACGACAGTACGAAGGCAAAGTGAGCCATATTTTCCTTGCTATGTTTAGCAAATGGTTGGCTTACATAGGATAGGGTAGTTTTAAGGTGTGAAGGTTGGCAACCTTGGGTTAGCAACTTGAAGTTTCCTAACAATTAGGTTAAGTTAGATTGTGTAGTTTGGCTAAATAGTTTAAGGTTTAGTATAAGTTAGCATAGGAAGTTAGTTTAAGTAGTTTAAGTTGGATGGTAAAGTTTTAAATAAATACAAAAAAAAATATTCATTTACTAAGTTTTTTTTAAATACTTAATATTTTCTTAGTTTAACTAGATGTTTAATGAATAATAATTATTTTTTTAAAATGTTAATTTAGACGTCGAAAGGCATAGAATAAGAATATAGTTTAGCTTAGAGCGCTCGCTTGGAGAGCCAGTAAGTTAGAATAAGTTAATCAAATTATGTTAAGCTAGCTTTTAAGCATTTTTTCTCTTAGCATGTAAGTATAGTAAATTTAAGAGGAGTGAAATAAAATGCATTAAAAATTAAATGAAAATGTTGAACATCCGCAAATCTGTTGTTCTTTTCTGTCGCTAGAGAATTGAGATTATGGCACTCAAGCCTTTAACAGCAGTCGCTGTCTCTTTGTGCACCACGTTTGTCAGATATCGCCTTTTTCTCGTTTTCCCGGAATAAGTTGATAAAAACAGCACTCTGATCAACCATCTGGCTATGCTCATAAAGTTTAACTGTAGCAACTGTAAGTCCTTTTCGTAGTCTCTACATCGTTGTAGCCAAATCTATCCAATGGGTAGTAGAAAGAACCCTAGGAGTCATTGGAATCGAAAGATCTAGTAACTACTCGGCCACCTCTTTAATCGCCAGATTGTTTAATAAGAATTTTAGTTGGCGTCTCTAGAATTCGAACCTCGTCAGCGGTACAGAAGACCACGTGTGAATTATTGTTTTATGTCTGTAGATTTATTACTTGTTTATTTGTTATACAATACATAAATTGTATATTCTTGTTCTATATATTTTCATATTTATAATTCGTATAACAGTTTGATGGAAAACTTTGTATGTCCATCTCCAACGAGCAGTTGCGAGATGACTCTGCGATTGACCACAGTAATCAAATAAAGTACAGAGTCTCTCTCTTTATAATATCTTTTGTTTAATTATACTTGTATGCATCACAAAACAGTATCATCTTGTCCCAAATTTGTACTTTTTTATTTTTAAAAATTCCTCAATATAATGTTTTATCTATTTTGAAATGTAAGGCCGCTCCCTTTTAAATAATTACTTGAGAAAACAAAATCAGACACTTTTTCATTTATGGGTATTGGGCTTATATTTTTTGCTTACATCTTTCTGGCAGAGCTCGAATACTCTTACGGTAAAAGTGTTTATCTGTTGAGGCTATCCACGAATCAAGGCATTTTTTGATATCTTCATATGAGCGGAACTGCTGACCAGTTAGACCATGTAACATCGACCGGAACAAGTAATATCCGGACGGCACAATATCTTGGAAATATGGCGGGTGGAATGTGACCTCCCATTTGAGCGTTTCCAGGTAGGCTTTAATGGGTTTGGCAACGTGAGGCCGAGAGTGAAATCAATTTTTTGTGCCTTTGCTCGTATTGTGGCAATTTTTTGCGCAGTGCTCGGCTCAATCGCATCAACTTAAGTCGATAACATTCCCCAGAGATGTTTTCGTTGGATTTTAACAGTTCACAATAAATAGCACCACCAATTACACAGCATAACTTTTGCAGCGTGAATATTTGGCCGAGCCGACGACGTACAAGTATGACTTTTTTCTCTTTGAGTTGCTGTAATGAATCCATTTTTTATCACTCGTCACGATGCAATAAAGAAAAACCCTTTCTTTTTTGTCGCTGGTTTTTGTTCACAGACAAAAAAGGACGCTCAAAGTCCCTTGGCTCCAAATCATAAGCAGCCCAAGTTATTTGTTTTTGAATCATTCCCAACGCATACAATTGCTTAGAAATGACTTGGCGGGTAATTCGTAATACTGAAGCATGCTCTTCCTGCGTTTGGAATGGATCCTCATCGAGTAATGTCTTCAATTCAGCAACATCGAAGGATTTTTGCCTTCCTTTATGCGGACGGTCGTCAGCATGACGGAACCAATCACGGTACGTTATTTGACTTAGAGCTGCATCTCTGTAAACTTTTTGGACCTCTTGATGCGCTTCACCCGCCGTTTTTTTCCGAATGAAATAAGAAAATCAACGTTTCCTGCAAACGACAATTATTTGTCACAAAATCAGACATTTTCACACATCTAATAAGTATATGATGCCAAAACAAAATCACTAATGTGTCAAAACGGTTTGTTTACCATATGTCTAAACTTGGTTCATGAAGTTTTAAATACGTCAAAACCGACCAGCGCTTACTAATGTACTATAGCCATCTATTGACACCTAATACATACCATGATTAACTTCTGATACAATGATGCTACAGTAAATGTTATTCACTGCAAAGCTTAAACTCAAAAAAAAAGTTTAAATTTTCAGATAAAAAAAAGAACATTGTTTACCAGAATTTGATATTTGATATTATAACGTCCGAATATTGATTATGGGCTTAGAGTCGGCGACTTTCGATCCAAAACGGGCTTGTCCCTTTCTTTACAGACAAGAAACTTCTAATTCCTTTCTTTAGGATAACAAGCAGTAGGAATTTTACATAAAACTACAAGTACCACTCACATAACCATATTTAATTCTCCCACCAACAGCTGGCTTTAAGGAGCCATATAACACCATGTTGGCTAAAAATCTAAACAAATAGTGGCAAGTATCTACTTATAGTCAGATTGAAAAAGTAGCATATTGTTTGTACAAGACAGTGCACTTTTGACCTGACCTTGAGATTTTTTTTTCATTACGTTTTTAACCACAATTTCTAATTAATTAAATTTTAGGTGTTTTTCCAATTTATCACACAGAAATCTTATTTGTAGTTATAGCATTCTCGTTGTAAGAATCATAAAGTGTTCGCAACCACGCTTTTAATATCACCCACAACAGCAGAAAGTTTCAGTATTCACCGGATAGATTTGTCCAACTTTCCCGAAATCGTAAAACTTATTTTTCTAAGTAATGCACACATTGTATTTGGAAAATGACCTTAACGATTAATCCAACTACAAGCAGGATACAATAAAGCACAGCATGTACAGTATCATAAAATTAAAAAAAAAAAAAAAAAAGAAGTAATATGCAGCAAAGGAAACAATTTTTTGGACAAACAATCAGTGAAGATACGTACATATATAATAATACTCGTATCTGATTCGTAATGAATTTTTGTTTGATTTAAGAGTGAGAAAGATACTCAAAAGAAACAACATTCATGGGAAATGAATTTGAAAAGTTAAAAATCCAAACAAGCGCGCACTTTAGAGTATTTGATTTCTTCATTTTCTTTAATTTCTTTTATATTTGCCGATTGCCTGGTTCCCATGGGCTTAAAGGTACAACGATGTACATCAGAGGCACAAGCACTTTTTACAAATACCTGAAGTGCATATTGTGTCAACACATTGCAGATATTAATGTATACTCGTACTCAGCAAGCATAATCCCCATTCACCTTCGACAGTGTCTAAACAACTGACAACAAATACACATTTTAGTATATTTTTTTTTTTTACTTAAAGAGTAAATTCATATTTATGAATCGTAGTCATGTGTTTATTCATCTATGAAAGACACTATTGAAATGTCCCTTAATTGAAGTGCCATACTATCCAATTGATGTCTAAAATATCCTTACAACACACCAACATATAAAAAACTTGATATTGTTTATTTTATGCATCTTACGCTCGCGACACTTAAGGCGAAGTAGTTCTATATTGCATTGTTCCCTCAGGTTAAAATCAAATACTATTTTTAAGCCAAAGAAATAGTACTAAGAGTACATTAAAGTTAGAACTATCCATTTTGAGATACTGTTCCATTCCTCAATGTTGTGCCTTTCTTAAATTTTTTTTGGTTTGCCCGCATTAAACTCTTCTGTTGCAATACTTGCAAACGCAGCTCCCGTTGATTCACCAATGCTATCAGTGTATGCAGTTGCTATTATTATTATTTATTTGTTTGGGAAGCAGGTCATGGTTAATGGCTTAAGAATCACTGAGACCTCAGAGGATTATGCCTGTCTACTAGCTGAAATCTATCATAGTTTATGAGTTAAGCCTAAACCAGGCAATTTTAGGGAATACTCACAGCATACCGGGTGAGTTTTTTAACTTGAGACATCCAAATTACTCGAAAAATACGCGATGTCGTGAATAATGTTTCAGACAAAAGTCACAAGGCTCTGAAGGGGACATAAGATGGTGACCACGAGTTTGACCTTGAGCCCAATTTACAAGGTCAATTTTGATTTTTCAAATGATAATTCCTGATTTTCATTGCTCAGTCGTATTCATCAATGGGGCACATGACTTTGTCTTAAGGGTCTTATTCATTCAGTGCTAGATACCACTGCACTGGCCCGCCTAAATCATTAATCGATTTCCAAAGTTGTTAGGGAGTTAGAAGGTTGAGATTTGTTTTGAGGAAGTCATTATTGCCTCGAGTGAAGTTAAAACTCAAAGAAATTTCAGACAGAGACAAATTGTCCTAAACTTATCTGAGAGTGTATAATGTGCACTCTGCCCTTTTTTTCTACTTCAACGGAACTGTACTTCATTTAGAAGTTCGATATTTGTTTTGAGGAACTGATTATAATTAGAAATGTTTTCCAGATTAATAATGCAGGCTATTTCGATTCAAGAGAAAATTGAAATGATATTGATTTATGGAGAAAGTGGAAGGAACATCAATGGTGCTGTTGCTCTTTACGCCCAATGTTTCCCAGACCAGATACGGTCGCTCGCTTTCTTTTATCGGGTCATCCAGCAATTCACTGATGAAGGAAGTGTGCAACCAAAGAAAAGGAATCGGTCAGATAGGGTGGCTGTTGAGGACAATGAAATAGCAGTGTTAGCTACCGTTGCACACGATCCTCAGATTAGCACTTGCCAAATAAGTCGTGAATCAGGAATTTCTCAAACAACTGTCTGTAAGATATTACATCGGCATAAATACTATCCTTATCATGTTTCAATGCATCAAGAATTTTCTAGTGAGGATTTTCGAAACCGGGTTTCCTTTTGTTAATGGGCACATCAGCAAATTGAACGAGACCCCCTTTTCTTCGCCAAGGTGTTATTCTCTGATGAGTCGACTTCCGTCTTCCAGTATTACTAGAAGAACTGCCATTGGAGTTGCGACAAACAATGTGGTTTTAACATGATGGTTGTCCAGCCCATTATTCCCAAGTAGCCCGGGGCGTATTAAACAATGTTTATTATTAACGATGGATCGGACGAGGGGGTCTGAGGCAATGCCCGGCTAGATCACATGATCCTACGTCTTGTGGGGCTACTTAAAAAGTGAGGTTTACAGAAAAAGGCCAACAACACGTGAGGACATGAAAAGACGAATAACTGAAACTTTCCGGAAGATTACGCCAGAAATACTTCTCAGTTCTGTTGGTTCATTTAGAGCATGGATAGACAAGTGTATGAGGTGAATGGTCACATTTTCGAGCATTTATTGAAATAGTCTCGGGAAATAAACGTCAAAATGGGAAGAATTCAATGATTCAACAGTGGGAGGCAAGGGGACCCACTCTAATTAATGACCCCGAAGGAAACAAAATACTGCTACGTTCACATCGTTGTTTTTGGGTTATGCTAAACGCAGTATGTAAAAACAAATGACAAGCCTACAAGAAATACGACTGAGCATTGAAAATCAGGAATTATCATTTGAAAAATTAAAAGTGACCTTCGTTTGACCTTTAAAATGGGTCTCAAGGTCAAACTCGTGGTCACCATCTTATGTCCCCTTCAAAACCTTGTGACTTTTGTCTGAAACATTTTTCGCGATATCGCGTATTTTTCGAGTAATTTGGATGTCTTAAGTTAAAAAAACTCAACCTGTATAGTAGGCTTGTTCGATGTTTTCAAGATAGTCTTCGATTGAGCAAAAGTTTTTTTTTTTTTTCCTTTATTCTTATATCAATCAAGTTATTATATAAAGTGTGTATATGATATCGTAATAAAATAAATCAAAAAAACATTATCGTTATAATAAAAACGGGTAGTTGAAGTAGTATTTTATATAAAAATAGAGATAGTGCCACTTCATATAGTGTATTCAATTCAGATAATGCGAAGAAAAGAAAGTAAGATCTACATATATTTGCCAGGTGTACCGGTATGAAGTGGGCGCTTTTTTGCAAAAATAAAACACGTTGATCGTTTTTTGATCAATGCATGGTTCAAATTGATCATTTGTTGGCGGTAGTGATCTGTGTTAACGGTTTCACCAGGTTTTAGGAACTCGTGGTATACCACACCTTTCTGGTCCCACCAGATACACAGCAATGTCTACTTGCCAAATCGATCTGGTTTTGCAGTCGAAGTTGATAGTTGTCCCGGATTAACCCATGAGTTTTTCCCTTTAGGATTCTGAAAATAAATCCATTTTTCATCGCCAGTAACAATTCGATGCAAAACTTCACAAGTAGTTTTTCGGTTTTCCATCTGTCTTTCATTCAATTCATGTGGCACCCATTTTTCAGACTTTTGGATCTTTTCCATAGCTTTTAAACGGTCAAAAATTGTTTGTTGTGCAATATTTAACATTTCTGCCATTTTTTCTGACTCAAAGTGTAATTTTCATCCAATATTGTTTGCAATTCGACGTCTTCAAACTTTTATCGTCCACGTTCTTCATTTCTCACATCAAAATCGTAATCTCTGGATCGTTGAAACCATCTTTTGCATGTTGCTTTTGATAGAGCATGATCGCATGGTGCATGATCTGCACCAATTTTCTTCATATGAAAACAAAAAATTAATGCTTTCCACAAGTCTGGTACAAAATTCGACATTTTTAACACCATGACAAAATATGATGTTGTTTGCTCAATGACTTGATATATACTAAATATGTACATAAAAAAAAATGAAGGCCCATTCACAATAAATGTTCCCTATCGAGACATTTGTATCATGACGCTCAGTTCATACCGGTACACCTGTATATTTTTTTGTTGGGTACATTTCATTTTTAAACTATGTAATATAGCAAAACTTCAATTTGATTATGCTCAAAATGTAAGAGCCATGACCTAATAGTTTTAAGGAATTCCGGAAAGGAAGGAAACATATTAAATAACTTATAGGACACGACAGAGTAGAAATTTCTAAAATGGGTGGTATTAAATGATGGAACAATTACATAATTGTTCATAAGAGTTCGGGTCTTGGAGATAACCACCTCTAATAAAGAATATTTTTGAGACTTTGCAATAATACAGATATCTAAATGGCAGAATTTGTTGAGACCTGAACAGCTAATCGGTATACACCACAAATATAGGGCTTTCCAATGGGGACTTGACAACGCACTCTTTCACTAATCATCAAACTGTTACTGTCAATTTATTTAGTAAACTCAACATTTTCGTCGTGGTAAAATACACTAACGAGCAACGTCTGCAAATTATAAAAATTTTCTACATATATTCGGAGTCGCAAAATCATCTTCAGTGACGAAGCTCATTTTTGGCTCAATTATATGCATTATTGGTCGGGTGAAAAACCACATGTGCTTCATGAATCACCACTTCATTCACAAAAAATAACTTTTTGGTGCGGTTTGCATGCCGGCGGCGTTATTGGGCCATATTTTTTCGTCGACGATAACGATCGTCACGTTACTGTGTATGGTCAGTGTTCTCGCACCATGATCACTGATTATTTTGGCCCAAATTGGAAGATATGGACTTGGACGACATGTGGTTTCAACAGGATGGTGCCACAAGCCACACAGCACACGCTACAATCGATTTATTGAAAAGTTAGTATGGTGAGCGTGTTATCTCAAAACATGGGCCAGTCGATTGGCCGCCTCGTTCGTGCGATTTAGCGCCGCTTGACTATTTTCTGTTTCTACGATAAGTCATTGGTTTATGCCAACACGCCGACGAAGTTATAAGAGCTTAGAGCCAACATTGAACGCGAAATAGCGGCTGTTTCGGCCGAAATATATGGCCGAGTCGTTGAAAACGTGCCCGCGTTAGCCATTTATAAATATTTTGATTGTACTTTAAGCCAATAAAAAAGTTTTTGAAATATCTCAAATGGTTTTCCTTTTATTTAAAAAAAAGTTGTCAAGTCGTTATTAGAAAACCCTATATTTCCCACGGCACACTTTTGTGGAACCAGCAATAGTTATATTTTCTTTTTGTAATCACATAAACAAAAAATTTAGCCTATATTGCAATTTAGAATGAAATATTCCAAATATCAAGTTCTACTTCCGCAGGTTTTTTTTTTTAAGAAGGTATTGCTTCAAATTCATAATTTGACTAGACCAGCTTAAATTAATTAAGGTATTTAAATTCTATTACAACTTCTACTTCAAAACATTCAAAGTCACAATTTTGTGTCATATCGCAAACCTCTGTAGTTTCTCAATCAGGAGATGACCAGTTTGTAAGTTTATATCTGCTGCATCTTACGCCATGAAAGTACATTTTGGTATCTGGTGAATCTTGTACTTTTAAACTGAAATACGTCAGTTTGGTTTTATTACTTTCTTTTAGTTTGTGACAGAAAAACCACAATCTAAGCAAATATATATCAAAGTTTATATCGGCTACGAGATTCAGAGGATTTGTTGAGTTGTGTGCGATACCAACATCATCTGCAAAGGCAGTTGGCTTACCTTGGAAGGGCAAACTGAAAAATGAATTTATATAGACAAGGAATAAAATGGTTCCAAGAACTAATCCTTATGGCACATCTAGATTGATCACCGTTGCATTACTAATCATGTTTACAACCTTCACTTTCTGCATTCTATCTTTTAAATAGGAAGCAAACCAGTTGTACGTCGAACCACGAAATCCTTACGAATATATGTAACTTGTTCAGTTGAATTGTATGGTCAACTATATCATACGATTTGGTAATGTCCACAAACATTTTTTATCATCCAGGCCCTTATTTATTGAAGAACAGAACTCTAGAAGAGCGTCTTCGGTACTAAGGCCTTCCCTGAACCCAATTTGTGACGTACTTCAATAAAAAAAAGTTATTTTCTACATTGTACTTTTAACTGCTTTTTCAAAAATCTTTGATTCTGAAGATAGTAATGATATAGGCCTACAGTTCTGCATTACTTTTCTGTTACCTTTTGTGAAGTTGGTATAATATTGTCACATTTTAATTGTTCAGGAAAATATTTACTTGAGATACTTAAGTTAAAAATATATATGAGAACACCTACTAGGTTGATGTCAAATTCTTTTTTATAATAAAGTTGGAGATACCACCTTCACCGCAGATATGTTAATTCTTAAGCGACTTAATTAAGCCTAAGACTTCTGAAACTTCTAGCACAAGATGTAACTTCTACCGGCCTGCATTAGTTAATTGCTCTCACAACGGTAGCAATATATGTAATCATTAAACTTTATACCGATTTTTCAATCTAGTGTTTAATAGATGTTTCTGACATATTTTGCCCAGTTTGCTTTTCAGTTTTATTTTTTAAGTATTCAGCGTTTATTGCATGGCTTAAATGTCCTTGTACAATTTCACTAAAAATTTTATATGCCTTTGAAGCATTACTTTCAGCATAGACTGGAAGCCAGTATTCAGAAAGTAAAGCATTATTCAAATGATCAAAGCTTATTTTGTTACCTATACGCGTGGAAATATAGGTTCTCCGTTTGATATTTCCAATACTTAGTTTTTGGAATAATAATAAACCTGTCATGTTATGGTCAGTAATATCGTATGAAGGTCAAAATGTACACCAAAGCAATTTTCTAAAGATATTTTTTTAAAGCTTAGATAATGCAAGAACTTGTGATTAGCCTTGTAAGCTCATTTGTAAATATTGTAAGACCATACTCTTGAATTAGGTTGAGATACTGCTCAGAAATTGTGTTTGATGTTGCAATGTCATTGTTTAAATCACCCAACATGACCAAATTTGATGCTTTTAATTTATCTAACAAAAGAGAAAATTCCACTAAGAAAGATTGCGGTTCACATGAGTGAAGTCTATAAACACATACGAAGTTAGTTACATATGTTGTTATCTATAGTATTGTGTATGAAATTTGTAATACATCTGCCGTTTCAAGATCATGTAAAATAACATTATACTCCAATAAATTGTGTATAAAAACTCCTGCTTCACCTACTCCATAGGATTCATTTGTATTTGCACAAAAATCATATCCAAGAATTACGAAATTGTCGCGTTCACAAACAAATATCCATATTTTAAGATTGCATACAAGCAGATTGAAGTTTTGCCGTAAGCTACGTATGTTTTGATTGTTTATAAAAAATGTGCTATACTCTTCAGATTTACTACATAATATTAAATTATCATTTAGGTTTCGTATTATTGTAGAGGTAAGATTGTTGTTAATGAGATCATTATTGATCCATTCAGACATTAAAATGTAATTAACGAAAAGCGTTCGATTTTATTTATTCTTATAAATTCACCAAATCTTCAAACGATCTTATAGCAACAATCTTTCCCTTGCCTACTTTTTTTAAGTAAAATTTGAGAATTTTGAAACCAAATATGGTATATTTATAATGTTTTTTAGTCTTACATTTTTTGGCTTCCATTGTATAAAGCTCGAGTATAGCGTGTAAAAAAATCATTCATAAATATTCTATTCTTGCTGGCCGGAACAAATAGAGATGAAACTATCTTCTTCACCGCTTTATACTTGCTCTTCATTATATTTTGTTTTGTGTCCAGTGATGAAAGGTGGACACAGATTACATCAGAGCATTTGTTGTTGTTGTTCTCATTATTATTGGCAGGGCTTCTTCTTCCTATCCGCTTCACATAACATTGCTAGATATGTTCAAAAGCGATAGGAACACCTAGTGCACTTTGAAATAATTTTTGCACACATAAGTTTCTGTTCTTTCCAATTCAGTTTGCTCTCAGGAGCGGAGATCTTTTTTTCCAGCAATTTGTTTTCGTCTTTCAGCTGTTCAAGAGAACTTATTATGTCAGTATGTCACAGTTATTTATTTTTTTTTTATGCTGAGCATTTCCTCATACAACAATTGCAGGGTGACTGAACTCTTGCTATGCAGACGCAGGTCGCCTGGAGCAGTGTTTTGATCTTGGTCTTATTTATTGTTCGGAGCTATAATACTTTTGTTCAATTTTTTTTTTTTTTTTTTTTTTCCTTTAATGGTTAAAATTGTCGACGTGTCGAGGGCAGTTTGCGCATTCTAGTAAGTGATGTCAATGTGTCCGAACCGAATTTAACAGAAAGTTGGCATAAGTCCAGAAAGTGCTGATTCAGGCGACTTAGGTCGAAGAGCCACAGAATAAAGTAGATTTGCTGTGAGCTTTTTTAAACGCCGTGTATACGCTGAGCAATCCGGTTCGCAGTAATCACGGCATTAACAACAGCTGATTCGAGAATCACGGTTTCACCGTATTCAGTAAAGAAAACGTGACAAATGTTATCATCGTCGATGAACGAGCTTCCCCGCTCTTTAGAACTATCCTGCTAATCTTCGTTCTATTAGTTTACTTTCGAATATTAGCAAGGTATTCGAGAACGTGGTCAATTGAGTGCTGTTAACGTGGTTTGAGGAAAATAATATAATTCCGGAAAATCAGTTTGGTTTTAGGGCAATGTTTGACATACAATGGGATAAATGCAAGAAACAATATACGGGTGCCTGCCTCTCACGGGTGCGAGAAGGCCTTCGACACCGTACGGTTAGATGGGATTTTCTATAAATTGGTTAGGATCGGTAAGCCGAAACCTGTCTAACAACATGCTTATGGGAAAGAAGATCGTTGTCAAATGTGACAACGTCATTTCGAGCAGTCTTTGACATTAGAAACGGCTTACAACAGGGGGCGTTGATTTTTCGAAAACATTTACACATTTACATTTACACTTACAGGTTCCCTCAATCACACTATAGGGCACTCAGACGATCAAATGATGTGCAGATCAGATCCAAAAATCGAAGTCATCAATACTCATCATAGGGTGATTTCAATTTCCAAAAGTTGGAAAGTTTAGAACTCCATTAAGATGGGCTTCTAGGGATATTAGAAATAGCTGGCTAAATTTGACTATGAGTGGATAGCAGGGAATGCCATTATTGGAGAGAAAAGCAGTGAGAAACCTGTCTCGATAATTATTTGTATTATGACAAACATATAGATGCCCTGACAAGAAGGCTATTTCTCAGCAGTCAACTTGTCTCCAGAGTGAAGGTTACATCTTATGCGGTTCTAATCAGTACAGTCATCGCGTATTGTTTCAAGTGTGGTTAAATGTAGCGCTATATAAAATAGAAAGGATCCGGGTGTTTGAAAGTCAGTGACTTAGGAGCTGTCTCGGTTTGTACAGAAGACCAGAATCGGAGTACGAAAAATACTATCAAGCACAAGCACACGTTGTAAAGGTAATGGCCAACGAAAATAGCTTAATCTTTAAGGATTATTACCACAGTAAAATGTACCACAAGAGCTTACTACTGTAATGATTTATCCCACCGAAGGCTTTTTTCCCTGCTTATGCTAAATTTAAATTTAAAAATTTAGTGCAAGGTAGATACGGTATACTAGTAATATGTACAACACTGCCAGGGTGGTGCGAGAGACAAGGGATCGGAACGATTCCAAAAAACAGTACACTGAACTCTGGTGCCTTAAGCAAATGGAGAAATTTATAAGCTCTCCTGAGCAATACGTTACTAATCTAACATACTCTTCCTAGTATAAAGTAAAATAAGGGTTGTTAGAGAGAACTCGTGGAAAGGCCAAGCTCGTTGACATGAGTGCGCGTCTTTGAGAAGTTACCGGTGCATTATAGCATCGGTTAAGTCACTATTTTTCTTCGAAATTCTATTATATATAATGGATCATTGGCAGACAGTATTCGCCGGCTTCCGTTATTTTCAAATCGTCGGTCAGTCGGTGCACCGATTGAATTGAGATACTGTTTGGATGGTTTGAGTGTGATACCAATTACTGCAATTTGACAAGACAACTTGAAATTTTTGAATGAGCCGGATTTGTTCAGCAAGTAGTCTGAGATAGTATTGCTTTTGGTTTTTTTAATGTATCTTCATATACCCATATAGTTATATGTAAGAACAGAAGCTTAAGTGCATTAAGAGCTCCATTTTTCGGAACATTTGTATGCATGGGTGATATGGAAAGTATTATTTCCAACGGGGCTTTTTGACAGATGGACCAATATTACTTACGCCTTTAAGCTTTTTGAAAGACACGTTTAGTCTTTTTAGAATTTCACCACAGTTCAAGTGATGATTTGGTCACAATCCAGGAGACAGGTTGCTTCGAAAGAATGATTTTCTTTCATTCATGTAATTTACGCCATAGAACCTACAAAATCTAATCTTGAAAGTCAAGCTTTTTCTGCGACCACCAGGCTGAAATGAACCGAGCATTTAACAGTCAGTAATCTACGTTGGTCTTGCTCGCCACTATCTCTACTTACATATCAACAACCGAATTATCCTTGACAACCTTAACTCCAAACACGAAAGTAGCCCGCATGCCATTGCCATTTATAAAAAAATAAAACAGATTGTTTTGCGCTTAAAAATTTATCTTCTTCTTCTTCTTAAAGTAGTTATCGGTCTTGATAAAGCAATTATCATTCTATATGGTCATCCTGCAAAGACCAAAGAATTAAGCAATATTTAGCAATCCATTTCATATGAAAGAATAACATCTATGTAAAATATTTAGTCGCATCCTGCTGTTTTGTTGGATTTGAGCATGAATAATGCTACCCGGATTGATTAACTTGAAATGTATTTTGGCTGACATTTTTACTGTACCTGATAGCAGAATGAAGTAGAAATTGCACACTGAGATTATTAGGCTTCCTTCAAGTCAGTTTTGCCTACTTCACGTTAATTAGATGACTTCTGAAAGTTACTTAGCTGCCCGTGTCTTTTACGTAAACAAAAATTCCAAGTTTACAATTAAGTTTCTTTTCGATACTTATTACAATTTCTGGATTTTGTGTCTTTGATGTGGTACAGAAATTGTCATTGTTTGTAGCCCCCGTCCGGATTGGCAAGATAATTTATTGGATAGCTTAGTCAATACATGTCCTTTATACCGTTATTTTGAACTTTCGTTTTACTTTACCGAAGTAATGGGAGATTATGTTGATGGAAACTTTTTTCCCTCTGGTTTATTACTTGCCTTCGACTTGTCGCTAGGGAAGGTACATAGAATCCAGTTGGATTGCAGTTTGATGTAGGTACAGTAGAAATGCACTACGAAATGTTTGATAAATTAAAAAACATATCACTCTTTCGTGTATATTTATTGTTTTTCTTCCAATAAAACAGTTGTGTATTTTATAATTCTAATATTCAAGCTCTATTAAAGATTGTTAAGGGTTTCGCCTCAGTCTAGTAGTTTTCCTAAAACCCTGACTATTTACAATTGAATTCCCATATTCCTTTGGAAATTATAGTTTTGTTTAAAAAGGGTCCAAATATTTGTGACCGATAAAGTCTTCTATTTTAAAATAACGTCAACTCTATTGGTTTAATAGAATATTTCAAACATTCTGTCTAAGAAGTCTGCTGCAGCTTATACCTGCATATAAGCTGTAGAAATTCCTGTTGACTTTCAAAGAACGAACTCGAAAATTTGAATACATCTCTGTGTCCTAACATTTATTATACTTGTAACAGGGCGTAATTAAATACTTAGAAAGACGTTTTAGTCCTACCATTTCGCGTTTTAAAGAGTTTCTAACATTTCCAACGTAGTGAGCACGAATACGTAATATCTACAAAATCAGAACACCGTCGTACACTTATTATGTATTCGCTTGTTGATGGAGAATAATATCAGCTATTAAAAAAATATACTTCTTAATTAATATATATTACGGTAAGTCCAAGGGCTAGCTTAAGACTACGACGTACTCTTGCTCCTTTTTTAATCTTGAGATGCTAAATTCCAATTTTGCTGATCTTTAAGTATGTCTTTTAAGAGAAACATGTCTACATTTATATGTAATTTTTCGCATTTATTAGCTTCGCTTCTTTGAGCTAATCCTTATGTCCTTCTCGTCCTATTACAAATGTTTTTAATTAGATACACTCAAATCAGATTATTTGCCTCAGTTTTTGCTGAAAATTAGAAAAGGTATATTTTAATTCAAAGTAAATCAACATACGTAAGTATCTACTTAAGGCAATCATGCGATACTTCATGAAAAAATAACAAACAGGACAACGCACACATAATATGAGTATTTAGCTATTATGTGCTGGAGAAGATGCTGTCATCTAATTGTTTTCTTTTGCTCGATTCACCCGTGAAAGTGATATTTTTTTGAAAACTAATGAACAGAAATTGTAAGCTGTATTATTTTGTAAAGACCTTCTTCTTATGAAGTAAAGAAGGGTCGTTCTTTTCAGGAATCGACTTTTAGAGTATCTAATCTACTACAGTTTATAATTGTCTGCATTTTCTAGGTATAAATGTATGAGCACTCATGTTCGATCCCAGATGCATATACAAAGATACTCATTGTATATATTTTAAGAAGATAGGGAAACTGAGAGGTTTTATGAGGATGCAAATATGGTACTGTGTCATTTCTAGTCTAATATTGCAAGTGGCGAAAATAACCAAGTTAACATTTTAGTTCAAGGAGAAGAAATTAACAAGTTTACATATTATGAACCAATTTGAATTAAAGAATTCGATTAATTGGCTTAAATGCACCTCTTCTATACACCTCTACTACACACCTCTCTTGTCTGGAGTTCTGCACGAAAGTTCATGTTCAAAGTCGAACTTTGTTATAAAATGCATCGGCTTACTTTTTAAGTTATGGTGGGGATATAATATCAAATGGACTTGGACCTTCTAGTTGCATATGAAACTGATTGAGGTCTTATTCTATTTGACTCACCCCTCTAGCTTTCCAGCAAATTTAGTATGTTATGATTATGAGTCATTGTTGCTTTCTAGCTCATTTTTTCTACTAGTAGTCTAATCTACTAGTTCCATTTATGTAAAAAAAAATAATCAATACGAAAAGTTTTCCTTCTTTCTATTACTTTTGAAATAAATTAGCACCAAGTA
Organism: Volucella inanis; assembly: GCA_907269105.1. Taxonomy (NCBI): domain Eukaryota; kingdom Metazoa; phylum Arthropoda; class Insecta; order Diptera; family Syrphidae; genus Volucella; species Volucella inanis. Next base: position 79,812,862 of record OU026157.1, read on the forward strand.
CGGGTAACTCCAAATTGGAATGGTGTGTTATTGATGAAATTCTAAACAGAAAGGGCTTTACTAACAACCAGAATAAGTAAACAGCTTAAGTATAATCTCATCACTTTTCGAAATGTTCTTACCTATAATGAGTTTAATATCTAAATATTTAAAATCTAATTTTTTTAAAATTTGACAATTAAGAACAGAGTGATAACATTGCACTAATTCAATAGTAGGAATATGGCTAAAAAGGATTAGATTTGGTATCTATGTAGACCGAGTTAATGACATCACTACCTACTCTGCCTTTTGCTCAACGATGATCTTCCGAAGTAACCGAGCGGGGGAGGAGTAACGACCCACATGTGCTTCATGAATTACCACTTCATCCACAAAAAATAACTGTTTGGTGCGGTTTGCATGCCGGCGGCATTACTGGGCCATATTTTTTCGTCGACGATAACTATCGTCACGTTACTGCGAATGGTCAGCGTTATCGCGCCATGATCACCGATTATTTTTGGCCTGAATTGGAAGATATGGACTTGGACGACATGCAGTTTTAACAGAATGGTGCCACAAGCCACACAGCACACGCTACAATCGATTTATCGAAGAGTAAGTATGGTGAGCGTGTTATCTCAAGATATGGGCCAGTCGATTGGCCGCCTCGTTAGTGCGATTTAACGCCGCTTGACTATTTTCTGTAAGGCTACGTTAAGTCATTGGTTGATGCCAACAGGCCGAAGACGTTAGAAGAGCTCAGAGCCAACATTCAATGCGAAATTTCGGCCGAAATGTGTGGCCGAGTCGTTGAAAATTGGATTCAACCAATCGACCGCTACAAACGTGCCCGCGGTGGCCATATGGACGAAGTAGAGTTCCATTCATAAATGTTTTGATTGTACTTCAAGCCAATAATAAAGTTTTTGAAATATCTCAAATGGTTTGCCTTTTTATTTTAAAAAAAGTTGTCAAGTCGTTATTAGAAAACCCTATAAATAGGGTAATTCATCATGAGGTTTGATTTATAATGTAAAATAAAACACATAAATTTGAAAGGAAACTTAAAATTTTTATTATCAGTTAAAAAAAAATTCCTGGCATTTCTTTTTCTTTGAAAATAATATCCTGTACAATAAATGTTGGCCACGAATACGTCTGAGTTGGTCCATTCGGAAGGTCTAATTTTGGGCGACTCGTTCGAGCAAAACGACTGGTATCTCGCGGATAACACAAGTAATGTTGGCTTCCAAAGCGTCAATTGTAGTCGAAAGGTGTGATATCGCGCGATCTAGGCGGCGAATTTACCGTAGCAAAACGTGAAATTAAGTACTCACCAAAATGATTTCTCAACAAGTCCATTGTTTCACGCGCTGTATGGTTCGTAGCTGAATTTTGTACGCTTTCAGCCGAGATCTTCACAGGCATATGAAATATCGGCTAAATGGTTTATTGACATCACTAAAGGTTGATCACTCCATATCACTCGAAAAACTATACCATATGGCCTTTAGAGGTAATATTCCCAAATGTTTTGTTTCCTATTTAAAAAAACGAATGCAAATGTTCAGAATCAACAATAAATTCAGCTCTCAGAAAACAATTGAACTAGGTGTTCCACAAGGTTCAGCATTGTGTCTACTTTTGTATTTAATATATGTGATTACAGTGAATAAACTATTTGCGACAATTTGTAGAATCACTGCCTTTGGTGATGATACTCAAGTAAAAGTCTGCTCAATATTTTTGTGATGTTAACCATGGTCTTGAATTACTACGGATATGGTTTTTCAGGCACAAATTAATTAATATTGATAAAATGATATTTATGTTATTCAACATGAAAAAACATTCTTCTGGTATTTTGCCAATTTATTATCACTCTCCATCATGTTTTTGTTTAACTGACCCAAGTAAATTACTTTACTACATAAAAATTCGACAACTTGCTCTATTAATTGATAGATAGATATTTTACTTGGTATATAAATTATAATACATTGATTATGTTATCAAAGAGTTTACATACAGTGATTTGATAGAATTTATATCTTTCTATTGGAAATTTTTTTTATTATAATTAAACTTTGAAGTTAAAAAAAAAATAAAAACAATTTAACTCTAGACCTTTTATATGAAGAAGTAATGAAAGAAAAACAAAAGAAAAAGGCCTTGACTAGAACTTGGAATGAATTAAATTATGGGAGAATAAGTATAGACATGTAAAAGTAAAAATAAATAAATAAATAAATAAACCATTAAATTCATAATAAATAGATAAATAAGTAAATAAATAAATAAATAGATTAGTAAATAAATTTGTAAACAAATGAATAAATAGATTGTTAAGCAAACTAGCAAATAAATTAGCAATTATATTAGCAAAACGTTTAGTAAATAAATGAGTAAACATAATAAATAGGCATGTGCATTATTAAGTAAATAAATAATAAACATATAAATATACAAAATAAATAAATAAATAATAAAAAATATTTGTAGAGATAAAAAATAAATAAATAGAAGCAGACGAACAAACAAATGAAATAAATAAATAAATATACACCCTGTCTGACTCGCACTGCAACTAACTTCAGACTGTTACAATTTCCAAACCGTTTACGACAGTGAGCCGAAATTTTGACACATGACAGATAATTTTATTTTATTTGCAAGCCTTTTAAACGACTTGCGTTTCAGTTGTGTTAAAATTTTTTTCCGCGATGGAATTCAAAAGTGATAGTGTGATTACTTTATATTTGGGTGGAAAACCACAAGTAGCTATAGTTAGAGCTCATCAACACTTCAACGTGAATAAATCATTTGTGTCTGGAGGTGGTCATAAAAAAACAACAACATCGGCAGAAATGGTTCAGAAAGTGAAGGCTCGAATTGAGTGAAATCCGCGTCGAAGTGGAAGAAAAATGGCTCGTGAGCTCAATATATCGTTGGAACAGATGCAACGCATACTGAAAAATGATCTTGGTCTCAAGCCATTAAAGTTCCAAAAAGCACACGATCTTACACCGTAACAGAAAAAAGTTAGAGTCGAAAGAGCGAAGAAGTTGCTACGCTTGCACGAAAGAGGTGAGTTGCCGAATTTGGTTTTTTCCGATGAGTCGCCATTTGTTATCGATCAGTATGTCAACAAACAAAATGAGCGAGTTTACTTGCCAGAGAGGTCCTTGGAAAATTTACACCTTCGAACTGCCACCAGAAAGGAGGCAGCACCGATGGTGATGGTTTGGGCCGCCATAACCGCCGATGGTCGCCCTCCGCTCGTATTTTTGCACCGTGGCGTCAAAATTAATGCGATCGTTTACCGTGAAACTGTCTTAGAGGTAGTACTGAAGCCTTGGGCAAACAATCATTTTGGTCGGAGACCGTGGACATTTCAACAAGACTCGGCACCGTATCACAAAGCACGCGTCAACCAACATTGCTAAAAAACAATGTTCCACACTTCATTTCTTCGACACAATGGATTGAAAATTCTCCAGACAGATTTCTCTGTCTGGGGTATTTTGAAGGCGAAGGTAGGCACTAAAAAATATCAAAGTTTGGACCACCTCAAACAAGCACTTCGTCGGGTATGGGCCAAAATACCGCAGAGCCACTTGCGTAAAGCGTGCGATGCTTTCTTCTGGGGTCTCAAGGCCATAATTCGCGCCAAAGGTGGACATATTGAAAACTACTGATAGAATTTGAAAATTAATGTATTTTCCAACATTTTTTGCTTTGGCTCAATAAAATTTATCAAAAAAATAAAAAAATTATAGCATTTTAAAAAGTTGCAGTTCGAGTCAGGCAAGGTGTATATGTATTTAACTAATATTTAAACAAAGTTCTTTAATTAAACTAGATATTTGTATTTAGTTCGTTTATGAGAAGATTATCAGCAAAACAGCAGCGCATGAGAAATGTCGTGCTGGATGTAACCATCTTATTAGGGACGAATTCAACATTGTTTTTTTTATCTATATCGCAGATTAAATGATACCAAGGCAAATTTAGCATCATTTCTAAGATCTTATTGTGAGATACTTGAATTTTTTGATATCGCATTTTGCACAGTCTTCCTATAGAAGCAGCTTAGAAATCAAATTGGCCATTATTTATATACGATAACTAAAAACAAAAGAGCTAAAATGTTAGATTTGTTTCCAAAAAAAACGTAGTATGATGTTTGAAAGAATAAGAACAGCTCTAGAGAATGTCAAATAAAATAGCGCTGGCAGAAGATTGATTTTTAATACTTCATAACTGTTTTTTAAACCTCCTACGATATATGAAACGATTTTCAATGAGCTACAAGAAATAAGATTTTAGGAAATCTCAGTGAGCGGAAGACTGATAAAAGCTTGTTTGACTGCATTTTAAGCAATATTGAGTAATATTTTGGAAAACAAGTCAAATAAAAATGTTAACTTGGCCGTTAAAAGCACATTTTTTGGATTCACTATTGTAGATTTAGCACAGCGTCACCTACTCTAGTCTACTACTACTACTACTAGTCTTTTTTAAGAGGCACATCTAGTGTAAAATTTTGAAAAAAATCGATTATTTCATAACTAAAATTCCAAATAAATGTCTCAAATTGTTTTTAAGTTACAGCCTTTTAAAGAGTAACCGCTCAGCGATCAGAAAGTTACGTTTGCTATATATGGTTCGGGCTACCATATATTGTCTTCATCCGCCATTATAATATGATTCTGGTTTCTATTGTTGACCTTCAGGTATACAAAAATGTAATTTTAGTAAATTTGAGTGACCAACCTCAATATTTAAACCAAAAAGGTATTCACGACATTCCCAGACATGGATTTCGGTTTTTTATGTAAAACTTGTTTATAAAAAGAGCAAGGCGAATTATATGGGCCTGGACAAGCAGATTAGCTTAAAGTTGGATTGTTATCTATTTATAACAATAAAATCAATCATTTTATCTTGAAGCGGGTGTTCCCCGAAACTACATTTTTCAAATTTTCTGCAGTTGTACTACATGGAGTGAAAAGTAACCTCCTTGACCGCCAGAATGCGCTGCTACTGCAAAAGAGCTTATGGTGACTTGAAGTCGGTTAATATTTAGGCCGAGATGCCAAATTTCAGTACGATACTGTCTTAAGTTTTGTTTTGACAGCTGATTGTTGTTGACGTATTTGGCATCATTTGAGTATGGACAAAAACGATTTTCGTTCTCTCATAAAACATTATTTTTTGAGAGGCAAAACGGCGAGGGAAACAAAAGAAAAGTTGGATAGATATTATGGAGCTAATTCTCCGTCAGATTACACCGTCAAATATTGGTTTCGAGAGTTTCCTGGCAGCGGCAGGCCCTCCGATGCGGTTACAGGGGATAATGTCAAAAAAATACATGAAATGGTGTTGGCTGACCGAAAAGTGAAGGTGCGCGAACTAGCAGATACCACAGAGATTAGTACTGAGCGCACACACCATACCTTGGGTAATATTCTGCATATGAAAAAGTTATCCTGCCGCTGGGTGCCGCGCATACGCACTCCTGACCAAAAACACGAACGTGAGAGCACTTCGAAAGAGTGTTTGAACTTGCTGATGCGGAATTGGGCGGACTTTTGGCGTCGATTGGTGACTGTTGAACACCAGAGAACAGAATGAGTGCCCAGCAATGGACTGAATCTGGCACGAGTGCTCCGAAGCGGCCGAGGGAGGCTCGATGAGTCGGAAAGGTTATGGCGTCGGTTTTCTGGAATTGTCATGGCATACTCTTCCTGTACCACCTCGAAAAAGGAAAAACCATCAACAGCTAGTACTACTGTGCATTATTGGAGCGATTGAAGGCCGAAATCCAAAAAAAAATGTCATCGCAACCACGGCTAAAATCAATGACTTACGGCTCCAATTGCTGTCGCATCCACCGTATTTGCCCGATTTGGTTCCCTCGGACTATTATCTATTCCCAAACCTCAAAAGATGGCTCATCAATAAAAAATTCAGCTCACGCGAGGAAATCATCGACGCCACGGAGGAGTATTTTGCAGACCTTCCGGAAAATTACTTTCCGGGGATCAAGGAGTTAGAAAATCGCTGGAATAAGTGTATCAAACTAAAAGGGGACTATATTGAATAAAATAAAAAAATATTTAATTTATTACTTTTCACCCCATCTAGTGATGATTTTTTATATGTTTTACTATACAATGACTTTCCAGTTTTTCGACTGTATGAAAAATTTAATTTTGGCGGGTCGAAATTCGACCTTTTTTTTTTAACTCTGCCATTTCGTTAAATTTAAATTTTTTTCACAATCGTGGATATTTGTGTAGGCAATACCTTCTAGTTTAATAATCTTTTTTGATTTTTTTATTTCATCTACAGTAAAGGCCGCAATCACTGCAGCAGTGAAGGATCTTTTCTTGTGACTTGGGAGATAGCGAATAACTTGCTTAAAATTATATATATGAAAATCGTACGTAGAGAATTACGATGGAGTCTCAGTGACGAGTGTATCCAACATGGTTCTTCCAACAAAGATAGGGACGCCCCTTTTTGCAAGTTTAACCAAAATATTCGTAAAAAAGAATGTTTCTTTCAACAGCTTAAATCATTTCACTAAAAACCCTTAACGCTGGTAGGGAGAAGGCGGTTAGCAAATAAAAATAATGTGTTGTAGCTACTAGGTTCAAGTGAACTTTATTTTAATTTAATACCTTAAGGGTTATACTAAAAATATGTCTTACAAAATATACACAATGCAAATAACAGGTACAGTCAAAAATCTGACATCTTGTTGGATGAATGCATACATAAAATTGCTGATATGCTGTAAATATAGGCAAGGGATATGGGCTGATTCTAGTTGGTTATTCATATAACATAATCCTACCACTTGGATAGTACCAGCAGCGCAATAATCAAGTTTGTAGCAGAATGTTTGCCTTACCTTCCCAGTGATGCAGTTAAGATGGTAAGGGCATGCCCGGTTCATCTAACATTATATTGGCCTACGCTATCATATTGCTCACAACGCAATACGGAAGACATTAAAATATGTGGTGAACCAACTAATAGCTCTGAAATGTGTTCACCGTTGACGACGTGCAATATTCAGACCTTTGATAATTAGTAGAGGCGCTTAACCGCTACGGGAAGTGCGATGGGATGGGCCAGATATAAGGTGAATGAAAAACTGCTACAGTGAAAAAAAACAGCGCTCATCAGGATATGGATTTGTTATATGCGACAGAATTAGGCAAGAAGTCTTGAGCTTCTGACACTCCGCGTCAAGGCTAAATAACTTTGCGGCGGGACGAAAAATTGCTGTAGCAAGCTTACGGTTTTCTTATCTGAATATGCACAAGAGGACATGGCGGTTCCCGGATCAACAAACGCTAATCCAAATTGATCATTTTGCAATAGACGTAAAGCATGCATTTAGTATTCTGGACATCCGAACGTTCTGGCAACCAACATTGACTCGGATCACCACCTTGTTGCAGTCAAGGTGCAAGAGCGGATTTTCCAAGCGTCACAATAAAGAAGAACTACATCGAGAAGATACAACGTAGAAAAGCAGCAATTTCCGAAATTTTTCAATAACACCTATGCTCTCAGCATCAAGTATCGAAGACGAAGGGCATCGCTGTCAGCGACCCACCAGAGACGCCTCAGCCGATGTGTTGGGTTTCACCAAAAAAAATTCCTGCTTTGATAAAAAATGCCAGGAAGGATAAGAACCGCCAGTGAGCTCTAAGAGCGAAAGAGACTAGAAGAACATCGGTTACTCCAGCAGAAAAAAAGAGGAAGTTTCAGCAATAGGTAAAAAGAACGTGCCAAGGCAAGAAGCCCCATACAGAAACCTGTAGAGATAGAGAGGAAATCTTATAGTAGAGTCATAGTCGATGCGTGTAACGTATACCGACGAGGAATCCCAACATCTTGCCATCAGGCAGAATTGACCACTCAACTTAGACGATGATAGCCAAAACTACCGTCCATCTGCCCAGATTGAAGTAAAGATAGCAATTTTTAAGCTTAAATCCAACAAATCAGCTTAACTGGACTACTTAACGTCCATGGTATTCAATATTGCTGGAAATAAGAGCATTGATCAACTCTGGTCAGAAATCTGATGAATGAAATCTCAGAATCGTTTTCCCTATCTACAAAAAGGAGACTCCCTTAAATGCGCCAAATATGTTATAGAGGTATAAGTCGTCTCATCATGGCATACAAGATCTTATCTGCTATATATAGTATTGTGTGAACATTTGAAACAAAAACAAGCTGATAAGCTCCTATAGTGCGGTTTCAGACCAGGAAAATCCACAATCAACCAAATTTTTACACTGGCAGATTCTGGAAAAAACCCAAAAAGTCCAAATCAATATCCACCATCTTTTCATCGAACTTAAGGCCGCGTATGTATTTTTCTAGTTTTGGCATCCCTGCCAAACACATCTGTCTGTACAGAATGCCAATTGACTGCTCCATTCAGTTCGGAAACGCTTTAACCGAAACCTTTGATGTTAAAAGGATGCCAACATGCCAAGATGTCGACGTAATTGGGAGAACTCAGCGATATTGAAACAGAATCTGCCAAAATGGGCTTAACGGTAAATGAGGGAAAATCAAGTATATATGAGTCCTGCCTCCCAGAACACACAATCGACACAATATAAGTCACAATCGACAGCTATAATTACGAGGTAGTAAGGGACTTTGTCTAGTAAAAAAAGAAAAAAAAAAGAATCCCTCTTGCCAATCGCTGTTTCTTTATATTAAGAGCGCAATTGAGTAATAAGATCATATCCCGAAAAACTAAGGAGGCTATATATAAGTTTTCAATCATCCCAGTTCTACTTTATGTCGTAGAAATATAAACCCTATCGGAAGCGGATGAAGATATCCGTTTCGAAAGAAAAATTGTTCGAAAAATATTCGGTCCCGTTTACGTTGACGGAGTTTGGAGGAGAAGATTCAACGACGAACTATACGAACTGTGCAGTGACATTAGCCAAGTCAGAAAACTGAGCATCACGTTCCGGCCCGTAGTTCTCTATATGTCGCTCCCTCACTGAGTGCACTACCACACTCTTGCTTGTATTATTGGTCTCTTTGATGACATTGCTGGCCATTTATCTCCTTGGCAATACTCCTCAAAGAGCGAAAAATATATATGCGCTGCTGCGCGCATATATGTATCATCGGATTGAGGAGCGTAATGCGCGTCTTTCATTTTACAAATAGGTAATTCATTTTGATAGAAGTATCTTCTCTTTTGAATAGGGTATTTTAGTTCTAGCAACTATAACATAACTCACCAATTTTAAGGATCATTTTAGAGGCCTCTTAAAATTTCTTGCTACGACAGAAAAGCACAGCTCACTAATGATAATTTGATGAAAATATTTTAGTTTATTGGGATTTCTGAACATTATTTTTCCTTCCCATTTCGGCAGGCTTGTAAGACTGCATCTAAAAGACCACAAAAATACTATTTGACATTGTATCTAGTTTCTGCGATATGACATATTCATACATGTGCACGTATGTAAATTTGTGTCTATTAGAATCACAGACAGCTAATCATTTGTCATACAAATAAATACTTGAAGCTTACAATGTACTATCATTCCAAAAGCATTATTGCAAACCGTTGTCCTTTCGCTCAATATCATCTTCAAGATCACTTTAACTTCAGCTCCATCTGTTTCTACTCAATCTAGATAACTTGCCTAAAAGCGTTGTTCGGCACTGAATTTTATTGTTAACATCACTGCACTTATCAAATTCTTAAAATGTGAATCTGTTTCGAAGATATATATAGTAAGCATAGATACAATCGGTATGTACGAGTATGTAGATGTGGTATAAGGTAACTTCATAATGAATATACGGATATTGCTGTCATCTTAAAATCAATCGATCCCCCCTGTTTTCTAATTGAAACGAATTAATTCATTCATTCATTAAGTAATAAAAGAACGTCCGTTCGTGGAACAACTCGTCTGGTTGAATGAAGTTTCGACCTATCACATTTAATTCTATAGTGTTGTGCGTCAGAATACATTATTCCTGGTAATTATAACCTTTTAAGGAATCCAGCTCTACTCTACTCTCTTTTGTTGCGTTAAGTTGTTCACATTCTTACTATCCACTTTTTCGTAATTTTTTTTATTTTTTATTTTTATTTTTATTAAATTCAAAGTCGTCAACGTGTGTTGCATGTGTTATCAAAATCGTCCAGAGGTCAAACAGACCTCCTTTTTAGCGCCGCTTCAAAATTATATTTTTTTAAATCTCCCGATCAGATAAGGGAGATTTTTGTGAGTGCATAATGAAGACGCATACCCATCTCAAGAAAAGAAGGGCACACAAGAAGACTATCTTACTACGGAGGGTGAGGAAGAAAAGAAGGAACATTTAGGAACAATTAAAATAGAGGGGCGCTTCATCGTGTACCGCCCTATGTCCATTCATCTCACCTTTTCTTTCCATTTAAGATGGGTATTTTTTTTTTTTTCTTCTTTCTTTTTGTTCTGTTTCCCTTTTGAGGATACATACAACATTACAGGAATGTGCGAGTAAGATGACGCAGAAGCGCCAGGTATTGCATGTAATATACTCCTTTAGCCCACCTTTTTACAAATTTATGAGTTGAAAGATTTGAGCAAGAGATTAACGCGGCAGCCGAGAATTTGGTACTGCAACAGAAGTTATCGGGACCGATTTTAAAAAGATAACAATAATGGTATTAAGTATGATATTAATATGATTTTATATCTCCGGAAGTGAATTTGTAATTTTTTAGGGGATTTGTTCTGATCGACTGGAGAGCATTGCGACAGGATTTGCTCATCTTTGAGTATGCATATTGATCAACAAGCCTTAGCAGAGTTGTAGGTTTTGTTGTTCATACGTTTACGTTTATTCGGCCTTATAAGCTTTGCAGTTATTACTCTGACACCAGAGTCGGCATCGCTATAGGGACGGCGGGAAAAGTTTATAGCGATGTCCCTAAAATCGGATCAAGGTGGGCTGATTGAAACGGTAAGAGAAAGCGTGCATTGTTACAATTAGGTCGAACTCAAGCGGGAAAGATGGAAAATTTCGAAGGTAATTTCTATTCCTAAAAAGACTTATACTTTAACTTTAAATGATTTCAGAACAATAAGCATATTACCATACAAAACCGAATATCATCAATTTCCCTTCTTAGCACTTTTCAGTCAGGATTTAGAGCTAATCAGAGCTGCTCTGATGCAGGTGAACATATTCTTGATGAAATTTCGATAAGAGTTTCTTAACTATTCATTGCTTGTTGGATTTCTCAAAAGTTTCCAACAAAGTAAACCATGGCATTATTTTCTGTAAGTTGAAACATCTTTTTGGTTTTAGTGAGAGAAGTACACAGCTTATAAAAATCTTCTGGACAGATGGAATGCCAAAGGTTTTTAATGACGAAACCTTTTCCCGGCTGAAGCTTTTAAAACGAGGTGTTCCTCAGGGATCTATGTAAGGGCCTCTTCTCTTTTTCGTCATACATGATCTGTAACTAGCATTGGTTCCATCATGTAAATGTTGTGTGAGAATGGGTCATCCAAACGCTGACGTGCAAGCACCAATTCGGCGTATGTTCTACGCATTCCTTGGTCAGCTTGCTTCATATCTTGAGTGAGCTGAACTACTATAAGTCATAATGTGAAATAAGACAAGCCCAAATTCTGTAATCGCAGTAAAATCAATAGATTTGGATCATCTTTAACACTTTCACTAACTTCATCCATATTTTCTGTAGCACGTGCATTTCCACGATGGATAGGCGGTAGGACATCTGCAACAAAGCAGTCTCTTCAATTTTTTTCTTTTAGTCTTTCCTCAAGTACGCTAAACGATCCATATTGTAAAATGACAAACCTTAAACTAAACATATATATTACAATCTCGGATAACAGTTCGGTTTGTCGTATGTTATGAAACAGCTATCTCAAATCCGGACCACGATTTTGATGATCCTATTCTTACAGATTGATAGGCCTGAAGAAATGTTAAAAATCTCAGCCGAGCCACCTTTTGACCTCTTCGGACAGCGGCGAAGGAGCTTTTTGTGGGCATGCCTCACCGAAAGAACTTAATTTCTATCAAAGGCTTATTTACATACTTACTAAAGGTCACGGTACAATCGACCGTAAACCGGAGATATAGAAAACCAGTGTTAACGAGTTTTGTTCCTTGAAGATTATTCGAATCAGAGTGTTTTCGTCCACTATGTATGTATAAACATTAGAGTGTCCCAAACCTGGTTTCAAATTTTAGCAGCTTTCTGCTCCACTTAACGACCAATAATCATTCGAAAAACGGTATTCCTTGGACTTTACAGCGTAGTCAGACTCAAAAAAACTGGTTGCTGGACTGCGCGGCGTTACGGCCACGGTAATATCCTGCATCGTTACCAAATGGCATGGTCACGTTTCCAACCGAATACATTATACCCAAACTAAACTTCAAGAAAAACTTTCACGTAGAATTTCCCACCAAAGATGAGTGGAAGAAAGATGAATTTTGGTGTGGGGCGGTGTCTGCACGAAATCACTGAAAATATAGTTATCATGCATTTCTTCTTCCAGGTGGAACTACGAGCAATCCGAGAGATTTGCACGCAACTCGATTGTGACATAACGCACAAAAAAAAAAAAAAATATTTGATATCCTCATTGATAACCAAGCTGCTATCAAAGAGTCTAAGAGTACAGAAACGAGCTTGTCAGCTTGAGGGAACTCTTCAGGATCACACTGCTTTGAGTTTCAGGGAACAGTGACATAAAAGGAAACGAGCGTTCAGATGAACTGGCCAGCCTACAATGAGAGTAAAAAAAAGACTTACTAAATAGAACCCGCGCAGATATCACTAGAATCACGGCGATAATCACGGAGCATATTCATCTGCACTGCGTGCATTAAACCAATAATTTTTCGATGACTTAATTGACATCTCGGATAAAGGGATACGAGATCTAATCCGTTATGGGTTATGGGAAGGATGAAAAAATAATTTTTTTTTTATAAATTTTTTCTAAAAAGGTATTTTATTTTACAAAAACGAAAAGTATATCAGCATTTAGTGGCAATATCTGAGTTTATAATGGCACTAATGATTTGTAAAAATATCGATCTGTTGTGCTCCTGCAGACGATCTCCTGAAGATCCTCTAAAAAATGTGTTCGGCGGTAATCACGATATCTCTGGTACAGTTAATTTGAAATTAAAAACCCGAAAGATTCTTTGAGTGGATAAATAAATGAAACTAGGTATTGATTGAAGGAATAATCAAAAATTTGATTTTTGAGGAAATGGCGGCTTTGTAAAAAAAAAGTCCAAATTTCCGACCACCTACTCCACGTAGGCTGATGAAACTTGGCAGTGATGATATAACTCAGCTAGTGCTTGTCCCTGCAGTTACTGTTAAACGCTATCCTAAAATTTATACGGAGGTGGTGTATTCTGATTTGGAAATGACTTCTACAATCTGATATCTGATCCACAGTAAGCCTTGCTATCCTAAAACCACATCAAGTATGGCTAAAGATTTTAATTGCCGCCTTGACCAAAAATTCTGCCGAAAGATCAACTTAGAGGGTCTTGAAGCGCCAGCACTAATCTTCTCCAAAACGCACAGTATACATCCGCATTCTAGGAGTGCACCAAAACAAATAAAATGCCTGGAAGATATCCAATCGTAGTAATATATTAGCATGCAGCGATAACTGTTGACGGAGAACAACGGAATTTGTAATATTGTACATAGATAGATGAAGTTCTTAGATGCATTATTTAACCAAGAATTCCAGATATGTTAAAATAATATTCCCTTGTTTATCATGCTTGTATATAAGACGCCAGATTTTATAAACATCGAAATTAGTGAAGCAGTAAATGGAATGAAGCGGGAGCGTGCAGTAGCATCGAATCACATATGTTCTGGAATATGAAGGAAAGTTGAAAATTTCAACCTTACTATAATCGGCTTGTAATGTTATTCTATAAAATGTAAACAGCCTAACAAGTGAAGTAAGAGTTTTTTTTTTTTTGTTGCACTGTATAAAGGCAAAGGCGTCACGAAGAATTGCAACAACTACCGATTGGTGAATCTAATGTTGCATATTGTAAAAATGTATTTAATAATTTTAGGCAGTCGGCAATGGAATATTATTAAATTCTGTGTTTTTGCAATAGTAACAGAGACTCAAATTCCAATCGATGTGTGAAGAAGAGGGTGAAAGAGAAAAAAAAAAACAATCACTCAAACACTTGTAGAGAAGCTTAACAGCATCACTTTTATACTTATACACTTTATTACTTGAAAGTGAAATAATCTAGAAACCTCCAAGTTCCATTGGGTATATTAACTCTGAAAATCAGGAACTTGTGTGCTTTCATTTTCTACCTTCAGCGAAGTTTAAATCTAGACCTTTTGAGTTGCCCAAAATATCTACATTACCATATTTTCCACTTAGTCGATAAGGATTAGTTTATAGCCGTACGAAGGGCTTTTCTCGCATGCTTTGTTCAACAGTGAATAGAAGTTCCCTTCAGTATTTTTCTACTGCTCAAGAGAATGAACAAAATTTATACTTATGTTGGAAAATTAAGTTTTCATGACACGCGAATGTTACATGTCGGGATATCAAAAGTTTAACTAAACACTTTAACCAGTACGTGTACCTTATGACGAATCCAAATCCAAATAAGGGCTATTTTTGAGCCCTCTTCATGTGATTTCTTTATTAAATTCAATAATAACATCCAAACAACTTTGTGCGTTTGTTTGCATATCCGATATATTTAGCTTAGATGCTTATAGCAATCACTTTAAGAACTCCACTTCCGAAATGGGGACTTGGGGATTCTTAACAAAAACTTGATTCTCAATCATATCTTTTCAGAAGTACTGACATGACACTGAGCGCATTTATATACCTGCGCTACAAATATATCAAATATATATTTTGATATATTTTGAAATCACAATCCATTTGAAGCAGTTAATAAGAACATTAACTGGGTTAATATAAAATGAACTTGGGTGTGCTTTTACTATAGATGCACAGGCGGTTAACTTGATGCAAAGGGTAAGGTAAAATACGATCGTCGTTGCTTCATTATTAGATAACTGTCCAATAGTTATAAAATCTTTTATCTATCAATACCTAGGGGATCATTTACAAGAGAAATAAAAAATTATTGATCAGATGCGTATGCGTTATAACGTACGTCTCGTTAATCAGTGTCAAGAAAATGAGAGTCTGAGGACTTTCTGTAAAAGTAGAAAAACCTTTAAACTAAAATCCATTAGTATAACTTTTTTGACGTATACCATAAGTTATAAAGCTGTAATGACAATGACACAGTAGCTGTAATAAAGTAATTAACAGTTCTAGCCCTTTGAAACCAGTAGGCATAGGAGTTTCAGATTTTTAAACCGGGTCACACCAAACTTGACCATTAAGGGACTTCATGGGCTACAAAAATTTAGTAATTATATAACGGTAATAGAAATACGATTACCAAGTACTCATAAAGACAGAATTCCAATTGTAAGTCTTCAGAGTTTTTTATTTTTGAATATGTAGGGTAATACGTACCTTTGTCCTGGTAACTTCAAGAACATAATTCGATGGAAACAATGCTTCAGCCGAGTTAAAAGTTAACCTGTTGCTGATTTCAATAATAGTTTACCTATATATTACGTACCATATATCGTATATTGAGATAATACTCAAATAATATTATTTAGTTGAATGAAAAACAGTTTCATGTTTTTTTTTTTTTTTTCTTATAAGAAAATAAAATAAGAGACCAACTGCTTTAAGAATGTTCATACCTTTGGGATATATTGTATCATATCTTTTACGATATACGGGTTAACAGATATAAACTTTTATCTCAATAAATAAATAAAAAAATTAAGGAAAACATCTTCTTTGCCCTCGGTAAAAGAATATTAAGCTCTTATCAACATTCGGTTTTGACGCAACAATCAGTTTTCATATCTTGGCATCCCACACAAATTGCTACCACCAGGGAAGTACTATCGTCGGTCGTCGTCGGTGGTTGCCTCAGTTACCGTATACAGATACTTATGGATGGACTCGACCACGACAACGTTCTTAGTGGTGATCTTTGTCGCGTCTTCATCGTAGCCCAGATCGTCATTTACATCTGTACAGCGGACCACACGATTATAAGTGGACTTCTGCAGTTAAATGAGGTCCAGTAAATTGTATATCTGCTTCACAACGGCTACATGATCTCCTTTTTAACTTCTGGTTGTTATTTGATAACATGCAGACAGGTGGAATTCTATTAGGATACTCTTATCATTTAAGTCCATTAGAGGTTAAATATATGTTTTTATTTATTGCGGCGTATTCATGTTATGATCTCATTGAAAGAGGACGTCGTCGGTCGTGGACTGCAGTAGTTAGAGGCTGTTTGTGTTGGTTGTTGGTAGTCAGTAACCAAGTGGTAACATGTATCCGTACATAAATACGAATATGTGTACGAGCATACGGATACCTACACTATACACATGGAACGTATGGATGTATGACCCCAAAGGCAGAAACAATCAGGTTGAAGTGGTAGCTACATGAGCAACTGCTTTTGGGAACCACATGTTGAGAGCAGGCGATAAAAATCCTCCGGTGGCTTTCAGATACGCCTGTTAGTCGTTGAGATGGTCAGTGATCTGACGAAAAATTTAATTGGTATTTAATTTTTTCTCACAAAATTAATGGAAATACGAATTCATAAAATATCCTTGCTCCTATTCCTTCTGTTGTGGTTTTAGTGTGGAAACAAACAATGTATTCGTATCAATATCACATCAGCACATGTAACACACTTACATAGCTATTTAAGGAATTTGTAGTAAGGGTATCTATACGAATACAATGCAAAATTTTAAGGTGCACTCTTTACGAATACATTAGATAATTTTGTGGAAAGGAAAGTGCTCTTGAAGGCTCGGAAAAAAGAGGAATAAGCCGTTATAAAGTCAATTGAAAGGCTTTGCTTTTTATTTCTAACATTTTTTATAAATCGTGCAGACAAGAAGGTTTATAAGAATAAAATGAGATTCATGGCATAAAATTGCTACCTACTCGTTTAAAACATATATATGCACATTGCACATATTTATATGTATACAGATCGTGTTTATTATTAATTTCCTATTGGCATCTGTAATATTTTTAATTCAAAACTGAAATACGATGATGTAAATCATCTTTTTAATAGTCGTTGAGAGGTTTGATGGAATTTCAAAGTTTTGCAAAACATGAAAATTTATCGACACACATATGAGTACATTCCCAAGTCGTCGTGGATTTGTGGTCTCTTCGGGATCCTGGTAGAAAATATATATTATTTAATTACTTACGCTGCCTGCATAAGACTAACATTTGTCTCAAGTATCGCGATATAACTGGGCACAATAGCTGCAAGACTGTATGGAGAAAAACAGGTCTGCATAGTGTGATTCTCATTTCTAACTACTTCTCTGGTATACAACACCAGTAAGCACTATATCAGAACTTCAAGTGAATGAAATATGACTGTGGTTCTGGGCTAAACAAAGCAAAAGCGAGGGTTCTGTTTTGGTCGCTGGTACTAATTATCTTCTTATAGTATTGTATACTATAGTAGAAATAACATTCGCCAATCTTTTTCGTCAAAAAAAGATACATTTATTTTTACGTATTACCCAAGTGGTGTGAAAATTCTAAAACCAATTCTATATCAAGCTTACCTATTGCATAATCTTTGTATCTAGCTATTTATATTGTTAGTTATCATATTTCAAAAAACTTGAAGAAAGATTTCTCGTTAGTAGTAGATACTGTTTGCCATATATAAATATTTAAACCTATTTAAAATTGAACAACTCTAAAATATTTTACTACATAACTTGGTTATCTTATACTCTTCACCATCCATCTTTTATCTTGTTGGTTTTGTACAGAAATATGGATACTGAATTCTGGAAGTGTCATTCTATTGCATGAACGATAATGGATCCCTAATATCTCCATCTACCTAATCTGGATAAAGAAAGAACAACAGAATACAAAATAAAGTACACTACCGTCTAAAAAATATACCATTGAATTAATCTCAGCTTCTTTTGATCAGTTCTATAAATATATCATAATCCTATAAGAAATCGTCTTTACCACTTCAATTCTTTTGACATAAATGGTGAACCTCTTATACCTCCTATCCCACAAACAACTCAATATTTTTAATATGGTTTTAGATCTAGCAATTCCACCTAATCACATCGCACTTTCACAAATACCAAGTCTTGCAAAAGATTAAGTCGTTATAAATCATTATATACGAGTATATATATGTAATTTAACATCTTCAATAAAGGATTATTAATTTAAATCACCGACTGTAAGACAATGTTGCTAAGATTCAAAGTAAGGTGGATAAATCACAAATAATATTGAAGTAAGTGAACCAAATGTTTTTATTTTTAAACAAGTTATGATAAATCCGATAAATAAATTAAGTTAGTTTACGTCGAAAGACGTAATTTATATATTACCTAAGAGCGCACTCATATAACCAGTTAGCTAAGTTAAAATAGCACTCGCCTGTAAGCTTTAAAGCAAACTAAAATTAAAAAAAAAGGAACTTGAATTCCTTATGATTTAAAGCCAATGGACGATTACTACAATACATGTTCTTTGATGGTACATGATCTGGCTGACCAGCAGTTCCGCTCATATGAAGACATCAAAAAATTGCTTGATACGTGGATAGCCTCAAAAGGTAAACACTTTTGACGTAACGAAATTCGAGCTCTGCCAGAAAGATGGGATAAAGTTGTAGCTAGGAATGGGCAATACTTTGAATGATTCATTTGTAATCATTTTTTCACAATAAAATTGAATTTTCATAAAGAAAAACAGCTAAAACTTGGTTGCACATCTAAAATTTTGTGAAAAATATGTCCTCTGAGATCTAACAATTTTATATCAAGCTTTTTGGGTATACGAGATGTGTTCATTTTTATAAAAAAAAACTTATTTATCCATCAATATTATTATTTTCTCCTTCAAGGTGATCCCCCTCAGATATAATACACTTCTGCCAACGCTTATTCCAATCCTAGAAGCACTTCTCATAAGCACTTTTTGATATAGCCTTGAGCTGTTCCAGTGACGCCGTTTTTATTTCCTCAATCGTTTCAAATCGCCGTCCTTTCATACGTTTTGAGAACAGGAAAAAGTCACATTTGGCCAAATCCGGTCAATATGATTTCTGAGGGATGATTGTTGTCTTGTTTTTTGCCAAAAAATCTTTCACAAGCAACGATGAATGAGCAGGTGCATTATCGTGATGCAAAAGCCATGAATTGTTTTTCCACAATTCCGGAAATTTTTTCGTATTACTCCTTATTGACCATACGACCTTGAGGGAAAAACTCCTAATGCACTTGTCCACGGTAATCGAAAAAAAAACAGTGATCAAAATTTTGACAATTGATCACACCTGGTGTGTTTTTTTCGGTATTGGCTCTCTTGGCTCTTGGTGCTTCCATTAAGGTTTTGGTTACGACGTCATAAAAATATGCTCATGATTTGTCACCAGTTATGACCCTTTTAAGCAAGGATCATCATTGACGTCATTCAAGAGATCCTGAGCGATGCTCATGCGACGTTTCTTCTGATCGAAATTAAGAAGTTTCGGAAAAACATTCGCTGAAATACGTCTCATGTCCAAAACATCTGAAAAAATTGCATGACACTAGCCGACCAATATGCCAACATCCTCAGCAACTTCTCTTATGGTTATTTGACGATTTTCCGAAACAATATTCTTCACAGCTTCGTCGTATTCTTCAGAGACTCACTGTATACCAGTGTCAACATTGGAAGTGTTTTAGTTGATTCCATTTTCTTACACAAAATTTGATGCAAAATTTTTGTTTCATTTTTAATAATAATTGAAAATTTGCCGAGCACACTTGAAACTATAAACATATGTTCGGAGCATGTACGTTGCCCAAAAAATTTCAAAAGTAAAAAAATGCTGGCTGCTCTATAACTTGGATTATACTAAAAGCACAATAATCAAGTTAATAACGTTACCTTACCTTACCAGCAATGGTCCTCGGTAACTGCGGCAGTAAAATTTTGCTCATGCAGGCTAAAATGGCAAAGTTTAGTACTTAGTACTAAGCCATCATATGGCACAGTACCTTATACGGAAGAGATTACAAGGGTGTTGACGACTCAACAAATGTGTTAAGGACAACGACTTAAGATCTGTACATGGAATATTTTGACACTTAACAGGGCAACCACTGCCGATTAATTAACAGAGAGCCTTGACTACTGTTTTGCAAACATTACATTCTATCCGGGAAGTCAGCTGGGATGGGCCGGACATAAGGTGGATGGAAAACTGTGATATACGAGCATATAACAAATCCTCTTCCGAATAAGCGTTGTTTCTTTCTCCTATAACAATAACCATAACAGGTATTGTTATAGGTTATTGTTATGGGACAAAGAAACAACGGCACTATGGTACTATGGTTGTTGTTATAGGAGAAAGAAACAACGCTTATTCGGATGAGGATTTGTTATATGCGGCAAACTTAGACAAGAAGTCTTGAGCTTCCAACACGTTAGCGAGCATTTTATGACCATTCGCATCAAGGCTAAATTTTGTAACGTAAGTCTAATATGCGCCCTTGCCCTTAGGGTAGACAAGGACGATGCCACCAAGGAACGCTTCTACGATCTCCTCGTCTTGTCGGGCAAATACAAACTACACGACATTACGCACGGCAATGGACTTATGGTAAGTTTGTTGATTTTGCGGCGGGAAGAAATATCACTACAGCGAGAATACCGTTTCCTCATCTTAACATAAACAAGGGCATATGGCGGTCTCCGGATCATGAATTGCAAAATTAAATTGATCATATTGCGATTGACGTCAGACATGGCTCCAGTATTCTGGACGTCCGAACACCAATATTGACTCGGATGACTGCCCTCTTACAGCTAAGGTACGAATACATAGAAAATGCTTGCAGAATATTGCCAGAATCTTCGCGGATACATGATTTATATCTTGATATATAAATATCTTGTAATCTGCTGTTAACATATGTCAGTACATCTCTGTGCTAATGATGTACAGCTTTACTTGACTTGACCCCTAAATAAAATAGCTGAACTGATAAGGAATTTGAATGAGGACTTCTGCATCATAATTTCCTGGTCTAGCTATTTAAATAGAGATAAGTCACTAATTATTCCAAAAGTTAATAAAAGATTTGATATCAATACTTCATCTGATGTCGTAATCTCGGGCAGTAAATTAAATATTGTCTGGGTTTTGTTATCAACTCGAACTTACCAGGTTATAACCATACTAACTACGTTATAAGAAAAGTCTACTCTGTTTCCTGCTGGTTTTACTCTTGTCGTTACCAGATGAAAGCTCTGATATCTGATATCACCGTCAATTATGTATGCTTAAGTTATATACTGTTACATCGGATCCTTATCCCAACGCAAGGTCCTAGTTGTTTTCAATTATTCAGTAAGATACATTGATTGCGCAGATATGTCTATATTCTACAATATTCTATAAGCTTACTGGGGCATAACTCTCAAACACTATGTTGACTCTAGCGTCATTGTGTTTTGTTTTTGTATTTGTATTATTGTATTTTCTTACACCACATGTTTATACACATATATATTGGGTATGTAATTTAATTCGTGCGGTTCTTTTTCAAAATTTTAACGTTTATTTAAGAAAAACATGTACAATAGTATTATTCAAAGTATTGCCTATCTGAAGCTATGACTTTTTCCCATCTTTCTGGCAATTTGTAGATCCCATCCCAAAAGAACTGCGCCGGCTTGGCAGCCAAGAATGAATCAAGCCAATTTTTGATATTCTGCTCTGATGTGAACCGTATTTCAGTGAGGGCGTTCTGTATCGACCGCCTTTCGACGTCTCTCGGCTTGAGTTCATGTGGAACCCAATTTCCTTGCTTTTGAATATATCCAGCTGTTTTTAAAAGTTTTGAAATGGCTGCTTGAGTGACACCCAAAGATTTTCCGAGCTCTTCTTGTGTTTGGCAACAATCTTCATAGAGTAATGCTTACAGTTCTTCATCTTCAAACTTAAATCGCACGAACGAATCGGCCAATAGACTGGTCCATGTCTTGAGATAACACGCTCACCATACTTACTCTTCAATAAATCGATTGTAGCGTGTGCTTTGTGGCTTGTGGCACCATTCTGTTGAAACCACATATCGTCCAAGTCCGTATCTTCTAAACCCTAAGTCTGATTCAATTACGTTTTCACTATTGAAATTCGTTTTGTTCATTTGTTATTTGTTCTGTTAGATTGAGGAATTTTCTACCAATAAATAATGCCATCCGATTTAAACTTGCAATTTTCTCTCATTACACACTCCACTCTTAAATTTCTAACTATTTACTCCTTTATCTATACGTTCTCTTCTCCTTTTCTCTTGTTCATCTGTGTTCTACTAAAATACATTTGTAACTGCAATATTTTCTTTTATTTTACTTTCTATTTTCATTGTTAAAAAATTTCATATTTTAAATTGTAATCGATTACTCACTGCATTGTTTCTAAGTACTATAAAAAATAACTATATTAATGTACACATAATAAGATGATCAATAAATTGAACTGAATAAGATAGGAAGGTTTTACCAACATGCAAAAAGAACGTGTCCGGGAAAAAAGACGAGTACAAGAAAGAAACCTGTAGAGATGAACAAGAAAAGCTTGTAGTAGAGTTACAGTTGGTAAAACGATTATGGAAAAACTTTTTCTACAGACTGTAAAACGGCGACGAGCTCTCCGTGCACCTGACCGAAACGAAGTAGGGATATAACTTTCCTTAGCTGAAAATCAAAAATGCAGCTAAACCTTACGGTTTACTGGCAGAGGTATTCAAAGCTGCTGTAAATGACTTTGTGAATTCTCATAAGTTCTCATAAGTTTCCTCAATATCTGATACAAGATATTATCTGGCAAATGTGTGAAAGTATGAAACCATTTGCCTCTATCGATACGGTTTCAGACCAAGAAAGACCACAATAGACAGAGTCTTCACACTCGGCAGATCCTGGAAAAATTCAAGAAGTCTAAATCGATGCCCACCACAATTTCATCGGTTTTAAGGCTGAATTTATAGAGACGAACTAGGTAGAGCAATTTTTTATTTTTTAGACGAGGTGACAAAATCATACTTGAAAGAATTGTACAGGACGTACAAGCGAACACTGGAGACATATTATTTTTCTAAAGACTAACTAAATTATTTTCTTAATTAAAAAGGACCTTTAAGAATCCATACGGATATGATATAAATAGCTTTTACAGAGACGGTAAATAGCATTTATTTTGATGCAGATTTGTTGTAAGGCAAGAGGTCTTGAGGTTTATGAACGAGAGCGAACACATTGTTACAATACGCATTAAGGCTTAATTCGCCAAGATCAACTCAGATAGATATCTCATCAACAATGTGGATTCATGAAATGGATGTTGGAAAATCGTCAAAAATTCCACAGCTGATGTGCTGGGTTTCTCCTAATCACTTGACAGAAAAAGTATTGTTTGGTGTTGCTTGAAAAAAAACTCGCTTATAAAGCGATGCTACAAACAAGAATGAAATCAGCTTATACACTCTACTATAATTAAAATATTATAAAAAAAAGCGCCAAAAATGGGTTTGCTTATGTCAATGAGAGCAGAACTGAGTATAATCTGTCACTGAGATATAATACTATATATGAATAACTATAAGATTACACCTACTGATTATATCTTTGTAGTATTAATTATGAAATCCAGAAAACTAATGACGCTTCATCAAAAACAAGATGAGAAGTTACACTTGCCAATTGCTATTTCTTGAGCCTAGGAAGGCAATTGAGTTATTAAACTCTACCAATAAACACTAAGAAAACTGTATACATATAAAAACTTAATCATTACATTCCCGCTGTGATGCACAGAACCATGGATGTAGGATTCTTCGAGCGATTGTTGGTCCCATTTGCATTGAGTGGCTTTCTTCCAGGATGTTACAGCGACTTGCCTGCCATAAGCAATCTCATCATACATATTTATAACACTATCACTACTACCATTGTATTTCCCAAAGATTGGAAAATGGAAAAATAGTACCAAATAAAACTGAATTTAGGCCAATTAGAATTCTTCGATTTTTGAGCAAAGCCATCGAAAAAGTTGTAAGCAACCAAATGAAAGAGTATTTTGAAGAAATGAAACTCATAACTGATTTTCAATCACGGTTCAGAAGAAAGCATAACTGCATCACAGCCTTACTTAAGATTGGTGATGATATATTGTACGTTCTGGTTTTGATAGCGGCTTGCTGTCGGTAGCTATTTTTCTCAGTAAACCATGAAATTTTGATATTTAAACTTAGGAATCGATTTGCTTTTGAGAACTCCATCAGTTAGCTCATTACATCTTATCTTCATAACCGAACTCAAACAGTTTTCTGTGAATGTAAGGTCTCAACGAGTCTAAATGTCGTATCAAGTATGCCTCAGGGCTCCGTTCTGCGTCCGCTCTAATTCATACTATTTATAAATGACATATCGAAATGTATCAAAATGTGTAAACATCATATCTATGCAGATGATGTACAGATTTTAAAAAGTTTCAAGAAATTTGAAGAATTAACTGCAATGAATGAGTTGAACGGATATATCAATGCCGTATATACTTGGGTCAAACATCTATGTACTTCAATAGAACGTGTGTAGATATTACTTCGTCACTTCTTTAAATTAACAATATTTCCATCGACTTAGTGAAAAAATTAAAAAAATCTGGGTATTTACTTTGATGAGTGTCTAAATTGGAATACTCATGTAAGCCACATTGTTTTCAAAATATATGGTATTATCAATTTAACTATGAAAGTTAAATTGAAGCTTATTAAGGCACATGTTTTACCTATTATCCTTTATGGATGTGAAATCTTCTCGAACCTGGACTCTGTATATACCAGAAAACTAAAAGTCGCCTTTAACAACTTAGACAGGTATATCTTTAATATCCGTCGCTGTGATAACATTTCTTCTTATGTAAAACGAATAATTGGCTGCTCCATAACCACGTTGTTATAAGAAGCCAAACTCCACATTACCTATATTTAAAACTAAGCTTTGTGCAATCCGAAAGGACATTAAACTTAATACCGCCAAGACACATATTTAATTAGTAGCCGCCGGTTTTTTATTCCTGCAATAACATCTATGGAATCAACTCCCTCCAAGTTTAAAAAGGCTGTACACAGAGAATCGATTTAGAAGGGAATTATTTGAACTCTTGAGATGTAGCATTTAACCTGATATTGACTTACTCACTATTCTACTTTCTTTCTTCTTTCATATCCTCCACTATTTCTATTTTTATCTTTTTCTCTATTTTTATATTATTTTAAACTATAATTTGTATGCATTGTTATTTGTAATTACTATTGTTATTATTAATTGTTTTTATTGCTTTGAAACCTGTGGAAATCAAAAGTCATTTATAGCTTAATATTGTACAGAGATACATCATTACTAAATAAATAAATATATAAGACATTGACCTGGTCAGAATAATGGACATCTAAAAAAATGCTAACGCCCTACCCTACAGAGTTTTCAGTTCCTACTTAAAGAGCCAAAGCTCCAGCCCGGATAAAAGTGATAATCAAGTGATTAGGCAATCAAATATTAAGACGAGTTTAATTAATTAAATTAAAAAAAAAGTTACAATATTAAATTTAAATAATAAAATTTTGAACGATGTTAGATCAATTGTTTGTTTCAGACTTTAAAAGTAGTCACGAATTTGTTACCACGTAAGCAAAAATTCCAAACATTGTATGATCAATAAGAGTTAAAACGGGAACATAAGGCCGTGTTCCGGTTTTAATTGCAGTGCTTATAATAAGAGCTACAAATGTCTTGAAAATAGTACCGTACTAGTCTGCTGGATCGCGGCCTGTACCTTATCGAATTCTTGTATGTGCTATCGCAATTTCAGAATAGTCTGTTGTTAACTAGGCCGCGGAAAAGAGCTGTATAAGTTAGCTCTTCAATCATGTCAACAGAGCCTTCCTCATATCCATAGACATCTTCTATATATTCAAATTGCGACCTGCTCGATTTTTCACAGATACAGATGTTATTAAAAGTCTGACATACTTCGATGTCCGATTCGTCATCCTTCTTTTTATTTGTATCAGAATATCCTGAGATACGAAACAATAACTTAAGAAAATCAGTTTTTTTAGATACTTATGCCAACCTCCTTGAACATTGTTTTTATGTTGCAAATCTACAACAAGTTCACAAAATTAATACCATAATACCAATATTTCCCCTCAAATCGATGGTTGTTTGGAAAGTAATTTCGTTTTTTTTTATGAAAATGAGGCACGATTTTCTTATAGTGAATAAATATTTTATTGAATTATATATTGTCCACGCTGGTCCAATACCTTTTTCCTTCTTTCTGGCAGTAGCATGTTCCTTGCTGAAAAAAATTTTATCCAGGTGATCAGAAGGATTTACTGTCTAAAAATGTTTGTATAGACCGGAACATTTTATAATCAGAACGTTACCGATCTGAAGAATATGTTAGATTCCATTCCAGCTGTTAAACCTTTTGGCAAGTTACCAAACATATATGAGGCCTCGCATTGTCTTGGTGAAACACTACACCTTTTCTAATGATCAATTCTGGCTTTTTCTGTTTAAGTGAATCGACAAATTTGACCAGCTGATGACCAGCACACTTCAGAATTTATCATTGTGTTGTCCGGTAGAAGCTAAAAAAAAACAACGACACCAAGCAGATAGCATCACATTTTTTGATAAATATCGGCTTACAAAGTGCTTTGAGCCAGTCCATATTTTTTTGTTCCGTGATCTCTTGCATATATCATTGTTGAAGACAACCCATTTCTCGTCCCCAGTGATGAAAATGGATTATTTTCTTGACTTATGAGAAACAAATCAAGAAGGAGACATCAAGGCGACGGCACAAATTTCTTTCCGTGAGAACATGGGGAACCCATATGTCGAGCTTTGAGATTAAACCTAGGCGTTTATCATGAACGGTTAAATTCGATAAATTAAATGTATCAGTGATCTCTTGAGTTGTTATTCACCGGTTTGCATCAATTAATGCTTTTATTCTGTCTTCTTTAGTTTCAGCTGGCCTTCTAGAGCGTGGTGCACCTTCAACATCAAAATTACAGGATCGAAATTTTGCAAACCAGTTTTGGCATTGACGTTCTGTCAACACATCTTCTCTATTTACATTGGTAAATTTTTTTCTTACTTTTACCTTTTCGATAGTAAAAAAATGAAAATATGCCGAAAATGCTTCTTTTCATTTTACATTTTTAAAAGGACACCAACCAAAAACTACTTCGTAGAATTAATTACTTTTCTTCACAAGAAAGCCTTTCTATATCAGCTATCAAAACATATAATGATTGTGCGGCCTAAGTATGAAGTTGGCTATGGAAAAATAAATAAGTTCTCTGTTGGGAAAAAACGAAATTGCTTTCCGAACAACCAATAGAAAAAACAACCAAAATATTCACAACTCCGTTTTGTTTCAGTATATATTGTACTTCCTACTCCACTGCCCACCCGATATAGGGCTTTTTAAAGCTTACAAACGTTTTTGGGTTGTTCCATAAAAATTTCTTCTAGTAACTCTCCACTGAGTTATGCATAAAAAAGTTATATCGAGTTCATCCAAAAATAGCTGGTATTCAACTGCTAAAGCGATTTCTGCGCATCAGAAGATTGAAGCGCTTCTTCAACCGAGTCTGGATTAGTTTTTATATTTACTATACCATATATGCAGATAGTTAAGTGAATTTGATTTTTCCTTATATATGTTAGCTCCAAATTTTATACATATTTAGGATCTACCACTTCTCAAAGTACTAAACTGTTCAATGTCTCCAAGTTTTTCTGCTTTCCCATAATTTTTTATGGTTTTTTTTTTTTTGCACTTCTTCTCCAGTAATAGTAGGATCAGAAGCAGCAATATTGTTAGTCTATTTTGTAATATCAAGTTTTTCAATACAATTATGGTCCACAGTAAGAGTTGCCTTGGTACGGCATTTTTTCCCTCTAAAAGTGCTACCGAAATGTCTTCTCGCCATTGGACTTATAATAAATACTCTCAACATCACTAGATTTGTTAGCATCGTCGAATGGTGTTATCAAATATAATAGGAATCTGGAAGACATTAGAATGAAGGTTTTTTAACAAACACGACATCTCGACTTATACATATTTATCCGAATATCGTTCTATAAGGCATTTTATTCCTTTAGATTTCAATTGAGATTTACCTTGCTTCTCGTTAAGCATGATTGCCTTGTTCCGATTTATATTAATTTCTCGTTGTGCATTTCCTAAAATTGTCATTAAAAAGGTGAAAAATAGAGGAGGATGTCAAACAAGAATGGTCCATAACTTTTTATTCATTCATTTTTTTTTTAGAAATTAGTGTTTGTATGGTAACCTATGATTCCTTAGGATACATGTTTGATTGCATCCCTCACAAGGGATAAAGGGATAAAAGCGATAAAAACAAATAGACATTCGACTTGAACATTTTTAAATATGATAATTGCAAAACGAGGCTTAATCTTCATTTTATAATTCTCTCATCAAAACTTTTAATTCGCCCGTTTTTTCTTGCATGCCTCTATCCGTACTCCTTTCTTATTTATTTTGAATGATTAAAATCTCTCCCCAACACCTATACATATTAATCACTTCTATTTTTTGCTCACTATTTTTTAGAGCCAAGCCAACAATAATTGTATTTGTTTAATATGAATAATACTTTTTACACCCGCTACATTGTCCCACAGATATAAAGCTCCATCCTAATTTGGATTTGGTAAATTGACAAAACCGTGAAAAACGCGTTGGGCCTGGGCCCATAGATAAAGAAAACACGTCCAAGCAATTTAAGATTTAGAATAATGTAACGTACGTAATAAGTAAGTACGAATATAAATGATTTGCTATGTTACAATATTAATACCAATATTCGATCAGCAATCGAGAACAGGATTATTCCTTTCTATAATAATTTTGTCTTTAGGAGACCTGACTCATATAGGCATAAGCTCCATATATGAGAAACTAGTTTTCATATGCCTAATGTCCACAAATGGCACTGTTTAGTTTATAGAATTCATAACATTTTATATGTGTACACATACATACATATATACATAAACATAAATAAACTGAAGTTTTTTTTAAGGACTATGACTACAGTCCTTCAAAAGAACTGTATATCCACTTAAAATCTACTTAGACAAATCAGGTGGTACTTACATACTTATAAGTATGTGTGTACTTATCCCAACGCACATCAAAAAAGTGCTTATATCCTACAAAAATGTTCATATAATGTATCTTTTACATTCCTTACTACAAAGGTATAACCTAGCTCTTGACCGGATCAACAATTTTGACAAACAAGACCCTATGCTTCATAATAAGCTTATTATGTCCATATGTGTATCTAGTATAAAGAAAAGCAATTGAAGTGAAAACAAATCGGAATTGTTATTACATCCTTTTGTTATTATGGTAAAATGACCAAAGGCAACAAATGAGTTTTAAAACAATATAAATAAGTTGGTTAATTTTTCAACCTAGAATTGCACACATAACCTTCATCTATGGTCACAAATGCACATGTGCATTCATTCAAAACGTTGGAAGAAAACACTGAAATGAAATCCTTATACTTTTAAGCTACAGATCAAATAATATGAAGTATCTTCCATTTTTTCATTAACTATTCGAAATATATACGGATACCTGCCTCTACACTGAAACGGGGATAAGTCGCGTGACGAAGTGTACGAGGAGGAACATACCTGCTTCTTGGATGGGAACTAAAGAACCAAAATCAATCCTTGAAGGAACTAGCATATGTGCTATTACCACCACACCTCTGGGAGGTATTAAATACTAATTTGGCAACACAATAGCTAATTCCAAGAAGGTGTTCTCAGATTTATTGCCTAGCCATGCGTTTACAACTGTGTACTGAGTGAATTTGACTATTGTTTGAAAAAAAAGGTCATGCTGTTAAAATTTCCAATACATCGAATAAGTACATATTTAAGACAGGGCCAAAGGATTACTATCAGAAATCGAATTTGTGGTACGCAAGTGCTAAGAGTGTTCTTTTCCACGTAATCATTATCTTTGCTTTATTTAAAAGTTATTATAATCTATGAGGCTCGTGGCCAGGGTATTGCTCTCCATTCTCTTTGAGACTATTTTGAGAAATAAGAAAATCCTGGGATTAGTGCTTTTAATAAACTAAAAACTTTGTTCGGGTTTCATTTTAAATTCATTATTGACATCAGTGTAGTAGGTTCTACAGCTTGATTAAAAATTTTTAAAACATGGCAATTATGCCCCCTGTCGCACCGATATTTTTAAAAATATGATAATAGAAAATAATAGTATACTCATATACGCTGAAATAGTAGTAATAAGTAAGTAGGTAGCGGAAGATTATAACTAACAAATAAGATACGATACGTATGTTAGATTAGCGATATATCATTGCGTAAGGTTTTATAATTTCAATATAGATTTATAGAAGGTAACTGTATGATTTATTTGTAGTCATAGAGCTTACATTTTTTGGAAAATTATTCGGTTACAAAGGTTACAGATGAAGAATTATAATGAACCAATTGTTGAATCTGAGAGTTTACTAAATTATCTTATCGACTTGCTTTTTTGTTTTATTCAACATTTTTTAAAATTTTTTGATAGCCTCTTAAAAATTTTTAAAATTTTGAGCCAATGTCTTTTTGAAGCATCTGAAAATTTAATACAACCAAAAACTGGGGTAAAAAAATTACACAGTTCCAAAGGTAGTAAGCTTTTGGTCGTTCGTCAAAAACATCAGAAGTTCTGTCACATCCCCCATTCCATCTCATGAGAGGTGTTCTTCCACGCTGGCACAACCATTGCGTAAGCTTTTCTATCGACTCTTCAGGACTCTACGAAAATATGAAAAACAGCATTTGTCCAGCCTGTCCCTAAGAAAGACGAATCTTCTTTCGTCTCTCCTCCTACAGACCTATGGCACATACGTCCATTCTTTTCAAGTTCATGAAAACGCTGATAAACCATCAGCTCATGAAATATCTCGAAACACGAAAAACAGTAGAATTTTATGCTTAAAATACACAATGCTGTTTGCTATCGCCAAAACTAAATCTAAACACCTAGCAATTATCTATGAATGGCACTTCATCGTCAAAACCGAAAAATTTTCCATATGTGTGCCAATGACAACCTACGTTGAAATGACTACATGTTTAATGTCACCAAAAATGCTGCGAAGGGGCTTTATTTCTTCAAACGCTGTAAGAAATACTTTTTCCCTTTTGACCTGGGCTCAATATATAATACCCTCGAGCCTACTTTCGGAAGTACATTGAAATATCATGATACTTTCCCAAGTAGTAAAACTTGCTTATAGTATGCTCTATTTCCTGATCATTATAACCTTCAAACATTTAAAAACAACGTATATCGGTACTTCTCTTTCTTTCCTCCCTAGCTTTCTTTCGCCCGCGCTCTATGCAAACATTTAAAGGTTACCTTAACCCCATAAGCACGCGATAATTAAGAAAATAATAATAATTGCGAAAATAGAAGAGCTTAGGCGAATCTGATAGATGCGAAACCTATGAACAAAAAAAGTCGTGGTTCTATGGATTTTGTATTCGACAAGCAAAATAAAATTGCAACGATTCGTTGGAACGACAATTCTATTGTCATAGTACATATAGTATTATCAAATGATTTGATGGACCAACTAACCCTTTGTTTGCAGAAGAAAGAAATACGTGAGCATTCCATTGCCAAATGCAATTCAGGGTGGTGGAGTGGAATTATTTGATAACGCGCAAGCAATTACTGCACATGGGTACGAGGAAAAAAGTGGTACTGACCACTTTATCTAATAGATTCGAAGCATTTACACGAGTCTAAAATGCATTGCATTTGCAAACAATTTGCGAAAAAAAATACCAATGTCACAATTAGACTTTTGAACTTTTGTTATGTATACTCTGTTGCATTCGGAAACTCGAATGAGGTTATTCGTTTCGATGAAGTCAAATTTACGTTCATGAAAGCATAAAAACGCTTTTGGTGTCGAAAGTGCTGCAGCCAAAATATTTTTTGTCTGGAAGATATGTAGCACCCCACTGCATCCAAAATATTTCGGTGCTTATCATAAAAAATAAGGAATTTGAATACATTATTTCAATACTTCACAATTAATTTAAAAATTATTTTTGTGATAAATTTTTGCAATGAATTCAATAAAAGTAGACTAGATTTATTCAAAAGTATAGAAATAAGATTGAATAACCGTAATACTCGTCTAGAAGATAAAAATCTCAAGTCCAGAGGGAATTAAGATTAAAATGGATTAAGCCAAACGAAAGAACCATAAAAGATATCACTGGCTTGTTTAATCGAAGGCAAACTTACATTAAAATGTAGTCAACGAATTTTTTTTAATAATGAACAAACCACCCAGAAAGGATAGATATCTTCTTTCTCGTTCCTATTGCAAGGAGTGAATTTGAAGTCTTTTTTTTTTTGTAGATTTATCTTAAGTTTCATGAGGATACACAATCCAAACATTGCAAGAACATTGCTTCAACGTACCTTAACTACCACGTCAGAAAACATTCCATTAGATTCCCTCAGGTTTACGCTTAGTTTGCGACTGAGTGGAAGCTGGTCAGAGATGTCGTTATCATCCTGTCCAGTAGCTGTTAATGAAATATCGAAATTTGTGAATATTCGCTTGTTCGTATTCGCAGTTCGCTAAGCTGTCAATAGACCTTAGCTCTGTTATCATGTGCTTTTAGGTTCTGAATATATAACGGATATATTGCAGGGGCTCTACTCTGTATTCGAAGTCAAAAATGTGCGTAAACAGTCTTTCAAAAGTCGCGCCTAGAATGACCGGATTGATTGTTGGAAAAAGTGTACAGCTTCAAATGAGTCCTATTTTAAAGGAGACAGTATAAATTTTGATCACTTATTGTGTTTTTATTGACTCAGTCCTTGTTATATTTTGACAGAATGTATATGTGTTAGTGAATTCTGACATAAAATCCAAAAAAACAAATTGGAATAGTGTTACGTGTGACCCTTTACGGAAAAAAAAATACCCACAAGCTTAACATTTTAATACATTTATTAAGGGCTAATGCAGAAATGTTGGATTGAACTGAGTGCTGGTTCAGAGATGTTGGATTTAAGTAAACTACATGACGAATGTCATCTACATTGAGACCTACGCATTCATATGAACACTGAGAAGATCAAGTTAAAAGATTGTCGACGCTTTACTTATGATGATCGACTATTTATGCAAGTATACGAAATATAAAATCAATGTTAACATTTGTTCTATTAAATTAAAAGAATAGAATAGAAATGAAAGCGTACACAAGAATGTTCAGCATCCGTTATAAAATATGTTTCTTAAAATGTAATACAACCTATGCATAACTCCTGTCTTCATTAAAAAGAAACAGTATTATTGTTTCGTTAAAACAATCTGTGCATATAAATTTTTCTTAAATTTTCTTTACATACTACATATATATGTATATATATATATATATGGGCTTGCACATAATTCGTTGTTGTTTTTGTTTCTGCTAAAACATTTCTTAATTCAAATTTATCTAAACAATATTTTTACATAAAATATTTAACTTATACTTTTATAGTGAATTTTCTCTCCAAAACCTCTGTTTAGAAAATAATAATAATTAGAAAATAATTAGCATTAATATTTAAATTGAAAACGATTTTTCCTTTCAAAAGTGGGGTCTTAGCGGTTTTCTAAGGGATGGCGTAAGTTATATTATTCCATTGTTATTATTCCATTGGAACATGCGTTGGAAAGCTATTGTCATTGTACGTCATTTCAGTATATGTCATTCATTTGAAGCGTAAACAACAATAATTTTTTTTTTTTCACTCAATCATGTCGAACTTTGTGCCTGAAAAAGTGTTTTTGCGGGGAGTTCTTCTTCATTACGTTAATATGAAGAAAACTGCTGCCGAAAGTCATCGTATTTTGGTGGAAGTTTATGGTGAATATGCCAAAAGTTGTTTGAACGATTTAAAAGTGGTGATTTTGGCTTGGAAGACGATGAACGTCCTGAGCAGCCAAAAAAGGTTTGAAGATGAAGAACTGGAAGCATTACTCTATGAAGATTGTTGCCAAATACAAGAAGAGCTCGCAGAATCTTTGGGTGTCACTCAAGCAGCCATTTCAAAACGTTTAAAGGCAGCTGGATATATTCAAAAGCAAGGAAATTGGGTTCCACATGAACTCAAGCCGAGAGACGTCGAAAGGCGGTTTTGCATGTCAGAAATGCTCTTGGAACGACACAAAAGGAAGTCATTTTTGCATCGGATTGTTACTGGTGATAAAAAATGGATTCATTATTACAACCCCAAGCGCAAAAAATCATATGTGAAACCCGCCCAACCAATCAAATCAACGGCAAACCGAATATTCATGGCGCGAAGGTAATGCTCTGTATTTGGTGGGATCAGATGGGTATGCTATATTATGAGCTGTTTAAACCGGGTGAAACCATCAATGGACGACGCTACCGAACACAATTAATCCGTTTGAAGAGAGCAGTAGCCGAAAAACGTCCGGAATATGCGACCATACACGAGGCAATAATTTTCCATCATGACAACGCTCGGTCCCACGTTGATATTCCGGTTAAGAACTATTTGGAAAACAGTGGATGAGAAGTCTTACCCCACCCGCCTTATAGCCCAGACTTTGCCTCTTCTGACTACCATTTGTTCCGGTCGATGCAGAACGCTATCACTGAAATACGGTTCACATCAGAGCAAAATATCAAAAATTGGCTTGATTCATTCTTGGCTGCCAAGCCGGCGCAGTTCTTTTGGGATGGGATCCACAAATTGCCAGAAAGATGAGAAAAAGCCATAGCTTCAGATAGTCAATACTTTGAATAATACTATTGTACATGTTTTTCTTAAATAAACGTTAAAATTTTGAAAAAAAAAACCGCACGAATTAAAATATATACCCAATATATTACAATAATATTTATTTTCTTACCCGATGAATAAGATTTTACTTTAGATTCTTCTATAAGGTAATTATAATTTCTAATACTTGGTGCTCTGTTAAAATATTTCAATACGCTTAGATGGATTAAGAATTGGAATTCGAAAAAAAACTAGCTTTTTGTATAATAACCTTTTCTATGATCTAAAGTTAAAGTTTTATCAAGAATCTGCCTACGAATATTTTCCAAATATTTATTTATTATAATTTCTTCATTTATTTTGTCATTATTTTGAGCTAAGTTGTTCAATTTATTCTCTTATTTATTTATTTTATCCTCATGGGAGTTATCACTATTGTGCAATATTTTAGCTTGTCCATTCAATGATTTCATTATGAGAATTTGAGAAATCAGACTATGCTGTAAATTTTCATTATTATTTTGAATTGTTCTTTTTATTTTTTCATAATACTCGCTATCTTCGTTATCCATTGTTTCGAAAAGATAAAAGGTCAACTTTCAACTATAGGGTTTTCTAATAACGACTTGACAACTTTTTTTTTTTTTAAATAAAGGCAAACCATTTGAGATATTTCAAAAAATTTTTTATTGGCTTTAAGTACAATCAAAACATTTATGAATAGAACTCGACTTCGTTCATGTGGCCACCGCGGGCACGTTTGCAGCAGTCGATTCGTTGGACCCAATTTTTAACGACTCGGCCACACATTTCAGCCGAAACGAAACAATGACTTAACGTAGCTCCACAGAAAATAGTCAAGCGGAGTTAAATCGCACGAACGAGAGGGCCAATCGACTGGCCCATGTCTTGAGATAACACGCTCACCATACTTACTCTTCAATAAATCGATTGTAGCGTGTGCTGTGTAGCTTGTGGTACCATCCTGTTGAAACCACATGTCGTCCAAGTCCATATCTTCCAATTCGGGCCAAAAATAATCGGTGATCATGGCGCGTTAACGCTGACCATTAACAGTAACGTGACGATCGTTATCGTCGACGAAAAAATATGGCTAAATAACGCCGCCGGCATGCAAACCGTACCAAACAGTTATTTTTTGTGGATGAAGTGGTGATTCATGAAACACATGTGGATTTTCACCCGACCAGTAATGCATATATTGCTTATTGACGAACCCATTGAGCCAAAAATGAGTTTCGTCACTGAAGATGATTTTGCGATGAAATTCATCATCTTGGCGCATCTTCTCCAGAACCCAAACCGAGAACGTAGTTCGTTAGTGTACTTTACCATAATGAAAATGTTGAGTTTACTGAATAATTTGACAGTGACAGTTTGATGATTAGTGAAAAAGTGCGTTCACAAATCAAATTCAAAGTTGTCAAGTCCCTATAGGAAAACCCTATATATGAATGAGATCTCTTATGTTTCTATTTGATCTAGGTATAAGATCGTAAACACCGTATATGTCATCTTAACTTCACCTCAGACTGTATTTCGTTACATTATAATTTATTTTCGATACAAACAGTGCCAAGTCCTTGTGATTGTTTAATTATTTTATCTAACTGTTCTCTATTTCGCTTATATCTAGAGTATTTATTGTAGAAATTTAACCTTTCGTTAAATTAAATTCCCGTTTGAATTTATATTTTCAATTTTAATATTGGACACAGGCTGCATTATCTATAGGATTAATCTAGAATACAGAATAATATATGATATCGTCTGGAAAGAATACTGGTGTCCGAAAGTTAGCCTCGAAATGATTTAATTTTGCTTTTAGTAAACTTCTTGTCCTGTCACTATGTTTATCTGACCTATCGTTTTCTATGAGAACATAATCATTTACTTTGTATTTCCTTATTTTGGACCCTAATTTATTATCGTACCTCCTTTTAGCTTTTTGTCTAATGCTCAATAAGTTTCTTTCTTTCTTTCTTTGACTTAACTTAACTAACATTTCAGTCTGATGACTTTAACCTTATTAGTTTTAATTGTAATTCTTGTACATAATCAGTATTATTTTTAATTTTCAAACCACTAAATTCACAAGGAGTATTTGCTTCTCTACCAAAAAGAACTTCGTGTGGTGTAAATCCTGTGCTGTTGTGCAACGTTATGTTGTGACAGAATGCTGCATATCTGAATAATTTTGAGTGCTCATCTCTTATCTTAAGTCTTAACTATTCGCCTAGTCTGTCATAAATTTTTTTAGCAGATCCGTTTTTGGAATACCGAAGAACAGTATGCATCTGTAAATGTCCTTGCTACAGTTTCGCACTTTCTTGGATAGGTATATAGCATACTACATACACAAATTAAACCGTCATGATTCTCTTTAATAATTTGCTCTTGTTGATTTCGATACCTTCGATATCCATTTTACATTAACTTTCTCAAAACTCCTTTTCCTTCCTTAACCATATCAGATTATTTGAATTATCATTGTAAGATTTTCACATTGTTCTTCATAGATTTTCCCCAAAATTTTCTCATATTCTACTTCATCCAAAAAATCGCTATCAAAAATTTCCTTCAGGTATATTCTTTCGAACTTCTGCATTTTTGTCTTATACGTATACGTTTCTACTTACATAATTCATTAGTC
Source organism: Volucella inanis (assembly GCA_907269105.1). Lineage (NCBI taxonomy): Eukaryota > Metazoa > Arthropoda > Insecta > Diptera > Syrphidae > Volucella > Volucella inanis. The sequence continues at coordinate 79,850,717 of OU026157.1, forward strand.
ACAACGTTATCGACACCTTTCTTGTATTCTATTGCGTATGAGTATTCTTCCAATTTTAATCGCTATTTTACTAATCGTTTTCCTGGGTCTTTGACCCTAAACATCCATGTCAATGGGCGATGATGTGTTTTTATTTAAATTTTTTTTTGTTTTCATAAATCTATGGTCGGAACTGTTTAATAACTCAAACGATAGCTAAACATTCCTTTTCAGTCGTATTATAATTTAGTTGTTCCTTATTCAATGTTCCACCTATTAAATGCACTGGTAAATCTTTCCCTTTATATTCTTGGGATAAAACTATTCTTATACCGACGTTATTTGTATCAGTTGTAATTACAAATACAAAAAACGTACAATTGTATATTTCTTTAACTTAGTTTTTAATTCTATAAAACTTTCTTTCTGTTAATTGTTTAACAATTGTACAATACTGAATACAATAAATTTCCCAAAATATCCAATCATCCTAGGAAACTTTTAATTCTTCTATGATTTATAGGTTCTTGCAATTTGTCTATTGCTTCGGCTTGTTACAATTTAGTAGAAAATCTTTGTTTGTCAGAAGGTGACTTTTTTTTCATATAATATTACAAAGTATAATATAAATCAAATTCACAAACATAACTTTTTAAGTTTAAGGTACATATGTAAATTATATGAAAAATTGAAATATTCTGTACTTTACTTACAAAAGTAATAAATTTTTGTGAATGCTTCTTCAAGTCATTATATTAAAATTAAAGTTTAAGATAGGTGGCTATATAAAAGAAATTTTGGTAATTCATAAACAAAAAATTCAATTAAATAAAGCATTATTATAACCAAATTGGGGAAAAAATTAAATAGATTCACAAATAAAAATAAAAATAATAATAAAAAATAAAAGTCAATGAAAACAAAGAAGTCATCAACGAGAATTAAATCAGAATGTAGAAAGTAATTGATTCTAAGCTAGCTATATTGAAGTTGAGAAGCCTATTTTTGACCCTTTTTAAAAATATTCCAGGTGTTGATATTGCCCTGATCGACTACAGAAGTTTATTAAATAGGCGAAATGACGAAACAGAATAAAAATTACGGTATGCAGTAGTAGGAGCAAAAGAAACAGAAACCATGTACGAAAAGTTTCCTCGTACATTCTAATTAGAAATTAATCGAAAACTTCGATTAGCCAGATTTTATAAAGAATGACTTTATTACTTTAAAGCAATATACTATATATTCTACCTGTTTCTTCAAAAAATTCGATGCATAAGGTGTTTCATGGTGAGGTTTGATTTTCAATAAGCTTTCTTTGACAGATCACGCATGATTCCCATCAAATTGCTTTACCATTTTTGTTCAGTATCATTTGGCAAATCATCCACACTACAACAGTGTCTCCAAATGGAGTTGTATTATGAAAATCATCATTCTGTGAAAAATGTTTTTCGTGCAATTCGAGGAACTTACGGTGCGCATAATCGTTCTACTGAAACCACTATTGCCAATAGTGTTTGAGTCCCAGTTTGCCATACATAAGTGGATGACACTCGACTGGTTACATCACATCTAGCACGTAATGGAAAGACTATAGCAGCTGTAGCTGAGAGTGTACGCGAAAACCGTGACGAATCGAGTCGTTGTCGTTCTCAGCAGCTTGGCTTGGCATATTCGACAACTTGGCGTATTTTACGTGAGAATATCGGCCTAAACGCGTACAAAATTCAACTTGTGCAAGAATCGAAGCCAGGTGGCTTGAATTTGCGTCATATTTTCAGTGAATGGGCTCTGGAAAAACTCAATGAAAATCCGGTGTTTTATCGTGAAATTTTGTTCAGTGGTGAAGCCAATTTCTGGCTCAGTGGATACGTTTATAAACAAAATTGCCATATTTGGGCTGTTAAGCAACCCGAAGAGTGCCAAGAGCTACCATTACATCCATTAAAAACAACGGTATGGTGTGTTTTTTGGGCTGGTGGAATCATTGGTCCATATTTCTTCAAAAATTGAGGCAAATCAGAATGCTACCGTCAATGGTAACCGCTATCGCGCCATGTTAATGGACTATGTGTTTCTTGAAATTCAAGGACATGGTCTCGATGAGCTCTGGTTTCAACAAGACGGCGCTACGAGCCATACACCGTCTGAAACAATGGACTTGTTGAGAAATCATTTTGGTGAGCACCTAATTTCACGTTTTGCTACGGTAAATTAGCCAACTAGATCGTGGCAATATCACACATTTGAAGTATTTTCTCTGGGGATATGTAAGGTCTCAGGTCTTCAGCAATAAGCCATCTACGATTGACACTTTGGAAGCCAACATTACTCGTGTTATCCGCGAGATACCATTGCTATGCTCGTACGAGTCGCCCAAAATTGAAACTTCCAAATGGACCACCTCAGACGTAGTCGAGGCCCACATTTATATAGTGTTATTTTTATATAATAAATGCCATGAGTTATTGTTTTAATCGATAATAAAAATTTTAAGTTCACTTTCAGATTTATGTATTTTATTTTACATTATAAATCAAACCTTACGATGAATCACCCTATATTTAACTGTTTTTTTTTTTTTTTTTAATTGGCGTGTTTTATGGCGGCCATATATTACACAAGTTCAGTGCTGAAGTCTGGCACTGTACAGTGCGTTTGTGTAATGTATAGTATGTCGATGTTTGTGATATTTGTGCAGTGAACTGAGCAAAAATCACAACGATTTTGATATTTGCTCAAGTTTGTATAACTGTCCTCTGAATTGTGTAGTGTATGTTGAAAATTTTCAGTTATGTCGCGTTTTTTGAAGAATAAACAACGAAAAATTAGCGGAGACAAAATATTCTGGACAGAGTTCCTTAAATTATACAAAGAATACCCTGCATTATGGTGTATTAAAAGCAGTAAATACAGCAATAGTGTCATGTAAGTCCAAGCTTATGAAAAGGTATTTAATAAATTAAATGGGGTGGCCGTCAGGCAGAGGGTCGCGGGTTCGAATCCCGTGCGAGGCAATTCTGTGAAAAAGTCTTTTCATAGAATTTGTATGTAGTTATATGAAAATCCCGTCGGCGTCAACTCTGACATGAAGGCAAAACACTGATGTTGGAGTGGTTGCTGGCTGGGTTAAATGTAACGAACTAACAAGCAGCACGTACTTAAGACTCACTGATTGAGGATGTACTAGCTCGTCCCGTCCAGTTTGACAATCACCTCTTTGAAAATATCGAAACCTAATACACCTGAGTTTCAAACTACCATTCCACCCGCCCGCCCTGGAGAAAAAGCCAGTAAAAGGGTATTCATATCCCCTTGGTGCGCGCGCGGTATTGTAAAAAAAAAAACCCGATGCAAGCAGGGACATGGTTGTTAAAAAAATTAACACATTTAGGACAACATATAGAAAGGAGTTTAAGAAAGTTCAAAAAAGAGAAAAGTCAGGAGCTTGAACTGATGATGTATATGAGCCGACCTTATGGTACTAGAATATACTTTCTTTTCTGGAGAATCAAGAGGACAGTGCCCCAAGCGCATGTACAATGGATGATGAGACTCATAAAGAGGTACTAATTGGTAGTTTGTTTTTATAGTTTTTATACAAAGTGGCGCAAAATTAATCACCATTTCGGAAGATGGTAAAATTTTTGCAAATGGCGTCATACATCAATCATATTTGACATTTGTAAACTAGACAGTTGCAGCATACAAACAGAATAATTGTGTCGATGCTATTGACCAATAATCGGTCGGTGGTGTTAGTGCAGCGTAAATTTCGACGTCGATTTCCTAATCGTGTCACGCCTACTGTGTAAACATTCCGGTGCTTAGCTACTCGACTCGAATAGAGTGGAATCACAGGAGACCATGCAGGGTGTTGCCGCCGACTGCCGATGTCGCTGAGAATGAAGAAACATCAACCAGACGGGCCACGCAATTGGACCCTACCGAATTTTAGTGAAAGACTTACACATGTTCTCGTACAAAGTGCAAACAGTCCTCACCGTCAGTTGCGTGTGAATTACTGTAAAGCCATTCTCAATCTCAACAACGAAGAGGACGAATTTGCGTCAAAAATCTTGATCAGCGACGAGGCGCATTTCCACTTTAGCGGTTACGTCAATAAGCAAAATCTTCCTTTCTGGGGCACTGAAAATCTGCTCGTGATGCACGAAGAGTCCTTGCATCCACTCAAAGCCACTGTGTCTTGCGGCGTTCACTCTATTGGCAATACGATCACTGTTAAAGGCGAACGCTACAGGACCATGACATACGACTTCTTACTGTCGGAATTGGATGAGCGTGGCTTGGTGGAAATGGGATTTCAACGAGACGGTGCAACCGCACAAAGGAAGCGTTTTCTGGTGGCGTAATCTCTTGTTTTGGCGATTTGGCATGGCCAGCAAGATCGCCCGTTTTAACCATCCAAGACTTCTTTTTTTGGAGCTACTCGAAGTCGCGGGTTTATGCCAACAAGCCTCAGACAATCGCAGCCCTTAAGGAGAACATTCGACAGGAACAAATATTTATCAACACTGGCGGCAGCCACTTGGTGGATATAATCTTTTCCACTTAGTAGAAATAATTATAAAGGTGCAAATAAAGATTTCCATTATTCAAAATCATGTTTTTTATTTAGTAAAATCTAATTCAAAAACAAAATTGGATGATTAATTTTGTGCTATATGTAGTACTGATTTTTTGGAATTCTAGACTTTACCGAAAATGGTAGCAACACCACATAGGTAAAAAAAGAAGAAAATTACCGAGGAAGATAATTTAATTAAAATAGCGTGCGAACACCTGCAACCGCAAAATATGAACAGCAATTTAAACAGTGATGCAGATGATGCGGTTGCCAAAGCTTGGGGAGCACAATTAAAAGAAATGAAACCTGAACAATAGGTATTGGCACATAAATTAATTTCGAATGTTTTATTTTAAGGGTGTATTGCAAATTTGGATGATTGTACAAGAGTTTCCAATTTTTTTTCCAATCCAGACCGAGCTCAACAATTTCTTATGTATCTTCTCCATTGCCAGTAGAATTCACAAATACCTATTCCACTTCCCACAATAAAAATACAGGAATCACAGGATTTAACTCAGGAATAATTTTTAAATTTTGAATAACTTTTTCAGAGTTAAAATAAAATACTTTTTTTTTATTTCTTAATTCAGTTATTTATTTTAATAAGTTCATGTGGTATGGTTATAAATTATTTTTAATTGGCTGAGTCATTGGGATTTTTTTTTTTCAAATATATCGTCTTGCCATGGCAAAGATCCTTTAGAATTGAAGTATGCGCAAAATTGGATTCTAATATCTTTTGCACTATTTGAAGCATTTATTTAAACAGTGCGATTTAATGGTGCTACCAGGCTGTTTCTGTTATAACTTCCGGCTCTATACAATAACTCCTAACGTATTAGTTCCTAATGAAATAGTTCCTAGTAGAAAAAGTCCTAAAAATAAACGCAAAAATTCCTAATATTTATGATATGTAAGGGTCCTAACTCTGGATGAAATATCTTTTAACCTAAACATGAAATAAATCCTAACATTTAGGAGTTCTTTTACAATGAAACAATTCCTAGCAGTAAAAAATTAAAAAAGTCCTACAGTGCAAAATATGTCATTTAAGAAATTACGCCGAAAAAATAATGAAAATAACACCAAATATGGTGTTATGTTTGGGTTATGCTTGCTCATAGACAGCAGCCAAGAGGGAGCAGGTGCCGCTATGCGCGCTATTAAAATCCACTTCCCGAGGATTTTAGGATTTATTTCATGATGAAATAATTCCTAACACTTTAACATGCAATAAGTTCTAACTTCAAAGAAAATAAATATAATATTTGGGAGTTCTTTCATGTGTAACAGCTAACTTTGCATGTAAAATGTTAGGTTTTATTTAATTTTTTTTTTTTGTTAGGAATAAATACGTTAGGAGCTATTACATAAAGCGATAAATTCCATATCAGTATTTGTTGCAAGATTACCGCAGCTGGAGTATGTTTGGTCACTTTTATTCGTTAAAAAATTATATAAATATTGTAGCAACAAGTCAGGGCTGTTGTAATCGCTTTTTCAGGTGACGAATTTTTAGTTTTTAACAAAATTCAAAATCTTGATGTCAGAATGCCAAATGCGTTTTTAACTGCCGATTCTCGTGTGCGCCAGGAGTAGTCATTTCATGTTTGATCACCGACTTATAAAACGCATCATCTGGCAATGCAGTATCGCATCCTTGCGGAGACTCTTAAGTCTGTACTTTGAGTTCGTTCTTCCTTAGTTTTGGAAAAAATAATGAATCATTTAAAATTTCGTCCGTTTGTGCCAATATCCACCATCAGAAATTCGTTATTAGCATTAACAACACCCATTAAAACTATGGAAAATAATTTTTTATAGATGGAAAGATCCACTTCCAGGGGGTTTTGTAATAGCAACATGTTTGTCATCTACAGCCCCTATATAATTCGGCAACTCCATCTATGGTTAAACACATTAGCTTGCTTTTTTCCAATCCTCTTCGCTTACTGGCAACTGCAAAAGGTCAAACGAGAACTATATTCAGATTCCTACACAATATACCATAATCTTTGAGAACTTCAATTATGACTTTACAAGTTTCGAAAACAATTTTGCCAATGGTTTGCGGCGCAATTGCTGTTAGAAATTTGAAATCGTCAAAACTGTTGCTGTTTGCCTAATACCGCAACGTCAAGGCCAAACGGTGATGAACTAGAATTGTTTTTCTCAACAGAGTATCTTGCTTTTTTATTAGCGGTGCCACTCTTGCTAGAAGTTTTCCAAAAGAATCTTTGCACATTTGAACATTGTTTTTAAAATCACTTTCAGAAGAAACTTCTAATTCTTTTAATAATTTTTGCTGTTACACCATAAGCGTTTTGTTTTTCTTTGAATTCTTTTTTTTCTTTTTATTGCTATAGCAAGTAATAAGTAAGTAAGTAGCAAGCTCAGTATTTGCACATGTTGTATTATTCGCTTATAACTTTAGAATAAAAAATTGCACGGTTTACTCTTACTTACAGTGAGAGTCGCAAGTTAGTTAGTTTACGCAATGCCAGACTTGAGCACTGAACTTGTGTAATATATGGCCGCCATTATTCTATCGAGTAATACTGTCAATATGTATTTCATTATGCTGCTTTAATGTTTCTCCGAAAACTATTATATCATCCAAGTATACGAGTATGAGACAATCTTTACCTTAAAATTCGTGAAGAACATTATTCATCATTGAATGGCATACGAAGAAATTCAAAATGGGAAAGCAGTCTTTTCAACACTTTCTTTGCTTAAGGGTATTTGATGAAATCCGGATTTTAAATCTGAAGTAGCAAAATATTTTGCGTTGCCAAGTTTATCAAAAATTTCTTAAAGGTTTGGATAGTTATCACTAGTCGTTATTTCATTGAGTTTTCTAAAGTCAATTACAATTCCATTTGTCACTTGCATCAATTTTTTTTTTCTCGTATTATCCAAATTGGACTTGATCAAGGAGACACTCTTGATTGAGAATTCGATCAGCGAAAAGTTTTTGAATTTGCCTATTAACTTCTTCTTCATGTATTTTAAGGTATCTATATGTTTTTTGTATTTATGGGTAATTCATTTGTAGTTCTTATTGCATGTTCTGCAGCAGATGTTTCTGTCAAGGTCTCTTTTTCCAAGCTAAGTGTATCATAATATTTCCTTTAATGTTCTTATTTCTTTATCTTTCTTTAAGTGATTTATTCTGAGATTTTATAATACTATTAAAAATCTTTCTGTTTTTTCTTTATCATTTATTTTGTTTTCCTGTAAAAATTATAGTTGTGTTAACGTCTGAGACATGCCGATGGGGTTATACCTTTCATCACATTGGTAATCGGTGTTCTAATTATCAGCTAACGCTTGTTCACTTTTCTTAATTTCATTTATAACTTTTAATTTTTTTTTTCTTAGGATCTTGTCTTAATAATCAATTATAATGTAAATCCAAAATATTGTTAGAAATCATTTCCTGTAATCCCATCATAATAACTTGAAAAGTCTTCAGTAATTTTATAAAACTTAGGTTCATTAAAAATACCTTTTGTCAATTCTAAATTTATTCTGATACATCCTAGCCAGTTTCTATTATTTTTACTGAAACATCCTCCCTATTTAAATTCTGTTCGAATATGGATTTTTGTTTCAATAAAGAAACTTCTGCACCTATGCCTGCAAACATTTTGAATGCCTTTTTTTATATATCATATCAACTTGAGGATTTCCTAATATTATTGATGAGATAGCCGACTCTGGAACTATCCGTTTCACCAAAAATTTGATACGTGTGTTGGTTCACTTTTATTTTAGAAATTTTTACCTTGAGCATCTTTGTCATCACTATTATTTCCTTTGGCATGGACCTTTAAGTCCACAAGTTTAACATTTTATATCTTTAATATGGTTTATATTAATTAAATTCTTTTCCATATATTCAATGCCTAGATTATAGTTCCTCGTTTTAAGGTTATAACACCCTAAACGAATTTATTTTTCCACAGCCAGTTGACTATGCTTCTGCTTATGTTTTTGGTTATTGAGTATTAACGAAGATTCCGATTTCCTTCTTTAGACCCGATATAAAAGAATATCTTATTGGACTGCTATATTTTAACCATAGTAAGTTGGATCATCTGGGTTTTCAGTATACAAAACTTGTATACACCGACGTGTAAAAGTTTCGCATCTTCGAGCAAATTGATTGACTGTTTCCTTAAATTCTTGGTCTAACGTGGTCATTTCCAAATGGAGTTGTAGTCTGGAATATGTCTCTTTAATGGGCACACCTAATGTAAGCACCAAAAAAAAGTAATTTATGGAAATTTTTAAAGAAAACTACTGCATCAAATGTTTTAAAATTTGGAGAATATATTGGGTAATATAAACGGTCTCCGCGGTTTTTTGGCAAATTTTTGAAAAAAAAAAATTCTTTATTCAAAATGAATTTCAATCAAGTACATATATTGGCCATTATTATCTATGAACTTTTGCTATTTTCCGGGTAGCTTCATAATTGCATCGGTGTAGAACTTCTGTGGCTTATCAGCGAACAACTTGGCCAAGTGATTTTTAGCGGCTCTTCGGTCGGTCAATTTTTTACCATGAAGAGAGTTTTGCAAAGACCGAAACAAATGGTAGTCAGAGGGTGCAAGGTCCGGGCTATACGGTGGATGCATCAAAACTTCCCAACTAAGCTCCGTCAATTTGTTCCGGATCATCAAAAACGTGTATGGCCTAGCATTGTCATGACGGAAGACAACTCCCTTTCTGTTGGTTAATTTTGGTCGCTATTCAATGAAGGCTTCATTCAAATGGTCGAGTTGTGCACAGTAGAGGATCGAATTGACCGTTTCACCATTTTCTATCAGCTTATAATAGACAATTCCCTTCCAATCCCACCAAACACTCAACATAACCGTGTTTGCCATCAATGCAGGCTTTCAAGTCGTTTGTGGTAGGTTAACGGCGTTTAACCATGATCGCTTGCGTTGGATATTCTCGTATCTAATACATTTTTTATCGCCCGTAATGAATCACGTCAAAAATGGTTCCATTTCGTTAGGTTTCAACAGCGTTTCACTGGTGGATATTCAGTCAATCAAATTTCTTTGCATTAATTCATGTGGGACCCAAACATCGAGATTCTTTGAGTAGCCTAGTCGTTTTAAATGATTTCAAACTGTCTAGAGATAACTTCCCTGCCGGTCTTGTTCCATCAGTTGCAAAATTTCATTGACCCTTTCAGTGACAGGCCGACCATTGCGAGGTGCCTTTTACATCGAAACTCCTGGGTCCGGCGTTCACTCACAGTATTCTTACCACAAACTGCACAAATTTTTCGGCATGTTTTTGCAGAGTTTTTCCCTTCTTTTATAGTCAAAAAACATCACATAGTTTATTTCTTCAGATATTTTACTCACATTCAAATCAGTATAACTTTTAATACGAGCAACGATTTACAAAAATTGTAACCAGACATGTCGCTCGATTAGTGTTTCCAGATAAATGGACACCAACACCATCTTGTGACAAAAAACCGCAGAAATTTTTTATATGACTCAATATAAATAATGAATATACACTGTAATTTTCAAATTCAATTCAATTAAATTCTCAGTGAGTTGTTCGCCATCTCCCAAGTGATGAAAAAGGTCCTCTACTGCTGCAGTGATTGCGGCCTTAACTGTTGCTGAAATCAAAAAACAAAAAAGATTGTTAAACTAGAAGGTATGACCCACGATCGTGAATCAAATTTAAACTTAAAGAAATGGCAGAGTTTCAAGTTTTTCCGGATAATTTAATAATCAAAAAGTTATTCAGAAAATTAAAAATACAAGTTTATTCAGCTAAACCCATATTGTTCCCTTCAAAGTAATCCAAATCGACTGCAACACACTTATGCCAGCGCTTGATCCACTCCTCGAAACATTTTTTATATTCGGTTTTCAGTATGTCCATCAGTGCTTCCTGAGATTTTTCCATAACTTCCCCTCAGCTGAAACGCGTTCCCCGTAGTGGGAGTTAATGGGAGCCACATTAGGTGAATTCGGTGGCTGTTGGATGGTATTTGTTGCATTTTTCGTCCAAAAACTACAAATAATGATGGCACAATGCGACGGTGCGTTATCATGGTGCAAAATTCACGAGTTTTCTGCCCACAATTCTGGTCTCTTTCGGCGAATTGCTTCACGCAAACGTCTCCTATCGCCCATATAATACTCTTTGTTTACTGTCTGGCCTTCTAGCAAAAATTCATGATGCGCTACACTGTCGTAATCCATGAAAAACGTGAGCATTGCCTTATTTTTGGACTGAAAACGACGTAGTTTTTTTGGTCTTGGCTCATTTGATGTACGCCATTCACTTGCCTGTTGTCTGGATTGCTTGTCGTACTCATAAACCCACGTCTTGTCTGCACTAATGATCCCTTTGATGAATGTGGGATCGGATTCAGCCTCGCAAATCATCTGTTTTGTGACGTCAACACGGTCTCTTTTTTGCATGAAATTGACGTCTTTTGGCACCAACTTTGCTGCTACACGACGGAAACCCAAATCATTAACCAAAATGTCCTGACAGATCTGTAGGCAATGTTCATGTCCTCCGCTATCTCTCTGATGGTTAATTTGCGGTTATTGACCAACATTTCTTTTACTTCATCAATGTTTTCGTCGGTTATCGATGTCGATGGTCTGCCACTGCGTTCATCATCTTCGATTGACTCCCGACCACTTTTGAACCACTCGTGCCACTGGTACACGACCGTTTTCTTTAGAGAATCGTTGCCGAAACACTTTTCCAACATTTCCTACGTTCGCTCATTCATAAATCCATTTTTTACGCAAAATTTAATACAAGTTTGTTGTTGCAAATTTAGATTCATTTTTAAAATTGTAAAAAAAATCGCCAACCCTCACAGAGATAGATGTACTCTTGGCTACGTAACTTTTGCAAATATCAAACTCTGATGATAAGATTTAAAGGGAATGTCAACAACAGATATACCAACTTAACAAAACAAAAAACAGAACTCTAATCGGGACAGTGGGAGTGCCACACGGTGGTTATTCCATTTTTTGATCAAGGTGGTACTTTTGGCCAGAATTGGATGGACTTGACATCAGTGATAAGATGGTGCCACATGCCACATAGCTGCTGAAACAATTGATTGATTGAAGGGGCGAGTTTGGCAATCGTTTAATCTCGAGAAATGGTCCGGTCGAATGGCCACCTCGCTCATGCGATTTAACGCCATTGTATGTTATTTCTTTTTATGAATTACGTTAAGCCGTTGGTTTATGCCAATAATGTAAGAGGACCTCAGGAATGATATCGAACGCGAAATTTCTAACCTTGCCGCCGATATATATTTAGAAGAGTGGTGGAAAGTTGACTTCAAAGAATCGATCGCTGCAAACGTGTTCGCTTTGGTAATACGAGTACGAACGAGATCGAATGCCAACCTAAATTTGTCATGGTACTGTATCTGGAACAAATTTGAGCCCGATATCTCAACTATTCTGTGGTTTATTTAAGTACTAAATTGTTATGTTCCTATTGAAAAACTCGATATTTGTATTTCTTAACAATCTTATTGAGTCCACTTTCGTGAAACATTTCTTTTCTACAAATCTTCCTCGGTAATGGCATGATTTAAATATTATGATTTTGGTTTTTTGACGTTTACGTGCGGATCCCATAAATTCCACAAATCTTGTAACCCATTAATTTGCGTTTGATCGTCAGCATATAGCAAAATTTTTTTGTGTAGACGGATGGTAAAATGACGGATGATATGTGTAACTGTTTCTTTAGAGATACATATAGGGTTTTCCAATAGGGACTTGACAACTTTGAATTTAATTTCTGAACGCACTCTTTCACTAATCATCAAACTGTCACTGTCAATTTATTCAGTAAACTCAACATTTTTATCATGGTAAAGTACACTAACGAGCAAATTATAAAATTTTTTTACAGATATTCAGAGTCGGTGACTGCAACTTTAAGAGCGTTAACTCCAATTTTCGGTCGTAATTCTCGCCCTAGTAGACAGGCAATAACAAGTTTAGTGCAAAAATTTGAGTCTACATATTCGTTGTGTGATGTTGCCGTGTCAGTGAGACAACGGGTTGGTCGATGTGTCGAAAATATCGCTGCCGTTCAGATGTCCGTAGTAAACGATCCAAATCAGACAATTCCACGGCGTTCTCAAGAATTGGGCATCGCTCAGATCACATTATGGCGTATTTTACGTAAGGGTCTTGGTTTACACCCATACAAGATCAAGCTGACTCAAGAATTGAAGCCAATGGACCATTTGAAGCGACGTGCGTTCTCCGATTGGGCTCTGGAGAAGATGCACTAAGACGATGAATTTCATCGCAAAATCATCTTCAGTGACGAATCTCATTTTTGGCTCAATGGGTTCGTCAATAAGCAAAATATGCGTTATTGGTCGGATGAAAACCCACATGTGCTTCATAAATCACCACTTCATCCACAAAAATAACTGTTTCGTGCGGTTTGCATGCCGGCGGCGGTATTGGGCCATATTTTTTCGTCGACGATAACGATCGTCACGTTACTGTGAATGGTCAGCGTTATGATCACCGATTATTTTTGGCCCGAATTGGAAGATATGGACTTGGACGACATGTGGTTTTAACAGGATGGTGCCACAAGCCACACAGCACACGCTACAATCGATTTATTGAAGTGTAAGTATGGTGAGCGTGTTATATCAAGACATGGGCCAGTCGATTGGTCGCCTCGTTCGTGCGATTTAACGCCGCTTGGCTATTTTCTGTGGGGCTACGTTAAGTCATTGGCTTATGCCAACACGCCGACGAAGTTGGAAGAGCTCAGAGCCAACATTGAACACGAAATTGCGGTCGTTTCAGCCGAAATGTGTGGCCGAGTCGTTGAAAATTGGCCCGCGGTGGCCATATGAACGAAGTCGAGTTGCATTCATAAAAGTCTTGATTGTACTTCCAGCCAATAATAAAGTTTTTGAAATATTTCAAATGGATTGCTTTTATTTAAAAAAAAAGTTGTCAAGTCGTTATTAGAAACCCCTATACATACATCACGTCAACTTTTGGCGTTATTGACGCATTTAAGGTATGAAAGCTACCTTCATGTGTTAAGTGCACCTATAATTCAATTTAGTTGTCTTGCACGGTCGGTTGGCAATCGGATTCATTTAAAAAAAGTGTTTTAAGTTGTATTGAGATAGTTAAGATAGTGAAAGTACAATACAATCTATAAACTAAATATGGATAAACTCGGTCGTCGCACTTGTGAAAATTGCCTCAAGAAATTTTGTTATGTGTGTGTCCAACATATTGTAAAGGCACAAGGCTAATAAACTTTATTTTAAACGTTTTATAAAACAAGACAAATAATGGATCCCGAAATTGTTTTATATTTCGTATTATGATACATTAAATGAATGGTTAAATGGGAAAAAAGTCGATGCCGTTTTCTATACCAATGATTTGGCGTGAACAAGGGAATCATTATGAATTTCCTGTACCCACGCCAAAGACACAAAAACCATGTGCAAAGTCAACTGATGAGTATGACCGTGAAGAAAATTATGCTCTAGAAAGGGAAATATCCGGATATCTAGCTTCTAGAAGTTCATTGAAAGAACCACACATGATTCAGCAGAATGAGTTGAATGATTTGTTCCGTGACTTAAATTTATCCATCAGGCGTTCTGAAATTCTTGGTTCTAGACTGCAAGAATGGAATCTGTTATTACCAGAAACTAAGATATCTTTGCCAAAGAAAAGGAACAAACATTTAGCTACCTTCTTTATACAGAACGAATTCATATGCTACTGTAACGACAATAATGGATTGATGAACGAATTACGGATCATTTATAGAACAAATGAATTGCGTCTCTTAATTGATGGATTTAAATTTAAAAGCAGTGTTTCTAAATAATGGAAGCAAATATCCCTCCATACCTGTAGCATTACTTTAAAAGAAACATACGATACTATGCAGTTTATATAGGGTGATTCATCGTAAGGATTGATTTTTAATAGACTTTTTTTGACAGATAAAACGTGATTCCTATCAAACTGCTTTATTACTATTATTCAGTATTATTTGGCAAGTCATTATAAGAAGACTCATATCACAACAGTGTCTCCAAATTGTTCAGCTGTATTACGAAAATCAGCGTTATGTGAGAAATGTTTTTCGTGTGATTCAAGGAACTTACGGTGCATATAATCGACCGAATCGATCGAAATCACCATTGCAAATATCATTCGCAAATTTGAGTCCCAGTTTACCACACATTAGTGTATGATACTCGACCGGTTAGACCACATCCAGCACGTAGTGAAGAGACTAGCAACTGTAGTTGAGAGTGTACGATTCGTCGTCGTTCTCAGCAGCTTGGCGTATTTTACGTAAGCATCTTGGCCTAAAAGCGTACAAAATTAAACTTGTGCAAGAATTGAAGCCAGGGGACTTGAATTTGCGTCATATTTTCAGTAAATGGGCTCTGGAAAAACTCAATGAAAATCCGATGTTTTATCGTGAAATTTTGTTCACTGATGAAGCCCATTTCTGGCTCAATGGATACGTTAATAAACGAAATTGCCGTATTTGGGCTGATGAGCCATCCGAAAAGTACCAAGAGCTACCATTACATCCATTAAAAACAACGGTATAGTGTAGTTTATGGGCTGGTAGAATCATTGGTTCATATTTCTTCAAAAATGAGGCAAATCAGAATGTTACCGTCAATGGTAACCGTTATCGCGCCATGTTAACGGACTATATGCTTCCTGAAGTTCAACCACATGGTCTCGGTGAGCTCTGGTTTCAACAAGAAATAATGGACTTGTTGAGAAATCATTTTGGTGAGCACTTTATTTCACGTTTTGCTACGGTAAATTGGCCGCCTAGATCGTACGATATCACACCTTTGGACTATTTTCTCTAGGGATATGTAAAGTCTCAGGTGTTCAAGAATAAGCCAGCTACGATTGACGCCCTAGAAGCCAATATTACTCGTGTTATCCGCGAGATACCAATCCCTATGCTCGAACGAGTCGCCCAAAATTGGACCTTACGAATGGACCACCTCAGACGTAGTCTTACTTTTTAAAAAGTAAATGTCATAAATTGTTCATTTAACTAATAATAAAAATTTTAAGTGCACTTTCAAATTTATGTGTTTTATTTTACATTTTATATTAAACCTTACGAGTATTGCTGCTTCTGGTGTATAAAGGACAGTGGAGCTACAAAGAAACACTTCTTGGTTAATGATTGACCATTGAGATCGAAATTTGTTTGCTAGATAATCAAATGTCGAATATTTACCTCTGATTGATTGAATCACACAATGTTCCTCTTTCTCATTTACACATAAAGCTGGGTTTAATGAAAAATTTCGTAAAAGCTATGAAAAAAACTGGTGAAGGCTTTCACATTTTAAATCTGTATTCCCTAAATCAAGTGATGCTTTCTTAAAGATATAATTGTTGAACCGGAAATACGAATATTCATGAACGATGTCAACTTTGACCTTAAATTAAATACAATGGAATTAGCAGCTTGCATATCAGTGAAAGCTATAATAAACGGATTTTTAGGAAACCATCGAACCGACAATTGTGAAATGTTAGTCGAAAAGGTGTTAAAAACTTACAAGTATTTGGGTTGCAGAATGTTTTTGAAAATACATTTCTTGCATTCACATTTTACTATATTTTCTTTCCAAAAAAACATTGGAGCAGTGAGTGACGAACAAGAAGAACGCTTTCACCAGGACATAAAGAAGATCGAAGAACGTTATCGAGATCGGTGGGATGCAGCCATGTTAGGGGATTACTGTTGGTCTTAAGTGCGAGAAGATTCAACAGGTCACAAACGTGAAAGCAAAATCATAGAAAACATGTTTTTTTAATAAATAAAAATTAAAAATATTTATATTTTAGAGTGAATCAAATGAATTTATCTTTTTCAATTTTTGAGTTTCAATGCCAATGAAAAAACTTCTAATTTTGTTTGTATTTTGATAATATTTCTCGTACGTATTGTACGTGTGACAAGATAATCATACCTATATCCTTAAGCAGAATTCTCAATTGATAAAGGGATACCTTTATGTTACATGAAAAAAATTGAAACTTATCACGCAGTGTAATTAAAGATGTCATCAACGTACTCCTATAGAGCAAACATTATCAGACTCAATATACATCCTTGTGGCGCTCCTGAGGACATGTCAAACTAGTTAAATATTTCCATACCTTCATATACCCCTGCAATAATTGAGGCTAGGAGATTTGATTACAAAGACTTGTAAGATCAGCCTATGGTAAAAAACTTACATATGAAGGTGTGTCTTTCGTTTAAGAAATTTCACGCATGCATACAACATTTCCTTTCTTTCGATGAACTTCTCCGCAGTACTAATATATAATTGCAAAAGGATTGTCTATTTTAGAAAAAACAGCCCGGAAGCCAGGTTGAAATAGGCTTACGAGTTGTCAATTGTTATGGTAGTTTCCATAAGTTTGTATATTCCTCAAAATACTAACAAAAATCTTTCTGGTTTGTTGTAAAATAGTTACTATTTATTGCTTAAACTTCATACTTGCATTTTTATGGAGCTCAATGGGAACCCCATGTTATCTCTGGAGATGTAGACATTTTTGTGAAAAAAAAAAAAACTGAATCCATTCTTCTGAATAAATTTAGAAACAGAAATGACCTTTTACGAAGCTTTCTACATTCGTTATTATATCATTTGTCCACCCCTATAATTTCATCCATTACAGCTAATAAATGTATGACTTTAACAATACAAGGCTTTGGTTAATTTAGTGAAGTACATTTGAAGCCGCAGGTGGAAGATAAATATAAGATATATAAGATCTGAAAGGTATCATAGGAGGTGTGCAACTAAATGTGCCGTCCTACGGCTAGAGTTTACTTAGAGCTTAGAAAAGCTGTTAAAATATAAGTTTGGTTTATGTCAGATGCATGATGATGTTCTTGTTAGATGCATTTGCATTTTTGATAAAACTTAAATTATAAAATTTGATAAACAAAATTACATAATTTATTAACATTTTTATCTTTAAGATACAGTCATACGATTAAATAGTTGAACAGATTTACGTTTTCATCAGGCTCAAGCTGTATCATGCTATAAGTAAGGAAAATTAAAAGAGAGTAAAACATGTATTGTACTGTATGCACTGCTAGTACAGGGAAAATTTAAACAGAGTAAACCGTGTACTGTTCTGTATGCACTGCTAGAGATTCAGATACGCCGCAGCTGATTGTATTATGTAGTCAAGGTGCACTAAGTGAAACATGAGAATGCCCTTAAACCAATGAAAAAAAACAATAGCTACAGGTCAACTCTTTTTCGTTCTTGATAGTAATCGGCACACTGCCAATTTCAGGGGTTGCTGAAATAGAAAGTTCGGGTAAAAGAGTCGTGCTTTTTTTAAATCTATGACAATAAATGTGTCTGTTGCTCAAATCGTAGCTGTATCTGTTAGAGCTACAATAAAAGTCAAAGATCGTCGAAAGTGCACTCTAAGCAGTTTCGGATTTGTAAGCGATCATTTTCAAACAGAATTGAAAGAACAACCGCTTGAATATACGATAAAATGCTGATTCTCTGAGATAGATAAATCTGATGTGGCATATGATAAGAATCGAGTGAAGCACAAACCTTCATAATCAGTAATTAATGGGACGCACTGATGTGCTTTTGGATAACGAAACTAAGCTAAAAATAATTCACACAATTGACTTACTAGATTTTATATCACGAGGTGGATGGGGTTGGTATCTTATTATGTCACCACAGGGCCACATATTGATGGTATTTGATCAAGATCCGGGTGTTAGAGATCTGCATAATATACATTCCTCTTCGTAGTCAAAGGTGAGGTGTTGTAATGTCACTTCATGCACCTTAAGTATTTAATCTCATTCATTTTACTCATATAACTCAGCTCCTTATAATTTTTACTTGCCCCCAGTTTCAATCGGAGAAAAGTTATTACTGTTTGAGCGGAAATTTTACCGCTTGACATTTGGCATGAGAAAATAATCCGTCGAACACTAATGCTAGGTCAATATATAACTTAGTACAAACTTGAGTTGTGCTCGATGAATATTCTATCCTTTCCATTAGCCTGTTTCTTTCTAGACTTTTCTCAAATAGGCAATATATTAGAACTTATGAATGCGAATCGAAAACCATGTAACTGAGTGCGAACGTTCGAGTATGGTAGTGACACAATATGAATCTCAAATTTATACGAATACCGTATTTACGTATAAGTGAAATCGAAATACGTTAGATTGAAATTTACTGACGATGAAAGACGTTGTCAAATAAACCATGTAGGTGGCTATTTTTTGGGTAGAACACTTTGACGTCAGCCAGACCAAGAAGTACAGAATTCCAACAGTCAACGCTTTGTAGATTGATTGTAGATTGCTCTCGAGGCAATATATCATTAGCTTATGTCTACAGGCCTAGCCGCAACGTGAACATAGCTCCACTGATTGTTCTCTAAGATGAACTATAATACTTTTCGCCTTTCCAAATAAATGTTGGAGATTTTAGCAGCAACGTTTTTGTAGACTCATTTCCAGTTGATAAAATGCATACGCTTTCATAACGATCTCATTTACTTTACCATTTATTGCGAACGGACAAAAATAAATTACATATACTCGTATAGTTTCCTCAAATTTATTAACAGAAATTAAAGTTTATTAGAAGATTTGAGAGCAAAAGAATGGTTTCGAGTGTATGAAGTGATTTCTGTGGAACATCAAACTTCCTTTATTCATGGTAACATTCTATTTTTTTTTTTTTTAACACATATTTCTCAACAAAAACAAAGACACCTAGGCCCAAAGATCAGTCCTGGTTCTCAAGTCTGAAGTTTACAAATGTTGGAAACGTTACCGATCTAACGCGCTTTTGAACGTACAATAAGGTTACGTATGAGATACGAGAAGTAAAAAAAACGATTCTGTGTGCCGCGACTCGATCCTTCTCTAGCTAAACACAAACTTTGAAAAAACCTAAATATGTTGGAGTAGGCTAATAAATGAAATACAAACCAGCATATATTGACTGTAATGCATTAAGCCAGAACTTTATATCATTATCTAGTCCCGATTTAAGCGACCATGTTTCTTCAAATGAACCTTGAAAAACCTTAATAATACAAGGGACTCCAAAAATGTTAGCTTCACAAGAATTGATGAAATCGATGTTATAGAAAGTTTTTTATCAATAAAATCTAATTCAGTTGGATTTGATGACATAGAACCGGTTTTTGTGAATACTTTTTTTTCTTAAGTGCTGAAGTACATTACTTACCTGTTTAATAATATTCTTATGACTGCTAATTTTTCTACAGCTTGGAGATATGCTAAAATCATACCAGTTCCGATGAATACCCTTTCTTTCGAAACTATTGGAGAGAATCGTAAGTTGTCAAATACCCAAATTTCTACACAGCAATTGTTTTCTTCGCGTGAACCAGCCTGTTTTTCGCCCAAAACAAAGTTACACGATTGCCCCAATAAATGTTCATGAGAATACTAGGCAAGCTATGGATGATGGTGATGTTACTTTTTACACTCATTTCAATACATTTCAATACATTTATTAAATGGTTTGCACATTAAGATATGATCTTTTATAGTACTTAGTAATATACATCAGTTATAATAATTCAAAATACTTAACTCTAATAACAATATTTATCTTAATCTAAGTGTGAGATAGGATAGAAGCAAGGTTTAAAGATTGAATAAAGAAAAGGAGTGGATAATGAGGGAAGGAATTTAAATTGATAAGTTGGAGAAATGTTGAAAGATTGCACTTTTAAAATTAGTTGGACTTAAAATATTCTTCAATTGAGAGGGCAAAGAGTTCCAAAGCCTTATAGTATGGATAAAAAATAAACGTGACGAGTTAAGGTTATTGTAGCGATAGGGAATGAGGTTGATGGTTCTTTAGAGCGAGTAAAATTGAGTCTGTTAAACAAGTAAGACTGACTTTGAGTTATAATAATTTTGTGCAAAAACATACAATTCCTGGCGTTGATATATTGTTCCAAACTACAACCAAGCAAACCACTGGCAAACACAGAAATACGGTCATATATACGTATGCTATAGATATAACGCACCGCGTCGTTGAAGGCAATTTGCAGTTTTCGCTTGGATGAATAGTCAAGACAGCAGTAGAACTAGAGACTATACCAGCTTTCGTCTTGTTTCCTGAGGGGTAAAATAAGCACTGATCCACAATTTGCGAAGACATCCGTAGATACGACCCATGACCACATTTGTGTGATTGTAACCAGACAAATTTCGGTTGATAATAAAGCCTAGACTAGTGACAGAGTCCACAGCTTTATTTTGTTATTATTAAGGTAAACATTGGGAAGGAGGCAAGGGAAGAAATTATTTTTTGAAATGGGTATTATTTGAGATTTTGATGGATTAAGAAGCAGCCTATTAGATACAGACCAGGTTACAATATGTTTTAAGTCTTCGTTGATGAGAAGAACAAGTTCATTGAGGTTACCATAAGGCTTCTCTAAATGTAGTTGGACATCGTCAGCATAAAGGTGTACTGAAGTATGTTTACAGACTGTTGGAAGGTCATTAATAAACATGCAGAAGAGTATCGGACCTAATATTGAGCCTTGCGGAACTCCCTGCTTTATTTCTTTCAACAGTGAAAAACGTTCACCAGAATTAACCTTTTGTGATCTGCCAGAGAGAAAACTACTGACCAATTTTACTGCTCTTTCGCTGAAACCAAAGTGATTCTTAAACTTCCAACACAGAACTTTATGATTAACTTCATCAAATGCCTTAGAAAAGTCTAGCAAACACAGCAACGAAACATAACCTCTGTCATACTCCTGCCTTAATTCTTCAAAAAGGTTCACCATAGCTGTAACACAACTGTGGTTAGCTTTAAAGCCAGATTGCTCATCGTACAACAAATGATTCCGTAACAAGTGCATCGTTATCTGCTTTGCCAAAACCTTTCCAAAAACTTTTGATAGACAAGGTAGAATGCTGACCGGTCTAAAATCAACAGGAGAAGATGCATTTGTTTTCTTTGCTATTGGCAAAACTCTTGCAAATTTTCAGAGCTGTGGAAAAGTTGACGTAATTATGCACCAGTTGATTACATGAGCGAGATAAGAGACCAATTTACGTAAATTAAGTTTAACAAATATTTGGAAAGCCATGCTCACCTATCGAATTTGACTTTATGGCTGTAACGCATTGAGTAATTTCAGCTTCCGTGGCTACTTCAAAACTGGTACAGGGCCTACACAGTTTACTGTTCGATTAGAAATTGGGCTACCAGCAGTGGGGTCATCATTCAGGAAAGAATTATTCAAGTCGTCTGGATCCAGAGCACACTGAGAGTTATTCCTTCCAACAGACATACCGATTGTCCTTAGGTTACTCCAAAGTTTCTTAGCAGGAAGGGAAGAATTTAGTTTAGAAGCATAAAAGTTTTTCTTTGACGTACGCAGGACGGTGGTTGAGTAATTACGAGCCATTTTGTATGCGGACCAATTTACATCAGATGGCCTACGCTTCCATTTACTGCATAATTTGTTCCTCGTCTTAATAGACCAAACCACCTCCGAAGTAAACCAAGGACATACTTTATTCTGAACTTTCACTGTTTTCATAGGCACAAATTCATCAAACAGTAGTATTGATTGAAACAGTCTTACTTTTTCATTTGGATCACCAGTCAATCGGAATTGCTCCCAAGGAGCAGAAAAAGTCGCAGCTTGAAGGACGTTAGCATCAACAGAATTAAAGTCTTTAAAAGTAAAAGTATCAGGGATGGCGGTTTTCAAAAAATTGATATCATAACAAAAAAAAAGTAGATCATGGTCTGAAACATCAAATGAAAGTTGGTCAAACAAGATAACGAGCGACGAACACGAAACAATTATAAGATCAAGAAGACTGGGTACTTTATCCTTCGCAAAACGTGTAGGGTAAGTTGTGTTTACTAGTTGCATTCCTACTGAAGAAACTGAGTCTTTCAGTTGAAAGGCCAGCGAGTTATATTTTAGGAGATTCACATTAAAATCCCCACAAATAATTAGTGTTCATAGATTGCGCAATATTCGGAAATAGCTGAGAAAAAGGGGATGACAGAGCTACTTCTATGATTATTATAAGCACAAGCCACTACACATTTGTTATTACTCTGTTAGATTTTTTTCCTATCTTAAAAATGAATTGCTCTTATCTAAATCAGAGATTTCAGGCAGTTGCTATTGACAATTCTATTTCAGGCTTTCTTCCATTTAACAATGATATTCCGCAGGGTTCAATTTTGAGACCAACATCTTACCTCATCTTTATTATACTGCTCTATCGACATGTATGCTGAAAATCGACATGTATGAAAATCGTATATGGGAACTTAATGAAGATAATAAAATCGAAATGCCTACTTGTGTCAATGAAGCTTATCGATAAATCATATCTTTCTTAAATCCATTTTGATAATAAGCTGGTTAAATTGGCCAAATGCCCTGGAATTGTCTTCAACAAGCAGTAGAATATATGAAGTTTATTCGCGTACTGTGGGCCACGCAAAATATAACACCGTTCAGAACAAGGATGAAACTTGCTAAAACATTAGTTATCCCTTATTTCTTGTTTTTATGAGAACTCTTTTTCAAATGTAACTATTAAAGCAACCAAAGCCTCTGCGTTGCCTACGACAGTGTCGTGTGCTATATCTATGGTCTCAAAAGATATAGCCATACTTCATTGTTTACTACACCATTATACGGCCGTACCTCAGAAAATGTCTTTAAATTTCGGACTCTAACCTTTCTTCACAATGTTATACAATCACGTCAACTATCTTACTTTTATAACAGGATTTGTTTTCAGCATTCTAGACCTGATACCCATACGTTATTCTTTCTTAATATCAGAACGTCAATATTTTATAAACGCTATACGACAAAAGAGTTCTCATTCTCGAAGTATCAAATTAATAGGCTACTAAGCCCTGTTTAAGTTGATACTTAGAAAATACTTAGAGATGATCTAGTTTTGATGATATTATATTTAGTTGTCTTTATATTATATTTAAGAACAATGATAAGACCAGAAGAGATCAGACGTCTACAAAATACAAAGCAGATATGTAGAACTATAAAAAATCTGGTGAATAACAATACTGCTGGCTATAATGGCATGACATCTGAGGCAGATAAACATAGATGTAGTTGTTGTAGGATACATCATACAAATGTTACATATCACTAAGTATGTAGGTGTGAATAAAACCATAACCTATAACCGGACTGCCAGTTCAATTAACATCATATTTCTTTTATTAATTAGCGCGCGCTCAACACATTTGTGTACTCTTAAAATGTTTGTGGCCGGCATACATTGGTTTTAAATGTTAGCAAGTTAGAACGACTTGAAAATAGAGCTCAGTAGGGCATTCCATTAGCGAGTTGTGCGACTTAGGAACAAATCACGATATTACATTCGTCCGAAAGTGGATTGGGGATATACTGATGAGCATTCATAGCGAGACGGGTGTTACTGTTGAGGGTTTTCAATGGAGCACTGGTGATGGAAGTAGCGATAAAACAAAGTGAGACAGGAGACATTACGTCGGTGTTCGAGGATGTCAATTAACTAATTGATTTTGGTATCACCTATGAGTTTTATCGCATGGTTTTGAGTCCTGTCTAGCAGGTGCAGAGATGTTTTAGAAGCACCTGACCAGATGTGGGCATTGTATTCAAATCTTGGGCGGATTGTGGCCAGATCAGAGGGGGTGAAATATTTCTTACATCGCTTGAAGCGTATTTTTGACGACATCGAATATGTGGTCATTTTAACGTATTTGTTACGTAAACACATACCGAGAATGGAAAGTTTTTCGATTTCTACGATCGAAGTGCCATTCATGGATAATGGCTGAGTATTGCAATTTTGCTTTAACGAAAGCGTTTTGAAAGCATTAAATTCCACTCTATTGATAGTTCCACAATTGGTTATGCTGTTAATAATGAGCTTAACATACGCTGTCATTCTCGTTCTACAGCCGAAAAGAAGGGATGTAAGTACTTGAACGAATATATATATAAGCAGAGATACTGTCATCTGGATCAGAAGTAGCAGGCAAGAGATCATTAATGAAAATTAAAAGGGGTGTCGGAGACAGAACGAAGCCCTGGGGCACATCAGCATTTATTTTGTGAATATAAGACTTAAAACCATACAATACAACTTCTAAAAGGTAATTTCTAATCCATTGAAGAAGAGAGTCGTCAATTCCAAAAGCACGCATTTTCAACGAAACTGCCTGATGCCAAAGTTTGTCATGCGCTTTAGAAATATCAAGTACGACTATTTTGCTTTCGCCAGATTGATGTACGCTTTGGTTCCACTTTTCGAGGAGACATGCCATCAAATCACCAGTTGACCTGTTGTTATGAAATCCATACTGCCGGTCATTGAGAAGTTTTCGCGTTTTGAGCTATTTCAAGAGCTGATGGATTGTCAGCGTTTCCATAACCTTGGAAAGAAAGGACGTAAGTGAAATGGGTGTGTAGGAAGAGAGAGAAGAAGAAAAAACAGTGGTTTTGTGACTGAGGAAGAAATCCCATTGAAGATATGATACACATTTAAGCGTAGGCAGAGACAATGCACAATTTGGAAGTGTTGAGCTTTCGGCAAAGTGTGCAGCAGGCAGATTGGATTTGTCAAAAGAGCTGACAGGTCATATCCCAATGGAACGTCGTATACGTAGCGTATTCAAAGTGTTGTTTAAATTCCTCAAGCAGCTAATCAGTGTTAGAAATCAGTCTGTCTTCTAGATTGGCTTATCAACTAAAAACCAAATCGTTACACCTAGACAAATCATGAATTTCAAGCCGGGACTCTAATACGAGCCTAATTTGGGATCAAGGGAAAACTAATATATGTAGCTATACCTTGTTAAGCTGGAAATCAGTATATGCAATAACAATAAGTCTTAAGCAAGGAGATGCGTTTTCACGTGGTTCCTTTTATCTCGTTCTTGAGTTAACAATGTACAACGCGGGTGTTTATACGAAAAACAGAATCTTCAGACATCGCTCAAATCAGCCAGATGAGTTAGTCTTAAAATGAACAATATTACGCATGTAACAAACAAACAAATATTGGTAGAAGAAATTAATTAGAAAAAATAAAGTGAGGCTGCCTGTCTAAAATTGATGCTGTCAATTCTGCTATGTTGTTTGTCGGGGCGAAAACTTTTTATAATTGGGATACAATGTCTTGCAAGCAAAGAAGAAGAATAGAAGAGTGAATATAACTGCTGTGTTGGAAAAATGAATTATGGTGCTTTGGTCATCTCTAGCATAAGTTATCACGTTTTTATATTGTACTTGAGAATGTAATGAAACTTAGTATTGAACAGAATTTCATAATTACACAAAATGTTAATTTACAGCGTACCCTGGTTTAAAGCAGACTCCAGCCAGATAACTCCCGAATAGTAGCTAACGAACTAACCACGAGCCTTCGCTTTTTTTCTTATTCGAAATTCCCAGCTTTACAATTGAAAAACAACAACTTGTCACAAGAAATTTCTTATTCATAATATGTTCATACCTTGAATATATTCATTCATTTACATGTATAGGGTTTTCCAATAGGGACTTGACAACTTTGAATTTAATTTGTGAACGCACTCTTTCACTAATCATCAAACTGTCACTGTCAATTTATTAAGTAAACTCAATATTTTCATCATGGTCTGCAAATTATAAAAATTTTCTACAGATATTCGGAGTCAGTGACTGCAACTTTAAGAGCGTTAACTCCAATTTTCGGTCGTAATTCTCGCCCTAGTACACAGGCAATAACAAGTTTAGTGCAAAAATTTGAGTCTACATATTCCTTGTGTGATGTTGCCGTATCAGTGAGACAACGGGTTGGTCGAAGTGTCGAAAATATCGCTGCCGTTCAGACGTCCGTAACAAACGATCCAAATCAGTCAATTCCACGGCGTTCTCAAGAATTGGGCATAGCTCAGACCACATTATATCGTATTTTGCGTAAGAATCTTGGTTTACACCCATACAAGATCAAGCTGACTCAAGAATTGAAGCCGATGGACTATTTGAAGCGACGTACGTTCTCCGATTGGGTTCTGGAGAAGATACTCCAAGATGATGAATTTCATCGCAAAATCATCTTCAGTGACAAAGCTCATTTTTGGCTCAATGGGTTCGTCAATAAGCAAAATATGCTTTATTGTTTGGGTAAAAACCCAATGTCCTTCATGAATTACCACTTCATCCACAAAAAATAACTGTTTGGTGCGGTTTGCATGCCGGGCGTTATTGGGCCATATTTTTTCGTCGACGATAACGATCGTCACGTTACTGTAAATGGTCAGCGTTATCGTGCCATGTTCACCGATTATTTTTGGCCCGAATTGGAAGATATGGACTTGGACGACATGTAGTTTCAACAGGATGGTGCCACAAGCCACACAGCACACGCTACAATCGATTTATTGAAGAGTGAGTATGGTGAGCGTGTTATCTCAAGACATGGGCCAGTCGATTGGCCGCCTCGTTCGTGCAATTTAACGCCGCTTGACTATTTTCTGTGGGGCTACGTTAAGTCATTGGTTTATGCCAACACGCCGACGACGTTCTAAGAGCTCAGAGCCAACATTAAATGCGAAATAGCAGCCGTTTCAGCCGAAATGTGTGGCCGAGTCGTTGAAAATTGGGTCCAAAGAATCGACCGCTGTGGCCATATGAACGAAATCGAGTTCCATTCATAAATGTTTTGATTGTACTTCAAGCCAATAATAAAGTTTTTGAAATATCTCAAATTGTTTGCCTTTTATTTAAAAAAAAAAAATAATTGTCAAGTCGTTATTAGAAAACCCTATAGTAGTATTTGAGTAACACATACTTATGTATATGAAACTGGTTGTAGTTAAGTTAGCGCCTCTTGACACCTGGCTCCGGTTTTAGAGCATCTGCTCCTACTTTGACTGGTAGATATTTTTAATAATTTTGAATCGATTATATATGGACACCTATATCCGCAATAATTCGTTCCAGTTGACAGATTGAATATATAGTGCGCTTTCCTACCATACTAAAGGTCACAGCCCATTAACCTAACAACAGTAAACAGAAAAAAAAAAAGAAATGACCACCCTCATGTTAAGGTCTACCAGAATACAACATCAACCAAAGTGCCATTTAAAGGCGGTGACCTTTATATTTTACTTAAGGCAATTGTTGATCACACTCTCTTCCTTTACCCTGGGTTTCACCCCTAGTTTTTGATGTAGTTTCGATTACATCAACTACTCCAACTACAACAAAGGCGGTCAGCTATCGATGTCTTCATTAAATTCAACTGTAACACCTTTTCTCCTAATATAAACCTTCAGTCTTATAATGTTGTCAAAAATGAAGGAAAAAGGTAGTCCAATAGAGGTAATAGTACAATGAAGAAGTGAAGGGTACCGGTATCTTATACCTACCCGGTGGCCTAAGCGTTCCGAAGATAACACAATGCATGTACAGAGGCGGTGATGACAGTTTTATTGTTGTATTGTTCTTTACTACAAAGTTTGCAGCACCCTGTTTTGTGGGAATATGTGAAAGGTTCCCTGCTAAGGCACATAACATTTGCGATAATTTGACTGGCGTATCTCTTCTGATTTTGACCACCCATGCTGAAGTTCTTACACTAGATGAGATAGTAATGATGAGATATATTGTATTCAGAAGCTATTTTCGTATTAACAGACATGTGTAAGTAAGTTTTCAGGAACTGTCGCATTCATTAACATGAAAAATTGCATTGCAACACACACAACAACTTACTATGCATACCAACTAGCAAATAGGACTGTATGTACATATACTTTATACTATTAACCTTTGTTTTAAAAACACAAAGTAGCATTTTTACGAGTAGGCTTTATACAAATTTACCAACAATGTACATAGAAGGAAATGACTCTGTAGGAAGACATGAGAACAAATGAGTCCTTTTGTTTTATCATGTTTCCCAAACAATACAACATTTCGTTCCGGTTGATCCCTGTCAAATCGATGGTCAGATGTGCATTGCAACTGCGAATAAGTGATAATGTACCTTAAAAACGATCCCAAATCCTTTGTGAACATACGAGTAAACAACAATAATGACCCAAATGAAAATGAACAATATACATATATTCCTATCTTACCGTGCAATTGTAAATCAACAATTCCCTTTTACAAATTCCTCATTTAATAAGTCCTGAGCATATTTTCTGTTTGAAACTTGCAATGATATACTCCTATTCAAATACGATAGAACTTAAAGAAGATAGTTAGCCTTTTTGTGCAGAATTTTAAAAGGTTTGTTGATCATCTAAGTTCCTCATAAAGAGTGAGCCATCTGTTGGTTTCTTTTTGAATCATTTGTTATTTTCTCAAAAAAATACAGAAACTCAGTATTATATTTTCGCGGTACGAAATAGATCGATTTGCGCTTGTTCAACGTTGGGAAATATTATTGAAGATTTACTTCTATAGTGGATGGTGTTTTGCCGAAACAGTGCCAGTTTTGAAAAGAAATTTCCATCGAAATAATGCTCCAACTGCAACTGGTGTACGCAAGTTTGTGAAGAAAGTGCGTGAGACTGGTTTGCTGATTGATAACCGAACATATTCCCGTGTTCGTCTTGGGCGTTCAACGAAATACTAGGTGGAGTGAAAAGAAACCTCCTTGACCGCCAGAATAAGCTGCTGCTGCAAAAACTCCCTTGAAAAGTGATTAAAGGCCGTTCATATTTAGCCGGACATGCCAAATTTCAGTGCGATACTGTCTTTAGTTTTGTTTTGCAGCTGATTGTTGTTGACGTGTTTGGCATCATGGTTAGTATGGACAAAAACGAATTTCGCTCTCTCATAAGACAGATAACACCGTCAAATATTGGTTTCGAGAGTTTCGTGGTGGCCGCAACTCTACTACCGATCAAGTCCGCAGCGGCAGGCTCTCCTATGCTGTTACAGAGGACAATCTCAAAAAAATACATGAAATGTCTGTTGGCTGACCGGAAAGTGAAGGTGCGCGAGCTAGCAGATACTACAAAGATCAGTTCTGAGCGCACACGCCATATTTTGGGCAATATTCTTCATATGAAAAAGTTATCCTGCCCCTGGGTGCCGCGCATACTCACTCCTGACCAAAAACACGAACGCGAGAGCACTACGAAAGAGTGTTTGGAATTGCTGATGCGGAATCGGGCGGACTTTTGTTATCAATTGGTAACTGTTGAACACCAGAGAATAGAATGAGTGCCCGGCAATAGACTGGAGCTGGCACGAGTGCTCCGAAGCGGCTGAGGGAGGCTCGATCGGTCGGTAAAGTTATGGCGTTGGTTTTCTGGGATTGTCATGGCATACTCTTCGTAGACTACCTCGAAAAAGAAAAAAACCAGCGAGTAATACTGTGCATTAGTGGAGCTATTGAAGGCCGAAATCGATGAAAAATGGCCTCATATGAAGCGAAAAAAAAAAATTTGTTTTTGCAAGACAATGCATCGGTGCAGAAGAGAATCGCAACCATGGCTAAAATCAATAACTTATGACTCCAATTGCTGTCGCATCCACCATATTCGCCCGATTTGGCTCCCTCGGACTATTATCTCTTCCCAAACCTCAAAAGATGGCTCATGAATAAACAATTCAGCTCACGCGAGGAAATCCTCGACGTCAAGGAGGAAAATTACTCTTTGGACTAAACTAAAACTAAAAGGGGACTGTATTGAATAAAATAAAAAACACATTTAAAACATTTTTTTTTTTTTCATTCCCAAGGAGGTTACTTTTCACCCCACCTAGTATATTGAAGCTGTTGCCAAAAAAGTGTGCCTTAAGCCGAGAATCTCAACGCGCCAAAGTTCTCAGTAAGTGAACTTTAGTCGCACTAGCCTGTAGAGAATTTTGCATAAAGATCTCGGATTTTTTGCTTACAATGTTCAATTGACTGAGGCCAATTGAAGTCAAGTTTCCACCCGCTTCGTTATCGCTCTTCTGTTTGGGCTTTAGAGCAGCGCGCAATTGAGATAATTTTCCTCATCTAGGCGGCTACATAAACAACTAAAATTGCCGTATTATTTGGGGAACCAATACATATTTGGTGTCTGTTTGAAAGTGGCATCATTATTGACCCATTTTTCTTCTGAAAGAAACATTAGAGTCGTAGAGAGCGCTACCGAGGCATGATAACCGATTTTTTATGGACCGAAATTGAAAATTTGGACTTGGACGAGTTATGTATTTGGACCAACAAAATAGAGTTACGTGCCACAAAAGTTATGTAGCTTGCAATTTATCTTAGTTCAATATTCGAGTAATCAGTTGTTTTGGTGATGTTGCTTGGCCGCTAAGGAATTGCGATTAGACGCCATTGGACTTTTTTGCGAACTGCGATAAAAGATCCACGCTATGCGGACAATTCAGAGATGATTCAGTTACCAAAGAATAATATTGCTATAAGTGAAATAGGGGTCGAAACCATTGAAAATTTTTTGGAAAATTAGGTTAGCAGGATGACTTACCGCCAAGCCAGACGAAGCAGTCATTTGTATGAAGTAATATTTCATAATGAATCGGAATAAAAATCGTTGAAAAATATTGAACACTGTTTTTTATAATAATAGAATTATGAACAACAAATTAAACGTTTGATGAAGTATCGTATGTATCTGAAAATAATTAATGCTGGTGATTCGATCCATCGGATGGCTCATTGGGGTTCCCCATGTTAAATTCTCAAACATAATAGGCGAAAGCAAACTGAAGCTAATGTCAGAACTGAAAGAAATGTTTCCTCAAGTTACTTCAAATGGACAAGTTTACTAAAATAAGATTTTTAAATCGTATCTATTTGTCAAATCAAGTGGTCACTTGTTTTATGTTTTGTACTTAATACAAAGCCCTCTACGCTTGTAATTTTGGTTTTTTTTCCTTTCGTTTTTTCTTTATTTGTGTTTTCTTTCTAATAATAAAGTTTGTTAAAGAAATAAACTTACTTTTCTCAAAGAAAACCATTGCTTTTTGTAATCGCAAATTGCAATCAGTTGGGTGGCTGTCACGAAATGTGCGATAGCAAATGGAACTAAAGCTCAACGAAACTGTGCAATCCGGTATTAGCAGGATACTATTAGCTTGTATTCTCACATTTAGCTACGTGCGTACACGAACGGATTCTTTCGTCAATTATGGGTCTACCTTAAAGGCTCAACCATAATCAACATTTGAAAACATAAGATAATATCATAACTGAGCGAAATGCTTTCCCATGTTTTGAGAATTCCAACCTATGACTACATATTGTATAATACTTTTGCCTGCATAATCACACATCTGTCAGATAACTCCATAAATTATGAATACCTATCTCATTGTTGGTGGCTGGTTTTTCTTTTTATGAGTAAAAAATGAACCACAACAAAAAATTAATATTTTATAGAGATTGTAAATTTTTGGATACTGTAATGGTAGGATTGGGGGTGGTAAAATAAATTGAAGGTGTCGTTTACTAATATGAATTTAATAAACTTAATAACTTTGCTTTTTCTTGAATTTTAAAACTTAATTTTTGATCTCTACTGATATGCAGGGTGAGTTTTTTAACTTGAGACATCCAAATTACTCGAAAAATACGCGATATCGCGAAAAATGCTTCAGACAAAAGTCACAAGGTTCCGAAGGAGACATAAGATGGTGACCACGAGTTTGACCTTGAGCCCCATTTTCAAGGTCAAACGAAGGTCACTTTTGATTTTTCAAATGATAATTCCTGCTTTTCATTGCTCAGTCGTATTGCTCGTAGGCTTGTCATTTGTTTTGACATACTGCGTTTAGTGTCCACAACGATGTGGACGTAGCAGTATTTTGTTTCCTTCGGGGTGATTAATTAGAGTGGGTCCCCTTGCCTCCCATTGTTGAATCATTGTATTCTTCCCATTTCGACGTCTATTTCCCGAGACTATTTCAACAAATGCTCGAAAATGTGACCATTCACTTCAATACACTTGTCTATCTACGCTCTAAATGAACCAACAGAACTGAAAAGTATTTCTAGCGTAATCTTCCGGCAAGCTTCAGTTATTCGTCTTTTCATGTCCTCATGTGTTGTTGGCTTTTTTCTGTAAACCTCACTTTTTAAGTAGCCCCACAAGGAGAAATCAAGTGACATTAGATCAGGTGATCTAGCTGGCCATTGCCTCGGACTCCCTCGTCCGATCCATCATTGATGGTAAACATTGTTTAATACGCCCCGGGCTACTTGAGATTAATGGGCTGGACAACCATCATGTTGAAACCACATTGTCTGTCGCAACTCAAATATCAGTTCTTCTAGTAATACTGGAAGATGGTCCCGCAAGAAGTTTTCTTAGTTGCCTTCAATAAAATATGGACCTATTAATTTATCCCCAATAATTCCCGCCCAAGCATTAACATACCAAGGGTGCTGGCGTTCAACTTGTCGCAATCAAAAAGGGGTTTCGGTAGCCCAGTAATGCATATTATGTCGATTTACCGTACCGTGATTGGTGAAAGTCGTCTCATCAGAGAATAACATCTTGGCAAAGAAAAGGGGGTCTCGTTCAATTTGCTGAAGTGCCCATTGACAAAAGGAAACCCGGTTGCGAAAATCCTCACTAGAAAGTTCTTGATGCATTGAAACATGATAAGGATGGTTTTTATGCCGATGTTATATCTTACAGACAGTCGTTTGAGAAATTCCTGATTCACGACTTATTTGGCGAGTGCTAATGTGAGGACCGTGTGCAATGGAAGCTAACACTGCTATTTCATTGTCCTCAACAGCCACCCTATCTGACCGATTCCTTTTCTTTGGTTGCACACTTTCTTCACCAGTGTGTGGATGACCCGATAAAAGAAAGCCCGCGGCCGTATTTGGTTTGGGAAACATTGGACGTAAAGAGCTGGTGATTTTATGGTGCTGTTCATCGATGTTCCTTCTACTTTCTCCATAAATCAATATCATTTCAATTTTCTCTTGAATTGAAAAAGCCTGCATTATTCATTATGGAAAACGTTACTAATAATAATCAGTTCCTCAAAACAAATATCGAACTTCTAAATGAAGTAAAGTTCCGTTTAAGTAGAAAAAAAGGGCAGAGTGCACATCATACACTCTCAGATAAGTTTAGGACAATTTGTCTCTATCTGAAATTTTTTTGAGTTTTAACTTCACTCAAAGTTTTGACTTCCTGAAAACAAATCTCGACCTTCTAACACCCTAACAACGTTGGAAACCGATTAATGATTCAGGCGTGCCAGTGCAATGGTATCTAGCACTGAATGAATAAGACCTTTGAAACAAAGTCGTGTGCCCCATTGAGGAATACGACTGAGCAATGAAAATCAGGAATTATCATTTGAAAAATCAAAAGTGACCTTCGTTTGACCTTGAAAGTGAAAATGGGGCCCAAGATCAAACTCGTTATCACCATCTTATATCCCCTTCAGAACCCTGTAACTTGTGTCTGAAACATTTTTCGCGATATCGCGTATTTTCCGAGTAATTTGGATGTCTCAAGTTAAAAAACTCAATCGGTATACCATACTATGTAAACATATTTTTATTTATATTTTTTATTCATAATAAGAGTACACTTTTAAGCCTGTGAAAAGTTAACAATTATAGATTTCAAGATATTACTGTAAATGAATGAGTTAACATAAAGAAAAAGAATGAAAAGAAAATTGTAAAATATAATGAATTTAAGGCAACAATTAGTTACTTTAGTTACATTTAAGTTCATAAAGGAAGTTGCTTTAATTCTATTTGCTTGATAAGAGTGGGGGGGGGGGGGGGGTTGGAGAAGGAAGTTGATTACACGACATTAGTTACTTTGGTTAGCAAAGAATAGTCCTAACTTGTTCTTAAATCGATGCGTGCCATTAAGCTCTCTCAAGTTACGCGGAAGTGTATTCCAAAGGCGGATAGCAGAAATAAAAAATTGTCTTTCGGATGTAGGGGAGGTAAATGGTGATAAAATCAAACAAGCTGATCTGTTTGATGCCGAAACCCGAACTTTATTGTAAATATATATCGGCTGTTTTGTTTTCAATATACGATAATAAGAAAGAGGGTACGTAACTTTATATAATTAAAAAAGACATATTTAATGACTTATTTTCTAAGTGTGAAAATAAATGCTACTTGAAGCTTCCTTTTACATTCAGTATCACAGTTGTAATATATTTTATAACCATTTATAAGTACTGGAATAACTAGTGTCTAAGCAAGAATAAATCTTGTTTTTGGTGGTGTAAACTTCATATGCTTTGCCCACAATCTGATTTATGTTATTAGTCCATGTTGGTGTTCTGTTGAATACCAATCCCAAATTTTACGCAGTGTCTACGAATTCGATTTCTGAACAATCAAGCTTAATTGCTGGAAAATAAGAAAGCTCTAGTTTCTTTCTTGAAATGACTAAAAATATGCATTTATTGGAATTAAGCGAAAGACCATTATTTAATGACCACTTCAAGATTCTTTTGAGGTCTTCGTTCAAATAATTGGCACAGTTTTCAATAAGACCAAGAGGGCAGCTTTTATAAATCTGAATATCGTCCGAATAAAAATGCTTCGATGAAATTAAAATAATGTTTTAAATATCATTTATTTAAAGCACGTATAATAAGGGGCCTAAAATCGATCCTTGTGGGACGCCTTGCACTATAGGAAGAAATTCTGATAAGGTGTCACCCAGGCACACAGCATGTTTTCTTTCTCTAAGATACGACGAGAGTAGCTTTACAACCGGAGAAGACAAATTAAAGCTTTGACCTAACTTATTAATAAGAATACGGTGATCAACCTTATCAAACGCCTTTGAAAAATCTAAGAAGATAAGAAAAGTGATATGGTCTCCGTCTAGTTTCATTCGTGTATCTTCTACTACGTTCAAAAGTGAGGCAATGCCATCATTTTTGAAGCGAAACCCAGATAGAATGCAAACCAATAAGTTATTACGTACAAGATACTCGCTAAGTTGCTTGTGCATAATTCGTTCGCAAATTTAAGACAAACAAGATAGTATTGAGATGCGTCTGAATTCCTCATTTATAGAATTTTTAGGAATTGGTATTATTTTTGCCTATTTCCACTGAGAAGGAAAAACACCAGTCCGCTATAATAATAGCGGAATTATACGGTAGTGAGCGAGCGCTTTTTTGTGAAGATAAAACACTAATTTTTAATCATTTTATTCAAAGTATTGGCCATTGCTAGGTACACAGTTTTCCCTTTCAGGCAATTTATGGATTCCACAGCAATAAAAGTGTTCGTCTTTTGAAGCAAACCAAAAAGTCACCCAATTTTCGACTTCCTTGTAGGATGCGAAGTGCTGCTCAGCTAATGCGTGTCTTATCGATGAAAACAAATGGTAGTCGGAAGGAGCCAAATCTGTTAAATACGGCGAGTGGGGTATCAGCTCCCAGTCAAGTGCCTTGGTTGTATCCTGAACGAGTTTTGCTTTGTATGCAGTTGCATTGTCATGGAGCAAAATTACCCTGTCGTGTCTTCTGGCATATTCTGGGCGTTTTTCGATCAATGCATGGTTTAAATTGATCATTTGTTATCGGTAGTGATCTATTAACAGTTTCACCAGTTTTAAGGAGCTTGTGGTACACCACACCTTTCTGGTCCCACCAGACACACAGCATTGTCTTCTTGCCGAATCGATCTGGTTTTGTAGTCGAAGTTGATGGTTGTCCCAGATTAGCCTATGATTTTTTCCGTTTAGTATTCTGAAAATTAATCCATTTTTCATCGCCTGTAACAGTTCGATGCAAAACTGATTTTTTATCATGTCTTTGAAGCAAAATTTCACAAGTGGTTTTCCGGTTTTCCATCTGTCTTTCATTCAATTTATGTGGCATCCATTTTCAGGACTTTTGGATCTTTCCCATAGCTTTTAAACGGTCAGAAATTGTTTGTTGTGCAACATTTAACATTTCTGTCATTTGGTTCTGACTCAAAGTGTCATCGGCGTCTTCAAACTTTTTTGGTGGTCTTCCACATTCTTCATTTCTCAAAAGATCCCAAGTTCAGTTTTCTTGCCGTTTGCTTTAAATTGTTTTTGAGTACATCTATATATTAATAGACTATACGGTCCATACTTTTATCAAATACCACCAAATTACCTACGCCAGACTCTGGCAAGCAACCACATATTAAAACATTACCTCTCATGATTGTTTAACATTTTTTTGGAAAGTAATTAAATATCCTAATCGTTAGTTTTCAGTTTCAGATAAGATATATAATCTGTACGTAGATTTATACTTGTGTCATCTGTCGAATTTATTATATTGTACATATTTAATTGGCAACTGAGCTGGCTCTCTCTGATATTTGCAAGAGTGAACAAAAATTTAACGAATCGACACTGGGCTTATTATGTTTTGGCTAATAAGTTGTTGAGTACCTAATCGTAAGTTTCCAAATGTTGATTATGTTTCCCCCCTACGAGTAAATTTGCGTTTTTTGGAATAAATTTTCAGACCGAAATTTTTAATATTGCCAAAGTTATAGCCAAAAGAAGAGATTTGGCGCAGTGACCGTTCCTTCTTTTATTGTCCTTCCGTCTTTTATTATTCTAGGGTACACAGGTATGCGTATTATGCCAATCCTCTTCCATTGACAAAGACGAAATATAAGAATTTTTTACAGTATTCAAGAAAGATTTTCGAGCAGTTCTTTAGTAACAATTTTTTGCTCGACGAGTGCACACTGCTCTAAAATGGGAAACAAGCGTTTTAGCTAAGGTCGACACGAAAATAAAGGTGGAAGGAAAACATCATTTTAAAGGAATCAACATACTGCAGAAGTTGATATTAATTTTGTGAGTACAAGTGCAGAAAAACTAAAAGATGAAAGCGACTTTGAAGTAAGCCATAACATTAGTTTCAAGTATGTTCTAATTAGTTTCGCTTTAGTGATTGGTGCTTTGGAATCAGTGTTAAAATGTAAACTTTGCAACATTCACCTAGAGGATTAGGATTTAAATTGTGTGTGAAGTGTTCCAGCCGAAAATATCTGATTGATTCAGCTCCAATGATAAGAAATGCGTACAAAACTAACCGACGATTTACTTATGTAATGAGGTTGCTTTTTGTCAGTCACTCTGGAATAAATGTTTTTTGTTCGTTGATGGATTTGAATATTTTCCATAATTCTATGTATTATCAAGTGGTAGAACAAATAAGTGTCGCTGTCAAACCTGTTACTGACGTCGTGTTTCAAAAAGCAATAAAGGAAGAAAACGAAAAAAAAATGTAAGAGAAATTCACCCATAACCTCACTTTACGGTCTCAGGAGATGGTTCGTGGGCTAAGAAAGGTTATACCTCTCTTTTGGGCATTGTGCCATTGATAGAAAAATTTTCCAATAACATTTTTGATGCCATAGTTAAGCCAAGCATATGTTAAGGATGCCAGTATTTAGCAACATAAGTCCCCATCGAAGCCAAGAGTATATATGAT
Source organism: Volucella inanis (assembly GCA_907269105.1). NCBI lineage: Eukaryota > Metazoa > Arthropoda > Insecta > Diptera > Syrphidae > Volucella > Volucella inanis. The sequence goes on from OU026157.1 coordinate 79,888,928, forward strand.
GATCACAAGGACGAATGCACATCACACCACGAAGGCAGTGGTGATAAAATAGAGGTCAACGGAATTTCGGACATTTTCAAGCGTTCTGTGCAGCATTATGATGTTAAATATGTGAGGTACATCGGAGATAGGGACAGTAAAACCCGCAAAAATTTGATTGAAGATAAACCTTACAATGCGACTCAGAAGTCGCATTAGAATTAGAATTAGAATTAATTCATAAGCCTATGTTGAAAATGAGTACTTACTACGGTTAAACAATCACGAGAACATGTCAATCTCTCGAATAAATGAAAAGATCCATGTGGGCTACGTTCTACCGTATGACATCGGCAAACGAAAACCCTCAGCAATTTTACTGCAACAATTGAAAACGGAAAATCAATAAAGTACTTATAAAAACCTAGTAACGCTTAACGAGCAAGTTATAAATTTTATAAAAGCATTGTACGGGACTTTAGCATCTGACGACGTGTTTAAAAGATCTTTGGGGGGAAACACCCAAAATAATAACAAAAGTTTCAATCACTGTGTATGGAATTTTACTATGAACTAAACTTTTACTGGGATAAACGTTTTGGAAGTTCCTACCTGTACGGCTCTCTGCATCTTTAATGAGGTTTTTCTACCTGTACTCAAAGTAATGAAGGTAACGGGTCACAATATGTCAAACAGCCAGCAACTACGCCGACACTGTTGACAATGCACGAATTTTAAGGGCAGTGAAAACTACAAAAGCCAATTGTAATGAGGCCAGAATCTTACGCATGGCTCTCAAACCCGTTGAAAATGATAATTTTGAGGTTCCAGGAAACACTGACTCAAAACTATTTAACCGATTTAGTTAAGAGTTTTATTTGTTATTTTAGACATACATAGCTAAATACGTTACCTTTAAGACATTCATAATAAATTTACTTTCTTAACAATTTATCAATGAAAAAAGAAAATAGATTTTAAGAACCTTTATTGTATTGTACAAGTTCGCCATTTTTTTTTAAATATACATATTATTGGTTAGTTCATTAGAAAAGTCTTTAGAACAATAATCTTTCTGATATTGGTATTTCAAATAATCACGGAAGGCTGTGTGGTTCCCCAAAAGAGCTCACTTTTTTTTTAGAGGACTCCACTTTGATATAAAAAATTATAAACATATTAATATAAAATTAAGTTCACGAAAAATTTTCGAAATTTTGGCTGACACACCGGCCTTAAATTAAGCACGATTGACCATCAACATTGAAAAAATTAGTTTGTACGAAGTGTGTTTAAAAAGTAAGCTAATTTTGAAATTTTGCGGGGCAACGTACAACGTTGGTAGACATGTTCCGAACATATGTTCATAGTTTAAGGCATTGTACATATATAGCAAACTTAATTTGTTTTTGACAGATAGAAAGGTTAAACATGTTATGGAGTGCTCGGCTATTTTCAATTATTTCAAAAAATAGAACAAAAAATTTACATCAAATTTTGTGTAAAAAATTTAATCAAGTGCTCTAAAAGACTCATCAACAAAAGATAAAAACATCGAAGCTGTGAAGAAAATTGTTTTGGAAAATCGTAGATTTACCATAAGAGAAGTTGCTGATGTTGTTGGCATATCGGTCGGCTTGTGTCTTGCAATTTGATCAGAAGAAACGTCGCATGAGCATCGCTCAGAAGCTCTTGAATGGCATAACTGATAATTCAGACTCGCTCAACATGGTCATAACTGATGACGAATTATAAGTGTATGGTTATGACGTTAAATCAAAGCCCAATCGTCCCAATGGACGGAGAGCCAAGACTTAAGAGAGCACGCCAAGTTCGATCAAATGTCAGTTTTGATAACGGTTTTTTTAAATTACTGTGGAGTAGCGCATTAGGAGTTTTTACCTTAAAATTATGCGCTGTTTGCGAGAAGCAACAAGAAAAAAACTTCCGGAATTGTCGAAAAACAATTATATTGTATCACGATAATGCACCTGCTCATTCATCGTTGATTGTGAGAGATTTTTTGGTCAAAAACAACACGATAATCATGCCTTAGCGACCATATTCACCGGATATGGCCCGATTAATATTGATAAATACAAGTAAATAAATACTTTTTTTAAAGTCACCTTACTTTTTGAACATCCCTCGTATATCACCTCCTCTAGCAGTCAAGTACAAGCTTCTGATAGTCTAAATTTTTATCAAACTCAAGAGGATGTACAGAATCACATTTAAGTCGAATAACTATACTTGAGTGAATATATAAACCTCGCGAATGTTTGCTTTCACATGTTATGCTTAGAACTATTAATAATAAAAACAAAGTAACGCTTATGATTGCGAATTTACTCGTAGACATTGGTAAGACATTCTGAGGCAAATCGGTAGATTGTGATAGCCGAAGGTAATATTGGGTTTTCTAATAACGACTTGACAGCTTTTTTTTAAATAAAAGGCAAACCATATGAGATATTTCAAAAACTTTATTATTGGCTTAAAGTACAATCAAAACATTTATGAATGGAACTCGACTTCGTTCATATGGTCACCGCGTTCACGTTAGCAGCGGTCGATTCGTTGTACCCAATTTTCAACGACTCGACCACACATTTCGGCTGAAACGGCTATTTCGCATTCAATGTTGGCTCTGAGCTCTTCCAACGTCGTCGACGTGTTGGCATAAGCCAATGACTTAACGTAGCCCCACAGAAAATAGTCAAGCGGCGTTAAATCGCACGAACGAGGCGGCCAATCGACTGGCCCATGTCTTGAGATAACACGCTCACCATACTTACTCTTCAATAAATCGATTGTAGCTTGTACTGTGTGGCTTGTGGCACCATCCTGTTGAAACCACATGTCGTCCAAGTCCATATCTTCCAATTCGGGCCAAAAATAATCGGTGATCATGGCGCGATAACGCTGACCATTCACAGTAACGATCGGTAAAAAATATGGCATAATAACGCCACCGGCATGCAAACCGCACCAAACTGTTATATTTTGTGGATGAAGTGGTGATTCATGAAGCACATGTGGGTTTTCACCCGACCAATAACGCACATTTTGCTTATTGACCAAAAATGACCTTTGTCACTGAAGTTCATCTTGGTGCATCTTCTCCAGAACCCAATCGGAGAACATACGTCGCTTCAAATAATCCATCGGCTTCAATTCTTGAGTCAGCTTGATCTTGTATGGGTGTAAACCAAGATCACTACGCAAAATACGCCATAATGTGGTCTGAGCGATGCCCAATTCTTGAGAACGCCATGGAATTGACTGATTTATATCGTTTGCTACGGACGTCTGAACGGCAGCTATATTTTCGACACTTCGACCAACCCGTTGTCTCACTGAAACGGCAACATCACACAACAAATATGTAGACCCAAATTTTTGCACTAAACTTGTTATTGACTGAATTACGACCGAATATTGGAGTTAACGTTCTTAAAGTTGCAGTCACCGACTTTGAATATCTGTAGAAAATTTTTATAATTTGCAAACGTTGCTCGTTAGTGTACTTCACTATGATGAAAATGTTGAGTTTACTGAATAAATTGACAGTAACAGTTTGATGATTAGTGAAAGAGTGCGTTCACAAATTAAATTCAAAGTTGTCAAGTCCCTATTGGAAAACCCTATATATGTACACTACAAAAATGCTGAAACTGTTCGAAAAATTAAAGTTTTTCTCAGTCAACGTGAAGCACATTCTAGTCTGGTGATTAATAAAGTAGCTTGTAAACATGAGCTGTTGGGAAATATTCTTTATAACTCGAAGTAGCAAAATATGACTACCGACGACTAATGTATCTACCTAGACTTTGTAGACTAATAATAGTAAAGCAGAAATTAGAGAAAGAAGACTCTTGCCAACTTTGTTTCTATGGGCTATGAATACAAAACAGGAAAGCCCGATTACGTGCAAATACAAGTTTATTTGTTAATCATATGTTATTTTGACACTGACAGCTCTTTCCTGCTCGAAATGATGACTATCAGTCAGTAGCATACCTCCGCAGAATGAAACGAATCACTATATAATACGAGTGTTGTGTTGTCCAAACAGTGCGTTTATTAAAAATAAGTTATGGGCTAAATGAAGCACCCAAACGGGCAACACTCACGGTCCCCGTCGTCGCGCAGTATGTACCGACGAGAATATGACTGCTGGCCGTGGGTGTTCTACTCAATCCAGAAATATCAGCTCGTCACCGATCTCAAAAACTCAACATTTCACGCACCAGCCTGACAAGGATTTTCCACAATGTCTCTCTCCTTTAGCTAAAGGTCTTTAATTGCGCACTCCAAGTCGGCTAAGGTCCGCCTTCTACTCGTGCTCCCCACATTAAGTGAGGTCTCTCTCTACTCCGCTGTCCCTCTGGGCTTGATTCGGAGACTCTGCGGTCTGGAGCATTGGCGTCAATTCACTTAACATGTCCTAGCCATATCAGGTGACTGATGCGCAGTTTTCTGACTGGGTCGATGTCGTTGTATAATTCGTATAGTTCGTCGTTGAATCTTCTACTCCAAAGCCCGTTCACGCGAACGAGACCAAATATTTCTCGATGGATTTTTCTCTCGAAACGATTGAGGATATCTGCATCCGATTTCTAAAGAGTTCATGCTTCAGACTCACAAAGTAGGACTGGGATGATCAAGGTTTTATATAGAGCCTAATGCTAAGAAACAAGGATTAGGAAAAGAGATTCTTCGCTTAATTTCTCCTGATGTATTATTGAAAGAATTTGTAGCAAAGCTGATGCAGACACAGTCCCTTACTACTTTGAAATTATAGCTGTAGTCTATAATTTGTCCAATTCTCCGATGTTATGTGTCGTTTCTTTGATTTGCGATACTAAATCAAAACATGGCACTATATTTTTTTTTTTTTTTTTTTCAAAAGATGTTGCGAATTATATGCAGATGAAAATTTTTCAGTCGCATATAATTCGCAATATCTTTTTCGGAAGGGTAGCATTCAGACACAAACTGGTCCATTGTAGTCAATGTGTTCCGACTGTCAACAGCACGTGAATTGGTACTGAGCTCCCATGCGGTCCTCCATCTTGATAATTACTGCATCCAAGGTAAGGCAAGCACAATGAGCTCGAGTGTCGCCCAACCCAAGTTATAGGACAGTCAGCAGTTTCCCGATCAATCGCAACTCAGATTTGCTGGTTACTAGAATACAAGTCTAGGTACCGATTTACGTACCATTAAGAAATTCAATAAATCAACATTATCTGCAATATTTAGTTCCAGCAAAACTAAAATGCAACAATAACATACTCGTACACTTATAAATATGGCAGATATCAATATAAATTCATTTCCGTTTTGAATGGCTTACCACAAAGAGTTAACCTTCATCAGTATCACTAATTAGTTAAAAAATTATGGAAGCCATTAGAACATTTTCATTGCATGATCATAAAGAAAAATGCAAAGTCTTTGGTTGGATGTGGTTTGCATTTACTCGTATTATCTATACATGAGGGTTCATTAGCTTAACACTATGTTCAACATGAAAATGCGCATTTCCACAATACCGTCAAATTGAAACTATATTAATAGCAATTCATAATCAGCATTGCAATAAAAAATTAAACATATCTCAATAAAACATGCATATAAAATCATTCATTTGCTGGGGCATTTATGAGAAAGATTGAAAGCTCCATGTATCTATACCTAGTCCCTTGGCGGTGGACAAAACATCGATAACTGATGGAAACACATCTGTCTGCGGTTAAAATTGTAATTTGTATTTTCTCTTCTTTTTTTTTAGATATACCATAGTAGATGCATCTTAATATACATTCATGTATGTACATGAAACTCAACCATCTGCTTAATTAATAATCAGTCTAATGACTTGTGGGTCGTAGATTAGAAATTGATTTTCTGCTCGCAATAAAAAGTACTTAAAAATACTTTCAGAGGGGGCCAATGAGTATCCAGATACTCGTATTTCGAAAGAATTGGAAAATGTGTAAATGTTGAACTGGAATTGTGTTTTATTGATGAAATAGTTTGCTGAATGCGTGTGATTTATAGTGTTTTTATAAAAAAAAGCAGATTCGAATTAATTGAGTGAATCAATCGATAATTATGTTATCTATAAGCTTTGGCATTTAAGAAATAAGTAAATTGATTAAAATGAATATAAAGTTGGCTGATCACTCAGCTTTTCATTTTTTCACTTCATTATGCTAGGGTATTTGCAAAAGTTTTGATATGTACGGTATGCATCAAATTCCAGAAGGTTCAAACCACATGACAGGCAGAGAGTTCCTGAAGGTAACATCAATTTACAGTACGCTGAGTCTGGACTTGCGCGAACACATCTAGGTCCATAGGTTTCCTCGGAGAGAATCTCAAGATAAAATCAAAGGTGACGTCAGAGGCATATCCAGAGATTACCTCATTTAAGTTACCTTGATACATGTCCGTACTTGGTGATTAGGTGAAGTGAGGATTTTTCGGCATTTTATCTAGATCTCGAAATAAAGATAGTGACGGAGAAGTTTTAAGCAAATTAATGGCAATGCTCGTGCCCCTATAGATAAAGTTCGTCTAGATTCGGTTTGCTATATCGGTTTTGCTACCATCCTTGAAGTTTCGACTACATCCTTCCTCTGCAAAAGGAGTACCGCCATTGTTTCAGATCACATGTGTGTATGATCAAAGTTAAGAGACAGTCTCATGTTTTGCCAAGAGATCCCATACAACTTCATCTTATCTGGTCCAATTACATACATCACTAAAATAGCGAAACGAGCTCTTCTTTTCGACGGCACGTCCTATTCCAACGTTCTAAATTTTGATTCGCAGATTCACAAGATCAGTTTTTATCAGTTTGGATCTTAGATATTGAATGCATTTGTAAAGCAGTTTTCCTCAACTATTCTTTTCATGATTTTCAACAAAAAATAAGTCAAACTGATATTGATGTATTGTTGTTTTACTGAGTTCACTTGAAATTCCATCGATTCAACTCCATTGATTATGAATCGGTTATGATCTGGGTACCTGAAAAGTAGGTTTTAAGTATGAAGTGGAAGTCATTACACTCGATTCAGATTTACTGCGTTTCTTCTTTCAAAATCAGCAGAATTTTTTCTAACAGATCACGGAAGTTGAAAACATGTGGTGAAGGGAAAAATTAGATTCTGAGCATTTCTTGTTACCCCCTGTTATGTTGTATACTGTTTATCAAATTTATAAAATTCGTATTGAAAGTATGCCCACTTCCATCATTCATCCATTGGGAGCGGTCTCTATCCACTGGAGCCGTATCGCGGACATCGCATCGAAAGGAGTACTTTCCAACGCAACCTCCGTCATGATAACTACACCAAGCAGTCAATTTGTTCGCTTACAGTGGCGAACACAAGAGTTTTTGCATTTAACTTAAAATGTGCCTCGTCACTGAGGATAATTTTGCACTGAAAATAGGGATCTTCTTCCACCTTTAATAGAGTCCAATCGCGGAACGCTTTAACTCTTCGGTCAATATCAACATCTTTATATCGATGAAGAGGTGGTATATACATATCTATTCGGAACCTCTTGGGCCTTTTGAAAAAATAAAAAGTAAAAACTGGTCTATGGTTGATTTTCTAACCTACAACCAGTCCAATTATGTCCCAATTTGAAAAAAATCCCTTTTTTTCATATTTTCACAGTTCAGACATTCTATGGAAGAATGTCAGACAGGTCCCTTTATGTACATCAAGGATTAGAAATTGTATGCTGGTTATAGTTACATTTCGTTCCACCACAAAATCAATAAACCCGTGTTTTTTTTTTTTCGAAAATACAGCCTCTTGTACTTTCCAGCCATATTACTAAATATGCCCCTTTGTCAAGCTTTGCATTAAAATCGCCAATGACGATTTTCACATCAAAAATTAGGGCGTTAAGCATAATGTAGTTGAATTTCAACACTAAAGTTCTATAATTCTAGGCTGCTTTGAAGAATCATGTGTATTTTAAGATGCATTTGTAAGGGTTCTGATCATGAAAATTAAGAGCTCATCAGCTTCGTTGTTGGCTTTATGATCCAAACTCTTTTAAGCTAAGACTTGTGAGCGCGATTAACTTTTATTCGACCACCTACTGTGCCATGTGAGGATTTCCGTAAACGTATAGATACTGAGAAGTAAAAGGAAAATATCTTTAAGCAAACCTACTGATGTTATCCTTAGTTTGAAATAAAACCGCCAAGCTTCCATAAATATGAAGATGCACATATTTACTCATACATTTATCGATCCACATATGTATGTACATTGACGCATGAAATAAACATTATTTTATTAAAAATTACATATATGATCAGTTTTCAAAATCTGTGCAAAAAGTCATTGATCTCCACAATACCAGTATAACACTGCTACAAGTATAAAAGGATACAAGTTATAGTCGGTAAAGCCAAGCGAAACAGCAAATAAAAAAAAAAATAAATAAATCCAAAATGTGGGAGACAATTTAATGTCCTTTGCCGTGTTGTTTTTGCTTAATTGCCCATGCGAAAGCAACGCTGCTTTGACAGACATACGATTTTTGTCATTTCTTCTGTAGGTTTTTGTTGGCCTGCTTGAATTTTGCCCTGAGACCTGTGTGGACAGTGGATTTTTATATTTTTGCGACATTTTGGTGTATTTCTCCTTGTTTTTTTTTTTTTTTTCTTTGCCATGGTCAAGCTATTTTTTAGCTGGTGCCCTTGGAATTTTTACGGTACTCAAGTTAGTGGTTTGTAGTCCGAAGGTATAACAAATTCCTTCCACAAATCAAAGTCAATATAAGAAATGCGTGAGATTTATTTCTTCTGCTGAATTTTTGGAATCATTTTTTTTAATTTACAGTTGATGCTGAGAAAATATGTCGGTTTTGGTTGTCGTCTGGGGATCATTCCCTTTTGGATTTATATTTGCTTTTTGTGCAGTGCACAGTGGCTTTCTAAAAAAAAAAAAACAAAACAAAAAAAAAAAACGATTATATATATAGATATATATCAGTATCCCCGCAGTATTGACGTTTTAAAAATATTAAAAGTGCTTCCTATCAAACGGAAGATTCAGTTCTTAGATATGGATATTGAACTGAATCGAAATCCTCCAATAAATTAAAATCTGGTATCTTCACCTCGAGTCACATGAGATAAGGGAACAAAATAAGTTAAAAGTATGTTTAAACAAAATATGTATATTGTATCTACGTGTGAATATAATTAATGAAATAATCCAAATACATCAATCTGAGGTTATTGTCGTGTCGAAAATTTAAAATTAGTAGTTTAATCAACTCAATTATCTCATCACATCCGATTGTTGAAAGATAAAAAGATATATTGCTTTTCATTTTTGAACAATAAAAGCTCACAGCGGGAAATCTGTTGCGTTGATTCATTAGCACAGCTACCAGAGCATGTTTCTTCAGCATAAATTAAAATTCATTATTATTTTTTTCTTTTTAATATTTAGGTTTTTTGTCTGGATAAGATACGTATGTAAATGTGCGGTTTTTTCGCTATTATCATACATAATATAAGTATTTCTCTCAAGAATAAAAAAGCGTAAAATCTTAGGAATTAATTATAGACCCATTTTCGCTACCTGCCTCGCAACTACTTACTTAATGGATCTTTATATTTACCACCCAGGTGCTAGTCTCTTAGTCTGGTGTATTTCGGAACCTTTTTAACCAATGTATCCGTACATGGGAAGAAAGCATACATATAGTTTAGTTTTTTTTTTCGTTCTATCTTAATATTTTATTATTTCACCACAATCAAAAATAATAAACTTATATCCCACACAAGGAGGCTATAAATACAGTTTTTCTCAAGGTTGAAGCAGATATGATAAAAACACAGAGGGCGAGAAAAGAAGTTATAAGGTATTCATAACTGATATGAAAGGAAACTTATACATTAAAAATATGAATTTGAAAGAATATACTCACTGCTACGAGCACTATATATCAAATCATATTCATGGGTTATTATGTACATACATATTGTAAATGCATACCATAATCAAGAAGCCAATAGGAAACTATCTTTCAATGGAAAGACCTCACAGCTGCTACCTACGAATATTATTTGAAAAACGGCTTGAAAGTTTAACACCTTTTGTAAAACATTGGAACGAACAGGAACATTATTTCAATCTTTCAGAATAAAGGTAAATTACTGTGTCATCAAAGCGTAACTAAAAGCCAAGATTATGAAGCATGACCAAAAATTTTCTGGATAACTCAAAGACACTAAAAAAAGCAGTATAGAAATGTTAGTATGTACCTATGACTTTTTCTTTTTCTTTCAGTGTTTCTATGAATCCAATCAAATAGCCATAGTAACAGAATAGTAACGGAGTCAACATGAACAGGTACCGCTTTTAAACTGATAAAGTCGTAACATCTTTACACCAGATCTACAGAGATACAATGATACTTGTACATATGTATCTACATATGTATCTGCTCGTATGTCGTATGTACAATATTTTCTCGCATTTCTTTTAGACACTCGAATACTCGTAACATACATATGATCAGCCTTAGACATATTAAGAAACAAAAAAAAAAAAAAAAAATACTGTTGGCCACCATCATCGTCTGCTTGCGACGCTCGATGAGAAGTAATAGAATGAAGAAGTTAAGATGCCTAAGTATAACAAAACCACTTATCAAAAGAAAAAAAAAAGAAAAAAAAAAAAAAAAACAATTTTGGGAAAATAAAGATAAGAGCAATTTTAATAGGTTATTAGAGTCATTTCCAGATATGCCAGACGTAAAGGGTCTGTTCTTCGATCTGCTTCGCGCTGAAATTATCCCTGATCTTGAAATATCTTTCGAATGGGTGGGTTACCTGTGTGTCTTTTGTGTCAAATTAGTAACGCCAAACCTTTTATAAGAGAATTAAATTTTTCATTCATTAATATATTTATTGTATCGTATTGTACGTACTTACATATTCCCCATATATGCATGCATGAGTATTCGATGAGATTTGAATGATGCAAATGTGCAGATGATGCATTCGATTTTGAGGTGACTTTTGTTAACGGTGGAGGAGAAGTTACTCCATTTGCTTAAGCATTTTATAGAATGTGAAGGTGAAGGAATTTCCCTAGATACAGTGTAACCTTAATATAGGGTGATTCATCGTGAGGTTTGATTTTCAATGTAAAATAAAACACATAAATTTGAATGTGAACTTAAAATTTTTATTAGCGGTTAAAAGAATAATTTTGGGCGACTCGCTACAGCATAGCGACTGGTATCTCGCGGATAACATGAGAAATATTGGCTTCTAAAGCATCAATCGTAGCTGGCTTATTCCTGAAGACCTGAGACTTTACATATCCCCAGAGTAAATAGTCCAAAGGTGTGATATCGCACGATATAGGCAGCTAATTTACCGTAGAAAGCGTGAAATTAGGTGCTCACCAAAATGATTTCTCAACAAGTCCATTCTTTCACGCGCTGTATGGCTCGTAGTGCCATCTTGTTGAAGCCAGAGCTCACCGAGACCATGTACTTGAATTTCAGAAAACACATAGTCCATTAACATGGCGCGATAGTGGTTACCATTGACGGTAACATTCTGATTTGCCTCTTTTTTGAAGAAATATGGATCATACCGTCCATAAACCACACCATACCGTTGTTTTCAATGGATGTAATGGAACCTCTTTGTACTCTTCGTGTTGCTTATCATCCCAAATATGGCAATTTTGTTTATTAACGTATCCATTGAGCCAGAAATGGGCTTCATTACTGAACAAGATTTCACGATAAAACACCGGATTTTCATTGAGTTTTTCCAAAGCCCATTCACTGAAAATTGGCTTCATTTGGCTTCAATTAATGCACAAGTTGAATTTTGTAGGTTTTTAGGCCGAGATCCCCACGTAAAATAGGCCAAGTTTTCGAATACGCCAAGCCAAGCTTGCTGAGAACGACGACGAATCGATTCATCACGGTCTTCGCGTACAATCTCAGCTACAGCTGCTATAGTCTCTTCACTACGTTCTGGATGTGGTCTAACGAATTGCATTGGCAATAGTAGCTTCAGTAGGACGATTATGCGTTCCGTAAGTTCCTCGAATCGCACGAAAAACATTTCTCATAGAAGGATAATTTTCTTAATATAACTGAACAATTTAGAGACGCTTTTGTAGTGTGAAGCTTTTCATGATGATTTGCCAAATAATACTCAATAAAAAAAAAACAAAGTAGTTTGATAGGAGTCATACGTGATCTGTCAAAAAAAGCATATTGAAAATCAAACCTCACGATGAATCACCCCTCATAACGAACCTCAATATAACGATTTTCGCGATTTAACGAATTCTTTGAAATCCCCTAGTAATGTCCGTAAGAGTTAATGAAAGATATACCTTTACATTACGAATACATTTGTCAAAAACCTTTTCATAACGAATTTTCAATCTTTGTAAAATATAAAGTGAAATTATTATTTACCTCTATTTAACGAATTTTATACCTATAACCTTTACATAACGAATCCTATAAATTATACACACTCAACTTCACAATAATTCATGTCTCGACATGTTCAGACATAACTAGTATGTTGTAAGACAATCATTTGATGTTAAGTAATGCTTTTTGTCACTGTTCTTAGTTTTAAAGTTTGCAATGGCTGATAAACGGAAAAGATGTTCCTTAACTATCGTAGAGAAACGAAAGATCATAATGAAGAAAATAGACATTGCTAAAAAATTCCAAATTCCCGCAGGTACATTGGCCACAATTTAAAAGTTTAAAGATAATTTTTCATAAAAATGTGGTAATCGGGGGCCTATTCTTCAGAGAAAGGCTCATCAATTCGCTGTAGAATTGGAACATGCGGATTCCCGTGCTAGCAAGGGCAGGCTTAAAAATTAAAAAAAAAAAGAAATGAGATTATATTTCGAAAAATATGTGGTGAAAGTGCTAGTGTTGATGAAGAAGTATGTGAGGAAAGACAAACTTGCAGAGCAAACTGAGCGATATGAACCTGAAGACATCTTAATGAAACAGGACTTTATAATTCAAAGGCGAATAATGTCGCTTAACAGTGTTGCTAGGAACTAACTGTGCTGGGGCACACAAACTTAAGTCACTTATCATTGGAAAATATATATAAAAAAAAAGGTGTTTTAAAAATGTCAAAAATTTGCAAACAGATTACACGTCAAATCCTAGGGCTTGGATGACCCGTGATGTTTTTAGCAATTGGCTTAAAAATTTTGACAAAGAGCTAAAGAAAAAATTCTTATGTTGATTGATAATTGTACTGCACATGGAGACATTCCTAATCTAATAAACATAAAAATAAAGTACTTGCCTGCAAACACCACTTCAAAACTTCAACCACTATATCAAGGCATAATCCAAAGCTTCTAAATGCACTATAGGAAGGAAGTTGTCAGCAGTTTCTTGCTGATATTGAACACCAAATGCCAACTACAATTAACGTATTACAATCTATTACCATCACAAACTGCTTCAAGAAGAGTGGGTTTAAAGTTCTATGTGGTGATGAGGAGAATGACTTACCACTCGTAGAACTTGCTAAGACCTGGCAAAAGGCTCAAAAAAAATTCAATCTTTAAGAGGCTGAGTTCGAAGAGTTTGTTACCTTTGATGATGATTTAGACGTTTGTGGAGAACTCACTGAAATTGAAATTGTCTCATCTGTATGTTTCTAACGAAGAAGCGGAACAAGACGAGGAAGAATTGAGTGAAATTGAAATGAACCAACGTGATTATACATTCAAAGATGCTCGTAATGTTCTAGATATGATAAAATTTGTATTTTGCCAAAAAGGTGGTTTGGATGACAGTTTAGTCAAATCCATCATGGAATTGGATTGCGCTTAGGATTTGATAACTAATACAAATGGTAGGCAGACCACAATTTATGATTTTTTCTCTTATCAAGACAAAAAAAAAAAAGACTAAGCTACAATTCTAGTTTTTGTTGATTTTTTTATGTCTATTTTATTTTCATTATTTTGTGACAAAAAAAACTATTTTTAAATAAAATGAAATCTAGTATGTACATATAATTAAAATGTGTGTGTTTGTTTAAGTGAAAATCGTTTGCTACAACCGGGTAATCAGATTAGTGCCTACATATGTAAAGTTGAGATTACTAAACATTTTTTTACCTCGTTTAAACGAATCTTAGATTAACTCAATTCGAATAACGAATATTCTCTAATTCTCTTTAGTTTCAATACATCGAGGTTGCACTGTATTATCAATCGCAAAATCGGAGGCTAATTCAGCTCATTTGTTTCTTTGACATATCCGGATCAGATGTCAGTTTAGGACTTCACGGCATCTAAGTAGGAGTGCAATCAAAATAGAGATGTTAATACAACCTTCATCCCGGAATTTATTCAGAAAATTAAAAATATAAGTTTATTCATCTAAATGTATATTGTTCACCTCAAAGTAATCCCCATCGACTGCAACACACTTATGCCAGAGTTTGATCCAAACCTCAAAATTTTTTTTTTATTCGGTTTTTGGTATGTACATCAGTGCTTCCTGCGGCTGCTGAAATGCGTTTCCGGAGTGGTTTTTTAACACGATTGAATTCACAGCGAGCCAAATCAGGTGAATTCGGTGGTTGTTCCATGGTATTTGTTGCATTTTCGGCAAAAAATTACGAATAATGATGACACTGTGCGACGGTGCGTTTTCATGGTGCAAAATCAACGAGTTTTCTGCCCACAATTCTGGTCTTTTTCGGCTAATTGCTTCACGCATACATCCCATAACGCTCAGTAATGATCCTTTTTATGATTGTGAGATCGAATTCAGCCTCGCAATTCATCTCTTTTGCAAGGTCAATATAGTCTCTTTTTTGCATGAAATTGACGTCTTTTGGCACCAACTTTGCTGTCAAGGCTTCCGTTATCTCTCTGATGGTTAATTTACGCTAATTGACCAACATTTCTTTTACTTCATCAATGTTTTCGTCGGTTTTCGTTGTCGATGGTCTACCACTGCGTTGGTCATCTTCGATTGACTCACGACCACTTTTAAGCCGCTCGTGCTACTGGAAAACGACCGTTTTCATTAGAGTATCGTTGCTGAAACACCATTAAATTAAATCCGTTTTTTACGCAAAATTTAATACAAGTTCTTTGCTGCAAATTTAAATCCATTTCTAAAATTGTAAAAAATCGCCAACACACACAGAGATAGATGTACTCTTGGCTACGTAACTTTTGCAAATGTCAAGATATGACGCTAAGATTTAAAGGGAGTGTCAACAACAGATGTACCAACTTAAAAAAAAAATAGTACTCAAACCGGAACAATGGGAGCGCCACACGGTGGTTATATGCTCAAGGTTATATGTTAAGAAATTCCCAGTGAACAAATGAGAGTGGCTATATCTACATAGGGGTATACTCACACTAACCTTTGAAGTATTGATCTTCCATATTGTGTCATTAGCTTCTTCCTACTTTCCAACCGCGAAAGATTGCCACAAGAAAAACCAAAAAAAAAGAATACAACGACCCTTAGACCTAAGTTGTTACAAGATCGCCACCAAAGAAGTGCGATTTAATAAACCGAGCAATAAAAGGTTGCTAAATTGTGATATCTACTATGGCGATAACTGCAGAAAGAAGAATCACAGAGTTTTTGGATGTGAATTTGCAATTAAAGGAAAGCATTTATCGTAAGAGGAATGAAATGTAATCAGGACATACATACATATAATTTAGGTTGTTTAAGGAAAAATAGATTTTATTCATCAACGCTTAAAGCTTTTGACAATTTATTCTTCTTAACTTTAAGTATTTGGAGCTGTCGATGCATTTGTTTGTTGATTTTGGACTCTGTGGGTGTCATCGATTTCGCGAATATGCTGAGTTGCGTACGGCTTTAGTTATACAAGGTTGCTATAGGGCTTTAAAATTAGATGAAATGCATAAACAGTTTGGCAATGGCTATATTTAATTATGATTTCGGGCATATAGGCACTGCGGCTGGTTCAAATAAGGCGCAATTCACAAGTCCAATTTTAGAGCACATTTTGGAGCAGCTGAGGCTTTATATCGGCAGTAACACAATAACATGGAGAATATTTTCTTCATATATCGTTTCCGGATTATCGGCGTAGACTAGCAACTTCACGTATCCCCACATCCCCACTGAAAATAAACCAAAGGTGTTAAGTCTCACGATCTTGGACGTCAATTCAAAGGCTCAGTACGCGAAATTATCCATTCATCGCCAACAAGATCCTATCTGCCGTATTATGTGAATATTCGAAGACGTTCGGCAACAACATGGTCCATATCAGTGTAGGTACAGATCAGAGAAGTCGACGGCAGATCTTGAAATAGACCCATGAGTTCCAAACCCATACGCACCACGACTTTAAGGTAGCGTATGATAGCATCTACAGAGACGAGCTATATAGAGAAATTACTGGTTTTGTCATCTCTGCTAAACTCGTCTATTGTTGCAGGATGGCGATGGAGAATGCACGCTGCTTCATCAAGGTAGGTAAGGAAGTCAGCGAGATCCTAGACAAAGCGATGCGCTGTCATACGATTTCTTCAACATCATTTTTGAAAGAGTAGTGCAAAACTTACACGCCAATACAAGAGACAAAATCTTTAAAAAGTCCGGCCAATTACTAACATATGTCGATGATATTGACAAAATCGGAAGAAGACGGTCAATGAGGGCAAGAAAGAGTATCTGCTGTTAATAACAACACCTCGACACAAATAACTTTGAGGTAGTTAAGAAATGTGTCTACCTAAGCTCCGCTTTCAATTCAAATAACGACACTATCCCTGAGATCAAACGTGTTGACCCTCTTCCCAATCACTTCTTCTTTGGGCTAAGAAGGCAATTCATTAGCAAAGCCCTCATTTGAACACTAAAAGTAAACCTATGTAAGACCCTAATAATCACAGTCCTGTCCTTTGGCACAGAGACATGAACTTTATCACAAATGGATGAGGGTGTTCTTATCTGTTTTGAGAGGGAAATTCTTGGCCTGCATAGATGGTGAGCGTAGGAGGAGATAAATCGACAAACTGTACGGAATGTACAGTTACATCGACTTAGCCAGAAGAATGAGGTCCAACGACTGAGGTTGCTAGGTCATGCAGATGGGATGAATGTCAACACTCTGATCCAAAAAATCTTCGAATCTGTCCCCGAGGGATAGAATAGTAGAAGTGGAAGGGGACCTAAGCCAACTTAGAGAGCGAAACTGGAACCAGCTCGCCGGTTGGAGACGCATGTTGGTTGAGGCCCAGGTCCATCCACGTTTGTTTCGCCATCCTAATAAAAAAAAAACTATCAAATGGCCTTCGGCCTGAAATACGAGTACGGACTTCGATGTGAATTTTTAAGTTTTTGGCAGGTAATGAGTGATAGTGGGTATATACCAATATCACTTCGCCTTTAGTATATTAATGCATAGCTACGTATAAAATTTCTTTTTGAGCCACTATGCTCTCCCAGTATTTAGAAATATTCAAAACTAAGTGATACAATTATTCGAAGAGATAATAACACGGCTCTGTTCTGCCTATTTTTATATCAGGTAACAGGCTTCTCGTAACTGAAGCTCCTTCCTTTATTTTTCTGGAGAAAGAAGAAAAAAAAAACAAACCTTCAAGAATAGTGTAAAATGACCCAAACGAACTAATAATTTTTGGTCGATCATTAAAAGCACTTGAAATTCTGCCTCAACGCACATTTATATTGGCATTCTAGATTTCAGCTCCTTAGACAAGGACAATCTATAACCTACGCACTTCGCACTTCAAAATATGTGTCAAGTCTCCACTTACATTAGAGCTTTTGTCAAAAATGCGGAACATTTGATTCAAGTTGACTTTTTCGAGAAACCATAGTCTTCGACACTTTTTTTGGATTTCATTACTGATCTATTGTCTGCCACTTCTATTCCAGTATAGTCATTTGTTGCTGCTTCCGACTCTATGCTTTTTATATCTGTGCCCAGTCTCACGTCTCTGTTCTTCGTCTGTAGAATGGCAACGTATATTAAGTTCATTGGATTCTGGTATTAACAGCTTAACTAACTGTGAGTCCACCAGCTGAGTACAATTTACTGCTTTTAAACCACAAAGCTTCATTCATGAATTGCACTTGCATCTTCGAAACAAAATTTTCCAGCTTACGTTGAATTGACAACATATTCGGTATCGGCAAAATACTCCGAAATATCTAGCTTTCCTTAAGTTCTAATAAAAACTACTTTTCTTTTCTGATCTAATCCCAATATATAAAGCATTTATTCAATAGAATTCTACTCAGACGCTCCTAATACCTCTCTGCAGCTATTAAATACCGACCAAATTCGCGCGATAAGACTTAATGGCGATGCTTATGGTATATTTTACATTATTGCCTTGTTTTGTTATTGTATTATTTTTACCACCAATACTACACTGAAATTGCTAGTATAGGGTTTTCTTATAACGACTTGACAACTTGACAACTTGAGATATTTCAAAAACTTTATTATTGGCTTGAAGTACAATCAAAACATTTATGAATGGAACTCGACTTCGTTCATATGGCCACCGCGTTCACGTTAGCAGCAGTCGATTCGTTGTACCCAATTTTCAACGACTCGACCACACATTTCGGCCGAAACGGCTATTTCGCATTCAATGTTGGCTCTGAGCTCTTCCAACGTCGTCGACGTGTTGGCATAAGCCAATGACTTAACGTAGCCCCACAGAAAATAGTTAAGCGGCGTTAAATTGCACGAACGAGGCGGCCAATCGACTGGCCCATGTCTTGAGATAACACGCTCACCATACTTACTCTTCAATAAATCGATTGTAGCTTGTACTGTGTGGCTTGTGGCACCATCCTGTTGAAACCATATGTCGTCCAAGTCCATATCTTTCAATTCGGGACAAATATAATTGGTGATTATGGCGCGATAACACTGAGCATTCACAGTAACTTGACGATCGTTATCGTCGACAAAAAATATGGCCCAATAACGCTCGTTAGTGTACTTTACCATGATGAAAATGTTGAGTTTAGTGAATAAATTGAAAGTGACAGTTTGATGATTAGTAAAAGAGTGCGTTCACAAATTAGATTCAAAGCTGTCAAGTCCCTAGGGGAAAACCCTATACAATAGCATACCGACTCTTTAAATCTCGCATCTCGAACTCGTACTCAGAAATATCGTGGTTCTTTCCTAAACCGTACAAATACCTCGAATACCCTGCCAAATTATTTTTAATTTCTGGTCAATATAACCTGCGAACATCATCAATATACATCGATATCTCTTTTTCTTTCGCATCCTTATGTTTCTTTGCTCACAAACAATTCAAGGGCATACATTAAAGCATATTGAGCGCGTGTTATCCAAAAAAAAAAAATCTAAAAAATTTATGTAGTAGCAAATAGTAAACCAATATCAATAATGTCCTGTTTTCGCAGATATGAGTTATCGTTAACCGATAGAAATTGCCTGACGAATGAATAGTACTTTTCCAGCCCATTTGAAGCCCACAAATGAGCTTCTAGTCATCTTCAGATAATGATTTCTCATAAATTATCTGACATGTTAACTTCAGTTCAGTTCCAACCACATGTTGGAAAAAAAATTATTAAATTAAAAACCTGTTGTTAAAAAAAGCTGATTCATTAATATCAATATTCCCACACCCACCTAATGTTTAACTAAATGTAGGTAATTTTAAAGCTTCAGATTTTTACTCAACCACAGGTGTACAAGCAATTCGGGCAAAAATGTACACAAGTACGTACTTAAAAATTATATTTTACACGTTTACGCAATATTAAAACGACTGTGGTATTGGCTGAGTATTGTTTATTTAAAAAAAAAAAAAAAAAAAACTTTCCAAACTTAATCTAGAAAAAAAAACTCTCTTTTGTAGGAGAATGTCATTTGCCTTTTATATATTTATTTATTTTTTCTTTTTCTATTTATGGAGCGTGGGAAGACGCATACTATCCCCCAAGCAAGTCAACATGGTATTGCCCTCATCGTCGTCTTAAATATTGACTTTTTTTTGCCATCAATTAGTCATTGCGGCAATGTTTGTCGACACACCTATACAATGGTAAGAGCTGTTAGCTCATGTCGGCTTTAAGTAAATATTATTTGTTTCAGTATCTTAAAAGAGTTTTTCCGTTATTTATGTACTTTTTCGAATTTTTTTCCAGAAATTAAACACTAATGTTGGGGGACAAAACCCTCACAATTCCCAGCAGACGCAATAAGCTTTGTTTTCTGTAAAATCGCATTAAAGCTATTAGCCAAAGTAAATAGTATTCCCGGCCATTCTTGATAACCATATGAATGGATGAATACACCCACAAGTACGTTCATGGGAATATGAGTATCCATATCTACTGTTTGTATCTGTGAGCTTTCCGATTGATTAACTTCTTTCATTTTTTTAGTTAGCTTTTGGAAAATCTATATATAAATCCGAAAGGTGTCTTAGATTTCTATAACATTCATATATGTTATACCTATGGATCTGATTTCAAACTAGAGACATGTCACATGAACAAAAGTTACTTTTTGAGTATATAGTAGGAACACATTGAAGTAATAAGAATCACGTGCTTTTATTAACAGAAATTATTTAGTTAATATTGTAATATGAATTAATAAATATAAAGGTTTATAGGCAATTGCTTAGGAACTGATTGTCCACTGAAGCTCATTTATATTGTATTAGCAAGTGACAGACTTGTTCAGAAGCAATAAAAATGCACCCTATTTCTTCGTTTTATTTAAGCATTAGATAGATTTTGCACGGAAAGTTTTAGGCACTGAACAGCGCCATCATGGCGATGGCTATTTCTATGACTATGACAACACATTAATTGTACTTATGTTACCTAGCTGTTGTCACTAGAAACGTGTCGTGTCCTTCCAGACTTGCCTTTCTAAAGTTATGAGTGCGAATATTGAATAAGAAATAAATGGCAAGACTATAATACTCAGTGGGAAGCGACAATCGCCCAAGACAAGGAAGTGTACCGCAACAACTGACGCGATTGAATCAGTAATAGCGTCTACAGACAGCATGACAGACTTCATACATCTGCTACTTCGACGCGTTTAGAATTTCGTTTGATAAGAATTTGTCCGACTATATAGAGTGCTGAAATAGAGATGGTCGCAGATGAACCGTTAAAGGATTAGGAGGCTTGATTACTAGTTTTTCCTGGTGTTACGTACCCGAACATGTAAAATCTTCAAAACCAGAAGCCTAGTTCAATATAGAGTTACCAATAATGAAAAACAAGATAATACTTCAACTTTTAGATATTTTTACAGAATGAACTAGAGGTAAGGTAGACGAGACGAGACAGAAAGAGGATGAACATCTCTGACATCTTTTATGTCAGAGTATGACATATGTAAGCTAATCCTAATCTAAAAATAAGAAAAGAGTATATTTTCGGAAGTACAGTTAAAGTGCATAGTTTTAAAGATATTGTAAGAGATCTCAAAACGGACATCATGATCATTTAGTTAAGTGACGGGTGAAATATCAAAAAACCGACATATTTCAGTATTTACAACAATAAAACGATCAATCAAATAGATAGCGCCAGAGATCTCAGAGCCCACAACAATGGACAAATACGAGTACTGTGAATATTACTGCAATTGAAAGTAACTGCAGGATGTTTGATTATCGTATATGTCACAACTTGCTGATAAGACATATTTAACCCGCTTAAGGAGCTGAAGATCAGTGAATCGACGCCAAGAAGTACTTAAGTGCTTGATTCTTGACCAGCACTGTGAAATGCCTGGTTGATGAAGTTTGAGAGCAGACATGTGTATGACAACAGCTCCCCTACGAAGCGATGCTGCAGTATCAAATCCTAGAGCATTTCGTACCCTCTAAGAGCAAAAGAGGAAAACGAACATTGGTACCATGTAAACGCATGAGAGGCAGAGAGAAATCTGATATTCTATTCACAGCCCTCGGAAATTTTACCAAAACGTATACACCTATAGAAATGAGAAAATAAATTTAGAATTTAGCACGGTAGTAGCAGAGGAAACCTACTTTCGCAACCTGTCTACCGGCAAAGACGATTAAAACTCCGCTGATTGGAAAAGCATACCATTAAACAACTGCAGTTATGAAGGCCAAAATTTGGCCTTTCTTAACAAAATTTTCATTGCCGTATTCTCCCAAAGTTTCAAGCCATTTATCCCTATCAGTTCAGTTAATACCGGTTTAGTCTACAATTGACCAAATAATCGTACTTCTAATTGATAAAATATAATACTGCAGATCTATATAAGTGCAAACTCAAGAACTACAGGATGATATTCCACATCCTTTCATCGACTTTAAGGCCGTGTGAATGAATAGAAAGAGCTGCATAGGGTCATGTCGCATTTTGGCATCCCCATGAAACTCGTCAGATTCCATGGACTGAAGATGAAAAATGCTTGCTTCCCCGTAAAGGTCGGAATCAATCTCGCCGAGATCTTCCATGTCAAAAAAGTTTTTGTTTAGGTGATGCGCTCTGCAGTGTTTCTTCTAACAAAAATCTTTCAAAAAACCGCCGGCCAAAGACACAATTTTACACAAGTCTTTCACACTCATAAGTCCCATTGGCCAGATGGGTTATCCCCCTTCTTTTGAAGAGCCATTTTCCTCGATGACAAAACCACTGCATAATCTTTTCCATCAATCCTACTCATTATCACTCTTTTCGAGAAGATGGAAAACAGCATTTGTCAATTCCGTCCCTAAAAAAAGCGAATCTTCTTCTTTCTCCTTCTGCAGACGATTGCACTTACATGACTTCTTTCCAAGGTCATGCAAACACTGATAAATCAGATCTTGAAATATTTCGATATACGAAAACTTCTCAATGATCGGCTACGGACGTTAGCAACCAGTCCGCTGGTGATTTGATGGCATATCTCACCGAAAAGTGGAACCAGAGTGTTCACCCGAAACACAAATTTGTATCTTCTCTAGTTAAAGATTAGTAATAGATTTTTTAAAGCCACAATTTGTTCTGAGAGGTCGCTTCGTCAGCTCCATTGACCTTACCTGCTTTCTAACATGTATCAATATAATTTTTTTTTTTCTCCTGAGCCCCCATGAGGTAAAAAGTGTTTCATTAAATTAGCGACCTAAGGTAGTACAATATCAATATGTATTACCTGGTCCTTCGACCCGGATATCCTTCATATACAATTTCTTATAAATGTTTACAATTCTGGATAAAATCTATAAATTGTTCCCTGATGTATTATTAAAAAATATACGACACTAACCGTATGCAAATCGTATTCAAATAAACGAAAAATAATAAAATTATCACAAGCGGTCTCTATCCGTTACAGCAATTTAAAGATGAATATTTAGATGCCCAGATGGTCTTCCATCCATATTTCTTATAAAGTGTTCCTCAACACTTTCCCACTCCCTTCCAAATCTCTTCCGGCTATCACTTTCTCAAGGTGAATTTCCACAGATATGGAAGTGTTCTTTCATAGCGCCGATAAACAAAAAGGGATTAAAGAGCAAAGTCACTAATTACCACCTCATAGCTAAACTTTCACATATAACGAAAAACCTCGAAATCATTTTGTACGAAGGCTTAAACTTCCTGTGCGAATTTCTTATTTCGCCTAATTAATACGGCTTTCGAAAACGTAGATCAACCACCATTAACCTCGTCGAATTCGTGTCCTCTGTTCTATCAGCCTTAGAAAGTGCTAAAGAAGTTGACGTTGTAACAACTGATTTCAGAAAAGCTTTTGATAAGATATGTCATAAGCTAATCCTGTTCAATTTGTTTTTTTTTTTTTTTTTTTAAAGCACCTTATAGATAATTTACAATACCTGTGTTCAGTAAAACCTACTAATCTACCGAGTCAATTAGCTGACACATTCTTTTTCGAAAGCTCTCAAATAGACTTTGTTATTGGAGCTGACCTGTATCCCTTGATTTTTTCAATCATACCCGATCACTTTATCATTCTTCAATGAAACATCTATCGACAAGCAACTAGTCAATTTATGGGACATGGAAGAAGCTTCAGAAACAAAACATATTGATGATGAGTTTTGTGAAAAACTGTGCTGCGAGACCACAGTACCCAATACTAATGGTCGACATATAGTTAGACTTCCCTTCAAAGATCCTTTACAAGAACTCGATCAATCAAGAGACATTGCTTCTAAGCAACTTATCCGATATGAGAGATCGTTACTGAAAACACAAAAATTTATTACTTGGAAATATGAATATTGTTTCGCCAAATGAACCCCTTTCAAGTACTTATAGTTGCTGCTATCTACCACATCACGCGGTAGTAAAATTTGAAAGCATCAGCACTAAAATTTGAGTTGTTTTCAACCCTTCAAGTCGCACTACCAATTTAATTAGATAAAACAATATAGTGCATGTTGGTCCATTCCTACAGTTTTGAGATGGCCTTTTCATCGTTACATGTTTAGTGCACACAGAAAAAAATGTACTGCCTTATCAGCCTAATTTGTTTAGAAAATCATTAAGTGACCCACACTGCGATTATGAATAAAAAACAGTCACATTTTGTGTCAACTGCGCATCATACCTAGTGATTCGCAATCTAAAACAATTAGCCGATGACCTGCAGAAAGACTTCCTGATCCCATAGATGATGTTCTGTCAGGTTCACATGACCTTTAGTCTGTTTTACGAGCTATCACAGGTCTTTAAAACTTCCGGACTTTTCCTACAAAAATTGACTTCAAATCATGAAGATCTATTTCGAGAGTTTCCACAATCCCATCTTTACTATGAGGACTTCCTTAAATTTGAAATTACATGCATAACAAATCCTTAGGTATAAGGTTTTCCAATAGGGACTTGACAACTTTGAATTTAATTTGTGAACGCACACTTTCACTAATCATCAAACTGTCACTGTCAATTTATTGAGTAAACTCAACATTTATACCATGTTAAAGTACACTAACCAGCAACGTCTGCAAATTATAAAAATGTTCCACAGATATTCGGAGTCGCAAAATCATCTTCAGTGACGAAGCTCATTTCTGGCTCAATTGCGTTATTGGTCGGGTGAAAACCCACATGTGCTTCATGAATCACCACTTCATCCACAAAGAATAACTGTTAGGTGCGGTTTGCAGGACGACGGCGTTATTGGGCCATATTTTTTCGTCGACGATAACGATCGTCACGTTACTGTGAATGGTCAGCATTATCGCGCCATGATCACTGATTATTTTTGGCCTGAATTAGAAGATATGGACTTGGACGACATGTGGTTTCAACAAGATGGTGCCACAGGCCACAAAGCACACTCTACAATAAATTTATAGAACATTAAGTATAGTGAGCGTGTTATCTCAAGAGATGAACCAGTCGATTGGCCGCCTCGTTTGTGCGATTTAACGCCCCTTTAATATTTTCTGTGGGGCTTCTTTAAGTCATTGGTTTATGAAAACACGTCGACGACGTCGGAAGAGCTCAGAGCCAACATTGAATGCAAAATAGCGGCCGTTTCTGCCGAAATGTGTGGCCGAGACGTTGAAAATTGGGTCCAAACGTGCTGCAAACGTGCCCGCGGTGGTCATATGAACGAAGTCGAGTTCCATTCATAAATGTTTTGATTGTACTTCAAGCCAATAATAATTTTTTTGAAATATCTCAAATGGTTTGCCTTTTATTTAAAAAAAAGTTGTCAAGTCGTTATTAGAAAATCCTATATAAGGTGGAATTCTAAACTCGATTATTTTTATTTCTTTTTAAACATCGAAAATCAAAATGATGAGTCTACCAAACGTGGTAATTTATCAGTTGTCTCGCGATTGTTTGATCCCACGGGATAGTTACACCAATAATTATTACTGCCAAAATTATTCTACATCAAATCTTGGGACACTTATTTTTTGCCCTTTATGCGTCAACGTTGGACAGCTTTCTTTGCTGCTATACCGGATATTCAAAAAATTCAAATCCCTCGGTGGTTTTAGTAGCGTAGCGTTCAAATTTATTGGTTTTGCGATGCTTCGGAAAAGGCGTGTGCAGCTGCTCTACGTATTTGCGTATTCAGGAAACCGGAAATAATTGGGTGAGCTATCTTCTATGCGCAAAAATTAAAGTGACACCAGTAAAGTCTGTTGCCTTACCAATATTAGAGCTGTGTAGTGTAATCCTTTCGTCGTAACTGGCTAAAACTGTTGTGCCATAACTCAATGTAAAAAATTATAAATTCATACCCTGGACTGATAAATAGTTCCATTGTATTGGTGTGGCTAGCTAAGCCGCCTTCCATGTGAAAAACGTTTATTGCCTATCGAATTTCTAAAATTCAAACCAATATGCCTAAAACCCAATGGTATCATGTTCGTTCCGCTTATAACCTTGTTGATTTCGCAACGAGTGATTTGTCGCCAGAAAGTTTATGTGAAAATACCCTGTGGTGCAATGGCTCTACTTGGCTTTCAAAATCTAAAGTATTTTGGCTGCATATCCGTCCTCCGGCGTTCGCGAAATATGACTTAGAACATGCCATATGCCAGCTAAAGCATATGCCTTCACGATTGTTCCCAATATAAAGGAGGTTGTGAATAGGTTTTCACTTTATTCAAGGACTCTACATGCTTTCTGTTATGTACTGCGATTTTTACATAGAACCAACCCCCGAAATAAAAATGAATTCAAGCACATTTTGACTGTGATATTGCAAGAAGAAGTACATAAAGCGAAGAAGTTTTTAATCGGATGTACACAAATTTCTTATTTCCCAAATTAATTTGAAGCACCATGTTTGATTCTAACAGAATCATTCATGGCGGTAATCAGCTTATTATACGCATAATTCGCTGTGAATATTGAATACCAAAATTCAAAAGTTGGGTGAAGAAATACATTCATTCCTTTAAAACCTGTTCCGGAAATATCCTTTCCTTTAACTCAAACAGGACTTGACTTTTACTATAAGAAACTCTACTGGCCGGTATTACAAAATCACAGACATCTGCGTTTTTGTATGCTTCGCAGTTAAAGCAATACATCTTGAACCCACGAGCGATTTAACCACAAAATCGTTTCTTTCTTCTTTTCATTTATCGTAAGACATGGAATGCCCAACATTTTTTAATCCGATAATGGGGCTAATTTAGTAGATGCTGGTAAGATTTTAGCCAAAGAGTTTGAGCAGTTTCTTAAAACCTCTTCATCTAATGGCACTGGAATATATAAGGACCAAGGCTTGCAATAGAAATTTATTCCACCATGTGCTTCACACTTGGGTGGCTTATGAGAAGTTGCTGTCATTTGAAGAGTTTTCGATTCTTCTGGTAAAAATTGGATATTGTTTAAACTCCCGGCCAGTATTTCACCGATTTCAGAAAGTGTTAGTGATATACTTTCCTTAACACCGTTGAATTTTCTACGTGGCGATCTTCTTTTTTCGTTTCCTGAATATGATATTGACAAGGAAAAAATTCTTAGTTGCATAAGGCGTTGTCAAAGAGTTAAGGTCATAAATTACCAATTCTGTCAACGGTCGAAACAAGAGTACCTCAATGAACTGCAGAAAGGTAACAAATAGAAGTATCCTAACAGAGATATCAGTGTTGTTGATTAAGTTGTGCTTCGAGACGAAAAACTTCCTTCGAACGAATAGCGGTTAGGAGGTATTCTTAAAGTACAACCCGGATCAGATGGCAGAATTCGTGTAGCAGATGTTGAAACTGCTAAGGTTTTCTGATACTTGGCACAGTAAAGTTATGTGTTTTAACTAATGATTAACATATGTATGATGCGTATTCAGTTGTTCACTTACATTTATTCAAATTTAAACAAACCGAACTGATCAACAATTAATCATGTCACAACCTTTTAGAAATTAGATGTCATTATAACTATATTTTGTATATTTGAAACTATCTTTGTATCTTTAGACTTTTGTTTGAAGAAGTTAGCTTATAAATGAAATTAATTTTTCTTAAGAGGTTAGGCCACTCTATTGGCCGTAAAAATAGGTTAAAATGTTATATTTAAAAATGGCAGCTGTGAAGCGTTTCTCAGATGACCTCTCAGCTGCTGTCAATTTTGAGTTACGATGAGTTTTATTGTACATAACAACAGCTAGAGCAGTACGTAAGATTTGTTTGATATATTGACTTTTAGCCGAATAACGCACTTTCAAAGTCAAACTTTTCGTCAGAAAATTGTTAATAACAAATACACTATGCCATATAAAAAAAATTACTATGAACTTTTTAAAACAAAATTTTAAGTGAACTGGATGGAAATAGTTCAAGTTATGAGTGCGGCTAACTTGAAAAATGCAGTTTTGAGATAAACGCGTTTAAAGTTTTAAGTTAAAGAAAGTTATACCTGGCGGCCTTGTATTATACTTTTAAGAACAAGTACTTCGAGATTTTTCCCGTCTACAATCTTTCGAGATATCATTTTTGAGGTCCTACGGTATCATTGAAAGCAATAAAAAGAATTGGTTTCTGAAAATCCTAGAGTGGCCTAACGTCTTAATTCAAATTGAGTTCTTTATATATTTACAATTTGTACCTATTAACCAATCTGTGCTATCTCTATTCAAAGATTAGAAACAGAATTTGTATATTCTCTAGGTAAAGATTAATAAAAAAATATTTAAGGACAAAATTTATTGTAAGAGGTCTCTTCGTCAGCACGATCGCCCTTACTTGTATTCTTACATGTATCAAAAATATTATTATTTTTTTTTCTCCTGACCCCGGGCCCCTGAGTCCAAAGGTACATTCACTTGATATTTCTAAAGCCTTTGATAAAGTTTGGCATCAGGTTCTTTTGTTGAAAATGTGTGAATTTGAAATCGATGAGTATGTTCTTCAGTGGATTAAAAATTACCTTTCGGAATGATCATTTCAAGTTGTCTTGAATGGTTTCAAGTCTGATATCCACAAAATAAATGTTGGTGTGTCCCATCTCCAACACTCTTTTTAATCTTCATTAATGATCTCTTGCCTGCGACTTGTAATCCTATATATTCCTTTGCTGACGACAGTACTCTCTGCTTTTCATATTCGTTCCCGGACTCACGTTTCTGTTCTTCGGCTGTAGAATGGGAACGTCAGCGTATTCCAGGCTCATTAAACAGAATCACGCAATGGGAAACCTCCGACAGAGTGGAATGTAATACTTCCAATACACAATGGTGTTCTCTGTCGCCAGCCAATATCTATGAATGGCACTTCATTGTTAAAACTGAAAAACTTTCCATTCTCTGCATATTGTGTTTCAATGACAACCTACGTTGGAGTGACGCCAAAAATGCTGCGAAATGTCTATATTTTCTCAAACGCTGTAACAAATACTTTTTCCCTTCTGATCTGGCCTTAATATAGGGTTTTCCAATAGGGACTTGACAACTTTGAATTTAATTTGTGAACGCACTCTTTTACTAATCATCAAACTGTCAGTAAACTCAACATTTTCATCATGGTAAAGTACACTAACGAGCAACGTGTGAGAATTATAAAAATTTTCTACAGATATTCGAAGTCGGTGACTGCAACTTTAAGAGCGTTAACTCAAATTTTCGGTCGTAATTCTCGTCCTAGTAGAGACAGGCAATTACAAGTTTAGTGAAAAATTTGAGTCTACGTATTCGTTGTGTGATGTTGCTGTGTCAGTGAGATAACGGATTGGTCAAAGTGTCGAAAATATCGCTGCCGTTCAGACGTCCGTAGCAAACGAACCAAGTCAGTCAATTTCATGGCGTTCTCAAGAATTGGACATCGCTCAGACCACATTATTGCGTATTTTGCGTAAGGATCTTGGTTTACACTCATACAAGATCACGCTGACTCAAGAATTCTCCGATTGGGATCTGGAGAAGATGCGCCAAGATGATGAATTTCATCGCAAAGTCATCTTCATTGACGAAGCCCATTTTTGGCTCAATGGGTTCGTCAATAAGCAAAATATTCTTTATTGGTCGGGTGAAAACCCACATGTGCTTCATGAATCATCACTTCATCCACAAAAAATAACTGTTTGGTACGGTTTGCAGGACGGCGGCGTTATTGGGAAATATTTTTTCGTCGACGATAACGATCGTCACGTTACTGTGCATGGTCAGCGTTATCGCGCCATGATCACTGATTATTTTTATCCCGATATGGAAGATATGGACTTGGACGACATGTGGTTTCAACAGGATGGTGCCACAAGCCACACAGCACACGCCACAATCGATTTATTGAAGAGTAAGTATGGTGAGCGTGTTATCTCAAGACATGGGGCAGTCAATTGGCTGCCTCGTTGGTGCGATTTATCGCCGCTTGACTATTTTCTGTGGAGCTACGTTAAGTCATTGGTTTATGTCAACACGCCGAAGACGTTAGAAGAGCTCAGAGCCAACACTGAACTCGAAATAGCGGCCGTTTCGGCCGAAATGTGTGGCCGAGTCGTTGAAAATTGGGTCCAACGAATCGAACGCGGTGGCCATATGAACGAAGCCGAGTTCCATTCATAAATGTTTTGATTATACTTCAAGCCAATAATAAAGTTTTTGAAATATCTCAAATGGTTTGACTTTTATTTAAAAAAAAATTTGTCAAGTCGTTATTAGAAAACCCGCGTACAATGCGCACATCTAGTCAGATGCTTCTAAAACTGCTCTTCATTATTAAATAAGGTATATAAGTGTATATAAGTAAATAAGTGATGCTAATATCATCCAGTCAATTAACAACCTCGAACATTGACGAAGTGTCTCTTTTCTCACCTTGCTTTTTCGCTATTTTCAAAACCAGTGCTCCTCTGAAATTGTCAGTAGCATTTATTCGTTAAAAATACCCGTAAGAATCGCTTCGCTATGAATGCTGATCAGTTTACCTTCAATCCCACTTTCGGACGTACATTGAAATATCATGATTCATTCAAAAAGAACGTACGTAGGTACTTCTTATTATATCCTACCTAATTTTCCTTCGTGATGGCTTGTGTGGGAAGTTGCACCATTCTGTTGAAACGAGATATCATCCAGACTCAATTCATTCAATTTTGGAAACAAAAAATAGCAAGTTAACATGTTGCGGTAACGTCCTAAGTTCACTGTAACTATCTCTTCAGCTTCATCTTCGAAAAATGACGGGCCAATGATGACGCCAACCAGTCCAAAGGCTTCGATTGTTGTGTTGGATTTTATAAGTCTGCAAATGAAGATTATCTTATAAAATTCGCAGTAAAGTGCCATAAATGAGGCGCAAACACTTTCGTTCACAGTAGAGATGTTTTGGCGTGTACGTACTGGCCAAGCATGGTGATATTGCCCATTTTCGTAATAAGATTGAATAACAAAAATGCATTAATGCATGGTAAACGATGGAGTCAGTCATTGCCAAAGTATGTATGATATCTGGTAAAAAGACCAACCGTATTGAATTTAGTAAATGACAGTAATTGAGAGCCAACACCAACACCATCTGTTGGGTCAACGTTTATGTGGCTGTATTTTTTCGTCCGCCAGCGAATTATCATGCGAGATGTTTTTTTTTTTTTTTTAACCTTTCTACAAGATTTTCCTATAAGAATACCAAATGCTGTTGACTTGCGCATTCTGGTTATCATTCTGGTTTTCTTCAATATAAAGCAAGACAACATTACAAGTTGGCAAAGTTAATTTATTAACTTTATCTCATTAAGCCCTAAAATATACAACATGTGTGGTGTAAGCTTCTACGTGTTAAGAACCGATCTGATGCGAACCGCATTTCAATGTACGAATATTTGCTCTTATTTAAGAAAAATCGATGTATCTCCTTACAGAAGCGATAAACTGAGCCAAAATATGAACTCTGTTGTTCTGTGCAGATAGCACCACTCGCCCTCATATGTAAACAAATGCTGAAGAATACCCTCCTTACCTCAAGAAAGTGGGAAATATAGTTTTATGGCAAAATTGTCATTAAATTAATACCTATGGGCAAATGTGTATTCTAGCTGGTGTTTATAACTCATTTTTGGGGTGTGTACGTGGGTTTAGCAAATTGAAGACAGTTTGGTTCCATGACAGCAAATACTTAACATACTTACAGTCAGAAATATTTTCAAATTGACCCATTTTGTCGTAGAATATCTTTATGGTATTGTAAACAGCACCATCTTCAAAAATGATTCATTCTGATAAATGTACCATATATGAGGTATCTTTTCACTTCAAATTTGTACATTCTAACCATATACAGATATATTTCAACAAAGAATTCTTCTTATGCCAAACATAATTAATTAACAGAATTTACTCAAATCGCTAAGGCATGGTATTAGGCAAAATGGAATCTTTTATGGCCTTTACTCCGCTCAGTGTATCGTACATTGCAAACTCTGAGAGAAACAACATTTTTTGTTATTGTTTGCTAATAAAAATTAAAGGATTTTACAGTGCTTACTGCTTGGTAAATAGTCTGCAAGCCGATTGCCTGTTGGTGTAAATATTAACCATTCATGGCAAGTCATCTGTGAGAATGGATCGTCCTTTGCAAATACATAAAGGAAGGATGGGAAAATGTTCACTTTGACTAGGTTAAAGTAGGAATACTTGTATCTACGTTGTCTTAACGCATTCCCCTTTTTACATGACAATAAACTAATCAAAGAATGTATGCGTCAGTATCTCACTACCTTGTGCAAATAAGGAATAAGTTGGACCAACAAAGGTTGAGAATAACCGCCAGCTACGCAGTAGACCAAAACGGAATAAATTAGCGTTTTGTTATTAATTTTATTACACCAGCAAGCATAATAAACCTCAGTGTTGCATTCAATCGCTGTTGTTTCCTAATTTCTACCTACATGCGAGTACACATTATTTTATTGGCACAAACAGGCGTAGAGATTGAAAAATAAATAGTTTGTGTTGGTACGACGGATTGGACATTTTTGGTAAAATGAACCGTGCCTGTATCAATAGAAAACCCTTACGTTTTCACCTGACAATGCGATTGGAAATGTTATTTACCAAAGTCGCTATAGTGGAAAAATATGTAGAGTCTAAACAATAGAACCTCATCCGTATTTCTCCTTTTTCAAGTACTGCGGAATAGGTAAAATTGTGTAAGAAACTATTTTTTTTTTTTTTGGGAAATAAAACCAACATGCTGTCGAATTCCCAGGAATTTCCGACAGATACTGACATTATTGAATTAGAAGGATTGAATTCAACTCATTATATGGTATGTCATCAAATGGAGTTTTTTTTTTCAAGTTAAAACAGATTACAATTACAGGAAAAGAAAGGCAGCTTACGATTATAACACTAACCGCTTGTCCTGTTTCTATATAATTCTTAAATTACAAAGTCAGAGCACCTTATTTTAGAGTAGAAAGTTCTCGATAAACAACCGTCCTACAGCATCACCAGTCAGGAAGTGTGGCGGACCCATTAAAGTTCTCTTGAAGCACCTTCTTATACAGGAAACGAGATGGAAACAAATAATCACAGGAAACACTTCCTTTCATTATTTGTCGGGAAAATCAAGAGCAGCAATCTACATAATAATAGGTGCAACGTATTTACATCGTAAAATGAAGGAACGACGGCAACAATTGTACCTTTAAATTAATTATTAACTTGACATTATAAAAATCACGGACATTAGTTGAATAGATACTAGGTCTTCGTCCTTATGAGATACAAGTCTTATGTTGATATTGTCCTTGACAAATGTAAAGAATGAACTCCTTAGTAAAATATTTTCACACCCAAATCTAGTATATGGCAACTAGAAATAGAGGGGCTTAATCTTTTGTTGAATGAGTTTGATAGGCAGAAATTGTATTCAAAAATCAGTATTAGCACGGCTGTAACAAGACTGACTTTTCGAAGGTCTAAATCGCAATGAAGAAAAGGAAGTTTGCACATGTAATTACAGCAAGTCTAATTATTAGTTAGATACCTAATTTTTCAAAGTTTTTATTTTTGAAGCTTAGATTGGTCTACTACTACTCTGAACCGTGGAATCTTTGCAGATCGTAGCAAAATCAGGCTGATAGAAATCCCCAAAAGGGGCAAATCAGATAGATTAAAAACACTAAAAATATCTGATGGTACCTATAATGAATCGATTAGTACAAGGCTCACAACCACCTCTTATCACCAAAGCTAGAATTAAGCTGATTAACACAACACGCCGTAGCTGGTGGATGACGCCATCAAATATGCTCTTGCTTGCGGCTCTAAGCCACGTGACACCGATAGCATATATCCAGCTAGAGGCTTTAAAACTCTAGACATGACCAACGACTGTTTCCTTTACGGGAACGATGAAACTGAGTAGTATAACCCATCTAGCGCATCACTATACACTTTTCAAACGAGTGTCATCTAGGATGTGGCGCTGGATTTGTTTTTTAAGGACGACAACGTAAGACTTAACTCCTCCTTAGGAAAACTCGCGGTGATATACACAATACTAGTAGAAATGAACTATATATTAAATAATTGGTAAAGGGTAACAAATATCAGTATCTGCGCCTGTTGCGCTTAAGAACTTGCTGAATCTTTTCACCACATCCATGATAATTTGACAATGCAGGGCTTCTCTGAATGTAGTTAGAAGTCTGAATTCCTGAGTCTTATTTGGATTCTAATTCACAATTGTATCACAGGATATGAGATAGCCGATACACTTGCTGAGAAAAGCTAAAAGGATAGTTTATAGGAACATAATACATGGGCTGAAAAGTGCCGTTTCTAAGAGAGTGCAACACTTGAATTAAATCCATACCATTTTCAGTTAGTACCAACCTTCGAAAGATAGGTGTATAAATTTGACAGCTGTTGGACGATTATTTCTCGAGATATAACGTTGTGAGTGAAGCAACTTTTGTTATTGTGAAAAAAAATGGATTCAAAGCAATTTCTTGTGTTGATTTATCATTGGTTTTTGATTAGAGAAAATACAGCCGATGCAAAGAAATGGCTTGATAAGTGTTACCCGGATACTGCACCAGTCGAACGAACCATTCGCAAGTGGATTGAAGAATTTAAAAGTGGTCATACAAGCACCGAAGATGATGCACGCAGTGGACGTCCAAAAGAGGCTGTTTCAGATGAAAACATCAAAAAAGTCGACAAAATGATTACGAATGACCGTAAAGTGAAGTTGATCGAGATAGCTGAGGCTCTGAAGATATCAAAAAAGCGTGGTGGATATATCATACACGAATATTTGGACGTGCGAAAGCTCTGTTCAAAGTGGGTGCCGCGTTTGCTCACAGTCGACCAAAAACAACAACGTGTTGATGATTCAGAGGAGTGTTTAAAGCTGTTCAACCGCAATAAAGCCGAATTTTTGCGTCGGTATGTGACAATGAATGAAACTTGGCTCCATCAATTCACACCAGAGTCAAGTCGCTAGTCAGCTGAGTGCCGAGCAGGCGATAAACCTCGTCCAAAACGACCAAAACTCAACAGTCGGCTGGCAAAGTTATGGCATCCGTATTTTGGGATACACATGGATCAATTTTCATCAACTACTTCCAAAAGGGGCAGACTATCAACAGCGACTATTACATCTGATTGTTGGAGCGTTTGAAGGACGAAATCGCAGAAAAACGGCCGCATTTGAAGAAAAAGAAAGTGCTGTTTCATCAAGACAATGCACCGTGTCACAAGACGATGAGAACGATGGCAAAATTGAATGAATTCGGCTACGAATTCTCCAGATTTGGCCCCCAGCGACTATTTCCTGTTCGCAGACCTCAAAAGGATGTTCGCTGGAAAGAGATTTAAGACCGATGAATAAGTAATCGCCGAAACAGAGGCCTATTTTGAGGCTAAACCGAAATCGTACTACAAAACTGGTATCGAAAGATTAAAAAATCATTTCAATCCGTGTATCGCCCTTGAAGGCAACTATATTGATAAATAAGGTTGAATTTTGCAAAAATTTTGTGTTTTACTATCAAACGGACGGACTTTTCAGTCCATGTGTTACAATGAATTTTAGTTACTAGACTTCTAAGCACTTAGAAGTATTAATCCTTCAATATACTCACTTTAAGAAGCACAAATGGCATCTCTGCTTGTTTGTTGGCGAGCTCTTGGTTCAGATTCTGACCGTTCAAAAAGAGAGTGTAACATAGGCAAAATAAAAAAACTGAATGTCAAGCAAGGGTTTACTAGGTTTATGTGAACACTACAAATTTTGTGCCAACAAACGTTGGAATGATCAATGCTAA
Organism: Volucella inanis; assembly: GCA_907269105.1. Taxonomy (NCBI): domain Eukaryota; kingdom Metazoa; phylum Arthropoda; class Insecta; order Diptera; family Syrphidae; genus Volucella; species Volucella inanis. The sequence continues at coordinate 79,925,213 of OU026157.1, forward strand.
ATTATAGGCAGATGCAACAAATCTATAGGTTCCGATGGACTATACAAAGATAATTCTAAGCTGAATGTGATTCTTTGATGGAGAGCATGTATTAAAACATCAACAAAGTGTGGTAGGACAAATTCATGTCTAACCAAAATATCTACTTTATAGAGTCAATCTACAGAAAACGCAATAAAACGTGTTACAAACACTAGCAAAGGCATATTCATGGGTGATGTCGACAGTAAAACCCTATAGAATATAGGTTGACACTGTTTAAAAATCTTTTGCCACAAATTTATTGGTAAAACCCTCATATCGACGATAGATGAAATCTTCACACCAAAATAGATTTCAAATGGATACATATAAGTTTTACAAAACTAGCTGCTATAAGTTATATAATTATGTAGCGTAACGTTGGTAAATATATTCGAGGTAGAATTGTACATAAGAACATGACTCAATATGTGCATTCAGCTTTTTATCGTTTGGGGCAAAATGTTATGTTCAACAAGATTCTTGACCTGGAAAAAAAAATGATGCTCTACAAAACCATGATCCTGCTAGTGCTACTTTACAACACTAAGCGGAACTATCCAAAAAGTAATATTATATGTTATGAACTCAAACCTTATAGAACATGTTACAGACCAAGTGGGGGAGAAGACAGAACTGTGAGTTTATCAGCTGTACGAAGATATGATGTAATATAATCCAAGAAACTAACACAACTGCATTAGTTCGGCCACATTGTATAAATGCTCCTGCTAAGATTCATATAATCAAAACCCAATTGATTTGAAACGTCGAGAAAGACCGAGTTAAATAAAATGTACTTTTGAAAGTATTTAAATTTATAGACAATGTGCGAGCTTCCCGAAACCGAAGTTAGCATTCGAAACATTGTAAGAAATTGAAAATCGATATGATCGGAAAGAAGCCCAACCGAATTCGTATCTGATTCAGGGAACCTAGTAAAAACTTTAAAGGTAGGCTTGCTACAGGTTGACTTTCATCTCAGAAGATTGTGATAGTGTGTAACATTATTCAGAAAAAAAAAATACAATAAAATTCATATTTTACAATATTTACAATGATAAGTGTTTGCTTTTTCAGAGAGAGAAATGAGAAAGTTATGAAATTATAGAATTAATTCACTTTAATTTTTATTTTTCTAAAAAGGTTGGTTTATAACTTGCAACAGTATAGTTTAGTTTCCTTCATTTAGACTGGAAAAGACTTCATCTGAAGAGACGGTGCTTTTTTTTCATAAAAGGATCTTCCAATGAAATAAATGCCGTCTTCTCTTGATCTATGATTACACCGTGTAATGTACACTTCTATCACTTCTATCAGTTATAAATATGTGGCATGTAATTTAATTTCAGTAGTTCGAAGTAGTTTGAATACTGTTGCGATTACCTACAAGCTATTCTGATCATGAAAATAGTTCTGATCCCTAAGGTTATGGGTTAAAACTTTATAAATATTTCAAGGGAACTCCCGCGATGATCCTTTTTTTTAACCTTCATCTCATCCTTGTGTAGAAAACTACACAAAAAATTTTTGTTTTCTTAATTTCTCAAAAACCACTAATTGCAAACTTCCGGAATTTTCAGAATTTGTTTATATCCTTGATTACCGAAAATAAAACGTACCTCCCCATAGTAAAAATGTTTATGGCGGTTAATAATGCACTAATTACGTTGTCTACCCTCATGTGTAGATTTCTATACATATGGACAGTAAGTGCATGTCATATAAAAAGTCATTTGCGTTAAGTGTTTTATCAAGTAAATATCCTTAGTATATTTAGTGAAATTTATAAAAATAATAAAAGATAACAATGTCAAAAGCAAGATATCTGACAAAGGAAGAAACGGAAGTATTTTTGAATGAAGGCGATGGCGATATCAATGATGTTTCTCTAGACAGTGATGACGAATTTGTACCAGAAGAGTATATTGATGATGACGATAACTTATATTCAGACGATAGCGATTCTAACGAAGAGCAAGCGAGTGGCTCAAATGAAACCAACGAATCAATTGCTGAACTTGAAAATGTCGATCCACTGCTTGTTTAGAAAGATGGTATTGTTTGGCAACTACAGCCATTTCAGCATCAAAGTGGTAGATTGCGGAATGAATATATAATTTCTCTTCATCCTGGAACAACAAGATATGCCAAAGCTCGTGTTGATGGCATCAAAGATGCTTTTTTGCTTTTATTCCCACCACAAATTCAAAATACCATTTTGAAGCTTCAAATGCGTATGCACAAGCTACATATGGCAAGGATTTCAAATAAATCGATTCGAATATGTTGCAAGCATATATTGGTGTTTTGATTTTAGCTGGTGTTTATAGGTAAGTCGTAGTAACTTTTTTTCTTATTTCAACTGATTCTTGACTTTTTTACTTTTAGATCGAAAAACAAAACTACAATTGAATTGTTTGATGATATTAACGGTCGTCCGGTGTTTAGGGCAATTATTGGGTCTATAAACTAATTCGTGCGGTTTGCTAAGAGATGACTTAACTTGTATTATTCCACTGTTATTATTCCATTGGAACATGCGTTGGAAAGCTACTGTCATTGTATGTCATTTCAGTATATATCATTCATTTGAAGCGTAAACAACAATAATTTTTTTTCACTCAAATATGTCGAACTTTGTGCCTGAAAAAGTGTTTTTGCGGGGAGTTCTTCTTCATTACTTTAATATGAAGAAAACTTCTGCCGAAAGTCATCGTATTTTGGTGGAAGTTTATGGTGAACATGTCCTAGCTGAGCAAACGTTTCAAAGCAGCTGGATATATACAAAAGCAAGGAAATTGGGTTCTACATGAACTCAAGCCGAGAGACGTCGAAAGGCGGTTTTGCATGTCCGAAATGCTACTGGAACGCCACAAAAGGAAATCATTTTTGCATCGGATTGTTACTGATGATAAAAAATGGATCCATTACGACAACCCCAAGCGCAAAAAATCATATGTGAAACCCGGCCAACCAGCCAAATCAACGACAAAGCCGAATATCCATGGCGCGAAGGTAATGCTCTGTATTTGGTGGGATCAGATGTTTGTGCCATATTATGAGCTGCTAAAACTGAGCGAAACCATCAATGGACAACGCTACCAAACACAATTAATCCGTTTGAAGAGAGCAGTAGCCGAAAAACGCCCGGAATATGCGACCAGACACGAGACAATAATTTTCTATCATAACAACGCTCGGCCCCACATTGCTATTCCGGTTAAGAACTATTTGGAAAACATTGGATGGGAAGTCTTCCCCTTTCCGCCTTATAGCCCACACCTTGCCCCTTCTGACTACCATTTGTTCCGGTTGATGCAGAACGCCCTCACTGAAATACGGTTCACATCATAGCAGAATATCAAAAATTGGCTTGATTCATTCTTGGCTGCCAAGCCGGCGCAGTTCTTTTGGGATGAGATCCACAAATAGCCAGAAAGATGGAAGAAAGTCATAGCTTCAGATGGGCAATACTTTGAATAATACTATTGTACATGTTCTTTTTAAAAAAACGTTCAAATTAAAAAAAAAAAACCACACGAATTAAATTACATACCCAATATGTCGAAGAAAACATTTGAGTATTTGAATCGAGTTATTCGTTTTGATGATGACATTAGCAAAAGACAGCAACGATCTACGGATAAATTTGCACCGATTCGGGATATATTTGATAAATGGTCCAATTTATTGAGTGACTACTACAATCCACATGAATGTGTGACAGTTGACGAGCAATTACATGGTTTTGATGGAAGATGTAAATTTCGTCAATATAAACCATCATAACCACTAAAATACGGACTAAAATTCTGGTTGCTGGTTTGTTCTTATACCTGCTATGCTTGGAAAATCCAGCCATATTTGGGAAAGGCGATTGGAGCCAGTTCGAGTGAAAAAAGACAAGGCGAACGAGTAGTTTTGGATCTCGTTGGTCAAAACATAACAATGGATAGCTTCTTTTCCTCATATGAGCTTGGGAAAAAATTGTTGTCAAAGGGGATTACAATGGTTTGCACGATGAGAAAAAATTAAAAAAAACATCCCACCAAAGCTTCTTGAGTGCTAAAATAGATCGTTGTTTGAATCTACTTTTGCATTTACCGAAAACACAGCACTTGTTTCGTACATTGGACGGAAAAATATATTAAGTGTACCGTGTTGCAAAGTACTTTGCATAACTCAATTGAAATCGAATCGACTGAAAAATAGTTACCAGCGATTATAGACTATTACAATAAAACAAAAGGTTTGTTTATATACTACTTTTTGAAATTTCAAGACCCTCTAATGTTTTTTTTTTTTTTTCATTCAATATAGGCGGTGTGGATGCGGTTGACAAAATGCTCACATGTTACAGCTGTAAAAGAAAATCTAACGGATGGCCAATGGCTGTATTTGCAAACATGATTGACATTTCTGCTTTGAATGCATTGATTATTTTCGAAGAAGTGAATCCGAATTGGCAAGCAACACAAAAAACAACAGTAAAAGGAATTTTCTACGTGAATTTGGAATATCCCTTGCAAAACCACTCATGGAAGCTAGAAGTGCGAAGCCAAGATCAGCATCGTCCGCTTTATTGCTTGCAACTGTTTTGGAAGCAAGTTCACTATCGTCACCTTTAGAGCATGTTTCTGCATCAACTTCAACAAATCCACCAAAATGGTCAAGAAGCGTTCCACCACAAATTAAAGGCAGAGCAAAATGTCACGTTTGCTATGAAAAAAAATCCGCCAAAAACAATAATGTCTATGAGACGATTTGTTGTTTTCGCACAAAAGCTGTATGTAAAAATCAACATAATTGAAATTTACGTGTAAAATGCATTCAAGAAAAATTAATTTGAACCTACCTACCTTCTCTTGTTATTTTAGAAATAAATTATAAAAGCAATTTTTCAGTTTAATTTAAAAAAGAATTTAGAAAATACATTAAAATCCCATATGTGTAGAAATCTACACACGAGGGTAGAGAACGTAATTTTTTTGAGGATGAGATGAAGATTAATCAAAAGTTCCTGCAGTGCATTTCCTTAGTTGGCTTTGTTTACGTTTACTTTGTGTCGGCATACATTATGCCCACGGCCAAGCCTAGTCCTTGCCGGCAAAGAAATATTGGTTTCAATTTTTAAGGTGCATAGAAAGCATAGTATGGTAAGTCCATGTGAGTGAGAAAATTTTCAAGACCTGTAAGAAGTGTAATCAGGTGTGTAATCGTAAGCATTTTTATTCCTTGACTTTCTCCAGATCCTCGTTTTGCCGGTTCATTTTTCATCTATTGCTTAGCGCCTCCATCCATCCCGAAAAATTATAACTTTTGATTTGTTGGTTTTAAGTGGTAAATTCCATATTTGGCAGAATTGTTATAATTTACTTTAAACTATTTGTAGCATGTTTGGTATTGAGAAATATTTTTGGGAGATGTCCAATGAACAAAGCTCTTCTGTTGATGCCTAATAATTCAGGAAAAAGACATACAACTCTTTACATCTATCCAAAAGCGTCCTGGCGATGGTTGTTAGAGAGATGTAGCCGACTGTGGAATGAATAGTCTACGTGGAAAACAGCTTGAAATTCGCTAAGTAGGTCATTTTCATTTATCCGGTTTATTAAGTGTTCCAAGATAATTCCGGTCAAAAAGTTGGTGGCCGCATTAAATAAAGATATGACTTTGTAGTTGCTTGGTTCATTTGGGTTTCCTTTCTTGAATATCAGGAATATTATATTTTTCTTGAAAGATAGTGGCATCGGCTAAAATGGGTACTTCAACTTTGATGCCATTCGCTAAGAGTGCTTCTAGAGTTTTTTTGTGTTCGCAAGTACTGATGAGAGGTCCTGAATGTACAGTCTCTGTTTTATCTAGCAGATGCTTTTGATCTTCTTATTAACACTCTGATACATACATTTAGCATTTTTGGTGCCTATGCTAATTAGAAGCCTTAGAAAGGCGAATGGTTTGCAAGGTAGCTTTTCTTTATTTCTTGTTTTGAATTGCATGAGTCAAGCTGCGTTTGAGGTTTGAGGTCCATCTAGTGATGGACTAGAGCTCACTGTTATTTACTTTGATTTTGAGGTTTGAATTCGCTTTGTATCTTTTCACAGTTTTGTTTCTCTAACTCAGTCTTGGTAGCAAGAAAATCAGTGGCGCGGAGGTTTATTTCAGATTCAGCTCTATTTTGACGGATATTGAAAAGTTGTCTGAGTGAATTATTTCCTGGATGACGCAATCTGATGCAAGCTTTAGTTAGTTTCCCTTCAAGAAAAAATAATCAGTTGTTGAGCGGCGGTTCTTATAATTTGTGCTTTTTCATAACTATTGTTTCATTTAATTTACTTTTTCATTCGCATCAGTGCATTTAATTGTTGCGTCTCTAGGTTCACGTATAGTTCCGATGGCTCATTTAGTATTTGATTGATCCCATCCTATTATTAGAAACTCTAAAGACCATAAGTTTCTTTCCCAAATTCCAACAAAAAGTTATACAAACTAGTGTAGTCATGTAGTTACAATTGACATATTATCTACAGTATATTCTAACTTGTTCAATCTATCTATAATAGTATTTTCATAAAGCGGCATTCAATAGTTTTTTGCAGTCCCTTTTTAACCCGTATAAGCGTCATTTGCTGTCCCTGCCATGTGTCCATGTGCATGTATCCGGTGTTTAGAGGAACGTGTAGTGTTTGAAATATGATTCGACTCGTTCTATATTTTTGTCAACAAAAGTTTCAAATATTACGAAAACTTCGTAATTATTTATATACATATTCAAAGAAATAATTAAAACATACTACATTGATTAGTAAATTATTCAGAAAATTAAAAATAAAAGTTTATTCATCAAAATCGTAATACCCACCATACGTACTTACCGCGCCCAACACTGCTTGATTTCGGTGATTTATTGGGAACCGATGCTCTCAGTGTGGCGAGGCCGTTAACTATATTGTCCCCTTTAAAGTAATCCCCATCGACTACAACACACTATGCCAGTGCTTGATCCAATCCTCCAAAAATTTGTTTATAGGCGGGTCATCCTTATTCATAAAAGACTGCATTGAACATACTTTGGAAGCAATAATTGAACTTGGCATAAGATATCCACCGGAAATCAGAGAAATGATAAGGAAGAAACGAAGAGCTCGGAAAAAGTGGCATTAAGCACAGGAACCACAAGATAAAACGTCCTTCAATAGGCTCTGCAACTTATTGAAAAAATCGATCAAGGACTTCAATAATTAAGGTATTAATAACTACCTTGAAAGACTCACAGCGACAAAAGATACTAACTACTCCATATGGAGAGCCGTTAAAAGTGTTCGAAAGCCCCAAATACACGTGGTGCCAATAAGAAGAAACCAGGATGACTGGGGAAAGAAGATAAGGAAAAAGCTAATGAAAACGCTACACTCAGGGAATTTAGACAAGTTATAGACACGCTTACGCCCAATAAAGCCCCGGGATATGACTTAATAACGGGAGAGATACTTAAAGCGTTGCCGAAAAAAGGTTTGCTAAAGCTGCTCTGTCTTATAAATGCCAGCATTAGATTAGAGCATGTACCGCACCAGTGGAAAGTAGCCGAAGTTATTATGGTTCTGAAACCCGGTAAACCGCTGACTGAAGTCAAGTCATATACACCAATATCGCTTCTCCCGATTACATCGAAGATCATCCAGCGAATCCTTCTTAATCGTCTTAAACCAATTACCGACACAAATTCCCTCTTGCCTGATCATCAATTTGGCTTTAGAAGCCAACACTCTACAGTTGACCAAGTACATCGAATAACTGATGTAATTGAACGAGCAATCGAGTGTAAGTTAGTCTGTTCAAGCGCATTCCTTGACGTTTCGCAAGCTTTTGATTGAGTATAAACTCCGATAAGCCGTACCCCAGCAATTGTTTTGTATTTTAGGTTCATACCTGGAAGAGCGACCCTTCCGTGTGAGACACGGAAATGAATATTCCACTTTTAACACAATAAAGACGGGGGTGCCGCAAGAAAGTGTACTTGGCCCTCTGCTATATTTGCTTTTTACCCGCGATATACCGCAAACGGACGACAATGGCCTATTCACATTTGCTGATGACACTACCATTTTGGCAACGGCTAAAACAGTCGAAGAAGCAACTGCCAAGTTGCAACGTGCCCTTACACGGATTAACAATTGGACAAAGATTTGGCGAATCGCGCTTAATGAAAACAAGTCTGTCCACGTGAACTTCACTCTCAAGAAAATTGAGAATCCACAGGTGTTTATCAACGCAGTACGAATTCCTTACGCGAAAGAGGCCAAATATCTCGGTATGACACTCGACGCTAAGCTAAAATGGAGAGCACACGTCAACAAAAAACGTGAAGAGCTTGAAATCAAATATAGAGATATTTACTGGCTTATTGGAAAGTATTCCAAGCTTAGCTTAGAGAACAAACTGCTGTTATACAAGCAAGTGCTAAAACCGATCTGGACATATGGTGTACAGCTTTGGGGTTGCACTAAAAATAGTAACATTAATGTATTACAGACATTCCAAAACAAATTTCTTCGAGGTATTGTTAATGCGCCGTGGTAAATTAGAAACGATGATATCCACAGAGACTTAGGAGTCGAAAACGTTCAGAACGTAATTAAAATGTTTGCGCGAAAACATAATAATCGATTACAAGCTCATACGAATATTTCTGTTCAACAGATCCTCGACGAGACAAATTTATTGCGCCATCTGAAAAGGACTAAGCCCTCGATCTAGCACGGTGATTAGCAGCGCGTAATTTTTCTAAAGTACACAGGAATTTTCAATGGAAAATCGCCTGCAGGATATCTTATAAAAACAAAATAAAATGCGGTAGAAGGACTGCTTGTTGAGTGTAAACTCAGTCGTGGCTTGCATAAGGGAGGTGTTTTTTAGTGAGTAAGAATCTCACACTACTATAGGATCAGATTTCTCACCTTCCCATGAAAAAAAAAAAATTATATTCGGTTTTCGGTATCTCGGCTGCTGAAACGCGTTCCCCGTAGTGGTTTTTTAACTCGATTGAACAGAAAGAAGTCACAGGGAGAGAAATCAGATGAATTCGGTGGCTGTTGGATGGTATTTGTTGCATTTTTCGTCAAAAAATTACGAAGAATGATGGCACTGCGCGACGGTGCGTTATCACGGTGCAAAATCCACGAGTTTTATACCACAATTCTGGTGTCTTTTAGCGAATTGCTTCACAAAAACGTCTCATAACGCCCAAATAATACACTTTGTTCACTGTCTGGCTTCTGGCAAAAATTCATGATGCGCTACACCGTTGTAATCCATGAAAACCGTGAGCATTGCCTTTTTTTTGACCAAAAACGACGTGTTTTTTTTGGTCTCGGCTCATTTGGTGAACGCCATTTACTTGCCTGATGTCTGGATTGCGTGTCGTATTCATAAATACATGTCTCGTCTCTAACAATGATCCTTTTGATGAATGTGGGATCGGATTCAACTCCGCAATTCATCTCTTTGGCGACGTCAACACGGTTTCTTTTTTGCATGAAATTGAGGTCTTTTAGCACCAACTTTTTAGACGGATCATCAATGTTTTCGTCGGTTTTCGATGTCGATGGTCCGCCACTGCGTTCATCATCTTCGATTGACTCACGACCACCTTTAAGCCGCTCGTGCTACTAGAAAACGACCGTTTTCATTAGAGTATCGTTGCTGAAACACTTTTCCAACATTTCCAACGTTTGCGCACCATTAAATCCGTTTTTTACGCAAAATTTAATACAAGTTCTTTGTTGCAAATTTAAATCCATTTCTAAAATTGTAAAAAAATAAAACACATAGATAGATGTACCCTTGGCTACGTAATTTTTGCAAATGTCAAACTATGACGCTAAATTTTTAGAGTGAATGTCAAAAACAGATGTTCCAACTTAACAAAAAACAGAACTCAAATTGGAACAATGGGAGCGCCACACGGTGACGCCACCCGAAACTTTTTGATCAAGGTGGTAATTTGTTGCCTAGGCCTGCTACGTTAAAAAAAAATTTTTAAACGACTAATTATTTGCATTGCAATTAACATATTAACTTAAGCGACTGACAGTATTACAATTAAAAGCATCGAATTGTTTCATTACACCTGGAGGTGTGAGAAGAACTGACTTTAAAATTATTACCTGCAGTTACTTTGATTAATTCCTCCATAAACGATGGGAATGGTGGAAGAGCTTAATGATAAGTTGGACGTTTCGGTACACTAATAAAGCCAGATAATAAAGAACATGATAAATATGTAAGTCCTGGAACCATACATACTACGAAAAAAGTATAGGAAATGCTTTTGTTTGAAACATCACTGTATGTACAGTATATTTTGGCAAATTCAATAAATTCAAAGAGCTCATAGAAGATCTCGTATTTCCATTGATTAGTTTGCATTGGTAGATAAACCTTATAACTAAGTAAGATTCGTGTCACGAACTCTCATGATAATACTTCATTTTTGGAACATTTATCATACGAAGATATTGTAAACAAATATATTGATGTTGACCATGAATGTCATTTAATTCTCTTGAATCTGAGCTGATGCATCTTTGAAGTTAAAGTTGAAAGAAAACAAAATTCTTACAACTTGTTTGTTTAATCCAATCTAATCCAAGTATAAGGGACTTCACTTTGAGATCTTCAATTAAGTTGTATCGTCCGCTACCTATTACGTTAGAACTGGTCCCAGCTAACACCACCACATCACCCTGATTCATGCCAGATGTAAACGTGAGATCTTTTCACTACAAAGAAAATGAATAATCAAAGAACTCAAACAACTGCACTTGCCCGCATTCATTTTTTTTTTTTTTTTTTGGCAAAGCGGAAGATGTAAAATACTGATTTGTTTTGATTCAGATATCAGCAGTACCTTGTAATTTCGATCAGTAGTACGACGATGTTGAATTGTTTGCGACTAATGCTTCAACAAATAGCTTTCTAAAGATGCATGCTCATGGCGCCAAGATAATTCTTGCAAGTGTTTCTTGTTTCTATTTTTGAATAAATTTAGAAAAAATTACAAATACTCGTTCGTATTTTGAATTTTAAGGTATCTTTTTTCTGGAAGTGCTTTTTGGCTTTTCAAAATCTAAAAGTAAAAAAGATATGTAAATTAATAGGAAGTCAAATGTGTTATCGAACAAATGCCATTTCATTAGGCTGAGACCATTATTATCTGCGTCGTTTTAACGTACGTAGGTATAAGGCAAAACTACCTTACAGATGTTTTTATTATTGTTATCTTATTCATATGTACATGTTCATTGCAGGTACGCTGCCAAACTATGAGAAGTGTTTCAACTTTCGTTTGTTAAACAGTTGGGATCTTGCCAAGCTTAATTTAAGAAATAAGTGTTTTCACTTACCACAAGCAAGACCTTGTTATGAAGAAACTTCTGATTATCCCACCTACTGCTGTCATCTGCAACACATTCAAATATAACTACTATTTCTGATAGTTAAATAATTCAATAATCAAACAATTAAAAATTGTCGGTTTGTGAAATTTCGAGTGACCCTAACGTTTGGAAATGGAATTTACGGTAATGGAATAATAATAAACTATGCAATATTATCTCCTTGATCTTCTGTAACTTCATGGCTGGAAATGTAGGGGCACACAACAACAGAATTGGTCGACTTCAGAGGCCAATATGAATTTCATTATGAAAGGAACATCTGCATACTGTACCTACAGGTAAACCTACTTTGTTTGTTTAAACTGTTAGCACCAATCGTATTAGTCACACAAAAATAAACGACAATTTCATTAAACGTAAGCTACCTTAAGGCCACACAATGTCATACAAAAATAGTATCGTGCTACCTACATTAGTAAAACACATAAGTAGCTCTTTCTGTGATTTTAATTTAGCTACATTAAACAAAAAATAAGCTATGAAAAGCTCAAAGAATTTCTTAAATTTGAGACCTGGGAACATGTCTATAAAAAAATCATCCTTTACTAGCTTACGACATTTTTTTAAGAACCTAACAAAGCTACATAAAAAAACTCTACAAAGACTTTGGGTGAACAACAGAATGATTCTAACCTAAAGCGACTTAGATCGTGGATTAATGAGGGCCTACAAAGTACAATAAAACAGAAAAATGTTTTACAAAAGAATTCAGACTGAAACAAAAATATAAGAAGTTGAATTGCTTCGTATTTGTTGCCACTAATTTGAAACCTTGTTGCCCTGAAAGTAACTGCGAATGCGATCAACAGCCGGACCTAATTTATGACGTCTCTCAAAGTAATAGTTTTGCTTTTGAAAATAACTATTACCGAGCTTAAAATTTACGAGTAAAAACAAATAAATAGTCTCGAAAATAAATATTTCAATGATTCAAATGATGCCTTCACCAATATTGTCCTTAGACGAATTACTCCATTCATTGTTGAAATCTTAGCATTCATAATGAATTTGAGGGTAAACTGTGGTATTTTTCTCGCTGTGTGAAGTAGTACCTAAATTGCATAGCCTTCTTCTTTACTTTCAACATTCTGAAAACTTTTTGAAAGAAATATGAATATAGGATAGTTGTATGCCTTTTCTGAATATTTTAGTAATGACCAATAAATTCGGTTGCGGGGGGAGGGATGCCATATTACAATTAGTAGCGAAATATATGATGGTTTTGATGATGACAATAGTGATATAACATTATTTATTGATATGACCAAAGCCATTGATATGGTTATTAATAGCCTTTTGTTGGATGAACTATACAAAGCTGGTTTTCAGGGTTAGGTTCACAAATGGCTTGCGTCATACTTGAGAAGAAGAACACAGGCAAGTTAAGCTTGATGGTACTCTTAATAAAATGATGGAAAAAACTAAAGGTCTACCACAGGCCTCTGGCTTAGGTTAATTTTTGTTTCCCATTTATGCGAATTCGATATTTAAGCAAATATTTTGCAGCTGCATTTGCCGATGATATGGCAAATCTTAGGATAAGGGTTCGGAAAACTATATGATTTGGTTTGCAATATAAAAGATGGTGATCTGATTGAATGTGATGTATCTTTTCTCTCAACTCTGCTAAATATAGTTTTTTTATTCACATTTGTGGTAGACTTAAATATCGAGGAGTTTTAATAGATAAAAAAAAAAGGTGAAGAAGTATTTAAGTTAATAGACAGCGTGAATGAAAAAGTAAGTATTACCTATTTTGAATAGAACTACTGATTACTGATATATTCCGTATAGAGAGAGATTACTAGTTCTTTCGGAGCTGTGCAGACTACATGAAAGGAACGATATTTTATATTTCATTAGAAGATTATCAGCCTTAAAAGATATAAAGGAAATACATTATGAAAGCTGGTATCGTCGGTCCTCTTTTATACAGCACCTTACAGAATATAATGTCATTAAGCTCCATGATAACTGCGTGAAAACCCAAGTTCATTAGAAAAGAATCATAAATGAATCAGAGAGAGAGGCAGAGAGCAAAGCCATGATATCCATTTTCCTTTTAAAAATAAAATTCGTACAGTTTAATACTTAAAAGTAAAAATACAATTTCTTGTTTATAGTGCTATTCAAAGCAGTTGTTCAGTTTACTGGTCGGTCAACAGGGCTCTTTCTCTTACTCTCTCCGCGCATGTGATCGTAAGCCAACATTTTAGAATTAAACGATGAAGTATATAGGATACAGATACACCAAACATTTCAGTAGATAAATAAATAATACAACGTGCGGCAAGATATCTTTCGTATCTGAAATGAGTGGACGTCCCAGACGAGTCTACGTGGTCTCGTTCGAGAGAGGGGATACCAAAGTTTTTGTCAACTTGTATTTCAGTCATTATCACGCGTTGGCGTAACGCCTTAAAGGCCTATTTTTCCAACGGACGTTCAGTGGTTTTAACCTACCGCGCGTTCCCAAACCGCTTTAAAATAGTGAACTTGGGACCTGTCTCGGACCGGAAATCAAATATTCGCTTACAACACCAATTTATAAGACTAGAAAATAAGACCAAATTTCGAATTACAGACCAGTTTCTAAACTGTATATTATACCTAAACTTTTGGATCGCTTAGTGAAGGAATGGATGGTATTCATCTTAAGCAGCTTTATTAGTGATTCTCAGCATGGTCGTTCGACTTGCTCTAACCTAGTTCAGTTTACCAATCATTGCTTAGGTTCAATCGAGAAGCACAAGTAGTTTATACTGATTTGGTGAAAGCCTTTAGTAGAATTAATTTGCATATCCTTCTAAAAAATCTTGAATGCTACGGATTTTTCGGCCCTTTACTGTCACGGTTTAAGACATATCTGTTTGGGAAAAAACAGTTCGTTTCTATCGGACATTTATTTTCGGTTGAAATTAATGTTGTGTCTGGTGTCCCAGACAGGAGCCATCTTGGGCCAATCCTTTTTTTCATTTTTATAAATTATTTGCCGAGAATTCTAAAACTGTCTTTGTCTTTTGTATGCGGATGATATAAAATTTTTGTGACTATTTCTAATGTCAGTGACTGTCTTCTATTCCAGAGTGATTTCGATTATTTTTTTTTGAATGGTGTAAAATGAATGATCTGCATCCCAATATCGACAATTGTTCCACCATGTCATATAATAGAACACAATATAATCTAACCCCTGCTTATCGTTTTGGAAACCAATTAATTAATGCTGCAGTTGAATTTAAAGACGTTGGTGTTGTTTTCGATTGTAAATTCACTTTTGATCCCCATGTTAACAAATTAATGTCCAAAGCTAACTCTGCTCTAGGATTTCTGAAAACAAATTCATCGGACTTCAAGGACTTCTATACTCTCAAGGCCATTTATGTAAGCATGGTTCGTCCATATCTGGAATATTGTAGTGTTGTTTGGAATCCTTTTTCGTTGAAAAACATTAATAGAATAGAAAAAGTTCAAAAACATTACGCCGTTTCTTTCTGAATGACAACGTCCACTATTCTTACCGCTCCTAATGTTTGCTGTTGGGTTTTGATTCCTTCGAAGTTCGTCGTAAAATGCATTGTGTTATGTTCGTTAGAGATGTACTATGTTTTTCCATTGACTGTGAGTAGTTGCTTTCATTAATTTGTATTTATGCCCCCTACGGGTTCTTAGGGCAGGACTAATGTTATTTGAAATTCATCACTCCACTTCATACGGAGCCAATGAGCCCGTTACGTTTTGCTGTAGATTATTTAATCTTGTATACGATCAACTCGATATTGTATTACCCCGAACTAGATTTAAGGAACTCGCATTGTTAGCATTAAGATAACTTATAACTGTTGTACTTTATATACATTTTTTTTCTTTCTTGATCTGTTGATGTACATCAATCGTAGATCTAAATAAATAAATAAATACTAAATACTAAATACGATCGTTCCGTCATAACATCAGAAAATATCGAAGCAGTAAACATTGTAGTTTTATGGTCCTGGTGACCTTTGACGCGCAAGCATGCGTCTGCTCTTAGAATTTCCGTTCGTCCCGTAAGGTAAGCTCTGCAGGATGTACATCTGTACAAGTTGGTCATTGTTCAGTATCCTTCCAAACGCGACTTTAATGTCCGAAGAAATGAGTGTGAATTACTTCTTGAATACGTCTTGTGCTTATGTTTTTATGCCTTTGAATGTACCACGTAACACCATTTGGGTTTCAATCTCAGCAGTAAGGACTATTGGCCCAAAGTTTTTCGAGGAAAATGAGCCGACTATCACGGTCAATTCATACTGTTATATGACCCTGCTCGAGGAGTTTTTTGTTTTTTACCACAACTTGATGAAATGGACTTAGGATTCATTTGATTTCAACAAGACGGAGCAACAACCTATACTTCAAGGACATCGATGGCTGTGTTGTGAGAGAGCTGAGGTGAAATTTAAATTTGTTTTTTACCAGGGTATTTGAAATCCCGTGTCTATACCAACCATCCACAGACTCTGGTAGACCTGAAAAGGAACTTTCAGGAAGAAGAAGCCAACATACATATCAAAATGCAGGAGAGAGTGATAAGAAACAGCTGAATTTGGTTTAAACAGTATATCGACAATGGGAACCTACACTTACCCGATTGATTTGCTTTTCAAAAAGATGAACAATGGGCTATTTATGCCAACCGCAAGTGAACAGGTTAGTGGTTAGATCCCGAGGATACTCCAGGAGCGCAGCCAAAACAAAATCTCTATCCAAAAGGAGTTATGCTCACGGTTTGGTGAACCATTGAGGAAGTTGTGTATTACTCGTTCTTTCAATCAGGTGTAACAATAACTGCACAATCTGAAACAATGCATGAAAAATTACGTCGCAAACAAGCAGTGCTAGTGAACATAAGTTGACCAATTGTCGTTCATAACAACGCTAGACCGCATATTTCCCAACTGGCCGTTAAAAAGTTAACGGAACTAGGGTGTGTGTGGCACTAGACATATTTCCAACAGATTACCACATCTTTAGCAGTTTCAGTGTTTCTGGAATCACGAGGATGCCATGGCAGCCTTTGAAAGATTTGTAGCAATAAATCAAAGGACTTCTTTGAATATGGCATATTTTCTCTACCATAAAAGACGATTAAGGTGAACGAAGACTATTTCATCATATTGTGCAACAGAGTTATATTATTATAGTACTATTATTTTGTGTATTCACTCTCTAATATGTCAATAAAACTCATTGACTGAAGCGCGATCAAAGCGTTGTATCCGGGCAAATAAGGTCCCCGTTTGTTTTTTTTTTTTCGCTCAGAAAAGCTGTAGTGGTCGAAATTCACATAAAAACACTCATGTCTGATACAATAATTCTAAACATAAATGCAGTTTATTTATTTGTACATATATAAAACTCTTCAGAAATATTTTAAAGCACTAGATCATGTAATTTATTCAATATTCCGTAAGGACATAAAGATTGTGGAAGTCAAATTAATAACTAAGGTGTTATTTCGGAAGTCATTTTTAGCGAAATTCACATTAAAACAGTGCAAAAATATTGGATATCATATGAAACAACTTTGGAAATATAAATAATTTGGAATCGGTTTTTTTAGGTTGTTTTGGTAAGTTACATTATTATCTGATATTTTTGAAAAAATTCAGTTCAATTTTAAAGATATTAATCTAGAATTAAAAATTTTAAGTATCCTGCTCCTAAGCACAAAAGAAAAGACCTCAATTTCGACATTCAATTACGCTGACTTTTGCCTGAGGTAAATTTCTAAAAAATGAAAAAGGTTTCTAACAGCAATACCCAATTTTTTTAAAATGTGGAGAATATAATTGCTCAAAAAAAAAGTATTATCGAATAAAAAAAACTTGCATCGAGGCAAAAGTAAGATATCCTTCTTAAAGTTCAGAAAAGGTAGTCTTTTACAAGTAAAATAAAGCCAATACCAAATTCTAAGAAGTGATAAAAATTTTACTTTAAAAAAACCGGCTTCAAAACTTGCTTTGACTCGTATCTATAAGCCAGCCAGATAAAAAATTCGCAAAAGACCACATGACTCGGACAAACATTTGGGAAAGAACAGTTTTTATTTTATCGCATGACAAAAGGCTCAAAGAGGTTTCCGACAAAGATGAATGGGGAAAAGTACATAAATTCGATGGTGGAAAAGGCAGAAGAAATGTTCTGTGTAGACTTCATTTTTTAGCAAGACAATACGTCTGTTCACACCCACAGAATATTAAAAGGATAGTTTTTAACGAAAAAAGAAACTAGAATACCTCTAAGGAATCATGGCCAGGGCAGAGAAAGAAGACAGTTAAGGACCTTAAAGATGCTTTTTTAGCTACTAGATGATCTTTTTTTTATGTTAAGAAATAAAATGAAAATTGTTCTTCTTAAATTAATTAATTTGACTTGATAAGCCATTGATAAGCCATCTGCCTACGGTCTGTTCGTATTAAGCCGTAATATTAACTTTTCATATATTGTCATTTTGAGCTTTTTTATGAAACCCTAATTTCGTAAAAATACAAAAATATACGGTAAGAGATCGGCGGAAAAGTTCGCAGGCTAACATAGTAAAACATATTTTTTGGTAAGATTCGACGTTTTTATTTAACACAGTTGCCTTCGATACCATTTTTATAGAACGATTTCTCTTTAGCCTCAAAATAAGCCTAAGTTTCAACGATTATTTCTTCATTTGGTCTGATTTATTTTCCAGTGAGCATTATTCTGAGGTCTGCAAACAAGATTTTTTCTTCCCTGGCTGCACTAGGGGAGAAAATTTGTTGCCTAATTAATGCAATTTGTATTGTTTTCATTGATTTGTGACACGGTTCGGTATTTTGATTAAACAGCACATTTTTTCTTTTTTAATGTCCAACACGCTCTTTTGATATTTTCAGAGTCTCAGCTATCTCGACCAACTTCACTTTACGGTTATTCACAGATATTTTGTGAACTTTCGGGCAACCACTTCGTGCATCGACTTCGGTTCTCATTCCACCCCCCGTTTAAATTTGGCAAACCACTTCTCAACGGTTGATTTTCCTGATGTAGAGTCCAAATAATGTTTATCAAGCCAAGCTTTGGTTTCAACAGTATTTTTTTTTTTTTTTTTTCATAATAAAGAAAAGCCTTCTTAACACACGAAACTCTTTTTTTTCAGAATAACAAAAGTTGCTTAATTCACATTGCTATATCTCACGAACCTTTGTCCAACAGCTGTCAAATTTAAACAAGTGTCTTTTGAAGGTTAGTACTACTATAAATCATATGGATTTAATTCTATATTTAAATCTATGTTTTAACCTACGAGCTTTTCAGCCGATCTATTATCTCAATTTCGATTTTTTTAATATTTGAAAACTACATTTAGCCCTGCGTTGTTTACATTTTCCCCTTTTCATTTAAAATTACTGTGGTATCTTTATCCCTTCCTTTACTAGATATTTTGATATGAAGTTAAAGTTAGCAGACATGAGCTTGTACTGTATAACTTACCTAAAAGAAATCTATTATCGCAAGGCTTATATGGTATTTACCTCCATCGACCATTATCCTAAATAAAACACTTCTATCAAATGTTTGTGATTCGAAACGAAAATCATTTCAACTTGCACGGTATTTTTCTAGGCCATGGGGTGGAAACTCATTTTCTGAAAATTTAGTTCGTTCAACGTTCAAATTTGTGATTTTCTATAAGCTATCAGTTTTTTCGCCAAGCTGTTTTCAGTGGTACAAATACGCATTTATCCAGTAGTTGCATTTCATCGGTTAGATGACTAGGATGCACAATTCTTTCAACTATTCGGATACTTATGCGGCTACAATGACTGTCGTACACTAGCACCTTCTTGGTCACGAACATTGTTAACAAATAGCATGACGTGGATTCACGTCCAGATCATTCTGAAACTCCGGTAAGCGGTTTCCCTTTAACGAATGCGACTTGGATCATGGTAAAATCCGCTTTCATCTGCGTTAAAGTCACACTGTGGTTTGTTGTTTAAGCTATTATCTTCAATCATCTTCCGCAGCTAATCAAAGAAATCATAAACAACATCAGGGTTTCTCGCGTCTTTTCGAAGCTTTTGAAGATGTTCTGGTTTATGAAACCTAAATACCAATTATTTCCTCAGGAACATTTTTTTTTTAAATTTTCAATCATGGTATGCTCTTCAATCAGTTCTTTTAGCTCCGTCTTGTGGCAAGGTGTTCTCATTTCGGAATGAGTAACACCACTTCGAATTATCTCATTTTCAGTTTCTATTGGAATGACCCTGATTCTGACCCAGTGACTTTCAATGAAGTTCGGAAGCTTTCAATTATATTAAATGAGACCGATTTAGGGATCGTGTAATGTATTTTAGATTGGCGGTATTTTATTTTCTTACTGCTCACATCATTGACAGTATTTTTAATATCGTTTACATCATTTTTGTGTATTTTCGGTACATTTTAAGCACTGGAAATGGGAATATTCGAAAAAACTGTGGGTAAAATAATTGTTGAGTTTTCGCTAGATGGGCTTAGTTTAAACAAGTACAGAAAACAACAAAAATAACGTACAAGCCTGCTGTTTATTTACAGAAACTAGTTCCCAACTTTTTATATACATGTATAAAATGATATTATTACTTTCTGTTCTAAAAAAAACAGTCACCTTCTTCAAATACTTGACAGAACTTTCAAAATTACTTTGTTCCTTTGACACATACAATTTATTCACAACTGAAATTTCCAGTAAAATCTGTAAGATAACTTCGTAATATTAAAGCGCTGGTGCACAGTGCGGCGCCCGTCAGACAAAAATCGAAAAAATTATGTTCACTTTTAATGTTGGACGGCATTAGATATTGCATCCAACTGCACTAAGGCGAGTCCAAAGAACAGCATGTCTATGCATAAGCGGAGCTATACGCTCCACTCCTTCCGCGGCTTTAGACATTCTATTTCACTTGGCACCCATCGACATCTTCAGAAGGCAAGTAGCTGCGGCTGCTACAATGGACAATTAATTTATTTGGCCACGCTAATATTATTAATATTTTAGGAATCCACATAGAGAACATCGATTACATCACATCTAAACTTCGGTCTGAAAACGAAGCTCTGTCCTGGCTTAAGAAAGCCGTGATATATGCAAAGGATATTCGCATCTTTTCGAATAGTCAGGTCGCTATTAAGTCCTTGGAGTAAGTCTCAATAAATTCTAAAATCGCCCTTGAATGCCGATCATGCCGGAGATAGCAGAGAAGTTCTACCTTCACCTTTGTTGAGTGCCGGGCCACAGAGACATTCCAGGGAATTGTAGGGCTGATAAACTTGCCAAAATTGGAACCACTCTACCTATTCTTCCGGAAAAGGGTAGCATAGATATACCAATCGCTACGTGTAAATTATTCTTTAAGCTGGATGCTAACAAAAGAACAGACCTTAGATGGACAAGTGGGCCAATACGTTTAGCGACTATACACATCTGGCCAACGCTGGATCTGAATCGCTGTAAGAGTCTGATTCTTCTAAATAGAAAACATCTCAGCGACATCACAGGTGTCACCACTGGACACTGCCTTATAAGTAACCATACAAGAAGGTTTGGAGCGTTTACAAACGATTTCTGCAGAAGCTACATGAACAACGAGAAAGAGGAGACAATCCTCCATTTTCTCTGTACATGTCCAGCTCTCTCTCAAAGAACAAAACTCCACCTAGGAGCTTTCTTTTACAATGGCTTAATCTATTTTAAGGATACAGATGTTAACAGTCTCCTGCGCTTGATCATAAACTCAAATTGGTTCCATGAGTAAGGGAATCATAAATCCATGTGGCAGCATAATGAAATGTTGATACCGTTTGCAAGTGACATCAATGTGCAACAAATAACTCAGAGATTCACTGGAGATCTGTAGGAACAAACTCATCGCGGCAGGCTTTTAATGAGTTTTTAAGAAGCATCTATGAAGACAAATAAACGTAGAGCTTAAGAACTAATAAATTCCCGGTCCATTGAAGAACTTATCCCTGCATCCGATATTTCAAGGTGATCAACATCAACAAATCAACATCAGGCTACATTGAATCTTCAAGTCCTTGCTTCGCAGTTTCATTAATATGAAACTAAACTAAAGAACTATTTACAATCCGTTAAGATTCTGAGGCAAGCTAAGAAAACATTTTTGCCAAATTTGTCTGTAAGTGAAATATTGTACGAGAGCGGTCCCAGAAGTACCCGACCCAACAAAAAAAACACAAAAATTTTGGAAGAAAATTTATTTATTTTTCAACATAATCGTCGTTCAGCTCTATACATTCCCAGCGATGTTCAAAAAGTTCGATACTCTTTTTGTTATAAGAACTGTCTTACTCCTCAAAACAGCCATTAACTGCCGACATCACTTCTTCATCGTTGAAAAATCTTTGACCACTGAGCCATTTTTTCAAGTTTGGGAACAGAAAATAATCCGAGGGGGCTAAGTCTGGCGAATAGGGTGCATGAGGTCGCAATTCAAACTTAAATTCATTAATTTTGGGCATTGCAATAACGGATTTATGAGCTGGTGCATTGTCTTGATGAAACAACGCTTTCCTCTTAGCCAAATGCGGCCGTTTTTGCTGATTTCTTCGCTCAAACGTTGCAATAAGTTCGCATAATACTGCCCGTTGATAGTTTTTCCTTTTTCAAGATAGTGAATGAAAATTATCCCACCCGCATCCCAAAAAATCGACGCCATGACCTTGCCTGCAGCTGAAACGGTCTTCGCTTTCTTTGGAGCCAGTTCTCCCTTTTGAATCCATTGTTTTGATTGTTCGTTTGTTTCGAGTGTAAAGTGATGGACCCATGTTTCATCCATTGTTATCGAGTGTAAGCAAACGCGGCATCCATCTTGCACACAGCTTTCTCACGTCCAAATTTTCAAATAATATGCGATGTACTGCACTTATCGATGAGGCTCATTTTTTATTCGGTGGACACTTTAACAAACAAAATTATCGAACATGGGGAAGTAAAAATCCACATGTAACTCTCGAAAGACCATTGTCATTGTATAATGTGTAATTTGGCCTGGTGATGTTATTGGTCCATACTTTACGTCATCGAAAATTCTAATAGCAAATGTTAACAGAATGTTTTTTCGCCTCAAATCGAAAATATGGATGAGTATGACATGTGGTTTCAACAAAACGATGCTAAATCTTACACATTATTCGTCAATTTATGGCCGAGTTATTGCCCGATATGTGTCGAAAAGTCATCGAAAATTACCTTGTCCTGCAGAAACTGTCGTGGGGGACAATTGTTATATTCCTTTCATAATGGCAAAATGCAAACAATTTATTGAAATAAAAATTTTGTCAAAATCTAAATGTGTTTTATTTAAATTTATTTTCGGAATCGCAAACTGTATCTGCCGAGGTTAAAGTACAAGAGCCATTAGAAATTACCTTAAAACGCATTTCAAATTCATTCAAATTGATTTCGTCTCAGACTTAAAGCTTATTTGCAAATTGGGTTTTAGTGGCCTATATAAGTTCAAGCAAAACACATCATTTTTCATTTTTATGAAGAAGAATCAGCAATTATTATGAGTCCAAGTCCTCAACAAAAATGCTATCTAGGAACTATCTATATATCAAATACATTGTGACTCTAAGACTGCGTGACTTAGTACGAACTACATTTAACAATACTAGACTTAAGTATTAGTAACATTTTCTGAGACAAAAGTTGTCAATAAGTGAGCGTCAAGATACAAATATCTCGAAAGGGAACATTTATTGTGAACGTTCCTTATTTTTTTATTTTTTATTTTTTGTTTGGTTGCTATGACACCTGTCAAACATATTTAGTATACATCAAGTCATTGAGCAAACAACATCATTTTTTTTCATCGTGTTAATCATGTCGTATTTTGTACCAGAAAACGATGACTTGCGGAAAGCATTAATTTTTTGTTGAATATTGGATGAAGATGACACTTTGAGTCAGAAACAAATGGCAGAAATGTTAAATTTTTAATTTTTAATTGAAAACAATTTCTGACAGTTTAAAAGCTATGGGAAATATCCAAAAGTCCGGAAAATGGGTGCCACATGAATTTAATGAAAGACAGATGGAAAACCGAAAAACCACTTGTGGAATTTGCTTCAAATACACGATAAAAAATCAGTTTTGCATCGAATTGTTACTGGCGATGAAAAGTGGATTTATTTTCAAAATCCTTAACGAAAAAATTATGAGTTCATCCGGGACAACCATCAACTTCGACTGCAAAGCCAGATCGATTCGGCAAGAAAACAATGCTGTGTGTCTAGTGGGACCAGAAAGGTGTGGTATACCACGAGCTCCTAAAGCCTGGTAAAACCGTTAATACAAATCACTACCGACAAAAAATGATCAAATTGAACCATGCATTTATCGAAGAATGCACCTGCACACAAAGCAAAACTGGTACAGGATACAACCAAAGCACTCGGCTGGGAGCTGCTACCCCACCTGCCGTATTCATCCGACTTGGCTCCTTCCGACTACCATTTTTTTTCATCGATGGGACATGCATTAGTTGAGCAGCACTTCGAATCCTACGAGGAAGTCGAAAATTGGGTGACTTTTCGCTTTGCTTCAAAAGACAGTTTTATTGGCGTGGAATGTATAAATTGCCTGAAAGATGGGAAAAATGTGTAGCTAGCAACGGCCAATACTTTGAGTAAAATGTTTTTTACTTTCCCATTAAAAATTAGCGTTTTATTTTCATATCGATACATACCTGGATAAGGTTTTTCGAATGTCTTCTGCATATTTCTTGTCATTTCTCATTGAAAATGTGGTAAGTATGTGGCCTATTAGTGAATGAGCCGAAACGGATCCAAAGATGGTGGAAATAGTACCAGAATGTTTTTAGCTATAGTGAAAAGAAGTTTTCAAAATCTTTCACACGATTTTGAGAGTTTTACCGGAAGGAATAAAAATAAATGTTGGGCAATTCCAAATTTTACTTGAAAATATAGTACAAGGGACTTATATGTAAATTTGTATAATTGGTATGACTTTCCAAATAGCGTCTATAAATTTATAGATGTGATGTGATCGAATTCAATTTGCCTATATAGTAGGTCTACTATCCGAAGAAGCTTTAGAGTCTCGACATAAGGTAGTAAGTAAAATCGATAACATCAGACGCATAAAATACGGAGCTAAGGAAGAAATTATTTACTTACAATTTTGACCAATAGAAATATTTCTTCACGGAAATCAAGTAAGAATAGTATCTCAGAAATAAGTACCATATGTTGTCGCAATCTGAAGATTTTTTAAATGATTCACAAAACGTGTCTGCCTCCTCAGTTTAGAAAATCGATTTAAGTACTACAGAGCTTGAAGAAGCAGATAATAGCAGTTTATTGTCGAAATGATTAGCTAACCTCAACTTTTTTCTTCATTTTATGCTTTATATTTAAGAAATAATATGTAAGTTATAATACAATATTTAGACCGAAACAATAAAATTTGTGTACATGAGTTGTACATGTTAGTTGTGATTTGTGCTCCGAAAACATAACTTTTGAATTTCGACTGTGAAGAATATCACTAAATCTAATAGAGTTCTTAACTATTGCTATGTTTACTTAAAAAATTATATAGTGTACATATATTAGCAGTTTTTAAAATGTTAATTAAAAGTGGTCCCTTTGTGAGTGTTAAAATTGAGGTTTAAACCAAGTTTTAAAGAAAATTTATCAGAATATACCTGAAATATGTTATGTGTTCGGTTCTATTTTGTGATGTAGTATTCCAAATATACCTCAATTATTAAAAATGAGCAAATTTTTGAAAGATGCAAAAAAAAAAAAAAAAAATTAATAAACATTGACAAATGTAAAAATTTTCCAAAACGCGATTTGACCCAGAAATGCCCCATTTTTAACATGAATGTGAGCTAGCGCTGGAAATATTGCTCTCGTAATTGTGTGTTATTTACAAAACATCACCATCGCCACTTTTGACTTTATGGTTAAGTCAAGAGCTGAATTATGGAGCAAAAATGTCCAGCTCTTTAGCTGACCAAATTCATCATGACGGGTATCTGTCTGAAAAGAAATACATCTTACTAAGATCAGTAGTAAATGCGATCCATAAAAGTCTCTTTCTTAGTTTGTAAGCGCTCAAAAATAGTATGCAAGTGGGGTTCTGATAAAAGCGCCAGGCATAGCACTTATAAGAAAACATTTTCTGATTCTGGTAGGTTAGGTAAGGTTAGTTGAGAGTGGCGGTTGGAAAACCAACTCACTTAGGCCTATCGTCCCGTTGTGCTGTCACGTCGATCTTTGACTCTCTTACTGAAGGAACCAATTTAAGCTTATAAAGAAGCGCAGAAGACTGTTAAAGTCTGTATTCTTTACGAAGGTTCCTAAGAGGAGTTTTCTTTTCTTTCGTCTATGTAGCTTCCACAGAAATCGTTTGTTAAAGCGCCAAACCTTCTTGCATGCTTGCCTATAAGACAGTGTCCAGTGATGACACCTATAATGGCGCTGAGATGTTTCCTATTTATGTGACCCTGGTAGTACAGACGAGCTTTTTGTGCTCTTAAACTAGTAGACAAAATTACCGGCAATGAAATTTGGCAATATCCTTATTCTTCATCACAGTTGCAAGCCTGTAAAATTCTCTTTTAATAAGGGAAGTGCAAAAGTAGTGCAGGACAAGAAAGCTGTTATGAACAGATTGATAATTGAACTTGTCACGTACTCATATTCGAAAAGTGGAGCAGATATTGATGTTTCATATAATATGCACAACGATTGACGGCAGTGTCTGTAACTTTTTATCAAGAGCAAATACCACTTCAAAATGTTATATTTTTGGTACAACTCCTAAGGAGATGAATTTGGAAGCAATCAACGAAAAAATACTCGGGCAAAAAAGTTATCTTTTTGTTTTTTTTTTTCTTTTAAATGCATTTTTGCTTATTTTAATTCAAAAATATCTTAATGCTACACATAAAATGCTTAAGAATTAGCTTAATTGACTTCACAATCTTAGTTTTACTTACTGGCCCTATATCGGCACTCAAAGCTACGCTTATCTTACTCTAAGCCTTTCGACGAATATAACGTATTTTATTTTATTTCTTTATTAATTGAGTTATTTGTCTTATCAACTAAGAAAATATTTATAAGAAAAGAAACTTAATAACTGGACATCAGTTACCATCTCACACTCGTATTTGAAATTGTTGTGCTTTGAATATTTGCTTCATATTTCATGCAAACTACCCTTAAAGACTTGGGAGGTGCGTGCATCTGAAAACAAAATTGTTTTTTTTTTTAAAATAGATAGAAGCAAATTCAAAACTCATTAAAAAAAAAAAAACAGAATGGAAATTTGAATACACAATTTGGATCTACAAACGATGGGAGTATCGCAAGAACATTTTTTGGAAACCAATCAATAGCAGAAATTATTGGAGGAAATAAAAAGCTAATTAAGAGTCTCTATACTATTTTAAGACTGATAGCAAACAAACAAACCCAAGTTTAACAACTTTGTTGTTGGTATAACATGCTAGGCAGTGTTCATAAATGTACTCATTCATGGTCCAGCAATTATTTCGTTTTTCGACTTGACCATTGGGCGACTTTTAGAAAAGGCTTTAGAAGCATACCATAGAGAATTAAGAAGACATCGTCTTGCACGCACTAGAAAATCATCACGGATAAATACGAATTAAGATTTATTGACAGTGTTACAGCTTAGATCTGATCCTACAATTTCTTATTTAAAGAAACCAGTTTCTAGAATGTCCATAATCTTAGACGATGATCGCAAAAAAATATCTGGTGGTATTATCATCCGCTGATCCTTTATATTTTCAATTAAATGCCGAAAGTGAACTGACAGACTTAGATGAGTCTGATTAAAAATTACTACTTACATTCTTTAAATTCAATGAAAAATATAATTTTTTTAATTGTGATGTTATACTGATTTTTTTGATTAAAACAAAATAATATAGTCTAATGCATAATAATAGTTAAATAATGGTAAATAGGAAACAGAACAGTTTAGAATAGAATGCTTTATTTTAAGTTCGTCGTACGGCTATTAAAACTCCTGATTCATGTCTAGCTTTCATTTTTTTAACAAAATATTAATATACAGTGTGTCCCCTAATTCATCAAGGATAATTTTGGAAATGATTTTTGGGTATATTCTAAGGAAAAAATCGTTCTACAGTAAGGGTTTATCTCCAATGTACGCATCATTTATCGTGGATTTAAGAAAAGGCTTACTTTGGTGTACCCTGATCCATGTTAATAAACATTGCTCTGTTAATACTTATGGTAGAAATTTGGATGAAAACTTTTTGACTTTGAGGTCACTTTTCTCCAGAAAATGCCTAATTAACATAACATTTTACAATAATAATTAAAAAAACCTATAGATTTTATGATACTTGGGAAAACCTGTAGCAGATAAAATATAAGAAAAATGTAATGAAAATTTTATGTGGTTTTAGATAATGTTTATTTCGTATGTTCAGTTATAACAGGTACTCAATGTGTCCTCCTTAATTTTATATGCATGCTAGAGCTTGAAGTGTGAGATTCTTACTCACTAAAAAACACCTCCCTTATGCAAACCACGACTGAGTTCACACTCAACAAGCAGTTCTTCTATCGCATTTTGTTTTGTTTTTGTAAGATATCCTGCAGGCGATTTTCCATTGAAAATTCCTGTGTACTTTAGAAAAATTACGCGCTGCTAATCACCGCGCTAGATCGAGAGGCTTAGTCCTTTTCAGACGGCGCAATAAATTTGTCTCGTCGAGGATCTGTTGAACAGAAATATTCGTATTACCTTGTAATCGATTATTATGTTTTCGCGCAAACATTTTAATTACGTTCTGAACGTTTTCGACTCCTAAGTCTCTGTGGATATCATCGTTTCTAATTTACCACGGTGCATTAACAATACCTCGAGGAAATTTGTTTTGGAATGTCTGTAATACATTAATGTTACTATTTTTAGTGCAACCCCAAAGCTGTACACCATATGTCCAGATCGGTTTTAGCATTTGCTTGTATAACAGCAGTTTGATCTCTAAGCTAAGCTTGGAATACTTTCCAATAAGCCAGTAAATATCTCTATATTTGATTTCAAGCTCTTCACGTTTTTTCTTGACGTGTGCTCTCCATTTTAGCTTAGCGTCGAGTGTCATACCGAGATATTTGGCCTCTTTCGCGTAAGGAATTCGTACTGCGTTGATAAACACCTGTGGATTCTCAATTTTCTTGAGAGTGAAGTTCACGTGGACAGACTTGTTTTCATTAAGCGCGATTCGCCAAATCTTTGTTCAATTGTTAATCCGTGTAAGGGCACGTTGCAACTTGGCAGTTGCTTCTTTGACTGTTTTAGCCGTTGCCAAAATGGCAGTGTCATCAGCAAATGTGGCTAGGCCATTGTCGTCCGTTTGCGGTATATCGCGGGTAAAAAGCAAATATAGCAGAGGGTCAAGTACACTTCCTTGCGGCACCCCCGCCTTTATTGTCTTAAAAGTGGAATATTCATTTTCGTGTCTTACACGGAAGGGTCGCTCTTCCAGGTATGAACCTAAAATACAAAACAATTGCTGGGGTAGGGCTTGTCGGAGTTTATACTCGATTGCTCGTTCAATTACATCGGTTATTCGATGCACTTGGTCAACTGTAGAGTGTTGGCTTCTAAAGCCAAATTGATGATCAGGCAAGAGGGAATTTGTGTCGGTAATTGGTTTAAGACGTTTAAGAAGGATTCGCTCGAAGACCTTCGATGTAATCGGGAGAAGTGATATTTGTCTATATGACTTGACTTCAGTCAGCGGTTAACCTGGTTTCGGAACCATAATAACTTCGGCTACTTTCCACTGGTGCGGTACATGCTCTAATCAAATGCTGGCATTTGTAAGATAGAGCAGCTTTAGCAAACCTTTTTTCGGCAACGCTTTAAGTATCTCTCCCGTTATTAAGTCATATACCGGGGCTTTATTGGGCTTAAGCGTGTCTATAACTTATCTAAGTTCCCTAAGTGTAGCCTTTTCTACTGGAAAGTTTGTCGTCACGTCTAGTATATTGACAATCTCAGGAAGATGAGCCATCTGCAAGATGGTCGGCGAAAACATTAGTTTTTTCCTTATCTTCTTTCGCCCAGTCATCCTGGTTTCTTCTTATTGGCGCCACGTGTATTTGGGGCTTTCGAACACTTTTAACGGCCCTCCATATGGAGTAGTTGGTATCCTTTTACGCTGTGAGTCTTTCAAGGTAGTTTTTATTACCTTGATTATTGAAGTTTTTGATCGATTTTTCCAACAAGTTGCAGAGCCTATTGAAGGACTTTTTATCTTGTGGTGCCCGGGTTTCATGCCACCTTTTCTGCGCTCTTCGTTTCTTCCTTATCATTTCTCTGACTTCCGGTGGATATCTTATGCCGACTTTGGGAACTTTGTTCCATTCGCGGGGAGTGTTCTTCCAGGCCGCTTGCTGTATGACTTCAACAAAACGTTCAACTTCTTTTTCAAGTTGATACGGCGATCTAAGTGCTACTTTCAACTCAGTATTGTCTACAACGTCTATTCGGAAATCTACCCAGTAAGTGAGTGCGAATGTTTGTTGATGCTAACTTATGACTTAATTTTGATGACGCTTCGAGAATACGCCCTTCCAATTCACTTTTAGTTGCTATTTCGGTGGAATAAACAAGTTCTTTTATTCTTACCCATACAAAAAAAAAATCCAATACTGTAAGGTTAGGAGATCTTGCAGGCCAGTGAACTGATCCATTTCTTCCTATACAACGGTTACCGTACTCTTCATCTAACCAATTCTTAACCTCACGACTAAAGTATTATTATATTATAGAAATATGATAAAGCTAGTTGAATCAGTGCAATGTTCTACAATATTTCTAGTAAATCATTTCGCAATAACTCCAGATAGTTTGTAGAATTTGGCCTAGGTGGTAGTTTGGAGGGCCGATAAACTTGTTTCCAAAACTGTCCACATATTAATGCTTTACTAAGTGAGGTGAAAAGTCACCTCCTTGACTGCCAAAATGCGCTGCTACTGCAAAAAAGTGCGATACTGTCTTTAGTTTTGTTTTGACAGCTGATTGTTGTTGACATGTTGGCATCATGTTGAGTATGGACAAAAACGATTTTCGTTCTCTTATAAAACATTATTTTTTGAGAGGCAAAACGGCGAAGAAAACAAAAGAAAAGTTGGATTAATATTATGGGGCTAATGCTGCGTCAGATTACACCGTCAAATATTGCTTTTGAGAGTTTCGTTGTGGCCGCAACTCCACTACCGCTCAAGTCCGGAGCGGCAGGCCCTCCGATGCGGTTACAGAGGACAATGTCAAAAAAATACATGAAATGGTGTTGACTGACTTTAAAGTAAAGGTGCGAGAGCTAGCAAATACCACAAAGATTAGTACTGAGCGCACACGCCATATTTTGGGCAATATTCTGCATATGAAAAAGTTATCCCGCCGATGGGTGCCGCGCATACTCACTCCTGACCAAAAACATGAACGCGAGAGCACTTCGAAAGAGTGTTTGGACTTGCTGATGTGAAATCGGAAGGACTTTTGGCGTCCATTGAAATTTGGATCCACTATTACACACCATAGAATAGAATGAGTGCCCGGCAATGGACTGAAGATGGCACGAGTGCTCCGAAGCGGCCAAGGGAGGCTCGATGGGTCGGAAAGGTTATGGCGTCGGTTTTCTAGATTGTCATGGAATACTCTTCGTGTACTACCTCGAAAAAGGAAAAACCATCAAAAGCGAGTATTACTGTGCATTATTGGAGCGATTGAAGGCCATTGCAAGACAATACACCTGCGCACAAGAGCATCGCAACCACTGCTAAAATCAATGATTTACGGATCCAATTGCTGTTGCATCCACCGTATTCGCCCGATTTGGCTCCCTCCGACTATTATCTCTTCCCAAACCTCAAAAGATGGCTCATCAATAAAAAATTCAGCTCACGCGAGGAAATCATCGGCGCCACGGAGGAGTATTTTGCAGACCTTCCGAAAAATATTTTTCGGACGGGATCAACTAGTTGGAAAATCGCTGGAATAAGTGTATCAAACTAAAAGGGGTATAATAATAATAATCTGAGTATTAAAGAGAAAAAATTGTCAATAGCAACATATTCAGATTTTTGTCTACCAGACCGTAGTTATCAACGCACTGTGTGTCGCTTACATTCACCCCAACTGCCCCTATCTATAAAAAATAGTCTACCAGATTTAGCACTAGTTTAAGTGGCAGTACATACTTTCTTCCAAGTGGCTCGTGCACGATTAAATCTAATAGTTAATCGGAAGCAATAACCATCCCTCTGAACGTCAATCTTAGTACAGGAAACTTTTTGAAGGCTTTCTTATATCCCATAGTCTTCTTTCCCAGTCTTTTTCTTATTTATATAAACTGCAACTTTAAACAAAATCTGAATAGTAATTTCACAGCCTTTGCTGATGATATCATTTTTACTTACACAAATATTTCCTTATTCGATCCGTAGGTTTGAAAGACATGCACATATTGTGAGCGAAAAAACAAAGGTCATGATTTACAATCTTAAAAATGCAAATCTGGTTGACATAATTGTTTCATTTCATTTTACGGCATGACCAAAACTATCAATGCCTGTGGTAATGTCCACTTTTGTGGAGATGTTACACGCTGTTATAATTGTTTTAAGGTAGAATCTGTTGAATATTTTCAATATCTAGGTGTATTAATAGATAAAAATTTTAGTTGTAAAATCCATACAGCTAATATCAGAAAGTATATGTTATCTGCGATGCGCAAACTTTTTTCGTTACAACCTCATTGTTCTATAAAAAAAAAAAAAAACATCATACTGTGAATTACTATGATCTTGTTAACTCAAAACTACATAGAGTATGGTCTTACAAGTTGCAGGGGAGCATATAATAATACCACTGAACCACTTCAAATAGCACAGAGGCATGCTGTCAGAATAATTTTTAAAAAGAGAAGACTACCTAATAATAGTAAGGTCTCAAAAACTAGTAAATATACCGGTCTCAAATTAAACACAATTTAGAAATTTTTACACTGTGTCAGCACCTACAATATTAAATTGTTTACCATACGAATTGAAGTAACAAGCTCTTCCATAGTGCTAACTGTTATTTTATAGACCACCCAAAAAATGAGCAAACATCTGGTTTTTTTGTTATCCATCAAAATATTCGTAGTATGAGAACTAATTTTTCTCTCACTTTGCACCTTTGGATCATTTACCTGATCTAATTTTTTTTATTTAAAATCTGGATCTTTGAAGAAGAGACGCCTGAAATCGGCTTCATTCAAAATTTTACATTCGACGCAACGTACAATAGTTCATATGGCGCTGGCGGTGTCACCCTCTGATACAGAAGTATCAGAAATCGATCTTTTACTTTTGGTATTGTCTTGGCTTGATTTTGAGCCTTTGTTTAACCAGCCTACTCGTTTTAGTTTTAGCTTGGATCATAATTTTTTAAGTACATTCTAACAGTGACAACTGACTATAAATAATCAAATAAATCAAATATAGGCATAGATATTAACAACTTTTTCGCCAACATTAGTGTTGGTTAAAAATTAAAAAATTTTCTACACTGCAATCCGACAATACAACAAATAAGATTTTAAGCTGAAAAAGTAGGTTGCGATACCGCTAAAAAAAATTGATAAGATGATATTAAATAATTATTGATCCATTTCCCTTCTATCGGTTTTCTAAAGGTTTTTCAAAGAGGTATTAAGACTAGAGTAATATCCTTTTTAGATAGTACTCACTTCTTTAATGACTTGCAGTTTGACTTTAAAACCGAAAGTGCGTTGCTAAAACTAACTGGTGAAATTTACGACTGCCTAAATTCTTCACAAATTCCATTTGCTTTATTTATTGACGTGATATGGTGAACCATACATTGACATTAAGCAAACTTCTTAACGCCACATTCAGAGAATTTACGCACCTGGTTTTCTTCTTATCTATGTATCTATTAATGCTGGTGTTCCTCAAAGCTCTGTGTTGGAACCGAGTTTGCTTCTTATGTTCGAAGCAAGTGTTTAAAAAGTAAAGTGACTTTATATTTTTATAAACAAATATTTATTTATTTATCAATATTAACGTTGTCACCTTCAAATAAATCCCCCTCAGATATAATATACTTGTGCCAATGATTTGTCCAATCCTCGAATCACTTCCCATATGCACTTTTTGGTATAGCCTTGAGCTTTTCTAGTGATGCCGTTTTTATTTCCTCAATCCTTTTATAGGTTTCTTCAGTTTTAGGATCAGGCATGGCATGGGGCCAAATCCAGTCAATATAGTCGCTAAGGCATGACTGTCGTGCTGTTTTTGGCCAAAAAATCTCTCACAATCAACAATAAATGAGCAGGTGCATTATCGTGATACAAACGCCATGAATTGTTTTTCCACAATTCCGGAGGTTTTTTTCTTGTTGCTTCTCGCAAACGGCGCATAATTTAAAGGTAAAAACTCCTTAATGCACTAAGCCACTTTAACATTTGATCGAACTTGGCGTGATTTTTTAAGTCTTGGATCTCCTGGGTGCTTCCATTGGAACTATCGGACTTTGATTTAACATCTAAGCCATACACTTATGATTCGTCTTCAGTTATGACCCTTCTAAGCAAGTCAGGATCATCATTAAAATCAATCAAGATTCCTAAGCGATGCTTATGCGACGGTTCTTCTGATGAAAATTAAGAAGTTTCGGAACGAACTTCGCTGACACACGTCTCATGCCCAAAACATTCGAAAAAATTCCATGACACGAGCCGACCGATATGCCAACATCCTCAGCAACTTCTCTTATAGTACTATAATTCGACGATTTTCCAAAACAATTTTCTTCACAGCTTCGATGTGATCATATTTTGTTGATGTGCTGGGGCATCCAGAGCGAGCTGCCTCATTGGCATCTTATCGGAAATTTTGGAAAGGCTTGTACCACTTGTAAAGATGTTTGTTACTGAGAACAGACTCACCATATGCCATTCTCAACATTTCAAGTTTTTTGGACCACTTGATTCTATTTAATACACAAAAATTGATGCATATACTTTGCTCCATTATTGAAAATCGCCGAACACACCAAAACACGTCTAACCTTTCTATCTGTCAAAAACAAATTAAGTATGCTATATACTTGAAACTCTGAAAAATTGTTAGGGACATGTGTACCAAGGCACCAAAAAAAAAAAAAAGAAAAAAAAAATCGAATGCACGTTGCCCATGATATTTCAAAAGTCATCTTACTTTTTGAACACACTTCGTATGTAAACTCGTTGTTTATCTAATCATTTAAGGGCAAAATTACAGCCTTTGCTGACTATACTGCCCTTTCCTATTCAAACAAAAGTTTTCTTGAACTATTTACTGTTGTGAATAACGGTTCAAGTAACACAAACGCATTATTAGCAACAAAATAAAATTTATTGTGTACAAAATCAAGGCAACAAAAAACGCAATGATTTGCAACATTTGTAATGTTACTCTTGATCCACACGATCTTGTATCGTTCAAGGAAATTTAAAGCTGTGCTGGGCTGCTTTCAAATTGTGTATGTCGTTCATTTTAAATAAATAGATATCATTCTATATCAAAGGCTTAATTGGGAAAATCACACTGTCTAACTATAGCAGTATCTAAATACTCGATAATCTTAGTCTCTTTTGCGAGCTGCCTATTCTAAAGTTAGTTTATAACTAGTTTCAATCGAAGCAAGAGTACATACTGCATTTCATGCTTAGGAGATCCATATTTTAGTACACTAGAAACTTTATTGCTCAAACAATTATTGCGATTCGAATTATGCATAGACCTGGTTGGAGTTTTGAGTTGTTCAAAAGGCTCGATTTACTTCCTCTAATACAATTATACTGTCACAAAGTGCTGAAAATACATTTTTTTTTTTTTTTTAATTCCGGATACTATGATTTTAGACTTCAAGACAGTTATAATTTACGAGTCAACGCCAGAAACACCAGGAATCCAGAGATCCTAAGGTGTAAAAGAGTGAAAATAGTATTTTTTTAGAAAAAAAAAAAAAAAAAAAATGGCTACCTTCGACTAACTATTTGCAAATGAAAAAATTACTTGCTCCAATTTCGTAAAGACAATTTTATTTTTCTTAATTTTTGGTATTCAAATGCTTGTTTTTCCCCATCAAAAAATTGTTTTCTTTTAAATTTTACTCTGAAACAAAGAAATAAAAGAAAATAAAGAAATTGAAAAACGAAATCTATTCCCAAATAAAGTTCCGCATTTTTTTTTTTTTTTTTTTTTTTTTATTTTTTTACTTTGCTTTAGTATTAAAGCATATAAGGCAAACTTATGGGTAAAAAAGTTTTTCAGGTACGTTTTGATCTCATCTTCGGAATTGAATTGTCTTCCGTCCAAATTGTGTTGGAGAGAGCGCAACAGATTATAGAAAAAAGTACGGTGATGCATAACTTACCAGTCAATTGAATTCAGCTTTTTTTTTTGTCACTTAAACTGTGCGTGGTCTGGCGTTGTCTGTGTCTGGACAGGCTTCCTGTCCGTCAACTCTAGCCGTTTTTCTTCCACTCTCCACTTCAAAGGATCAAGCCGAGAGCAATGGAAACAACTCGAAGTAAAGGACACCTCGCCAGTCCCACCAAATGCTCAACATGACCTTTTTGGGATGCAAATCCGATTGCGGTGTTTCAGCAGGAGCGCATTATGACCTCTTACGCCGAATCTTGTTGTAAACCTCCCATTTTTCGTCTCCCGTAACCACTCTTTTCAAGCGAGTTCCATATCTACAAGGACTCACAGGCCATTATGCGATCCACATTCACC
The DNA here is from genome assembly GCA_907269105.1 of Volucella inanis. Taxonomy (NCBI): domain Eukaryota; kingdom Metazoa; phylum Arthropoda; class Insecta; order Diptera; family Syrphidae; genus Volucella; species Volucella inanis. The sequence continues at coordinate 79,961,620 of OU026157.1, forward strand.
TTTTTCGGCATTCCAAATTAATTTCCCTTGTCGTCAAATGCCTGTCAACGATCGGTAACTACAACCAAGATTTGATTGTAGTCTGCGGTGGGTGGACGTCCAGAGCGAACAGTGTAAACCAACGCTGACAAGTGTTAATTTTTTTATAATTTTTTTTTTGTTTGCTATTTAGTTTTTTTAATATAATTTTTTATTAATACAACTTTTAATTTGTAACGACCGTTGTACATTGATTATTTATGGGTCATCCGACTCTAGTCTCTTAAAAGGCTATAGAATGGCACCTATGATTTTATTTCTAAAAATTTCTAAAATTTATATATTTTAATATTATTGATGGAAATAAAATAATTACAAGAAAAAAGTTAAACTGTTTTCGATTAAACGAAGTAAGAGCGCATTGTTAAACATGATCTTCCTAGCATGTGTCAATCATGATTGAAAACCCATTTTGCTGTTTCTTTTAATAAAGATCACTATTTGATGATTTAATGATTAAATAAAACAAAAAATAAAAAACAAAAAGAATACAAATAACCTTGCTTGTCGATACCCTGTCATATCTAACTTTTAAACACTTCATCATATAGATACTTGAACTTAAGGTAATTCACTATATGTATGTCTAAATTGGAAATAATTGTTAATAGGAATGTAGATCCATACTAATGCATAGTATACTGGATATGGACAAGTGTTTGCACCCCTTCAAAAAGCGTATGTGTTGTTTTTTTTATTAATAAAATACACCTACTCTCGTTTGTTTTTATTTCATATTTATTTAGCATTTCATAATTTCCCTTTATTGAGATAAAAAAAAAAAAATTATTCAATTAAACTTCAAACGCCATTTGTACTCAAACAAAACACCCCTGCAAGCTACTTACTTACATGGAAACGATATAAAAATACAACGAAAAAATAAATACAATTCCAACCGCCGCCGCCTACTTGAACCAGAACGCCTTATACCCGAAACCTATACTCACTTGCTGTTGCCGCTAGAGAAGAGAAACAAAAAGATATCAAAGTATATATGAGAAAGTAGAGGCGCTTTGATCAGTCCAATGGCATGATCGCTTTTGCGTATATACTGCGTTCGCATATATAAGAGCGTACTCCGAAAATTTACTCCGAAATATATTTCTTCACAAAATATATAATTTCAATTGGATTGTGATATGTTCCGCCTTCAGGATTTGATGGGGAATGTTGATCATGGTTGAGGAATGAAGAAATATTTTGTATCATTCCCACAAGGATCAAGTAGGAAGGATTGTTAAATACAATTCATTTTGTTTGTTTTGTTTGGAGTACTTCTTTTTCTTCAACATTTTTAGGCAGCGAAATGATCGGACACAACTGTGTGCGTTTTTGATGATCACCTGTGGTTGGCTGATCGCTTAACTTATCAAAAACTACAGTAGGAAGAGAAATATATGGATTTGTAGGTGTGTGAGTTTGGTACGTGTGAATCTATTTAGCTAGCTTGTGAGAACGGGATGGACCTTATACTAGGTGTACGAGTACGAGTACCTTTATTTTTCTATAGAGTTTTGCCCTTACCTTTTAACACCAACACCATGATCGTTCCGAAGAAGAATAAAAGCAAATCAAACTAAACCCACCAGCATTGAGAGTGTGACAGAGAATCTCTGTATCTGTGTGTTCGACTTTGAATGCTATGTGTGCGGTAGCTGTGGCGGCAAAGTGAAGTACAACAAACAGATTAATGAAATTCAGTTAAGCACAGGCACTGAACCGGGTAACAATATTGTAATTATTACCAATAGAACATAATTTCTGTTTCATCGACAGGAATTCAACAAAAGTATCTGAATTTGTTGGCCACCATCGGTGGCGGGCTAAAACTCTCTTTTACTCTCGTTGATTATTATTAGTATAACTATGTGTGTTCGATGGTGTTCTGTTGTTGTGAATGTGATACAGTTTCGATAAAGAAATTTTTCGGCTTCAACTTCAGTTTCCCAGTTGGTGATGCTCGCTCAGTTCGGTGTCTCATTATCACCTCCTTAAGATCAGTCGTCAGTCAGTTTTAGTCGTTGCGGTGCATCGATGAGATACGAAAAAAGGAAATCAATTTCCACGCAGTGTTGTGCAGCAACTAAATATCGAGGAAGTTAATTACTTTCGATACTCGTTTTGTTTTGTTTGTTTTTTGTTTTCTTCTCTTTTTGTGATATATGGTACATATTTGAGACGATTTCCTTTCACTTTTCTTTTCCGGACAAAATTTACGATATTTCTAATACTTTGTGCAACTGTCTTGTATCATAGTTATAGATTAACATATGTAATCTAGTAAAAGATAGAAATGTTTAAAAAATAATATTTTTAATGAGATTATCATCAATGCCGTTACCGATGACAACCATGCGTTCAACAGTGATTATCACCATTAACGAAATAAACTTATGAATATGCTAATATCTCAATCAATTAGAGATTTCTTGTGTGCCGTTTTTTTTTTTTTTTTTTGTTTTGTATACGAATGTTCTCATATGATCACGTTTTGATTTCGACTTGGATTTGCTCTTTTTCTCTCGATTGACATCTCATTTAACCTTTTCCGTTCAGTCGTTTTGTCATTCAGATCGTGGAAGAAAATAACAACAAAATACTGAGGAACAAAATAACATCTGTTGTGTCAAACAAAAAAGAAGAGAAAAAGAAGAAGAAACGAAGTATAACTGTCTAAGGTTCTTAATTTTTTATTTTTTTTTTTTTTTTCAAGTGTTTTTTATTCGTGAAATTTATAGATGATTGGTTATAAATCTTAACAAATCTAGAGATACTTAGAGATACACGTATTTGTATTTGGTATCCGAAAGTGTGTTGAGTTCGGGTCTGTCGCGAATTTCCTACAAGGCTTGTTGGCAAAGATTTATATAGTTTTAAGACTCACTTCGAATTTCCAACAAAAATGGATTTATCGGTATATATATTCGCGTGCCTAATAGCATTGTCTACATGCTCGGAGGTGGAAAGCAAACAGAAACCAGGAAGAGGCCGAGGATCCATGTGGTGGTACGTATCAGAGTTCATATTTTATTTCACTGTACTAAAAATCGTTTTTGTGGACTAAAATGTTCTACTAGGGGCAATGAAATCACTCCAGAGATACCTACTTGTGATTTAAAGTCAAGTTGAACAAGTTCAAACAAGATTCAACATGTCTTACAACTTACAACAACTGTCGGAAGTGTTGCCTATTTAAAGTCAAAGAGAGCTACCGATCATAGGTTCTCACCATCAATTGGTATTTTATACTCAAATTTACATTTTGCTCAATATTTGCGAATATAACGAGAGCAGTGGTCCTTTTTCACAATTGTAAGACCTAATTGCTGAAAGAATAAAAGAAAGACCACAGAAGTTAAGCTTTTTATTGTTTGGAACCTTTCACCGTCATTTTAATTCTGTAGAACCTTTTTTGGTAAGAAATTAACTCTGAATAGAAGAAATTTTTATATACAAAATCTGATCAATCGCTAATCATTGATCTGATATGAATTTAAAAGAGTTCGAGTTTTTCGTTCACAAAAACTCAGTTATAATTTATAAAATATATATTGTAGTAGAAACTAAAGCTAGCGTATGAGTATCTTAAATGCTTCTCTTTGACTATCTTTCCTGAAAAAGCGTTTTTATACGTTCTCTGAAGATTACTGCATGTTGAATACTTGTAAAATACGAGTATGTTCATGTTCTCACATTCTTTATTGTCTTCATTATGTCTCTTTCTGTTTCAAATTTTTCTTCTTTTCTTTCTAAGTTTTGAATGAATGATTTTAATTAAACAATTGTTCGAGTACACAAGATCGGAATCACTCCTAAGTTTGGTATTATAGAGAACAAGCCAATGAAAATATATTACACTTCATTCCCACAAATGAATGCTCCCGTCTGAAATCATATTGGTATCTCAAGTGGATCTACTGATTAACTTGAGTCGAAACCAGCGCCATTTTACAGATATTTCAAGATCTGTAGTGTATTATGGTCACAAAAGGATAGTTAAAGAAAATCTTTCTTTTGTGTGATTCTCATGGTTTAATACATGAACATCCTTACACTTTTTCTAACCCTAACGGTAAAAAAGACGTCCTGCCACTAATTTGTTATCAACTAGATACTCTTTGAACCACTTTCTTGAAGTCTAAATAAAGTTTTATTCGAAGTAGAAAAATTGATAACAATCCAACTGGCTCCAAAGAAATTAACAACTTTTTAAGATTTGCAATTACCTGCGGAAGCGTGTTGCCAATGTGTACTGATTATTTTGCTATCAATTAGTACAGATTCGTTACAAGTTTCGCCAAATATTTGTAGATATAAACATATTTCCCGATTTGCATGGTCTTCTCATAAATCGTAAGTAAAGGCCTTGCTGTTAGATTCTTGGTCTACTGTTGCAGGAATAAATATTTTTTTATCTAATTGTTTAACCAACCTTTGCAGTTCCTCTTTATCATAAACCAATGGGAACGAATCAGGTAGAGTTAGGTTTAAAAAAAAGGTTTTTAGTGCTGAGACTGTTATTGAATTTAATATTTGAAATATGTTGCTCATTCAGTCTGCAAATTTCATTGTACGCATTTTTAACTGAATTTTAAAATGAATGTATAGGAATAGCATATTCGGCATATTTTATTGTTTTTGTTCCGGAAAGACCAGCATTGAAGGGAAATCCAAAATGTGTATGGTGAGGTTTCAAAAGTTTAGATATGACAAATTTGACCTAAGGCATGAACTTCGTTCGAGTAGGACACCGTAGAAAAAAAATCAGACTTTTGCAGTAGAGGAACACGAAAGAGAACTCAGCGTAAGCCGTATGACCATCCATCGACACCTAGTTGGAAAAATGGGTACCACACCACCTATTGCGAAATGAACTTTAGCAAAGAATCGAAGCTTACACTGCGTTACAATCAAGAGCCGTTTTTGAACCGGGTCGTTACCGGAAATAAAAAATGTGTATTTCCATCAGGATAATGCTTTCCCACATACAGCTAGGACCAATTGAAGTTACAGGAGTTCGGTGGAGAAAAATGGAACATCCGCCATATTTTCCATATTTAGCACAATGAAATTTGTTCTTGTTTCGAAGTCTGTAAAACTTCCTTGATGGGGAAAAAAAATTAGATCACGACTCTTGGGATATAGGCATAATGACGGCATTAAGAAGTTGCCTGAGAGATGGGCAAAAGTGTTATGTAATGAAGGTGCAAAGTGACTAACATTAAACAGACATTCAAAAATCGCGGAATACTTAAACATATCTCACAACCGGAAAATTGTTACGGAGATGAAATATTTTTGAAGCCCGAAGAATTAGCATTTTTGTCGCACAATTTTATTTGATTAGCCGTTAACTCTAAATATCTTCTAGTCATTGTGTGAAACTGTTTACCTCGACTAAGCTTAAACACGATATTTCAAGAATCAGCTCTTGGTGTGGTCCAACCCAACACCGAAAATCAGAAAAAAAAAAATATTTATTTTGACATCACAGCTCTTTCGGTAGGTAATAGGTAACCTCCATAAGTGATGTATAAGTGAAATAAGACGCACAATGTGTAGGGATATCTTGTCATGGCCCACAGCCGACTATGGTTCTGTCGATTTATTTATTTATAAAAATTTACAGTTGTAAACTTACAGTTACATATTCTCGTAATAAAACCAAGCCAAGTTCGATGCTGGACATCATCTTTTATGAAAGAAGTACCGACTAAATCGTTGTAATGTTTCTTGGCAAGTTTCTTAAATTTTTTCATATATATATATGGGTTGTTCAAAAAGTCATTGAGTTTTTAATTAAGTAATTTAACTAAACAATGATATTGTGTTCGTTGGACTTATGCCGTCACTCGGAGAACTCTGTACTACGGCGTTCGTAAAACTTCTTATCTTTTTCTACAAAAAACAGGTCAAAAACTTGCTCTTTTATGGGGTCTTCAGAAGCAAACGTTGTATCCTTCAATGGGCTTAACAAGGAGCGAAACACTTGGAAGTCTAATGACAACACATCCCAAGCAAGCTGAAACAATTTTTGCCGAGTGACCAAACTTGTGTGTGCATTGTCGATTAATCATCTCGGGACGTCTTGCGCTATGGTATCACTTAATTCCCGTAGTGGACACCGGAATCAATCGTTTTGTTTTCTGGAAGACGATCCCTTACAATCCCACCAGATTGACAGCATCACCTTCTTCTGGTTGCCTTTCTGATGCTGCATTTCGTTTATTCAAATTTTTTTTTCAGCTGAAATTTTTGTAGATAATCCATTTTTCGTCGCTCTTGATCATACGCTTCAAAAATGAATCCGTTTCCTCGCGTTCGGTGAGTCTATTGCAGACGTTAATGAGCTTTGTCAGATGAATTTCTTTCAAATCGTGTGGTACTCAAATATCGAGTTTCTTTTTGAAGCCAAGTCATTTCAATACTTTTAGAGCGGTAGCAAGTTTCCAAATCGTTGAATTCTTATTTGCTTGTACCAATGGTATGATTTTATCACCGTCATCTGAAAATCAGTATCACAGTATCGGATGAACCAGTTCTGGTACTGGCATTTTTTGATGGCATTTTCTTGCCTCAGTTACGTTCATCCTTTTTTTTTGAAGTAATAAAGCATAATATGGCGAATATGATCTTCAAAATTCTCCATGTTCGAACCACAATTGCAAACACATATCTCGCGCAAACATTCGACATGTACGTCACACACAGATACAAATTAACGCTGATAGCGCCATCTATTGCAAAAAGACCCAATGGCTTTTTGAACAACACAATATTTTAAGCCTACTTTGACAAAATATGATTCTTTCAATGTGCATATGTTAACGCCTTCATCTATTGAATTGGACAAACTTAGTATACTTTCCCTAAGAAGAAAAAGCTTTACAATACAAGTAGCTTGCAATATCATTGAAATTTTTAATCGCTTTCTCAAATTCTTAAAAAAAAAAAAAGAAAAAGAAAGAAAGTGAGCTAGTTTTTGGACTTTCTAATCTATATAATCCTGTTTTACATGATAATTGTCTTAGTTCATTGTTTAAAGCTGCTATTCAAAACTAAAAAATAAAAAAACAAAAATCCAAAACAATTTTAATTCATGTATTCATATTGTTTTAATATTTTCACAAAAAAACGGAACACGCATGCAGCTTGTGCCATAGTCTCTTTTCTTTTCTGGCCTTAAAAAAAAAAAAACAAAAAAACCGTAACATCACATATGACAACCGTGCTAGTACGTGATACAATCTTTTATGATTATTTGGTGTGACAATTTCATTGCTCATCACACGTTTTTCGGTTTTATATGTTGTCTCTAAGAATTATATCGAAAATGTTTACAAGCCAGTAAGAAAAAACTCAATACCGCAACCATTTCGAGAATTCCTTCAAAATACCTGTACCAACATAAGCCAAAGCAAAACGAAGGCATCTACGCAGGCTTTGCCGTTTTTTTTTTTTTTTTTTTTTTTCGCAATATTCTTTTTTGTTCATTTTGTAGGAGAACGAAGGACAAAACATAATAAAAAACAAAACAAAAATTGGTTCTCATCGCGTAGTCGTAATGCATTTTGGTGATCTTGAAAGTATAAAATGAAAAATAAAAACTTGAACAACCTTTTTTTATACAAAGATACTCGCACATCTGATGTGATAGCATCCTTTCTTGACAGGCATGTTACTGCGTGGTTGTATCTTTGCGAAATCAAAAAAGAAATGCGTACCACAAAAGCTATGATTCGAATGCACAACGATGCACAGTTTTATACTCGTTTCTATTCGTATTCTTTTTTTCATAATATCGTATATATTTTGTCAACTATAAAAAAAACCGAGTCACATTTTTATCTCAGATGGATTGCTTTTAATCCATTTCATATGTACGAGTAAAGCGACAATTATTATTATAGTTTTTTTTTTTTTTTTTTTTTTTTTTGCTGGTTTGTCTTAGGAAAAGCGATAAAACTATTAAACACGTAACTAACATTAAAACATGTGTATGAACATATGACACTCTTTTTTGTATGATTTATAGTGTTAGAGTATCTACCGCTATCAAGCATAGACAATCTACATATGTGTCTAACATGTACTCGTAAGTAGGGTTAGTTGTGTTGCGAATTTCAAATCGATCGCGTATTTTGTTTTGCCCTTTAGTAACAAACGCTATTAACATTCATTTCTTTTATTCAAAAGTCGTGAAACAACTGCCTGTATAAATAGATTTTCACCATGAAAAAGGAAGAAACACGAGTGAGAACCCAAAGCAAAAGAAGGCTTACCATCAAAGTTACCTAGACTTTCTGACTAGATTTTTAAAATGTCGAACGTTAAAAATCACTGCTCATACACATACGAGATCTCATCAACTTCTAATAAAACTGTCGTCCAAAATAACAATATAAATCCCGCCACAATCGATGAATGACATGCTGCGATTGAAAATGTTTCCATGCCACCGCGAAAAGACATGTGCTGCATAGTAGTTTTATTTTGTACTTTTTTCTTACTTTTGCGCGTACGTACAGGTATTGTATTTCAAGCGCGGAATATCTCTTTGACGTTCAATCAGTGATAAAGCAAAACAACAACAACAACAACAAAAAGATGTATAAAAAAAATAACATACACAACTCAAAGAACTTGCAACACATTGTTGCACATCGAGTTAAAAACGATGCATTGATGGGTATGTTGTTGATTCATTTGTGCAGCAAGTTTTAATTGATATAATTCAGTTGTTAAAGATTGATTACCCAACAATCGAGTAAAAAACTGTTTCTTTAATTATTATTTAATGCGACAGAAATATTGGAATTTTCAATTCAAATTTCAGAACGGAAACAAATACAGAGACAAAAATTTGGCTCTAGGTAAACGAAAGAGTTGAACAGCGAACTAGATAACATGTTTTACTTTAAATGCTTAAAAAAAATTAAAAATTCCTAAACTAAGCTAACGACTTTATTTAAATGAGCTCGCCCTATGCCAATAACGTAATTCTTTAACAAAAAACTGTATGAAAACTAAGAAAATGTGATCGTAGATAAAAGTTTCTGAACATTAAATTAATAGAAAATATACATGCATACACATATACAATACTATAAGTTCAATATGGTTTTAAATAGGCAAGAACATTTCTTAGAAGAAATAGATTGTGAAATCTATAAATTCCGGAACCCATTCCAACCCGGCTAATAAATAGAAAATACGAATCGCTTGATGTTAAGTGGGTTCTTTGTAGGGCTTGATTGATCAAATTGAGTCATCGAACAATTGCCAACAAGAATTCGTCATTTACAGGAAGAGATCAATCTATGATATATCTATTTTTATGAGTATTAATGTAGAGGGCTATTTGGCACGTTTATTTATTGGGTATGTAATTTAATTCGTGCGGTTTTTTTTTTTTCAAAATTTGAACGTTTATTTAAGATAAACATGTACAATAGTATTATTCGAAGTATTGCCTATCTGAAGCTAAGGAAATTTGTGGATCCCATCACAAAAGAACTGCGACCGGAACAAATGGTAGTCATAAGGGGCAAGGTCTCGGCTATAAAGCGGGTGGGGTAAGACTTCGCATTCACTGTTTTCCAACTAGTTCTTAACCGGAATAGCAACGTGGGGCCGAGCGTTGTCATGATAGAAAATTATTGCCTCGTGTCTGGTCGCATATTCCGGGCGTTTTTCTTCTACTGCTCTCTTTAAACGGATTAATTGTGTTCGGTAGCGTTGTCCATTGATGGTTTCACCCGGTTTTAGCAGCTCATAATACAGCACACCCATCTGATTCCACCAAATACAAAGCATTACCTTCGCGCCATGAATATTCGGCTTTGCCGTTGATTTGGCTGGTTGGCCGGGTTTCACATATGATTTTTTGCGCTTGGGGTTGTCGTAATGGATCCATTTTTCACCACCAGTAACAAAAATGACTTCCTTTTGTGGCGTTCCAGCAGCATTTCGGACATGCAAAATCGCCTTTCGACGTCTCTCCGCTTGAGTTCATGTGGAACCCAATTTCCTTGCTTTTGAATATATCCAGCTGCTTTTAAACGTTTTGAAATGGCTGCTTGAGTGACACCCAATGATTTTGCGAGCTCTTCTTGTGTTTGGCAACAATCTTCATAGAGTAATGCTTCCAGTTCTTCATCTTCAAACTTTTTTGGCTGCCCAGACCGTTCATCGTCATCCAAAATCACCACTTTTGGCACGTTCGCTTAGCTAGCGCATGTTCACCATAAACTTCCACCAAAATACGATGACTTTCGGCAGCAGTTTTCTTCATATTAAAGTAATGAAGAAGAACTTCCCGCAAAAACAATTTTTCAGGCACAAAGTCCGACATATTTGAGTGAAAAAAAAATTTATTGTTGTTTACGCTTCAAATGAATGACATATACTGAAATGACGTACAATGACAGTAGCTTTCCAATGCATGTTCCAATGGAATAATACAAGTTACGCCATCTCTTAGCAAACCGCACCGCAATTAATTTATAGACCCAATATCTCATGTGACTGTAAATTTGAGAGATATTCGCTATAACAGGCTTCTTGACAAAGAATTATTAATATAAATTTAGTTTCGCAGAGTTTTTAGTATCCATGTGTACCAGCAAATCCATAGTTTTACTATATATGTAACTCGCTTACGCATTGATCAGTTTTACATTTTGAATTTTTTTACATTTTGCTTAATGGGTTTTTTTCTGAGGAGATTCGGTCTTGCAAATAGGGCGATCCAATTCTGTATATGTGCCATCAACCATGTAACATTTACGACGACTGGAATAAACTTGCTCGCGTTTCGGTTCTTGTTTTGTTTGTAATAAAAACTGCATCTACCATCTTTCATATTTCGTGCAATTTTATGGTCTCACATACCTACCCCACATGAAATATAAAAATATAAATTAAAAAATATTTTTATTATTGAACAACTATGCTGATTCTATTACTTTTGAAAGAGTTTAAGTTATGTATTTGGATGGGACGTTGACTTAGTTGAATACCATAGTCATAAAGCTAGTATAGGGTTTTCCAATAGGGACTTGACAACTTTGAAATAAATTTGTGAACGCACTCTTTCACTAATCATCAAACTGTCACAGTCAATTTATTCAGTAAAGTCAACATTTTCATCATGGTAAAGTACACTAACGAGCTACGTTCTCCGGTTGGTTTCTGGAGAAGATGTGCCAAGCTGATGAATTTCATCGCAAAATCATCTTCAGTGACAAAGCTCATTTTTGGCTCAATGGGTTCGTCAATAAGCAAAATATGCGTTATTGGTCGGGTGAAAATCCACATGTGCTTCGTGAATCACCACTCCATCCACAAAAAATAACTGGTACGGTTTGCATGCCGGCGGCGTTATTGGGCCATATCTTTTCGTCGACGATAACGATCGTCACGTTACTGTGAATGGTCAGCGTTATCGCGCCATGATCACCGATTATTTTTGGCCCGAATTGGAAGATATGGACTTGGACGACATGTGGTTTCTACAGGATGATGCCACAAGCCACACAGCACACGCTATAATCGATTTATTGAAGAGTAAGTATGGTGAGCGTGTTATCTCAAGACATGGGCCAGTCGATTGTCTGCCTCGTTCGTGCGATTTAACACCGCTTGACTATTTTCTTAGGGCTACGTTAAGTCATTGGTTTATGCCAACAATATTTTTGAAATATCTCAAATGTTTTGCCTTTTATTTAAAAAAAAAGTTGTCAAGTCGTTTTTAGAAAACCCTATACTTCTGTATTTCATTCGACTCCGCTGTCTTCGATTGATATACAAGAGTGAAGACAAACAACAAATGTCATAAATGTAAACAAACATTCGCGTGAAATCGAAACTTGCTAAGCACCGGCGGTTATTACTTTCAATTGCTGGCCGTCGCTCGTTAGAATTTCACCCAAATTAAACTGATGGTTTGGAAAGAGAAAATGTTGTTAGTCGGTTGAGCAGTCGGTTTTATTTTATAGTGCAATTTCTCGTAATTCTACAAGATATTCCCCGAAATATGCGGATATCTCAATCGTCGCCTTTTGTTTATTTACACTTTATCATCATCAAACTGCTGTGACACACATGCATTGTAATTCACCTTTCACTTCGTTTTCAAAATTGGAAAATAAAATTCCCACCATATGTGATGGGCAGAAGATCTCTACTCTCCTATTCCCCCGCAAAATCTTAAGAGCTTACTTAAACAGTCAACCTTTTCATGACAATGTAAGCGTTAAGAAATAACACATTTATAGTTGCTAATCAAAAAAACCCCATACAATTCTTAACTTCCACATAGGATTGCAGATTTGTATTCATTTGTTGTTTTTGTTTTTTGTTGTTTTAGGGGCATTGCAAAAGTCGGAGAACCAAATAACATCTCACCACTGAATTCAGGAATGCTGTATGTAGATCCTGCATTCCATGCAAGATTACGTAGAAAGCAAAGACGTTTAGTACGTGAGAATCCTGGTGTATTTGCAGCATTAGTTAAAGGTGCAAACCTGGCAATCTCCGAGTGTCAACATCAATTTAGAAATCGTCGATGGAATTGTTCGACAACGAATTTCTTACGAGGCAAAAATCTATTTGGAAAAATTGTCGATCGAGGTAAGTTGCAAAAGATTTCTTATTTTGCTTAAAATAATTATTTAAATCCTCCATTTAAACAAAGTAGTCCAGATAGAATTTGAAATAAATTGAAAATAATTCAAAGACAAATTCAGATCATTAACTTCTTAAAAGACAATATTCGTATGTACCCCCGGTGGATGGTGAATCATCTGAGTAAAGACTTTGTCATTTAGCAATTCTAAAATAATTAAACTCATTTGCTTATATTAAATAACATGACATGTCAAATGTAGGAAACTACTATACGAACACACATTTCCAGCTAAAAGTGAAGAAACAGAAGAAAAAAGGAATGAACAATCAAAAAAAAAAAAATATACATATATATATATATATATCTCAAGGAGGAAAGAGTTGAAAGTAAGTTGTAAACGTGCACACGCGGGGTGCCTTTTTATTCTGGAACCTGGCGACAGATACTGTGGTCGATCTCCATAGGGGTGCTCATCGCACTAAAACAAAAAAACTGAATGCGCGAACATGCTCTGGAGTTAATCTAAATTGTACCATCATCACCATATCATCATCCATGAGGATACGGTTACGGTTACGGCACAAGGGGCTGCAATAACAGCAACAACGAGAAATAAATGAGTCCATTGGAGACTTACTTTACATATAAATTATTTAATGTCATAACTTTAAGTAAGCTCTGTGCGGATGGATTTTTTCTCATTTTATTTTCAATTTCAATATTTATATCTTTTTTTGAAGTATATGGGATTACTGGCAGTGCTGAATGAAATAATTCAAGAAATAAGTACGTGGATAATATGTATAAAGAAGCGAATGTATTTGATGTTTGGCATATGATGTATTGGCATATGTGACTTAAATGATATCAGGCACAATTTGCAAATGCAATATTAAGCTATTAGCGCTCTGTGAATTGTACCTTGTATCTAATTGCCTAATTTGTGAAGAATTTCATTATTCCCCATATGGAAATAATAAGTCTTAGCTAAGTTCAATGCAGGCAAACATCAGTGCTATTTAGACTTCTTAATGTTAATGGCATGACCATCGGAACTTACGAAATTTTTGCCATTTACACCCCAGTTGGTTTTCAAGAGTGATTTGAGCTGGTTTTGAATATTACGGTTATAACGATGACATAACGATTATGAAAGATTTTATAAAATTGTCACTATGTGAATGGTAAAACTTATTCAGAAACCCGTAGAGATCAGGAAGACAAAACCATAGGGATATAGTTGGTATTGAAGACCAATCGCTGTAAACTCTCCCGAAAGTGTAAAGATCAAAATTCGGCTGTCAGGAGGAAACAATTTATGATCTTTACAATGACAACCATTAATTTGATTAAAATAAATATATAGGTGGCTACCAGACTGCACGTGGTGCAATACATTTATCGGCCTCAGAAATTCCTATTAATCTAAGTGCCAACTTCCTTTTATATCGGTTTTGAATGCGCTATGATTCACAACCCTTATGGGTATGGCCGAGTTTCCGTGACTCAAGTGGTAGTTGACTGGCTTCCAAACCGAAAGGTTTGGTGTCCGAATCCCAGCTTCGCCTGAAATACATTCTTTTTTTAGAATTTAGTCTTCCCATTCAATTTTGGATGCCACCCATGGAGCGAAATAACCACTGTGCCCAAACAACTTTCTTTCTCTCTCTATCCCTTATTCAAAAAAAAAAAAAAACTTAATTTATGCAGCGGCATTATTATTATTATCCACTTGATGCTAAGTTCTTAAAAAAATAAAATTGGTAAAGAAGTGAAATATGTTTGATACCAAAAATAATTCCGTCTATTCTGATATACACGGAGTCCATACCTTGCAATTACCAGCAAGTGGAGATGATTTAATTTTTCCTCAAATTTTGTTTTGTGTATCGACTTTGTCCAAGTGCAGAGATTGCATCCGATAAAGCATCACATAAGAATTTAGAAGAATAACATCTGTGCTAAGACTAGTCTTAGAAATCAGTTAGGTAGTTAGACTTGTATATCCAGTCCTTTTCAATGGTGCTAGAGTGCGGAACCTCACAAAAGCCTCATTTCAGCTGGTACAATTAATTAATTGAATATAAACCTTATTGTAGCTCTATGATAGTAGCTAAGGCGCTTTAAAGAAAGTATGATTTAAAATTTGCAGACAGGAAATATTTTAAAAAAAAAAAAAAACTTTAATGAACATTACACTTTGTGGGCTACCATGTGATTGTTGAATATACAAAAAAGACTATCGCGGCTCCGTTTTTTTCGAAATTTTCTGAACTCTAGCTCAAAAGTTGTATATAAGACTGCATTGCCAAATGTAGAAACCACGTTTCATCAGTCATGTTTTCATGTAAATTAAGGAATCTTTTTCCCAGATTTGAAGCTCACCTGTGGGCTTTTTAGAACACTGTTACTTGGTGTCCTTATTTCTCAAATGCTAGAGCAGTGTCCCAATTTAGTAAAAATACTATTTTAATTGCATCAATAAAACCCTATTGAGTGCAACATGACAAAAATGTCAATAAGATGTTATTCGAATGGACACATTATTCTGGCTCAAATGCTCAAATGTACTAATGGTTTTTTTTTTTATTTTATTTCTGTAAAATGTAAAAGATGTAGACGAAATAGTGGTAAAGAAAAGTAAACCAACTTGCCGTTGAAAGTTTATTTAGGCCACTGTATAATGTAGTATAATTTCTTCAGAGCTACTAGTGCTTGACTGTTACAAACTGATGAAATCCTTAAAGAGTGTTTCTATTTTCCTTAAGCTTTGGATATATTCGTAGATATAACTAATACCCTTCCTGCCGGTCAGAATATTAGTGGGTGAAATACCATGATCAGGGAGAAAATGGTTAGAACCTTTCTGGTTTGACGATTGTAGTTTGGAAGATATCATCTTTTTACCCTTATCTTAACATGTGAAACTAATTTGCGGTTGCACGAAATGTCTCTTTGTCCTGAAATCCACTATAGGGATAGTGTGCATTTAGCAGCAATCTTACAATATTTACATATATGTATATATTTACGCCTGTCGAATTCATATTAGTATGAACGTACATACACACAGTAGAAGTAATATATCATACAATAGTTCTTTATTCTATTAGTTAACTGGATTTCTTTTGAAAAAAAAAAAAAATTCGATTCCTACACCAAGAGTTATCTTCACGCATATATGTATGTATGTATAAGAAACTCAGAAAGAGCTCTACCACATTTCCAGTCGATTTTACCTAATTGTTCCAATAATTAGCCATTTGATCGAACAAATTTTATTTAAGAAATATTTCTTAACATACTCTTGTAAGACTGTGTCCTTCTTAGGCAAATTTTAAGTTGATGTGTGTATTGTTGAACAACTAAATCTATCATAGTTCGGATAAGTATCAAGGCGAAGTACATTTTTCCAATTTTAATTCAACTTCTTGGCCATAATATAAATAATAGTAAAATGCCTGACTGCCTGCAGATACTTCGTTTTTACATTCATCTTGAATGTAAATATCAAACTGAATACGGTTCAAAATTGACACATATCCATCATCAAAAATAGGGCTCATCCACATAAATTACTAAGTCACAAAATCATGAGCCACAACATATACGGATACCACCAAAACAGTTTAATTTTCTTTTTATTTTCCTTTTCATGACGAGTCGCTGACAAATGAACTGTCATCATCATCCAACAAACAAAACGTAAGCTATAAACGCCGACGGAGCATACCAAAAAACCACACAGGCATATCCAGGAATTCCATATTTTTTCTTAGAGACCATTAAAAACGTAAATTTATCAAGAAAATAAAAGAAATAAAATAACAGAAAAACAAGAAAATCAGTGTGTGTTTACAGCGTGCACACTAAATTGCGCAATGCTTGTACTTTATACACGAGCCTGCAACACAACCGATATGGCTTATGGACTACTTTTGTATTTTATTGCTCCAAAAAGAGAGAAAAAAAAAATCATCATGGGAAAACTCCAACATCAACGCGCAAAATAAAAGAAAATTGACTAAAAGAAAAAAATCCAGAAAACGAAATTTAAACAAGGAAAACAAACACACTGATAAGGACGGACGCACACCCTCACCTTCAATACGAATCAAGGCTATTTGGACGGATTACCTCTATGGCTATTGAGCAACTGCAAATAATTGTTTTCTTTTATATTGTTGTTGTATGACACCGATTCGATAGTTATAGTGTAGATTGTCTTGAAAATTTGAAGATCTGTGCGCTTGCGCCACTTCTCTGCGCCGAATCTGTTTATCCGTATCCATATTAGTACCTACAATCATTCCGTGGAATTCGAAACTGATGTAAGTGATTGCAGGCACGGAAAGTGGGCGTGGGTAACAAATATTTTATTTGTCAACTTGAGTTCTTTCACTCTCTCTCTCTCTATTTGGCAATCAGATTTCTTTGGAAACTCGTATCAAATTTCTGGAAGATGGTAATTATAACATTTCCAAAGAACTGAACTGAAGGAATGGTTCAATTCCGACAAGCGGATATCCGCTAACTATTGTGTTACTGGGAATCGTTTTATTGAGCCATTGTCGGAATGGGAGTACCTTCAAATAATTACGTACAATCAATTTTGTTCCCAAAATGTCATAATTAACATTGTATGAGCAGTATAAGCGGTATGGAACGTACGAGTATGAAATAGCACCCGCGATTGTTCGAATAAAATCCCTTCACAATAAGAAATCAGAATACACCCTCGTCTTTTTATGTAAGTACAAATCTTTATATGTTTTCTTCTATTAACAAAAGGTCGAACAATACCAAAAGTATTTGCTCTCCCTTTGCAAAAACCAGCAATCACTTCAGATTGAGATAATAGTCTTCGTTTGCGGACAGATGAGGTATCCGTATGTGCATACTTAAATAGGAACCTTCTTTTTAATGATCCTAATTCAATGGCCAGTTGGATCTCTGTCATACATACAAAAACCATTCTATCTTCTACCTTACCTCTGTCACAGAGCTATTCATGATATACATAAATCTGGTTAGATCAGGACAATTGTCCAAGACCTAGCATTTTTAAAGATGGACAAAGAATTTCTTTTAACAATTCGATCAGATACACCGTTATCATTCGTCACACATTTATTGACGAAATAGGAATTCAAGAAGATCACACAGCATCTTTTGCAATACTTGCAACTCGTATGTTCGTTTTCGTATGAATACCCTTATGCATACCGACGGGGCTAATGATTAAGTACTGATGACCTAACCCATAAAAGGGCAAAAATCCTAACATGTCAATTATGGCATTTTACGAACTGCCCAAACTGTCTGTTGTAAAAAAGATTTGTTTACACGTTGTTCCCTAGTTAAAGCATGAAAATTCCAACACAAGATGAAAATCTGTTACGCCAAAGAAAAGGTATCTGCTCTTCGTGCCTTCGTTGTTTGTTTTTTTTTTTATTTCTTTCTGTGTATTCTATGTATGCGCAATCTATCTTTGGGGTGTTTAATTCCGTGTCAAATTGCGTGGAAGCCCTAAGGTATTACCAATTAGAAGGAACACACAGGAAACACAGCATCTTCTTAGAGTAAAATCTCTAAGGCGAATTATCATAAACCAACCGTGCAAAATTATATTTCTAGAATTAGTCGACGAGAAACATACGCTCACTCCAAGTATTCGTGTATCTATTGTTTGTCTAAAAAAAAAAAAAAAAAAGAGCATCTACAAAGACACCATTGGTGATACAACAGCAGGAAACAAAAGATATAGACACGACACATTAAGGCAAAATAGGTAAGGGGCCAGCTTTAGCTTCTTTTTCGGCCAATAAGTAGCTCTATTATTTATGGCAAGTAGTACGCTGCAGGCGACTAGTTTATTGTTATAATTATCACACATAGTGAGCTAAAGGTGAGACCACCAACAACAACAATACACAACAATAATATACCATTCTTGTTGGATTGATTGAGATAACTCAAGATTAAAGGCTACCTTGGAAAAAAAAAAAAAACTCATTTGTCTTCATTTACTGACAGCATGAATACAAAATAAATGAAAGACGAACTGATTTCTTTTTTTCTCCTTCTAGTAGCAAATCTTAAGATTTTACAAATCAATTAAATCATTCAATTACAATCAAGACTTGAGGTAATAGCAGTTCAACATTCAAGCCAAACACAATTTCAAGCGTATTCCTTAACAGGTTTCTTTTCCAATTTTTTAGAAATCGGTATTGCTAAATAGTACATGATTCGTCTCTTTGTAAATAAATATTTGAAGTTTGGCTTCTTTCCATTATTGACTATGTGCATTTTATACAACAAAGTTTTAAGCAATGACGTTATGACAAAATCGAAGTTGGAGGATAATCTCTGAAGGTTTCACCCTGATAAAATAGGGAGGAATTAGAAATACTTTCAAATACTTAATACTTAATACTTAACTTCAGATAAGCCACCGTGGATAGACAATAATGTTTTTCGGGTATCTTTCAATATCTCGCTACTTATAGCAAAATCTGCAAAACCGCCTACTATCGGGGAACAATTAATTTTACCAGCCATTGAAGAGGTTTTAACAAACTTGCATATGATGTAATCACAAAAAATTCCTTTGAACAAAAACACAGTTCAAAGACATATTGATGAATGAGTTATGATATTGAAAGCTTCTTGGGTAATAACTACAAGCAACCCATTTCTTTATACAACTGGATGAGTCAACATTAGGTGGAAATTAAGTATTTTTATTGGCATATGTTCGTTTTGTTATGGACCAAGAAATCTATGAAGAACTGGTGTTTGCGAGACAGACACTGGCGTATTAATATTTTATATTTTGAAAGAATATTATTTCAAAATGATCCTTTGACTAAACATAATATTAGCGGCAGCTAATGGAGCACCTGCTATGTTACTCCTACCATAAAACAAAATGTACCCGAGGTGTTTGCAATAAACTGCGTCATACATGAAGTTGCCAAAAATATGAGTGGTAGAGCGACGCGTTTAATCCTAGGTTATTTGCGCAGTTGTGTCAAGAGAATGATGATAACTTTTATCGATAACTCCTCCTTCACACTGAAGTACGCTGACTGTCAAAAGGCTTATGTATGGCAAGGGTTTTCTCACTTTTAGAGACATTTTTAGAATTTTTGGATGCTAATGTTCCAATTTCAAAAGAAAACTTATTAAAGTGAAAACCATTGGATATTTCCCAATCCGTCACAAAAAAACTGCCAGGATGATGATGTTTCAACTTAAAATCAACATTTATACCCTTCACACAAATTTTGAAACTATGTTAAGCTTAAGAATGTTTTGACTATGGAAATATCATCGTGGATTATTAATCCATACAATGATATTGAAGAAACGGATCTCATATTACAAGAAAAATTGATAGGAATAAGAACTTAACGTACAGTTCAGAAAGGGATATCAATAATGTTGGCTTCAGAGAGACCAACCCGTTTCTTATGCCGTATTATGGACTATCGTGAGAAAGTGTTTGAAAGCTTTCCATCTTCATAGCTTGTGGAAAATGGTTTCTACAAACTAAAAGGAAACAGATGGGAAATCGCTGATCAAGAAGATTTAAGATTGATCCTAACTAAATCGAAGATTAATATAGAACGTTCTTTATTAAAGCATCAGCCTCAACTCACCAACTCACCTATTAAAAGCAGTTATTTTTTGTGTAGTTACTTTATGAAATAATTTTAATAGATCTGCATTTAGTGACGCTTAGATTAATAAATAAATATAGAACTTAACATGTGTGTTTTTTTTTTTTAAGTTCTGTAAATAGCACTGTGTCAACCGTCAAAACACATTCGAAGTTAATGAAATTGTAAGAATTCAATATTAGAACGGCAGGGGTCTACCCAAAACAGAAAAAATTGGCACGTGGTCTACGAGACAAACAAGTTTGGGGACCTCTGCCCTAATTGGACTCAGCTAATCAAATGTTAGATCTGCTGCTCAGTTAGTGTGCCTACTACAACTGAGAGGTTTAAAAGCTCCAGTTTATAAATACGAATAAATTTAAATTTAATATCGACCTAAGGGTCTAGTTTTAATAACCAGAAATAAGAAACTTAGTAGCAGTACTCTTGTTCCTTCCTGCCTGTTTTATGAATACATGGAGTATTGGACGACACTTAAAAAATCAAAGCTGTCGTCAGAAATATTTGTTTTTGAACGTCTCATTCACTTTTAAGAACTTCTTCTAAATGCAAAAAGTAGCGAATGGAAACAACGTCACAGCTAAGCGGGTTTTCGAGATCCATCTTCCTGGTTTGATATGTCACTGCAAATTTAATCACCGATACAAATCTTAAGCATTACCGCAGATTAAAGAGGCGGAAAGGTGGCAGCGCCATCAATAGAATAGTCCAGCAGCTATTAAGACTGAAAACTACCAACTTACCATGATATTCGTCCGATTTTCTGTCCATATAACATGTAATGTTCATGAGCTCGAAATATTCCTTTGCGGATATTCAGTAAGATAGCTTTTTCTTTTGTTGCATAATTGACTAACGCCCAGGCCCTGTGAATTTTTACATCCACTTTGATTTTAATTTTAATTCAACTGCAATTGAGTTATTATTGTAGAAACTTAAAAAAAAAAAAAAAAAAAAAAAAACTTGTCAATAACTTAATTACGTGTTGTATCTGACGAAATGTGTCAAAAATATCACTATCTTATGGATGTATGTATCTTTATATGAATTGCTATAAATCATGCATTCTTCATGTACAAGATCAAGATCTACGAGTATTATTTAAAACTACGTTGGTGGTACAAATAGAGTAGATAAAAAGCTATTCACACTCAAAAAGAACTTGTATATTGTAAAGAGGGTGTCAAACTGTCTACTAAGCCCCACTATATTTGGCGCACTGAAAACAAAATATATTTAAAAAAAAAAAAAAATGATTTTTTTTTTTGGAATTATGATCGGGTTAAGTTGTTGTTCACCGCATTACTCGGCTTTTGTATCTGTATGTATATCTGGAGATCAAAACCTACCACCGTCTACTCCAAAAGATGGACACTTAAGTCTCGATGATCTGGTAACAGCATGAATTTTTTTGTATTGTTATAGGTTATGGTAGCACGATAAATCTGTTTCTGTATCACAATTACTATTATTACTATATTTTTTATTTTTTTATTTTAATCACACATTCAATTCAACATCTTATAGAGAGTACACGCGCTTATACCTTCTCGTATACACAAATTGTAATATAAAGCTGCGTGTGTGGTATGCCGTTTTCTTAAGTATCTTCTCTCATTCACTGCAACAACAACAGAGTACAAAAAAATAAAAAAAATAAAAATAAAATAAAAAATAAAAAATTATATTACGTCAGATGAAGTAGATAACATCATCTACATATTTTCTCGCGCAATGGAATGTTAATATGCTTTTTGCTATTGTCTTTTTCACATAGATACAAAGTCTTTTTTAATGTTAATTGAGTGTATGTATGTATGTTTGTGCGAAAGGAGTTTATTGCTTTTAGGTTGATAAAGATTGTTTTCTTTTAATTTTGACTTCGATTTATTAATTTAATTTTTTTATTCTCTTTGAAATTTTAGGATGTCGTGAGACAGGATTCATTTATGCGATTACAAGTGCAGCAGTAACGCATTCAATTGCGCGTGCATGCAGTGAAGGATCAATTGAATCGTGCACTTGCGACTATAGTCACCAATCACGATCGCCGCAGGCAAATCATCAAGCTGGGGCTGTTGCCGGTGTCCGAGATTGGGAATGGGGTGGTTGTTCAGATAATATTGGATTTGGATTTAAGTTTTCCCGCGAATTCGTCGACGCTGGCGAACGTGGAAGAAATCTTAGAGAAAAAATGAATTTGCATAATAATGAAGCAGGAAGAGCGGTGAGTACCATTCGTTTATTTTTGTTGGAGTTTGTTTTTAATAATTTATTTAATGGCTTTTGGATAAGAAAGAAAGAAAAAAAAAGAAAAGAACAATTTAGTCAGAAACTACCATATACTCGTATGTATATATATACATATAGACCATCTTTTTTAGAGGTTTAGTTCTCGGGCCATATTTAAAGACGACAAAATTGTTTTCTTGCCTCTTCGCCTTTAGAGTATTCTGGGTCGCATTACTTTCTGACATCAAACAGCTAACCAAGACAGCTGCCTATAGTTTTGCTTAATTAGGACCAAATATTGTATACTTAAAGTTCATTTGTTTCAATAAAGCAAAATTGTACTTTCATCGAGTAGAAATCAATGTTTCTGCATAGTAAAGAAGAAGTGCGATGATGAGGATATTATGTCAAGTCATATTATTCACTCGATAAGGTTTTGCTAGTTCACCTAATCCCAAAGAAGCAAGATAGGCTGGAGTGGATGATTTTTCGTCTGAGTTGATTTTGTTGGTAAAGTTAACTACAAAGCCCAAGTAGTACTGGATATTTGCTTAGATATGTCACTATCCACCGCCAAATCTAATCAAAGCACAGTGTTTTTTGAATGCCTGTTAATGCTTCACTGGTAGCCTGCTGTGCTCTTCACATTATCTTAATTTCATCACTAAAAAACTTTGTGTTCTGTTTGTGTACGACGAATGCAGTTGTTTCAACGGAACGGCCTTGTCATTTTACACAAGCGGAGTGGTTAATTTATTAATCAATTAATCTGTATTGATCTTCGAATCATACAGTATGAGCTCCAAATTGACTCCAGCCAGTGTAATCAAAGTATGTTGCTAAAACAGTGGATTAAAAATATTTGAAATCTAGTCAGATGATTCATTTTGAGCTACAACCATTATGCAATGGAATGTATAGATTTCTATTGATGTTGAACGAGTCCTAAGTAATTTGGCTTAGAGATTCAATGGTTCTTTATTTGGTTACTAATTTTCTAGACTCTCTCGTTTTGGATAGACTTCAACTAGCAGATTAGTTTGACTGTCTCTAGTGAAAGGCCAATAATCGGATTTTTGCTGTAAACATTGCCGTGTGCATTCTGAAAATCGTTTACATAATCAAGAATGTCAGTCTGGGCACGGTGCCCAGATTTCGCAAACACTATGAGTCGGGGTCAGATTATACTGGTGATTATTGACGTTGAATGACTTTAATGAAATACTTTATATAGTTTTTTGAAATAAAAGTCAATTAAGACAGCAGGAGATAACTCACTAAATAAATCGATAATCCAAAAATCAATTAAAAAAAAAAAAAGAATATCATAAATCAAAGCTACCATCTGTATGTTAAACTCAAACAACTAAACTAATTTTCCTATTTCTTTTGTCATATGAAAAATAGTACAATAGTATCAGCAAAATCTCAAATATACATTAAGCACAGTCTGGTCATTTATTATTGAGTTTCAACGTGTGTGGTACACAATTCATTGATCGAAATACAATTTACTCGATATCGTTAAAAATCTTAACTTAAGCAACGACTACAACAGTGTATCGTTCCAATTGAAGTAACTATCTCCCACCAACTTCATACCACATGCTGGGTATACCATACACTGTACATTAGAGTGCTTCTCTTTTAACTCAATGTTTCCATACTTACCGATAAGATTGGCAGTTGGTGATTTCTGCAACAGGGAATAACCAATCTACGATTTTTATATGTAATAGATACGGTTACTCGAAATGAAGTTTGGTCTCCAACTTGGTGATCCTTACCCAAGTTATGATCTATTTGTGTATCTTTATGATGACAAATTTCCTTGCACCCAATAAAATTTGCCTGTATAGAGAGTATTTGATGTAGATATAATGTGCGTGTAAGATAGGCTACTAACTATGATCATAATGGTACATACATACGTATAGATATCGACTTTATGCAATATTCATAAATGTTCATGGACTTCTTGTTGTTTGCTCGATAGTAATAAAGTAAAAATCGCTTGCGTGCAGGGTTCAATTAAAACTATGCGTTCACAATGGTGGCTTTATTTTGCCTTATTTCCAAGTTGAAAATTGATCGTGTTCGATGATCGACCACCATGTGAGTAGGCGTATAAATAAGCTGTAGATTGCAAAATGTTTCTTTTTTACAAAGTACTCGTACATATTCGTAGATGTATTTAAAAAGAGAAAGACTGAGATCTACCTACTGCCTCCTTAACTACCCAGCATGTTAACAACAATTCAATTTCTCTAAATCATAAGCTGACCTTAATTTTTATTTTATTTTATTTTTTTTTTTTGGTTTTCTTCTTTTTCTTTAAGCATGTTCAATCGGAAATGCGACAGGAATGCAAATGCCATGGAATGTCTGGCTCATGTACAGTGAAGACTTGCTGGATGCGTTTGGCGAATTTTCGTGTAATTGGCGACAATCTTAAGGATCGCTTCGATGGTGCATCACGTGTTATGGTCAGCAATAGTTTACGAAGCAATAGTAACAATGCGCCAGCCAGTGCTGGTAATAGTGGTCCAGGTGCAGTTATAAGTGGAAACAGCAATGGTGCTGGTATTGCCAGTAATAGTGGGACCATCTTACACGGGGCCACTAATGAAAAAGTTGAAAATTCACATAAACATCATCCAAATAATTTACCACCGAGTAGCAATAGTTTATCCAGAAATTCGGTGAAATCGAGAAATCGTCTCAATAAGAAGAATAGCCGGTAAGTTTAAGCTTTGTTTTTATATAATGATTTGCAAACTTATATGACTTGTGTGTTTTATATTTCAAAATCTAATCTTACAATTTGATTTTTATTTCTCTGAATTTTTTATAGATATCACTTTCAATTGAAACCACACAATCCAGAGCATAAGCCACCTGGCACAAAGGATTTAGTTTATCTAGAACCATCACCGAGTTTCTGTGAACGCAATCTTCGTATGGGCATTCAAGGGACACACGGGCGCCAATGTAATGACACATCAATTGGTGTCGATGGTTGTGATTTGATGTGTTGTGGTAGAGGATATCGTACCCATGAAGTAGTCGTCATAGAACGTTGTGCGTGCACATTCCATTGGTGTTGTGAAGTCAAGTGTAAACAGTGTCGAACAAAAAAAACGATACACACATGTCTATAAAAGATACTTTGAAAAGGGTATTGTTTTTTTTTTTTTTTTTTTTGCCTTTACATCAATTTTGCATTGTTATTATTATTATTTCTTTTTATTTTTTTTTTTTTCTACAACAAACTATCATGTTGTGTAAACCATAAAACGGTTTAGTTGTTTGTTAAAAGTAATGCATTGCCGCACAATTTAATATGTTTTATGGCAATAAGTGAACACCATTCTAGTATTTGCAAGTTTTTTGCTCCAGCTCTATTATCGTAAATTGAGTTCTGTATTACTATTCTTTAAGTATTTATTTAATATTATTAAATTGAAATCTAAAAACAAAAAAAAAAAAAAAAAAAAATTATCCCACGACACTCATTATTTAATGTAATTTTTCTTCATTTACTTTGTCGAGTAACTAGTATTTTTTATTTTCATACGAAAACATTTATATAAAATAAACATTAAAAAAAATAACTTTTAGCTATTTATAATAAAATATAAACAATTTGTATATGAGTAAATTTTAAGTATTTTTCTAGCAGTATTATTAAAATTTTCGACGCAAACAATTTATTTTTGCCCAGTTGTTAGAGTTAAAAGCCTAAATTAAAACCAATTATTAAGAATATATGTATTTGTTGTTAAAATAAAATTAGGAAATCATCGAAGAGCCTCAGAAAGACTGAAATAATTACATTTTTTTTTTTTTAATTAGTATACATACAATACAAGTACATTAATATGATATACATATAGCGAAAAAGTTTTGAAGAAAAAAAGTTCTTTCGGAAATGATTTATAATAATTAATTCAATATTCTTTTTTGTAAATAATAATGATAAATAAAATTTTCTAGTGATTTAAAATATTTAGAATAACAAAGGAAGAAAGAAAAAACAAAATTAAAAACGTAAAAAAAAAAACAATTAAAGAGTTAAATAATATTTATTTGCATTAGTTAATTAAGTATAAATGAGTTTAAAAATGAGAAAATGAAAGTATTGCAAAACTTTGGCCAAGTTTCATTATTTATCCATATTTTTAATGGAACTGTAAAACATCTTTGTAAATGTTATAATAAAACTGGAAAATGGAGTATGGAAAATATTCGTTAAAAAAATTCATAATAATGAATATACATAATATTCTTTTTGTTTATTGCATTTTGGATTTTGTTCTGGTATTATCGAGTTCTTGGGCGGATATAGGGGTTCCGCTTGGTAAATAAGGAACCTCGCTAAATCATATGGGATTAACTTGTCATGTATGGAAGGCTTACAATTATTCGTTGTAAGAAAGTATTTCTATAGATTTTTTCAATGTTTAAATTAAAGTGGAAAATAGTATTAAAAAACAACTTCACAACTTCTAGGTTCACGTATATTCGTGTATCTGATAAGGACACCAAAAATGTTTAAAAAAAAACGGTATTTTTGGTTTGAAGAACTATGAAAACAGATACTTTAACAAGAAATCCAGATGACTAGACCAAGATCGATTATTCAAAAACCTGAGCATTGCTGAGCAGTTAATAGGCTATCTAAAAGTTAGCATGTCTTAGATGAAAACGCTCCGTAATCAGGTAAGCAGGATAAACAAAATAAAGAAGTTAAAATGAGTCTTTTTGGTTTTTCATCAAAAGAAAACAATTTTTTTATTGGAATTCGAACGGGATTACCTTACGTATTGCATTTGAATCCTCTTACATGATTAAAGAGGCAATATATGGAATATCTTTAGCTCAACTCAAGCACAGAATGCACAACATCACCCTGGTTTCCAAATAAGGTTTGTATTGGGTATGTAATTTAAAGTGTGCGGGTTTTTTTTTCAAAATTTGAACGTTTATTTAAAAAAAAAACATGTACAATAGTATTTTTCAAAGTATTGCCCATCTGAAGCTATGACTTTTTCCCATCTTTCTGGCAATTTGTTGATCCCATCCCAATTTTTGATGTAAACCGTATTTCAGTGAGGGCGTTCTGCATCGACCGAAACAAATAGTAGTATGAAGGGGCAACGTCTGGGCTATAAGGCGGGTGGGGTAAGACTTCCCATCCACTGTTTTCCAAATAGTTCTTAACTGGAATAGCAACGTGGGGCCGAGCGTTGTCATGGTGGAAAATTATTGCCTCGTGTCTGGTCGCATATTCCGGGCGTTTTTCGGCTACTGCTCTCTTCAAACGGATTAATTGTGTTCGGTAGTGTTGTCCATTGATGGTTTCACCCAGTTTTAGCAGCTCATAATACGGCACACCCATCTGATCCCACCAAATACAGAGCATTACCTTCGCGCCATGGATATTCGGCTTTTCCGTAGATTTGGCTGGTTGGCCGGGTTTCACATATGATTTTTTGCGCTTGGGGTTGTCGTAATGGATCCATTTTTCAACACCAGTAACAATGTGATGCAAAAATGACTTCCTTTTGTATCGTTCCAGCAGCATTTCGGACATGCAAAACCGCCTTTCGACGTCTTTAGGCTTGAGTTCATGTGGAACCCAATTTCCTCGCTTTTGAATATATGCAGCTACTTTTAAACATTTTGAAATGGCTGCTTAAGGGACACCCAAAGATTCTGCAAGATTTCCTTGTGTTTGGCAACAATCTTCATAGAGTAATGCTTCCAGTTCTTCATCTTCAACCTTTTTTGGCTGCCCAGGACGTTCATCGTCTTCCAAGCCAAAATCACCACTTTTAAATCGTGCAAACCACTTTTGGCACATTCGCTCAGCTAGCGCATGTTCACCATAAACTTCCACCAAAATACGATGACTTTCGGCAGCAGTTTTCATCATATTAAAGTAATGAAGAATAACTCCCCGCAAAAACACTTTTTCAGGCACAAAGTTCGACATATTTGAGTGAAAAAAAAAAAATTATTGTTGTTTACGCTTCAGATGAATGACATATACTGAAATGACGTACAATGACAGTAGCTTTACAACGCATGTTGCAATGGAATAATACAATCTCTTATAATAATACATCTCTTAGCGAATTAAGTTATAGACCCAATATATACTCGTAACATCGCATTTCTTATCACAAAAGTTCGAGAGTTTAATGTGTAAATTGACAGCACTTTCACCCGATTATCCATTGAACTGGTGTCCTTTTATCAAAACTTTAAAATACCGTTTAAAACGTGGTAGAAACTTCTTTCGATAGATCAACAAAAATGTCTCTCTGTTATTTAGTTTTATCATCTTAAACTTCTCAGTCATTTCCTAAACATACCCCTCCATATGGAGGAACGACAAATTGTTGATCTTGTGAATCGATTTAGGATGACGAAGGAGTTGTGCAACTGTAAAATTCAACTGAGTTCAAAAAAAGGTCCTCAATTGGCAAGGAGTTCATGCAATACGAAGTGGATATTTTTTTTTCTATGTTAACTACAATAAAAACATTATTTTACTCTTCATTGTACAACTAACCGGAAACATGATCAAACTTGGTGTGGCATCGACACTGCGCCAGCAGCAAGCAGCAACCCCATACTTAAAAAAAAAAAAAAATTTGCCTGGCCCAATTGAAAGCGTAGAACAAGAAAAACACATATTTTCCAAGTTTATGCTTCAACAAAAGTTATGATAGTTTCTATAATGAGGGAAAAGTCTTGAAAAAAGGCTTCTTGCACACACTGAGTTCAAAGAAGAATTTAGGAGAAAAGAAAGAAAGAAATATACCGATGTAAGTCGATCTTAAATGTTAGCTGGTTATAATGACTTGGAAAAAGAGATTTTAGCGGGGCATACCGCGTGCAAGTTGCACGGCTTTCAAAAGAATCGTGGTATTTGAAAGCACCAAGAAGGTAAGCTTAGCAATAAACTAATGAGCAGTAGCAAGCTGGGTGTGACGGGTGTAAGATTTGAAAGGGCTGAAAACCTCTGGACATTTCGTTGAACTACTGGTGGTAGAAAACACGATAGAACAAGATAAGTCAAAAGACATTATGCCGGATTTAATTAACTGCTCAATATTGAGGTTACCTATGAGTTTTATTATACGCTTTTGTACTCCAATGCTGCATATGGTATATTGCGGACAGATCGGAGTGGGAGGGGGTAAGTTATTTCCAACATCACACAAGAAAACCTAGCCTTTTCGCTGCTTTTTTGGCACTATTATACTATATAAGTGATCATTTTAATGTACGTTATCATTGATACACATAGCGAGAACGAAAAGTTGTTCGAAAATTGTGTCTTAACTGGTAGCTAAGATCTATTCTTTTCCTAAATGTCGAGGTTCTAGCAACTGCATTTTTAACGTCGATACCAACCAAGCATGTGGTCGTCGATGCCAAACATGTGCCCAATATCATAATTGTACGTAGCCAACACCCAGTTTTAGCCAATGTACAATTTTACACCACTAACAAATTCTTAGCTGAAAATCAACAGCTTTACCAGAAATTCTTTGTTTTTGACAAGTGAAAAGATTAAATTATAGTCTATCAACCTTAGCTTGGGGCCAATTCATTCGAAGAAGGGAAAACTTCGAAACGATGTTGAACCACTGAGACAACCGTGGTGTATTCCCCGACTTTGGAAAATATGACAGATTTTTCACAACCTCAGAAATAGTAAGTTTAGATAATAATCTGACGGAATACTATATGTGACAAAATTAATTAGATGGGCTTAAAGCGGATAAAAGAATATCTAGTCTCAACAACCGATATTCCTACATTTACAAATGTGAACCTTATTTTAGAACAATATTTGAAATATAGTATAGGAATCCGTTACATCAACGTCGTTTTCGAAAGAACTTCGACAAATAATATTTAAGTAGAATTCTGCTCGAGAGGTAGAGGAAAAGCATCAATTTTATATGGCAGGTGATGGCTTCATAAGGAGCATACAATTCTTCGTCTCAAGAACGTTTTCAAAACCATCATCACACGAGATTTCCTCATATAAAAAATCATGGAATTGCCTTAATTAGGATACAGAACTACTTTTAAGTTGGTCTAGTTTCTGGAGTGCGTCGTAATTTCAAATTTAATAATACGAACGAACGAAATGTGCGAGCTCAATTAGAGAGCAACCTAAAAAACTAATTTGGGAGCTAGACCACGCAAACTTGGAGTGCAATGTGGTTGAGGTCCAATTTAATTTTTTGAAGCTATTAAAAGTTATTGCAGCAGTTAGATTCTAACATCTAGATTAAGCTATGTTTTCAGTTAAAGTTTAGCACGAAGCACGTGCGAAGGTATAGTATGAAAGGAAGAGTAGTTTTATGTACATCTAAACAGCAAAAATCTACCAATCTAGATAGATTATCTCTTGTGACATTGATGAACACAAGAAGAACTAACTCAATTTCTCTTTGCAAAAAAGTTGGTAATTCATTTCAGAAAAAAAAGAGGGTACCTTCCTTTAGAGTTGTCTGTGATTCGAACCAGTTTGAAATATCTTTTCCATCTCAAATTGCAGTGCTGTTCTTGCCGTAAGGACTTTATATCATATAACTTTTTTATATGAATGAGGGATATAACCTCATTTTTTGTAAAGAAATAAAGTCCTTCAGCATCTCTCTCCGCTTTTCGTTGGTTTGAACACTTTTCAACATAAATGAGGAAGTCCACCTTGAAGTCTATAAATCATGGGTATCTCGTTGTCGTTGAAAGTAAATTATGCTATTCCTCAAACTACAGTATTGGCTTGACATTATGGGTAAAACTCAATTTTTCAGCTCCATGAAACTTAACATTATTCCACGCTCATACGATAGCACTAGTTTCAAGTGATGCTACCATAAGGAGCCGCTGATATAACATACATATGTATGTATTTAGCACCTATATAATTTTCCTCGATTTTGAAGGTCATGCGAAACAATGGACACTGATTGGTTTAGGGCATTATAATTTAGTTGAGCGTCTTGTTTGGAATGTTAAATAATACTTTTACACTCAGGTGCTTTTCCAAAATTCATGTTTTCACTGTCCCAAGATAGATTTGGAAGCTGCTTAAAAAAAAAAAAAAGTATTTGTTTCTGTAGCCTATGTCCTTGCTGATTAAACATCTTTTCCATAAAGTTGTAATTTTGGCTTTGGACAATCTTTCCTTAGTATTTTTAGATTCTCCGTGGACTTTGGCAACCTAAAAACTTTTGATACTTATAATATCATCAGTATATAGTCTTGTTTTATACCATTCTATATCGCTGGTATGTATCTTTGTAAGAATTTCAAATTACTTGACTGAATTTCCGCAACATTCTCAAACTATACAATTTGTAAACTTCAGCTCTGCAGTCTACCGTGTCGAATGTTTTAAATTCTTTTAATAGGTTCTGTTTCCATATGTCTGAAACTTTTTTTATACTTAATTTAAACAAGCCACAGAATAATTGAGATATCGGTCTGAAATTTATTCCATGTACAGTACCATGATAAATTTAAGTATAGTATTCGATCTCGTTCATACTTGATTAACCACAGCGATCACGTTCGCAGCGATCTGTTCTTTGGAGTAAACTTTTCAACACTCTTCCACACATATCGACGGGAAGGTTGAAAATGATATGAAAATGATTGCTCCTCAGCTACACTAACGTTGTTGGCTTTTTGGCATAAGCCAAAGAGTTAACGTAACTCCACAAAAAGAAATCCAACAACCTTAAATCGCATGAGAGAGTTAGCCATTCGACCGGACCATTTCTCAAGATGACACGATAACCGAACTTCCCATTCAATAGATCAATTGATCTAGTTTGACCAACTGTGTGACATGTGGCACCAAATTGTTGGAACTACATATCACTGATGTCAAGTCCATCGAATTCTAGCTAAAAATAGTCTTCCAATATGGCACTATAGCGAACTCTGTTGACCGTAACATATCGATCATTTTTATCGACGAAAATATACGGTCCAATCAAACCTACGGCATGAAATCCACATCACACGGTCACTTTTTGTGGATTCAATAGAGTCTCTTGAAGCACATGTGGGTTTGTTGCTCTCCAATGGTGCATATTTTGCTTAGTGATAAAGCCCTTATTATTTCATCGCCAAACATGATTTTGCCATGAACTACATACAGGATTTTCAAGATGAAGAGGCTTCAGTTCGTGAGTTAAATTGATCTTGTAAGGATGTAGGCTAAGATCTTAATGCAAAATTCGCCACAACCTGGACTGAGAGATTCCCAAGTTTTGTGAACAGTGTGAATTCGACTGATTTGGCTCATTTTGAGCTGAAGCATCTATGGTTGCAATATTTTCGGTACTTCCCCCGGTGCGTTGTCCGACTGGTACAGGAACATTCAATAGTAAATATGTTGATTCGAATTTATCCACTGAACCACAAACAGCCTATCTGGTGAAACGATTATTACGGCCGAAAATTTGAGTAAACGCTCTTAAAGTTGCGACCTCAGACTCGGGGTCCCGGTAGTAATTTTGAATAATTTCCAATCACTGGTCGTTCATGAACTTCATCATGATAAAAATGTAAGCCTTGACTGACGTTTTGACATTGAGAGAGCAAAACAAAGTCTAAGGGTGCGTTTATGTTTTCGACGACTCTACAAGCACTAGAGCTGAGGGAGTATTTAAAGAATTTGTACAACGCTTCGCAATTTCACTATTACCGCAATATGCTGCCCCACTTCTCACTGAACGCGTCATTTACTCTTTTAGAAGATCAGTCGATTCATCTGGCGCGAGAAAAGCTCCAGCGATGATCGTATTCCTTTCGAGTTTTACAAGAATAGCTCTACTGAATATCTCCCTGCTCTTACAAAGGAATTTGATAAAATTTTTGACACAGCCAGAGTTTCAGGAAGTATTGGAAGAGCTAACTAACTAGAAAGGCATTTCTTTTCTTAACATTTCTGCAAGACTATTGTATTTAGTGCTATGATTTTTAATAGGCCTATGCAATGGTTAACAAACAATAAGATCAATTAAGTGTGCTCAATACTGAATCACAGTTTTATTCTTCTTTATATTCTTTGTTTACTTTCGCGGAGCTTTCGATTTCATAGTGCGTGAAGCTCTTTTTTACAAGCTGTACAAAATTGTTTATCAACCAAAGTAACAAATGTGTTAAAAGCGATGCATGAGAATAATGTGCCGTACGTATGGAATGGAAAGTTTGTATCGGAAGAGCTTGGACTCTTCATCGTTTTAGTAAACAACAAAAGGTTTGCGGACGATTTTCGAAAATAACGGTGCAAAATATCCTCACAGCGAAAAGTGGGAACTGAGCGTTGACATAGTGAACGAATTTAAATATTTAGGCATAGTAATTACATCTGACCTTGGTATGAAAAAACACTTAAAATGTAAACTATCTGCGGCTAAAAGAGTTATTTTATCAATTTGGGGACGTTGCATTGACAATAAGTATGTATATCGAACACTTATCAAAATATAAACTATTTCG
Organism: Volucella inanis; assembly: GCA_907269105.1. Taxonomy (NCBI): domain Eukaryota; kingdom Metazoa; phylum Arthropoda; class Insecta; order Diptera; family Syrphidae; genus Volucella; species Volucella inanis. The sequence continues at coordinate 79,995,760 of OU026157.1, forward strand.
TGAAATAGCTGCCTCTGTTCTGGTGTACGGGGCCAAATTTGAAGTCATTGTCGTTTCTAGGAAATATTTCTCTTTCTGAAGCGAATCCTTTGACTTCCAATAGTTTAAGGGTAGTAAAAACCCCTTGAGCGGGGCTAATTAAAAAAAAAAAAAAAACTTGTCTACCATGTATGTTAGTCGGCTGAATTGATATTGTATTGAAAACGCTTCGCCGTACTTCCGCAATCGCTATCCTTTGCACATGATTAGCAAAATATTTAAACTAAGAGGAGAATTAACAAATCTTCATTTCATTCCGCATCGATCCGGCCTTCCAATTTTATGTAATCCTTGCAACCTTAAATAGAAGGAGGATGTATACCAATTCATCAGAAGATGTCCAATTTTAGGATCATTCCGTGCGTTGAGGTTATCAACGTATTAAACGATAATTGGTGGTGGGAGCTACAGCTACAAACGTCTATACAATCCGTATTTTGGAAGAGGATTTTTGAACAAAATATTAAAGTCACTATTAGTTTAGTAGTAGTAGTAGTAGTAGTAGTAGTAAATGATTTTTTTCAATTAATTTTTCAATATCAGAAAAAGTAGAAAATCATATAAACGCATGACATTACCGTCATTTGGCATTTTTTTTAAAGTCTTTATAATTAAAAATTTTCGGTTAATATCCTTTCTTGATAATTTATAGTAGTGCTGTTTTGCAGAACTCGTACAATATGGGAACATTCATTTCATTTAGGTGGTTGATAACCTGATCCTTTGACAAATAGTCCGTTCCAAAGAAGTGTCGCCTTGTTTCACGCAGTGTTGGGCATTTCCTATGAAGTGATAAACATCCTTCTTCTCGTTTGTATTACATATTCCACAAATCACGGGAAGATCACTCCTGTGTGGTACACAATTTAGACGAATCAATTCGTCTCTCAGTTTCACCATCCTTAAGATCACCTGTGTTGTATACTCATCTCGAAAACAGTTATTTTCTGTGTTATACCTTAGACGATTATATAATCTCCTATGGGTTGGTGTCTCCGCTTCTTTACAACAATCATCTCTAAATTACCTACCCACTCTACCCACTCGCCAAACCATCTAGTCCTGTTCCTAATAGCCCTGAACATCTTAGGTATAAGATGCTTAAGCTTAAATGTTTCAATAAACATGGGAGATAGTCCTGTCTCGATTGTCAGCAAATAGTTCGGTTTATTGGGTGGCATGTGGAAAATTCGCTTGACGTAGTATATCTGGAGTTTTTCGACGGTTTCATACCTCTTATTATCATCTGCAGTGTTTCAGGGGAATGTGCTAGGAGCACAATATCGCCAGCAAAGAGAAGTGCTTCGATTACTATACCGGCATATTCCACACCTCCTGGTAAAACATCAACAATTTCCTCAGTAAAGAGTGCGAATAATATCGGGCTCAATGAACAAACTTGCCTGACTCTAGATTTAGTCTATAACTAATTCGATAGTGCTTCGCCATTCCACACAGCAATTTGCGTATCCTGGTACAAATTTTGTAGAACCCTTCCAAACTTGAGAGAGATTTCCATATTTTAGAGTTTAACGAACAGTGCATTTCTGTCCACTGTATCAAACGCCGCCTTAAAATCTACAAAAAAGGTACAGTTTTGTACCCTTCGCTAAGAATGCCTCTGCAATACTATTTAACACGAAGATATGGTTCACTGTAGAGTCTGAATCTCGTCTGGAATTCCTTTTAGTTTAGTTTGTTACATATGATTACAAAATTGTTAATCTCGTAGATAGCCTTAAGTCAAACTATAAATGACTTAGTGTTTATATGAACAAATATTATGTAATTATCTGAAGTTAATAATAGAGTCGTACTGCTACTCAAAATCCTCTTAATGGGTGTCCATTCGGTCTTTGTAGCAATAGATACCCTAATGCTCTGATAGCATATCTCACCGAAAAGTTTCATCAAAATTAACAGCATTTAAATGAAAGCCAGATAGGCACATTTGAATGGAAGGAATTTGACAAAGTCAGGCACCTAGATGTTTTGTCTAAAATGTGTGACTTTCGAATTTCTTGAATAAAAACATTTTTTATTTATTTTGGCTTAGACGGACGGAAATGAACACAACTCATGTTATCCCTTAAGGCTACTTTATATCACTGATACTCGTTTGAATTTTTATGCATAATCTATCGATAGTTTTTAATTTAATGCTCATGCATTGTGTCGCTCATGACATACGAGTTTATTCCCGTTTTTCTAATTCGATCCCAGACTCCTACCACTGTACTTTTACTATAGATTGAGAATGACAGCGTATGTCAACTATAGCAAATTCTGCCATCACCTTATAACCGAAAATGTGTGCAAGGTGTTAAGGTTTCTTCAATCATTGTAAGAATCATTTTTTTCCAGCTCTTATCCAGCAAATATGAGAATACAATACCTATGTCTAGTTAAGGGCAGCCAATATTTCTTGACATTTGCTAAACATCATTGCCAGGTGTAAATTGTTAAGCAATTCAAAACTTGTGACCGTATTCCAAGCGGAGACATACGCAATCCTGATGGCAACGAGCCAAATTGTGAAGAGCCAGTGGAGGGGGCGAAGCATTTCATCTGTAGCGTCAGCCAAGTTGCGCTATGTACCTTGCTGAACCCACTTACGACTTTTAAGCTTTGTCTGGGTCCCAGGTCGCAATGGATTTGCCGATGAACTTGCAAGGCTTAGAGGAGAGTTTTCCAGGACCCGAACCTACGCTAGGTCTGCCTGCGTCCTCGGTTAAAGGTTCAATTGACAGTTGGGTTGTAAGCACAACTGCATATGGCATAACGCTTCAGATTGCAGAAAGACTAAGTGAACGCTTTCTGACGTTTTAAGAAGTCAGCGGCGTTTTGGTGTCCTTCAGTAGGAGAGATTGCAGGTTGCTGGACATGGCACAACATCCTGCGGTGCTTACTGTGAAGGTGATAACGACACCGGGGAGCACAACCTCTGTGAATTTCTGGCAGACTGCAGGTATTAGGGGTTGACGTAGTGACTGAAGCGCTCACCCATCTTTCTTCGGAAGACTGAAAGATTTTATATTAAAAGGAACTTACAATGACCACAATTGTCTGTGTGTTCTGCTCCAACCAAAAAACAAAAAAAAAAACTGCAATTTCGATGTAGAGCCAGTTGCTTTTTCTTATTTTATCACATTTTTTACTACTCCTGATCCACTGCGATTGCTACTTGCTTTCCGTTCCCTGTTCATCGATTCACCCTTAAAACTATCTTCGGACGTACAGTGAAATCAATTTATTTTCTAACTCTAGTTGTAAATCTTGAGAAGATTTTTAGGTTTTTTGTTTTTAAGTTGTGCCTCATCGAATAGGCAATTTTTCATTTTTTTTTCAAAAATTGATAAAGTTTGTGAAGCATTTATATAGGCAGGCGACCCACATTAAAAACCACCAGCGGTGCCAACCATAAACTAAAAAAGAACAACGAAGACATTCACAAGTCGGCCCTTAATTTAGGACACCTTTTACATGTAACCATGTTTTATTTTAAATTAAGTAGTTATCATTATTTTGTGCAGATTTATTCAGCTTACTTTTATAATGCCAACGATGGTCAGCAATTCATCTTACGTGCCGAAGATCTTCAAACAAGACGCGATGTTATTCATTATGTGGTCGTATCTGTTCTGTTCAGCCGTTCAAAGATTGTATTGGAAAGCAACCAAAGGTGGATTTGTATCTGACGTGTATCTTAATTAAATGCCACCCAAGTGGCAATACCACCATCATTCCAAAAATGGTAAAATTACATTATAAACATTAAATAATTACATGAAATTCAAGGGCTACTGCACGAGTGCCCACTTTGCCCGTTTTGCCCCCATTGAACACTAATTCAACAAGATCTGTTCCTCGCGCAGCATGTCGCCTGCACGATCGTTAATAAAATGTACAAAACAAAAAGAAAGGCAAATTAAAAAAAAAAAAAAAATAAATTAAAAAACAACGGAAAAAAAGAAATCTATATAAGAACTAAGAAAACCTTATAAAAATACGAAACATAGTTGATACAGATTGTCGTGACCAATCGTGTTAAGTAACTTAAGCAGTCTCAAACACGAGCTGATCGCGAACATATTCGTACAGACGTTCATACAGACGAATACATGATGTGTTTTATGTATAGTCATCATATGTACATACGAGTACATATTCGTACATACTATTAGTTTGTTTAAAGTAATAAAAAACAAAAAAAATATCTTTCATTGCTTTGGTTGAACATCATTGCAACACGGCATAAAACAATTGATTACAAATAAGAATTACTCGTACTTTGGCAAAAGTGTCCGTTACGCATTCACCTCATTTTCGCATCTGTGTTTCTGTCTCTTGTGATGATCATGGATGTATCCGTATTCGTTGTTAGTCAGTAGTCAGAAGTCAGTAGCTGTGTATAGGCCCCATAAAAAGTTGAAATCATTTATGGGCATTGCAGGAATCAATCGTATGGACGTGTGGCGTCTGCAATTGTTTGTTTAACTTATTCAACATTGCATCAGATATGGACATTCGTCAAAGCTTACTTAATAAGTGAATGCGCGCGAGTCCGAGCATAGATTACTAAGATTGGAAATGCGCGCAATGCGCAGCATCAACAGCAGCACCACTAGCTACAGCATCAGTATCTCTCAGTACGGATACATCACATGGAAACATATTCGCACTTTGCGTCTTCGGACACACTCTGTCGCCTTGTATTTTCCCATATATGCGCAATTGACGGGAAATCCCAACACGCTACTGTTGCGGTTGATGTTGCTATTACTATTGCTATTGCTGTTGCTATTACCGTTCTTGTTGCTGTTATTCTGGTGCTGAAAATAATTCTGATGAGGTTCTCTTATTCTAGCTTTGGGTGATCCAGCCATTCTCCAATGCCAATATGAATTTCAGACGTCCGACCATCCGACGACACTGCTCGAAGCGTCATTACATATCGTTAGGCTCATGTGACCGTCAATAAATAATTTATATGAACATAATTTAAGTTAGTGATGTGTGTGCTTGTGTGTCTGAGTGCCTGTGTGTCCTCTATGTTTAGAGATATTCTTGCACAGATGGAGAATCGAGACGGGGTCATCTGTATTATACTATAGAAAGGATCGGACGATATTGCAGAATCGGTGACAGGACGTACACTATTAGAGCTCATTTATGGACATCATGCAACAAGACATGTCTCCCAACCACAAGAAGACGAATGAACAATAACACTGCACTGGAATGTTGAAGGAAAACGAAGGTAAAGGTAAAGAATGGTTGATCGACCATAACAAATGAACGTTGAGCGAGTGAACAGAGGAAGGAACAATCCTTGACAATCGATGCTTCAGTAAGTCTTTCATCTTGTCTTTCTTGTGTTGTCTTGCTCCTGTCTTCACTTTGGTCGAAATTCCAATGAGACTCCGTTAAATCACAATAAATTACTGGGAAGTGATACAAATTCACAGTCGCAGGCAAGTTAGCCTGACTGACAGGGGTGAAGATAAACAGCAGAAAAAAAAAAAAAAAAAAAAAACAAAGCAGTCAAAAAAAGACACCAACAAATATATTCGCTTAATGATGGATGCTATAGTCATCTGATTGTTATACAAAATTTAAAATTGAGATTCAATTTGAGATATTAATGTTTATACTATTCCTGGTATGGTGTATCGTAGTCTTGTCATACTTATCGAATATAGACCAATTTAATGTGTCTTTTGGTATATTCTTACAGTTAACTTGATTTCGATTTTTTTATTCCAATTTCAAAATATCTAATCCATCTTGTTTTAAGAGGTGTTTACTAAAGTGCATTTGGAAAGGTATCACATCTAATATAACCAATTTATCACTAATTTATGACGGGATGTTTCCGACAATTGAGCCATAAAAGTCGTCTTAAGCATTCCTCATACCAGGCAAGCAACTTTTAGTGTTTCACACTATCATGGCATCCATGATCCTTAGATCGAATATGTTATTATCTCTTTTCGTACATATACAAAACAATGACCTCGGGGGCTGGCAATGGAGTCTTTGTGTTTTACATTTTTTTAACCACAGTGATATCGTAATACAGGTCAAACAATTGCATATTTATGCTCCACATGCCTTCACTCTATTTGAGGGTGGCCGTAATGTAGTGGTATATGCAAAGACTCCTCAAGCAGAGGATCGCGGGTTTGAATCCTGTGTGATGCAATTCTCTGGAGAAGTAGTTATATGATAATCCCGTCGGCGTCATTTCTGACATGAAGCGATAACACTGATGTTGAAGTGGTTGCTGGTTGGGCTAAAATGTAACGAACTAACAACTAGCACGTACTAAGACTTACTGGTTGAGGATGCACTGGCTCCAGTTTGACAACCACCTCTGGGAAAAATATCGAAGCCTAATACACCTAAGTTTCGAACTTCTACACCACCCGCCCGCGTCCTGCAGCCAGCCGGTAAAAGAGTACTCATATCCCCTTGGTGCACGCGCGGAATTATAAAAAAAAAATCAAAATAGGTATGTATAAGGTTAAGGGTTTGTTTTCTAAAGGATCTCGATATTAGCAGTGCTTATCGTCTAGGTGTACAGTAGAAATGGCAACATTTTGAAGGAAGTTTTTGGATCAGAGCAGTAAAATATTTAGAAGGTGTCAGCAATAGAGTTAGATTGGTTTCACTTTGTGGATTATTTAACTACTAAGAAATAATGACTAATGATATTGACGATGAACAACAGCAGAGTCCAACGTGGACCAGGGCTTTAACAAGCGAAACAATGCAGTCATCGTGGCTTTCGCCTAACATAACCTCTAGTTCCGCACTTCAAATCATTGACGTGCCTTTCACTAGCACTTTTCTGCACTGCGTTCTACAGGTTGGCTTGCGAGATTCGCAAAATTTTTCAAGAGTCACTTTGTCAAAACGTGATTCTCACATGGTAAATTTCGATTTCTATCACCATCAATGTCACAAATTTAGCAATGATGTGAAGTCTAGACATGGTTCTGTAAAGTTCGTCTCTATAGATGATTTTTCATTGCGACCTTAAAGTTCATAAAGAAATTTAATTTATTGATCTGGGCTTCTTGTTTTTTAATGATCTGAAATAGTGTGAACATTAGGATATTCACGGACTAAGTTGGCCCTAAATCGCACTTATACGGGATAATCAGACCGTTACAAAATGGTTTCATGTATTCACACAATACGACAAATTAGATCTTGTACGTGATATGGAGACTGAAATCTCTATAGTCAGCGTAGCTTAGTGCGGTTGAAGGCCGAAATCGACATCGAAAGATGTCCGGAAATTTTACTAAAACGTACAATAAAAACATGTTGTTTGAATGGAAGCCTGCAAGGGTGAACAAGAAACCTACTGAGGGAATCGCAATTAGTGCTGAGGATATATGGTAAGAAAACCATCTTTGCAGACTATTAAATGGCAATAACAGCCATCGCTGTATTATAGAATGAACTACGAAAATCGATCGACAATGGGCACCGGATTCTTCCACCCAACCTCAATGCAGTGAAGATAACCATATCCAAATTGAATCCCATCAAGGTAGCCGATGTTGATGGTCTAGTTGCTGAACTGTTTAAAGTGGTGGGAGACGATTTTGTGAAGAGTATGCAGAAAATTATTTCATAAATATGGTTGAACGAAAGTATGCCGGACGAATGGAAATGCAGCATTTTAGGTAAGATTCCCCGGGAATGAGGCGCTCTGGCCTGCTCCACCTAAGAGGTAACAGCGTCGTCAAGATTTTTCCTACCGTATTATGTAATTGCTTAAGATATTCTGTTAATCAACTGATAGGCCATTATCAGTGAGGCTTCAGAAAATGCAAATTCAAAATCACCACCTAAGACCTATATGTATGTTTAAAAGCCACCCATGACAGAAATAGGTTCCGCAGTTAACTACACGATCATTTCAAAAGTTACCCTTGCAAATCACTGCTTTTGTTTGGCTCGAAATTCAGTTAAATCACAGAGTCCTATCTAGGGCAATCAAACTAGCTAGCGCTTCAAGCATGGATGAGAAGGCGCTTGGTCGTTGAGAGTCATCTTTGACCCTGTCTGCATTGACGGAGAGTTTAAGAGAAGATTTGGAAAATAACCGTACGAACTGAACAATGACATGGACGTAGCTAAAAGTGTCAGAATTTACGGGGCTTAGGGGCTGGTATATATTGAGTGGATCTTTCATATATGAAAAGGGCTAAAGAGGGAGACCATATTAAGAAGCATTTTAACTTGACATAAGAAATTAGTAGTTATAGCAAACAACTGTACTGGATTGGGAAGTTGGGAGCAAAAGGAAAGGAAAAGGAGCGTAGGTAAATAAGTTACAATGTAGGGTGCAAAGGCATTTTTTTTTTTTTTTTTTTTGCAATACGGGGGAAATGTGGTATAAGTCTAGAAGTTGCAAGATGTTATATTAGTTAAGGATGTTTACATATATATTGTTCTCTACTAGACTACCCTGCTTTATGTAATATCCCTACTGCCCCTGTGTAGAGGGATTCCTTTAGAAAGAAATTTCCATCTGAAGGACTAATACAGAACTTCAGTCCTGCAGGGCTATTTTTGTCGAATTCAAACACATTCATTTTCCATACCCTTTGCCATGGATAATTTTCGTCACGTTATTTAGACCGTTATTATGTTCCGGTATTCATAACAGTTTGGTATTTAAAATTAAGCTTTATTGGGACTTAGGCGAGAAAACAAATTTGTCTACATAGTTTGGTTTCTAGTTCAAAAAATCGCCTAGAAAGTGATACATTTAAACATAATATCCAAGCTATTAATGTTTATATTGAAACTACAAACTTATCACTAAATTCCAACTGCATTTCAGTAAGCCCCATCGATGTCAACATCAGTAAGAAAAAGAAGCTTATTATGCTAATTTTAACAATCACATGATAATGAAAATTATATGTCTTATATTTTACGTCAATTTGAGCTAATTTCCACCATCGTCTTACTGTAATCTCATCTTCAAAATAAAGAGCTCCCATATGGAGTCAGTATCTTCCAATTAATAACTTTGCAGAACTTATCTTTTAAGCATTAATATAAAGAAAACAAAAAAAAAAAAACGAGAACGTTGTCGTGGGTATCACGGAATCATGGTGTATTTTATCGTCATCACATCGGCTTAAAAGCATCGAATTTACTAATACAATTTGCTAATGAAAGCATCGTCGATTGATTGTCAGAACAAATGAGCATTCATTTTATTAAAGGATTCCGCTTTGACCAGGCCACTTCCCATGGGAGCTTGCACTCTTTTATTTTCGGCCGAGGATTTTCGAATTTCTGAATATAAGTACGAGTATATGGTGCAAATACCTTTCGATAAAATGAAATACTCAGGAGTCGAAAAGAAACCAGAGAAAATTGAAAAAAAAAAAAAACATTTTGATTCAATAAATCGAATTGGATTTTTTTTTTAAATTTGATTCCCATAAGCAGTATACGGATACCACAGAAGACCTCTGACTTGGATACAATAAAATGAATGTGCTAATGTAGGAGGTAAATAAAAATTGTTTTTTGATCCTAGAGCCATCAATTAAGTAGGATTATGTTTTCAACATGCAGGTCTTCCTTTGATTTTATTTAGGGGCAATATAGACATTTGAGCATATGCATAATATAGGAAACAAAAGTTGTATGTATTTTAATTATTTTGTGTGGGACAGCCTAGCATCAGCAAGCAGTATTTTGGAAATAGATATTTAAGATTTACTTTGAATTTGCAAAATACCAGCAACTTAATGCAAATCTATGACGGACATTTATAAAGGAAGTGATCTGCGTGGAATCGCAAGAATAGGTGCTACTTATAGCTATCTCCTTTCCTGGTTAAGACTTTGGCCAAAAAGAGCCAACAGATAAAGGAAAAAATTATTTCATATACAATATTCACAGCAAAAGGTGTTTTTGTGCCATCAGATCAAAAGATATATTCATAAGACTAGAGTGTGTTGTACAAAATACCTCTTTTTAAATGGTAGATGGCCTTGAGTGTGCAGCCCACGATATGAATATGAAGGAGATTATCAGAGAGAGACTCACTCACTGCCGTACCAGGCAGTTCTTCTGAAGTCAGGTAAGAGCAGCTGTAACGAATTTTCGTGAAAGCTTATTTCGCTAGACAACAGACGCATAGGATATAATAGATTTTATAATAGCCGTGGAGATTCAGAGGAGCATAATCGTTGACAAAGCCCATGATTTTTGTAAAGCTCCTCTACAATGCCAGAATTCCGACAACACCTTGCAGGTTTCCGATATAATATGCTTAGCCCATAATAGTTGTTTATTCAGAATGACACCATAATATTAAGCTTCATTAGATAAGTATGATCTAATAGAGAACTTAGATAATCGTATGTATATTCCTGAGCGTGGACTTTAAAATTATTGAAAGCATTAATCATCATCAATTAGGGTCCACCTACATTGAGTTTATCCACAGAAGTTTCGTTGTCGAAAGCACCCTCAATGTCAATGAGTGCTTTCTGTCGAGTGAGCTTTCAATTTTGCCCAGCAGACTTTAAAGCGCAGTGTCACGGGTTCTTAAACATTGATAAGCATGTTGCATCTTAGACAGAGGGTGCATTCACAAAGCAGCTTTTCTCTGGTTGATCGATTATCAATACAAATGAAATCAGACAGATAGGTTTGAAGTTTTTAGCAAGCATGTAGACATGTTTTCGAGTTTCGGTATAAAAGTTAGTTTTACTGTTCGCCAACGGTTGAATATGTATGCCAGTGCAAGTGAAGATTCTCTTTGAAGTTGCCAGCTTGTATATACATCTTTGTGGCATAACTGGATATATGTACATATATCATTGGTGCCAGATGTCTTGACGGAAGCAGCATCCTATTTAATGGCCACTCTCGTCACCAGAACCGATAATAGAATTAGGATCTTATATTTGGATATATATTTGCTTGAATCTGTAAACATTACAATCTTCCTCTAAATTAGTATTAAGCGTTTATAAATTTTTTGGTTTAATTATGTAGTCAGTTCAAAATACTTGGTGAGGGCAGGCATAATCTCTTTAACGAATCTTTTTCGTAGCATTAAGTCGATAACTTACTGTTGCTTTCGTAAGAAATGTTGACTGAGAACCAACATTGTTGGCAACCTGTACATCTAACTTTGCATTTGCTACTGTCCCAAAAAGTACTTGGAGCTTTAGTATCGCAGCATATAATAAGTTCCATATTTTTGAACCACAGTAATCAATGAGCCCGAAATCTGCCTTCTGTGGTGGTAACGATGCTGAATCGTATGGAAAATTAGACGAAATGATGAATGTGTACGATGAAAGTGTATTCAGAACAAGAAGACAAGTTCTCGGCCTTTCCGATCGATCGTTTTATAGTCTTGTGAAACGTCTTAAGCATACAAAAACACACGCTTATTTTACACTTATGGTTAATGTGTGGATGTTATGTGTTACAGTAACAAGTAACAGTTTATGATAGTTTCTATTTTCATCATCAGTCGCAAGATTTGTATCGTATCATCATTACCTTTCTCATTTTAATCAGAAGTGAAGCTGAGAGAATCCTTTCTAAATGATGCTGTTAAGACAATCAATTTCTTTAGGCCTTTTACGACACCGTTAAAGCAACTTTGTTTTTTTTTTTTTTTATTAGCAGGACAGTGTTACCAATGGGGAATTCAGATTCGCTCACCTTTAGAATATCAACTTTATATTGAATTAATTCATAATTCACTATTTTTCACAAAAAAAAAAAAAACAAAAAACAAATAAATTAAATCATTGCCAGCGGAGAGGTCTCAAGAAGCATGTAGAAAATCGTCCTGAAAACAGTTCTTATAACAGACAGTACACCATTTTTATGAATAGCTATATCTCGAGGAATGCTTAACTACGAGTATATTGACCATACTTGAAAGCGCTAGACCGTTTGCACTATATGTGTTTCATACAAAGGTGATTTTTAGTTTATCATAAGGGGGACACATGAAATCAATTTTGATATTTAGGAAATATAATTATGTGGTTTTAGATAAGCATGTAAAATGAAAACATGAAATTGTGGGTACATTGTTCACCCAATGCAATAACCCTATTGTGCGAATATCCTACATTTAACAATAAATTTTTTTTTAGCTATGCGACATCTCATTTATTCGTTTAAATTACCCTAAATTCATCAATGCCATGAATGAATGATTACGAAGAGGCGATGCCGATGTAGATTATCCATTGAAAGAGTCCATTGTATTCTTTCTTTGGTGGTAGGTAGGTATATTACTGTCAGACCCTACTACAGCTCTCATGTCTTTTGTAGGCTTTGATTTATTATCACTTCATATCGAAGAGCGAGTTATTCCTACTAGTTATTGCGCGAGCACTCGTGCTCCTGTAATTTTAAAATGACAATCGACGAATAGTTCACAAGCGAAATACCAGTATTTGACCATATCAGAATTTAAACAATGAAACCATCGATGACGGAGGTCTCTGCGAGGTCTTCTCATGGTAATTAATGATTGTCCTTCATTTACGAATACTTTTGCTGGATGGAGTGAAGTCTGCTGTACCTTGAATTTACATACCTCTAACCGTTCGTCATAAAAGTAGCTCTTTGCGTAACTACTAGTATGTACAAACATATGTATAGTCGTATGTAGCTATACGAGTATATAAACATGCACTGCTTTCCTATCTGAATATGTTTACCTAGTATCTGTACTAAACAACTCATCTTTTGTGTTCCCTGTATGTCATACAACTGTTAAATAGGCTTATGCATTTTTATGGCACCCCATAGTGTGAATGACAGTAATTTAACACTTTTTCATTCAACGTTCCTGATCCACAGGCCGCCAGCTCTCAGTTCACATTTCTCCACACAACAATCTCAATCTCCGGTCACTGAAAACACGGCATATAATCAAAGATATTTATAGTCGAAGAACACACAGATTTGTACTAATTAATTTGAAATTACTCGCAGGTTAGACACGACACCGTCATTCAGAATGATGAAACGTCTTCTTTATTTTTTGGGATCACTGGGTTTTGTGCTAAGGTATTTTATTTTGGTTTCGTTTTTTTTTTTTCTTTTTTTTTTTCTTTTTTTTTTTTTCTTTTTGATTTTTGTTTCCATTTTCATTTTGAACCCAAATGACAGGCAAAAAAAAAAAAAAAAAAACGAAAAGAGAAGTGTTAATTAATAGATATTGGTTGGATAGAGGTTTTAGTGAAAAGAAGGCATCAGCGGAAAACAGCTCTGGATGGAAGTGAAGCGTTAAGAATCATATTAAGTGAATATGACTATACGAATACCTGCGCTAAGGCACGTATATATAATTTTAAAGGTCTTGGATTAATAGTTTCATTTGAAGATCTTGGCTACCGCTATCTTGTTTAGAGTTTATATACTTCTACATGGGAATCTGGCTACAACTTAAATAATAGTGTCTTGTATTTTCCAAGGCAGATAATTGAGATGGTTTAATTGTCTCGGGTGTGTGTTTTGACGTTGGACCACACACTTGGCGCTATAAGTGCTTAAACACGTACATTTCTAGCCTTTGGAGCCCTATATTTCGATATTAGTATGAAAATAAAATTAATTGCATTTCTGCTTTATGAAATAATCAAGTCTCGTGTTGAAATTAGTAGACATCAAACCTTTGGAAAGGTACATTTTATGATTAATTACTGCAATCACATATAGGGCTTTCCAATATGGACTTGACAACTTTGAATTTAATTTGTGAACGCACTCTTTCAATAATCATCAAACTGTCACTGTCAATTTATTCAGTAAGCTCGAGCAACGTCTGCAAATTGTAAAAATTTTCTACAGATATTCGGAGTCGGTGACTGCAACTCGGTGACGAGCGTTAACTCTAATTTTCGGTAGTAATTCTCGCCCTAGTAGACAGGCAATAACAAGTTTACTGCAAAAATTTGAGTCTACATATTCGTTGTGTGATGTTGCTGTGTCATCAACAACAAGTGTCGAAGTGTCGAAAATATCGCTGCCATTCAGATGTCCGTAGCAAACGATCCAAGACAGTCAATTCCATGGCGTTCTCAAGAATTGGACATCGCTCAGACCACATTATTGCGTATTTTGCGTAAGGATCTTGGTTTACACCCATACAAGATCAAGCTGACTGAAGAATTGAAGCCGATGGACCATTTGAAGCGACGTACGTTCTCCGATTGAGACCTGGAGAAGATGCACCAAGATGATGAATTTCATCGCAAAATCATCTTCAGTGACGAAGTTCATTTTTGGTTCAATTGGTCGGGTGAATCATGAATCACCACTTCATCCACAAAAAATATCTGTTTGGTGCGGTTTGCATGCCGGCGGCGTTATTGGGCCATATTTTTTGTCGACGATAACGATCGTCACATTACTGTGAATGGTCAGCGGTATAGCGCCATGATCACCGATTATTTTTGGCCCGAATTGAAAGATATGGACTTGGACGACATGTGGTTCAAAAGAATGGTGCCACAAGCCACACAACATACGCTACAATCGATTTATTTAAGAAGAGTAAGTATGGTGAGCGTGTTATCTCAAGACATGGGCCAGTCGATTTAACGCCGCTTGACTATTTTCTGTGGAGCTACGTTAAGTCATTGGTTTATGCCAACACGCCGACGACGTTGGAAGAGCTCAGAGCCAACATTGAACGCGAAATAGCGGCCGTTTCGGCCGAAATGTATGGTCGAGTCGTTGAAAATTGGGTCCAACGAATCGAACGCTGCAAACGTGCCCGCGGTGGCCATATGAACGAAGTCGAGTTCCATTCATAAATGTTTTGATTGTACTTCAAGTCAATAATAAAGTTTTTGAAATATTTCAAATGGTTTGCCTTTTATTTAAAAAAAAGTTGTCAAGTCGTTATTAGAAAACCCTATATTATCACAAATCTGTGTTATGACCTTGTAGTCTTATGAGAACCGAATATACTTAGAAGACTTTACTCTGCCTCTCATTAACCAATCGTCTTTAATTGTAGAATAGAGCTTGATTTTCAAGCACTTTCACTTATGCAAACGGCTGGTTTTCTAGTATTTATTGAAAAATTCTTTGAGTCAGAGAGTCATAGTCGATTTACTCCTGATTACTTTCCCATTTTAATTGAGATAACACGCTCACCATACTTATTCTTCAATAAATTGATTGTAGCGTGTGCTGTGTGGCTTGTGGCAGCATCCTGTTGAAACCACATGTCGTCCAAGTCCATATCTTCCAATTCGGGCCAAAAATAATCGGTGACGGTAACGTGACGGTCGTTATCGTCGACGAAAAAATATGGCCCAATAACGCCGCCGGCATGCAAACCGCACCAAACAGTTATTTTTTGTGGATGAAGTGGTGATTCATGAAGCACATGTTTTCACCCGACCAATTAAGCATATTTTGCTTATTGACGAACCCATTGAGCCAAAAATGAGCTTCGTCACTGAAGATGATTTTGGGACTCCGAATATCTGTAGAAAATTTTTATAATTTGCAGACGTTGCTCCTTAGTTTATTTTATCATGATGAGTTTACTAAATAAATTGACAGTGAAAGTTTGATGATTAGTGAAAGAGTGCGTTCACAAATTAAATTCAAAGTTGTCAAGACCCTATTGGAAAACCCTATATTATCCGATAAACAATTATTCGTTCAAACAATTCAAATATATTTATTCTTTGCATTTTCCAACAATCAAAGCTCTATTTCCAGTCTTTGTTTTTTCAAAAAAACCTTTTCTGTGCTAACAACGCTTATTTATATTTCAACATTGAATTACAGATATTAACATTAAAATATGCTTCGATATGTGTTGCAAGATATAGGACTGTATATGAGGTATATCAGGATGAAAGTCTAGTCATTGGGCATAGTCATTGCTACCTAGTCTCTATGATAATTTTATGCACAAACCCAACTAAAAAATAATCCGTCAACGTCTTATAACTTTTTTCAGAATGTTGGTTTGGTGCGTCATTAATTGAACGTGGGTTCTTTTCTTTCTTACAACGCTATTCGTTGTCTTCTCAGTTTTTGGTTCACTTTGTGGTAGTTAGTTACGACTTTCTTGGTTTTTTCTTTTTGACAGATAACTTAATTTTTTTTTTAAATACATTCTCACTCAAAAATTTTAATATTAAAACAGCCAATACATTTTAGGAGGACTTACAGCGTATTCGTCATGCATTTTGCAATCTTGTCGATAAGTAGATGTTCACTATTGAGCCGACGTTGTAGAATGAGGATTAGATGAAAAGCACAGCAGGTCATTGCTCTTAAACTTTTCGCATGTATGGCTCTGCAAACATAGCCTTAACAAATGCAACGTAGAAGCTCACTTCATTGCAGGGTATGTTAAGGGACAGGTAAGCCCATATATGGTAATGATGATGTTATCCGGAAGAGTTCAATAAACCACCTCTAAGGTCTTAAACAGCCTAAACATCTATTAAGGAGCTATACGCTAAATAAGATACTTACAAATTCTATATGTTTTCCTTTTTAATAGAATATTGCAGATTCAAGTAACACCTACGGAAGACAGATATATTGATACTTTATGGAATACTCTGGCATCGTGTAAATTAGTGATTCCACTATGATTGAATATTTTGGTAGATATCAAATTAAGTATAAGGATACGACACCATTTATTCTCAGATTTGAAAAAAAAAATCTGAATGCCTGAATTTCTAAGCAGAGATTTTGGAATATTATCCTTAGAAGGACTATGAAGCAAGGGAAGTTTCAGATGAATAAACGTCTGTAAGCAAATTTCAGGGGTACAATGGCAATAAGTAACAGTGTACTACATTCGGTAATTCTTTCCAAACACAAAAAAATAGTTTAAGATGTTCTTAGTTCATCATCTATCGAGATCATTAATAGAGATAATCCACATCCAAGGTTAATATCTTTCTTTAATTGAAGGATTTATGTGATAAATTCATAAGTTCTAAATCATCATCTACGACATGGATAACCAGAATAGATGGCGGCAGAACAATCATTGAGGATTGCTAATTGCTAATGAAATATAGTAGAGCAGTCAAGAAAAAATGGCCTTTGTTAAGCTACTCGTTGGTCCTTAAACTTACCGTAACTACAAGTGTGTAGTTACTCCTTTCGGTATTTTTCTAAATTTTACTCAATAGTTACGCATGCAATATAATTGAGCAACTTTGTGATGTAGAAGCAGTGATCATTTCCAAAAAAAAAGTATAGATAATATTTCTGCACTTAAATTTATTTAATACATTTATGGTTAAAGTCATGTTCATGTTAATAAATATCCCATGGTGTAAACATGAAAGTAAATTTTATAATAAAGCAGAGAGCGAATGAACTTTGAAGTATTCCAATTGCGATATCATAATTCACTTCCTTTAGGATACCATAAAACTTTTTGTTGTCAACATTTATTGAAAAGTCGTGCGCAATTTTATATGATGGTGTTGGTTGCGAATATCAGGTAAGCCCCAAATCTATTTATCTCTTTGCGTCATCTCTTTTCCCCATTTCTTGTGCTGGTGCAAGAATTGCTTTTCCTGTTGCGATAAGTACAACAAATGCACAATCTAGTCCACTTCCAGTGAACATTTATGGTACTGACCACAGGTACATATGGTTCAGTTTGGTTTGCGCTAAGGTTGGTATATTATTTCTGCGAAATGAATGAATCTATCCACCCATATACCTTACCATATCAGCGTGAATCGGGCTTAAAAATATATCGCAATATTTATAACAAAGCATCCATGAAATATTAATTCTGCATAATAATAAAGTGATCATCGCCGGTGTTCTGTTTCCATTACATTCGTAATAATAAATAATAATTTTCTGTTAGTTGTTTATAATAATCAAGAGATAGGAGATGTGATTTTTGTAATTTTATTTTACGTTCGAATCGCATTAGTCTGACTTACACCAGTCACTTGATTGAATGACATGATTGTTATGGTTATCCCAACCCATTTATCTTGAAGGCGAGATATGAGAAATAAGCTCTCCGATTTCAAAAACATCAATTTCCAATTACTTTTCTTATTTTTGGCCTATTGGTCCAACTTTAAACATATTTCTTCGCTATATTTTAAGATGTGACGAAACTTCTACCTTAATTGACCAACTAATAATTGTAATTCTTGCAGCTGATTGGCTAAGTGCTTTCGTCTTTATAATTCCTGTGATCAAGATGATCCTTTGTGGTGGTCAAGAATTCTGGTGACTACTACCCATAAGATAAATAAGAAAGGTTTTGTATAAAAAGGTTTTTTATAACCCTCTACGTAGATGTAGAGGGTCTTACAAATGAGGAGTTTACTCTATTAAATTTATATTTTGATAGTCTATCCTGTGTAAGTCATTAACAGAGAAATAGAAATATCATAAAAGAAATAATAATTGGGTGTTACTATAGTTTACTGATGTAAGAGAGTGCGTTTAAGAAAGTTTATCTGCTCTTCAACCTAAAATCAAAGAATTAACTTTTATCACATTTGTAGCCAATTGAAGGAAAATAACAAAAGTAAAAATAAAGTTGACAGAATTCAATAAACTTAAAGAATTTTGTCTGTTCTACTTTTCAAAATCTTTCGAATGTCTGATCCTTTGTCTTTTTGCTATCCATATCCATACCTTCTGTTTCCCATTCTTATGAATCATAAGAAAATCGAATATTGCAAATTAATATGAAATGATCGATGGTCTGCTTATTAAGTCACAAACTCTTATGATATCTTTCCAACATGTTCGCTTATTTAACTACCTGGCAGTTATCATTAAGGAAAACATGTTAAAACCTATCATGACGTTATTTGCCAAAGTATTAACTTTCTTTATCACCGTATTGTGAATACTCATGCAGATACTCGAATATTCGCATTTATTAAGCTGTGTTTTTTTGTGGGTCTTTAATTTCTTAATCCTCTCCTTGATCGTCTAACAGATTCGACAGCGCCGTCAACAGAAAACGATGGAAAACCAAACTAATACTATCAACAAAACTGTCTTCAACAAAGATGATTTTTTCAGACACGGACAGGAGATGCTTAATCCAACAATGTTAATGATGAAGTCAATCCAAATTCCACTCATGGATTGATTTTCGGTCTAAAAATGTTTAGCCATGTGAATGCATCTCGGACGCAGTCCATGAGTTCCTTCTTTTTTTGTTTTAATTTTTTTTTATTTTTAATTTTATTAAAGCTCTGCCAGTTCACGCTATGCTTTGACTTCACCTTGTAGGGAAAAAAAAAATAAAAAAAAAAAAAATAAGTAAACCCAGACAGATGTAGTATGGGATTAGTCAATGAGCCAAAATTTTGATGACAGCAGTACGACAGAGTCTCACTAACCCGTCGCGTTCTCTGGATCACAATTTTCTGTTTTGTCTGCTTATCTTCTTTAGTCTTATTCATATGTATACATCTAGAGAAATTCACAAATATATGTACAAAGGGTGATTCAAATTTAAATGATCGAAATTTCTTGACCTAACCTCACTTAACGCAGAAAAGATATATTTAAAATGTATCATATTTTTAGTCTTTAAATTCGTCTAATTAAATAAATTTATCAGGAATTTCATTTTCCCTACGTTACTGGCGGATGATGATGACATTTATTCTGATCAAAGCCAGGTTAACAATTTTGGCATTTTAGATTGTTCTTGCACTAATAGCAGGACACAAATTCAAATTATTCTATTTTCTTTAGTTTTATTTAGTTTTTAGAAAAAATTTTCGAAGATTAGGAGCACCCTATGAATGTATGCACATTGTGTATGAACGGTTTAGTATGTGTATATATATGTAAACTTTGATTTTCTCACGGCCACTGAAAGCAAGTAGTGTTGGGGTATACGACTAGTTCCGTAAAATTCAACTTGGGATACTTCCTCAAAATATAGACTATAGGGCGATTCGAAAAGTCCCAAACCTAACATATAATAAAGCAATTTGTTAAAGTAATACAATCATTCCAGCGTCTTCTAACATTTCTATACCTTTCTTATAGAATGATTTGTTCAACCCTTCAAAATACGATTCAGTTTCGGCGATCACCTTTTCATTGCAGCCATATCTCTTTCAGGTGATCATATTTTTGGGGGTTTGCGTAATTGGTAATAGCATCCGTGTTTCATCCATTTTCAGGTCCAAATAGGAACAGAGCTTTCGCGTACCCCAATAATTCTACATGATGATATCTATGTCTGGTAATATCTTTACGATGTCAGCTGCCTAAAGCACTTTCGCTTTACGATTGTAAATTTTTTGGTCTTTGTGGATTTTTTTTTTTTATGTTTTTCGACGTAACAACCTTATTTGGGCACAAAGAGCGTTCAGCATAATTTGTATCTGTACGATTGCGTTTGAGTTCAACACATCAGCGGCAAATGGTTACTTTTAATGGAGCAGATTCCTTATAACACTTTTCAAGCCATTCTTGATTTTTACCAAAATATGTTTTCTCTTCAAATAACAGTGTTTTATCAACGTACGTAACTTTTTTTTTTTTTTTTTGGTTTTAAAAATACGAAAAGGTGCATCACGAAAACTTCAATATCTCAATGAATAATGGTAGAAACATCATCATGAGACCACTGTTATGTGCATACTTTATTTTAAGAGAGCAAACCTGGAGACTCACAAGATCAAAAGGAGAAAAAAAAAATTGTTACAACTGGACTAAAAGTTTGGCAAGCCAGACTTCGGAAACAGCTGACTGATTGGAATATTTCTGCCTCCATCGGCTCGCTGTTTGATTCATTTTGTTTCATTTGATTAGAAATTCATCGGAACGGCACTACGAAGGTTGTCTGATGAGTTTTTAGAAACAACATAAATTTATTACTTTAAATGATTTATTGTTTTTCAAAGAATGTATTCTCTTTCAAGATTTATAAACTTTCCCATTCGATAGAATCAGTTTTTGAAACATTTATTTCACTCGGAAACATGCTTTTTGAACGCCTCTACAACCTCTTATGACGTTGAAAAAAGTTCTCCACGCAGTGTAATCAGGAGAATGGGTTAATATTTCGACGTTTTAAAACTTCAAAAATTTATTTGTTTGACTGGCTGTGTGTGAACTTGCATTAACGTCTTCTGTAACGATGCTGTACACGTGTATAAAGCACCACAATTGAATTTCTTTTACATTTTTTAGCACCATTTGACACGAGCCTTTTTTTTAGCTTCTTCCAGCTAAATATTTATGCAATATTGATTAAATAACGCACTTAACTGCCGTATGACATCAATATTTTCTAAAACAATATCACTGCCAGGAGCAACTTCGCGACATTCATTATTTGAACTCTGTAGACCAGTTATAAATTGCAGCATTGGATGGTATTTTGTCACCAAAAGCAATAAAAGTCGATCTATGCATTGCTGTTGAGTTAAGCCACATTGAAATCATAAAAAATCTCGCAACGAAATCTTTTACGAAAAACTCCCGTCTATAGACACGAAACGTATTAAAAGGCATAGTGTGACTCTTTTCTAAAAAATCACCTAGAATTGCTCCTACTTAGGGTTTTTCTACCAGAACTTCTAAATTTAAAAACGAAGAAGACGCTTTAGGACAAACTCTTCATTTTTGTTCTGTAATATGGCTCAGAGGGTTGGAAGAAAGGTATCTTGGATGCTTTAAGCGATTTTCGACTTTCTATACGGTATTGAATAGAGTAGGTGATAAGACGAAGCACTACTACGTACTACAACGACATTAATCTAATAAACAAACACAATGGCTGGTTTATGAAGAGCGCTCCAGCCTGAAAAATATTCGAATCCACTTCCTGAAACAATGCAGTAATAGCAGACTTAACATGAGATAATAAACACAAAAGGGGACCTTAACCAACTCTACTATATATGCGTATTGGACGCAAGTAGTTGGGGATCGGTCTGTATTGGGATACAAATTGGACTGTGAGATACGATTCTAAAGTTAAGTAAGTATATTAGTTAAATAGTTTTTCCAATGGTATTCGGTAGAATCCCTCATCGCTTTTTGTTACTGAACTAATATTTGTGTTCTAAATTCTCTTCAATTTAATAATGGAAAGGTATACGCTTCAGCTACGTTTACAATTCATACGCATTTTTTTTTTCAAATTTTGTTGTTAGAGAAACGCCACATTTTTTTTTTTTTTTTTATAAAACCGCGCACGCACCAAGGGGATATGAATACACTTTTACTGGCTTTTCTCCAGGGCGCGGGCGGTTGGTGTAGTAGTTTGAAACTCAGGTGTATTAGGTTTCGATATTTTTCAAGAGGTGGTTGTTAAACTGGAGAAAGTGCATCCTCAACGAGTGGGTCTTAGTACGTTCTAGTGGTTGTTTCGTTATATTTAAGTCCAGCCAGCAACCACTCCAACATCAGTGTTATCCCTTCATGTCAGAGTTGACGCTGACGGGATTTTCATATAACTACATACAAATTCTATGAAAAGACTTTTTCAGAGAATTGCCTCTCACGGGATTCGAACCCGCGACCCTCTGCTTAAGGAGTTTATGCATATATTGGGTCTATAACTTAATTCGTAATTCGTTTGCTAAGAGATGGCGTAACTTGTATTATTTTATTGTTATTATTCCATTGGAACATGCGTTGGAAAGCTACTGTCATTGTACGTCATTTCAGTATATGTCATTCATTTGAAGCGTAAACAACAATAATTTTTTTCACTTAAATATGTCGAACTTTGTGCCTGAAAAAGTGTTTTTGTTTTTTCATTACTTTAATATGACGAAACCTGCTACCGAAAGTCATCGTATTTTGATGGAAGTTTGTGGTGAACATGCGCTAGCTGAGCGAACGTGCCAAAAGTTCTTTGCACGATTTCAAAGTGGTGATTTTGGTTTGAACGTCCTGGGCAGGAAGCATTACTAAGCATTACAATCTATGAAGATTGTTGCCAAACACAAGAAGAGCTCGCAGAATCTTTGGGTGTCACTCAAGCAGCCATTTTAAAATGTTTAAAAGCAGCTGGATATATTCAAAAGCAAGGAAATTGGGTTCCACATGAAGTCAAGCCGAAAGACGTCGAAAGGCGGTCTTGCATGTCCGAAATGCTGCTGGAACGCCACAAAATTAAATCATTTTTGCATCGGATTGTTACTGGTGATGAAAATGGATCCATTACGACAACCTCAAGTGCAAAAAATCATATGTGAAACCCGGCCAACCAGCCAAATCAACGGCAAAGCCGAATATCCATGGCGCGAAGGTAATGCTCTGTATTTGGTGGGATCAGATGGGTGTGCTGTATTATGAGCTGCTAAAACCGGGTGAAACCATCAATGGACAACGCTACCGAACACAATTAATCCATTTGAAGAGAGCAGTAGCCGAAAAACGCCAAGAATATGCGACCAGACACGAGGCAACAATTTTCCATCATGGCAACGCTCGGCCCCACGTTGCTATTCCGGTTAAGAACTATTTGGAAAACAGTGGATGGGAAGTCTTACCCCACCCGCCTTATAGCCCAGACCTTGCCCCTTCTGACTACCATTTGTTCCGGTCGATGCAGAACGTCCTCACTGAAATACGGTTCATATCAGAGCAGAATATCAAAAATTGGCTTGATTCATTCTTGGCTACCAAGCCGGCGCAGCTCTTTTGGGATGGGATATACAAATTGCCAGAAAGATGGGAAAAAGTCATAGCTTCAGATGAGCAATACTTTGAATAATACTATTGTACATGTTTTTCTTAAATAAACGTTCAAATTTTGAAAAAAAAAACCGCGTGAATTTAATTACATACCCGATACCACTACACCACGGTCACCCCCAGTGGGCGTCAGTGTCATGTTAAGCTTTCCATTATGAATTTTTGCAACCAATTCCCCTTTTTTAAGCAACTACATTGTGGTAATGAGCCTCTAATCATCATTAGTAGTGTCACAGCTCAGGAGTCTAATGTGCGACAAAGTCTTTTGACTCTGAGACGACTGCAATATCATAATAGTGGCAGAAGAACAAATATACTTTTGAAAACAATGCCAGTAAAATCCCATTCATGAAAGAGACACGGACCATGATTCAAGTAAGATAATAAAGCGAAGTCCCGTCTGATTAAAAGTGTATCCATCATACAACAAAAATAATGGGAGAAGTCGAAGTCTTAATAGCACTATGCATGATTTTGCTATCGTTTTCATACATTTTGTATTGCTTCTAAAATTCAGCTATGGGAAATAAACCAAATTACTTACTCCCGGTGTTAACGATCTTTTTATGAAATATTTGCACAGTGTTAGATTGAAGAACAAATCGAACTGGATGTAGAAATGAGTACCAGAAAGTATATCTAGAAAGCAGGCCATAGTAATTCGTCGAGCCATTAGAAAAGAGGGCTAAAGTGGCTACCAGAGATTGAACAGTTTTAGCGGGAATGATTTCTGTTGACCATTCGTTTTTGCGACTCTACATACATATATATACGTTTACCGCTCCGATTGTTGCTTTTGCTTTCAGCCTTTTGAGTTTCTCGCAAGCAACTAAAGCAGCACCCTGAAAAGCCCCGTAATTGTTACGTTTTTAGTTAAACAATAACCATTTTGTGACATCCTGCATATAGAATTCTTCTATACTGAAGTCTTTCTGACCCAAATCGGTGGATGTTCAGAGAGATTGATGTTCTGGTTCAAAGAGATTGCACTTTTATCATATTTTCGGATTTGCTATGTTCCTCATTTCGACTGCTGTTGGATAACTTTGACATGATTTCAATTTATTTACATACGAGGAATGAATTGTACATTATAAATTGATATTTTATAGTATGTCGAACTTAATACTACTACACTTAAACTTACTCGTAATACAATACAAAAATAAAATTTCAAAGTTGAATCGAGTACACAAAGAATGGACGGGTCTGGTTTAGGTAATAAAAGTGGAGTGTAATATAGTTTAGTGTTTTGCTAGAACGAACGAGTGTCAATTTACAATACAAATAAGATGGAGTTTTGTTGATAGTTAATTTATGTATTGTAAAAACCTGCCGTTTTTGTCTGGCGTTGTACTTTTGAAGAGGACAAGCAAGTAAACTTCTAAATAACATCGGATTTGATCAAACCTACGTAGACCATGGATGTAACGCACCACATCATTGAATACTATTTGCAACTTACGTTGGGACAATGAGTCTAAACTGCAGTACACAGTAGATAATAAGTGGTACAATAAGCGCCTTGACGAGCTTCTGTCTTATGGTAGCAGGGGTGAAGGCCGCGATTAATCACAAATTACGAAGGTTTCCGAAGATATGTCGAATAAAAAAATTAACATAAGAATACCCAGACAGTTTGTGGTCAATTACGAATCTTAACTGGTAACTGATTAAACAGTATTTAATTTGAAGTCAGAGAGCCAAATGTCAGTTAAGAAACTGGAAACCATTTTTTTTGTAACATATAGGCTGTATTAGTGACTTTCTTGAATTTAACAAGATAACATTGGGCATAGCCCAGCTGCTAATACTATCAAGCTGCTCATTAATGCATTGGAGACTCCCAGCATTGTTATTTATTGGTTGTCATCAGTATAAAGATAAATTGAACCCTGTGGAACTCCTCTTAAAACAAGCTTAAGACTACATATAGATCTGTTCGAAATAACGTTTGTTGTCTTAATAATGTAGCCAGATAGATTCTCAAATTTCTTGCAAAATAGGTTATGGTCCACACGTTCAAAAGACTTCGAAAAATTAAGCAGACAAAAAGTCGTCACAAATTCAGCCTTATATCATCGATTATGCTAATCATGGCAGTAAAACAATTATGATTAGATCTGAAACTTTATTGATGCGGATTGAGTAAATTGTTTACTAGTAGATGTATCTGAATTTGCGATGTGACGAGTTTCTTGAACACTTTTATATGCTTGCCATTATACTTATAGGCCTGTATCCGCATCGTTTACGGTTTAGCTTTCTTGGCGATTATTAAGACATTTGCTCTTTCTCAATATTCGAGAAATGTTGATATGCATAATTAAGCAACGGTTAAAGATATGAGTAAAATGGGATAAATACCAAAAGAAGTTTTATAAAACGTATGGGTATACCGTCTTCACCTATTGTATTAGATTTAATCGACAATACCAATAGGTCACAGAAGCACAATAACTACTAAGTCAATTCTGAGGTGGAATTCAAACTACTGGTACGCGAAATTATTTATTTATTTCATCTACGTCTGTATGACAATTTTCTTTCTGTTTGCAGCAAGAAACATCAATCTTTCGAAAATTACTTTTTTTGGGGGTTGTTTAATAGCATAGAAATTTAATTAGGATATTCTAAGATAAGAAGTGGCTATATTTTTCGCTGTTTTGTGTGCAAACCAGTTGAGATTCGTTCGATTGAACTACCGTATGGTATTACGATTTTTTACAGTTTTCATTACATCTGACTTGTACCAGGGATAATTACTGTTACGGATTCTAATGTTTCAAGTTGGGATATAATTCAGATACAATATTGTGAAAGGTTTCAACAGTCTGATTAGGATCTGCAGATAGTCGACACTGTTCCTATTGGCCAAAGTGTATCGCATGAGTGATCAAGTTTATGTTAATTGTTATCTTTACATAATTCACATTCCTTATTCACATGTTATTTCGGTGTTTTAAGTTTTATACTCTTTTTTCTCTAAACAGAAAATATTATATAGTTTTGGAGAAATAGTCATATGGTATATTGGATGCGAAATCTTTCCTGGAATGGAAACATCTAAATAGTTTGCAAATTGCTAAGTTCTTAATTAGGCTCCTTGCTAGCCATATATCCTCTTACATATTATCTATTTGATAGGGAGGAGTGGGCTGTTTGGCCCTTAAATTTAGAGTTATCTGGAGTAATTTAAGCAATTTTCTTTCCGCTTAAATCTGACACTGACACAGAATCGACGATCATGCAGATACGTCTTACCAGGGACAGTAGCTTAAAGAACTATAGAGTTTGCTGATATATAGGACTTTTGCTTAAATTTAGGTTTTGCGAAATGAATAATAACATACAAGCAGACAAAAAATTTCTAATCAAAGACAAACATATGACTCTGAGAAAACAGAGGCGTGGAAAGATAATAAACGTTAGCGTGCTTGTTAATGGTTTACAAAATCATAGGTGTAGTTAGCATCTACATATGTATAAGTATGTATGACTTGATTCTGGAGATAATATTTTAAAATTCCATGGACTTTCCTAGGACACATTTAATAACGATCTACTGGTTAAAAGTAAGTCGTTTTTCTCAGTTTTTAGGGTTAGAAGTTAAGCGGAAACAAATGTACATTTAAAAAATACCTTATGTGGCCCAACTCGTACATGGATGCAAAAAAAGACTCTTATAATCACCTACATGCATCCGCAGATGCCAATCGCTTGGTAACCATAAAAGTTACAAATTGTTACAAAATACTTTTGCACAGGATGTCCTATCATACCATCTCTGCGCAATCTCAACCAACAGAAGATAAAAATAAGAATCTTTTCCCGTTTAATTTCAAGCAACAGGCTTGCAATGTGTACTGGTGCCGCCGCCATCTCAACTACATTGATACGAAGAACAAAAACACATTAACAGCACCCCACAGAAGGGGATATACGAGAGTAGAGAGTACACTAAGGCAGCTTCAACAGCAAATAGCATCAGCAAAAATTCCACTGATGGTGGTAACCCAAGTTCCTTTCTTGTTGCCTTGAAAGAAAAATCCGTGTTGGCTTATATACCTACTCGTACTCCTGGTCATGCCTTGATTCAGGTGCTTTCTTCCTCAGATATTCCCAAAACAGACACAAAGTAAAGCGCTTTTTGTGCATTTTTTAATTGCACTTTGCTGCGATTTTAACTTTAAAGCGTTCCTCAGATCGTTTGAATTCTTTATACTGTTCACACAGTTCACTAAGAGGAAATACCTTAAATCAATTAGCGAACCACTAATTGCCTCCAATGCTTTCTGGCATTGGTAACATTGGATTATAACGGATTATTTCGTTGTATTTTCTTATTCCAGTATACTCGGTCATTCCAATGTTTTATTAAAAATACAATACATTTTGTTTGTTTCTTTTTTGTTATTAAATATTAAATAATCATTTGGAAACAGTTTTTACAATAGTATGTCCCTTCAAATGCTTACTAAAGTGATCAGTAAGGTCGCATGAAATAGTGGATATTATGCATTCATGAGATATAAGCAATATCTAATCGATTTGTTTTCCCTTTAATACGACAATGCAAGGTAGAAAATGTGATCAAATCAAGTTTGACGAGCCTGGAGACATGACCTTAAAATGATGTATCATAATAACAATTTGAACACAAGCTACAAGCTAAAGACACAGTGAAATTAAATGAATATGAAATACATTAAATAACTCTTAAAAGCTTGGACGTAGACTTCCACCATGCGATTAGCGTGCTGTTAAGGTGACACTATAAAGAAAGACGAACAGAGTACGAGAGGGGTGCATGAAAAAAAAAGCAATTAACTTAAGACAGGACTTAACGTATGTAAACGAAACAAAGGCCAATGAAACAGTTTTTAGGGACTAACTATACAGAGAGAATATTTTCAGTAGATGTTGAACTGAATACGAAAAAAACTTTTGCAGACTAATAAGAGAAAAAAGTTACAAATATCCCATCGAACAATTGCATCTGAAATACCATATATTGGCATCATTGATATGATTAATAAAATTGCTTGTTTCATCACATCATTACACGCATCCACTTTCACGTTCATAAAGTCAGGCATGACAAAAGACGGCTTAGGCAGCGTAAAAACAAAACTACCCGAAGATGGCAAAAGCATCAAAGAAACTGTAAGTGGTGCAAATTGATTTAAGCAGCAGCTTTTGATCTGATGTTCATCACGTCTGACGCTTCTTTTGATTAGATACACCGATTGAGATACTGTGGCTGCAATCTTGGAGAACGAGGTGAAGAATAGCATCCTTGTCTCAGCTTATATGTCCCAGGCTGATAACGACCCTCAACTTATATACGCTATATAAGAAAAGATGGTCTTGTAGTCGGTTGCGATACCAACGCACATCACAATCAATTGGAAAGCGCAGACATCAACGCCAGGGGTAAGTTGAATTAATTATTTCTTTCAGATTTGTTGTGTAACAGGGAAAATCGCCCAACTTTGCATACAAAAAACAGAGAAGAAATTCTCAGTGGTAAATGAAAAAGCTATGTACCTTCCTACATCCTTGGGGTTGGATCTGTGTTTTTGTTTATTAAATTAGTTTTCCTATCTATAGTGAAGAGAATTCTAGAAGAATTCAAGTTATGAAGATAAGAAAACTTTATACAGATGCCAAACATACCAGAAATGATTGCACCAAATATAGGTCTGATCTCAACTTCTAAAGAAGAAACGTATGGATGGCCAAGATACAATCCTTGGCTTTTTCCTGCAAAGCGAAAGAAAGTTCCAACGAATCAGCTGGGTTAAGGAAAGGTTTATCCAAAGATCCAATAAATAAATATCTGAATATCACTATCGCTTCTTTTGAAAATTTACTTCCCGGTCTGTAAGGATGTTGATGAACAGGTATTAAATGGCAACACAACATCAAGTGCCAGCGAACCTATAATCTCTAGCCTGATGGCAGAAAACAGAATAACATGGTCGATCAAATCGTTCAACCTCTATTATGGCAACAACATCAAGGTTGAAGCATAGACTACTCTGAGCTAACATGCACCACAGTAAAAATGCTTTTGATATGACAAAGATAGCGTTCAACTGTAAAAGGAGACAAATAAAAATAAGAAAAATTCTAAAAAAAAAAAAATAAATAAGAAAATGGGACACGTAGCCTTCCAGTTCACTGAAGATGAAAACTCAAGCGAGGACAAAATCATTTAATGTTTATACAAGATCAAACAATTTGCTGAGGGAGAAAGCAGCCTTTACCAAACGGCGAATAAAACTTGATCAGCGGCACAATAGAAATTATACTGAGAGTAATATGATAAGAATGAAACCCACTAAATAAACTCATAGAAGAGGTAGGCTTATTTACGTACTTATGTTAGGTGGCGCTACAGTTCGGGGTAGATCTGGGCTTAAACTAAAAAGCCTCACCAATAAGTCCGGTCTTTAGCTAACTGCCTCCAGTTGCGCACTACCTCTACTACGTTATCTCTCCAGGTTAGAATTGAAGATTCTGCGGATTGGATCATGGGTGTCTATTCACTCTACATATCAGGCGACTGATGCGCATTTTTCTAATTAGGTCGTATAGTTCATCGTGGAAGAGGTAAGCATATTCAATAAAAATCTGAAAACACAACAAAGTAACCAACTGGATAGCTTTAGCCCGGAGTTTTACCAATACGGAGGTAGTCCATTAAGCGTAGGTAGACAAATATATTACATACCCGAAAGAAGGCGATCCTTTATTTGCAACAGTCATATTTCTACAAAATTTTGCTTTCAAGTACCTGTCATATTGGACATCAGCAGGACATCTACACATATTACCGTGGTATGTTTAGATTGAAGCTCATCCGAATTTGGTCGAATTTATACTGAGCCTGAGATACTTCTATATATGGCTTTGTTGATCTAGTGCTGGATCAGATAGTGCATAAGGCAATATAAACATAGACAGCATTACCTTCCATAAGTCTGCTCAGCTTGATAGATACGCAGATAATATTGACACTATTTTTCGTTCCTATCGAACCGTTGTAAAGGCCTTTACCATAATTGAAGAAGAAATAAATTGATCTTATAGCAAAGTACAGGGTGGGTCATAATGTATGACCCTAGCGGAAAGTGAACAGAATTATATAAATATGTAATGGAACGCTATAATCGCCACAATGTTTTTGTTCAGCAATTTGTCAGTGATTTTGACGCACTGACGGGGCCCATTTCCGCTTATGTGGATACGTGAACAAACAAAAAAAAATTGCGGTTCTGGGGCCGCGAGTAATGCACGAAGAACCATTACATCTACTCAAAGTCACTACATGGTGTGCTGTTTACGCTGGATAAGTGTTTTTTTTTTTTTTTTTTGGAACGGTGCTGACCAAACGGTCTCTGTGCCATTCCATAAATGAATCAAGTGGGACTGAAGGACATGTGGTTCCAGAAAGATGGATTATACTGAACTACATCGAAAGCAGAGTGTTCTGTATCAATGGGTATGGACATCCTTAGTTTCCCTTACAGAGTTAATCTGAGCACCCTTATGATGTATTTATAACTCGATGCCTTAGTGCAGAACTTTTCCAACGACTCAATGTTTATTAATTACTGAACTTAGCTTTGGACAACATTACCTCATCCTTTCTGAAGAAACAGATCTTTTAATTTAAAATTTAGATTAATAGTGTAATGAGTGAAATTACTTTTTCTCTGCGTTAAAGCCGACTGACTTATCCTCAGAAAATAATTCAACCCACATGCTGCATTCAAGACAGTGTTATAAAACACAATGGTAACAACAAAGATGACACGTACCAACAATAAAATTATTAAATTACAAAAAAGCACAAAAATTTAAAACAAAACCAGCAAAAAAGCAGAAGTCACTTAACATATAGTATACAGACATTTATGAATATGCGGCTTTTATGGGACACGAATTATTGCGTCGAACAAAGAGGTACACATTTTGTGTCACAGAAGCAGAAAGGTTGGTTGTCTAGATCGCAAGATTTTGATAAAACAATGGAGCTAGGCATTCCATGAATGTATAGTGCTACACAAGTGTTACCTTTCTACAATGACAGAATGAAAACTATATTTTAAATATTCATAATGAAAATTTGTCTTGTCGCTCTTAAATAAGAAGCTGCCATCCAACCTAGTTACCCGAACACTTGTTTATCACACTTATTTTAAAGTTCTATAAGAGGTCATCCCAATAATATTGTCAACATTCATGACCCTGTACTATCATACATGTTAAACTTTGAAAACTAATGACACATTAAAAAAAAAGGCAGAAGTTACATATTTCCGAGTAGTTTAAGTGTGTTTGTTCTTATTGCTTTTGTCAGTCGACATACCACCCAGATTTATCTTAAACTTAATCTTAATGGCCATATCCTTCAAAATAAAATAATACAAAAGCAAGCGAAAAAGAGAACAAACGGACAAACCGCGGTCGTAATTATCAACGCACAAAATCATTGCAAATTGTCAGAGAGACACATTCCATTTTTAACATAATGTTAAACAGTAAATGGTGGAACATCAGTAAAGCAACGTACACGTGACATGGTTGCTAAATTAGCTGCCAATGACAGGTCTTTTCCAGGAGAAAACAATGAAAAGGAACATGTTCAATTTATGAGCAACGAAATGATACTGAGATCTTTGGGGTCACCAGCATCATCTGATTTTTGCCACCTTCTTTATTTTTTTACCTGCAAAAAATGGTTAGTAATTTTCCTTAAATAGGACATCGTTGTAAAGTTCAGATGTACACACATTTAAATGATATTCGTTTGCACGTGTGTAAAAGGTACTATTTCAGGAAACTACTTATATATGTATCATGTTCCGTGCTCAAATGTTTGACTCATTCCTATAGCTTTTGATCGTATTCGTATTGTTTATTTTACTCTACTTAAATAATGTGACCCTATAAATGGCAGGTTATAACATACGTATGCATCGGGTGTGCTTTTAGAGGTATAGAACTTCCGATGGGGTTATCTGTAGAACCAGCTATCAGATGCAACATATGTCTTCAACATTTATGTTCAGTATATCTTGGCAAATTACCATACAGAGACTTACACCCGAACAACGTTTAGGCGTCGTTAAATTGTTTTGCTTTCTGTACACCAGCACACCTAATTTATGGTGCTCATAACCGTCTATCCGAATAGCTGATACGTAATACTATGGATCAATTTATGTCTACGTCTATTCTTATGAGTAATATTCATTCAATACGAGCTCATATTGTGCGTAGCGAAGAAGCCATCGCCTCTGTAGAGATGAGGGTGACAGAGGACCTAAAATTTATCGACTCGAAGGCGTTCACAAAAACTTGGCCTCTGCCCGTCCCCCCCGTATTTAAGAAAAGATCTTAGCCTACATTCGTATAAGATCCAAATGATTGAAGGTGCGTCGCCCGTTCAGTGAATGGGCTGAAAATCAACTGGAAGTTAAACCAAATTTTCCTCATAAAATCATTTTCAGTGATGACGGTCATTTCTGACTTAGCGGGTGTGTTATCAATCAAAATTGTCATTTTTGAAGTGATCACAATCCTCACGAGAATCTCAAAACCTCACTATATCCCGAAAAAATTACTGTATGTTGAAATTACTGAATCCTTTTGACAACTTTTTGTGGGGCTATGTGGCTTGCCATTGGCTACAGTTGACAACTATGAAGCCAAAATTTGGCGCGTTACTGCCGAAATAAGGCCAGGTATACTGGAAGAAGTGGTGCAAAATTGGTGCGAAAGTATGACCTATATGGTTGACTTTGTTTTCAAACACTAAGTTAGGTTAGGTAAGAGTTGCGGTTGGAAAACCAACCCACTTAGACCTATTGGCCCGTTGTGCTGCCACGTGGAGCGCAGGAGATTGTTAACATCTGTATTTTTTAGATCGTCTAGGTGGATCTAGATCCACCTTTGGCCAGATCTGTTTAGTCGTTAGACATGTTGGCCCACCGGTCCATCTAAGGTCTGTTCTTTTAGTAGCATCCAGCTTAAATAATAATTTGCACGTAGCGATTGGATGGTTCGAATTTTGTATACTTCGTCAGCCCTGTGGCCCAGCACCCAACAAAGGTGAAGGTTGAAATGCTCTACCATCTCCTTAAGAGATAATCAGCATTCTAGGGGGTTTTAGAATTTAGAGAGACCGAGTCCAGGAACTTGATAGCGGCCTGACTTTCTTCTTTAATCGCCGAAATTTCTGCCTGGAACACGCTACAGTAACTTGGAAGACGGAAGGAGAGGCTTAAATTTAGCTTATCTGAGAAAACACCTCTACCAACCCAGCTATCGGTTTTAGATCTATCCGTATAGAAATGGATAGACTTGTCCTTCTTGAAGGCATCTTCTTCCCTTCAAACACTAAATGTGATCAAATTTTCGAGCTAACTAAGCCAAAATATTAATCATTTTATTCATTTCTCTATTTCATTTTCAATAAAAGTCCTATACCTCTAAAATAAACACTCGATACATTGTTGTCCTGTGCAAAGTCTGCTTAGGGAGATTAAGTCAATGCAATGGAGCTGCGAATAAGTTGCACTGAAAGTCGTGGTTGATTCACCACCACTTCTTGTTTTCTTTTTTACAGGGTCGTATATACGTGCCTAAACTATTCGCAGACAAGCATTTTTGTTGTTTGTGATTCAAATTTTTTTAAGATAGTCTTCTAGTTTTGTTTTGGGTAACAATACGGACATACTTTTAACCATGGTAGAGGAGAGAGGACTCCTAGCAAAGGTCCAATTTCCCATTCTGCCAATCAAACTCATATTTTTTTAGATATTGAGGCTTTCCAATGTTGCAATGTAAAGGTTTAAAATCCGTAGATGACCTATTTATCCTAAGAGTTGTATTTAATCCGATTTTGTTTGCGTCAGATCTAATACTATGAGACGTTCGTCACAATTCCGCATCAAAACATCATCACCGTTCTTTCAGATAACATATTTTCACCTGCTGTAAGCCATGTAGCCGGTTTAGTTAACATTTTTTTTATTAACCCAATGTGAGCTGGTATAACAAATGTTTGTTTTAGTTATATATACTATGGTTTGTCCCCTTATATGTATAAGACCATCAACAAAGCTCTTGAACTGTTGTGTTCGGTTCCTGGCTATATGTTTTTAGCCCTTTCGACCATTTTATCCCTCATTATAGAAGGACAATACAATAAGACAATTTATTTAGCTGAATGGGTTGTCAGGCAAAACAACCTTCTTCTTTACATATGTTAGAGTGTTATCCATAGGTTCGTACCGCTGTATATATTCGTGAGGTTTGCTAAGAGATGGCGTAACTTGTATTATTTCATTGTTATTATTAAGCTACTGTCATTGTACGTCATTTCAGTATATGTCATTCATTTGAAGCGTAAACAACAATAAATTTTTTTTTCACTCAAATATGTCGAACTTTGTGCCTGAAAAATTGTTTTTGTTGGAAGTTCTTCTTCATTACTTTAATATGAAGAAAACTGCTGACGAAAGTCACCGTATTTTGGTGGAAGTTTATGGTGAACATGCGCTAGCTGAGCGAACGTGCCAAAAGTGGTTTGCACGATTTAAAAGTGGTGATTCTGGCTAAGAAGACGATGAACGTCCTTGGCAGCCAAAAAAGTTTGAAGATGAAGAACTGGAAGCATTACTCTATGAAGTTGTTGCCAAACAAAAGAAGAGCTCGCAGAATCTTTGGGTGTCACTCAAGCAGCCATTTCAAAACGTTTAAAAGCAGCTGGATATATTCAAAAGCAACGAAATTTGGTTCGACATGAACTCAAGCCGAGAGACGTCGAAATGCTATGTCCGATGAAATGAAATGATGTCCGAAATACTGCTGGAACGCCACAAAAGGAAGTCATTTTTGCATTGGATTGTTACTGGTGATGAAAAATGGATCCATTACGACAACCAGCCAAATCAATGGCAAAGCCGAATATCCATGGCGCAGGTAATGCTCTGTATTTGGTGGGATCGGATGGGTGTGCTGTATTATGAGTTGCTAAAACCGGGTGAAACCATCAATGGACAACTCTACCGAACACAATTAATTCGTTTAAAGAGAGCAGTAGCCGAAAAACGTCCGGAATATGCGACCAGATACGAGGCAATAATTTTCCATCATGACAACGGTCGTCCGGTCCGGTTAAGAACTATTTGGAAAACAGTGGATGGGAAGTCTTACCACACCCGCCTTATAGCCCACACCTTGCCCCTTCTGACTACCATTTGTTCCGGTCGATGCAGAACGCCCTCACTGAAATACGGTTCACATCAGAGCAGAGTATCAGTTTTTTTGGAATGGGATCCACAAATTGCCAAAGAAATGGGAAGAAGTCATAGCTTCAGATGGGCAATACTTTGAATAATATTATTGGACATGTTTTTCTTAAATAAACATTCAAATTTTGGAAAAAAAAATATATATCCAATACTATGTTCCTACTTTGTTCTTTTAGATGGAAATTTACAAGGGCTACAGCTTATTTGTTCGAGACCACTGTCGGTCGAGACGATAATATCAATTAGAAGACTAAAAGACAAACAACAAGTAAAGCAATGTAATGGTCAATCCAACACATTTAGAATATAATAAGGTTATGGGTGGTATCTAATATTTAATGGGGAAACTACATTATTAATGCAAATTGATATGTTGTATATATTTTAGGCGAACATTTCTTCACGAGATTTTAGTTGTCTGAAAAAAGAATGATGCGTTCAACTGCAGTGTCATTTACCATACGCTAATTTTCAGATAAGTCTCTAAAAGCTTATTTTTACCTCAAGGAGAACCTTGAAGAACACCAAGAAGAACACTACGCCTACAACGTACTTTTCGGCAATAAAACCTAAAAATAATCCACTTTTTTTATCTGGCCATCGCCGTGCTTATAATTACCTATGCATCGCCTGTAAAGTATGAAATTCACGTCAAGTTTTCACCTGCTCTGCCTTTCAAAAATTGCAACAATACCGCTGCTGTCATCACAAGCAGAATGCACATAATATTTTCATACAGAAACAAAAAAGTTTAACGTTGCTTTCCTTTATCCCACTTATTTGGATCAACCTTAATCCACCATATGATGTGTAGATCGAAAATGTCAAATAAGAGAGCACCCGGAATTTTCAGTCAAACAAGTTTTCAAAACAAACTTAATTAGTTCAAGGTGTTTAATTTTACAATTAATTTTCTTTAAATTACAATAAAAATACTTCAATTTAAGCAATGGCTTCATTGCCTGTCGTAGATTCGCAATTGCATAATGTGACTACATACGAATATTTACATGATTCAATGTTTTATTTAGATTACAATTGAAAGTTTTTTTTTTCATATTTCTGTTTCTTTAATTATTTGATACTTGGCAGTGTCCTATTAAGAAACTCTATTCGCTACCATTCAACAGATTCTCAACGTCATTGATTTCAAGGCGTTGCATGACCTACGAAATTAAATAAAGGTCTGCACGATCTGGCACTTAATTTCGTTTAAGTGTTTTCCCTCTTTCTCTCTTGATCAGTGCAATTTGGGAGATGCTGAGGTTCAAGTTCCGGTAGTTGATATCATAATGTATATGTGCTTTACAAATCAATCGTGGATTTGAGTTTTTTACTGCAATGATGCGGTTCCTTTTTATTTATTGCCTGTCCGACATTGTATACAAACTCATGTGCAAATTTTCTCCACTCTAAAAGGTTTGATGTTATCATTCTAAAGCTTATACTATTGGAATTTGGAAAACTGCAATCGATTTCTCACTTATAACGTTGACCACATACTGCATGTATAACTTTGATATAGGTAAATAAGAATAACGATGATATGCTATTCTCGATAAGCAATATACCAAATAGATAGGTGTCCTTGTATACTATATTATAACATATAGTGTGTATAGTTTAATGGAAAGTGGAACAGTTTTTTTTTTTTCAGAAAACATCTAAGCACTTTTTCTACTACGTCGTACGGTTTGCTCATACTTGCACTCCATAATACATTACCGAACGCATAACAGTCTCGAAGACTTTCACACTTGCATTAATGTTGATTTTAATGTTAGAAATTAGATTTTTCCATGATGCATTTATGGCTTTTTTTGCTTCTACAAGCTTAAGTTCGAGATGTAGTTTCATGGAAAGGTTACCACTGCTCCTTTTTAAAAAACCAGAACTTTAGATTTCATGATGTTTATTTGGAGGCAATATTCTTCAATTTTGTTAATTACTTCTCGAATAACAATATCTCCGCATAAAACAGTGGCTTAAATTTTATTTGCTCGAGCTCTATAGATTTGGGCTGAAGAGATATCCCTGATTGACTCCGTTCTCTACTTCAAACCATTCTGATAGTTCTTATCACTGCGATATCGCTCTTTAATTTTTTTGATTTTGTTCTCACTGTTTTTTTTTTTATGTTTTGCTCTGTATGTGTAATAGTGTTTTCTTTAAAACTCACTAACATCTAATAAAGTTAAACGCAATGACCAGTAGCCACGGTTTAGATGAAAAAAAAAAAAATTCCCGAACTTCTGCAAAACAATTTGGACGACTCTGATTCATCAGAATTGAGTATTACGGCCTTATGCCAAAAATCTGAGGCGACTCTATCCTGATCATCCCAGTTCTATTTTATAGCGCTGAAGCATGAACTCTTTTGAAATGAATGAAATTTCGGGAGAAAAATCTTTAGGGAAAAAGATTCAACGACGAACTATACTAGCTGTACAGAGAAATCGACTTAGTCAGAAAACGGCGCATCAGTCGCTTGAGATGGCTACGAAATATAGAGCGAATAAACGGCAAAGCCGAATATCAATGGCGCGAAGGTAATGTTCTGTATGTGGTGGGATCAGATGGGTGTGCTGTGATTATGAGCTGCTAAAACTGGGTGAAACCATCAATGGACAACACTACCGAATTAATATGCGACCAGACACGAGGTAATAATTTTCCATCATGACAACGCTCGGCCCCACGTTGCTATTCCTGTTAAGAACTATTTGGAAAACAGTGGATGGGAAGTCTTACCCCATCTGCCTTATAGCCCAGACCTTGCCCCTTCTGACTACCATTTGTTCCGGTCGATGCAGAACGCCCTCACTGAAATACGGTTCACATCACATTCTTGGCTGCCAAGCCGGCGCAGTTCTTTTGGGATGGGATCTACAAATTGCCAGAAATATGGGAAAAAGTCATAGCTTCAGATGGGCAATACTTTGAAAAATACTATTGTGCATGTTTTTTTTATATAAACGTTCAAATTTTGGGAAAAAAAAACCGCACGAATTGAGTTATATAGCCAATATGTATAACATAGTCAACCTATTTCCATTAGAGGATATAATTGCTCGTATGTGTTCGATGTTTAATGTTTAATTTTTATTTTTGTATTTATTCATTTATTTATTTAATTTTTAATTACAATAAATTGTATAGTCGATGAAAAATGCATAAAATTTCTGGTCTAAATATTTTTCTTCTATTGACACTAAATTAAATATTTGATCAACTGCTGAGTATCCCCCTTTAAAACTAGCCTGGAATTGAATTAGATTTTTGTTCTCATTCGCCAATTTAACTAACCTTGCTTGCGAAAGGTTATGCCTCTACAGTTTACAGCTATATTCGCGTCGCCCTTTTAAAATATCGGGAAGACAATCGACCATTGAAAGTCTTCTGGTACTTTTGCTACATCATACATTTTGTAGCGCATTGGAAGAGTTTGTATGGGATTCCGCCTTCTCCCGGAGATTTATTAATTTTACATTTTCTTAATGCCTTAAAAATCCCATTCACATCAAAATATGTATCTAGAGTCCCGTTACATATTCTTGGCAATGCAAAATGAAAATCAATTAAGGTTTCCTGTGGATTGAACATTGATTTAAACATTAGTACTTATACTGGCTAATTCTATTCGGTTTCCAAGTTCAAAAACATTTCCACTTAGATTTTAGTAGTTGGCGAAGGCCGATGACCATGCTATCTAGGAAAGTTCAATTTGGGAAGCT
This sequence comes from Volucella inanis, assembly GCA_907269105.1. Taxonomy (NCBI): domain Eukaryota; kingdom Metazoa; phylum Arthropoda; class Insecta; order Diptera; family Syrphidae; genus Volucella; species Volucella inanis. Next base: position 80,035,616 of record OU026157.1, read on the forward strand.
TTATAGCATTCCTTGTCAAACCTATTTGTATTCTTGCATGCACGGACATTCTTATGTTCGGGTTTATTCTGAAAACGGATTTTTGATATACTTTTTCAAATTGTTGGCCAGGTTCAACCCTTTAAAAACTGACATTTTCGCCGATAACGAACATTCAATTACAAGCGGCAATATTCACAGAAATATTGTACTGGGACGTTCATATTCTCCACAATATTATGCCACTTATCGTTTTTTAGCCCGTAATCGATTCCAGAACAACTTTTGCCTTTGACAAAGGTTAGCTCGCCATCTCCTGCCGTTTAATATTCATAGATCAGAGTAATCGCAGGTCTCAATAAGCTATATCCCCTTCACATCTTACGTTTTATTTTTCAAAACTTTACGTACACTAGAAAAGCTTCCGATTCACTTGTCGGAATAAGTGTTACATGTTCATTTTCCGCTCGCGTTTTAAAATCCCCATGAGTAATGTGTCACTGCAACTTTTGCTAAGTAAGAGTCTGATAGTTCGTCTAAAACCGATCGCCTTTTACAGCAGTTGATTTTTGTTTCCAATTCTTATTTCTACTAACCATCTGCCTTCTTTTCCTACAAAGTTGCATTCAAATGATGACGCGACCTTTTTCTTTATCCCAAATAGCATACCACCAATAGTTCTAGTTCTTCTCCCTAATAAATGTTACAAATAAAAATAATAATTCATATTTGTTTACAAAATTAAAGAAATTCAGCTTATTACATTTGTTTCTTAAATTATCTACGTTTTATGCTAAACAGGCAAAAATTCTGCATTATAAGGAGAATGTCCTTTAAAGAAGAGCATAATGAGGTCGAGTTGTGTGGCATAGATTGACACCAAAAGAAACTTCAAAAGTTCGATATATTGTCAGATAGCGTAGCTCTCAAGTTTTATATACTTGAATCTACGTTCGACATGTGTTGTTTGCTACACACTATTAATAAAAATTATATGTGTCTCTGAAACTTAGGGGACCCAAGTGGTAATTCTAGCCATGAATGGATTCTTCCTGAGGCATCTCCTATGCCCTTTCTCTTCTCGTTTGGAGATTTTTTTTGTAAACTAAATAAATTCATGTGTTCAATGAAACTAAATTATGTACGTGGTATCAAGAATAATAAGAAGGCTATTTGGTTATCAAAATCGACGAGTTGGTGGAAGAAATTTTATGATTACCTGATCTTCGTCTTTCGGATTATTTGACCAAATTCCTAGTTCCTAGAAATAAATGTGAAAACCATTTTAGGAGAAAATATCAGCTCTGGCGGAACAGATATATATAAGCCAATTATTCCTTAAGACAATATAAGGAACTTACCTATGATATTAGAGCGCTCTTCCAAAATTTATGTAAATTCACAGGTGATATTACCACAACTATAGTTTCGATTAACTCAAAAATGCATTAATATAATTAAAATAAGTACGTTCAAAATTTGAACGTTTATTTAAGTAAAACATGTACAATAGTATTATTCAAAGTATTACCCATCTGAAGCTATTACTTTTTCCCATCTTTCTGGCAATTTGTGGATCCCATCCGAAAAGAACTGCGCCGGCTTGGCAGCCAAGAATGAATCAAGCCAATTTTTGATATTCTGCTCTGATGTGAACCGTATTTCAGTGAGGGCGTTCTGCATCGACCGAAACAAATGGTCTAACAATCCAATGCTAAAATGACTTCCTTTTGTGGTGTTCCAGCAGCATTTCGAACATGCAAAACCGCCTTTCGACGTCTCTCGGCTTAAGTTCATGTGGAACCCAATTTCCTTGCTTTTGAATATATCCAGCTGCTTTTAAACGTTTTGAAATGCTTCAGTGATACCCAAAGTTCCTGCGAGCTCTTCTTGTGTTTGGCAACAATTTTCATATAGTAATGCTTCCAGTTCTTCATCTTCAAACTTTTTTGGCTGCCCAGGACGTTCATCGTTTTCCAAGCCAAAATCACCACTGTTAAATCGTGCAAACAACTTTTGGCACTTTCGCTCAGCTAGCGCATGTTCACCATAAACTTCCACCAAAATACGATGACTTTCGGCAGCAGTTTTTTTCATATTAAAGTAATGAAGAAGAACTCCCCACAAAAACACTTTTTGAGGCACAAAAAAAAATTATTGTTGTTTACGCTTCAAATGCATAACATATACTGAAATGACGTACAATGACGCCATCTCTTAGCAAACCGCACGAAAGTTATAGACCCAATATCTTACTTTTGACAATGTAGTTAATCCAACATAGTTAATTTACGCGTAAACGATTTAAAGCGAATGTTACCTATGATTACTTGAAGACGAAAGCACCCTTTTCATATTATCTGCGATATCAGAAGATCAAGTTGTATTTTTAAGATATTTTTTATTCATATTTCAATGAAAAATTAATTTAAGAATACATATCAACTGACATAGCTGCTTATGTACATAAAAAAGTTTCAAAACTGAGCTGTTTCTCAAAAACCATATAAACATATACCAATTCGAACGTATGGTAGTGGGGTTTTTTTTAACTCAAATTATAATCTTAGCCGAATTGTACTCTTGTACATTGTAATAAATAACTTACCTTGCGCACTTGCTCAGTCACTCATCATAGGAGAGGCAACGCAAAAGATAAACCTTAGAAGCGTTTCCACTTTCTGACTCTCGCAAACAGTGGGTGGCAGAATAATGCGATAGAAATGCCTTCATACACAGCCAGTAGTGACTCAGAAGTCTCACTCAAAGTCAAAATCACATTAAAACGAAATCGTTGAGTAAACAATCGTAAATCTCTTGCTTACTGCTGTCAACAATGAGAAGGATTTTCCTTTAAATCAAGAGATTTGTTTCTCTTGTCAGTTTTTCAAAACTTTACAGTGGCTTGCAAAAATACGCAGATACTTTCGTCATGTATTCTTGTTTTTAATTGGATTTTAATTTTTGAAAAATTGTTTAACTCATTGACACAAAGTAAGTGGCAAATACACTTGCTGTATGAAATGGAATGAATTTTAATTAACACAATTTAAACTTTTAAAGTCATCAAATATGAGGGTATCATGTGGTGATGGTTTTACAAATTCGAGTAAAGGTAAATTTATTACAATTTATTAAGTTAAAAAAAAAAACACTAAGCGTTTTTAATATTCTATATAAAATCGTTTAGTAGTTTAGTTGAAAAATACTCTTCGGTTATTGATTAGTGGGAACCTTCACTTCAGTCGAAATTCGGACCAAGTTAAATAAATTATAAATTTTACTATATAATAAAATATAATATAAAACTCGTCTCTGGGATAATATCATCATATCAGGAATATTTCACGGTTCTACTATAGTCTTTTCATCAACCTTAGTTCTGAGGTTACTCAGTTATAAATTTAAAGAAAAAAATGCCTAAATACTTTCTTAGAACACATCGATCGCACCACATATTTCACAGCATGACCGTTGTCACTTTACAAATGCATATGCTTTGCTGATGAATTCCAGTGCAAATACAATATTTTCATCTTAACAAAGTAGTTGTGCCAATAATTACAGTCGCGCCTGGTTCAAAGGTTAGTACAAAATGTCTATGGGTTCAAATCCGAACTATTTACTGAAAAACGAAAAAAAAAAAAAAATATTTCTGATGTTTCCATAACTTCAGCAGCGATGGCAAAATTTCAAAAATTCGAATTAAGCGTCATGATAAAGTTTCTTACGTTATCAATGTTGTAGGTGGATGACACGAAGGAAAGGGTAACATTAGGTAGTGATCATTTTTACACACCATCTATTTCTTTTTAGTATTATACCTTCGCCCGGAATTATGAATCTGATACGAATGTCTATACATCGTTTGCAATAACATGGTCCATCTTGTGGCTCTGTATAATAGATATTGCATTTAGAGCTAACCAATTATGCTTATAAACTACTCTATACAGTTTGCACTAGATTTCTGCAAAGTATTTGCGAATCGGGATCTGGAAGGTTGATGAGAATGTGATCAAGCAAATCATATTTAGTGATGAGGAATATTCTCAACGAAAATGTTTTTCAATTAAGCAGAATCTCCACATTATAAAAAGAAATTATTTAAAGTGACTGCGAGGTGCAGATTTAAGAAAGTTCGACCATATTTCTTGGAAAATAAAAAAATGAGCCACTTACGGCCGATGGCAATGACAGATGTAACAGGATGGCGTAGACCAAACGACAACCAACGCGAGACGAAAAGCGGAAATCAGGCATCACAATGAGTCTACACAGTTCTAAGTGTGATCAAGTATAGAATGGACACGACTTTTGATACCTCATCAACCCGCTAACCTAATTTAATCTAACCTACGGTCAATGGCTTGTTTTCAGACTTCAAATATACTCGTATGAAACTGATTTTCTTTTTTAAACTAATAGAATTAAAAAAGTTTATTTTCTCTTCATTAGGTGAACAAAACCGAAGTGAAATAGGTTCAACAAGCACAACAATGTGAAGAAATAGCTGTGCATTAAGCTCCTGCATATATGTACGTCCTAGGTCCTACGTATGAGTAAAATTAATGTTAATAGTTATTCCTTAGCCCCCGCAGTGATGAGAGGTTTGTTTATTACCACCAAATTCTTTATGCGATTGAGAACAAATTTTGTTATTTTATAGCAACTAAGAAGCCCAAAATATATTACCTTTCTCAAAGGCATTTCACCAAAACTCTGACGGAATTTTATTTTCTCTAAAATAAAGGCGTGTGGCCAGTGATGTGAGTAAAGAATACTGCTTCTCGTGGTCCTTTACCACCACGCATTAGAATTACAGCATATTGGGCAAATAGAAAACATGAAACGAATCTGACAGTGGAGAATACAGTGGATAAATATTACGTTGTCGTCTTTTACAAAAAACGTAATAGGCAAACGTCAAAAATTCTGATGAGTTGGATAAATCGATAGATTTGGAGGATCAAGGTTACAGTATGTGACAGTAAACTGCACATCTCAAAGTTGATTCCAATTTTCTAAGTTACAGAATAGTCAATTCACCATCACTTTCAACATTTTGGCATTTGTCCGTTTACTGTGTGGAAGGCTTTGCAAAGAGATTTCAGTCCACAGATTCAGCGAGCGCTGAATTTTTGTTTAGTAAATTATAAAACACAAAATGAAATTTATCGTTATCTTTGTAAGCCACTGTATTTTATGGTATTTATTTCATGTTTACAAAGTGATAACAGATTGTTGGTACAATCAAACAACTGAGGTACTCGGTGACTTTACATAGGAAGCCCATTTGAACAGATTTTGTAGTGAGTTGTTGTAAGACATTTTGTTTGCTATAAGAAAAAGACACGTTCGGGTTCTTGTTCTTTTTCGCCTCATTTTATTAATTTATAAAATAAATTTATTAAAACAAAGTTTCTTCCAATTGATTATGTAATTTCTTGTTGAAAGAAAAAAAAAACAAAAAGGTTTTATTTATCTCATAACCTAGTATGCTCGTGTAGAAGTCTTAAACTTGAGCAAAAAAAAAAAAAAAAAAAAAAAACAATGCAGAGCTCTGACTATAAAAATTAAGATTTTAGTACGCCAAAAACTAATCGTAAGCTGCCAAAATTATTCTCATTTATCAGTGTAATTTATACTAAGTACAGTTATTCTCGAGTATAATTATAACTAAGTATAACATCATCTCAGTTTCATGAGAGTATTTCCAATGAATAACAAATTATCAATTGTTCAAGACTAAAGCTACTTAAAAATATTCTGTTTGTTGGTTTTTTGTATGAAAAAACAACATACACAAAATACAACACACATAATTCCTCATGGCAATCGCCAGGAAAACGTTATTTCACACAACCGTGGGTAATAAAAAATTTTATGAGCTACAAAATTTTAAGGAGGCAGTAAGTATCGTAAGCAATTCTAGTGAATACAACAATACTAAAATGTAGATTTTTAATAAGCTTCTGTGGCTGCCGCTACTCTATTACCATTGCCATTGCTATTACTATTCTCTAGCCTGGTCTATACTCAAAGTGCCTTTGTTGTTTAGATGGAAAAGTTCCGACTTCCCAAGCCCCCCGATTGCCAAACATAATATACAATCATGCGAACTACATACAAATATGTTTAATCAAGGCAGCCTGCTGGACTGTGCTTATTTTTCTTCATTCGAATTTTCATGATCTTGTATTCGTTTCATATCCGTATCTGTTCGTTGCTTGCCTTGTCTAGAAATGAAGAGTTTTCCAGTGAAGAAAATTGCAGATACTCATTCGTATACAATATTCGTATATACCATATTCACGGATATAATGTATATCTTACCAAGAGAGCAAAGAATACCGGCTAAACGCCACCAACAACCAACACAAAAAATAGAATCTCCGATCTCACACGCAGCCCGAAGTGATGAGATGAGGGGAGATACATATTTTTAAATTAAATTGTATTTAATCGATCTAGAGATGGATCAAAGAGAGCGAGAAACAGGTGAAAACATTTACTCGCACAGATATAATTTACAGCGGAGTGGTGATGCGCGATATCTCATGTGTTTCCATTGAGTTTAAATGTACGAGAATTCACTCAATTGAGTGAAATCGACAGTGGACGAACGACGCACGCATTGCTGAAAGTTGAGTTGTTATTTATAGTTTTGTATTTGACCACGATTATGCCGGTATTGAAATTAAAGAGTTTTTCAAAAAAGTTGACTAAAATAAATTTCCATTTAATTTTGTTGATATATAATGTTGTCCACTGGCTAAACAAATTCACTTATTTCTGCTTGAAAAAAGCACATAACTATTTACATATCAACAAGCATTCTTCCGTATCACTACTCTTAGAATTATCTAAATACACTCAACAGAAGATGCAATCTTTGAGATAAATCTCGTTTACGAGAGTAAGCTGCCAAGAAAATCCTACGAAAAAAAAAAAAAAAATCAAAACACTGAGTGAAAGAGAACATTTTGTTCACACGATTTTTAAGTCGTAAAACTGAGTGAATACCTTCATTCATGTGTGTAATAAAAACCCAAAAAAAAAAAAAAAAAAAATTGACTGAAAAATCAACTCAAAAATTTACGAATTTAAATACAAGAACACACTTTTATGTTGTCCGTCCGTTTGTACTTTTTAATGTATTTTCTTTAAAGGTTTTTTTTTTTTCGTACTTCTGCAGATGAATAAAAATGAAGAATACATTTTTTTCGTAGTTTCAGTTAGTTCTGAGTCGTTTCGACGAGATACTCTTCTTTTGCGATTGTTAGTTTATTACAAAAAAAAGAGCAGCAGTAAAAATAAATAAATAAATAAATAAATAAACGAAAAATTTAAGACGAGGGAAAAATCTGTGTATAGCTTTTATGTATAGAAACCGAAACACACTCTACCAATAAGTGGTGAAGCGAAGCTCCAGTCCGCAGCAGGTTGTTTTTCGCCATACTCCGCACACATCACACTGATCTAAGAAATTTACAGATGAGAGAACCTCGCTTTTATATTGTGTATAGTACGCGCGCGATATAATTTCGTTCGCTGGTCGTGACGAGATACGCGCAGCGGCGGCGTCCGTCCCGAAAAAATAAATTCACTAAAGAAAACTTAACAAAAATATTAAAAAAAAAAAAATAATAATAATAATAAAGAAAATAAAAAAAAAATTCAAATCTACATCCAAGAGCTGCTCAAAATCTTCATCCTTTCCTGAAATTCAAGAAAGAAAGAAACATATCCATTGTTCTCCTAAGGAAGTTTAACCAAAATTTTGTTGCACCTAAACGATACGAAATATTCATATACATATGAGTGTATCCGTACACTATCTATTCAGTGATGTTCAATGATACTGTGCTAAAATGTAAAACAAAAGTGTTCTTTTGAAAAACCAAAACACAAAAGAAAAAAAAAAAAAAAAAAAAATTGTGAAACAACCTTTACATCGATTTAACATAATTTTGACCCAAAAGTGATTTGAATAAAACGATGTGATGCATTTTTCGAGTGTATTTTAAACAAACCAATTCGTTTTGTTGTTCTTTAGTTTTCTTTGATCCGGATTTGTTGTTGTTGTTGTTGTTTTTTTTTTTCAAAAAGAAGTTAATTATTGAAAGTGAGAGTACTCGACCAGAGTCATATGATGACAACTTATTAGTAACTTGTGATCTTAATCGGATCGATGTTAAAACAAACGAGTGACAGTTAGATATGCGGCTACTTATGGTTATTGCAATTTTGATTTTTGCAATGCCACTAACAGGCTTTGGATGGTATGTTTAAATTTTTTCTTTGTCAACATTTTATTTCTTTAATTTAAATTAGTTTTTATGTGTGTATCTGTGGTGATGGTACCACGGGAAGAATGTTACAAATTGTTCTGGTTTTGAAGTGATTTTATCAGTTTATGTTTATGTAGTTCCGGACAAATGTTTCTGTCTTATCAAATAAATCTAACACCTGTTTGTTGAATTTTTATTAGGTTTAGACTGGTAAATTGAATTTCGAAGCGAATTTCGAAATTTTTGTGTCGTGAGTTGATTTGTCGATTTGTCAATTTATTTAATAAAATCATAGTACTGACATAAACATTTTCATTGCTGTTTTAGACTGAGAAAAATTTGTTTTATCCATAATCGCATTTTTATGTTTTCTCTCACAGTATAGTACTCGGATTTTAGTTACTGTTCCTTTTATTATTTTAGTGAAAGTGAAACTGATTCTCTTAAGTTATTAAATAAAAATTTATTTATTTTATTTTCTTATTAACATTTTTTGACATAGTATGTGAGGATATAAAAAGTATTTTGTCTCAATTTTGACAACACTTTTTAAAGCGAAACTGAAAGGAAATTTGAAAAAAGTGTCATTAAAAAATCTCAATTAAATCTGACTTATATTCATCCATAATATTGAAAAATCTATCTTTAAGTGATCGAATAAAAATAGTTCATCTTATCATTATTGAAAAATTATCGCATAGAAGTGAATAAGTTGGTTACTTAAAATCAGTAGTGCGAATCCTTATGTTTTAGTTTTAAATGGTGTCACTAGTCACAAGGAAGCTATTTTTCGGTTTACTGTAAAAAATATACACACATACAAATTTTTATATTGCAACAAGCAAGGCTGTGTAATAACACATTTTTGGGACGCAAATTTCTATAGTTATTCGCAGGCGCTTGAAAATTCTTTTGAATTTACCTTTGCAAAAGGGCATACCTCGAAGATAGACATTATTATACAAAAACTTTTGATAATATTCTTAAAATGTACTCAAATCATGCATTAAAATATTTTGTAATGTGTTGTTCGGTTCGTGTGGAAAAATTTTTTCGACCACAAAAGGTTTTATCATAACACTCTTTGACAAAGTTGTCAATTATTTGGACTTTTAATAGAACTACAGTTCCGATGAAGTATAACTTACTGTTGGCCCCGCAATGGCTGCAGGCGTTCACTATTATATATTAAAAAAAACCGTGAAATTACAATTCCAAATACAAATTAGTTTTTTTTTTTTATTATATTATTGCTAAATTACAAAGTCTTAAAGTTTCAATTTTACTGTCGTTATACTAATATATATTTTTAAACATCTATACGCTTCGGTTAAATAAATCTGTTGCCTGTTTAATTAATTACAAAGGAATCGCATGTGAATTTTTTGACAAACCACTTCATTTACTTAAAAAGTGTTATTGCTTCTATTTCTTGATAAGAAAGAAGAAATTACCCTTCAGTTATTTTTATTTATTTTTAATGAGTTTACGGCATAGTTTTAATACCTTCATTTAATTAGTCATTTTCTTCAATGCCGTCATTTAAAAATGAACGATACAAAAGAACTTTCTCCTGAAATATCACATATAGATAGTATTTGTATGGCGAGATTTCTTAAAAGATTTCAAATCTGTTAAAAATACTTTAATTTAAATAAACTAAGAAGATATTAATATATATGTGCAATTTTGGCGATATCTTAAAAATAACCCGGGTTTTACCCTGTCATATCATCAACTAATTGTTGATCAGAAACCTAATTCAGTAGAAATGATATTGTTTGATGAAATTCAACACTAATTAAATGTCTTGTATTTTCTTAAATTATTAAAACCATTTCAAAGGTTCTTCAATGGCTTAGTTGTGCATTGGTTTTGTTTTGTCCGTTTTCATAGAACTAATTTACAGAAAGTCAATATCTAACTACAAACAGAAGTTGTTTTGCAAATATCGTATATATTACAATAAGAAATAAACTTTTAAAGTTTTTGTGATAAATGCTAAGTTTTGTTTATCAAATCATCAGTCAACAAAGAATCATACCAGAAAAATGGCTACCTATCATTCAAAATTATTTTGAAAACCGGTCTTCATCTGGATAGAAGATTGTCAATAAAATTTGTAGCACATGCTATATGATACACGAGTATGACGCAAATCCGGCGATGTCACAATTTAATGGATACGTAGCAGAAACTGTGGCCACAATTAGTGAAAGTGTGGCAAAAGGCCCGAAACTGTCAATTCGTCATAGATTGTAACAGTTTGGCCTTTATCAGCTCGCTATAAGAAACTGTAGCCACTTGCACTGGTGCTTGAGTAGCTTGGAGTTGACCCTTATTTTCATCGACGAAGCTCATTTTTGTCCCAATGGGTTTTTGAACAAACAAAGTAACCAAACCAGAATGAGATTACGTAAAATCAAAAAATGCAATGTTTGGTGTTGTCTTCATTACAGCGGCGTCATCCGTCCTTATGTTTTCAAAATCGATGATCAATGAATATTTCTTCAAAAATATAGGCAAAATTAATCTCGTCGACATGTGGTTCCAGTAGGACATGATTCATAGTATGACATGATTCATGACACCATTCGATTCACTTTATATCCAGAAATGAAGCAGCCAATAAGCCACCGTTTTCGTACGATTTGACGCCATTAGATTATTCTTTGTGGGACTATGTAAAATCTTTGATACTTTCTGATAGTCCACAAACTATTTAAACCATGAAAGGTAATATTCACCACAGTTTTAGTGAGATAGAGTCCTAAAAGCTTATTGCGTGGCTTTTCACATGTTTAAAATATAATTTCTTAAACTGTTTTTCAAAATTAATAAAGATTTCAGATTCTAGCTCAATTCTTGTTGCTACGGATTAAAAGCAACTTAATTCGTGCGGTTTGCTAAGAGATGGCGTAACTTGTATTATTCCACTGGAACATGCGTTGGAAAGCTACTGTCATTGTACGTCATTTCAGTATATGTCATTCATCTGAAGCGTAAGCAACAATAATTTTTTTTTTCACTCAAATATGTCGAACTTTGTGCTTGAAAAAGTGTTTTTGCGGGGAGTTCTTCTTCATTACTTTAATATGAAGAAAACTGCTGCCGAAAGTCATCGTATTTTGTTGGAAGTTTATGGTGAACATGCGCTAGCTGAGCAAACGTGCCAAAAGTGGTTTGCACGATTTAAAAGTGGTGATTTTGGTTTGGAAGACGATGAACGTCCTGGGCAGCCAAAAAAGTTTAAAAATGAAGAACTGGAAGCATTACTCTATGATGATTGTTGCCAAATACAAGAAGAGCTCGCAGAATCTTTGGGTATCACTCAAGCAGCCATTTCAAAACGTTTAAAAGCAGCTGGATATATTCAAAAGCAAGGAAATTGGGTTCCACATGAACTCAAGCCGAGAGACATCGAAAGGCGGTTTTGCATGTCCGAAATGCTGCTTGAACGCCACAAAAGGAAGTCATTTTTGCATCGGATTGTTACTGGTGATGAAAAATGAATCTATTACGACAACCCCAAACGCAAAAAATCATATGTGAAACCCGGCCAACCAGCCAAATCAACGGCAAAGCCGAATATCCATGGCACGAAAGTAATGCTCTGTATTTGGTGGGATCAGATGGGTGTACTGTATTATGAGCTGCTAAAACCGGGTGAAACCATCAATGAACAACGCTACCGAACACAATTAATCTGTTTGAAGAGAGCAGTTGCCGAAAAACGACCGGAATATGCGGCCAGACACGAGGCAATAATTTTCCGTCTTGACAACGCTCGGCGCCACGTTGCTATTCCTGTTAAGAACTATTTGGAAAACAGTGAATGGGAAGTCTTACCCCCCCTTATAGCCCAAAACTTGCCCCTACTGACTACCTTTTGTTTCGGTCAATGCAGAACGCCCTCACTGAAATACGGTTCATATCAGAGCAGAATATCAAAAATTGGCCTGATTCATTCTTGGCTGCCAAGTCGGCGCAGTTCTTTTGGGATGTAATCCACAAATTGCCAGAAAGATGGGAAAAATAGCTTTCAAATGGGCAATACTTTGAATAATACTATTGTAAATGTTTTTCTTAAATAAGCGTTCAAATTTTGAAAAAAAAAAACCGCACGAATTAAATTACATACCCAATATGTTACATACTGATAATAGTATATTTTTGTAAAATATGGGATGATTATTACCAATAGCAACCATATGTGAAGCCATTCACATATCACTCTTTACATGAGAAGATGCGCTGAAGCCAATTTTCCATGACTTTTTACATCAATTCTTTGGCTTCAAGTTGTCTAATGACTTGTGGTAGCTCCAAAGAAAAAATTTCAAACTGAATTAAATCGCACGCCATTTCTTACGATAAGGCTATCACCGAATTTCGTCTCTGGATGTATCTGACGCCAATTGGAGCTGTAGGAGTTGTTTTGTTGTTTTGGAGGAAAGAGTTCGAAAAAAGATTTTTGCTTGCCTGTGGTTGAACCATCGTAACCACTGTGACATGGCACCCAAATTAAATAGACTCTATTGGTACTGGATAGTGTTTTGAGAAATATAATGCAGTCTCAGACAATTTTTGAGTTAATCTCAAAAGTATTGACTATTTTTTGTCAACTACTTTGCAATCAAAGAGAATATAAATGTTCTTGTTGGTGGCAGATCTCTTCAAGTTTTCCTTAATGCAGAGCTCTATTGCATGTACCTCAGCTTGAAATACAGAGTTGTACTTGTAAACAGTGAGGTACGGTAGTTTCTTCGTACGAGTACTTCAAAAAGTAATGTGACTTCTAAAATTCGGCGGGCACGGTACGTTCGATTATCGATACTTTTTTGCTGTTTTGGTCCCTAATATATGTTCACAGTTTCAAGTATATAGCATACTTACTTTGCTTTCAAGAGATAGAAAGGTAAGGCGTTTGGTTTGCTCGGAGATTTTTAATTATTATACCATAAGAAGTGAAGCAAAGGATTCGCATTAAATTTTGTATAAGAAATGGAATCAAGTGATCTAAAGAACTTGAAATGTTAACAGTAACATTTAAAGTAAAAAAAAAGTGCTTACAAGATGGCCGAGAAGATGCCAATGATGAACCTCGCTCTGGACGCACCAGCGCATCAATAAAAGATGATAATGTCAAAGCTGTGAAGAAAATCGTCGAATAACCAGACAAGTTGCTGAGGATTTTGGCATATCGGTCGGCTCCTGTCATGCAATTTTTTCTGATGTTTTAGGCTTGAGGCATGTGTCAGAGAAACTTCTTAATTTTGATCAGAAAAACCGTCGCATTAGCATTGCTAACGAGGTCTTGAATGATGTCAATGATGATCCTGACTTGCTCAAAAGGGTCAACTGGTGACAAATCATGGGAATATGATTATAACTTTGAAGGAAATAACGTTAAAATTGATGAATATATAGATATTTTTTTATAAAAATATAAAGTCATCTTATGTTTTGAATTCCCCGGTGTATTACACCAGTGAATATCTTTGAAATGGGGTCTTATTCTGTTCCGAGTTCTGTCGATTAAGAAATGAAACTTAGAAGTTATGGTTGAAGTTGTATTTTTTCAGCAGTTCTGTGTAAGAGTAATTCCTGATATTGTAGTTAATTTCGCCTGAGTTCAAATAAAAGCTTTGGATGAACTACAATATTTTCGGGTTACTTATAACCTATGATATAAGCATGTACGCATTGTTTGATTTTATGCCATTATATTGGGGATACATAAGTGACTATATGTAGGTCTAGCAATCGCACAGTTTAATTTTTGTGTTAGGGCCCCAGTTTTCACACATTAGACTTTTGCTTGTCTATGGCGGCACCTTGACTTTTTGTATGTTTTTTTTTTTTTTTAATATGACTGTTCGAAGTGAGTTTTTGATCTAGGGCAGCCTCTTGGAATTTCACTTCTCTTGATAACTTTATGGTCTTTTAAAAAAGTGTTGGATCCTTCAGTTTTCTTCTCCCGGTGAAGACCACTATTGTAATCTTTCTGAGGTTGACCTTTAGGCCAACCTTCTTGCACCAGTTAGCAACAAGGTAGAGTTTCCACTTGAGGAGTTCCGAAACAGTTTCTTCGAATTTGCCTTTGATAGACGATATAGAAACCGTCGTCGTTGATGAGTATATTTAGTAGTTTATTTACTACGATGGACCATTGCAGACGTAAGGCTGATTCTGTAACTACCTAATGTAGCGTTCTTAATTCTCCCGTTAAGCATGTGCCTTATCCAGTTGTATTATCTACTTCTGTTGTTGGTTTTATTATAAACTAATGCTAGTTAATGCTAATTCATCTGCACAATATTGCAAAAAGAAACAAAAAAAAAAAAAAAAAAAAAACATATTCAAGTCAATTTTTTACCCATAAATATAAGAATGCGTTTAACAAAAAAATAAATATCTTTGGACGAATAATAACTTGGAAAACGAATAACGATTTGTCAAACAGTGTAAAAACATGATACTTATCACAACCGCAAATTAAATATGGTTCAATGAATTGCATACGTTTTCACACAACTTTAGAAATATTCCTTCTCTCGGGTGTCTTATTTTTTTCTAAAAGAAAATAATTTACTGGTTTTTGATGTGAAAATTAGAGAACAGTTGCCAAAAAAGTGCTCGACGCCAAAAATTACTATTGCTATTATGTTTTACAAGCAAGACATTTTCCGGAATACAAATTGAAGAACTATTTTCAAACAACAATTATGAAAATGTGTCATAAATTTCTTTTGCTATTTGTTCGCAGACTTCTTTATTTTTCTCTTCAACTTATAAAGGGTGGCGAAACATGACCTTTATAGTTTTACAAATTCGTTAAAACTTTTTTATTTCAGAGGAAATATAAATAATACTCGTGTATCTTATAATTTTACTGACCTTCACGTTAAGTGTGGGTTTGTTCTCACAAATTGTAGTAATTTTATGCCTTTTGTCTTTTCCCATATCATTTGTAAAATTGTAGGTGTTATGAGACCATGAATAGTCACTGGTTTATTAACGTACACTTATTCTTATAGGCCTAAAGAGAGCGTCAGTTGTGGTTAAGTTCAGTGATCGGCCTCGTTACTACAGAAAATATTGTGTACATCAAAGAAAGTCTGGAAAAATTGTAAAATATGATTTTGTTCGATGTTGAGTAACAGTTGCTCTTGTATAATTCTCAAAGAAATATGAACTCATGATGTTTTGAAATTGTTGCTAATAAAGTGCTCTTAGATGCTGCAGTTTTGAAATAGAATTCAACCCTTATCAAACTACGAATAAAATCTAAAAAACAATGCCATAAATACTCCGTTGTTGATAGTACATATATACTTATATATCTCCTGTTATTCTATGTCCTTAACTTAAGTTATCCCCTTGAATGTTTCTAAGCTACCTTGGAGCTCTCCACCGTAGTGGACTACCTTCGGCTCCGTATTTCAATTTTGCCGAAAATATGTAACGAGACAACTTATTTTTGACACTATTGCAGCAATCTTAGTATTTAAATACCAACGATTCATATGAATCAAAATTATTGTATTAACTATTAGTTTTTTTTTAAATAATTCGATTGTTTTTTTTATTGTTCGATTACGATCACCCTATGTATATTAATTTCCCTAAATTTTTTTTTAAAAAAATCTGAAAATAGGACGCTACAGTCCAGGTTTCTATCGCTCCAATTAACCTGGTCATGTAACAACTGGGAATAATTACACACACCAAGATAGTTAGGTATTCTTTTACTAATCGAAGACTCTTTGGATCTAAGAGTTAATATTCATTCGCTCAACGTATTCTAGCTATCTCAAATGGTTGATAGGTATTTTACGATCAGGCTAAGAGTCAAAGATCACGACCTGAATCATTTGTGTCCTATATGGAGTCTTCTTTACTGTTTCTTGATAAGGCCTTATTACTCAATTGAATTTTTAGGCTGTAGAGCGATTGGCATGTACAATACTTCGCTTGAGATCTGATGAGATGTCCTTATTAGAAAAAAAAAAGTCCCCAACTACCATAATTCGTCGATTTTGTGAACTCTTCTTGTTGACAGAGTATACTTAGTTTTCTCCTAGTCTAAAGCCAAATCCATTTTTGCTACTTTCGTTATAATATATTACATACTTCCAAACACAATAGCGACAAGTCACTGCGTTCTGAAAGCTTCTCGTATATCATCAGCACATTCAAGTAGTTGCAGAATGTTTCGAAAAATTGCGCAAGTTCCAAGTTTAGCCTTTTTGACATCAACTCAAAATATCAGTGAACTCACAAGGCAGATTATTTTATTTATCGTCATTCTGTACAATCTGACGAGTTTGGTAGATTTTAAAAGTAGACATGGCTCTGTGCGGCTTTTAAATCGATTGGTATTCATTAGGATCTACGATAGTGTGAATATTTGATCGATTATAGACTTATTTGGCCTAAGATCTTACTAATAGAGGCTTATCAAATTGTTGACAAATGGTTTCAGTGTGAACTCTGAATACACAATTCACCTTTATATTTGGTGCAGTTTGTAGTGAACCGCACAAACGAACGTGACATTCTATTTATCTGGCATACTTTTACTTTGACTTTTATTCACAGGCTGAATGGTTTGTTCTGCCTGATCGTCCCCACAGTCGAACAGTCTGCTGAAGTAGTTTCTCTTTATAGCAGCACCTTCTGCGACTCAAATAATAAAGTTTTCTTGCCTTTCTGAGCATTTTTCAAGTTTTTCTTTCAAAACTTTAGTTTTCCCTGGTTTACATTTTTTCCCTCAAAATGCGTATAATTTGGACAATGTGTAAACTCAGGCACTTTAAGTTTCTGTGCGAAAAGGCCGTGTCGTTTCTAAGAGAGGGCACCACTTGAATTAAATCCATGCCATTTTCAGTTAGTACCAACCTTTAAATGGTATGTGTATAAATTTGACAGCTGTCGGACGAATAGATCTCGAGATATAGCGTTGTGAGTGAAGCAACTTTTGTTATTGTGAAAAAAAAATGGATTCACAGCAATTTCGTGTGTTGATTTATCATTGCTTTTTGATGGGAAAAAATGCAGCCGATGCAAAGAAATGGTTTGATAAGTGTTACCCGGACTCTGCACCAGCCGAACGAACCATTCGCAAGTGGATTGAAAATTTTAAAAGTGGTCATACAATCACCGAAGATGATGCACGCAGTGGACGTCCAAAAGAGGCTGTTTCAGATGAAAACATCAAAAAAGTCCACAAAATGATTACGAATGACCGTAAAGTGAAGTTGATCGAGATAGCTGAGGCTCTGAAGATATCAAAGGAGCGTGTTGGATATAATACATCATACACGAATATTTAGACATGCGAAAGCTCTGTTCAAAGTGGGTGCCGCGTTTGCTCACAGTCGACCAAAAACAACAACGTGTTGATGATTCAGAGGAATGTTAAAGCTGTTGAACTGCAATAAAGCCGAATTTTTGCATCGGTATGTGACAATGGATGAAACTTGGCTCCATCACTTAACAGCAGAGTCAAGTCGGCAGTCAGCTGAGTGGCGAGCAGGCGACGAACCTCGTCGAAAATGACCAAAAACTCAACAGTCCGCTGGCAAGGTTATGGCATCCGTATTTTGGGATACACATGTAATAATTTTCATCGACTATCTCCAAAAGGGGCAGACTATCACCAGCGACTATTACATTGCGTTGTTGGAGCATTTGAAGGACGAAATCGCAGAAAAACGGCCGCATTTGAAGAAAAAGAAAGTGCTGTTTCATCAAGACAATGCACAGTTTCACAAGTCAATGAAAACGATGGCAAAATTGAATGAATTCGGCTACGAATTGCTTCCACACCCGCCGTATTCTCCAGATTTGGCCCCCAGCGACTATTTCCTGTTCCCAGACCTCAAAAGAATGCTCGCTGGAAAGAGATTTAAGACCGATGAAGAAGTAATCGCCGAAACAGAGGCCTATTTTGATGCTAAACCGAAATCGTACTACAAAACTGGTATCGAAAGTTTGAAAAATAGTTTCAATCAGTGTATCGCCCTTGAAGGCAACTATATTGATAAATAAAGTTGAATTTTGCAAAAATTGTTTTATGTTTTACTATAAAACGGCACTGACTTTTCAGCCCATGGGTCAACCTACAAGAGGTATTTTTTAATTTGATTTGCGAAAACACGAATGATTTCAGCAAGCATCTTTCTTAGTTAAATCGTGTTCATCATAAATGATATTTGAAAGCTTTTCTTACAATACCTACTTATCTTCATATTTTATAAAATGATTCTCATTTATATTTCTATAATACATTTAGATTTCTTCGATTTTGACTATGTTGATATGTTGATCTAAAACATTAAACGTTTTTTTATTGAATTAAGATACTTATGTGTGTATGTATCTCTATCGTTTATAGCGATAGATTTAAGTATTTTGCTTTAATTACTCGAAAGGTTAACGTTTCGTCAGATTTCAGGTCCTATTCTTTGCGATAGATGCAGTAATAGACAGCGATGCGTATCTGAACAAATTAATTTGTCAAGTTTTCTTTTCCAAACCCTTGAATGGATGAAAAAACCTGGTCATATCAAACACCCAATTTCATCTCCATATCTCAAAATGTAAATTGTATTCAATCACTGGAATGCACGATTGAGAATCATTCAGTTTTAAAGAATATGCTTCAGTTGAATGTGTCAATGTCAAAGCTGTCCCTCTAAGCGTATTGAAAGATCAACTTCTTGGGAAAAAAGTTATCAGCACGATGCTGAAAGTATCCGCAGCTAGAATGCATATCAAACTTAGCACAATGAAAAATGTGCTAAGCTGTATTTATAGGGAAAGATAAATATAAACTTCTGTAAACTTCTGATAGGAAAACATAGTTTGTAGTAAAATGTTCTGCTATGCATATGGCAGTACAATTTATCATTGGTAACAGAAAACACAGAGAAAAATGTCATCTGATGTCCCAATTATTCTGTCCAAAATTCAACCATTTTTTTGTCTGATTTGTCAAAATTTAAAATATGGTGAAACTATATCAATAGTTTTTCTTTAGAAAAATTGCAAATATTGCCCTCCATCAGGATCGGCTGCTCTCTAAGATTTATATCCACTGCTGCTCTAGGGATCCTATTTAACCGAGCATTTCCTATCATCTATGGCAAACAGATGACAGATTGTATAGTATTTTCGTTAATGTAAAAACTTAATTGCAGTGGACCAGATATGCGTCACCCGTATATTCATAACTAAAGCCACAGATAGGTCGAAATCCGAACTGTGTCCCTCTGACATCACCTTCAGTACCACAATCCATATATATACATATGTATACTCGTATGTTGAAGAAAGAATTCATCACTTTTATACTGATGGATCAAAATCAAATCGTGAGATGAAGCGTCGTTAATTCTTAAAAAAATTCTCTCTGTGTATCCATTATTATGTCTCGAACTGCTATTGAGTGCTTAATACAATATTGTTAGCAATTAAAGGTCTTCCCTTGTAAGTAAGTAAGGAAAATGTGAAATCTGAACTTTCACCGACCGCAAAGCAGCTATAACCTTATTAAACATAACATCAAGATTATGATAGTTTAAAAAAAAATTTAGTATCTACATTTGCTGGGTGTCTTTTCACTGTGGGAGGAAACAAAAGCCGAGAACTTGCCAAAAGTGGCACAACCCTATTCCTATTCCTATCCAATTCATTACGGCATATGGAGTCACCTTCTATGCAGGACAATCTACAATTTATAGACGTAATAATTTCTTAAATAAATTTTGCAGAAGCTACAAGAATAAAAACGGCTTTCAGCTTTTACAATGTAACTGGAATTTGTATATAGCTTAATAGCTTCTTTTGTAATATTTCTTTTCATCACTTCGCTGTATCTCCAGCGATAGATATGATTGCTTGCTAATCACTTTAGTAAGACGTTACTGTAATTACTTGTGCAGACTTTTTGGTTTTTGTAAGGACTCTAAAATTTTATGCGTTAGTTTGGCTGTTGCTGGAGGCACATACGATTATATTTCGTTCTAGTTATCGCACTCCAGCAGGGTACCCTTTTTGGAAAGCTTAACAGCCCTTTTCGTCTTCAATTCTTCGAGAAACAATTTCGTTCCCAAATATCATCTGTCGAGATATTTGGCAGGGTTTGGAATAGTTCTATCGGATGCCAAGTGTCTCCCGTTTTTGGGTCCGGATGGCTGATGTAGTTACTGTATGAAAGGTAATGCATTCGAATATCTGTTGTGTCTTCTCTGATTCTAGATAAAAATGCTATTGTTTTTATAATTAAACACTGATAGGCTTTTCCTACCCTGAAGTCAATAGGTTTTCATTTTCTCATTTTACGGAGTGTAATTTGCAGCTTTAGTCAAAAAGTTACTTTTACTTTGTGATCTTAATTGACAAAGTATCTCATATTTCTGCATCTTCCACAGCAGTAAATGCGATGATGTACATACTTGAGTTTGCGCATTTTTCTTTTTCTTCATGTCATACTTAATTTTAAGTTCGGGTACCTTTACTGTTGAAGCCGCTACAATCCGAGAATTGATTCAAGTCAAGATACTTTTCATACATAGCCCACACGTTGTGGTTATCCAGTGCTCTTCCGATAAAGAGCACCTCGTGCTCATAACACTTTGCAGTTACGTGGTAGTGCTTTATGAGTGGGGGGGAGGGTAAGGTATTACATTTTTAATTTAATTTTAATTAAATTTTTAATTGAATGCATAATATCTTAAGAATATTGTGTCAAATGTGTGAAGTGGATTGAAG
Organism: Volucella inanis; assembly: GCA_907269105.1. Taxonomy (NCBI): domain Eukaryota; kingdom Metazoa; phylum Arthropoda; class Insecta; order Diptera; family Syrphidae; genus Volucella; species Volucella inanis. The sequence goes on from OU026157.1 coordinate 80,056,669, forward strand.
CAAAATTGACGAAGTTACGAAAATTTCAAATTTCTTAATAATTTTTTTTTTACAATAACAAATTAGCCGATTTTTTCGCAAAAAATCACGTTTTTCCCTTGAAAGTGTTCAAAAAAAAAAATAAAAAATTGAAATTTCGAAAAACCCTCCCAGCGTTACCTGTGGAAAACTATTATCTAACGAATGAACTTTGATTTTTTGATTTCAGATGATCCAGCACTAAGTTATGAGGGCCACCGCAGTTCTACTTTTTTCCGAGACACGTCCGAATAATTGCTGTCAGTGCCGTATTTTTTTATATTTCTTCGTGAAAATTTCATACAATATTCTTCGAATATCATACTTTAATGTACTATTGGTTTACTGGTGTACTATTCACAAAAACATGCCTTTTTTGTACGGAATAAAGTTACCCCCCCCCCCCCCCTTAATTTTTGGCGCACTTGGTAATCGAGAACCCTACCAATAGTCCAACTGGAATATATGAAGTAACATAATACATGGGTTGAAAAGTAAGTGCCGTTTCTAAGAGAGGGCACTACTTGAATTAAAACCATATCATTTTCAGTTAGTACCAACCTTCAAAAAATAATTTGACAGCTGTCGGACGATTAGTTCTCGAGATATAGCGTTGTAAGTGAAGCAACTTTTGTTATCGTGAAAAAAATTGATTTAAAGCAATTTCGTGTGTTGATTTGTCATTGCCTTTTGATGTGAAAAAATGTTGCCGATGCAAAGAAATGGCTTGATAAGTGTTACATTCGCAAGTGGATTGAAAATTTTAAAAGTGGTCATACAAGCACAGAAGCACTGCGTCCAAAAGAGGCTGTTTCAGATGAAAACATCAAAAAAAGTCTACAAAATGATTACGAATGACCGTAAAGTGAAGTTGATCGAGATAGCTGAGGCTCTGAAGATATCAAAGGAGCATGTTGGATATAATATATCATAAAATATTTGGACATGCGAAAGCTCTGTTCAAAGTGGATATCGCGTTTGCTCACAGTCGACCAAAAACAACAACGTGTTGATGATTCAGAAGAGTGTTTAAAGCTGTTCAACCGCAATAAAGCCGAATTTTTGCGGCGGTATGTGACAATGGATGAAACTTGGCTCCATCACATCACACCAGAGTCAAGTCGGCAGTCAGCTGAGTGGCGAGCAGGCGACGAACCTCGTCCAAAACGACCAAAAACTCAACAGTCGGCAGGGCATCCGTATTTTGGGATACACATAGAATAATTTTCATCGACTATCTCCAAAAGGGGCAGACTATCAACAGCGAATATTACATTGCGCTGTTGGAGCGTTTGAAGGACGAACCGTAGAAAAACGGGCGCATTTGAAAAAATCGAAAAAATTGAATGAATTCGGCTACAAATTGCTTCCCCACCAACAGTATTCTCCAGATTTGGCTTCCAGTGACTATTTCCTGTTCGCAGACCTCAAAAGAATGCTCGCCGGAAAGTGATTTAAGACCGATGAAGAAGTAGTCGCCTAAACAGAGGCCTATTTTGAGGCTAAACCGAAATCGTACCACAAAACTGGTATCGAAAGATTGAAAAATCATTTCAATCAGTGTATCGCCTTCGAAGGCAACTATATTGAAAAATAAAGTTGAATTTTGCAAAAAATTTGTGTTTTACTACAAAACGGTACTGACTTTTCAGCCCATGTGTTATATGTTAGCTATCATAAGCTGATAATCTGTATTTGCTTCCCCTAAAGCTTTAGGGGATTTCGAAGTTATCTTTCTAGTTTGCTGTACTTTGTCGATAGGCTGATATTTAACTGAACTTGCACTTAAACAAGTTATGCGTTTGTTCCGTTTCTGAGGAATAGCATTTTTTACGGGTTTTTCATAGGCCAAAAGTCAACCAAAACGAATATAGTTTTGTGAAGCATAAAACTCGCAATTTGCATCCTTTAGGCTTCGTAACCTCAGAACAGAATCCGAGGAAATAGCAGGAATTTATGTTAGGTAGCATATGTAGAAGCTCAAATATTCGTTTTCTATATGACTCTAACATTTTTAAGTGCAACCGCTTGCAAAGTCATTCCTTTGCTTTACGTTTACACGAACCTTTTATACAGAAATAAAGTCAGCTCTTATCAGGTAGAATAAGTTTAAAAGCTCAAAGTATAATGATCACCCTGTTTATTTGAATTACACAATCGCAACCGTATCGCGTGACTTCTTTCATATTTTGGCATAAGCTGCCACAATTTGTAAATATAAAGAAATATAATGATTTTATTTCATATCAACCTGACAAATGTACATTCGAGTATGTAAGTATGGATCTAAGAGTAATTATGTAAATTTTTGGCAACACATTTGATTCGCAAAGTCAAAGTCCCAAAGTCTGGTTCATTACAGGTGTGTACATACACACATGACTGTAGTTTCCGTCGTGTATTTTCGTGTATCCTGTTCTTTTAATTCACAAAAATCACAAATGTCCACATTCGCTTTGACCATGAAACCTGCTACGCTTTTATGAATCAAAAAGAAATACATACATTTGTGCACTCGTAGATGAGTTGAGTATTCATAAAGAAACTATGAATTTGCCTCCCCTGCAATATAGTATAGTAATCATAATAATAAGACACCTATTTGGCATGAGTCCATATGATGACAGCACTCATCTGCTTATCTAGATTCGCTAGAAATGTGTGATGGTACTTGCATCAAGGAACTGCACATCAATAAACGAGAACAGGAAAATAATGAACTGTGACTAGATTTGCCACTTCAACAGAACGCACAGCAGGAGATTACTTAATTGCAATGAAGCAAGTCAGTGATTTATGTCATCAGATGTCAATTTTGTGAAAAAACGCTCGCGCTACTTTTAGTTTGGTAGAGGAAATAATGAATGACCAAAGGGGATGGACGGACACAGAAATGAGATCATTTAATTAAAATCTAAATACAGATACATTTATCAATGATCGTATTTAAAGTTCAACGCCACACTGTACACTAGGATTGCGCAAGCAAATAAACCCATGAGAGATACTACGTACATTTATCTTGCATATTCGGGTTGTTTATCTTTACAGGGTCAGGAATACTGTTAATTATCAAGTGATTACCAGTATATCAAGATAAAGTTACTATGGTGTTTTACAATTATTATACCTAATTTACTCGTATAAATAGGGGTGATCCATACAATACTTGATGAATGAACCTACTAACATATGTATGTAGTTATATATGTAGAAAAAGAAGCTTTGACTTTGAAATAAATTTCAAGGATATGTAATGTTTGCATAATGAAATGGCAAAATGTAATCAAATTAAACGAAGCGTGGCAGCACAATCAGGCTGGTTATTTGACATTTAATCCCTATTGAAAATTCTGTCAATAAAAAAACATGCACCTATTATGTAAGCAAGGTTTAAGGTTGTAGGGTATATTCCTGTCGGTAAATACGGTGGTTTGTTTTGTTTTAATATAATCTCAAAATTATCTTTAATCTACCTTAACTAACACACTTGTATGTAAGACCGTCATGGCTTAAAAAAATACGGAGAACTGAAATTGCAAATAAAAGAAAGCTAATTTCACTTCGTGACTTATGGTAAATATAGGGAAGTAAGCCCTGGTGATCAGATTGTTCTTCGAGATTTTTGTCCTAGATTCAGCAGAATGACGAAATTATTGTACAAGACCCCATATACAGGGTGAGTTTTTTAACTTGAGACATCCAAATTACTCGAAAAATACGCGATATCGCGAAAAATGTTTCAGACAAAAGTCACAAGGTTTTGAAGGGGACATAAGATGGTGACCACGAGTTTGACCTTGAGACCCATTTTCAAGCTCAAACGAAGGTCACTTTTGATTTTTCAAATGATAATTCATGATTTTCATTGCTCAGTCGTATTCCTCAATGAGGCACACGACTTTGTCTCAAAGGTCTTATTCATTCAGTGCTAGATACAACTGCACCGGCACACCTAAATCATTAATCGGTTTCCAACGTTGTTAGGGTGTTAGAAGGTCGAGATTTGTTTTCAGGAAGTCAAAACTTCGAGTGAAGTTAAAACTCAAAAAATTTTCAGATAGAGACAAATTGTCCTAAACTTATCTGAGAGTGTATGATGTGCACTCTGCCCTCTTTTTTCTACTTAAACGGAACTGTACTTCATTTAGAAGTTCGATATTTGTTTTGAGGAACTTATTATTATTAGTAACGTTTTCCAGATTAATAATGCAAGCTATTTCAATTCAAGAGAAAATTGAAATGATATTGATTTATGGAGAAAGTGGAAGGAACGTCGATGGTGCTGCTGCTCTTTACGCCCAACTTTTCCCAGACCAGAAACGATCGCGCGCTTCCTTTTATCGGGTCATCCAACAATTCACTGGTGAAGGAAGTGTGCAACCAAAGAAAAGGAATCGGTCAGATAGGGTGGCTGTTGAGGACAATGAAATAGCAATGTTAGCTGCCGTTGCACACAATCATCAAATTAGCACTCGGCAAATAAGTCGTGAATCAGGAATTTCTCAAACGATTGTCTGTTAGATATTACATCGGCATAAATACCATCCTTATCATGTTTCAATGCATCAAGAACTTTCTAGTGAGGATTTTCGCAACCGGGTTTCCTTTTGTCAATGGGCACTTCAGCAAATTGAACGAGACCCCTTTTCTTCGCCAAGGTGTTATTCTCTGATGAGTCGACTTTCACTAGCATTACTGGGCTACCGAAAACCCTTTTTGGTTGCGACAAGTTGAACGCTAGCACCCTTGGAATTTTAATGTTTGGGCGAGAATTATTGGTGATAAATTAATAGGTCCATATTTTATTGAAGGCAACTTAATTGGCGAAAAGTATGCAAACTTTTTGCGGAACCAAGAACCAGTATTACTAGAAGAACTGCCATTGGAGTTGCGACAAACAATGTGGTTTCAACATGATGGTTGTCCAGCCCATTATTCCCAAGTAGCCCGCGGCGTATTAAAACAATGTTTACCATCAACGATGGATCGGACGAGGGGGTCCGAGGCAATGGTCTGCTAGATCACCTGATCTTAAGTCACTTGATTTCCTCTTGTGGAGCTACTTTAAAAGTGAGGTTTACAGAAAAAAGCCAACAACACGTGAGGACATGAAAAGATGAATAACTGAAGCTTGCCGAAAGATTACGTCAGAAATACTTCTCAGTTCTGTTGGTTCATTAAGAGCGCGGACAGACAAGTGTATTGAAGTGAATGGTCACATTTTCGAGCATTTGTTGAAATAGTTTCAGGAGATAAATGTCGAAATGGGAAGAATTCAATGATTCAACAGTGGGTGGCAAGGGGACCCACTATTTAATCACCCCGAAGGAAACAAAATACTGCTACGTCCACGTAGTTGTTTCTGGGTAAGCAATCAAATGGGTCTCAAGGTCAAACTCGTGGTCACCATCTTATGTCCCCTTCAGAACCTTGTGACTTTTGTCTGAAACATTTTTCGCGATATCGCGTATTTTTCGAGTAATTTGGATGTCTCAAGTTAAAAAAACTCACCTGGTATATAGAATTTTATGTAGCCCAATACATACATATTTTAGTTTTCTCCTATAAATTTGCTCCCTCTGCACCACAAGGCATATCCAAATACAAGCATATATGTAGCAGTTTTACTTCACCCTCCCATCAATTGGCTGCTATAAAACGGTCATAATTTATTCAAATCCTAAGGTCTCTAATTATATTTCGGCAAAAAAGTGGATACCCGTGTCGCCCGCAATTGGAAACTTTCTCCAATTCCTTCTGGTGTCCATAGAAGTTCAGACAAACTAATTTACTCGTATAAGTAAGGGTAATCCATACAATATGAATGAACCTACTAACATACCATAAGTAGATATATAGATATGTATACTTAAATAAAATTTTGAAAAAAGATGCTTTCAATCAAATCAAGGGCGCTTTGCAGTTAAATCGAATGAATAAATAGTAGGAATGCAAATAAAAAAGTAGATTTTTATATGCTAAATTGTCCTTTGGATATGCGATTATATTGTTCCTCACACTTTAGATGCCTCGAAATCCAGCTGTAAATTGTGTGGTCTCTATATTAAATATTTTAATTCAAAAAATTCATATTTATTCTTTAACTTTTTAAAGGTTTTTATTCAAAAGGTTCATTTGTTCTAGAAAATTTACCTTCTTAGCCCTGACAAGCTGACACAAAGCGGGGTATCTGTTATTAGAGATTAATATCGGTGCTGCCGTTTACAATTTGTACATATTGACATCTTAAATCTGCCCAGTTATGCTATACCTCATTAGCACAAATTTGCCTAACAGCAATTAATTATGCGGGTCACGATTTCCTAACAATTTGGTTCGACGTGGCTACTACCAAAACATAGTCATCTTTTTTGCTCTATTTTTTTTTTTTCTTTAAAAATAAAAAATATAAATAAAAAATTTCACTAGTAAACAAAACGAAAATGTTGGTTTGAGATTTTACAAAACTTATGTTTTTGCTCTGATTACACTTAATTTGTTTGCAAATAAGATGTTTTTAGAAAATATAAGTTTATAGACACTTTTTCCTTAATTATTTTTTTATATATTAAAACATTATTAGTTTTAATAATTATAATTTTTCGAAAAAAAAAACAATTGTTTGGTGGTTGGTCTTTTTTGGGGCACAATAAATTATAATAGGTATGCTGAAAGGTATGAAAATGTCAAAACAAATAATTTTAACGCATAAATATAACTTTTCTACAAAAAACTATGAAGGTAAATATTTTTTTTTATAACAAAGATAAATTTGGTAAGCCGAAAAATGGAAGGTGTTTTGCAGCGCACATTTCTTTCATACTGATACTCACAGCGGGTTATTTAAAAAATATTTTTAGCAGTGACTTATTTAAAATATAGAGATATATAACAATATACGATACTTTGATGCCGCAGCTAGTTTTGATCAGTTCATAAAAATAGCAGTGGTATGAAAGCGTTGTATGTTGACATTACTCAAACATAAAAAAAGTTCTAAAGAAATATAAATGTACTATAAATAGATTATACAGATATATACATAATAAATAGGCAAATTAATAAATAGATTAAAATATTTATATACTTCAAAATAAGTTATAGTCCATGCATTGATATTCATTTACACATGTCTTATATTGCTCTGTGCAATGATATCATTGGGAAAGATTTATAAGGTCTAACTTTTTTGTCATACGTTTGTTCAGCTCATAACATAAAAGTGCTTAAATATCATATAAACAAACGTAACGATAAGTGTAATGTAAGTAAAACAAAATCACATTTGCACAGAAGAATTGGCAAAAAAGTCAAATAAAAATACAGTGAATTGGAGTTTTCTACAATAGAGCTAAAAATAACTTCTTTTTCTTTGAAAAGGATTTCAAAACCCTTATACCATATTATATGATATTTACTACATAATTTATAAACTCCTCGTCATCTTAGCGTTATCATCAAAGATTCAATAACATCTGCAGTTTGTTGTCTAATCAATTTCGAAAAATGTAACTTATATAATTAATATGTATAGCGGAATGTCTTACAATATTCGTCATGATGTTTTAGAGGTCTAACTACCGACCACTCTTTCAAGCATTCGGGGCGTGTATCGCCTATGTGTATAGGCGAACTATATTTTCCTTCAAACCGTTGCGGGCTTATCGGCATAAAGTAGTGACATGACATAGCTCCACAGAAAATGACTCTATTGGTAAATCTTGATTTCAATCTGAAACGATGTTTTCGTTGGTAGTACGGAGTAGAGCATCATCCCATTGGAACCAAATTTCTTCCACATTGATGTCAAATATTGTATCGGTATCTATTGACAGTAACTTGTGGACTTTGAAGAAATTTTTGAAGAAATCGACTATCTTCACGCAGAATTTTCAAGATAGTAGATGGACAAAGGCTGCTGCGAACGACAGCCAAACCGATAAATTAGGGTCTCATTCAACACAAGTTTCCGAAGCCGCTATTGTCTGCCAATCGCATTGTTATCGTTCTTATTGGTGTGTGAGTATCCAATAGCGTGAAATACGAGCAAAATTGTTTAATAATTCGATAAATAGCGTGGATGCCCGATGATGTGTACCATGAATTTCACGAAGTGGTTTATAAGTTTCGCAAACAGAGTGGAATCTTTATGGATTATTTCCATAATGAAATGGCAAAATGTAATCAAAGTAAATTAAGCGTGGCAGCACAATGAGGCAGGTTTTAAGTTGTAGGGTATTTTCCTGTCGGTAAATACCGTGGCGTTTTTTGGGTAAAGATCGAGCTTAGGGGTGTGTTTTGATTTTTTATCTGCATCCAACCACTGCCCAGATATTTTACGATTATCATACTTTTCATCACAGGTGACTTTCCGGTGGAAAAACGGTTCTGTTTGGTTTCTTAATGTAAGCGATGCGCAGATTTCCTGGCGCCGTAGTTTTTGGAATTCGTTCAGTTCATGGGGTACCCACTTATCGATCTTATTTAACTTTCCTATGAGAGAAAAGCGTCGATTTATTATCATTGGGGATGCTCCCACGCTTTGTGCAATATCCCGCACCGATTTCGTTGGGTCCGCACTCAACGTTGTTTTTAAAATATCTGAAAACTCCCGAACGAATTTCCAAGCCAACGTCGTAAAGTGCGTTCGCTTACCGCTACATGCTCAAATGTGTCATTAGTGTTTTTCAATGGTCAATGACGCATTATGTCCCATTTTAAATTCGTAAAGGAGGAGAATTCGAATTTTAACTGCTGACAGCATGGTAAATAATTCCTAGAAAAAAATAACGATACTTGTAACGAACCCTAAAATTCTCACACGTCAGGCACACGTACCATATTATTTTATAAAAAAAGCAAATTTAGCGTTTTGGCACAGATGTTAACTCGAGAACTTCTTATTTTCAACTGAGCGATATATTCATTTTATGTGGTACAACCCAATATTTTTACTACGAGTATGAATATATGGTAGAAGTAGAAGTGATTTCGTCCTAGTTTTCTACTCTTTTTTGGATCCAGTATAGTCCAGGATTCCCAAGCTCCATATAACTAGTTTAATAAATTTATTTCTGCAAGCTCTTCAACTTAACTATGGTACTAATTGCATCATAGCATTTTTTTTTTTTTTTTTTTGCTTTATATCTTTTTCTTTAGAAGGTGACAAAATGATTTAGAGGCATAAGTCAACCAAAACCTGAAAAACAAAAACAAAAAAAAAAAACTTTAAAGTGAACATATTTTAATTTTAAAAAATTAATTCTTTCAAATACAAACCATTTTTCTAAAAGAAAAACATATTTAAAGAAAATAGGATTATACTCGTATATATAGGGTGATTCATTTTGAGGTGATTTACAATGTAAAATAAAACACATAAATTTGAAAGTGAACTCCAAAGAATTCACGGCATTTACTTTTTGAAATTGATATCATGTAAATGTTGGCCACGACTACGTCTGATATGGTCCATTCGGAAGGTTCAATTTTGGGCGATTCGTTCGAGCATAACGACTGGTATCTCGCGGGTAACATGAGTAATATTGGCTCCAAAGCGTCAATCGTAGCTGGCTTTTTCCTAAAAACCTGAGACATTTTGTATCCCCAGAGAAAATAGTCCAAAGGTGTGATATCGCACGTCTAGGCGGCCAATTTACCATAGCAAAACGTGAAATTATGTGCTCACCAAAATGATTTCTCAACAAGTCCATTTGCGTGCTTGAATTTCAGGAAGCACATAGTCCGTTACAATGGTGCGATAACGGTTACCATTGACGGTAACATTCCCATTTGTCTAATTTTTGAAGAAATATGGACCAATGATTCCACCAGCCCATAAACCACACCATACCGTTGTTTTTAATGGATGTAATGGTAGTACTTGGTACTCTTCGGGTTGCTCATCAACCCAAATATGGCAATTTTGTTTATTAACGTATCCATTGAGCCAGAAATGGGTTTCATCATTGAACAAAATTTCACGATAAAACACCGGATTTTCATCGAATTTTTTCAGAGCCCATTCACTTTAAATAAGACTCAAATTCAAACCGCCTGGCTTCAATTCTTGCACAAATTGAATTTTGTATGCTTTTAGGCTGAGATCCGTACGCCAAGGCAAGCTGCTGAAAATTACAACGAATCGATTCGTCACCGTCTTCGCATACATTCTCAGCTACAGCCGCTATAGTCTCTTCACTACGTGCTGGATCTGGTCCAACCAGTTGAGTATCATCCACTAATGTAAACTGGGACTCAGATTTGCGAATGGTTTTGGCAGTAGATCTATTATGCGCACCGTAAGTTCCTCGAAACACACGAAAAACATTTCTCACAGAACACTGATTTTCGTAATACAGCTGAACAATTTGGAGTCGCTGTTTTGGTGTGAGTCTTTCCATGATGACTTACCAAGCGAACAAAATGACAAAGCAGTTTGATACGAGTCACGCGTTATCTGTCAAAAAAGGCTATTAAAAATCAAACTTCACGATGAATCACCCTATATATGTTCATTAGAAGTTGTTATTAAAATCCTAATTCTGTTTTGACCCCAAATTTTAAAGGGTGAGAAGTTTGAAAAATACACTGCACGTTAAGTAGAATTTGATCTGCCACGCTTAACAGAGTTAAACAATCCCAATTTTGAGATAAGGCATATCGAGTTTATTCATCACTCAACTTCTGAAAATATTTACTACTCGTATGCATACGTTAAACTCGAAAATGGGATTCATTGGAGTGGGAAAGATAAAAAAGGTTATCGACTAAAAACTAACTCAACTTTTTATCCGTTGAACGATTACTTTGCACGACTATATTTATTAAATAATTTCACTGCTGAAATGTTCCAAATAAAGTTGTCTTTCCTTGGAAGGAAATAACTCATGTACAGAGACCATAAAGTTAAATCTTCTTTACCTTCTCGTTCATGCAGCTTTGACACAAATCGTTTGAATATAGGTCAATCCTTGTTGCATACTTGCCCATGAGATGATGGCATTTTAGATCCAGTTTTAGACAAATCTAAAACTAAATCTAATTTATGTTTGCTCTTTACATGGCACATAAGCTATCATTGCCTGATGAAATACAAAGCTCCTTATTTGACAAGTTTGCAGATGTCAAGTTTAAGAGATAATCCTTCAATATTTTGGAGAAAGATTAAGGCATAAGTTAGATACCACATTTTCTTCAAGACAAATTTTGCCATTATTTCCGTCTGGAATACCATATAATGACCAGAAACATGGATGGAAAGCTTAAGATTTAGCCTGACTACACTTATTCCGTTATTACGAATCTTTGATTTGTCGGTGCAGAAATAGGTTGATTTATCCTCCAAAATGGGATAGTGAAAGCAAGAAAAATTAGTGCTATTTCGTATGAGTAATATCGAACATTTCATAAGCTGATTAAATTTCTAATTCAATTCACATACGAATACGAATTGGTTTTAATTGTCTGAAAAAAAAAAAAAAAATTGTTACCGGCATATATTAGGATTCTGTTAATTTTTTCGGTTTATGTATTTCCTTACCGTACCACGGGTGATTTTGAGCGATAGTTAAAATTCAACGTTATTTGGACAACTTCTTCTACATGTTCGCGTTGAGCTAGTGCTCAATTGTATACACTCTTCTTCCCTGGATCGCTGTAATTTTTACTGGGCAAATAAAAATTTAAGTTTTCGAGAGGTGCATCGATACACGATCAGACTTGTTTTTATTATACGAACGGGTCGAATTATATAAAAGAGGTGTTAATTCGGTCAAAAGTTAATGGAATTAAAATTTTTCAAATAAATAAGGTAAAGGTGTAACCTTCGGTCATATTAATCTCAAGTGAAGTTCGATAAAAAACCATAAATAAGGATTTGTACCTACTTATAAACCACTTTGACTGAAATATTTCTATTTAAAGAATTTTAAAATCTTCCCCAGGAAGAAACGATTTTCATATAGCATTACAGACTTATGCTTAAGTCAAAAATTATTACACAGCTTAGTAAATTGGTCGAAATTTAATATTTAATATGGAAAAACAGTTCATCTTTTGGACACATTGATTAACTTTTTCAAAACTTACAATTGATTCTTAAAATATTATTCACTGTAAATAAATAAACAAATAAATAAACTATTTGGCAACATCATCATAGACAACATTTTCAAAACGAACAAACATAAAGTGCATACTCGTATACAGAGCGGCAGTCAGCACATATGCTGAACTTCACATCAGATCACATCAGACACCCATGAAGAAAAGTGAAAACCTACTTAGTCAATCCTTTAAATAGAAATCGCTTTTGGAAGCAAAAAAAAAAAAAATAAATAATAATAATAATAAACCGACTCAAATGAAAATTTTGCACCCTAAAATAATTCGGTCCATCAAAGTTGGCAAGAATGCATAAACAAACAGTAGGAGGTAATCAACGCGTACTACCATTACAGAGGAGCAAGTGAACGACGCACTCATCAAATGCCTGAATATCGTCACTTTGAAAATCTATCCCAGATTACCTACATTCATTTTATTTCATACGTGTTAGGTATGATGTGTATAAACGAATATAAATGACCACCACCAGCAACCATAATAATAACAACAACGACCAACACTCAAGTCAACAAGTGATGACTTCAGATTGATTGTTCAGTTCCAACTAAGTGATTCTCTGTTTACCAAACTTATTGATCATGAAGATGAGCCAATACCAACCAGAGCGCAGTGCATCTACGTGCACATAGCACACACAAAGTGGCTTGTCTGACCACGCCATACCAAGTCAGGCCAGGCCAGGCCACCACGAATGCGGAAAACCACATTCGTCCCGCATAATAATCTTCACTCGGCTCTTGGTTCTTAGTTCTTGGCTCTTGGCTCATGGATCTGCTGACTCTTGCCTCATGGTTGTTAGCTGTTGGTTGCTGGCTGCTAGCTGCTGACTGCTGCCTCTCGTGGCTGACTGGATCAAAGGCTGCAACAGAAAACCTCGGATAAAGTAAATCTGTAAAAATACATATCTCACAAAAGGCGCCGACGAACATCATAGAGAAGAAAAGACGACAAAGAGGCACGATGTCCGTCGATCCGTTGTGTCCGCACTTTAAAACCAACAAAAAAAAAAAAAACCAAAAAAAAAAAAAAAACAGTATAAATAAATAAAAAAATAGAAAAAGCGTCCCGTGTTGAGGGATACACATTGTGGCATCGGTATGGTGTTTGATTTTTAATGGTTTAAAACTACTTATGTATACAGAATGATGGTAACTGTTTCGCCAGTATTTTTATAGGTTTTATTCTACAGAAATTAAGACATAATGCCTTAATTGCCAAGTGCGAGTTTTGAAGTACCTACACAAGAAACCTGAGGATGCGCAAGCCACAACGACATTCTTCTTAATGGAATCGTTGAAAACGGTTTCGAATTGACTCTCAAGTATTTACGTTTGTGACAGAAGGACAAACACTAGAGATACACTGTTTACATGCTTTTGAGGTGGAACCTTTCTCTTAGTTCGCGTATTGATGCAAGGATTGACGAAATAACGAACAACAATGTTACTGATGTTAGATGGTGGGTTTGCGCGGTATAATTTTTTTTTTTTTTTTTTTTTCTGCCCAATTGGTGATTGCTTTTTCCATTGGGAATTTGACAAAAAATTCGTTAACAAAGTGTTTTTCCTTTCAAGACAAAAAATATTGCTGGACTATCAGAATAAATTAGGGAGTAGACGTAGTGTTGCAAGGATAATGTGTATAATAGGACGAGATAAAAAGCCAATTGGCCTTTCTTGAAATCAACTTAACACCAAATTCATTAGATTGTTTCAGTCGTCGTTCAATCAGATTAACTTCAAGAGTTTCTCACTGATTAGTACCAATCTCTATTGAACATAGCTCGTACTTAACAAAGACAATGTAGGATTGATCCTTGTGAATGGAACGGAAACTGTTCATTTGGAAACGGACATTCACAGAGGTAGAGGTCCGCGATCACAGCAAGTGTCGCAGGGTGTTGTATAACTTACACTCAGTAAATTTAAATGCTTAGCAAAAGTGTGGTACCCTGTTTGCCCTGTGACCTGTGGGAACCATATAAGACTCAATGAATTTAGCCTTCCAACGCGTTCATTGAAGTTTTGCATTCTTCAAATAGCTTAGAAGTCGTAAGAGAGTTTACCAATGTTCTAACTGCTGATTGACTGTCGCTACAGATGCAAATGCTTCACCCCATCTACCGATACTTCGTTGCCATCAGGATTGCGTACACTACCGCTTGGAAGATAGACGCAAGTTTTCTTTAAGCGAAGTTAAATCCAAAGTTGTCGTCCTACAGAAAGACACTAAATACCCGATTCCTGGCTAAAATTTTGCCCGCAACTACTCTTGGGCACAGGGAAAGTGCATTTCATACTTTTTCTGCATCAGAAGATCTAGTGCAATGGTATCACTTGGCGTTTCTGTAGGATCATAGTCAATGTCATCAAAGGTCCATTACGTGTTTTGCGAAAGACCACTTCTTTTTAAACGGAGGATGGTTTTGAGTATGCAGCCCTTGATATGAATATCAAGGGTAGGGAGATTCATCAATATGCCTAGAGGGGAGTCAAGCGGCCGATACAGACCATTTTTTGGTGTCTAATAAAAGCAGCATTGACATATTTACCTGAGAGCTTATTCCAGTTTTGATAATAACGATATTGTGAAGCACACTCTTGAAAGATCTTCCGCATTGGTAAACATCTTGCATTTGTAAATCAGTTTCGCAAGAATGGATCTCGGTCATTCTCTCCATGCTTTTGACATGAAGGGAGTCAGACTTATACTTTTTAAGCTCCTGACGAATGTGTAGTCCTCTTTTCCGATTTCAGGGCCAGGCGACGTGAAGCTGCCCCACCAGCAGTTTCGTTCATAGCAGTTGGTTGTGCACTGGTTCTGATTAATTCATGATAGCATGAGATCAAAGAAATGATTCCCTCTCACGTTGGATTTGCTACTGCCCCAAGAAGTATTCTGAACATAAGTTGCATATGATTCGTCCTATCATCCTTGAATCACAATATTCAATGAGATCAGTTTCAGCCTTTGATGATTGTAGTAATAAAGAATCATAGAGCAAATACGCAGACGTAGCTTATGTCTGCAGCAACTTAATCTTGGTTACAAAATTGACCAAATTTATATAATTAGAGTGTGGTAAAAATTTCGGCACCAATTCAAGAGTTTGTTGCTGGGAGCACTTCACCCTAATGATTCCGTCTTCCATATGGAAGCCCTCTACTTGAATGCAAACATTCTCTGCCTTAGCTAGCTCTCATACCTGATTGACACAGTGCTTGCACTAAGCGTCGATCAATCTGTTGTCATTCCAGGCCTCTCTAATTCGGGGCGCCAAAAAGTTAATAGAGGCATTCTTATAGGATCTCCTTTAGTTTTTCGGGGTTCTTCGGCGAAATACAATATAAATCCACCGGAACTCCAACTTTTGTGGTTTTAGCCGGATCTTTCGCGAGTGGAAAGCCACCACCAGAGTTATTTCTTAGCGACTTTTCTCGACCAGAACTGTGCCTTTTACTGTTTGTAGCACCGGCCACACTACCGCTGGTTTTGTTTTTTTTCGATAGTTTTACTAGCAGGCTTTTTTGGTGCAACACCGGTTTCATCAGGGTACCTTAAGCGGAAAGATCCATTCACAGAGGAAATGCCGGAAACATTTTTGTTCTTGGCCCTGTACAGGACAGAATAAAAGGGGGCAATTGCAGTTCCTTGAAGTTGGTGGGTGTCACTTTCGCCGACCTGAGACTTTTAACACTCGCTCTTTCGAAAGCACTTGCCGTCTCTTAGCGCCGTACGTTTATCCTAAATCTTTGTTTTCCTTCATCTGCTTCTTAAGCGGTAGTCCTCCAAATTGTAGGTCTTCTGTAGCTTGTTGTACCTTTTTGGTTTCCCGAGATAAACAGTCAAATGCAGCACTTTGACCAACCAATGGTCTATACTATTAGAGGTTAACAGACCTCTCCGGTACTCTCTGCATCATTTCAGCCAAATTTCTCGAACGTGTCGTAGAAATAGCCGCAGGAGTCATTGAAATCAAAATTCCACCAACTCCTGAGTCAGTGAGTTAGGCACATGGGTTATTGGTTATACATATACTTGCATAACTCAAGTGTGTAAGGGATTCCTCTTTTTTCTATGAAAAAAATAACGCCTCTTTGGTTCTTTGAAGGAAACTCTTTACTCTGGCATCGCTATTGCACTAATCGGTAAGCATTCCTTTTTATGCTTTGTAACATAATTGTCTGGGTACTCATTTTAAAACTTAATCTGCATCTTAAACGGTGTTTTATCAACATCTTCTATAACATAGTCCAATATTACTTAATTTCTTAAATGTTGTCAATAATCTAATATCCATAAATCAGTTCTCAGCCTTCGTAAGCTTTCAGATTTTATGAAAGAATAATTTAGTTTTAGTTTTTAGCTCCGCGAAAAATTGCAACTGGTATCATTTGCTCTTCTGATCAAAATTTAGAAAATATGTTATAGAAGTCCGATGGTCTTTAATCAGTCGAATAAAATGAATAATTGCGTACTTAAATCAAAGTAAAGTGAGCTTTCCTATTTCAACAACTTAGATGTGCGTCGGTGCATTACTCTAACCGCGAAATAAGTCCTGCCGCCACACTAGTCATCCCTTAAATTTTTGATAAATATTACTAACTCACTTAGTTGCAATCCCTTTAGCATGTCATCGTAGAGAAACCTCGCACATATTTACCTAAACCGTTAAATATTGAATGAGTATGAATCTACATAATAAAAGTATGTAATACTTCTCTTAAATCTCGGTTAGGTTGGGCAATTTTTAAAATATGTATAAATTATGTATAAATATAGAAGTGTATTTCTTCTGGTTTAAAGCTCCTCTAAGCCTTTCTTATTAACATTATTTGCGGTCATACAAACTTTTTTTACTTCATTTTTCATCTGTAAATATCCTAAGCTGATAAATACATGATTTTCTGAAAAAGACTTTTATTTTGAATATTTCTCTAGTTTACTACCTGTAAAAAACTAAACATTTAACAATACATGCTTCTATGATATGTAGCATTGAAATTGCTGAATTGCGTTACAAAAATTGTGAAAATTTTGCTGAAATATTTCGAAATCTTCAAAAAGTCACCGGTCGACGTGAAGCATTTTCTCGCCCGGCAGTTGTGAAATTGGCTCTCAAACAAATGAGAATATTGCTTTTGTAGGTCGAAGTTTGGTGAAACCCAGATTTGCGGATCACAGGAATAAGTCGATCACAGAAAAAAAAAACTCTACCAAATTTTTCCATATACTTGTGTATAAAGACTTCGGTCATTAAATCTGTGGAGTTCAAGAGCATCACGCAATGACTTTAGTATGACGCTATCACATTAGCATTGCAATTGTGTGTTGGAAATGCATAAAATTGATGAAGAATTTTACTGAAAAATTATTTTAAGCGATGAAGCACATTTTCATATGAAGGTTTTGTTAATAATCAGTATTGTTCCGATTGCGATGTGGAAAATGCAAGAATGATTAAAGAAAGCTATCTATCCACAATGTATTACTGTTTGATGCGGTTTTTGTGCTGGGGGAACATTCTTCGAAAATGAAGGATAAGACTTATGTTTATTTCTAATAAAATGTAGATACATGCAACATAGGTGGCGTAAGCATTGCTCTTCTAGGAAAAAAGTTTCCTCTCCGAAATTGGCCACCGAGATTATACTACTTCACACCGTACGAATTATTTCTTTTTGACCATGTAAAAGAATAGATATCAACGCTACTCTGGTAATTAAAGCACTCAAAGTCAACATTCGTGCTATTGCCGATAAAACAGAGCCGCACATTTGTGAAAATGTGTCGAACAATATTTTTCAAAGAGCTTGGATATGTGAACAGATATGAGGAACCTCACTTGGCAGTTAAAGTTTTCCATTACTAAGATAAAAATCAAATCCTAAATTATAAGAAAAATGTCTTTCTATAATAAATCAAATTGACATATCTTATTGGAAAGTATTTTACGTGAAAGAAAATGAATGCAATGATAAGGGTCGAGTTGTACATTAAGGTGTTGTTATGTAGTTGCATAAAAATTATTGGTTTGTTAGCGATCACTTATTGGTTTTACAGAAAAAACATCTATTTACCTCCTTAAATTGTGACACTTCTCGGAGAGATTTGTGAAAAGTGTTTTAGGAAGGCCCAATATTCTGGTGCACTCCGCTTTTTTTTCCGCTAAGGTCTTCATAAATAAAAGTTAGTTCTATAGGTTAATGGCCTGTTCCCAGACCGAGATGGTGGCTTGAAATCGAATTGGGATAAGATCTCTAGTGGTTTTGTTCTACTACCTACCAGCACTTAAAGTGTTTACACTTGATGTTAAAATGAGTTTAAGCATTTCCGTTGAATATGGTGCTTATTCGGAAATTATTGTTTCGCTAGACTCAAGAATACGTTGTTGTCGATTAAGTGGGTCGAATCTATTCTTTAAGAAATTAGAAAAACTCATTCATTATGCTGTCACCGTCGACTGTCGCATGCCGCATCTTTTTAGGTCTCACGGTTTGATATCTATTTTCCATGCTATCAATGACTTCGCCCTCTAGTGTTTTTTTACCGATGAAGCTGATTTAAATTGAGACCTTAGGTGAATACATTCATGAATGGATTGCCGGTCAAGGATTAAGGGTATATATTCGAAGCTACAATCAGAATATTCCATCTAAGTCCTTGAGTTATGTGATCGTCTTTAATAAATTTTGACAGTAGCTGATGATAGTTGCCTATCTACCAGCTTTCTAGCATAATATGGTCGTTGTTTTCGGCTCCGCTTTTATGTTGGAGGTCTAGAATGCAGTTCTTACGTATTAGCTGTAGGTTTGTTATGTACCAGTTTGGCCGTATCTGATCTTATGGCAAATATTGTGCTTAAACAAAGAGTCTGTCATTGAACCACACGCCAACCGACAATAGTTTGCTGTCTTAAGCATGATCTTCCCCATTCATTCTCATCATTTTGCAATCTTAAAAATTTGGCACAGCAAGAACGAGGGAATTTGAATTTATTTATAGAGTTCCACGTTTTTCGGCTTGAATTTGTCTTTTCTTCGTTTAGTGAATCAAGTAGACGACGTTGCATCAGTTAGCGCCCTGTCACTCAAACAAATAACTTACTACCTGATAAGTATAACAATCTTTGCAGATAATATATTATACATAATACATGGGCTGTAAAGTCCGTTTCCAAGAGAGGGCACCACTTGAATTAAATCCATACCATTTTCAGTTAGTACCAACCTTTAAAAGATACAAGTATATTGTAAATTTGTCAGCTGTCGTACGATTAGTTCTCGAGATATAGCGTTGTGAGTGAAGCAACTTTTGTTATTGTGAAAAAAAAAAAAAAAAAAAAAATATGGATTCAAAGCAATTTCGTGTGTTGATTTATCATTGCTTTTTGGTAGGAAAAAGTGCAGCCGATGCAAAGAAATGGCTTGATGAGTGTTACCTGGACTCTGCACCAGCCGAACGAACCATTCGCTAGTGGATTGAAAAATTTAAGAGTGGTCGTACAAGCACCGAAGATGATACACGCAGTGAACGTCGAAAAGAGGCTGTTTCAGATGAAAACATCAAAAAAAGTCCACAAAATGATTACGAATGACCGTAGCTGAGGCTCTGGAGATGTCAAAAGAGCGTGTTTGATATATCATACACGAATATTTGGACATGCGAAAGCTCTGTTCAAAGTGGGTGCCGCTTTTGCTCACAGTCGACCAAAAATAACAACGTGTTGTTAAAGCCGAATTTTTGCTTCGGTATGTGATAATGGATGAAACTTAGCTCCATCACTTCACACCAGAGTCAAGTTGACAGTCAGCTGAGTGGCGAGCAGGCGACGAACCTCGTCCAAAAGACCAAAAACTCAACAGTCGGCTGGCAAATGGAACAATTTTTATCAACTACCTCCAAAAGGGGCAGACTATCAACAGCGACTATTACATTTGATTGTTGGAGCGTTTGAAGGACGAAATCGCAGAAAAACGGCCACATTTGAAGAAAAAGAAAGTGCTGTTTCATCAAGACAATGCACCGTGTCACAAGTCGATGAAAACGATGGCAAAATTGTATGAATTCGGCTACGAATTGCTTCCCCACCCACCGTATTCTTCAGATTTGGCCACCAGCGATTTTTTCCTCTTCGCAGACCTCAAAAGAATGCTCGCCGGAAAGAGATTTAAGACCGATGAAGAAGTAATCGCCGAAGCAGAGACCTATTTTGAGGCTAAACCGAAATCGTACTACAAAACTGGTATCGAAAGATTGAAAAAATAAAGTTGAATTTTGCAAAAATTTTGTGTTTTACTATAAAACGGCACTGACTTTTCAGCCCATGTGTTATGTTTGGTTAGAGAAAGAATGTTCTCTCTGAGAACGATATTTTCAAAAGCATAAGGATATATCTAATTTTTTTGGAACTATTCTAATTTATATATTTATGATCTCGATCGTATACCAGGACTGCGTCCAAAGCGAATGTCATTGATGGCTGTCTTCTAAAAGCAATTCGATACACCGATAGGCACAAATTTTGTTCAGATAAATGGCAATCTTTTTTCAGATTGTAACCAGAAAAGAGGATGTTATTGTAGAATCAGAACAATAATAGATAGCTCTCGAAATGGAATTAATTATTTATATTGATGGAAAGACTTTTCGAATTATAACGTCTTTAGAATTTGACGTGAAAACCTGCCATGGGTGGCTTAAGTCCACGAAGCAACTAAACTCATTGAGATCAGTACCAATTCGAAGTCAGCGTGGCCGCTATACTTCGCCTTTGGTGGAAGGTGAGGCCTACCTAAAATATTCGTCAATCTAAAGTCATGACGCCCTATAGTACATTTTTAAGTTTTCCAACACGCATAAGATCAGCTTTGCCGTAGCCCCGTTTACTATCAGACTACGTCATTGAAGAGTGGGAAATACCAGGCACACGATCAAGCGGCACGTCTATCCCTGACTTGGATTACAAAAGTGATATGTCATCAACTAGGCTTTTATTTGTCAAATGAAATGAAATAAGATTATTGATTTTGCAACCTTTTTGAGGCTTGTTTGAGTATTGGCTCTTAGAGTAATTTGAAGTCACTAGCGGAGAGCTTAACTTAGCAGCCTAATAGATACATATTTATTAAATGGTTTTTATTGATCCCTCACTATCAAAAATATAAATGGATACAGTTTTATGCCTTCAAGCAGGTTTGCATTACACTAGTCGAGTCCTTGTTAACAATACATGGTTGATAGTACAAGGTACTATCCGTGCAATGCACGGGCCACTTAATTTTTTATTTTAAAGTTCAATGAGTATGTATGTCTCAAACACTTTAGTTTATTATTGTTTGGTATAAAGTGGGTCGTAGAGGAAACAATGTAAGCACTTCAGCAGATTTCTTTCAAAATGTATCCTTCAATGAGCATATTTAGATTTTTTTTTTATAAATACCCTTCCATTCGCACTTGAAGTAAAGGCACATGCACTTGCCGCTGTTTAAACGGCATTCAGAAAAAAGTCAGGTGTACATTAACATTCCCTGCAACAAACGTCAATGGATCTGTTCTACCTGCCCATCAAATTGAACATCCATCTTTTAGCTTGCATCTATATTTGTTTTTTCAATTTTTCAATTTTCGTAGAGTTTTATTTTTCATTCTTTCAATCGATACCGTCAATTTGGTTGATGGTTAAATCCAAAATGCAAATATTTATTCATCTTCACCTTCTCATAGTCGTAGACCGGAAAATCCTCATTCTTCTTTCGGTATACCATATCGGCCTAGGTCCATCGACTTTGTATCCATAAAGAATAAAGAAGACAATTGAACTGAAAACTCTGGAAAAGTGAGCGGGAAAAATAGAAAAAATAAGAGTTGAAAACTGAAGTGAATGGAGCTTATTTTTACACCTGTATTATTGTCTTATGATCTCTCACTTTAAAATAAAACGAACCAATTAAGAAATCCACGGACTTAAGGGGCAGCTAACATAGATCGGGTATACATATGTAGGTTAAGTATACCAAATTATTGGCAGAAGTTTACTTCTTCATCCATGTTTGATTGACAAAGTTGTTATTTTGTTGTTTTTAAAAATGTACTCGTATTTTCGAACTTAATACGAAATTATGTACAAAGATACATCTTCTACACGATATGTGAATTTTATTATTAAACTTTAATTTAAACTGCGGAATTGTGATTGAGTTGTGAGTGGGCGCTAAGATACTGGCCTTTCGGAGTTCTTAGCAACAGAAGTAGCAACAGAAAATTTCTTTTAAATCCAAATAGCTGAAATGGGAACAACAATTAAGAGAAACTTGGTACATTAAGATTTTCTGCGGATACTCCTATGTATGTACACAACTAAGGGTCTATTGATTGACGTAAATTGAATTTTTTTTACCAATTTATTTATTTATTTTTTTTTTTTTTGTACCAATGTCTGTCTGATTGATTTATTTCCAGAAAGTAAATGAATTATGTTACTCGTAGTAATGTATCGCAATAAGTAACATGTGAGAGTACGAATGTGCTTGAATGTGGAGATGAATAGATTGAAAATAAATATCTTATTAAATACTTTATTATATATCATTTGTTTGAGGTAGTCAATGTTTACTACTAACAATATAATCATTGTTAAAATATTGTTGACAATCAGTGTGGGAGTAGGTATTATATGTGGGTATTCAACTTTAAGTGCTAGAATTTCAAATTATTTATTAGCGATTGATCAAAAAGGACAATACTTTCAGAGTAACAGAGGAATACATATTCATTTTTTTGATGTATCTGTATGTATGAACCCTTAGATTGTCTGTGCTGTGAAAAATGACATCAAGTCTTTATGGAAATGTTTAAATCTGATCTAGTAAGTGAGGTGGGTTATTTCTGAGTCTTGAGTCCAGAGTGGGCACTTTTGCAATTGAACAAGAGTTTTTTTCTTGTGTTTCTTGTTAAACTGTTGCCAATTAGATAGAAAGATCCTCTTTTGAAAATCCTTGCTGATGGTGCATATATTTTCTTTAGGTATTTTATTTTTTATTTAAGAAAAAATAATAACTTATGAACCTAATCAAAAACATTCTTTGCTTTGTCTTAGATAATATTATAAAGAATTTTAGAAAAATTAGTTGAACAGATCTTGAGATATCTTGAACACCAATTTCTTCTTTCTCATATTTCCATAATCTTTTTTATTTTTTACATATTCGTTATTATTTGAAATTATTCATAAAATGACTATGTATTTGTGTAAAATAAAAATGATTTTTTAAATCTAATAGCAGCGTCAATTTTGTTTCTCATTTTTATATCTATTTTTCCAAGCACCAAGGTGGTTAAACCCTTTAATCTGATCGCTAGGTAGGTCACAAAACTTTCAGAAGTTTTCCACATGTATCACTAGTATCTTTATTGACAGGAATGTCTCTACATTCATCGGCTCTTATTAGTAAGTAAGAACTACGCTTTATTGAACAATAAAAAATAATTCTTTGAAAATTCAAAAAATAGAGCATTTACATTTACACATAGCCAAAAACAACAGACTTAGAATTTAAAACCGAATAATTGAAAATAACTTTAGTAACTCAGTTTGAATGTTTATACTCTTTTTTAAATGCTTCCTCTATAATGTATTGTCAATATCTCCGCGATGTCTTTGTTTTGTTCATTCAATATGGCAAAGGCAATATACATACATATATTTTCTCCAGTGAACTTTTCCAATCCTTTTCCAATTTTCTAAAAAAATTATGTACAAGAGGAGCATGAAGAACACTCCACGTTGGTATTATCAGCGGCGTTTAACTGCAAACGTTTCTCTGTGGTCTTGAATAGACCTGGTGTTCCTGCTCCTATAAACAATCTTTAAGTATTATGTGAAAATCGTGCTTAATCCCTTTAACGTCAATGACACACTAAGATAGTCACAATAGTGTAAACTGACCGACAATTCAAATAGATGGGAGTATTTCGTAGCAGGTAAGCATTTTCAAGAACTTAGAGGGCAGAAAATTGCAGAGAAATACTGTAAAAAAATTTGACGTTTGACGCCTTTCCTAATTGCGTTTTTCCCAACCTCTCTCCAAATGCATCACCGCTAGCATCAAGTTCGGAGGACCAGTGGTGACACTTTCAAAAAGGTAACATAAAAACTGTAAATAATGTGCTAACTTTACCAAGGCTGTCACAGGCACAACGAAAAAAAAAGATATCAAGAAATCAGTAGCAGTAGCACTAATATTTGTGATGTACTTTCTGCTGATTTAATAATCGTAAGTACTTATTTAGTCATTAATGGCGCAACAACGAAATTGGTGCACACTATTCCTTTTGATATCTTTAGGTTACCTGTTGTTGTTATTTGACAACTGTTCTCATTTTGTCGTCAGATGGGAACATTTTACCCACGACTTTTCGTCCAAATAATTCTCTTTTTTTTTATAAAATTTAAGCTCTTTTGTGTCTTCACTCAGACCATCCTTAAAAATACTCCACTGACATGAAAATATTATCAGAATATGCCTGCAACTATATTGATTTGCGGAAAGTATCGTCGGTGTGTTTTTGTTTTGTTTTCTTACATTTTTTTTGGGAATAAGATTAAGAAGGTTTTTCTTGAGGCTTTTCTAAGATCTGATGTCGGATTTAGAGTTTTCAGGCATTCACATATATTGTCTTACTGACACGGTTTTATGCTTAGGAGACTATTGGCTGAATAGATGGCACAGCTAAAAAGATTTCCTTGTAGAGTGGGCAAATAACATAGAGAATTTATTCTTTGACCACGCTTTCAGCTGACCTAATTTTCCAGATTTATTACAGCAGTCTACATACCAAGTCCTCACTTGCTGCTTTCATTAGTTTAAGAAATCAGCAAAAGAGTTCTTAGTATTCCTAAGTATTATTGCTCGTAGAGCTTGCATGCATTAAGTTTGACTCCATTTGATCATCATCAACCAGGTGTCTGCCTCAAGTTAAATGACAACAATGAATGAATGAATAGTATGATGGCTTAAGGGATACACATATTGCAATTGTAGGAGACCTTAGTTAGAATTTTCTAACCGTAGTATTTGCGGCTTCAAAATCAAGTCGTAGTAAGTTCAATCCATGTCTGCAGATCGGAAAAATGTCATATCAAAAACATTGAAAGAGTTTTCGCGTCTATTAGATAAACAGTCAGATAAATTGGAGGTCGTATTCCCCTGTGAATGCTTTGGTATCTAAAGTAAAATTTCGTCCCGCTCATTGAACTTATGCATTGTGTCACATAATATATGCTTCAAATCGCATAATCTAATTTAATAGTTATTGGCAAGCCATTGAAACTCTAATTCGCTAGCCCTTCGTCTTTGGTAAAAAAAACGATAGGCCTCACTCATATGTCCACAATTTTATAACGTATTTGATGTGGATTATATAATTCGCTCCATATAGGTCATGTAAATCACATTTTACTTTGAGCTAATAGGCTGAAAGAAAGATTTATACTTCAACTTCATCGAGTCTCATTTTCTACTAAAAGTCAACAAGTCACAACTCATTGGTGATGATAAAGCAAACTTGTTTGAAGGTAATCAAAGTTCAAAATACCTTATATTGGATTAATGGCTGCTCTCGCAACATTAAATTTCTAGAAAGGCTGAACCGTTTAGAAAATACTCTAAATAGGTCATAGTGAGTGTAGATTTCCAATTGAGATTTATATTGTTTGCTTGTAGAAACTTTAATATCTTAATCATTTCATAACATAAATGTATATCGGGAATGCCCTCCCTTCTAAGCTCTGTAATTAAGCACAGAAACCAGTATCAGCCTCATCACGAGGCACATTTAAGTGCTTCCTTATAGGTCAAACATAAACCAGTAAAACAAACTATGTAAGTTTTCAATTACAACACTCAGTAGCAAGGACGATTATTATCAAAGTTTATGTTTTCATTTAAGTGTACATAAAGGTAATTTGATGATACCAGTCATGGCAGTGCTTGTAACATTTTCACTTTTAGAATCCGTTCATATTACTATCTGATTATGTGTGCTTCCTGCTTATCGGCTCGCAAGTCTCTTTTTCTTATTTTTGTCAATATTTATTAACGCCAATCAATAAGCAATACAATTACCATTTTTACTACCGGACATGAAACTCAAAATTGAACAATTTTATCATTGAGAAAAACTCTTTCCTCCATTTAAACACGTCCAATTACTTCATGGTATGTGAATAGATAAAGTCTGTATTTCCCTAGATAATAAAATTGGTCATTTTATTACTTCTCTACTAACTTCGATTGAGTCTAGACTATCGAAGAGTTTAGTCTATACCAATCCTTCGGTATGCTGTGGAAAACCGATAAATCCATAAAATTATGATCTTGTTTTAAAAGTGTAGGCACTTAGTTATACCCAACTAATTTTATTTTTAATTTCATTGAATGCTATGATCACTTCTAAAAACAAAACAAAATCCTATTAAATATTTTCACCATACACATGATACACAATACTATAAACGAAAACAAGTGCGCCACAAAACAAAAACAGAAAAAAAAATATATAAAAAAAAACGGAGGAAAACTCCTCCGCAAAGTGCGGTTTGGTTACAGGCAACTTCTATTGGATGAATGGAAACATTTGAAACACTGAGCCCAGCATCTAATCACACCAACCACTTAGGTATGTTAAGTGGTCTTATGATAACCTCCTCCACCAAAATAAGAACCCCATTCAGATTGATTGATTTTGTAAACATGGCATGCCAAAATAACTAAGTCACATGTTTCCTGCCGCGCCACTATGCCGCTGCCGCTGCGCCGCTCATATTTTTTCTCTGTGTGTAATCAATTTATAATTTTTAATTGCCTTAGACGCTCGAAAGAGGAAAAGTAATAAAAAAACTTTAATGAACGCATGTAGGTACACCAGATACTGTATGGATGAGCATATGTAATTGGAGCAGAGTACATATAAAGTCTTGATGCGCGTTTCATTTTGAAAAAGGTGCACCGTTACGGCCTTCGGGAAAAAAAAGTAAAAATATAATTGGCACAGGTGATTAGACGAATAAATTCTTAGAAATCAAAACAGCATATACTCGCATATATCTATTCTATCGTATAAGAACATCCATCCCTAGGAGGTAATTCGCAATGTCTGAGAGCAAGAATAATAAATGTTTGGATGCTTTCGAAATAGAGTAGGCACTGTTGTGCTTACTTTATGTCCAAATGGTAACCATCCGGCACTAATCGATGTCCATCCCAACTCAAGTTGCCAAACTTATAAGCGGACCTACTGGCAAGTAGACAAAAATAGCAGCACTAAAATGGGATAGCGGATAAATTCCTTAGATGGAATCAGCAGTAAGGTAAAATCCAGTAATAATGCAAATTAGACCGTATTCGAACTAAACCGGACATATTTGAAGCTCAGGCCGGTAAGGATTTTCGAGCTCTTGAAAAAAAGATGGTGAGAGATAAGCCCTGAATGGACCATGGACAGGGCTCACATCCCTGAACAGGTAACAGACTCCTCGTCCTACGTATATCTATGTATAATAGAATTGGACCTCGAGGTTGGGGTTTGTGTCACCGGTGTAATTGCCCGCCCATTAAAAAAAAAAAAAATCAAGTTACGACGCAACAAACCTCGAATGCGATGGGAAGGGCTGGACAAAAAATGCATGATAGACTGCAACATCTATTACGACTATTGTTATCGACGGAAAAAAACGCGCCCATTTGGATGCAGATTTGTTGTTACAGGCGAACTTAGGCATAGATTCCACGAGCTCTTGGACAAGACTTACAAGAGCAGTGACCTTGTTATGGCATTAAAATTGTCCTTTGCGACATGAAAAAGCCAGGAAGAAAGGGCATCTTTGGAAGTATTGTCGGAAAGTATAGCCTGCACAATACTTCCTCCTTCCTACGAAACTTTATCGTAGCTAGCACACGGTTTCCCCATCTCCATATTTATAAGGAGTCTTAGAGAACTATCAATCAATCAACCGGTACTCAGTATGACAACATTACGATCGAGGCAACGTACTCCTCCATTATTATGGATGGCCGAACGTTCTGAAAAGCCAACATTGACTCGGACCATTACTTACCGTTATAGCCAAGATACGGTTGCGGATATTCCGATTATTGCAAAGGCAAGCTAGTACTGTGAGAAAGTTTGACGTCGAAAGGCTACGATCAAAAGAGATCACCAAATCGTTTTCCGATCGAGTCTCAATTAATCTCTTAAGAGGTTCTATGCCGTCAGCATCAAGTATCGAGGACCAGTAGTAGCATTGGTAAAAAGCTATCAATGATGCCATCACTCTGCCACTACAATGACGCTCCTGGCTAAAAAAAAGCTGCCCCGCTTTCTGCGAGCCCTAGAAAATAGAAGAGGAAAGACAAACACCGAAGATTCCGAAGTTTTACAGTAGAGTAACAGTCAGTGCCGAGGATTTGGAAAGAGTATTTTTGTATGCTGTATCACAGCTGAATAACCAAATACAGTTGTCTAGCAGAATGAATCTTTCAACCTGGATAAAGTGAAGAGAGCCATACTTGGGCTTACGTAAGTCCAACAAGCTTCCGAAGCGGATGGCCTGACTGCGAGCACTTCAAAGTAGCAGGCGATGACTTAGTAAGGAGCATATACAAACTCATCTATAAGATATGGTCGGAAAAAAGTATGACCAATGGAACCTCAGTATTGCTAGCTCAATTCTCAAGAAAGAATGACCTCTGAGCTGCGTCAATTACAGAGATATCAGTCTTCTTAACATCACCCACTAGATGCTATCTGTCGTATCGTCTGAACGCCTACAACAGCTCATCAGTAGTCTGATTGGTTCATACCGCAGTGGCTTTAGGCCTGAAAATTCCATCAGCAACTAAATACTCACACTCATATCTAGGAAAAAACCCATGAGCTCCAAATCGATACACATCACCTTTTCATCAATTTTAAGGCTGCGTATGTCAACATCTATAGAGACGAGCTACATATATAGAGCAATGTCTAATCTTGGCATACCTGTCAAACCCGTCCAAGATGACGATCACACCGAGGCCTTGGATGCGATGCGCTGTAATGCGATTTATTTATTGAAAGAATAGTTCAAAATTCACGCGTCAACACAAAAGATTTAATCTTTCAAAAGTGCGCATACGCCGAAGATATTGACATAATCGGAAGAAAGCAATGTGATATTAATGGCGATTTCGCGAGTATTGAGGCGTAGTAATCCCAAACCTGCTCAATGGCGCGGAAACATGGATTTTATCAAAAAGTGATAAGGACATTTTAAGATGTTTTGAGAGGAACATTCTTTGGGTAATTTTCGGTCCCGTGTGTATAGGCCTACGAACGTACGAACTGTACGTACAACAGTATAGCAACATCGTCTTATCCAGAAGAGTGAAGGTCCGAAGAGGTATCTGGGTCATCCAGAGCGGACAGAAACCAATGTTCCGACCAAAAATATCTTCGAATCCACGCCTGAGGGACAGTGCTGTAGAGGAATATAGCGTCTCAGGTGTGGATTGAGGCCCTGGTCCACCCACGACTGTAGCGGCATTAAAGTAAGTAAATAATACTAAATGTGACTTGACGTTTTTTTTTTTTCGTGTACTCCATTTTTATCTATCTGCAGGAAAATTGTTTTCGGTCATTCTATTTTGGATCACTTTGTTAAGGCTTCGTCAAACAGAGCGCGTTTTGACACCGCGTTGTATTCAATTGAAATCATAGAAACTGTCACAAAGAATGCATTTTCAACGTTGCGGTGACTGATCCTTTAGCAAGAATGAGACTTTGCTAATGCTTGTATATTTGAGTGACCAAATTATTTTCCTTACAACTTCTTATCTAAGCTTAAGCTATAGTTTGAGCTTCTATTGGTTTTGGAGCAGATTTTCCGACGTCTTTCGTTGAACATGAAAAAACCTTACTACCTCGTACCAGATTGCATTGAATTTAGGTTAACTTTTTCATTAACCGTTATGCATTTATCTTAAAATAAAGAGTTGACAGATCGATGCCTATGATAAGGGTATCACAGGCGATGCTTTACTTAACAAGTTTGAAGAGCAAAGTAAAATATATATATTTATTCTCAAAAGGTTAGTCAAGATCGAAAATAACTGTTGCAATACGTGTACTATTACAAATCTTTCATCTATATATTCATTGCCCAAAGCGATGCGTTCCTAAATAAGTGTATTCAAAAAAATTTATAAATTTATGTAACATATTTATTTGAACCGAATTTAATTACTGATGGTGACCTAAATGCACACCTACTGGATCTCAAGATACGTCTCACAAAAAGGTGGACTGCTATATGAAGGTGATATGGAGTATAATTATGACTTTCATTCGACAGAGAAACCGACTTGCTGGCCGCAAAATATATTACCTTGTCAATTTTGTCGTTTGAAATGGAATATCTGCCGATTTTTTAAAAGTTGATGAATATATGGCCTTTCCTCTGACCATTCCCCAGTCATTTTGATAATGAGCGAAACTCTAATTAAAAAGGAAGGTACTATTAGGAACTGGTGGTGGTGATGGCGTGATGGTTGACTTACTAGTTGTCACGCCACCTACCTGGGTTCGAATCCCGGTAGGAGCACAAAAGCTAGTTTTTCAAAATCGTCATTACCCTTTCGGCAGGCAATGGCAAACCTCCGAAAGTCAAAATTTTGCCTATGAAGAAGCTTCTCAGGGGAGCCGTTTGGATCTGGCAATAAACAGTAGGCCCTACTCAGGAGTGTACAAATTCAGAAAGTGAGAAACACAAATGAGTGCGAGAAGCTGGCCTTGACCCACACCTGGCTGTTGCGCCTTTTTTTTTAACTATTAGGAACATCAAAAATCATGCAGCAGGTATTTTACTTGAAAGCTTGGAAAGCAGGGAAAGAACCCAATAGTTCGATTTGGAAAATTAACTTAAGCCCTTGCACCGCCAGTCAAAAAAAAAGATAATCACGAATGGCTGGCTTGTAACTGGTATTATCTTTTAGCATATATAATAATCTCGAGATTAGACCTTTCCGACGAAAACGAGTCTCCGCAATCCAAACCATTTTGGCCGCTGCAGCGCAAGGAGGTTCTTTCGGTTCGCTTCTACATCTCTTATATACCCCACGGAGAAGAGATGATTTAAGCTTCGCTTGCTGATGATACTGCTATACTAGCAGTAGGTAAAACGATCGAAAAAACAAAAGTTAAATTAAAAAGCGCTCAAAATAATTTAAATGAATTGACGAAGGTGTAGCAGATTGCCCAAAATGACTAACGAGCATGTTGCCTACCCTCTTAAGCTCGGCCTGTATTTGATTCGTAAACGAGGCCACCTTCCTACCACTTTATATACATCCAATGGGCTCCCACAATTTTATTAAATATTGTACTTACAATCAAAGCTGAAAGGTTTCGATTTTTGCCCATGGATATGTGCTCCGGTCTTGATTTCACGTACTCGGTTTACTGGATTTCCTACTTCGTTGATTTCACCTTCCTCCGAAAGAGTGTTAAAATACTCTTTTCATCTATTGCAAATTTTACCAGTTGTAAACCCATGTCTGTCTGAATACGTGTGAATTTTTGAGGAGGTCAATGCATGGACAATGCCATTCACTAACATTTAAAGTCACCTTCGTGAGAGACGCGCTTCAGAAATGAGTAAAATTTGCTATGGGTCTCATTCCCTGATTTGTATATTGGAATGTAAATTCACTAAAAACAAAAGTCATGTTAAAAATTATTTTCAAAAACTGACTTAAATTCAATTTTCAATCTTCGAAGAGCGAAGATAATATATTATCGGATGCAACATTGCAATCGAATTTAAAGACTCAAATAGTATTTTGTCTTTGTTTATGGAAATGAAAATGAACCACGAGTAGATCATTGGTGGTAGATTTCAGGATAGGAGAGATTGTTAGGTTATTTCTTATAAAAATATACGCCCTTGTTTGACCATTGCTCTTGTCATCATTTGTATATTATTTGAGAATATTTGACGCCTGGAAAAAGGTCACATCGCCCTGATTGATAATAATGTTGTGAGTTCAGCGGCTTCGATGGAATCACTTAAACCACATGATAGCGTATTATTGTCAGCGAGTTATAGCAGAATTGGTAACGAAATTTTTACCCTGTTCAGCTGACGTATCATAAAGTAGGACAGGAAAGGTGGACATTCTTATACTTAAGCTTTTGGATTAGCATTAGCCTAAGGTCTATTTTATAACCTTCCTCATTCTACTGTTTAGGATTCAGTAAACTAACAATAATAATTTGCTTGGTGACGCGTATCTTATCAACTAAGCCAATCTGTACCAATTCTTTGATTGACGCAGTATTTAGACTCTTTCTGGCCTGTTGTGGTAATTCTAATGGCTTAATTCTTCACATTTTACATGGCTTTAATTTACAAACTATTGTTGTTTACAATAGTTTATTTTCACAGTTAGAACCCGTTTTATTAGATGATGGGGTGAAATTGGAAGAGATGTGCAGCCAAAAAATTGGTTTCAGTAAGTGAATTTAAAGATCAACAAGTTTAGTCCACTCAACACTAGATTAAGTCATTGAAGATGCATGACATAAGTAGGCTCCTAAAAAGCTAAGTGTAGCCTTGAAAATTCATTAGTGCGTCAAACTTCTCCCCTAACTTAGGTGTACGTAAAATTCCTTATGCGTGCGCCTATTACAAAAAAAGAGCTACATGAGGAACTGCATTATCGCTTTTTTATGCACAGTTAGAACAGATACGCAGATATTGTTGTTTTGAATGTTGGTTGTTTTTGAGGTAAAACATATTTCGGCAAAAGTTTTCCTTCGAAGATTTCAGCACAGACCTTGGCTCTACAGTTGCGTTTCCTTCCTTATTTCTGTATGGTTCTATTCGAGTTCTGTATTGTTAGAAACTTTTCTTCACTTATTGGTATAACTTCGGAACAATATTTTTCAAGAAACACCTCCCCAAGGGTCCGATTGAACACTTATCTCTGCCTCTTTATCTCTTTTTTCCAGAAAGTTGATGCTCTACGCCATCTCATATGCAGCGCCATCGTATACGGCGACTCTCAAATGTGACGTCTATAACGGCTTCCACACAATATCGATACTGAGGTATAGAGTTTCTCGAAAGCTCTTGGAGACTTTATTAGAAAGCAGTTTGACGTTTAATTTGTTCACTGTTCTTTTTCGGTGTTCGGGCATCCGAGATTTTTGCAACGTTCTGGGCTATGTCTTAGATCGATCGTAAGGTGGTTGATGGTGTTTTTTTTTATCATCTAATTGCCAGTTAAATGTTGAGGTGTGAAAAACGTGTACTTGTTGCAATGACATTTCGTATTGCCTTGAAGTCGTATAAGCATACACTTTTCATTATTTTTCTTTAAATTAATTGTCGCACGCTCAAGGATTTATTAGTACCCTTAAAATGTAGGCACACAGCGTGGCTGAAGGAAAGTTAGCCGGGGGGAAGGCAGGGATAGAAAGACAGATATCGATCCACGTTGGTTTTAAATGTTTCCGGATTATAATGACTAGGATATATAGAGCTCGGCAGAGCGAGTTGTATGGCTTGGGAAAAAATCACGATATTTCAATATATGTACTATACGTCCGAAAGTACGCTTGAGGGTAAACTGATGAGCATTGACAGTGAGACGGGTGTTAGGGTTAAAAATTTGAAGGGGCGGAATACAAATGTTAATTTCAGTGGAGCACTGTATCGTAAATTAGAGTGAAAGTCGCCAAGAGTTATTATAATTGCTCATATATCCGATTGAAAAGCTTATACGTTTTCTTGATGCGGGTTTTACAATAATTAGACAATTCGCTCAAATGCCTGCTCTACAGGATTTATTACTCAGTCTACCTACTATTGCATATTTACATCTCCTATTGCATAATGCTACAAAGGTAGCATTAGCTATTTATAGTCATTATCACAGTACTTGTCACAGTTTTGCATTCCTATTTTGGGCGGTTCATCCTATTTTATTTTTATGATAGGTTGTTGTTTTTTTTCTATAATGGTCCGTCAACAGTAAGACCATCCACATTCGAACCAGTTTTTTGCTTTACGTTACGTAGTTTTAACTTATTTGGTGACAGTTTCCTCAAGTAACAGTACTCAATTATCTATGGACAGGTGCTATTGTTGCTAACATAAAGATTGCCATTAACTCCATTTTGGGAATTCGTTCGCCGAAACGTTTGTATTGTGCTTATGTTAAGATCTTGCTTACGCAATAAATTTTATCTAAGTGTGGTTGCGAACGCTCGGCTGCAATATTTGCATTAAAAGAAACGGCACATTGCTTACTTAAACTGGGTTGATACTCCCAAGGAACTTTTTGAAAATTTAAAGATAAATCCATCGACTGAGTCAGATAGTTCAACCTTTACCAGATCAACGGATGTTATTTACTAGGGATCGCTTGCATATGCGTTTTTTTAGCTAAGCTCTACTAAAATGTAGTTATCTGCAGACAAGTGTCAAAAATGCTCTTCATCCTCTTAGATCTGGATTTTCATGCACTGCCTGAATAAGTGGGAATCTTAACCTAAGCCTAGCACTCTTTTCCCTGTAGAAGATCGTTTCAGAATTTATGTCAACGAAAAACACGTACAATTCTAATTCCATTAATTTTGTCAAAATAACGTATTGATGTTAATATTTTCTATAGGTATTTTTGTAAAGATTTATCTATCGAATATAGTGTGTAATTTGTTTATTCAGAGGAGAATGACCTGCCAAGTCATCCTTAGAGTTAAATTTAAAAACAAGATTGTTATTTGTATTATTGCTTAGTTTTTTTGTTGTATAAATCTTTATTAACATATTTCTTTTCAGGGCCGAAGGCTCAAATATACTACTTGATCCAAATTTAATGTGCAAGAAAACTCGTCGTATTCGAGGTAAATTGGCAGAAATATGCCGTCATGACTCCATACTACTAAAAGAAATCATCAATGGCATTAATCTGGGTTTCCAAGAATGTGAATTTCAATTCAAGAATCGTCGGTGGAACTGCACATCACTTCGCAGGAGCATGAGAAAAATTTTAATGAAAGGTAAGCTATAAGGTGCACAACACAAAATTGCTTTAAGTTGGCCGACCGACCGACCGACACAGCAAACAGACCGCACTCACATCACACTGCATAACATTATGCGTATGCGTAAAATTGTATTTTAAATTTACAATCAGCGTGCGAAGTACAAACAGACATAGTCGATATAAGTACTCGCACTATTTCGTCATGTTAAAGTGTGGTTCGGGTTTGTATGTGAATATTTGCGCCAGTGTATGTAATTTGTGAAAACAATTTTCCAATTAAATTAATGAGATTTTTTGTTACGATAATTTAATCGCTCATGAAACATGTCCTCGTACTCGTATTCTTATTGGTATTCGTCTCGTTGGCTTCGCTGTGGCTTAGCTACTTTTCAAGCAGAAAAGGTGACATCCGCACACAGCTTCCACGCGGTGAACATACATCCTTCTCGCATCTGGAATAGTAAATTAACTATATGGGACAAGATATACGACAACGAAAAAAATTAAAAAAAAAAAAAAAAAAAAAAAAAACTTTGCTCTCGGTAACTTAGAACACTCTTGTATATTTATGAGATCACGCTTTTGTCCATCGGTGCTCGTGTGTTGACAACTAGTGGAACTGTCTGTCAGGCTATGTCTATCTGTCTGTCAGTAAAGCTGTCGGCGAATGCTACAAAAAATATGTGTGTAACACAACACTTAAAAATTAAAGTAAGGTTTGTAAAATAAATCCGTATATTGTAGTGGAAAGATATTTAAGAGGAATCTCTCTCTCTTTATAGTTGGAGGCCTGAGGCATTCATTAGATCTCGAAGTCTTTTAGTTTGTATAAAAGTGAACATTAGTCTCACTTTCAATGTACTGTGTTGTAGAAAGAATTTTGTAAATGGTACGACTTCGAATCTTAATAGAATCGTGCTCAACAATTAACTTTTGATCGTATCATTGGGCTGACAGGTAAGGAGCAGACGATATGAATTTATTACCGTAAATGAATAGTTTTATTTACAGCTCGTTGTAAGCTTAATGATTTCATCTGCACATCATTCGGATATTTCATTTATTAAATTGGCTTCAACTTTGATAGAATTGGAAATAGATCTGGGAAGCTCTTAAAGGCTTTAGATTATATGAATTTGATCGGAACAGTCTTCTTTTAATAAAAATACGATAGCTTAACGTTTTCAAATTTTATTTAAAAGTTTCAGATCGAATGTTCTTATGGGTCATCTACCATAAAGTTCAGTTAAATCAATAAAACTCGTTTTTGTCTTGATCTCATCCTGTTTCACGGTTAGGAGGGCAGGTCTCCGGATCATTCGTTGCAGGGGTATAAAATAGTTTAATTCTGCAAATTAAATAGATTGTCTCCGGATCATTCGTTGCAGGGGTATAAAATAGTTTAATTCTGCAAATTAAATAGATTGGAGAGAGACTGAAAAACCTACATGGAGAAGTAAGAAAAGTCCAATGTATGTGCTACAGTATGGGTATTTACAAAGTTTTATACAAAACGCAAAGCGTGGTTAAAAAGAAAACTGCCAACTGGATCAATATAAAGGGAGATTTCTTAGATCGCTTATGAACACAAAAAAATTACACCCAAAATTTTGCTGACGCGTGCTTAAAAAGTAATGGGACTTTATATATTTATAAAAAAAAATATTTATTTATTCATTAATGTGGTCCCTTGTGCCAACGCTTTTTCTAATCCTTGAACTCTCCCTAGACTAGAACTCTTCCAGCGATGCCGTTTTTATTTCCTGAATCGTTGCAAATCTCTGTCCTTTCATAGGTCTCATCCGTTTTGGGAAGATGAAAATATCGCATGGGGCCAAATCTGGTGAATATGGTGGCTGAGGCATGATTGTCGTGTTGTTTTTGGCCAAGAAATCTCTCACAAGCAACAAAGAATGAGCAGGTGGATTATCGTGATGCAAAAGCCATGAATTGTTTTTCGGCAATTTCGGACGTTGTTTTCGTATTACTTCTCGCAAACGGCGTATTACTTCAAGGTAATACTCCTTGTCGACAGTACCACGTTGAAGTAAAAATTACTGATGCACTACGTCACAGTAGTAAAAAAAAAAAAAAAAACAGTGATCCAAACTTTGACATTTGATCAAACTTGGCGAGTTTTTTCGGTCTTGGCTCCCCTTGGTGCTTCCATTGGGACGATTGGGCTTTCACTTCGACATCATAATCATATACCCATGATTTGTCACCAGTTATGACCTTGTTGAGCTAGTCAGGATTATCATTGACGTCATTTAAGAGCTCCTGAGTGATGCTCATATGTTACTAAGATAGTGATCGTCCACTTCTCACCCATCGATCAATTGTATCAGTTCTAGCTCTCTGGCTGGCTGCATCCACATCCACCTGCATAAAATGGTAGATATGTGATGCTGGTGCTGTCTCCGCATCGATTTTGGGATGTAGTGTTCTTCAAGCCTTTATATTTCTTGGCTTTCGTTGGAATTAAAGTTCTAGAGATCGTCTTTTTCCACCCCTCATCATCGTGTTGGGATGTCTGGCTTGTTCTTCGCCTTCCGTCGCCGATTTTCGGACAACCTGTCTGATGCAGCCGAGTCTCTAGTCTATCCTACGGGTTTCGACAACGGTGTTCCTGGTGAACTTTCTATCGCACCTTGGCTCCTAGTCCGTTGTAAGTCTTCCTACTGCCCTTAGATTTTCACTGACCGAATCCCCTCACTCTCCTCTGAGCAGAAAACCGCCCTCGAAACCTATGTGGGTTGTTTTCCGAGGTCTGTGGTTGGTGGACCACTGACTGATGGGATTAAGGCTGCTGTAGAATCACTTTCTCGTGGCTCTGCTTGTATTGTGGCCATTTTTGCACATTGCTCGGCTTAGTCGCATCAGTTCAAGCCGATACCGTTCCACAATGATGGTTTCGTTGGGTTTCAACAGTTCATAATAAATAACGCCGACCTAGTCCCATCAAATAACCTTCGCAGCGTTGATATTCGGCCAAGCCGATGACTTAGAATCAAGACCGGTCAGTCCTTATGACTTCATTCTCTTCAAGTTGCTGTAATAAATCCATTTTTCATCACCTGTTACGATGCAATGAAGAAAACCCTTCGTTTTTTTGCCGCTGGAGCAGTTGTTCACAAGCGAAAAAACGACGCGAGAACGTTCCAGAAAAAGAACAACACGCAGAGGAACAACTTAATTACTATTAGATATGCTCTCTTCATGCTTTTCTAGTACCAATGGTCTGCCTACCAAATTAAAAATGTCAGACACTCCAATATTGGTTAGTACATGATATACTCTGCTTGGATACACAGCCATAGCTTAGGTGTCAATACGTCCAAAACGTGACTGGTCTTCTAAAACAAAAAAAAAAATCAGACACAATGCATCATCCCACCCAAGCCAAATGCCATTCTTCTGAGTTTCTCGAAGTGTGCCAACTATCTAGGTTTCATAATATTCAGCAAAATAAAGGCTGTAGGCTGAAGTTAGGGTTCGCAAACCATAGTCATGCATTGAATTTAAACCTCTGTAGTTGGACAAATACCCACTTATGGCATAACCGTCTGGTGGCGTGCACTGGTAAAGAGGCCTAGAAACATAACTTGCTGTAAAAAAAAAATCAACAGATTGACTGCATATAGTATTAATGACCTTTTCATCCTTAATATTTGATTTTTTGATATACAAAACTTTATAGCGATTTTCTGACACTTGTTATTTTTGAAGCCGGTGGACGGCTTAAATCAAAATCTAATCGACCGATTCTTTTAAAATTTACTATGCGATTTCCTCACATGAGTGACCAGGTATCTCTTGGAGCTTTTTTTTATTTCTTTTATCTATTTTACAATAACAAATTGGTCCATTTTTTAGGCGAAAATCGTTTTTCCTCCCAAGGATGGGGAGGCCGTGGGGTGGCCGTGATGTAGTGGTAATAATAATAAATTTTGAATTACCTGCATTCTTAAAAATAGACTTTTTATTCATGGAATTAAGAAACAATATAAGAACACAGAGATCAATCTTTGGACCTACGATTTTTTCCTTTTAAGGAACAACCTTCCAAACATTGTACAACACTGCAAAGTGGATATTGTATGCAGATGATAAACACTATAAATTGCCCAATAAGTGAAACAAACTCTGCTATAGAACTCCTAAATGAAGAACTTGCTAAAATTCACGACTAGTCAATTAAACATGAACTTCGACTTAATGTTGACAAGCCGAAAGTACTCTTAATACGCCGAAAAGCTTATCATCTCGCAGGTCTTCAGGCCGTTCATATAAATTAAATGCCTATAGAGTGGGAAGTATCCGCTGAAAATCTTGTTGTGATTAGGATACTCATATCAATACTGTTATCGGCGAAGTTTACATTAGATTTCAACATCTTCTACTAGCAAAAACTATAGTAATCCTGGCAAAAGCTCTTCTTCCACCAATTTTATTACATGGATGTGGAATTTTTTAAAAACCTGACCACAGTAGCCTCAGTAGCCTCAAAAAACTTAACGTAATCTTCAACAGATATGTATTTACGTTTTCAACATCAGCCAACATAATAATATGTCTTTGTTTTCTAAGGAAATAACTGGTTGCTCTTTTGCCGGCCTTTTACGCTATATATTCTGCGTAACCTTACTCAAACTCAGAGTCAAAATACCTATTTTTAAGCTTCAGCAATCGGACTGATCTTTTTCGCTGATCCAACCAAGATAATCATGCCTCACTTCTGAGCGCCAATTCTTTGCTCAAGTTGTCCGGCTTTGGAACTCTCTACCTTTTGATTTTAGAAGAATGACAAGCCTGAATAAGTTCCTGTCGTCCTTATTTGCGCTCCCATTGTTCCGATTTGAGTTCTGTTTTTTTTTTTTTGTTTTTTGTTAAGTTGGTGTATCTGTTGTTGACATTTCCACTAAATCTTTGCAACAAAGCTTGACATTTGCAAAAGTTACGTAGCCAAGAGTACATCTATCTATGTGTGTGTTGGCGATTTTTTACAATTTTAGAAATGGATTTAAATGTGCAACAACGAACTTGAATTAAATTTTGCGTAAAAAGCGGATGGTGGGCGAACGTTGGAAATTTTGGAAAAGTATTTCGGCAACTTTCACCAGTGGCACTAGCGGTTCAAAAGTGGTCGTGAGTCAATCGAAAACGATGAACGCAGTAGCACATCATTAATATCGAAAACCGACGAAAACATTGATGAATTAAGAGAAATGTTGGTCAATAACCGAAAATTAACCATCAGAGAGATAGCGGAGGAATTAAATATTGCCTGTGTCGTGTAGCAGCAAAGTTGGTGCCAAAAGACATCAATTTCATGCAAAAAAGAGACCGTGTTGACGTTGCAAAACAGATGATTTGCGAGGCTGAATCCGATCCCACATTCATCAAAAAGATCATTACTGAAGACGAGGCGTGAGTTTATGAGTACGACACGCAATCCAGACATCAGGCGAGTGAATGGCGCTTACCAAATGAGCCGAGACCAAAAAACATGTCGTTTTCAGTCAAAAAAGAAGACAATACTCACGGTTTTCATGGAAACCAGAATTGTGGAGAAAAAATTCGTGGATTTTGCACCATGATAACGTACCTTCGCATAGTGCCATCATTATTCGTAATTTTTGACGAAAAATGCAACAAATACCATCCAACAGGCACCGAATTCACCTGATTTGGCTCTCTGTGACTTCTTTCTGTTCAATCGAGTTAAAAAACCACTACGGGGAACGCGTTTTAGTAGCCGGAAAAAACTGATGACGGTTTCTTTATAGAAAGTTGACTACTATTGATTTTCTTTTCCTTGATTTTAGAATTTAGAATGCTCTATTCGATGCGAAACCTTGACGTATATATCCTTGTTCGCTCTGAACCCAAAAATCTTTGTATATTTTTCTAGTTTTTTTTTTTTTTTTTTTTTTTGCGTGGACGAGATTTGAAGGAGAAGATAAATGAAAAAGTTATAAAGTGACATGGTTCTGAGGCACAATCTGCCATATTTGCTCATTATGACGGTGCCAATGCAAATGATAACCCGGATTCTATAATATCTAGAGAACTTTAAAATTTATATACTATATGTACCTACTTATGATTTCATTGTTCATGAATACCTTACAGATATCACGGATGTGAATATTGAAGTGGAACTTGCCAGAAAACCTGAAGCTTTTAACTATAGAAGCCAAAAATTTGCTCCTTGACACTTAGTAGCTGTTCTCTATTTATATAATCGTATATATATATATATTTGCTGAAGTTTCGGAATTTCATAGCATTCCTCACTATGTCTGTAATAAGACTGTTTATTGATTTGTGTCGATATTAAAAAACACACGCGCATATAATACATTCATTGTACTCGTATCCACAATATAATACAATATTTCGCTAACTGCAATCTAAATATTTCTTCTTTTGAACAAACAATCAAAAAACTATCTTTTAAAGAGCCATAACTAAACGATATACAAACAGATGCTTGTCAAATAGTGTCCATATCTATACATTTCCGCATGTGCTTTGCGTATTCTTGCCTCATTCTGCACACTAGATAAGCCGTCAAGTTGATTAGCACTCTATTGTTAAAAGTTCAAGAGAATACTATTAAAAGATGTGTTTAAATGTATCTTGTTACTGAAGGAAGTGTTTACCTGTACGTAAGTCCAGATGGATGTAAAGAAATGTTTATTTAACGTAAATCCAAATGGAAATGCGTTGACATACTGCCCCAAGATACACTACTCAACCATAAATATACAATACAAACAGTTGCCGTATACGAAACGAATATCTATGTTCGGTAAGTTGTTTTACCCCATTCATAAAATACAAATAGACGATAACAATTAGCAGTTATTAGCATGTTTAAAAATTTTGGTAAACACTTAAACGCCTGTCGAACGAAAAATGAATTAATAATGCGAATACTTGCCAAACATAAATAAATTGTTACCACGTGTGTTACTAGTGGTAGAATAAAGTTTTTATCTTGAAAAATAGATAGGATGACTTGGCGGTTTTTCGATTTAATCTGTCATACATATTTCATTTTATTTGCAGATACAAGAGAGACAGGCTTCTTGAATGCCATAACAGCCGCTGGAGTAACATTTGCAATGACAAAAGCCTGTACAATGGGAAATTTGGTTCAGTGTTCCTGTGATAAGAGTCATCCACGAAAAAATGTCTACCTTCCACTAAGTGCTAGTGAAAAATTGAGCCAAAAACTACTACAGCCAGTCTTAACGGAGGAAACTAATGAACTTAGTAAAAATCGACCTTTCAAACGAAAGCAGTTCCGAAATTCAAATAAAACGACACGCAACGACAGTACTTCCAAAAAACGGAGATTACTGAAAAATATAGTCTTTCCAGATGGTGACTGGGAATGGGGCGGATGTGGTGATAATGTTAATTTTGGTTTTACCCAATCGAAGGTATTTTTTGATTCGAAATATCGAAAACGTAGTGACTTGAGAACTCTGATGAAACTGCACAACAATAACGCGGGACGATTGGTAAGTATTTTTTTATGACCTCACATACATAATACTCGTAATGTATCACTTTTGAGGGAGAAATATTTTTTTAACTTAGGCAATCCGCGATTTTATGCGACTTGAATGCAAGTGCCACGGGCTCTCAGGATCTTGTACGGTCAAAACATGCTGGCTGAAAATGCCAACTTTTCGAGAAGTCGGAGCTAGACTTAAGGATAAATTCGATGGTGCTTTTAAAGTGGTCGCTCGAAATGATGGGAATAGCTTTATGCCAGAAGGTGCGACAATAAAAATGCCTAGTAAATATGATTTAGTATACGCTGACGAATCGCCGTCTTTTTGTGAGTCAAATACGAAAACCGGCTCCATAGGTACACATGGCAGGGAGTGCAATGCCACTTCGCAAGGTATAGATGGCTGTGATTTACTGTGTTGCAGTCGAGGTTACGATCATCAGATCGTTAAAGAAAACGTTAATTGCAAATGTGTTTTTAAATGGTGTTGCGAAGTCACCTGTAGTACGTGTGTGCAACGTCGAGATGTTAACACTTGCAGATAAAGGTTTTCTTCTCTTGTGTTTTTTTTTTTTTCTGCAAACTATCTTTGTTAATATTTGTTTCTTATTTTTGTTTTTTTTTTTTTTTTTATTTGTGATAGTATCATAAAATAAGTAGATTTAAATAAATCTGATATAAATGGTAATTTTTGTAATTAAGTGAAATGAAAAAGAAAAGATTTACATATATGAAAAATATTTAAAAGTTATCCGTAGTGCATGAAATTTCATTAGCCACCAATGGCAGAATGCCATGACAATATTGTATTCATCTAATATTTTAAAACATATGTCACATTTTTAAAAAAAGCCAGTGCTCAAATATTTTCGAGATGCTTTTTAGATCCGCAATTTGTATATATGTAAACTTGCAACGAATGTGCTTTAAACTTGGAGCTATTTCTTTGCCTTTTTATTATAACGAGTAATTTAACTTTATCACCTAATTCTATTTAATTTTTTTTTAAGACGCTTACATTGTACAATAGCAACAATATTTTTTGCAAT
The DNA here is from genome assembly GCA_907269105.1 of Volucella inanis. Classification (NCBI taxonomy): domain Eukaryota; kingdom Metazoa; phylum Arthropoda; class Insecta; order Diptera; family Syrphidae; genus Volucella; species Volucella inanis. Next base: position 80,100,489 of record OU026157.1, read on the forward strand.
ATTTTTGAAGAAAATAATAGAAACTTAGAAGTAATATTATTGAAGTATTTTTTTGATTTTGTTTTAAAGTTAGAGATTTTTATTCAAAAGTATTACTTAATCAAATCTATGTATGTTTCCAATTAGTTCTATTTAAAACGGATTCATTTAATTTAAACCAATTAATTTTATTTATTTATATAAAACCGTAGAGAAAAGTAAAATAAAATTTCCCTATTATTAAAAAAAAGTATTAATATTATATTGTAGTAAAATAAAAATATTCGTTTTGGACAAAAAAAAATTTTTGTTTTGTATATTGTTTTGCTAACTCTTTTTTTTTCAAATCGAAAATGCTATTAAAGGCAGGTCTTACTTCGGAACTTCTTTTGGGTATCTTGAATGGTCTTAAAGTACCAATCATTAATGAGTCTGAAGACATATATACATAAGTGTATTTAGAAAGCAACTCTCCAATAGTTGTATTGATCATACTTATGCTGGGCCTTATTGAAATTCTTAAATTTACCAAGTAAGTATCACTGATAAATTCAGAAATTCTGATCATTCCATGATATATATTTATTTTTTTTTTAATATAATAAGACGCAAAGTACTAACAAAGTAAATACTTACCATTGCTCAAAAACCAGGAATCATACATATCTAAAATTTTGCTAGCAATAGAAGTGCTAGTAAGATATTTGGCAATGATTGATCCATGCTCAAGCTTCGGATATCAAATTATCGTGAAATTAAATGTGAATATAAGTAAAAGTATAATGTAAAAAGCTGACCGATAATGAAAATTAATTGAGTGCTTATGATACAGTCACAAGGAAGTACCTACTGAAAATCCTACCATATATACAAAGAGAGTTTTTCTGCCAACAAATTTAACAGTCCATAACCCAATGCAAAAAACGAAATTGACATTAGTTAATAGGATTTTAAACAAAATCGGTTCTATGGATATAACACCTTGTTTAACGCACAATAAAGGTGTGAGATATGTAATTGATTCCAGCTATATTTTAAAGCTACGTTCATGCCATTATGTGTGGAATAGAACATCATTCAAATGACCGGCTTGACTTCTCTGGCAGTGCTTCTAGCGGTCGATCCAATTTTTGTCCAATTCGGTCCAATATATGTATGCCTAATTAGCGAACTCACGGCATTATCTATGGTCGTCGGGCTTCAATTCTTGCATCAGTATAGTTTTATTTGGATGTGGGCCTAAATCCAACTATGTTTTCTTTATTTCTCACCAATCTTTGTCTAGTTTGTCTGCACACTGAAGCCATGATGGCGACTGACTTCACAACGAAATTCACAATGCGTATTTACAGCTGAACCGGAAATTCGATAAGTTTTTTTTTTTTTCAATAATTTCCAAACGTTGGGCAATCGTAAAACGATGCATGATAAAATGACAAACCTTTCTTAGTATTTTGGCAACTGGATGTCATTGGTAACTTTCACAGTTGCTGAATCATAATAATTGAAAAATGTATCATTGCTATCTGGTAACCTGTTAATTGGAATATTTCTAACTGATCAGCAATAGTAAATACTACTTAGTTATAATGCATGATTTCTAAAGCGTTTGGATTTTAACTGTCAAAAAAACTAGAAGAAAAATGTATAAAATTTTTATTTGGTTTCATAAATATATGTGTGCCATTTACTTTTTAAAGATTAGTTTATGTAAACATTGACTTCCACTATATTTTAAGTGGTCTATACGGAGAGTCCAATTTTGTATCACTTGCTTGAGCAGGTGGTATCTCGCTCGGTATCTCGCTAATAATACATTTAATGTTGATTTCCAAGGCTGAAATTGACACTGGTTTATCAGCATGCATAGACGAGTAATTTGACATATCTCCATAAAAAATAGTCTGAAGCCGTTAAATGCACGATCTAGACAATCAATTCACCAGCCCAAAACGAGAGATAATATGCTTACCAAGCTCATTTTTTAATTAGTCAATCGATTTGGGTGCTTTTTGGCACGTTATTCACACGGTCATATTTGAAAAAAAAAAAATGGCTCAATGATTCCGTCGAACAATAAACCGCACCAAAGACCGCATTGGGTGCATTGGCAGCTGCGGTTGCTGGCAGATGTCCAATAACATAAAATTGGTGCGAAATTTGGTCACTGGCTTGAATTGCTTGCTCAGTAGATCGATTATGACGGCCGTAAAAAGGTCAAAGTGAGCGAAAAAAAATTTTCACAGAGCACGAATTTTGATAATAAAATTCAATAATTGGTAAGCATTGTTCGTGTGTATGTCCTCCCGTGATATAATAGCAATGCTAACTGAGTGTGACATTGACACATGTCACGAAACATGCGTGAACTATCAAAAATAGAACATTGAAAAATCAAACAGCAAAAAATGCACCCTTTAATTTGTCAGTGTTTCGCAAAAAACAATAACTGCTATGGGGCTTAACTAAACCATAACAAATGCATAGCTGGACGTTTTGAACAGGGAAAAAATAGTGGCTTAGATTTTTGTATGTATATCAACATTAGGCCACTGTTTGGCCTCAACTAACAAGCTTCTCCAGCAAGTGGGTTGAGGTCCCCTTTTTTTAACGCAATACTGTTCTCCATTTCATTGTCCTTCCGGATTAGGTAGCATTGGTGACCATTAGCTCTATATATTGTAATATATCTTAGTAATCTCAGGCAACTAATACTCAGTTTTGTCACCATACAAAGCATATAGTTCGTCATTGAATCTGCTAGTTCAAAGCGAAAAAAATTTCTCTCGAAATGACCGAGAATATATTCATCCACTTTCGATAGTGTCCATGCTTTAGCGCCATGTCGCCTGTAACATCAATTATTTCAAGTATGATGTTAAAGAAGTCACATGACAGCGCATCTCCTTAACTAAACTCTAAAAGTTTAACGACCTAATAGTAAAACCAAGCTATAGTTTCCATTTCTTCCCTTTGGCGCCTTTGCTCTTCTTCTGCTGGATATTTAGCTGCCAATTAAATGTTTTATCCCATAAAACGTGTAAATGGAAAGTGTAGGTGGATTTATATCTGAGATTATCTATTTGTTAGTGAAGAGAACTAATTGGTTCATAGACTAAGGTTTTAAATCCAATTTTTCATAGCAAGCAATTTCCTTAAATTTGTTGATTAGTCCCGCTTTGATTTAGCCCGCTTAAAAGAAAAAAAACCCCTTGCGATGGTCTTGCGAGCAATTCGGATGTACGATTGTGAAGTTATAAGAACTTTTTACAGCCTTTCCTATTATACCATAAGTACCGATAAATATAGATATTTTGACGTCTGAAAATGATGAACTAAAGCGCGAAATATTTTCACGAGTCTTGGTCAAAAAAAAAAAAAAATAAAAATTACTGAGAGACCCCTGGTGCATTATGAATTTTACTCACAATTCTTTTATTTTCATAAGTTTAGTTTTTAATAAAATAATAACGATGGCGGTCTCAGACGTACCCGATCCAACAAAGAAAACACAAAAATTTTGGAAAAAAATTTATCTATTTTTCAACAAAATCGGTTTTCAGCTCTATACACCTTTCCTAGCGATATTCAAAATGTTCGATACCCTTTTTATAATAAGAACTGTCTTGCTCCTCAAAATAGCCATTAACTGCCGACATCACTTCTTCATCGTTGGAAAATCTTTGACCGCTGAGCCATTTTTTCAAATTTGGGAACAAAAAATAATCCAAGGGGGCTAAATCTGGCGAGGTATGTATGAGGTAGCAATTCAAACTTTAATTCATTTATTTTGGCCATTGCAATAACGAATTTGTGAGCCGGTGCATTGTCTTGATGAAACAACACTGCCCTCTTAGCCAAATGCGGCCGTTTTTGCTTGATTTCTTCACTCAAACGTTGCAATAAGTTTGCATAATACATGATATTGATGGTTTTTCCTTTTTAAGATAGTCAATGAAAATTATCCCACGCGCATCCCAAAAAATCGACGCCATTTCCTTGCCAGCAGTTGAAACGGTCTTCGCCTTCTTTGGAGCCGCTTCTCTCCTTTGAATTCATTGTTTTGATTGTTCTTTTGTCTTGGGTGTAAAGTGATGGACCTATGTTTCATCCATTGTTATGAAATTCTGCTTTGTTGCTGTGAAACTTCGCTAAACACTCAATTGAAACATCTTCACGACACTGTTTTTGCTCGAGTGTGAGCAAACGCGGCACCCATCTTGCACACAGCTTTATCATGTCCAAATTTTTAAACAAAATGCGATGTACCACACTTTTTGAAATGCCTACAATGTATGCTAGCTCGCGCACTTTCAGTTGACGATCATCCAGTACCGCTTTGTGGATTTTCTTCACCGTTTCTGGAGTCGTCACCTCATTTGGTCGACTACGATGCTCGTCTTGGCAGTTCGTACGATATCGTTTAAACTCAGTAATCCAAAATTTTAGTGTTGTAAACGAAGGAGCAGACTCCGCTAGAGTAGAATCCAGTTCAGCTTTTATATTGTTTGGGCTGAGGCCTTTCAAATAAAAGTATTCTATCACATAACGATGATTAATTTTCTCCATTTTCACAAATTCACTGAAAATGTTCACTATTGATGGCTGCCAAACAAATACTAAACAACGTGGCGCTTTCAAACTTAAAACATATGCGTTGTAGAATGCGTACTTTCCAAAACAGTGTATATTTAAACAACTACCCCCATATCTTCATGTCAGGCCGGGTACTTTTGGGACCGCGCTCGTATTACCATACGCGACACAAGGATAACAAAACTATTGTCAATTATACGGCGAGCCATAGTGCCAGCCTTTTATTAAAATTCTCCTTCTCAGTTGTCAAGAGCCCTGCTGGAGATGGTCGCATCGGCAACCAAATAGTGAGGAATTTTCGTACGTGTATTTTGTAAGTATATATTTATTTGGGGGAAGAAATTGGAAGATCATCGCTTAAAATATACAAAAAAGAACAACTGCAAAATATATTAAACCATATTTTTTTTACCTCCATCGCTTTAACTCCCATATGCATCAACGTTTAGGTATGTGAACTTGTATTTCGCATCAAGTACAGTAATCAAAACTGTGCTTAAATGCTATTTATAGCAAAAGAATTGGCTTCCACTTTTGGGTGGACATCTTATTTGAATGTGTTTCCCATCCGTCAGCGCTTATCTGCATATAGACCTCGATATTCGGCTGAGATACATAGATAGAGAACAGAGCTTTCCAGATTTTTTCTACTGTTTCCAACAAATTCGACTAGACTGCTTCCTTCCCTAGGTTAAACGTCCAAGATAGCAACAAAAAGCTAACAAACACAAACACCTAAATCAAATATAATGAAATGGCTGAATGAATGAACTCAAACATATTCGTACAGTAAAATCACAACTACCCGACATTCCGCACTTATAGGCTTCGTTAAGGATGTTTTTTTTTTTTTTTTGAAAAGTGGTCTTAAAATTACCAATAATTTTTGGTAAAGTTCTGGACTGATACTCGTATATACATATTTAAAAAACTGAGTAAAATCTAAAGATGCAACATTAAAAAGTATTAGAGTCGCAGTCGATGCTGAGGTATTTGGAGAGAGAAATTCTGATGACTAACTACCGGCATCACCTACATGTCTTAAATCGTTTATTAGTAATACAATTTATCTATACACTATACATCTATACACTATCGATCAAATATTCACACAGATCTCGAAAAAACCCATGGACTCCAAATCGATTCACATCACCTACTCCTCGATTTTACGGTCGCATATAAGAGCATTTATAGATACGAGGTATTCGATGGAGAATGCACGCTTCTCGATCTAGGTGGATAAATATCTCACCGAGGCTTTTGATGTCAGAAAAGGATTTAGAAAATGCGATGTGCTGTCATATGATTTCTTTAACATCATTCTTGAAACAATAGTGCAAAACTTACGCGCCAACACAAGAGGCACAATCTTTTAAAAGTCCGTTCAATTACGTATATCAGGTGTACCGGTATATAAAGTGAGCGTCATTATACAAATGTCTCGATAGGGAACATTTATTGTGAAGAGGCCTTAATTTTTTTTTTGTTTGATTGCTGTGACACCTGTCAAACATATTTAGTATACATCAAGTCATTGAGCAAACTACACATTATATTTTTCCATCGTGTTAATGTCGAATTTTGTACCAGAAAATGATGACTTGCGGAAAGCATTAATTTTTTTGTTTTCATTTGAAGAAAAGTGCTGCAAAGTCGCATCGAATGCTTGTCGATGCATATGGTGATCATGCTCTATCAGAAGCAACATGCAAAAGATGGTTTCAATGGTTCAGAGATAACGATTTTGATGTGAGAAATGAAGAACGTGGAAGACCACCAAAAAAGTTTGAAGGCGCCGAATTGCGAACAATATTGGATTCAGATGACACTTTGAGTCAGAAACAAATGGCAGAAATATTAAATATTACAAAACAAACAATTTCTGACCGTTTAAAGGCTATGAATTGAATGAAAGACAGATGGAAAAAATTATTTGTTAATCCGGGACAACTCTCAACTTAGACTGGAAACCCAGATCGATTCAGCAAGAAGACAATGCTGTGTGTCTGGTGGGACCAGAAAGGTGTGGTGTACCACGAACTCCGAAAGCCTGCTGAAATCCTTAATACAGATCGCTACCGATAACAAATGATCAATTTGAACCATGCATTGATCGAAAAACGACCAGAATGGGCCAGAAGACACGACAAGGTAATTTTGCTCCATGACAATGCACCTTCACACAAAGCAAGACTGGTTCAGCATACAATAAAAGCACTAGGCTGGGAGCTGCTACCCCACCCGCCGTATTCACCAGACTTTGATCCTTCCGACTACCATTTGTTTTCATCGATGGGAAGATTAGCTGAGCAGCACTTCAAATCCTACGAAGAAGCTCGAAAATTGGGTGACTTTTTGGTTTGCTTCAAAAGACGAACAGTTTTATTAGCGTTGAATCTATAAATTGGCTGAAAGATAGGAAAAATGTGTAGCTAGCAATGGCCAATACTTTGAATAAAATGTTTTTTACTTTCCCATTAAAAAATAGTGTTTTATTTTCCCAAAAAAACGCTCACTTGATATCGGTACACCTGGTAACGACAGATATAATTCGACAGATAAGCTAGATAAGGACTTTGACTACCCATGCTCCGCTATGAATTCACACAAAGACGCCAATGCTGATATTAAACGAAGAACAACTCTTGATAATCACTGCTTCCTTCGACTAAGAAGCAAATGCCTAGCAAAGCCCTCTCTCGAGTATCAAAATTTACCTTATATAAACAGAGTCTTGTTTAATGGGCCAGAGGCATGGACTTTATCAAAGATTAATGAGGGTGCCAAAGCAGCCAAATTTAGGACATTTTTTCGGGTGATTTTCGGTCCCATCTGCATAAACGGTGAGTTGGGGAGGAAAAACAACGACATCGACTTAGCTAGAAGAGTGAAGATCCAACGACTGAGGTGGATGGGTCATATAGAGCAGATGAACACCAATGGTCCGGTTTTGGAGTGCGAAACTGGAAGCAGCTAATTGAAGATCGAGCTGGCTGGAAATGATTGTTGGGTTGGACCCAGTTCCACCCCAGACTGTAGCGCCACCTATAAGTAATCAGCTTTAAAAAAAAAAACTATTTTGGTTTCGGTCGCATTTTAACTTCATAGAATATATTATTGTACATATCGTTCTTATATACGTTCAGGGTATATAGTATGATCGGTGAAATAAGTTATCTAGGAACGTAGCCGAAAGTTTTTTCCAAACCAAATAAGACACAAAACTTCGTGATGTTTCTCTGAATTTTTGATCTTTTGAAACGCAGCATACAAGTATGTCTACCTGCCTCCTACTGAGCCGCATTGATTGCTGTTTAGTTTAATAATATTTCATTATCGACAGTAAGGACCCTGCCATATATTTTCAAAGTATGTTGCTGCAATTTCAGTGCAACAAAAAATCTCTCCCTCCACTATTCCTCAATATGTTGAACCTCACCCGTGTTACTCAATCTTGAAATTATTGCCGGTGCATCAAATTTGCATTTCTTTTATAGCTTGTCGAATGCTTTTCGGTTATTAGGGTACCCAACACAATGCCTCCACTGCTTTTGAGCTTTTTTTTACCATTTCTTGAAATGCTCGTAGTCTAACCCAAGACGCACCTTTTCGGTTCCGCTATTTTTGTTCCGCGCTTCAAACGTTTGTCTTCCGTTTCTCTCTGATATTTGTAAGTCATCTTTCTGCAACCACTTTTCTTTCCAAATACTAGAATGGTGTATGTGATTCTGGCCTATTTAAGGGAGTATTCTAGTATTCTAGTTTAGAGGCACGAATTTCGGGCGGTTTTGGAAGCCCTGTATAAACGAAAAAAAAAAAATTTTTACTATCCATTTTATTATTATTATTATTGTTATTATTATTATCAAGGGAACGATACAAATTCCATTGATTTTAACGCCGGATTACTATGCCCATGTGGCGCGTTTTGTCAACAGCACACGGAGTACTGAGTTCCTATGTGGTTCACCCATCAACGTACTTACCGCTCCCAACACTGCTTGATTTCGGTGATCTTGTGGGAACCGATGCTTTCAGTGTGGCGAGGCCGTTGACATCCATTTTTTTATGATCTGTTTATTGATATTTTAAGATTACATAAAAAATTAACCGAAAAAACTCAAAATTCACAAAGGTATGAGCTGGCGAAGTGGTGGGTCTAAAAAAAGGGTGTCCTGGCGATGACCCTCTGGTCATCTGAAACAAAAAAGCCGAACGGATTCATAATTAGTATAGATGTCGTTATAGCCCGAAAAGATAAAATGTCAAAAAAAAAAATAAAAATACAAAATGGAGGGCATTTGAAAAAAAATGTTTGTCATGTTTTTTTTTAACATTTCAGAATTTTTTCAAAATAGTAAAATTAAACATTTTGATCTGAGCGTGCTTGAGGCGATAGAAGAATGTTCAAAGGACATTCGCACCAAATTTGAGTCCGCTCAGAGCAGACGAAACGTCACAAAAATATTTGTAACTCTTAAAAAAAAATAGAAATTTTGAAAAATATTTTTAAAGTTTTTAGACAGACAAACTTTGGAAATATGAAAAAAAATTTTCGATTTTTTCAAATTTGTAGAATAGAATACCCCCGTAAAAATTGATTCCTCGACCGTCACTTTAAAACTGCACCGATAAAAATAATTTTATCCTTTGATACGTATAATCTATGTAAAACTATACTACGTAATAAGTCGCAAAAGTATTTATTTTCAGAGTTTTTCTTTGCCTTTACTATGTGCAGCTGTCTATATGATGCCAACACCGTTTTTATTTTGTTCTGTTCCGTGATGACACATTTCGTACCCTTTCATCTGTAAGTTGAAGTAGCGTGTCCTGGTCCAGACTTTTCGCCACTTTGTTTCTTGAACGAATATTGTATCAAGCTTTTGTTGCTGTAATACGTTATTTAGTTTGAAACTTTTTCCCTTCATTGAACTAACACTCCAGCTTGCTACGCGTGATCTGTTTCTGAAAAGACATCATCATTCTCACTATCGGAACCATTAAGCTTTGACATGAATATTGTTCTTTTCGCCCCGGGACTACTTATCCGCTGTGCAAAAGAAGTGCGTGGCAGGATAATTGGTAGATGACATACCATATATACTTCATTAGTACTCGATTCAAATAATTCAGTACTGAATACTGAACAAAAATTAAAATCCCTGACTACCTTTGGTTGGAAGTAGTGTTGTTATTGTAAGATTATACTGAAACCTTATAAACCTTGAAACGTTTAGTGAAAATAAACATGGAAATAAAAAGGAAAGCTTTTAAAATACCAGCGATATACTGTCGGCCCCGGTATTCGCCTTGAGATGGAGATCTCACTGCCTTTTTAAAAGCTTGGAGAGTAACTTCATCATTGGAGGTGATAATAACGCAAAACACACCTTCTGTGGGCCAAGAATAACAACTTTAACAGACAAGAAGCTCTACAAAGCAGAAACAAATTTTAATTCCGAATTGATATGGGCTGGATGTCCATCTCATTGATCATCTGACCCAAATAAAATACCTGACATAATTGACTTCTTCATAAAGAAAGGAATCAATAGGAAAGCGGTTGAGATTAAAAGTAGCGTAGACTTGTCCACGGATCATACTCCTGTGATCCTAACAGTAAATGCCATGCAAGTAGAACAGAGAAATAAAGCAAAACTTATAAACAAAAAATCAGACTAGTATACATTTAGAGAATTGATTAAATGATTTATTGATCTTAGACCCCCACTGGCCAAAGATTGTACACCGACCTATCAACAGAAATACAAGCCTCTGTATGGTATCCCATGGAAATAGAAGAACTAATTGTTAGAAAGAAAATAGCTCGTAGACAATTTCAAATAACTAGATATCTATTTATTTTAATTTCAAAAAACAAAGTGAATTTAAAAATGATTCTCTAAATAAATACCTTTGCAATTTAACGGCCGATAAAGCCTCTAACTACTAACTTTAGCGAGCTGCATAACGTTTTAAAAGACCCCAATTAGAAATGGATCGGGACCCAAAAAGTAAGGAACGGCTCTTTGCTAGGTACCTGACAAATATTTCAAACCTTTTGCACTTACAATGGCAAAGGAAAATATTGAATTTGTTGACAAAACAGATGAGGAAAATATACTTTACGTTTCGCTAAGAGAGTTCATTATCTGCGTACAGAAACTATCTAATAGGAAATCATCGGGCTATGACCTTAGTACTGCACAGATCGTGAAGAAATTGCCATGTAATGCTCTGATAACATTTAAATATGAAATTAATGCCTGTTTTAGACTTAGATATGTTCCACATCACTGGAAGACAGTGGAGATAATTGTTATACCTAAACACGGTAAGCCACTATCAGAAGTGACTTCATATCGGCCAATCTCACTATTGTCGATATCGTTAAAAATTTTCAATAAATCTCAAAAGACTAGACCTAAAAATAGAAATAAAAAACTTATCCCGAACCATCAGTTCGGGCTTAAAAATAAACGTTCGACAATTGGCTAAGTGCATCGTATAACTGATATAATAGCAAAGGCTCTAGAGGGAAAAATTTTGTTCCTTGTTATTTTTAGACGTTGAGCACGTGTTTTTTTCATAAGGGTTTAGAGTATAAACTTAATAGGGATCTACGTATAGACAATATTTTTAGATTCTTAAATCTTACATAGCAAATAGGTTCTTTAGAGTACATTATGGAAAGCGTACTCTGAACTTACAGAAATACAAACAGGTATACCAAAAGGGAGTGTGCTAGGAAGAACACTGTATTATACATTGTACTATCGATATTCCATATAGCAATGACTCTCTCTATCGTTATTAATAATCTAACTGTACCTTATTCTAACTCAGCTAAATATCTGGGTTTGAATTTGGACGCCAAATTAAAATGGAAAGAAAATGTTAAAAAGAAAGTTGAGGAATTAAATATTAGGTATAGAAAATTGTGTTGTCTATTGGGACCTAATTTAGAAACGAAAACTGAGAATAAAATCTGTCTAGCCTATCCAAATCTATGGTACTCAGTTATGGGGTTTTACAAAAAAAAAAAACAAATGCACAAATAACCCAAAAATTCCAAAACAAAGTTTGTCATGGAATAGTTAATACCCTTTGATTTATAGGACACAAGGACTTGCATCGTGATTTGCAAATTGACCTGGTCATAGAGGTCAAATACAAGAATGCTATTCTTCACAACCAGCATCTGCAGGTGCATATTTATAGAACTAAATTTAGATTTAGGCGTGTGAAAATTATGAGAATAGTTATTCAAATTGTAATACCTTCCCCAAAAGCGATTTCTTTTTCCAAACTGGAATAAATATCATTTGACGATTTTTTGTCAATCGGTCATGATTCAGGAAGGGCTTTTAGTGCGGTTAAAATCCTATACTACTTTGGGTTGCGTGTCCGTTAGAGTCTTTCGAGGTTTTCACCTTCATAAATAATTGAGCAATTTAATTACCTTTCTCCAAACTTCATAGTGTGTGGTAACTTTAATATAAATTTACTAAGCCCATGTAGTAATCGTCTGAAGGACCTCGTAAAAGCTCACAGTATGTTTTTTTAAACTCTTCCGATGCTATCCACTTTGCCCCCAATAAAACTCTGTCTCTGTTAGATGTAATTATTGTTAGTGATAAAAGCCTGTAGAAACATTATCAACAACTGTATGCTCCAGCGTTTTTACACCATGATCTAGTTTTCTGTACTCTCGATTTGAATGTCGACTCCTTTCCAAATCAATTCTTTCAATATTTTGATATTCGCAACATGCTCCTATATGTGTCAAATTTATTAAATGAATGCAACAATTTAAATTGGCACTCAATATACTTGGTTCCTGACACGAATGAACAAGTAAGCATTCTTAACTCCAATATTCAATATCTTTTTGAAAAATTTGTTCCATTAAGAACTCCTCGTGTTAGGCCCACAGACCAATCCTGGATGTCCAATTCCATCCGCAGTATCATGGTATATGTGAATTGATATGTTGAACAATTACAAACTGCTTAGGAACTAGTTGACTCAGAAGGTAAGACGTGTTAAATTCGACCATTTCTCAAACCAGTTTAGCTTCAATAAGTCCTCAAAGTTTTTGTGGAATAAAATACGTCAGATTTAACGTAGAGGAATTAAACCAACATTTTGCTCATGCTGACTCCAATCAATTAAACCCCCCCCCCCCCCCAAGCACTGTCTAACCTTGAATCCATTGGAAGGATCTTTTACTTTATCTGTCGTAGAGCCTATAACTGTTGACAAAGCTATTTTTGCTACAAAGTCAAAATGTAGTGACTTAGATGATATCCAACCTGACTTTATAAAAATAATTCTACCTTTTATTCTCTCCCACATAAGACATATTTTTAATTAAATTATTATAACATCCATATTATAACTATCCAACTCAATGGAAAACTGCCAAAATCATCCCTATTCAAAAAAAAAAAAGAATAAGGCGAATGAATACCGTCCTATTGTAGTCCTGCCATTTTTATCCAAAACCTTTGAGTCTATAATAAGTAATCAAATCAAAGGATATATTGAAATAAACAAACTTATATGCACGTTTCAGTCGGGCTTCAGATCAGGATATAGTTGTATTACTGCATTGTTAAAGGTATCTGATGATGTTCGACAAGCTATCGATGAGAAAAAATTATCAATAGTAACGCTTTCTCCAAAGCTTTTGACTCAGTTATTCCGTCAATTTTATGTAGTAAACTTGTAACTTTTTTTCAATTTTTCAAACTCGAGCAATAAATTTATTCTGTCTTATTTCACCAATCGTAAACAAGCCTTTTTTTTTAATCGTCAGTTGTTGTCTTTCCGTCCTGTGAACATTGGAGTCCCACAGGGACCAATTCTTGGTCCTCTTCTTTTTTCCATGTTCATTAACGATTTGTCGTCTTTATTGTCCCATTGTAATTAAAAAAATATATGCCGATTACGTTTAGTTGTATTATAGCTTTCTTTTAGGACTTGTCGAGGATGCCATTTTGAAAATTAATGGTGACTTGTCTGCACTCGCCGATTGGGTTTCACAAAATAAACTGATGTTGAACCCCACCAAAACCAAGGTAATCCCCATATTTAAACAAGTACCCCACCTCGATGACATCCCCCCTATTTTCGTGAATGGAACCCAAGAAGAATTAGTATCCAACGTGAAAATAGATATGGTTTTCAGTAGCAATTTCATATTAATAGCACTGTATCCGAAATATATGCTTCTTTACGCGGCCTTTCAGTTAGTCGAATCTTTCTTCCAACTGCAATTAAAATGAAGATAGCTAGGACTCCCCTAGTGCCAATTTTAACTTACGGATGCGAACTGTTCTTGGATATAGATTCGATCTCATCTCGAAAGCTCAATGTGGCTTTTAATTCGATTGCTCGGTTCATCTTTAACCTTCGCAGGTTCGACCACGTATCTTCCCATTCTCGTCAAATTTTGGGATACTTTCTTGACAGCTTTTTCAAGTACAAAAGTACAAAAGTAAAAATTTATCTCGCCAATTTGATCTATAAAAAACAACCATCATATTTATTTGAAAAACTTGCATTAACTCCATCCGCACGCTACCATTCATTCGTGCCATCAGTTTATGGAACAATTTACCCATTGCTATAAGGTCGAATATCGAACTCAAAAAACTGTCCTCAGCAATCTTTTATTATTTTCCTAAAAATTATTGAAATTTCTCCAAAAGATACATAGTATATACATATATGATACATACATGAATCTGCTAAAATAAATTTAATTACATTTATGGACTAATACTCTGTTTTCTATTTCCTTTCAATTTAATTGTATTCAATTCTATTGTACAATATAAGTTCACTTACGTCAAAATTTAGCTAGTCCAAGATCTCAGATAAACCAGCAATGTTTATTGGTACCCGTCAATTAAAAGTTCTTATTTTGGAGAATCCCAAATACGATAATGAATGTTGTCAGCGTACTTTCTTTGATTTTAATTTTTATTTAATTTCCCGTCTTAGGATATTCAGTGTCCCAGTGTTCATATGCAAATAAAACCTTTATGAAGTGAAAGATCTGACAATGGGACTGAAAACTTTTAATTCGAAATGAACATAATTTTGTTCTTGACTCGACGAAAACATTCAATTAACCTGTTCTCGTAAGCTGTCATTAATAAACGAGTTAGCTTTAAGATTCTTTCCAAAGAATGTACTACCTTTTGCCGGCAATTCATCATTCAACCAAAAAATAAACGAAAAATAAAAAATCTGTAACGCTATCATCTGGTAGGGGTACAATGGCATTATTAAGAAATCTTATTTCAATCTGATCAGGCACGCTGCCGTCGATATGCCCGTTCTAACCGATCTGAAAGATCGGCTAGTGACCAGCCAGATTTCGGTTTTGTGGAATTGTCATTCGACAATAATAATAAATTAATTGACTTCCCGTCTTTGGAAGACATAAATAACCAGATTAAGTTTTTATTCAGTGTTAAAAGCAGCGGCGATGGTGGTCCACCAAATCTGGTTTTGGTATTGATTACGCAGCAACAGCTTAATGTCGCAAATTAATTAACGATTTAACAACTTATCTGGTCACTTTGTCAGCTCAATTCACTTGGAATATTACAGCAATTAATTCGCCGTTTTATGCACGATGAATAGTTTCCGAACGCGAGTAGTACGAGTAGATACGGATACCACTCCGGGTATAATCGTGCAAATGTCTTTTTCCAAGTGTGTGAACATAATTTTTTCTCGTTTTTTTTGGTTTTTTTTTTGTTTTTGTTTTTTTTTTTTTTGAAGTTTAACAAATTTTAACTACCATTCTGATACATCATAAGGTAGGTCTTGAATCCTCATTCCTCCACCTAATAATGTGGCTTGGGCTTTGAATTCATTGTGTGTGGTTCTTTTATGGCCTGTAGTCATATTCTGTTGGGAAGGCAATAAGATTTGCATTTTGTGGTCATGTGTGTGTATAGCGTGTCTTGGGAACAATTGCCACCTCCACTGCTGCCGATTGGTCCAATGTGTTAATTGCCTTGGTATTCATGTTTCATGGCTTCATGTTTTCCCAGAGCAAAGGCAAATTGAGATGGTCCAGCCATCAAAAGATTGCTTGAATGCTTGAATTCTTGGATTTCTTTGTTCGTCAGGCGTTATCATGGATTAGGATTATGGTGAATAGGTGAGTGCGAGCATGCTGCGCCGAGTGAGTGTGCTGAGAAACCACAAGAATGTGTTTAAAGGATTAAAATGTCAGGAAGACAGTTCGTTATTGCATGGCCGAAATGATTAATAACCATCTTCTTTTCGATACCGCTAAATCCATTAGGAATGAAATTTCGAATAATAATGAATAATTTTTTTTTAATATCCATTTCCAAAGTGATAAAAGGCATTTTAATTAAGTGATGACATTGGTATTCATTATTGCGTTTCGCAATGAGTTACTTTACTAGTTTGGGTTAATTTAAAATGACACTTCGAGTGCAATTATTATTTGTGAGCCGGTAGATTTTTTTTTTTTGGCAAATCAATCAATTTTGTTCTCAGTCCATTTTTCTCATGTATGCCATGCAATTGTTATTAAACGGCAGACGAAATACAATACAATACGTTCGATCAAAGTAGAGCGATTTTTTGTAGAAAAATTAAAGACCAATATCTCATTTTAAAAGAAAAAAAACGGATGCATAGTTGAGGCCAGTGTTGAGAAAGATCCTAACTTATCGATTCGTCATCGTCCACCAAAACTTAGCCTGTAATCATCAAATTGCTAGAAAAATTAAAGCCAGGCACTTGAACAGTTGGAAATGCAATCACTTTTTTACCCCTAAATTTTGCACAGTTATGAGACAAATGTCTCAGATGATTTGTAAAATTGTCGAATTTAAATTTAAAGTCATTGAAAGAAAATCAAAAGATGATAGATCAGTTAGAGATGCACTCCGAAACCTGCAATCTATAGTTCGTTAACATACTTCACAAAAATGAAAAAATGAGTGAAACAGCCATGGTAACAGAAATTTAAGCCTTAAAAGCCAACATCGAGCACACAATTCGCGTCAAACGCTCTCAAATGTTCAAAAAATTGGTCGACAATTCCATTAGGACCGTGCAAAGTTCCATATCGATTCACCGATGTCGTGCGATTTGACGCCACTCGCAAGAGTTGTTAAGTCTTGAGCCGATTTGCGAGTTGAGAATACTACATAAACACGTATACTCACATATGAATTCAAAACATAACGCCATGTACCTTTTTTGATAACGAATAGCTTTCCTATTTCAGCTCAACACTTTTTTTTTATTTTTTTTTTTTAAAAAATGGCTCCATAGCTCTAAAAAACTCTCTCTTTACAAGTGGAGATATTCAAGTAAGTAATCAAAAATTTCCCGGAAATTATTCAGAAAATTAAAAATGCAAGTGTGTTTATCTAAACCTATATTGTCCCCTTTAAAGTAATCCCAATCGACTGCAACACACTTATGATAGCGCTTTATCCAATCCTCGAAACATTTTTTTATATTCGGTTTTCGGTATGTCCAATAGTGCTTCCGGCGATTTTTCCATTACTTCCTATAGGCTGCTGAAACGCGTTCCCCGTAGTGATTTTTTAACTCGGTTAAACAGAAGCCAAATTAGGTGAATTCGGTGGCTTGGATGGTATTTGTTTCATTTTTCGTCAAAATATTATGAATAATGATGGTGCAAAATCCACGAGATTTCTGCCCACAATTCTGCTCTCTCTCGGCGATTTGCTTCACGCAAACGTCTCATAATGCCCAAATAATACTCTTTGTTACTGTCTGACCTTCTGGCAAAAATTCATGATGCACTACACCGTTGTAATCCATGAAAACCTTGCATATTGCCTCCTTTTTTGACTGTAAACGACGTGGTTTTTTTTTGGTCTCAGCTCATTTGGTGAACGCCATTCACTTGCCTGATGTCTGGATTGCATGTCGTACTCATAAGCCCACGTCTCGTCTCCAGTAATGATCCTTTTGATGAATGTGGGATCGGATTCAGCTCCGCAAATCATCTCTCTTGCGACGTCAACACGGTTTCTTTTTTGCATGAAATTTAGGTCTTTTGGCATCAACTTTTTAGGATCCGTAGGTAATGTTCAAGTCATCCCATATCTCTCTAATGGTTAATTTGCGGTTATTGACCAACATTTCTTTTACTTCATCAATGTTTTCGTCGGTTTTCGATGTCGATGGTCTGCCACTGCGTTCATCATCTTCGATTGACTCACGACCACTTTTAAGCCGCTCGTGCTACTGGTAAGCGAACATTTTCTTTAGAGAATCGTTGCGAAACACTTTTCCACACTTTTCAACGTTCGCGCACCATTAAATCCGTTTTTTACGCAAAATTTAATACAAGTTCGTTGTGGCAAATTTAAATCCATTTCTAAAATTGTAAAAAATCGCTAACACACACAGAGATAGATGTACTTTTGGCTACATAACTTTTGCTAATTTAGTCTTAGATTTAGATGGTACAGATGTACCAACATAACAAAAAAACAGAACTCAAATCGGAACAATGGAAACGCCATACGGTGACGCCACCGGGAACATTTTGATTAAGGTGGTATATCTTCCTTAATTCGACGTCTATGCAGACGGGGTCGAAAATCACCTGGAGAATTTTCCTCTCAAACCAGGGCTGATGTCGTTGTCTGAATTGTTATCGAAGTCTAAGTAGATTTCTTCCGATTATGTCGTCACTCTTGCTTAGCTGCATGTGCTTGCCTGAACTTGTTATAGAACCGGGGGTTTCGTTGTGGTAGTCGAATGTAACCCAGTTGTCACTGGTCTCCAAAATGGTGCAATACTTCAAAACTATGCTGGCGACATAAAGCCTCTTAAAAGATTAAGGGAGACTGGATCGGAGCAGCATTTAGCGATCTCTTTTGATTGTAGCCGTCCGACGTTGAACTTTCTTACAGTATCACAGATATCTGCAACTGACATTGGTTATAACAAGATAATGGTCCAAGCCGATATTTGCAATTTGCTCAGTCTGGTTGACCTTTGATTGGTTAGAAGATCTCCAACAGGTACAACAATGTTTCGCCCGACCGCAAAATCTATTAGCCTAAATCTGCAATCGAAGGTGGTGTCGTGCAGGCTATACTTTCCAACAATACTACCAAAGATGCCCCTTTTCCTATCTTTGCATTAAAATCGCTGAGGCCAATTTTTATGTCATACTTAGGGCACAGTTCGTAATTCTTGTCTAAATGCTCGCAGAGGCTATATTTGGTGTCGTCATCTTTCTCCTCTGTGGGGGCGTGAGTACATGCGTATGCGCATGTTTACAACGAATCTAACAACGAATCCAAATAGGCGCTGCTTTTGTCGTCGATAACAATCGCCGTAGCTGATGTCACAGTGTTTCGTCC
Source organism: Volucella inanis (assembly GCA_907269105.1). NCBI lineage: Eukaryota > Metazoa > Arthropoda > Insecta > Diptera > Syrphidae > Volucella > Volucella inanis. The sequence continues at coordinate 80,119,487 of OU026157.1, forward strand.
TCTTTATCCGACCTATAGCATCGCATTTCTTGGATGGCGGCAACATCTGCTCTGCCATAGTTCAGGGCGTCCGCTAGTTGTTCAGCTGCACTTGGCCTATTAATTGACCCAATAATCCCTGTACAGATCCGAAGTTGGTTGTCCTGGTTTCGTATGCAGGGGTTGCCAGCAGTAGATCAATCCGTATCCTAGGTTTCTTGTTGCTTTGGAAGTATACATTTTTTTCCAACTTTTTTTCAAACTGGAGTTAATATTATTGAGTGCATATAGCTCTATCCACAAGAAATGAGATTCTTGGTAGGGGGCTATGCCTACAGTGACATCAATTTTCTTAATTCGGTATGCAAAACTTAACCCACAATATGTTAACCTGGAAATTCTTGCGGATCATATGATTATTTATTTGAATATGACAGCAATTTACTAAGCCTGACTAAAAAGAGGTTTTGGATGGCGATAAAGATAAATTAAGCTATTAGAACCGTTGGTTTGGCGAAAATTTTCTGAACAGTATTAACTCGGCGTGTATAATATCGGCATCATTTAAGCAGCAATCAATAAAAGACATTCCTGCAAATTCAAGAACCCATTATCAATGCCGCATATTACAACGGTGACGTGAAATAGAGCCACATCTCAAATATTTATTCTAAATATATATTTAGAATAAAAATATTTTTCTATTGGACTTACTTTCTTAGGTTGCTATTTCACGTCACCGACAAAAATTATATATATATGAACAAGTAAATTGAAATAGCTGCTTGTTCAGAGTCCAGGTTAAACCCGGAATGTAGTAAGTCAAGAATGAGAAATAAGTGAAGTAAAATACAACATCGCCACTCTCTACGACAATGATTATTAAAATAAAGATTTTAATAAATTCGCATTTCCATTGTGAGGTAATCAAACTTTTGGATGAATATTGAATCGCTTTCTTTATCTATTCCTTTTCCAATCTTATGCATTACGTCATTACTATAGTAGAATAGGGGTACGAAGTATTTGTATGTACGACCTTTATTTGCGTTATCTGGCTTTTTTATATGATAAGGCCAGAAGGACTTGTGTTCCATTATGGTAAGCGGTTAGATCATCATACATCAATCAGTTAAGAATTAATAGAATTCCAATTTGCCACTCCACTCAATTGAGTAAGAATAATTTAAAACGTCAATCCAATTATTGTTTCCCATTTAGAGTTCTCGACGTTGTTTCCTCTAACTAATTAATTAAAGATTTTAATTCATTTGCCACAACAACAATTTCCATCAATTAACACATTCCATGTCAGCTCAGCTCACATTACAATTAGCCAACATGGTTGATACACATCGACGAACACATCTCGTATACGAAATGATGCGAATGTAGCTGATTTATGGATGTGAGTCCATGTCAACAACATCTCTAAATTTCAAAATCTAAATTTGTAATTTACCCTATTAACAGAGGAAATAGACAGCATTCGCATTTTTGTAAAGTGATGTGTCTTCTATATGTATGATGAGTAATCCAATCAATTTTGAACCACCACACTCTTACATTAAAATGTGCCCCATAGGGAAAAGATGGACTTACGATCGAGCACTCTAGACCAAAGCATCAAAGATGAGATACCCATCTTTAAAATGGCTAAGCGAACAAGCAAATCTCATTAAGGTGTCTGCGAAGGTTCGACGTCGAATAAACGGAACTACCGAATATCTCTTGCATATGTATGATTATTGAAGCCACACAAATCTTGCTATAAACATTCGATACGATATTTTTGTGTCATCGCTTTGGATGTGATCGCTTTTTCTCTCTCTCTCTCTCTCTCTCTCTCTCTCTCTCTCTCTCTCTCTCTCTCTGATATATCAATAAAATTCTAAGATAATTTATTTAAATAATGTCTTCCGAGCTATTTTGGACGGGTGAGGTAAGTTAATTATAAGAATTATTGATAGGTATCAGGATTGGATTTGAGTTTGGGAATTCGATTCTGTTGACAATGAATTCTGCTGATGGTTACTAATTGTAAAGCATACCAACGTACGATATGAATACATGCATATCTAGGCAACATGAAATATCGTTATCATTTTTATATATTACTCCTTTTTACAGACAGGGTGGTCTTTATGTTTGAACAGGTGTCAGGGGCTTGATTTAGTTCAATATTCTTAAAAATTGGGGCATCTATTAAAAAGTTGTTTACGAAGGAGCGTACTTGTTTCACAACTGGTAATGGAGTAATGTAGGTAACGAAGCTTTTTGACGATCATCATGATGGTACGAACATCTATATCAACGACAGCCTGACTGCTCAGACTCGTCAAGTATTCAGTGCAGCAAGGAACATCAAGGCGACAAAGCAGTACAAATATATTTGGCGTAAGAAAGAAGGATACGATGCAGTCAAACTTGGGAGCTTTGAAGATCTTAGTAGTTTGTATAAGCTTTTTATTTAGTTAATTGTATATATTAATTCACAATCTTCAATTTACGCAAAAAATTATAACATGACTATTGTTTGTACATCAAAATATTCGTAGCATGCGAAAAATTTACAATTCTTTCTTGCCTTATTTAAATACTTTAAATTTAATAGCTGATTTTATTTTTTTAACCGAACTATGTACGACTATAAATTATCCGATTGTATTGTAGTATTTCTAGTTATGAACTGCCATACAGTTGCAATAATTCCTATAATTCGGGTGGTGTTGCAGTATTTGCAAAAAGGTCTTATCACTGCAAAGTAGAGCATTTTAACCTAAGTAGCGCAAATATTACCAAAATAAATTGCATTTTAAATAATGGGACCTTTACAATTTATATTGCTTGCATGAGAACGGTTTAAGCAAAATTATCTTTATAGAGCAAATAGATGGACTGTTATGAGATGTAACGACAAACTTAGTCATTTTAGGAGATCTTAAGCACTAACTGCGATTCTGACAAATATTTATTTTTAATGTCGTCTTACGGTTTAGATTCGTAATAACAGACCAGTCACAGTCACAAACATGCATTGACCATACATTTGTGAGGCTGCACAAAAATTTTCAGCTTAGTGTTACTAGTAAAGTACTAGACTACAAAATTACTGATCACTGAATGATCAACTTGTGTCTATAGAAAAAGAGTCCGTGTAATGTAGATTAGTACACATACCCTTTCTGGTAAAACACCATCTGTTAGATGGCCTTAAATTTGAACCATGAAACTTTGTATATCGAGAAAGCAATCCTTCAACCGCTTATTACACTTTCATGAAAATTTTAAAAAGTCATATTCATAAACGAAATGTCTCAAAATTAAGACGTCTTAGACCTTGGATTGGAAAAAACTTACTCAAAATTATTTCAAAAAAAAAAAATAAATCAAATCAAAAAAATGTAAGCTACCAGGTGTACCGGTATGAAAATAAAACACTAATTTTTAACTGGAAAAAGAAACATTTTATTCAAAGTATTGGGCATTGCTAGCTACACATTTTCTCCACCTTTCAGGCAATTTATGGATTCCACGTCAATAAAACTGTTCGTCTTTTGAAGCAAACCAAAAAGTCACCCAATTTTCGACTTCTTCGTAGGATTCGAAATGCTGTTCAGATAATACGTGTCCCATCGATGAAAACTAATGGTAGTCGGAAGGAGCCAAGTCTGGTGAATACGGCGGATGGAGTAGCAGCTCCCAGCGAAGTGCTTTGGTTGTATCCTGAACCAGTTTTGCTTTGTGTGCAGGTGCATTGTTAGGAGCAAAATTACCTTGCCCTGTCTTCTGGCCCATTCTGGTCATTTGTATTGTTCGCTATAGAGACATTTGTATCTTGACGCGCATTTCTTACCGGTACACCTGATACATCCTCAGAACTCCAGGCTTAAGCGTTATTATCTTAAGCTGAGTCAAGCTGTAAAACAAAAAGTTGAATTAAGTCGAGACAAGTACTATACTGATATTGGGTATGTAATTTAATTCGTCCGGTTTTTTTTTTAAATTCGAACGTTTATTTAGAAAAACATGTACAATAGTATTATTCAAAGTATTGCCCATCTGAAGCTATGACTTTTTCCCATCTTTCTGGCAAAAATAATGGGAAATTATTGCCTCGTGTCTGGTCGCATATTCCGGGCGTTTTTCGGCTACTGCTCTCTTCAAGCGGATTAATTGTATTCGGAAATGTTGTCCATTGATGGTTTCTCATAATACAGCACACCCATCTGATCCCACCAAATACAGAGCATTACCTTCGCGCCATGGATATTCGGCTTTGCCGTTGATTTGGCTGGTTGGCCGGGTTTCACATATGATTTTTTGCGCTTGGGGTTGTCGTAATGGATCCATTTTTCATCACCAGTAACAATCCGATGCAAAAATAACCTCCTTTTGTGGCGTTCCAGCAGCATTACGGACATGCAAAACCGCCTTTCGACGTCTCTCGGCTTGAGTTCATGTGGAACTCAATTTCCTTGCTTTTGAATATATCCAGCTGCTTTTAAATGTTTTGAAATGGATGCTTGAGTGACACCCAAAGATTCTGCAAGCTCTTCTTGTGTTTGGCAATAATCTTCCTTGCTTCCAGTTCTTCATCTTCAAACTTTTTTGGCTGCCCAGGACGTTCATCGTCTTCCAAGCCAAAATCACCACTTTTAAATCGTGAAAACCTCTTTTGGCACGTTCGCTCAGCTAGCGCATGTTCACCATAAACTTCCACCAAAAAACGATGACTTTCCGCAGCAGTTTTCATCATATTAAGGTAATGAAGAAGAACTCCCCGCAAAAACACTTTTTCAGGCACAAAGTTCGACATATTTGAGTGAAAAAAAATTATCGTTGTTTACGCTTCAAATGAATGACATATACTGAAATGGCGTTTAATGACAGTAGCTTTCCAACGCATGTTCCAGTGGAATAATACAAGTTACGCCATCTCTTAGCAAACCGCACGCATAAGTTATAGACCCAATACATTTGACATAACCGGATCTTTCGCAATTGCAATGGCTATTTCAGCTGCTTCAATGGTGGATGACAACGCATCTCAAGCATTAATTTATCCTCCAGACCATTAATTGAGGCGTCGACAGACAATGGTAGTGGCAAACGGCTCATACAATCAGCGTTTAAATTCTTTGCTCTCGGCCAATATTCCAAGTTATACTCATGCGAAAACAATAACAATCACCAACGTAACATTCGGGGTGAAATCGTTTGCAAAATTTATTTTCTTCTATTGAAAATTCCTAGTAATGGCTTATGGTCAGTTATGATTACTATTTATCGTGCACCCGGATATTGGTGGAAATATTTAATTCCAAAGATAATAGCTAAGGCTTCCTTGTCAATATAAGTGTAGTTTTGCTCATGTACTCCTAGACTGCGAGTTGCCAATGGGCCTCTTCACTTTATTCTTATTATCACGATGGGCCAAGACAGTGCCAATTCCAAAAAGCCAACCAAAGTTTTCATAACGTCGTAATATATTAAGATAGTTTTCGAATCAAGCAAAATCGTTAGTTCATTAAAAACAACTTGATACCCATCAATCCAATTCCATTTAGCATTTTTATCGACCTATGACGTAAAAATGAATTATAAAAGTTAAGTTACTCCAAAAAGGATTGCAGCACTTCCTTATTTTTAAGGGTAGCAGCTTGTTGCAGTGCTCTCACACTCTCTTTGTTAGGTGATATTCATTCACCGCTAATGTGAAACCCGAGGAAGTTCATTATTAGCTTAAGCTTAAGTTTTTCAAAAAATGCTTTAGTTATGATTGTGATAACTTTTATGTTTTCCAGAAACTATAATATCATTGAGACATGCTTTCACGCCGTTTACGCCAACCAACAGGTTATCCATAAATTTTTGAAATAGGACTGGAACGGCCAAAACACCAAAAGGTAATCTGCGCACCTTAAATAGCCTTTTGTGCGTATTAAGGGTCAACAACTCATCAACCATCACCTACTGGTAGGCTTGTTGTAAGTCCAGCGACGATTTACAAGATCGTCGCCATTACCTATGAAAAAGTTGGTAGGGGATAAGAATTGCTTTTTATCACCGCATTGACAGTGCTATGGTAATCGCCACATATCCGTACGGATCCGTCAGACTTCGGCATAGGTACAATGGGCGTGGCCCATCTAGAAAATATGACCGTCTCAAAAACTTTTTTTTTGGATAAGTCTCCCAATTTATTTTTCAATTGTTGGTTTCCAGGCGAAAGGACGCGGACGGTATTTGTGAAAAATCGTAGCTGACTATGGTAGTGCCTCTACTGAAACAGATGGTCCTTCATATTCACCCAGTTTCTCGCTAAAAAAAAAAAAACTGTGCAAGCCGCATCAGAATCGGCTTCAAATGATTCTATAACACCGTTAAGATGCACCTGTGTCAATAACTTGTGAGAGGTTGTTATCTGAATGGGATTTAATTCACAAAAATAGTTTGACGCTTCAGTTATCGCATTGAAGAAAGGTTATGGCTGCTGTTTCCTCTACTTGCCAGCTTGCTGTTGACATGTGGTTTTGCTGGCGTGGCCTTTAAAATTGCGAAAGTCACATTTCTTGTCTTTGAACCAACATTTATCAGCAAAATGATTTTCTTCACATCGAAAATAGTGCACGTGCTCCAAGCGGGGGTATTTCTTCTTACCGCGAACGTTTAGTGCGTTTCTCTGAGCAGCCTCATGTGCAACTGAAATTTCATAGGCCTGTTTATAATCCAGTTTGAGCTCGCTAAAAAGACGTTTTTGCAATGTTTCATCTGCCATTCCGCAGACATATTAATCTCTCAGCATTTTCTCTACTTCTATAAAATCGCAGGGTTCAAAGAGAGCCGATCATCTCTCAGGGAGTTGGAAGAGCGATTCAACATTCACCTCACGTATCATGGGTGCCGGCCTATAGAGATATTCCGGTATCATCGGTATATTAATCGCTATATGTTAACAACTAGGTGCACAACCAAGTTCTCCTTAGGACTCCTTCTAAGGCTCCAGTAGTAAGTGTTGGTCGATTTTTACATATCCAAAATGTCCTAAACATTGACACATAAGTGTTTTTGTTTTGGCGTCATATACTTTGGTTGTGTGAAAATATCTGATTTTGGGCCAAATAATCCTCATTTTGCGGGAAGTATTGACGATGCTTTGATCCGTGTCAAACGCAAGAAAAGCTTACTTCAGCATTAGGAGTTACCTACTAAGCCATTTCCAAGCGATTTCATATGTTGTTAATAATTCAAAAACAAGGAGCTTGAGTTCCTTATGCTTTGAAGCCAAGGGACGTTGAGCATCGTTTTTTCGCCTGTGAACAATTGCTCCAGCAGCAAAAAAGGAAGGATTTTCTTCATCACATCGTGACGGGTGATTTATTCGATGGCACGCTGTTTGAGGTATACCAGAAAGATGGGAAAAAATTGTATCTAGCGATAAGCAATACTTTGAATGATTCAATTTTTTCAAAATAATTTTGCATTTTCATAAAAAAAGTTGCGCATCTAATAACACTAAAGCTGGATGCTAATAGAAGATCAAACCTCAGGTGGACCGCTGGGTTAACATTTCTGGCGACCAAGGCAAGCAAACAAAAAGGCTTGGAATTTTTACAAACGACTTATGCAAAAGCTGCATGAACGGGGAGAAGAAAAAAATAATCCTGTATCTACTTTGTACATGTCCAGCTCTCTTCCACTTAGGAACTTTCTTAATCCAGATGTTTTCTGCCCTACGTCAGAAGCTCGAATTGAGAGTTGCAGGATTACAGATCCCCGCGGCACCACAATGGGCCAATAGGCCTTTGGTAATTTTTCCAACAGCCACTCTTACCTAACCTAGCTAACCTATAACTATGTGCAAATATATTTAAACTAGAGAGCAAGATTATGATAAACAAGGTAAGATTCGCTAGAAGACATACCCCTAGACAGACAGACAGGACAGCAATCACATGTAATAGTTTTCCGTTTCTTTATGCTTAACTTATAGCAAACCTTGTAGGGAATGTTATATTAAGAAAATATGAACGTGCCGCTTTATTTAAATTCATAAATTTTTGGGCCTCCATCATAGTTTATATGACCAATTGATGAGGTTCTTATGCAACAAGGAATAAGGTATAACACCGTGCGTCACCGTGGCACCAGTTCCAAATCCAGGGAAAAAAAAATTGAACCGACATTGCCGTAAGGAAATTTTACCACCTCATAAAAATTAAACCAATTAAAGGAAGACAGTGGCTCCGAGTACAGAATCTCCTTAAATTGTATCATGATCCGTAACGTCTACAGAATCGACCTGTGACGTAAGCTGATGAAATCTAATCTTACCAGATTATATTGAAAATTATTTGCAACTGAGTTGTTGAGTTGTAATGATGTCATAGAGAATGATTACCTCTCAACAGTTACAAACGTTCTAGCACCTTCACTGAACCAAAAACCACAAGTCAATTCGATTCGATCATAACTGACATTTGACACCAAATTGAACTCAAACTGGCACCGAAATGACGACTTGAATTTATTCCACTTCAAAAAATTTAGAACGCGCAAATTATCATTTGAAGCCAACTATGGCTCAGAAGTACTCGGTCAGAACCAGTACGTGGTCGACATGCGTCGATGTTACGTATAACAAATGTTTGCAAGAAAATAAAATACTGATCAAAATATTAATAGCATGTTCAGGAAAAATATATTCGATATGTAACATATTCGTACATTTGCGAGGGTGGCTTCACTGGACCTTGTCCTGGGTCTGAGCCACCTTGCGGTCCTTTTTTTATTTTCATATCACATTAGGGCGCATTTATGTACTTTAATCTTCACGGATACCATGTAAAATACAAATACAACTTTGTTAGTGTAGCTTAAGTTATAAATATCTTTCACGGTAATTTGGTATCAAACTGAGAAGCATAGCGACGAGCAATAATTCAATGCGAGTTGTTTTTTTTTTTTTTTTTTTAAGTGTGTACCTAAGTACAAAGGAGAATGCCAAATTTCGATTAAACATGAGGATGTTTTTTATGTCTAAAAAAAAATTATAATAAAATAAATAAAAATTCAATAAAAGATTCAATATACACAGCAGAATTGCTTCTTTAATACCTTCCTTACATTATTCTCATACAAAAATGATTAGAGGTTTTACTCGTGTCTTTCCTTATGTAGACCCTTTGTGGTTTTGAAAGAATTTTTATTCATATGATGCTGCTTTCCGATTCGGCTTTGGTAGAACCCTTTTTGGAACTTGGGATATTGTATATTGATTAGATCGAATGTTAAGAGGTAATGATAAAGGTGTAAGGTGGTTAGGCCATGTATTATTAAAGCAGGCACTGATTTGCTTCATATCAGTCATAAGGCCATACATCAGTTGAGCTTACATTAGCTCCTCGTGGTAGCCAACGAAAACTAGTCTTGTCCATCGGTATTTCGCCCTTTAAACTTACAAGAGCGAGTTTTGAGCAAGAAAAAAAAATGCAGTGGTTTCCGTGAACTCATTTGTGATAGATAGAAACAACAAAGGCATCAACAATCACCATGCCAGATACTTTACATGGGGTTCCTAAACCTACTTTATTTGTTGTGGTGGTCAATTAGGACTTAGGATGGGTTATGGTGTTAAAATAAAAACTGTGGTGACAGAGTACATATTGGATCTAAACAGCAGCTTTTTTTTTTTTTGAATTATAGTATAGTACGTTCAAATCTTCGCCTTAAGTATTTAAACTTTCAATGAGCCACGCGCACTCTAAGAAATAACGGAGTTCCTCGAATTAAGTAAAACAGATATTACCTTCATCCAGACTAAGGTTGAAAAAAATAGACTACGTTTCCATGGATCGAAATGAAATAAATAGATGGCAGTCCTAGAAGTAACCGGCCATTGCGGTAGTTGTTCGAAGATATCACTGTATTGGAAAGTACGCAGTCTATAAAGCATATGCTTCAAGTTTGAAAGCGCCACTTTGTTTAGTATTTGTTTTTCAGCCATCAATAGTGAACGTTGTCAGTGAATTTGTGAAAATGGAGAAAATTGGTGATCGTTATGTGATACAATACTTTTATTTGAAAGGCCTCAGCTTAAACAATGTAAAAGCTGAACTGGATTCTACTCTAGCGGAGTCTGCTCCTTCGTTTACAACACTAAAATTTTTGTTTGCTAAGTTTAAGCAAGGCTGTACAAGCTGCCAAGACGAACATCGCAGTGGTCGACCAAATGAGGTGACGACTCGAGTAATGGTGAAGAAAATCCACAAAGCGGTACTGGATGATCGTCGACTGAAAGTGCACGAGCTAGCATACATTGTAGGCATTTCAAAAAGTGCGGTACATTATTTGAAAATTTTGATATGACAAATCTGAGTGCAAGATGGATGCCGCGTTTGCTCACACTCGAGCAAAAGCAGTGTCGTGAAGATGTTTCAATTGAGTTTTTAGCGAAGTTTCACAGCAACAAAGCAGAATTTTTGAGCCGTTCAATAACAATGGATGAAACGTGGGTCCATCACTTTACACTCGAGACAAAAGAACAATCAAAACAATGGATTCAAAATTGAGAACCGGCTCCAAAGAACGCGAAGACCGTTTCAGCTGCAGGCAAGGTCATGGCGTCGATTTTTTGGGATGCGCGTGGGATAATTTTCATTGACTATCTTGAAAAAGGAAAAACTATCAACGACCAGTATTATGCGAACTTATTGCAACGTTTGAGTGAAGAAATCAAGCAAAAACGGCCGCATTTGGCTAAGAAGAAAGTATTGTTTCATCAAGACAATGCACCAGCTCAAAAATTCGTTATTGCAATGGCCAAAATTAATGAATTAAAGTTTAAATTGCTACCTTATGCACCCTATTCGCCAGATTTATCCCCCTCGGATTATTTTTTGTTCCCAAACTTGAAAAAATGGCTCAGATACTTTTAGGTACTTCTAAAGGCGAAATACGGTTATAAAACTAAAGTCATGTTAAGTGATTTTAACGTCAAAAAAAGAAATGAAGGCAACTGCAGTACAGCCGGAAGAATGTTTTATATGACAACACGTCTGGAAACGGTACTGTCTAATAGTTTTTGTTGTTGCTGTTGAGGAATATCACTATATTTTGCAAACGTTTTCCCCATATCTACCGTATATTTACAAAAGTTTATAATGATCACCGATACTACAATATTTTAGTTGGACTTCAGTCGGAAGTATGCCGCCAAGGGAAGAATGTGTTAATCCTATGCAACCAAGTGTAACAACAAGAAGAAGAGTTGATTGTTGTGTCTTACCAGGCCACCCAACGAAACTTTTGTTTTGATGAAGAATGAAGGCGAGCACATGAAGCAAAACAACTTACGTACTGGGTGACCCTTCAAAGAAGAGTGAGAGCATGGGCTCTAAGACCGAAAGTACAGAAACGAACATAGGATTCTCCAGATGAAAATGAAAGGACATAAGAAGCGTGCGATCGGGGGAATGGGAATTTGCTTCTCGAGGAACATTATTCGTAAAATTTGGATGAATCCAATATAGGCTTAGATATATTGTATATTTTCGCTAGAAAGCAGTGACTTTTTAGAAAATTTAGAGAAGATTTCACTCTTAGAGCATTGAAATTGTCCACCGAAAGGGTGATGACAACAGAAAGAAAGATTTTTCGTTGTAAACTATGTTTGAACGCAACTAACTTCCAGTCAACGGTCATATAAACTACGACATATTATCACTCCTCATATCTCGATTAGAACTCAGTGCGAATAACAATTCTTCACCTTTAAGGTACCAAGTATCGATCTACACCGTAGGTTCCCAGATAGACAGCGGAGCATATTCTGATATCTCGATTAAACTAAATAGGTCGGAATCTTATTGGCTTACGAATTCGTTTAGAACTCTTCGAAGGGTGTCGGATATGTTGTTCTTATACTTAAAAACACACAGAGGTGGAAACAAAATATTGCAGAGCAAAAAGAAAATCTCTAGTCGCCCTCTACCCGTGCAAGAGGAATGAAGGCTACAGGTGGGGTCTATATTCTAAAGTCGTTCACTTGTCGTGAGACCGTTTCACAATATGATATAACCGTTTGGTGGATTGCACTGAAAAGACTTTACTAAATTAATTGAAACTACAGTCTGGGGTGGACTTACACCTCAGTCAATAGACTTCTTCAGTTAACGCGGTATCTGATTAATTGCCTCCAGTTGCGTCCCCAAACACTGTCAAAGAGATCAAAAGCCACTCGAACATTTTTGCGTTCGAAACGGCCAAGGATATCTTAATTTACCTTCATCAACGTCTTACTTCTTCAAATTGATGGGATAATGAAGGTCTCCTATATATAGAGGATAGTCTTCGTAGTGTTTCTTAATAATTGCGAATTCATCAGTGTCTTCTCGCTGAATCTGCTAGAATTCAAAGAGTTTCATACAATTTTCTTATGAAGCAGCGAGCATTCTCCATCATCATTAGTTTGTCAGGGGTACCCAGGTAAACGTAGCTCTGCATAGGTTGTCTCTATAGATGCGATCATGTCAGGCCTTAAAATCGGTAAAGAGGTGATGGGTATCGATTTGGACTTTTTGGGTTTTTTCAGGATCAAATCTGATTGTTGGCAAATGGTTTCAGATGTTCACACAAGACGACATATAAGATCTTATAAGCGATGTTAAGCAGACCGATGCGTCTATAATTGACGCAGTTAAGTAGGTCTGCTTACTGGTGAATTGAGCAAATTGTATAAAGGTTCGATTTTCCAGGCAAGTTTTCTGCCGACCAAATTTCGGAAGCGAGTTGGTGCACGATTGCGCGCTTTTCATGCTCTTTCTTTTTATTCTCCGACGAAGCCGATGTTCATCAGCCCTCCTTTGCTCGTGGAGCTCATGGGCCGTTCTCATTCCTCTATGCGTTTTGAAGGGGAGTTGTTTCCGTACTTGAACTTGTCTGCATTTGTCATTAAACCATGGGTTTCGTAGCTATGGCTGGTAAAAGCCCAACACATTAGTTGCGGCATTTCTGATGGTTTCTTGGTATCGATTTCACTGCTATACAGCACAGCGATTGAGGTACATACGCGATCGGCAAAGACTCTGGCGGTATGTTGCGATTACCGCCATTCAACGTAAAGTCTCCTCATAGTTTTTCATCGTTGTTGTTGTGTTTGAGATATTTATAAATATCCATCCATATCCATAGATATTGCCGCGAAAGTTCGGATATGTAGGTATATCTTGCGTTGATATCAACATCGTTGATGGTGTGAAGTCAGTTAAATACCATGAATATTTAAGATGAGCTTCTAACAATGTTCTGCCTTCCTAGGACAATTTTAACGTCATATTTTGGACAATGCTCGTAGAAAGATCTTTTTATAGCATGTTTTTTCTTCTTTGGGGGTGTGATCGTATGCCAGGCTGATATTGGCCTGATACATGTAGTTATAAGCCATTCGCTTACGTGTGGAAAGCTTAATTTTTTTTGCCTAAGCCCGCCGCTTGCTACAGATCCGTACCCAAATAGATGCTGTGTTTTTCCTTTTAAGCAATCGCCGTAGTATTACTGAAAAGACATCAACAAGTTAGAAAAAAACTGAAGTCGAGACCAATACCCGCGTCGGATAGTGTAATAAACATAGACAGTCAAGCAGCGATATGTTCCTCAATTTCAAATAAAATAAATTCTAGACTTCCGCGATACTCAAACCTAAAAGGCTAATATGGATTGATATGATTGAGAGAGCTGACCAATCTCGGGAAAAGAGAAGTCCCAAACTCAAGAAATAATAATCACAGGATACTGTGTCATTGGAAGACATGAGGAGCGATTGAGTATTTCTTACAACGATTTCTGCAGAAGGAAGGGTAATATGTGCCGCACTTTCTTTACGGCTAGGTAATTAACACTTCCGAGATCTTTATGATTTCTGCTTTAAGAAGATCAATGAACTTGGAAAATTTATTAAGAAATCTTTTTTGTTCTAACATTAACTCTGAACTCCGAATTTCTGCCAGTGGTATCAAAGTGAACGAAAACCACTCTAACCTAAGTTAATCATTAATTTGAATTATGTTTCAAGTATTCAAAAATAATTTCAACTTCTTTTCAGTATTTCTTTTTTTTTTATACGAATGTTAGGTCATAATTCAATTCCAGTCTTAATAATTCGCTAAGTTAACTTTAAATATATTAGTTAGTCCAAGTAAATACAAATTAAGTATCTAGAATCATTTCATGCGAATTGTGTTCTTTCTTTGTATTTTTTTAAATGTGCTTCACATTGCATCGATGCCTTAATAGTATCATTAGCTTGATTCCTTTGAATACGTCGTAACATTAATGCCGAGTGCTTGCTGTGATCAATGTGTAAATATTGCAGTGGTAAAAAGTGTGCGTGCTTGAAAATATCAAATTACTATACTTTAGGCACGCAACCTGTATGTCTTAATAAAACAAATTAGGGTTTACCTTTTCCTCCTTTGAGCGCACGATGAAAACCAGTACTGTCGATGATGTCTGCATTTAGTACACGAATACGGAGACGGGCACGAGTATGTGATCTACAGATACAATTTTATATATTAAAGTAACAATTCAATTTTTACTCCAATTTCTTATAAATTATTGAAATTATTCTCATATATGCATCAATTAATTTTTTTATGTAACAAGCGTACTATGGCCTATAGAATTAAAAAAAAAAAAATCTCCTAATAAAGAGGTAAGAAGGGCCAATTATTTAAAAAAAAAGGAAAAGAAAAGAGGAGAACAGTAACAAAATAAAAATAATTTAGAACCCAGCAGGTTCGTATATAACATTATCAGCCATTTTGCTGTGGTCCTTTTCTTAAGTGTGAGCAGTAACGTCAATAAGGCGTTCGACTTCCATGGAGGTCTTCATTTAAAAATGATGATCTCGGAATGCCAAAATGAACACTCTTTTGATTCTTGCAATGGGTGGATACAAATCATTATTCATCTTCTTCTGCTTGAGTATTAATACACTCTTCATATTCCTTATTTTCTTTTCAAAATAAAAAAGAATAAAAAACTGGACCAAAGTTTCACCATTGCCTCAACTGAGGTGATTGTTATGAATGCGTTTGTGATGATAAGCTGGAAAATTATGTCAAATTGAAGAGAATTATTTTATTATTTACAGAGTTATTTAGTTTTATTTTGACATTGATATATAAATACTTATATACATCGTTAATCACCTTTCGAAATAAACTAAATTTGAGTTACAAACAAAAATTAAATATCGTCACGAAAGCCCTTCATTTGCACAGGCAAAGACAAGAAAATTTGGCGGGCTATCCCTATATTAGTAAATGGTATTTTATGCTGTCATGTTGTTTCATGTTGTCTTATCAAGAAAACATGCATTTTTATGAAATAAGATTACAACATCAACCAAATGACCTTCACGACTTTTTTGCACATCGCATTCGAACAATTTGCTCATCTTACAATATTTTCAAATATTTACGGCCCTAATTCATCGATAACAGCACGAACGTGAACTCACATGATTTCGGCGGCCAGGAAATTTGTTCGCAAACGAGAAATAGTTTTGAAACATCTATGAAATATACCGTCGTATAGTTGAAAATAAGCCTTACCCACGCCCATACCTTCAATATCTGGCCATTCATGCTTCAACACGCTTCTGATGGCCAGCAGTCTTACTGACTTTACGACCCTGAGATCGATGTAGGATCGGCAAACCTGGGCTTACAGTAACACATTGTACTACAGAAAAAATCGTCCTAGCAGTTGTTGTGCGGCTGGCATGTTTTCGGTTCCTTACACAACATACTTTCATCTATAACACAAATTACGGAACCAATTTAATAGTTATTGGCCGAGTAGCCCAATTGCTATTTGCAAAGATTTATTGATTTATTGTTCATCATTTAGTATTCGCAGTTTTGTTGATTGTGTTTTCATCTGCAGGCTTTATGAAACAAATTCCCAGCCACAATTTTAAATCAACCAAAACATAGATATTAGCTTTAAGTCAACATTCTTAAAAATATTCTTAACTTTTCTACTGCTTATTTACTTACCAGTGGTGGACCTGGGCCTCAATTAACAAACCTCTCCAGTTGCGCATTCAGTTGCGCACTCCAAGGCCGTTGAAGTCTCTTTCTACTTGTGCGTGCAACCTAAGTTGAGGACTTCTTCAACTGCATTGCCCCCCCCCCCCCCCCCCCCCACGTCAGGCGACAGAATCGCGGTTTTCTGACTAGCTGACTGGTTTCTGATGAAGCTGTACAGCTCGTACAGATCGTCGTTTATTCCGCTCCTCCAAAGCCAGCCAACGCTAACGGGGCCGAATGCCGAATACTTTTCTCTCGAAACGACTGTGGATATCTTAATCCGGCATGGAGCCTGCTTCTGCGCCATTAAGATCAAGGTCTTATATCGAGTCTCCTTAGTTTTTCGCTATATGGCATAACTATTTAGTTACCTTCTCAACCCAGAGACACACTGATTGACGAGAGTGATTTTTCGTTTTATTTCTGCATTTTATTGTTGACAGGATATGCAGTATTTGCTCACATTTACTGCTTAACGCATTAGGCATCCCGCTGAGTTCTGCAAATTATGTCAATACCATCATCGTACTACAAAAGTTGCACAGACCTTTGAAAGATTCGCTTGTAAGCTGCAAACGATTCCTTTAACTTTAATTTAAATTTTGTGGTGGGCTGATGCCTACATTTATTTGGCGTAATACAAGCCAACTTGTATTACCAATTAACAAAAAGATTAAATAAGGGAATGGTGGAGGAGATAGTGTTTGAGACGTGGTGTGCTCAGGTTGAAATTAAAAACGGAGAGGTTTAAGTTGAGTTTTCGGAGCATACTCGAGAACGGTTCGTTTGAACAATAAGAGGTGCTGTGGACCGGCAGGTGGGTTGGTGTTGAAGGGAATAGAGTCGATAAAAGGTGCGCATTGAACCTGAGAGCAGTCGATGAGTGAAAAGAATGTTAGCTAAATTTCTATGTTCTTCTAAGGAATTCAAATTGATATGTTCAAAGCGGTCCTGATAGGTAGGTAAGATTAAATGGTCGTTAAAGGGCAGAACGACGGATATGCAAACGAAAATTAAAATTTTGAGGCACCAGATTGACCAAGGTCTTCTTGAAAGAGAGTGGAGTCATGCGAGAAGAAATAGTTTTAAAAAAATGTGTGATGCCAGTGCAAAGCAAAAGAGGGGAGGGTTTAAAGACACTCTCAAGTTCATTAAAGTTAGTAAGAATGAAGAGAAGAGGACCAAGATGGCTGCCTTGAGGGTCTCCAGAGACCAGGAAAGTAAGTGAAATGGGAATACTGTAGAATCATTTGACAGAGATGTCAAACTAGATATGGGTCAATATACCTCGTCTCATTTAATTTTATCATATACACACCATCGATGAAAGATGGTGGGTATCGATTTGGGCTCTTTGTAATTTTTCCCGGATCTGTTGGAGAGTAAAGATTTGGTCGATTGTATTCTTTCCACTTCCACTAAAATCTACCATATTTTCACACAATATGGTAGATTAAATCTTGTTGTGATTTTTTGTGAATCGGGCAAATGATATTGAGATTTCATTCATCAGACATACTCTCATAACCAGATCTGAGAAATGAGTTGGTGTGTACTCTTCACAAAGTTATTTTAAGCAGGTTTGAATATTTCGGATGGTAAGCCATCAGGTCCAAAAGCTGATTGATTTTCGGCTAAGATATTGCTATCCTGATTTCGTTTTGATCAACTGAATTGAATGATCTATTTTGCCCGACGACAGGATGTTGGGCTTCCCTATATACCGACTATGACTCTATTACAAGGTTTCCTTCTTCAGCTCTACAATCTTCTATATGAGTCATTTTGTATACTGTACGTATGATAGAAGTACAACCTCTCAGTATCTTCGATCGCGGTCTTCTCTAATTCCTTTTATTTTCTTTCTTTTCTTTTTTCTAATTCTGAAGAAGCTGATGTTTTTCCCGTCTCTTCTGCTCATAGAGCTCGAGAGCAGTTCTTGTTCATCGTTGAAGTGCCATTTTATAGGTTTCTTGCATGTGCTTGCCGACATTCTTCATCAAACTATATGTGTATTTCTTGGTGGTGGTTGGGTCGAACCCAGCACAACAGTCGCGGCGTCTCTCACGGAAAGCGTGAAAGCGTCCATCGCAGAATGATCAATTTGATTAAGCGTTTGATTATCCGGAGACCGCTACGCAACCATGTGCTTACTGAAACGAGGAAACCGTGTGTACTGATCTCTCATCCCGCCGCGAAGTCAGTGAGTCTAAAACCGTTGCCAGACTTAATGTCGTTTGTATTTGTGTTATCCTGGTCTTCCACAATAGCATCGATTATAGTCATTATGTAATGAATTTATTTGTATCTTTATTTGTTTCAGGTATATACCTTGTAACTGCTCTTCCTGAATCCAAAACTGCCATGTACAATACATATAACAAACGTTTAAGTTTAAACGGTATGTTTCTGTCAGAAAATACTGCGGAATTTTCCGCCATTTATACAATTGCAGAGATTCAGACACATTTTGTAGCACTTGCTAAGGATTGCTTGATGCGCTGTTACGGCATATGGTATTGCTATAATCGGCGAAGAGCAGGTATGCAGATAGAAAATGTTGAACGGCATTAGAAACCAACAGACTTTCTACCCTGCCCTTGTATACTGTAACTTTAACTTCAAATTCTCGGGTTATTACTCCTTAGGGATGAGGGGAGGCTTCTTCAATGGGTTCCTGTTTTATACCATTTCGAAAACCTCTGTTTATGTGCCAAGGATAGGCAGCTTGCAGGCTGATGTGCTGGCCAGAAACTTCACGTCCAATGTGCATTTGGTATACTTCCTTTGTAACGATGATGCACCTTGCAGAGTCTTAGGATTTTACTTTTCGTTTTAAAATTTTGGATACTGCTGCAAGACTCATCTCTGTTATTGTCTATACTGAGCAATTAATAGTAGCTTCTACTCCTAATTCCCGAGAGTATTCCTATGCCATATTGAATATATATTCCGAGAATATGTCCTATTTTACTTCGGTTACAGTATTATGCTTTCGTGATTATATATCATATTATGCTTATGCGTGAATTTCGTTTAAGAGCGACGCTCTGTTGTGGAGGCCTACTAAGCTGCTTCCACTGTCGCAACGAAAGCATATTAATTAGCCAAAATCTTTTTTCAGTTATATTTATGGCTAATTGAAGGTTCATGTTGAGAATTCCTCTGATTGATACGCCTTTTTTCATTTCGTCTATTATATTTTATTTTTGCATTGGGGTTTAAGAGTTATATAAACCAGCCTGTTAGAGCAGCTGAAATCAATTGGTTGCAGCAGCTCTACAGCTGGACAAACCAAGGTCAGACTTTTTTTTTCATTATCTTAATTTTTTGCCCATGTGGTAATCGTAAATTGTAAATTTGACAAAAAGTCAAATTGTACGTATTATATATGGTTTGCAAGGAGACTCTGACTCTGAAAATGAGTTATGTTAATTAATTTTGTAGGTTTATTGAACCCATCTTTAACCTAAGAAAAAACTTATGTCCGAACAAAAAAAAATTCAATACTGACCCATTTGAACATACATATCACGACAAATTTGTTTAGTTGGCAGATAAATCCCTTTTTACGATGGCATGAATTGAGTTTGAATTAAAACTCTTTATTTTGAAGAAATGTTTATGCGTTGTGTTTCAAATGACACTTAAGGTGTACTTATGTTCACATAACACGCTGAATATTGACTTTTAGGCTTTGAGTAGTTCTCTGTTTATATTTATTCAATTAATAGACCTAAGCCTATACTCAGCCTTATAAGAAAACTTAAAGTGACACTTTATCGGCGACAAATTCGCTGCTCCATTTCTCAATATAATTGTGTCATGTAAGTAAGTCAGTAAGTCTACTCATTATCATTGTAGTCCATATTTTGAAAGAAACAATCACAGATATCGTATGTTTCATCACATCTGAAAGAAAAGCTACTCAACTACACACTATCGCAAACTCCTGATGTAGACTGTATGTACAGAGTTTGAAATGTAATCATATCCAATGTCGAATTGTGATCCTTGTTCTTTCAGGTCAATAAAACTGTGCCAAGAGGTTACACGTTAGGTATCCTCATATCAGAGGAAAATCACAATTATATTATGTGATGTTCCCCTTGTTGCATTTACATTAGTACAGTATTTCAATCAGCCTAATCAAAAAACAAAATAAAACTAGAATGATTACATACGCACACCATGTCTATAATATATATACCTGAACGTTTTTCATAACACACAACCATACGTTAATTTATAATCTTTTAACTATAATAATTTTAAAATTCAAACTAAAATCAGTGTTCGTCCTAAAATGGTAATATATCATGAAAATTCCTCCACCAATTCATAAGCAACAGTAAAAAGAGAAATCACAGGTTCCCGCATAAGGTGCTTTAATAAACGCCTTCCGATTTAAAATTAGCGCTCTCTTCGCTTTGCGGCAAATTTCTAAAGGCAAACACAACATCATAAGGGAACAAAATGAACCAAACAGAATTAAGAAAATACAAAAAAATAAAGCAAAAAGAAAAAAAAAAAAAATCGACGAAAGAACCAAAATATAATAACAAAAAGATTCGGCTGCTGGGACTGCATGCTTGATTTGGATCCGACGCTCTAAGTCGCTTCGTAATAAAAGCAATAATTATATCCTTCGTTGGTGTTCTTCACGCCTTGAAATTACGCAACAATTTCGTGTCCGACATTCATTCCGCCGCCACCGCTACCGCCACCACGACGATCACCAATATTACTGGCATTTTGGGTTCGTTGGCAGTTCGATTTGTTTTCTGTTCACGCAATTTGTAGGCATGCGACTCCCTATACGAGTATACTGACTTTGCCCTCAATTGGCGTGGCCGGCACGGCGCGGCGTGCTCGAGCTATAAAAGGGCATCAAAAATGAAGCCATTAAATTTGCTAATTTTTCCATCCCTCAATCAAGTTCCTAATGCTTTATACATATATTTGTACATACATACCATCATACGAATATCTCTTGTGTGGTGGTATCCCAAGGCAAAAAGGATAACCACTTGATGTTTGCAAGTGTTTTCTTTTTTTTCGCTCATTTTTACAAAGGTACATGTACGGTACACTGCGCTGCTGGTTGCTGTTGGTTGATTTTTTTTTTTTTTTTTTTTTTTTTTGTGAAGTTTTTAAGGTTGCGAAGTAGGTGGCCTCCCGGTTGCGATAAAGTCCATACAAACAGCTTGAACCAGTGTAGTTTTAGTTATTTAATTAAATTGCTATCCGAAAATAAATTCTTGTGTGTGGAAATCAATGATAATAATTGATTAAGTCCTTACAGATGGATATTAAGGAAATAACGGAGCTTTAGTTGTTATTCACGATTAATGAAGTCAGCAAATTGAAAGAGACATAATATGTTATAATGCATGTGCATGCATATAGATATAAATTTGCTAACATAAATAAATACATCGTTAGCAAACCTATATTGTAAGTTAGAAGTGATTAATTAAAGAAAGGTGTCCACTTACCACCAAGTAGGCTCATTTGAAGTCTTAAGATCTATGAGGAAGCAATGAATTGGACTGACTCCTTTAATGACGGTGAGAGCAGATAATTGTAGATGAAATCCTTGTTCCTCGTCTTATGTGTAAATATTTCAGTATATGCCTGGCTTTTAACCGTGTTTATTGATTCTGGGTGTTTTTCATTCGAACAAAAGTATTAATAAAAATGTAGCTATAATAAAATAAAACCGGTCCAAAATTAAAATTGGCATTTTTCATGAGTCAAACTTCTGAAGTAATGAAGTTACTTTGGAATTTTGGATTTAAATAGTTTACGCTTTCGTTTAACAAAATTATAAGGAGTAAAGGAAGAGGTTTCATGCTTCACTGCATACAGACGAAAGCTGAATAAAAATATGTAACAATTACTAATCAAAGAAGATAATCATTCAATGCAATGGAGAGGGAAGTCGACATACTGCGCTATAAGAAGCTTACGAGTACTGATGGAAAAACATCGCGATAGTGTGAAAGATTTGAATATCGTGGTCATTGATTTTGGAAAAACTTTCCATAGATGGTGCTTAAATCTCAAAATTAAATCTACCTGAGACATACTTATGAAACGGTACGTGAATTATTTGATCACGCTTAAAGCACAGTAGAAGTTTAAGTATCATACAAAATTCAATGCCTTTTAATATCGTGCCAGATTTTCTATTGAAGCAGCACGTCAACGAATCTGATTGACTTCTCTTCTTTTATGAAGACGTCATGAAAGATGACGGATTACAAACTAGTTGTTAGAACACACGAACCCAACTTCTGACATCTGTTGGGCGAAAACTCTGCACCGTTTTCCGATAAAAAAAAAAAGCCGAATAAGCACGTAAGTTTGCCTGGCATTAATAAATTTATGGCAGTGTGGAAAAATGCACGAACATTTGAAGTCAAAGTTACACCGGGGGAAAAAATTGTATTACGATTGTTTGTCGATTTGTCGAAACATGATCTAATGAGAAGTACGTACATTAGCGGAAGTCTCCAGATAAAAAAACTGATAATGGGCAAATAATCAGCAAATTCTGCTCCGAAAAGCAACAGTGCCGTTTAAGACGGAGTTGAAAGTAAAAGAATTCGATCAGTAAAACATCGGCACAATTTTTGGCCTTACTCCAAAATAGAGTGGGCTATAGAATATTACTAAAGTCTGCAAATTTAGTTAACCCTACAAGTGTCGCAGTAGCAATGCAAACATGTGAAAGAAATAGGACAGAGTACCTTTTCAGCAAACCTAAACATTACGCAGCATTTTTGACAACATCGAATATGTGGTCATTCTAATATACGTTGTAATTGACATACAACTTCTTGTTAGGTGACGATATAGTTAGGGGTGAACTTGGGCCTCTACTAGCATGCCTTTTTAGTTAATCCGGTCCTAAGCTAAATGCCTCCAGTTGCATACTCCAAGTCGGTTGAGGTCCCCTTTTCACGAAACAACTGCTGATATCGTCATCTGCTTTACATAGAGCCATGCTTCTGCGCCATAAAGTAGGACTGGCATAATAAAGGTCTAATATAGAGTCTCCTTTTTTTTGGATAAGACTTTCCCACTTTTTAGTCCAAAGAAACAGCGATTAGCGATTGTTTGTTTTATTTATATTTCTATATATTGTACAATATTTATTTTTTATATGTACAGCAGTGCAATTCGTCCAATTCGTTGATGTCCTTCTTGCTATGCCTCCAGTGTTCACTTGTTCGATTAAGCCGTAACCGACCTTGACCGAGGAGCAAGCATTTTCAATCGTCCTTCTTCGCAGTCGGAGAAGTCTGGTAGGGATGTAAAATCTAAACAAGACTCTATATGGCTCATCCCTATACATGACGTCGGACTTAAGATTGATAAAACGATGGTGTGTATCGATTCGGACTTCTTGAGTTTCTTTCAGGATCTGCCAGAATGTACAAATTTGGCCGTTTGAAGATTTTCCTGGTCTCAAGCTGCACTGACAAGCAATGAGTTAAAGGATGTAATTACGGATAATTTTTAAGAGAAGCCTTAAAAAAATCGCTTGTTATGGTTTTGAAAAACAAAAAAAGCAAGCTAAGCTATTTTACATTCAAAAAGGCATGCTAGAAGGCACTTGACATGGCACTAACAAAAATGGGTATGACTATACTGGATGGATCGAATGATGGATGCATATCATTCGATATGCACTTGGTGCGAAGTTCTTCAAGATCAAGAGCAGGCAATTTGAGCACATACAAAGATATTGTTTATTTGAAGAATAAAAATCATAAGTAGAAATCAATATAGAAACTAAAATTTCATCGAGCATCGAGAATTTGTACCCAACGACACAGCATTTCCAGGTCAGAAAGCAGAACCCATCCTGAATTTTAAAGCGGAAATTTTAATATACGGCCAGTGTTTTTTTTTTTTCTTAGCCTTATGTGGTACCTGTGTTAGAGAGAAAGTAAAGAAAGATTAATGATAGATAAATTATGAGCAGAAAAAGTTATTTATCCTGGTGACTGGGCATCAACTGATTGTAAGGTGACAATAAGTTCGCATGAACGAACAGATCATTACCACTTACCAGTATGCGAGGACATCGTAGCGACGTTGAGGGTGAGGAAATTACTGACAATAAAAACCTATAAAGGACTGTTTAGACTCAGCCGATCGGTTTTTGTAGAAAAATGTGCGACAGACATTTTTCAATCGAAAGTATTTTGAGAGGACTATCTAAAGTACTTGGACGATAGTCAAAGGTATGATTTTTAAAGGATGTGAAACTAATTTGATAAAAGTTCTACAAAGAATAAATGAATATCGAGTCAGTGTTAACTACGAGACATAAAAATGAGTTTTTCTTAAAAAAAAAGAATTGACTACCTAGGCTACATAATCCATAAACAAGGAACCAAGCCCAGTACTAAGAATCTTGAGGCTAACCCACAGGCACCAAAACCTGTCACAGCTTTAGTCTTACCTAGGACTAATAAATAATTACTCACGATGTATTCCAAATCTTTCAGCTGAGTTAAGAGACCTTTACCAACTTACAAAGAAAAACGTGTCGTTTATTTAGTCTAATACTTGCCAAAAAAATTTTGAAAAAAATAAAGGACTAATCTTACAAATCAACATTTTAGCTCATTATGACTGCGTTGCGATATAACTCCGTATAGAGTTGCCGTAATTTTATCCCACGCTAATAATGATCGAGAAAGACCTTTTCGTATTGCTTCCAGGACCTTAAGCCATGCAGAACAGAAGTATCCGCATTTACGCAAAGAGAATTTACCAATTATCTTTCCTGTGAAAAAAAAAATTCATAAATATAATTAATGGAAATTATAAACCACAAAGTAACATATTTAACTCTTAGAAATCGACGCCGAAGAGTAACCCAATTGGAGGCAATCAATGATCCAACATAGTTCTGAACCTGAAAATTTCACCATATGCCGTATTTTAAAGTCCGAAAATGACCATACCCACCTAAATGTTTACTTTTTTATACTCAACAAAAAGTTAAAGCATTAATATACTGGTATATACAATTTTCATTAGTATAGGGTTTTCTAATAACGACTTGACAACTTTTTTTTTTTTAAATTAAAGGCAAACCATTTGAGATATTTCAAACACTTTATTTTGGCTTGAAGTATAGTCAAAACATTTAGGAATGAAACTCGACTTCGTTCATATGGCCGCCGCGGGCACGTTTGCAGCGGTCGATTCTTTGGACCCAATTTTCAACGACTCGGCCACACATTTCTACCGAAACGGCCACTATTTCGTTCAATGTTGGCTCTGAGCTCTTCCAACGTCGTCGGCGTGTTGGCATAAACTAATGACTTAACGTAGCCCCACAGAAAATAGTCAAGTCAATATCTTCCAATTCGGGCCAAAAATAATCGGTGATCATGGCGCGATAACGCTGACCATTCACAGTAACGTGATGATTGTTATCGTCGACGAAAAAATATGGCCCAATAACGCCGCCGGCATGCAAACCGCACAAAACAGTTATTTTCTATGGATGAGGTGATGATTCATGAAGCACATGTGGGTTTTCACCCGACCAATAACGAATAACTAGCATCTACAAATAAAATTAACTTTTGTTCGAATGTCCTCTATAATATATAAATAAACTAATTTTTTTTTAATAAAAACAGAACAGTAAACAATTTTAATTTTGAAAATTATTTTAAAAAAATTTTATGACTTTCAATTGATTTTGATTTAATTTAAAACATCGTCTTCACTACTGATGTCTTTATCTGTACCATCTTCCTCAGAATCACTAGTTTTTTGAACAGGAGGAGCTTTAAGCCAATCAAATGCTTCAACGGACAGGAGTTGATCTTTTCTTTCTAATGGCTTCCTCATGCTTGTTAATATGGAATAAGAATTCAACAAAAAACAGTTAAAAATATCTGTCTTCTCTATCTTTCTGCGCAAATTTCAAGATTTTTAAAAAGATATCTGGCCATTTGAATTACTAAACCCAGGCTTTGGTTTGTCTACTATCAAACCACAACGATCTTTAAATTGTTTTTGTATCCTATTTTTATTTTCCCCAATATTATCATTATCACCTCGAGCTTGACACTTCCTCAGAGGTAACTAGTAGGAAAAGTGGGGTAAGAAGAAGAACAGATAGACCGAACGGCAAATTCCCGGTTACAACTTCCCTTGCCCTCATATCCTCGACACCGTTGAAGTTTTTAAAAGATGCACCACAGTAAACGGGAAAGTAAACAACGCTATAATGAAGAAGTCATTCATGGTAAAAAGTAGGGTATGACAAACTTGTACCCGTTTTCCGTCAACCAGCGTGGTTGCCTTTTGTAATTTATTCATTTCCTTGTCTTTTTCAAACTCTATTTTTATGGCCTGGAGTATCTTTTAGATCCAGTGCATGAATTTCCCCATATGATGATGATGAAACAGATGCGTCAAGGCCATAGAAAGCTTGTTCATAGAATGAATATGAACTGATCCTCCGTCAAATCCCCTTTCGGGAAATAAACATAAGTTTTCCATTTTTTCGCTTGTTAGTAATTCAGTTTTCTTTTTTAGGAATATACTTTTAAAGCCTCAGCATGTGTTAAGTTCTTTGGAAAATGGGATAGAGAAAGAAAGAAAGATGTTTGGGCTCAGTAGTTATTCCACTCCATATGTGTGGCATCCAACATTTAATGAGGAGACTAAGTTCTTAGTGATCGTTGACTTGATGTTGATTTCCAGTAAACTTCTAATCTAACTTGATTTTTGTTAACTGAACAAAATAATGTCTCTCAGGCGGGGTTGGGATTCGAATATCGAACCTTCAGATTGGGAAGACAGTCTACCACTACCACTTGAGCCACGTCCACCCACAATTAATAATTTCCTTCTGTTATGAGATCCAACAGTGCGAGGAATAATAACATTATATTTTTGCAGCTTGTACAAGCTAATATGCAGAAAAATTTTATGCTTTTTTGCTCGATCAGGGGTTGTCGTTATCTCTTTTAAGACTTCAACATGGAAAATGACGTGAACTCTCTCAATTTTGTAGTTTTCATTCTTTTTGTTCATTCAGTACTTTCATCAAATGAAATACTCCGTTGAACATACTTTTGTTTTGGTCAATAGACAAACTAAAAAAAAAAAAAAAAAAATTCACGAATTATTTATATTTAAAAACAAATCGAGTTTTCTGTAAGCTTTTTCCGACCGAAACTAACGAGTGACTTATGACTTAAAATACGAAAAAAACTTCTTTTTGCTGACCACATAATACTAACAAGGTAGCTTCGGGTCATAAACATCACATTCGAATTTGTTCCTTAAGGTTAAACATATCTTTACAAAATTTACCACCAAAATTCAACCCTTTTTTTGTCCGAAAATACATAAAAAAAAAAAAAATAAAAAAAATAAAAACGAATTCGCAAATATATGCACATTTCTTCCAAAATGATAAAAATTAGTTTTAAACTTTGGACGGATTTGGAACACAACTTTATTCATCAACTTGTGCAAGCTAAAGTAAAAAACTAGCAAAAAATAGTAGCACTCCCTTACCATAAAATTTTTGATAACCTTAATACTACGATTAGTTGATGTAACCAAAAACCATTTCCAAAAAAAAACTCTAGCTATCACTGACTCGCGCCAATGCATTTTATGCTAAATGAGTTAATGATAACGGCTTAGGACTATAACATAATGGACAATGGGGTATTTGATCATTAACAAAAGAAAAAAAAAACAAATAAATAAAAAATAAAAACCCACTCATACGGACAACTTCATTTTTTGACTTATTGCCGCAGTGTGCGCCGCTTGCAGCAGCTAGAATTCATCGTTGGGCTTTTATGCGGAACATGTTTAAGTATTAAATGGCGTAAATGAATAAGCCTTTCACGTCTTCCTTTATCGGAGCTTATAGAATGGTAAGAGTTCAGTATGATAGACATCTATCTTGATGTAGGCTAAGAGAAAGACTGGACTTCAAAAACTGTATCGAATATGGCTCGGTTCCCCTTAATTTGAAAAGTTTTTTTTGTCAAAGGATTGTCCCTTGCGATTAGTTATACCAAAAATGCTACAGACGCCAATCTCAGAACATCTGGACGATATCTACATTGGGGTAGTCCGTATGAACATTTTAGGTAGAAAGTATTTTTGGTGGCTTTAAATTGATTTGGATATTGTATTTGGATGCCAAACTTGTGTTTTTTTATGTAGCAAAACTCTGTCAAATTATTATCAGTGATGGCCAGAGTCCGAAGTATTTTTTCAGAGGGTACATATTGATTTATTTTTCTTAAAAAGAAAGAACTATCTGATAATATGATTGACAGTTTTACAAAGTGGGCGGATATCAAGACCATGAAAAGTTTGTATGCGTAATTGTCGCCTTAAGAATTATTTTCATTACATATTTTGAGTTTCCTTTTATTATATTAAATATGTTGACATCACGAAAGTTACGTTGAGACTGCTTTATTCATCATAAGATACACAGTAACTTAAAACTATGACATTTATCTTATCTACTAAACTTATGTACTAAAAGAACTAAACTATATTAAACTATACTATTTTTTAAGTTAGCAACCTCTATATATTCGGAGTAGTAGTCTACAGCTAAAAGGTAAACTTCATTTTTCCAATGAAAAAGATCGACAACTTACTTTTCCCATGGAAGACTTGTGAGTGGGTGGGGAGAAAGAGGCGTTTTCGGATTTGACGGTTCCGCAAGATTTGCAACTAAAAACAACGTTCTTGGTTCTCGTCAACGGGTAACGATGAAGACTTGAATGAAACGGCTTCAAAAAGTATGCATATGTGTAATGTAAGAACATCAAACCTTGAAAACTGGGAACTACAGCAAAGTATTTACGTAGAAGAAGCAACTGGAGCGGAAATTTATAAAATGATGTATCAAATAAACTGCAAAAAATGTCCTGGAGCCGATAACATTAGACCAATTGATGTAAAAATAAATGCAGTGTATCTAGCTCCTATTATAAAGACAATCATTAACCAAAGTATAAATCAATGCATTGTTCCAATGCTGATGAATACGGTGTACCACAAGGCTCCAAACTGGGCCCGTTGTTATATATCCTCTATACAAGAAACTCTTGCGCTTATTCAAAAACAGTACTGCCTATGCCTACGCTGATGACATAGCAATTGTGGTAAAACACAAATATTTAAACTCTGAGGTGGAAATATTGCAAGAAGAATTTAACATCGTCTTTAAATGGTGTCATGATAAAGGCCTTCTAATAAATGTGACCAAGACAAAAGTAATGCACATACGCAATCCCTCTAACCGAGAAGTTATTGTTGAAATATATCACCGAAACGAGCACTGCCCATTGTCAGCCAACAATAAAGAAATTGAAGTAATTAAAAGCATAAAATACCTCGGGATAATTATAGATGAACACCTATTATGGCGAGAGCATATAAATACCATACGTCTTCAACTTAAGAGAGCGCCCTTTGCGATGATAAACCCTAAAAGATATTCCTATTCTGAAATGCAGAAACAAGTGTACTACTCGCTAGCAGAATCAAGAATCAAATATGGGATTCTGGCTTGGGAAAACGCGGCGAAAGCCTATATTGATAAGATATTCAATAAATTCAAAATGAAAATAAAAAAAATAAATAAAATAAGATAACGTTGTAAATATTTGGACAATATACAACATTTCTGGTTTGATTCAAACATCTTCAATATCAAAATGACCCTCATGAAATTTATTTAAAATTTCTCTCCTCATATAGTAGAAGTGGGTATGATTAGACTTTTGTTTTTAAAAAGTAAATTATCAATCACTGCTATTTCACCCTTTATATGAAAATAAAATTGCACTTCTAGTTTTGTCAAACTATTTCTTTGTGACCACCCATTTAAACAATATTCCTTAACAATTTGTAAAGAAAAGTCCTCATTTGTTTTTCTTTTAATTTCTTCCAATTTCGTTTCGGTTACTGATCTGATAATATAAAAATTACATGTACATTCACCTCAACTGAGCTTTTCTTAAATTCAGGATCATTAACAAATTATGCTCTTGATAAAGTATCTGCAATGTACATATTTTTTTCTGGGAGATAGATAACATTTAAATCATAAATTTGAAGCTTAAGAAGTATTCTTTAAGGCCTAGAAGAAGCCGTACACAAACTTTTTTTGAAATTCGGTATCAGTGGTTTGTGGTCTGTTTCAACCGTAAACGCTTGACCATAAAGATATCTTTGAAACCTATTGCAGCAGAAATATATTACCAAAAGTTCTTTTTCAATTTGAGAATAATTTTGTTGAGCTTCAGTTAACATTGTAGATTCATAAGCGATTGGAGATTTTCCATGCAAAATAACCGCACCCATAGCATCTTTGAAAGAGTCAACTGAAAGTGTTATTGGCATGACATAATAATTTTTTCAAATTCTTTTTGATGAGAACTAGTCCATTGCCACTTAATGTTTTTCTTAGAAACGATCTTAGATTTAAAGTTTCTGCTGATAAATTCTAAATAAAAGCACCAAGATAATTTACCATGCCTAGGAATCTTTGAAGATCATTTACACATGATGGCTTAGTCATACTTTGAATAGCCTTAATTTTTGAAGGTTCTGACGATATATCTTCAGGTTTAAAAATGTGTCCTAAATATTTTATTTCAGAAACACATATTTTGCATTTGTTTTTATTAAATTTGAGTCCTAACTCTTTCCAAAACTAGTTTTAAATTACTATCATGCTTTTCTCTCGTCCTTCCATGCACTAAAAAATCGTCAACATATATTATTAAAGCTGGTCAATCGCCAAATAATCTTTGCATGCAATTAGAAAAAAATTCTAAAAAACTTTTTCTTCCAAAAGGAGTGCAAAGAAAAGAACTCTCTCTGTCTAATTCTAACGTCCAGAATCCTGAATTTGTATCAAGATGACTAAAGAACTTAGAAGCAGCCAGTTGAGAACGAATGTACTCAAAGTCGGGCATTCATAATGTGGGCGAACTATTGTCTCATTCAAGTTTCTAGGATCAAAGCAGACTCTGAGTTCTTTATTTGCCTTCTCTACCAAAACAATGGAAATTACCCATGAAGTAGGTTCATGAACATCCGTTATCACACCAAGTTGTTCCATACGATGAAGCCGTGGTGTAGTGGTATATGCATAGACTCCTCAAGCAGAGGGTCGCGGGTTCGAATCCCGTGCGATCAAATTCTCTGAAAAAGTCTTTTCATGAAATTTGTATGTAGTAATATATAAATCCCGTCGGCGTCAACTCTGACATGAAGGCATAACACTGATGTTGGAGTGGTTGCTGGATGATCTTAATGTAACGAGCTAACAACTAGCACGTACTAAGACACACTTTCTCCAGTTTGACAACCACCTCTGGAAAAATATCGAAACCTAACATCTGAGTTGCAAAACTACTACAACACCCGCCCGCGCTCTGGTAAAAAGCCAGTAAAAGGGTATTCATATCTCTCTTGTTTATATGGCTATCTAATTTAAATGGCAATTTTCTTGGAATAATTAAATTTAGGTTTTACATCCAGATTTACTTTTAAATGTATTTTTTCTGACAAAAGACGTAAACCCTCGAAAACATCAATGAAATCCCATTTTTTGCATGCTGATCCTAACGCTGGGCATTTGAACTGGTGTTGCTGTCCGCATCGACAACAGGATCTTTGTGTAGTAGTAACTCTTCTATACTCTTCTATAACTTCGGTTATACGTTTTGCTTTGCCATTGAATTTTGTGCTGGATCTCGATAGCTTCTTGTATATTTTTCGGGGTTGCTCTTTAGTATTCTCCATAAGCCGTGCAATTTCTGTTGCTTTTTTAAGTGTTAACATGTCATCTTGCAATAGTTTATCCCTTATGTACTCTCTTAACTTAAGCTACAAATGAAGATGTCTTTTACACTGTCACTTTGTAAAGTTCCAAGGTCACATGACTTGCTCAAATTTATTAGGTTAGTGACAAATTCTGTGATGAATTCTCCATTTATGCCTTTATCTGCTTCGAGATAATTTAAATATATAGCCACCTTTCGAGAATCCTTTTCATTTTCCATGTTATAGGCTCTTAAGAAAATTTTAAACTGTAGGATCCAGTTTTTCCAAAGATCCGCCAAATTTTTATGACCGATGTGTGACTATTCCCACGTGTCCTTCTTTTTCCGACATATTTCCAGCTTTTGGTTTATTAAATTCAGTTTTATTTTCACTTTTGTTTTCTGGCACAAGCTTTTGTTTTATTTTTATTTTTTAAATAATTTTTTTCAGTTTCTTACTTCTGACACCATATTAAATTAAACATGTGGACATCACGAGAGTTACGTTGAGACTGCTTTATTCATCATAAAATACACAGCAACTTAAAACTATGACATTTGGCTTATCTAGTAAACTTATGTACTAAGAGAACTAAACTATACTTCTCAACTTCATTGTTCTTACAACACATTTTATGTTGGTATCAGAGAATGTCCGAAAGGTTCTGCACAATTTCGTGGAAACAATAATATCAAATTTATGAATAGTCCACCAAAGGACTATGCAAACACTAAAATCTTCTCTAAAAAAATGATGAAGGATACCAAATGCTACGTATTTTAAGTTTTAGTTTTAATCATTTTTGTGCTTTAATCAATAAAGGCAGTCTTAAACGAGAACTCCTGGTGTCGTCCTTCACACTTAAACGACAAACATTAAACTTTTGAAATATGAACAATAGTGAGAAATCTAAGAATAAAATGACTGGCGATTTTACTCAGTAAAATGATGAGAGGAGATCGGATGCCTAACCAGTGGATAAATTGCGATCGGTGAAACTAAAAAAAAAGTCCAAGACAGTCGACAACGCAACATTAGATACGAGGTGTGCTCAGACAGTAAAGTGACTTTATATTTTTATAAAAAAAATATTTATTAACTAATCAATATTGATATTATCCCCTTCAAGGTAGTCCCCCTCAGATAAAATACACTTGTGCTAACGATTTTTCCAATCCTCGAAACACTTCTCATAAACACTTTTTGGTATAGCCTTGAGCTCTTCCAGCGATGCCGTTTTTATTTTCTCAATCGTTGCAAATCTCCGTGCTTTCATAGACTTTTCAGTTTTGGGAATAGAGAGAAATCGCATGGGACAAATTCGGTGTATATGGTGGCCGAGTTATGCTTTCCGTGTGGTTTTTGGAAAAAAAATCTCTTACAAGTAACGATGAGTAGTACAAAATCCATGAATTGTTTTTTGACAATTCCTTGTTTCTCGCAAACGGCGCATAACTTCAAGGTAATACCCCTAATTGACCATACGATCCTGAGATAAAAACTCCTGATATAAGGGGTGATTCATAGTGAGGTTTGATTTTCAATAGGCTTCTTAGAGAGATCACGCGTGACTCCTATTAAACTGCTTTTTCATCTTCGTTCAGTGTCGTTTGGCAAGTCATCATAAAAAGACTGACACCACAACAGCATTTTGAATTTGTCCAGCTGTATTACGAAAATCAGCGCTCTGTGAGAAATGTTTTTCGTGCGATTTGAGGAACGTACTGAAACCACTATTGATAATACCTTTCGCAAATTTGAGTCCCAGCTTACATAAGTAGATGAGACTTGACCGTTTAAACTACATCCAGTAAGTAGTGAAGAGACTATATCATATGTAGCTGAGAGTGTACGCAAAGACCATGACGAATCGATTCGTCGTCATTCTTAGCCGCTTGGCTTAGTGTATTCGACAACTTGGAGTATTTTAAGTGAGGATCTCGGCCTAAAAGCGTACAAAATTCAACTTGTGCAAGAATTGAAGTCAGGCGACTTGAATTTGCGTCAAATTTTAATGAAAATGAAAATCCGGTGTTTTATCGCCAAATTTTGTTCAGTGATAAAAAAAATTGCCGTATTTGGGCTGATGAGCAACCCGAAGAGTACCAAGAGCTATCATTACATCCATTAAAGACAACGGTATGGTGTGGTTTATGGGCTGGTGGAATCATTGGTCCATTTTTCTTCAAAAATGAGGCAAATCAGAATGTTACCGTCAATAGTTATGGTACCGTTATCGCGCCATGTTATCGGACTATGTGCTTTCTGAAATTCAAGCACATGGTCTCGGTGAGCTCTGGTTTCAACAAGACGGCGCTACGAGCCATACAGCGCGTGAAACTAAGGACTTGTTGAGAAATCACTTTGGTGAGCACTTAATTTCACGTTTATCTACGGCAAATTGGCAGCCTAGATCGTGTGATATCACACCTTTGGTCTATGGAATAAGGCAGCTACAATTGACGCTTTGGAAGCCAACATTGCTCGTGTTATCCGCGAGAAACCAGTCCCTATGCTCGAACGAGTCTCCCAAAATTGGACCCTGAAAATGGACCACCTCAGACGTAGTCGTGGCCAACATATACATGATATCATTTTCAAAAATTAAATGCCATGAATTGTTCTCTTAGCAGGTAATAAAAATTTTAAGTTCACTTTCAAATTTATGTGTTTTATTTTACATTCAATCTCATGATTTATCTCATATTTTACAAATCAAATCTCATGATAAAAAACCCTTTACTACGCCACGGTAATCAAAAAATAGTGATCAAAACTTTGATATTTTATCGAACTTGGCGTACTTTTTTCGATTGTGGCTTTTATATGTGGTTGGTTTCGACGTCGTAACCATATACTCATGAGCCAAAGAGCCGATCGATTTGCCAACATCCTCAGTAACTTCTCTGATGGTAATTCGACGATTTTCCAAATCAATTTTCTTCACAGCTTCGATGTTATCATATTTTGTTGATGTGCGGGGGCGTCCAGAGCGAAGTTTTTCATGGTATCTTCTCGCCACCTTGGAAGAGCTTGTAGCACTTGTAAACATTTTTTTTTTTTTTACTTAGAGCAGAACCAGCGTATGCCACTGTCAATATTTCAAGTGGTGATTCCATTTATTACGAAAAAGTTTATGCAAATTCTTTGTTCATTTTTTTTATAAAAACTGATAGCCGAGCAGAACATACGTCTAAAATTTTTATCTGTCAAAAACAAACTAAGTATGCTGTATACATGAAACTGTGAATATTTTTCAGGATCAACACACTAAAAAATAAATAAAAATAAACCGATAATCAAATGTACGTTGCCCACGAAATTTCAAAAATCACCGTACTTTTTGAATTCACCTCGTATATTTAAATCTTGAAAAAACATAGAATAATGTATGATACATACTCCATTGACATTGTAAACAAACTGGTTACGAAGAAACTTAAGCCGCGGATGTCTGTTAAAATTTTTAGATGAAAAAAAATATTTCTTGGCTTTGTGCAAACACTCAAACAACAAAAAATTAAAAAAATTTTATAGTAAAAAGGCTCGTGCAGTAGTGATGGCATTCATAATATTTTGCTGAAAAGGATTGTAATGCACGTAGTTGATATTTAGTCTCACGGTCTTATTTTGACACACAAGCACTTAGATGTGCAGAACTTTTTGAGAAAATCGTTGAATCGGGAATTGTCGCCTTTTGAATTAAATAAATTTCTTGTTCATTGGTCTTAGATGTTTGCAAGTTTTAAAGACTAAGAAATAGAGAGCTCGGCTGGGCATTCCATAAGTGAGTTGTACAGCTTAGGAACGAATCACAGTATTTTGGAGTCAGTCCGAAAGACTTGGAATTTCAATCCAAAGAGTCAACCGGCATATACTTCTTTCAAAATTGAATCAGTAAATAGCTATATGGTGTTTCTATAGATAACATGCTAAACTGGAAATTAAATTCTATTTAATCCAAGTTGTGAGATACATTTCTTATCTAAGACCGTAGTGCTCCAAAACCATTATGAATATAGTTTGCTATGGTCCCGCAAATTCCAAGATACTCATACAATACGCAATTACTTCCCGGGGTGGCTCTTATGACACTATAGCACAAAAAAAATTTAATTTATATTATAAGTGTAGAAAATTGCTTTCTCAGTAGTTGATCATTATTTCGAAACTTATATACACATTTTTCCATTAAGGCGTCTTTACGTGCTTAAAGTACTATGTAAGAGAGTTATTTAAGCAAAATGGCAACATACCCACCAGGAGCTATAGTATAATGGACTACGCATTAATAATTGGGCGATAGCAGATGTACAAATCGCGAATAGAATCTACGTATTCATATTTTCTATTTGTGAAATGCTTAAAAGTAAATAATTATTATTATTATGGGCTCGCAATTTCTTAAACCAATTCAATAAGGTCTTATCTGGATGTGGACACAGGGTTGCAACCGTTGACGCAGTATGGTATAATGGTTCTTGTATGAGATGTTGTAAACACGATATACTTGAGTTACTTAAAAATCAGGATCGAGGAAAAATGCTGAGACCCCATTCATAGTGCCCATTTTCATCCGACCGTAGTGCGCTATACGCTCATTATTTAACTTCCGTTGGTCAGCCATGAACTCGCCTGCTTCACCGGCTTAGTTTAGAAATATATTAAAGTTTTTGTTGTTGATCAAGTCGATTGAATTACTGTCGACTATCATTCACATATAATTCTTAAGGAGTCTGAAGATTTACTTTTTTCAGTACAGGCTGTGACACCATTTCTTTGTCTTCTTATCCTCACGTTCAGGCCTCCGTTATTTTTTCTTATTAAATTTCCTTACATTCCTTTGAAACTTAAGAAAATTACTTTTACGTAAACGTCCCTTCATTGTCTGATTGAGAGTTTCCATAACTTTTTGTTTTTTTCATTCACTTTGATGCATTTTCATTGATTAGGGTCGTCTTTCTTCGCAGCGCGACTTTGTATCACATCCCATCATCTGCTTCGCCGCATGTGATCGTTGATATTCTTGACCAAATTGAAGATTTTGTCATATCACTCGATTGGAACACAACATGAGGCATCTGTAATGATTTTCTGAGAATCTCCTGACTGATTCCTTGGGACGCTATCCTGAAAACATAGTATTATTTCTCAAGAGCTTTAGAGCTTTTAGCTTTTGCAGTCTTTTGCAAATGTATCCGTTCGGCCAGGAGCTTTCTTATGGCGATTCTTCTGTTTTGCTTGTCTAGGATAGTGGTTGGTTTCCCTCATCACTAAGATATCTATAACTGGGCCTTGCATCGATGTTAAGTTGATCTATCTGGTTGGTAGGCAACAGAATTCATTTAATCCTCCATACAGTTTCCCAAATTCTAAATTTTGGTGTTGTTTTTTTTTTTCCGTAACATTTTTTTGAAAAATTTCATAAAAGGTTCCTTTTATTAAAGTTGCATCTTTGACATGTTCTCATATAAAACAAAGGAGAACAGAATTGTTTTAAATTAAGAAATGCTTATATTAAATTTACATAAAAATCAACGAAGCAAAAGTCGTTGTCGGATAACCTGGTTGAGTATAGTAAGACAAGATACTCAAGAGGCTACAAATCCATTCAGCATCATCAATTACAATGACAATGGCCAAGCACTTTTATTCTCAAAATGGGCTTGGATGGCAATTTTTTTCAGCTCTTAACTTTATAGGGATACCTGAGTATTCAACTCTTCTACAACCATCCAGCACCAGTTACAGTTGAACTGAATTCATTTGCACGCGCGAATTAATTTAACTTGCCTGAGTATAACGAACATAAAAAAAAAGAGATAATAATAATAGCAAAAAGTAAGAATAACAAAGATGCCAACTACGGAAGCTCATCAATACACCTCAAGGACCATTAGGCAATGAATTATAAAGCAAGGAGCATCCAGCAGCATTAAGGGCCCGCCCGCAACAATTCCGAATTTGATTTTTTTTCGGATAAAAACTTCGGAGTAGTTCATTATAAAAATCAGCCAACGTGCATTGCATATGAAAACCATAAAAAAAAGTATTATTTGAGTACATATTGGTTATGTTGGCTCCACCTACTACTCCTCTCCCGATTCAGTGTATGCGGTATTCATTTCCATCAGAGCAAACGCAAGCGCATACAGCCGCGTACATGTTCTCAAGATTTTTTTTCCCATAACGTAGATGGCTCAAAATATAATAAAACGAAAATGAACCATTTCCAGTCGAAAATTTAAAAAAAAAAAAGAAATTTCCTTTGATATAGTCTACATACATATATATTTAGGTATAACATATACCATCCCTGGGTATCCAGAAGATAATATTAGCGAATAACCGAAAAACTTGTAAAGTAAAGAAATGCAATCTGTTAAGTAACGCCCTCTTAACCCAACAATATACTCCCTCGATGGAGTTACTCTCGAGCTGGAGCCGTAGCTTATGCTGGTGCTGGTAATGATTGTTGGTTGCGGCTTTCTGGTGCTGTGCTCCAGAGCAAAGATTACTTTCGAAAATGTACTGCCAAATTTTGTATCTTCTTTTGCACCGGATGCATATAGTCGTAGTTGAACTGCCAACTCTCTCGACTACCAACTATCGGACTATCGGACTACCGGCTACGATACGAACTGCAAAGGAGAAACGGGTCGAGAATTCCAGTCCCTAGAACTCGGAGTAAAGTTGAAATATCTATAAAATAAAATATAGATAAATGAATGGTTAGCTTAGATAGATAGATGGGTGTCACTCACCACCAGTTTAAACAAAGGCTTATATCCAAGAGGGGTACCATGAGGTATTTCCCATGGCCAATGGCCAAGCATTGCATTCTGCTTTGTACAACAATCCTTGTTGTGGTTTCTTCAACCGGAATGTTTTGTTTTTGTTTTGTTTTGTTTTTTGTTTTTTTGTTTTTTTTTTTTGTTCGTAATAGCAAAAACGCTGGGCATTCCAGAGTGAAAATATTTCCAAGGAATTTTGAAGTTCACAGGGTAAATATGTATGTTTTAGCTTTTTCTTTTAGCTTAAGGAGAAATAAATTTTATGGGAAACTTGGCTAACCAATGTACTTTATTATTATTATTTTAATTCTGTAAGGTATTTAGGATAAAAAATAATTGTAGCACACAATAAGTAGTAAGGAGTATGTTCATAACTATGTAGAAAATATATGTATACCCATATATAGTTTTAAATATAAATGATGAGTGAAGTGAATATGTTTGAGGGGCTATATCTATTAAACACAAAAAAAAAAAAATAATAATAATAATAATAATATTGTAATAAAACTACTGTTTGTTAACTAAATTTACCTGGATACTTTCATGTGTAATTATCGTAACTTTTTCATTGCTTATCATTCCCATTCGGATGGCGTATGAATAATAAAAGCCTCACCCAAGTAACATCTACAAACATGATAGGAGGATAGCTAAACATCTAGTAACCCTGTCAGAAAGATGTAGGAAAAGTGCAAGTTGGACTGTAAGAACTATATTGCTACAAACCGGACTATAATTCTCCAGATACCGACAGATACCCCAGATACTGGAATGTAAAAAAAAATATGACCCCAAAACCCAAATTGCTCTAAATGAACCGCAATAAGATTCGAAGCGGAAATGCATCTTTCCCGACACTTACTACACTGCCATGCTCCGGACATGCTCAGTTATATTGTAGGCCCAATAGGCAATATTTTAGAAAACAAAATGATGTCAAATTAATCCCAGAAAACCTTGAGGAGCATTGGAAAATGTTTAAAAACATAATTGTGACTAGTGTCACATCGCATATACACAATACTTATATGCAAATCAAGGAGCATATAGCACTTAAAGTTTAAATTGTCACACAGTCAAACATTTTCTTAAACACTTACTTATTTCGGGAGCGGATCATTTGAAGTATGAATATGATAGTGCTGTGACTCTAGGCACAGCAAAGAAAAGAAAGGCAACCTAACGAAATTTGGAAACTGAAAACGTACTACCGCCTTAGTTGCTGTAGTTATTTAAGTTATTTAAGATAACGGTGACTATAATTCTAAAACTTATCAAAAAATAACTGAGATCAACTTTCGAAGTCAAGAAGTCAAAAGCCAGACTTTGGCGCTTTCGACAACATACGAGTAAACATATAAACATCTTTGGTATCACCGTAAAACAACACATAAAATAGGGATATCCCCACTATCTACTCCATTGCGACTTCAAGAAAGCAATCGATGGCGTTAAGTGTTATGGAATGTTTTGCTCAGAAGAGACTATAAATATGAAAAATGTCAAGGCCTACCAAAATATAAAATCCCAGAAGATTTTGAGGTACGCAGCGGAACCTGGGGATCATCTAAACAATTCGCTGTAGATAATTCTAATCCAAAGTCAGAATTGAGCCATCACGTTAAGATTTTTAGATATTGGAAATTACGTACTCGCATCGCTTAATGCTACGCTTATCTTCACAACAAGTTTTTGAGCAGTCACGTACGAATTTTTCTTGCAAAGTTATGAACAAAATGATGGATCAGAATGTCAGATCAAATTTGACAAAAAAGTGATACTTGTAAGAAATTAAGAAATTAATTTTAATCAACAAGATATTTCTAAGAAAAATAATATTTTTTTTAAGTTTTTGTTACGCCTCTTACGGATCTGACATTTGGAGATTTAAAAAATCCAATACTAATTTTATTTTCTCTCTTAGATGTATCATCCAGTACTATTGTGATAAATGATCCCAACAGTTTTTGTTATATTTGCGGTCGTTTCACCTTCACCAGGAATAGGATTAAGATCAATGATAACATAAAAAAATGCTATTACTTCAACATATCGATATCCCATCAAGAAAAGTCTTGGGCTCCATATATGGACTTACATATGTAAGTAAGCTGTGTCATTAAGATGTTGGAATAATGCCAAAACTTATTTCAAAACATCTGAGATTGGGTGTGATGCTGTCAGGCACGATCCATGTTATCTTTGTTAAACCAATATATTTGGATAAAATGTCAAAAATTCTGATAATATTAAATTACAAAACCCATTTAGGATGAGTGCGACCTGTGAGAATACTGAAGACCATGAATCATCTGAATATATTACATCAACTTCCGGGTCCACTCTTATTTTTATTTCTTATTCTTACTCGTACCAAAAAAAAAAAAAAAAAAAAACTGGGCTTAATAAGTCACAGTTTTGACATAATGGCCCTATCCTGACGTCGGATTTGGTTTCTACGCAACAAACGTCATCAAAAATTACCCTCAACAATCATGACCTTACTTTGTGTAGACTCTTGTAATCTATAAGGGGAAGTCAAAGTAAAATTGATAAAAAAATACAGCCCAAACAAAAATGATTAGTCTCTCGAGCAATCAATACTCACGCTCAATTAAATCTTTGTAATTAGATTAATGTAATCATAATTTGTAACAAAGTCGAGAAAGTCAATTGAAGGTTTTTTAGTAAACCATACCACAAATGGTGCATCAGCTCCGCATTTTACTTAAGAAAAAAAAAAAAACATTATAAATGAAACGAAATGAAAACGAAATGATAGGTTATATTGTCCAGTTTATACAGTAAATAAATAAAAGAAATCAAAAAGATTTCTTTCAGAAATAGAAGACGTTTCTTCAGCTATCGACTACACAGAGTCATCTGCTTATACAAGGGTTTCACTCGTATGAGTACACAAATTAGAGTCGAAATAGAAGATTATTTATAATTGATCATTGCGCGATGGCTTCAGTTCGGGAAAGGCTAGAAATTTATAAGAAATATATGCAAGTCCAATGACATAAGCTCGTCTATATCATCTTTCAAGGCTTATAAAGAAGCTGGAAAAGAGGATATAACAAACATATTTCTTACGTTGTTTTTTTTTTTTTTTTTTCTTTGGAATGAAAGCTGAAATTTTTTTCGAATTTTAAGATCGAACCTAATGCATGTATATACACACAAGAATGTACATGTGTATATGAGAAACCTGGCGAAAAGTGATAGTTAAACATTCATTGAAAGAAAAGTTTTCATTTATTTGTTAATAAATAAAAAGGATTATGAAAAGACATATTCAAAGCAATGCTCTGACAAGTCTCCAAAGCAGATAATTATCTGAGTTCGCCTTCGAAAAAATATCCAATCAAACTGAACAGTCTATTTGTTGAAGAGGAATCTGCGTCGTTGCTTTATTGGACATAAAAATAATCTTGAACTACACATCCTACGACCCAACTAACCAGCCACTCAACAGGACAAAACTTTCAATAATTTATTGTTGACAAGTTGACGGAAAAAGCTGAGGAATAAAACCATCCC
Source organism: Volucella inanis (assembly GCA_907269105.1). Lineage (NCBI taxonomy): Eukaryota > Metazoa > Arthropoda > Insecta > Diptera > Syrphidae > Volucella > Volucella inanis. Next base: position 80,161,776 of record OU026157.1, read on the forward strand.
AACATGTGAAAATAACAACATGTGAATGCCGTCAAGATGAAACTCTTTCAATGTTAATATGGTCACACTTGTCCCAGTCGCACTACTGCGCAACAAGAGCAGAAGAATTAGAAAAGTTTGTCCCAAATTCTAATACATAAAAATAGTAAATCTGGCTCGGCATCATCAGAAAGTGGAAGTTAAACGTCCACCTGTTCAAATAAAAACACCAGCCGTTACTCCTCAAGTTATATTACCTATGACCAAATAGCTGCAGGTAGGAGAAGCGAAGGTTGTTTTTTAGGCTTCTGATTATAGAGCACCGGAAACTGTACCTTACATGGCAGCTCTCTATCCAGTGGCAGATGACTCAGGCTACACGTGTTGATCAAATTTAGGCGCTGCTGCCTGTCCTTACACACCTCCAGTCTTAATTGGTAGGTACGTACATATATACATGTTGAAGCAAAGTCTAAAGGTCTTTTCAGTGTAAACGAAGAACTGCACTAATTAAGTTGCTTAAAGACCAAGTCCTCGATTGGTTAGCGAAACTAAGCTTACCGAAAGACACAAGATGGGGCACAGAAAATACAAAATAATCCGAAGAAACGAACCAACAAGGAACAAATACAATGGCTTTTTCGATAATACAATACTTGTATCAATAGATGCCTGCGGAGTGCACAAATTCTGGGTTCAACTCCCATCCGGGTTTATGTCAAAATTGAAAATATTTTAGACACTCACCTTCAATATTATTTCACGGTATTAGAACTAAGTTTTTAGTGAAGGCTATTTATCCCTATTTGATACAATGATGCCAGTTAAAGAATTCAGCATAGTGACAATGAAATTCAGACGAACTAATGAAATAATTTTTAGAATAAAACTTTTAAATAGTAATCCCCCGGTGCGCGCGCTCAAGGGAATTGAGTATCCTTAAAATGTTTGTGTCATAGCGGGCAAAGAAAATTTAGGGAGTTATAAAAGAGAGGAACCGATGTAAATCGGTTATAACGACTAGGAATTAGAGAGGTTGGCAGGGCATTCCATAAGCGAGTTGCACGGCTTAGAAATGAACCACGATATTTTAGTGCACGTCCGAAAGAGGTTTGATGATATACTGATGAACATTCAATGCGTGATGGGTGTTACGGTTGAAGGTTTGAAGGGGCGAAATGCTACTGGCGATTTCAAGCACTGGGGGTGGAAATGGCGATTGCACAAAGCGAAACAGGAGACATTATGTCGGTGTTGAATGACTTATATTATCCCATCTAGTAGGTGCAGAGATGATTAAGGAGCGCCTGACCGGGATCAAGTCCGTAACCGATTGATTACTGTCATTGGTTGTACCACTCCCAAGCTTCGGAAAATCTACTTCGTTTATCGAATTTTTCTTGAATGTATTTATCATTCTGTATTCTCTCATCCGTTCTAACTTGCCATTTTCGATTGAGAAGTGTGTCTAAAATATGTAGACAACATTAAAAAAAAAAAAAAAAAAAAAAAAAAAAAAAAATCCATGGGTGGAGGATAGATAGCCCAAATTCATAGCTTATTTCATCAACTGGCTTTCTTAATGTACTCTGCACTGCAAGTTTATTCATCGTGTTTGGGGTACCTTTGCAGATACTTGGGATCAACTTCCTAATATCGCATTGCATATTTTTCCATCAACCATTGTCGGAGGCATTTTTTGGTAAATTTCAAAGTTTATTTATAAATGTAGATTCTAAACAATCGGTTGTTCTTTTGAAGGTTATGCCGTTTCCTTCTTAAACATATTCTCAATTGCACTACAGTATCGGTGTTGGCTCTGGACTTGGATTATTTAACACAGTTATATCACCAATAACAGTGATAAGTTTTAAAGAAATGAACGACGAAATAAACAGATCTTAGTCCGATCCTTGATCAAAGCTTTCGTTGAGAATCATTTGCAAATCACAACCTGATGTACTACTTAAAACGCCAGCCACTAGGACAAGAAGTATGCGTTTCGTTGTTTTTATTTTTTATTTTTGAGGTCCTTCCTGGAAAACTGTTATATTTTTCAGCTTTGCTGCATCTTTTTTTCTCGCATCACGTTTCCGCTGCAAACAGCAATTCAGAAAACTTAGCTGACTCAAGCGAATATTTCACTCGGCGTTTCCTTATTTTCCTACCGCTATCAATAAATTCCTTTCGAGGGCTTTCTACAGACTTTCTATTTGATAAAGCAGGCTCACTAAAGGTAACTCGATAAATTCATTTGTCCATGATTTGTATCATTTTTTTCAAAATCAGCAGAATTTCTGGCATATTTCGTCCATTTTTGTCTTACAAATCCATCAAAACTCTTTATATTTGAATAAATTTTAGTCCTTTTACTTGGAGATAGCTTGTCAATGTTAAATTTTTGAACAATTTTGAGCACATTTCTTTCATTCTTCAAATATTTCTTTCGTAGCAGATTAGCTAATAAGCCAAGCTAAACGAAAGCATCAAACTTAAATGGACGACATTGGATCTAAAGATTGGATAAAAGATCTAAAATAAATTAATTTCATTCATTGTCATTTGTCACTTTGACCTCACGTAACGCTGTTGTTTTACTAAAGATGTTAAAAATTGTCTTAGTGATGTTGCGTTGGCTATTTTGCAACCTATGTGTATAGTATGTGAGATAATGATCTCGGTAGGAGCACAACAGCAAATTTTTCAAAATCATCATCACCCTTTCGGCGGGCAATAGCAAACCACTAAAAATAAAATTCTGCCTATGAAAATGCTTCGCAGGAGAGCCGTTCGGAACTAGCAGTAAACAGTAAGCCCTGCTCAGGAGTGTTAAAATTCACAACGTGAGAAACACAAATGATTGCAAGAAGCTAGGCCTTGGCCCACACCTTGCTGTCGCGCCACTTATTTATTTATTTATTTTTTACCTAGATCGACTTTTTTGATCACATTTCATAAGCGAATTATGGAATTATGGAAACCCGTTGCCTTTAAAAAATCTCAGCGCTTGAGGGATATCTGACTTACTATCTAAGAAAAGATTGGCTTATTGCATATCTAGTTTTCTATTCTATGGCTCATCACTATATTTATCTTGGTTGCAAGGTATTAGTGCGAGTCTAGGTTGTCTTCTCGGAATATTTGGACATCCATAATGTTGTATGTTACTAATTGAGTATCCCCAATAGCAATTTTCTCTTAACAGGTCTTGTATTATATTTTCTCCTGTTGATCGTGAATGAATATATTGCAATAGCCCATCAATGGTTAGTACTATTCGTTAATCATAAAAAAGTTCCTCGAAAGATTTCAAAGTACATTAATTGAAAATATTATTAATGGTGAAATGTGACTCATTAATCTAAGATACTAATAATATATTTCGTACATACATATAATGCAAGGTTGTAACGTACTTTCATATTGGAAATCCTTTGACCATAAATATTGGACGGTGCAATTACTTGAAATAACATAATTTAGTTAGTACACAAGTCCTTGTATCTAAAACAAAAGTAAAAATATATCTACGTACGAGCAATTGATTTATCGAAACGATCTTTAAAAATGTTCTCTTATCTTGTACAAGCATCTAACCGTATGTAGGAAGGCGCACGATAAATCAGAATTATCTGCAATTACCCTATCAATGAAATCAATCAAATGTGTAGTTTCAAATTGAATTATTGTTGCCTATAAGAGACCAGCAGTCGGCAAACCTACTCATTCTGAACTTTGCTTACAACTAATTCTTGATAAAAATCAATTGATAGATTAATTGAACTAAGCTTAAGTACAAGTAGTGTGCGTTGGACGTTAATACAGGATGTGGGCTAACGTTTTTTTTTTTTACATGTTTTACATTCCAAAGAGAATGGATCCATTTATACATATAGTAAATATATCATAATCGTCCAAGGTAGTCTAATTTTTTTTTTTTTTGTTAAGGAAGAAAGTAGAAATATTTTGCTTTTCATAATGACTTAAGTGCATTTATTTTAAAAATGTATGGTATAGATCTGACATGATACCAGCTCAATTAAATAAACTTATTAACTAGTATTTCATTCAAAATAGGTGAACATTTTATACCACCTTTAAACGCTTTAAACGTATATTACACTAGGAGTAGTGGTCTATTGTATCCCCTCTTTATGATTCTGTAATGGGTTTGCCCTTAATAGAATCTGTTTGCATTGCGGAGACAAATGAATAAAAAATCATTATTATTCCGGTTTATAAGACTGTCTGCGGAAATATTATGAAATTTTTCATAAACTGGTGCTGGCAATGCACCTTTCAAAAGAAGGTCTCAGGAAAGAGCGGTACAAGGAACGAATTCTTAAACCAAGCCATCCAACTACCCACAGATAGTTGGATAATAAGCAAACGTCGAATTGTTTTCCTTCTTTTATTAGCATTTGAAATGTGTATGTAACACGTCTAATACTTAATACTTCTCTACGTATCCTCATTGTGATATTGCTTAAATTCAAGACTATGCTAAGTATTTTTGCATTTGAAGACGCAATTATTTTTCTTTCGGCTTCTTCCTCGATATCCGCTATAACCAAAGCCTTACTTGCTTTTTGGACCGGATTTTTAAGTTTAAGTTCGTAATCTGATTTTCTTATTCTCAAGTTTGTCCACTATCGGTTTCTTGATGTTGAGATTTGCTGATATTCCTAACATGTTCTTTTTCGTCGCTGTCGTTTTTCCTTTTATGCAGGCTTTTTGTTCGTCGTCCAACATTGCGTGCCATATGTTAAAACTAGACGCACGTCTGTCATGTATGACAAACCTTTATGTTTAAGAGGCATTTTTCTTTTACACTTAATTGCAATGACTTCTACGTACGTTAGATGTCAGCGGTTGGGTAGGTGAGTGGGGGAATCCCCCTATTTATTCGGCTTACTACACTTAAACTAATCTAAAATGAAACTTAAATTTAAATCTAAAACTAAAGTTGATCGGAGTGATGAAGGAGAACGGATTTGAGGTATTAAGGATTTGAAAGTCAAAGACGGTAAGGGAGCATGCCAGAGATTGGATCATTTGCGCGATAAGACGTGTGGTGGCTTGGCAGAAAGAACACACGAGGGGTACGACAATTACTAGGGTTAGGGCTGGACAAAATAGAGTTGTGCAGGGACGCGAATTCAACGTGACTGAGTCGAATGAATACAGAGTCTACTGCATCTCTGCGTTCCGTAAAGGTGTTTAGTTTATAAGGTTAAGACAGTTTTGATATCTCGATTCTCGAGATATGAACACAATGCTATTGGGACCACATTTAATATAGAGAGATCTGGTTTCGTATGAGTTGGTGGATTCTTTGAACCATCATTTTGCAAAACCTAGTACAGAGTTGGCTTTTAGGATTATCCCATTCATATACCAACGGAAGTTGAGCTCTTTAAAATGCCGAGGTGGCGCAGAGATTGAACGGAGGAGATAGGTTAGTTGTGGAGAAGGTACATAGAGTTGAAGAGGAGATTGATGCCACTTATGTGAAAATGTGATGGATTGGCATGAGGTGGAGGTATGAGGCGGAATGGTTTAAGTGCTGGCAACGCAGATATTCGGTTTAATACAACTGGTTCATATCTTATCTTCCATTTTGGAGGGAGCTAAGTTCCCCATTTATTTGGCTTAATACAAACTAAGGACCAAAAAACTAAGACAAAAAAATTAACAAAAAGACTTAATAAATAGGAATCAATTTAATGGTGAAGCAGATCTAATTTATGACGAGGAGTGCACAGATTGAAATCAAAAACGGATACGGGAAATTGGACACAAAGCGGTAAACTGGTAGATGGAAGAGACGAGGACAACGTAAATTGGGTGAGTTGTTGTTGAAGGAAAACGTGTTGTAAAAGGATGCGCGGTCCATGGAATCTGAGAATAGTCTATGAAATAAAACAATGTCAGCTATATGAGTTGTCCTACGTCCTTCTAAGGAATTTAAATTAATAAGTTTCAGGCCGTGTTGATAGGGAGGTAGGATTAACGGGTCGTTCCAGCCAGTCCACGGAGAACAAATTGAGTAATCGACGTCAAATACTCTCGATTCGGGAAACATGAACTTAATGAAAGGGGACAAATCTTGATGGGCATACTCAAGCAGGGTATGAATAAAGAGAATATAGACAGATCTGATTATGTACGACGTGGAAAATTTCTTGAACCGCCGTTTAATAAAGTGAAGTTATGAATTTGCTTAAGGATCATCTCATCGATATGCGAGCGGAAATTAATCTCTTCGTCAAAAAATGTGTCAAGAGTCTTAAAAAGTTTGAACCAGGGGAATAGGTTGACCATAGAGAAAATAAAGTAGGAGAGGAGACGGCTTGCATTTACGTGAGTAGGTTATAGATTGGTGATATTATGTTCTTAGCAGTTTCGTTCCACCGATTGAAAACCGATCTAGGTTTTCTTGAAGAACGAAAGAGTCATGGGGAGAAGTAATAGTTTAAAAAAAATGTATGTTTTCAGCGTAAAGAAATATGTAGAGTGTTTAATGACCCTCCCAAAATCGTTAGTAGTACGAATAAAGAGAAGAGGACCAAGATGGCTGCTTTGTGGAACCACAGAGAGTCTTTGTCGACCCGTTACCCTTTTACGTTCTTGCATATTCTAAATCAGAAATACTTAAACTAGAGAAATCACTAAACTTGAAGATGTATTAAACATGACAATGGGCCGGTGACGTTGCTAAAATAATAAAAGATCGTTGGACTGAGAGATTATAATAACATCAGAAGTAAATGTAAGTCCATACTTGGCTTTATTTAACCGATGGCCCAAAGAACTTCCAAACCCATGCGTAACAAAATGTCCATACCTCATCTTCGTTAGAACCATCCTAGTATGATAACTAGGATTGGATCTTTTTTTATCAGCTTAATATTTCGCGGTCTCCCTTTGACAGATATCACACATCTTACATTTTCTGTATCCACCGTCTATATCAATTTTCACCGCACCGATTATTTTTGTAACGAACCTTTGACCAGATTGCTATGAACTGCGAATATTTTAACAAACCTAGTCTGCGTATTGCATTTATTTGCTCCAATACCTTTCTCTAAGCCTCACCACTTTTTCCACTGCACCCTGCACTATGACTTTATATTTTTGTTTAGAACTATATGTATAATATTAAGTTCCGAATTAAAATGTTTTCCTTCCTTCCCAAGTGTCAATCAAAACCTTGACTCCTTATAGAAAACTCCTACGAGTCATTAGTTGTGACTTACTAATCCACTCCAATTTGCAAACCTTTACAGACGCTTCTAATAAAAAAATTCAACGAACCCTTAGCTTCACATTTCATGTACTGGCAGTTGTTCCCAAATTTTTTTTTTGCTACGACAAGTGTTACCTTATAAAAAATACTTTGCGTACCAGTATAATGTTTTGATTTAAAGTACAATACCATATATTTGTAACCTTTTATTGTAAGTATACTTCTACTTAACTTCTTAACTATTGAGGTTACTTATTCAAGATTTCATTTATGTATTATAATTATGAATTTTTATATAACAACTCATGTACATCGATTTAAAATCAGTGTGCAATTCGTATTTCATATAAATATTACAAATTTCATGTCCTCCGATTGAACGTTACATTTATCAAACAACAAAATAATTATAAGACAAAACTTCAAGAACCATTAATGTACCTAGTCTATACAAAATTTTTTCTTGAATATGAAAAAAATAAACAAACAAACAAACAAACGAATAATTCAATTGCTTATTCGTACACCTCTTGAATTTTATTTGGTTAGCCTAATCAAAACAATTGTCATATTGTTTGATGTTTCTGTGGTAAATAAAAAAAAAAGGAGTACAATGAAGGGGTGATTTGAAGATGAGCAAGCCATTCCAAATAAACAATATACTAGCGCTGCATCAGATGTAAAAAAAAAAATGAAATTTTGAAGCACCTTCATACCCTTTCTGCTAAAACAGATTAGCTTTTTAAAATCAAAGAAATGGGTTCAAGAGTCACCGCCGCCGTAACTTGGCTAATAATCTAGATTGTATAAATTATCCGTAACAATGGAATAAGGATCTGAATATTATGTACATCAAATATGTTCTGTATATTTTTTAAATTAGGTAATTTCGTTGCATTTTTGAAAATTCGCTTGCGGGGCATTTTGAAAACGATACTTGGTGCATTGGCAAAGGAATTCTTTTTTCAAGCCTAAGTTTGTGCACATACAGTAAGAGCGAACAAAAGTGTTTCAAACCATTTAAGTTTTTTATTGAGATGATTTTAATTTTGACTTGTCACTAGGGTTTTCCAAAAACGTTGATCTTTGTGCCAACGGAACTGGTCTTAATAAAATAAAGCTTTTATACAGATGTTTTTCCAAAAAGTTTAATTTCCTTCCAGCAACTTCCATGAAGTAGTACTGGGCTCTTGTGGATTAAATTTTTATTGCTTGTGAGAGGATGTAGGCTAGGTCTAAGGAACAAGCATACACAGAGTCCCATTGATCTATTGTGATTTCCTGCAGATCTTGTTAGGGTATTATATTACTACTATTAGACGTCCTCAAGTTCTTCCAAAAGTCTATACTCCAGGCGCCTGCCACGGTCTATTTGGAGGTTAGGGCAGTCTAACAGCAAGTGTGTGATAGTCTATATTTCCTCGTGATTCCTCCACCTTCTGCAATAATCTTGAGAATAACGTATTCTCCCGGTGTCAAAGCCTGGCCATAGGGAGCGTAAGATTACACAATCATGCCTTAAGATTCATGCTTTGTTGAACCGCTCTATAGTTTTAAGTTAAATTTTGCGATTCAGGACTTGAATTGGTATATTTATGTGATTTTGCGTGTTTCTCCTGTGCTCACTCATTCCCTTTCACTTTTGTATGTCCAGGTACCCAGATATCCACTCAGTAAGATTCGCAGACTCTACTTATGAATTCGACAACATTATACCTCTACTGATTTGGTGGTATCACTGGCCAAAGCTTTTATGGTTGCTTGACTGTCCACAAAGATAGATGATCAACTTCCACGAAGAGTACAGCCTGTGCAGACTTACGAATAGCAAATATATCTGTCTGAGAAATACTATATTCATCCAGAATTTTGAAGGCTACTATCTTAACACCCATCTGTTCGAAACACTTAAGGAATTGGTTTACAACAATAATCCACAGAAGGGGAGAGATCGCTCCTGCTTGTGGAGTTGCTCCAAGTATCCCATTTTATAGTGTTTTCAGTTTCACTATGAAGTTTTCTAAATTCTGTTCAATGTCTTTTTAGTTTGGAGGGCAAGAGGTGGCACAGTTCTTAATGAAGGCTTGCCTTTGGTTTGAAGTTACATGGTTAACGGTAGAGTCAATTAAAAAGTGATCAGGAAGGAGACTATGTAAAGCTGTCCCTAATCTTATGCAAACAATTCTCATTGCAACGGCGCTCCACGTCTTTACGTCAATATACAGATATTGTCATGTCATCATGTATGTAACAGCCTTGAAACCAACTTTTCAACCCAGAAAAATATAATTGCAAGCCTTTCAATTCCAATTTATTCCAAAGAACAATTGATAAAATGTCACGGCGCAAACCAAAAAGTTAATATTTTTATATGGTTCACCCTGTTTGCTTGAAATTTTTCTTATGAACGGAGGCGTTTAACGAAAAATGTGCCTCGTTCGAAGTGTACGATAGTCAGTTGGATTTAGCTTTTGAGCTAACACGAACCTGTACGGACGCATAGCCAATTATTTTCTTAAAATGTGCCACAGCATCGTCCGAATGACGTTCAGCTCTTGAGAACAACTTAGAATCAACTAATGGCGGTCCTTATATACCGGCTCGCGTACAGCCGCAATGTTTTTCTCACTTCTCTTGCTATCTCAGTGGCAAGGCAACATTACAAAGTGAATTCGAATATTTTCTCAGAATAAACTCAATTGTTTGCTTATTATTACAATTAGAGCCTCCGAAAATTGGAGTTTATGCACGTAACGTACTACAACGTATTTTATTTGAAAACATTGTAGAAGTATATAACTTTCCATGGTTAAATGGTCGACAGTATAAAATTTGAAAAATGAAAAAATCCAAACGAATCTTCAAACTATTCCTTTTCTTAAAAAAAAAGAAGAGATCTCTATTCAGCGTGTCTAAGCGATTGCATTCAAGGTAGAGTCAGTTTTGAACTTTTCTAATTTCCGCAGCACTTTTATGCGTACTTAAACTGAATCCATCTGGAATGTACTCAAGCAAATTGTGGATGCTCTAATGGTTTAAGATCAATTAACCTTCGGATTCAACACACAACATACATACTTTCGATCAGCTACGATTGATTGCTCCTTTTTATTTTATAAATTATCTAATCGTTTTTAATTGTCGCTTGCTAATGAGAAAATGTAGGACCTTTGAATTTTAAAACAAATGAGAGTTCTATCAGACAGAGCCACTCGCCATACACATGTACCTTGGTTTTTAACTTTAAAATGATGAGAGTCGTACGGCTTAGAAAAAAATAGAGGCATTCCAGAGTACATTGGGAAATATGGTAGGCGGATGTTACGTTGAAATTTTAAACGGGCGGTATGGTACTGGTAATTTTGTTGGAGGACTGTTAATGAAAACTATTAAACAAGGTAGTTGTTGTAGGGTGCTGGAATACTGGAATAAACGTCACCTAGGAGTTTTATGGCCGTGTTTTAGATCCTTTTAGGTAAGTGTAGAGAGGTTTTAGTAACACTGTACCGAATGTGGGTATTATAGTCCAATTATTGGACAGGTAAAAGCTTTATAAAGGTATTAAGGCTTAGTCGTACGTCGATTAACATGGTTTAGCATTCTGTCAACGGCATATATGTGGTAATTTATACAAAGGATATCATTTACACATACATTTAACACGAATGGAAATTATGGAAATTATTGCATCTTTGTTGCATTAAATATCGCTCTGGTTATGGTTCTGCAATTAGTTCTACTGTTAAAACTAGAATTTAATGAATGTGAGAAGCACAATGTACTTTCATCAATATAGGAATATACTGAACATACGTTTTAAACAGACAAATGCCAGCACTTATTTTTCGGTTATCGTACTTGAAAATATAGTGAAACATGTCTCGCTTTATCAAAGAAGATTTAGGACTCAGCTCGTACAAACGACACACTGGCCACCTGCTCACGGCCGCATTGAAGGAAAAACGCAAGCGAAGATCGAAAGCGTTACTCAGCCGTTACGCGAATAATGCTCACAGACAAATTCTGTTTGCTGACGAGAAAATCTTCACGGTAGAAGAATTGTTCAATAAGCAGAACAATCGTGTGAGCATACACATCCAGAGAAGCATCCCAACTCATGCCGAGGGTTCAAAGAGGCCACCATCTGGCGTTTGGTGGGGAGTGTGCTACTATGGCGTTACCAAGCTCCATTTTTGCGAGAAAGGAGTGAAAACATTGGCCAAAATATATCAATCGACCGTTCATTGAGTAGGGTCTGCGTTTCGAAATATTGCATGAGCCTATTATTTTCCAGTCTTTCCATATTATTATTAAAAAAGGACGTAAGTGCATTTGGTGAATGAGATAAAAGAAAAAGATTCTATTTTTTTATGGGCTGGACTGCTGCTAGACAAATGTCGCTTTCTATCTTCGCGAAAAATGTTTTCAAGAGTAGGATTGATGGATAAATTTATGAATAAGAACATATCTTGAGAAGAAGGTTAGATTTACCATCCGGGTCAGTGAGCTTATGATCTTTAATTTATCTTGTTACAACATTGGTGCGAAAGTGAAGTAGGAGACACTATACAACGCAAAAACTTTGAATCGACTTTGAAATGCAATTTTGTGTCAATTTTTGGTTATATTGACCTTCACATGTTTTTTTTTTTCAATTATTTCATTATTACATTTTTATATACAAATATCATTAAATAAAGAACAAAGATAATGTAAGTAAGGTACTGATAAACGAAATAAGTTTGTGACATTTTAGATGTCTTATACATAAGTAATGAAGATAGTGTTAAATGCTACCTCATCGAACTTTTCTACTAAACATAACAAATGCGGGTGGGGTGACTCAAACATATGGTAGATCTAAGGAAAAGAGAAACAAAGATTACATTATACAAGTATTGAGAAACAACAAATAAATAGTTAGTTCGTAGACTATAGTTAGAAATTAACCTGAAATTGCGGTGACCAGATTTCAAGAAAAAAACTTTTAGTACTTTAAAGTAGTATGTAGATGTCTAACTGGCAAAATTTGAAAATCACGAAACAATAGAAAACAAGGATGACGATAATGTTTATTTAAAATTTTTTTAATACCCTTTTTTGTAAGATTAATAAAGGCTGTATTTTGCTCGCAGAAGTTCCTCTTCACCATGCAATTCTATATTAAAGTCTTGAATGGAATATTCCGAAGTAAATTATTTTAAGTAACTCATTTGAGCAAATCTTTCTTGGATAAAAAAAGCTTCGAAGATTTCTTCTAAAATAGTTACTTAAGAATTCAGTATAACTAGAAATTGACATCGTTAAATCAATAATAAGCCCCAAATACTTAAATTCTTTTACTTTCTCAATCAAAAAACAATTGTCACTGCAGTTGAGCGCGCTACTGTGCGGTGTATGCCCCGAAGTTTACGGTTCGATTAATATATATGATCTGGGCATGGTTATATCTGTGTTTCACTAAGAGTGAGACGTGGATGTATTGTATGTAGAAAAGCGATAATATCTGCGCATATTGGTTAAGTCCTCTGTAAACTCCGGAGCTATAACATTCAATAAGCAATAACACAAATACAGACGATAAGCTTACCCAGCTGTCAGGTATTAAAGAACATCCAGTCATCTTTGTAACCTCAAAAAGTGAAATTAAACATTTTAAGAGTTCTTAAATCTATTTATTCGTCCTTATTTAAAAGTTCACGTTAAAGTACGGAACTTAAATGCCAAATGCAATTCCAAAACGTCTGAAAATATGTTAAAAAGGATGTTTTTATAAAGACTTCATATTTTAACTGATAATAAAAGATCAAGAAGTATGGAAAAATGACAGAAAAAGCAAATTTATGTGGGATCAAGACTCAGAGCCAAAATAATGTGGCAAATATTCTTAAAATGAAACCGGACAGTTATAACTAATTTAAAAACACATCCTTTTCGGCGAGAAACGTAAGCAGACTGGTGCTGTATAGCGATGCAAATATACGAGTAAATATATTACATATAAATTATACCAAAAAAAGTCCATTCAGATACCCAACTAAAATTTCTTTTAATGAATCTGAGGAGACTTTTGGAATTCCGTATTTATTAAATTACAAAAGTCTTACACGTAGAAAGTGTGTAAGACTAATGTTAATGTTTTGATGTTTATCAACTTATTTTCTATTTTGGCAAATGTGCCGGACACCGACCTTGCTCTTTACCTATTCGATTAAGTTTTTCAAAATTTCCGTAATAAGCAAGTATAATATTGTGATGAAAGCAGTTTTCATGTCATATTGTATGTATACATTTTGAACAGTTCATCATACGTAAATTCCACTTAAAAAGTGTAGTAAAAAACAAAAAAAAACTCACGTGGCGAGTCGACTGTCGGGTCAGGATACTCGCCTCATGTGGAAGTAACTTAAGATTCCCGACGTAAAAAGTGCCAAAACACACTTGATTGATTCCTGTGTGGCCATCAGTACAAAAGATAATATTACTGCATTGGACAGGGTTTAATATATGCTAATCTGCATTATTATTTTACACAATTTTGGTGTAAAAGTCTGAAATTTTTATCAATTACAATTTCCAAACCTTCTTTAACTGAGAGTTTAGAATTAAGAATTATCATAACTCAGATGGTTACTGTAAAAAAGTTGTGAAATCCAAAATCATTTATTGATCTGAGTCCTAATTTGATTAGGTAAAGAATGCTATTTAAATATAGGATTTTCTAATAACGACTTGACATTTTTTTTTTAAATAAAAGGCAAAACATTTGAGATATTTTAAAAACTTTTTTATTCGCTTGAAGTACAATCAAAACATTTAAGAATGGAACTCGACTTCGTTCATATGGCCACCGCGGGAAAGTTTGCAGCGGTCGATTCGTTGGATCCAATTTTCGACGACTCGGCCACATATTTCGGCTGAAATGACCGCTATTTCGAGTTCAATGTTGGCTCTGAGCTTTTCCAACGTCGTCGGCGTGTTGGCATAAGCCAATGACTTAACGTATCCCCACAGAAAATAGTCAAGCGGCGTTAAATCGCACGAACCAGGCGGCCAATCGACTGGCACATGTCTTAAGATAACACGCTCACCATACATTGTAGCGTATGCTGTGTGGCTTGTGACACCATCCTGTTGAAACCATATGTCGTCCAAGTCCATATCTTCCAATTCGGGCCAAAAATAATCGGTGATCATGGCGCGATAAGGCTGAAAATTCACAGTAACGTGACGATCGTTATCGTCGACGAAAAAATATGGCCCAATAACGCCGCCGCCATGCAAACCGCACCAAACAGTTATTTTTTGTGGATGAAGTGGTGATTCATAAGAAACATGTGGGTTTTCACCCGACCAATAACGCATATTTTGCTTATTGACGAGCCCATTGAGCCAAAAATGAGCTTCGTCACTGAAGATGATTTTGCGACTCCGAATATCTGTAGAAAATTTTTATAATTTGCAGACGTTGATCGTTAGTGTACTCTACCATGATGAAAATATTGAGCTTACTGAATAAATTGACAGTAACAGTTTGATGACTATTGAAAGAGTGCGTTCACAAATTAAATTCAAATCTTTCAAGTCCCTATTGGAAAACCCTATACATAGAGATGCAGATTCCTCGCGAGGTAGCTGGATATCAGACAATCATTTCAGAGTATATTTTGATATTCTTTCTGAAAGAATGATGTCGATGACGTCCGTTACTTTTCTGTTGAGCTCTATTGAAAAATAAATACAGTATCTAGTCAACCTCTGTAAGTCTTCCGATCGAAAATTATTTCAGTGGAACGAAAGAATGAATATATGTATGTACTCATATAGTAGGAACAAATTATAAGTCGGGGCAACAAAAAAAACGAACCAACAGGAAAATTCGAAATGCAAGTAATTATGCAAATTTATAAAATACGAGTATTTCTTGATAGAAGTGTGAAAAGATACAAAACTTATCTATTCTCAACCTTCTGAAGTGACGGATTAGCTGTTCAGGGGAGCCGATTTTATTAAGACATTCGAATAAGAGATACATATCTGATAGCAAGACAACTTTATGCCCCACTATCATTATTCAAATTTGCTAATACTAATTTGTTTACGTAATTTGAAGAAACACGTACGGTGTTGGCTTCTTTACAGGGTAAGGTGTTTTACGTAGGAGAAACACGACTCATAGACTCGATAAGATCAACAAAGGTGTACAGGTGTAGAAGTATAGTAGAATAATTAAAACCCGTCTTTTAACCGAGATTGACACAGTCGACTTCAACTTTTAAGCCTTAAGGCGGTTAGTATGGAGTAATAAATGAACAGGATATACGAAGGTGTAAATAGTGTGAAAAATATTAGGTTAAATATACATATGCAATAAAATATATTATTACTTTTGACAAAAAATTCAATTTTTAATTCTGACTTGTTGTAATAAGTAAAGAAAGATGATTGTCTATAAATTATAACCCCTACTGTTGATGCAACTTTCCATTCTACTTTGAACGTTCAGCTGGCATTATGCATGTTTGCAATCATTTGTGCATGTATACAGACAACATGCATATGTACATCAGTAAACACACATAAGGCGGCAAAAAAGAAAGACGATGAAAGGACAGACGCTTCATCTTGAAATGAGGAAGAGGATCATGATTAAATGAAGGGCATTGTAAACTGCCTTTGTACTTTGTGATTGACGCACATTTAAATCCTTTATTCTCCCACAACAGGATAAAATGTGTTCGAGTGCTCCAGTGCGTCCCATTCTCTCCCCATGCCCTACGACAAATGCGTCCAGATACTTTGCGTTAAAATATGTCCATATATGTCTGTATGGGCAGGGATTTGAATACATACATGATTAAGAGTGAATGCCTCTGCCGTTTGGCATTGCAACAAGTGTACTTTGACTTCAGTCGATGAGCCGATAATAATAGCATCATCACCATCGCTGTTTGAATTACACAAATTTATATGTACTTACCTGTTATACTTACATGGATGCAACCGTGTTGAAGTGACTTCTTATTACTTTAGGGTTCACTGTGTTGCGCGTTGATTACTTTCATTACTTTTTAGGGTTACATTTCCGGAAAATGGAGGATAAGAGTGTAATGAGAAATGTGTATTTGCCTACTTACTTCCTTCGAAC
The DNA here is from genome assembly GCA_907269105.1 of Volucella inanis. Lineage (NCBI taxonomy): Eukaryota > Metazoa > Arthropoda > Insecta > Diptera > Syrphidae > Volucella > Volucella inanis. The sequence continues at coordinate 80,178,155 of OU026157.1, forward strand.
AAGGCAATTGCTTAATTGATAACACTTTTTGAAAGAGCAGTACTACCGAGTTATTTAGTTGTACCTCATTGGATTTATTACTGTAAGTTTTGACAGACTTCTTTCTCGGGTAAATTTTGTAAAAAAAAAAAGATAATTACAAAGAGATTTAGTGGGAAAATTGTTTCATTCATTCTGGAGCACACCTGTAATCTGAGCATTTTACATGGGATTTACTTATCTATTCGACTATGTTTATTCTTTAGTTACTTATCCTTGTAAAAAGAACTAAGACCGTATGTGATCCCTTGAGTGCGGTTTCTAGGTTACAAATATAAAACTTTGACATTGTCATATGTTCCAAAAAAAATTTTATATACCCTTGTTCAGATGAGTATGTAATCGCTAGATACTTCGATTCCAATGACTTCTGATGCTCTTTGGTAGATTGGGTTAGAATAAAATTCTGTCCACTCTTGTAAAATTTTAATGCAACCCAACACATGGAATGTTATTTGCCATGATACATGTTCAGATGTATAACTTACATGACATTACCTCGGATAACGGCTAATAGACTTTGCAGAAAGGCTCATACTCATTTCCCTTATTTTAATATTCACAAGAGGAGTTTTTAAGACTTCCAATCAACCTGACTTAATTCATCTCAAAAGTCATTAATCTAGTAAGATAGATATCTAAATATTCTGAGGTGCATACATTGATTGAAGGGAAGAATTAAAAAAATTTTTTAAGCCCTTGGCGATTTTACACGTATTGAATACCAGTGATAGTTCTGCCAAAAAGCTATCAGATATAATGATAAGAAGCAGAACGTATCAAGTTTAAAAATCCAGCTCAGAAATCTGCAAAAACGAAAACAGGAACATAAAGAAGAATCACAGGTGGTTCTGAGAATTAGACTATCGGAGGCAATGAATTTTTGCTTTTCTGATCAGATAAACAACGCTGGACAGCTCATATTTTTTGTTGTTATATCTTCTTCCCATTTCTTTTTTTAACAAACGGGACCGAAAACTTTGAGTAGAATTCTTGATTCTACGTCATATATCGTAGTAGGACGGCAAGGATGACAGTGTTTAATTATAAGGGACCTACTCTTAATCCAAAGATGCCCCCTTAATTCAAAGAATCAAGAACAATTCTGAGCGCGTCTCTATAAAACATATCATATGCGGCCTTAAAATAAAAAAAAAAGAATAAAAATAGATGTTAGGAGTACCATATATTTGAAGTTTCTAGTTCTTTTCCAATTAATGTCGTAAAGTGTATGTGCCCTTATCAGACCTAAAACCAAGCTGATAAAGATTGTTGATATAGGGATTCAACTGCTCATTTATCATAGTAAGATAAATGTTTCCCTTCTTCAGGACCGGGCAAATGATACTGTGATGCCATAAACTATTCACAGACATAATCTTTTCGAAATTTCAGCAATAAATGAGGCTTTACAATTACGTTCTCATTTTTAGTGTTAGAGTTAGTGAGTAGCTCTCATCCTTCTTTAAAGTACCGCCTTGTAAGTCTCTAATTTCGCTGTATACGCTTTCCGGCACTCTTCATCAAATAAATGTTTTCATTGTGGTGGTCGGATGAACCAAAGCATATTTGATACGGCGTCCCTAATGGCTTGCTGATAGTGGCGCCATTGGTCTTATACGCTTGGTATATAGGACTTCTCAAATGTTTTTAGAAGATTCAATCAGAGTTTTTTGTAATTGCATCCTATCGACCTTAATTTTGTTCATAGCATTTTTTCGGTGTTCGCATTCGCTTCTTGCTGTAACAAGGTGGTTGCCTGAGTTGGCGCTGGAACCTCTAAACCTTTCGACATCCAGACTCCTAGAGTTACATATATCTTGTGTCAATAAGATTGTTATTAATCTTGTCAAAGGTGATTACCAATTTCTTTTGTGAATACCTGGGTTTGAAACACAGAGCTTTGGTCTTCTATTTTAACTTCGTTGTCAATTTTTGGCAAAGGTTTCACTCTCCTCTATAAGAGCATGAACGCATATCAGGGTTATTCTGGCGAATTAAGCCTTTATATGGATTTAACAATTACAAAGCTTTTTCCAAAAATTTTCACCTGATAATTAATCAAAAAGATGCTGCTTTCTCTCTAACTACCAATCAATTATTATAGAAAAATAAATGTTTTTCATAACTATAGCTAAATATAGCACATTTTAGATATCAGTGATATTCGATTGCAGTGAATATCGACTGCAAGTGAACTGCTTAAGTTCCGAATGCTCCATTAATGTCGATTAAAAAACATATGTAGGTATAGGTGTGTGTGAACAAAAATATAGTTACAAATCACTTTTATTACTGGCATTTCAAAATTTTTCTCGTAGGAATAATCTTTTTTTTTAAATACTCAACATTTTATTTACATGAAAACCTTTTTGGAATCAAAAAGCATTCGATCATTTAAAATGATTTTATAGATATTCTCAGGCACTACAAAGCATCCCTTGTAAAAAGACCCTTATTCCCACGATATTTAGTTGTTTTTTTTTTAGGAGGAACAAAAAAAAAAAAAAAAAAAAAAAAAAAAATTGGAGCAAACATATCGCAATCATCATCAATTCTTTACAAAACGGAAATACATATGTAGAATTTATCTTATATGGATTTCGTATCCGACAGTTGTTTACATCAGAACTCATCACCAACGTCCAACCAACCCCTCTAGTTATCCCGGTGCATAAATTATAGAAAAGATTAGTGCAAAAGGAATGTCTAATTCCTCAATAATCCATCGTAAATGACATCATTCTGATGCGCTAAATGACCGTACACTGTGAAAGTGTAGGTAATAAGTGCCCATTCAAACTTCACTTATCAACTACCCTTCATCTATTCGAATAGTACAATAAGGGTTATCCCATGATAATACATCACAGAGGGATATAATTTAAATTTCAAGTGGCGCAATATATGCACATGCTCATCATTCAATCTGTGATATACGAGTATTTGCTGTTGCTGATGGTGATGCTAATACTAGACGTACTGCTACTGCTGCATTCCATATCATTTTCTATCTAAAAGATGAATGAATTTCGGAGTAACAAACAACCTAATTCCTAGCTAATACTTCGAAAGGATAATAGATGCTGTATGGGTTTTGACAGCGCAGACTCGCGTATACAGATGCATTAATTTCGAAAAACAAAAATTCAATTTTATACTTAAAGCTCGCAAACGAGTCTTCGAATACTTGCATATTAAAACTGTTATCCCAAGAAGAAACATCGCGATCGTGGTCCTTAATACATTTTTTTTATTATTTCTTAAAGAAAATAATATATTATCTACGAAAAAATTCGCACAAGTGCCTTAAAATTTATTTATAAAAATAATAATAATAATAATAATAATAATGTATACATCATTTTAGCAATAAAAGTTCGTACCTCATCTCTGTGGCAATATTTTCAGTGAAGACCTCTTAGTGTTTTGTTCTTTTTAATTAATTATTAATTCAGTAATTTACGATTAGTTTTTTTGAATTAAAGTGCTGGTTTTTTTTTTTTTTATTTTATTTTTTTTTTCGTTGGTTTACCTTCTTAGATGCATCGCGTCAATTTCATTTCTTCAATACCAATATACAAAAGGCGACACATAAAAGAACAAGTAACCAACAGGATCAATAATACCAACTATCGTTGCTTAGCCTTCGTATCCCCCCAACATTGCTGCACAAATTGTAAATTCAAACAATTGAATGCAGTGCTTGAGCGGGAAAACAATGTCCGTTTACGTCAGAATACTCGTAAATTGTTGCTTTAAGTAATAAATACAAAAATGAGTTAAAAGTCCACGGTAACAAAGAATTTGTACGCAGATAGTGTTTGACTTCGCATTACGTATAATCGTTGTCGTCAGTGCAATTTAAATTAAAAAAAAAAAAAAAAAAAAATAATAATAAAAATAATTTGAATTAAAAAATGCATTTAAATATTGGAAAAATAAGTGCTTAAAATATTTAGTTAAAAAAATATGATTATAAAATAAAAAAAAATTACAATTTCCTACACAAAAAAGAAAGTAAGATATAATAAATATTTATGTATCATCTGCTAGTGATGGTTTTCAAATTTATACAGTTAAAAGTTACTAAACATCAGTTGGGAAGTTTCCAGTAATGCAGAGAAGGAGATTTTCAAAGAGAAATAATTTTTCATGTTTTTAGTATATCCATTTATAGAAACGAAAAGAAATTCCCACATCAATGAATTGTACGCGAAGACGAAAATGTTAAGGCTATCATTCGGTTTAATGCAAACATTATTAGGAAGTAACGAAAAAAAGAATTTCTCTCATCTTAGTCGACAAATTAGACACCAGCGGCGACATCGACAAACGCAATTGGGAAAATTAGTTTTAGTGTTTCTCTTATCGGCGAAATGTCCTTCTTGAGGTGCAAAAGTGATTGTTTTGCATTGCATTTTCGTACAATACTTGTGATTATTATGCTGAATGTTAGGTGGTGAGTTAATGTTTTTTTATTGATACTTATCTATGGTTTAAAAAATGTAAATTTTTTTTTTTTTTAAAGTCTAATTTTGATACCTTTTTAGAGCGGGCCATTTCACTCTTATTTCCTGAGTTATAGTTCTTAGGAATTAAAAAAAAAAAAAAACACATAACTACCATTCATTTAATGGAACTATAGTGGTACTTTTTTTAAGTGGTAAATTTTCACGGCAACATTGTATACTGTGATTCTGGATTGAAAATGGGTTATAAAAAGTGAATCGTGAAAACGTAGTTTAAACAAAAGCTTTTGAACTTATTTCTTAATAATATATAACTCGTGGAATAAAGTTAGCTTTAAGCCATGAACTCACACGTTAAATTTAAATTTAAATATGTAATACTCGTAGTTCCAATTACCTTTGGAACGTAAGTGCATTAAAATATAACTCTCTTTATATATTTTGTACTAAAAAATGTACATCCATTTTATTTATATTACTTTACGTTGAATCGAGTTCCCAGTAAATCAATGGTTCGATGAGCAGAATAACACCTAGTCCTATACCACTGTAACCACATATTATCTGCATCAACGACGTCCATATTTCGAAGAAGTAATCACTTATCACTGTCCTACAATAGTGCCTGTAACGTGAGCTTTAGATAAATTTTTGAAAAATATAAGGATGATGCTAACAGTATAGGGACCACTCCAAACTGTATACTTTTGTGGGTGAAACTCATTTAAATGAATCTCATTCGGATTTTTAATTGAGCCTCTACTTCAAGCTTATCAAACGCCCGATCAGGGAACTGAATTACCATACGATGGTCTCGTAACCCTAGTTCCTCCGCCACCGAGGTCTTAAGTGGGTACAGGTCAACATATTTTCAAAAAATGCCAGACTGTTGCGGTCGATGTTAAGTTGACAATTCTGGATCTTTTATCACACTTTCATTCACAGCGACTTCCTTACGCACATCATTTCCTGGCATCATTATCTCTTAAAAAAATAATATCAATTTTTTTGAAAATCAAGCATTCTGCTTTTTATAGGAATTCTGACAGTCTTAATGTTTAGAGTATCTGTCATCATCTGTCCCCAAAATGATGAGGCAAACAGAAAATAGCAAGTGGACGTATTGAGACCCACACAGAACGTCAGCGTTTTGACTAGATTTGTGTTACGGTGTTGGTTGCAAGACGGTCAAACGTATTGGTGACAAACATTTTTTATATTGTACTCGTATATTTACAAAGCATCACATGTTGAAAGAGTTTTGCTGTGATCACGGTTTCTACTTTCGATCACCTCGTTAGCGAGGACATAAGTTAAAGGTTTTGCATTTGTGTCGTACTTCGGCCTCCGTTGGGCCGGATTTTCCGCTCATTTGTTTGTACACTATCGGCCTCTTAGTGTGCAGATTTCTGCGAATACACGAACTTTATATTAGCAACATTTTCGTTTCTGTCGCTGTGAGTTTTCCTTTATATATATATAGGGAAATCCAACAATAGGTGTCATAAAAATTAATAAAAAAAACTCGGGTTTTTATGAAAAGTTAGGATATTTTTATTTAAGTGTAAAGCACAAATTCTGAGGTTAGTAATAGAATTTAAATATCTGTACAAATGTTTGCATTAGCTCTGTTTACAAATAGACATTATTTTGATGAAATGTTTCATTACGTTTTTGCATAATTGCGGCTGTATTTCGTGAATTACAGCTCAGGTATTTTTTTAGTGCATAAATCGTTGTTGGAGCATTAGTGTAGACTTTATCTTATCTTCATTTCGAGAAATCTGACGTCTATGAAATTTTTCAAGCAGCAGAGTCATTGTTTTACCAGCTGTGTGGCATGTGTCACCGTCCTGCTGAAAATAAACTTCGTCCAAGTCCATAACATCCATTTCAGGCAAATAAAAGTCAGTCAACAACGTTCAGTAATACAGTCCATTCACTACAAAATTATCTTCGAAAAAATATGGCCCAATGACACCGCCAGAATAAAAACTGAACAAAACCGTCACTGGTTTTCGGAGCCTCAAATGCGAAGTTTTGTATGTTTACGTACCCAAACAAATGTGTTCAAATTTATTGATTAAATTTGCTGTAGCTGTGCGACAAGGCGCTTGATGATGACCAAAAGTAGTACGAACTTTACGAAAAGTTTCACGATATTTTCACCATTTTTGTAGTGAATTTTCGCTATTTTAGTACGTTTTGTGAGTATGTGTCATGTATGAGCCATAGAATAGAAAACTAGGTATGCAATAAGCCAATCTTTTCTTAGATAGTAAGTCAGATAGCGCTGAGATTTTTTAAAGGCAACTGGTTTCCATAATTCCATAATTCGCTTATGAAATATGATCAAAAAAGTCGATCTAGGTAAAAAATAAATAAATAAATAAATGACGCGACAGCCCGGTGTGGGCCAAGGCCTAACTTCTCGCACTCATTTGTGTTTCTCATTTTGTGAATTTTTACACTCTTGAGCAGAGCCTACTGTTTATTGCCTGTTCCGAAGGCCTCTCCTGAGAAGCTTTTCCATGGGCAGAATTTGACTTTCGGAAGTTGTGCTCCCACCGGGATTCGAACCCAGGTAGGTGGCGTGACAGCCACCATCGTATGTGTCTATACATATTTAATAATTTTTACTTATCAAAAGTCATAGTAGTGATAGTGATAATTAAAGCCCCAAATTTAAAATGACACCTCTTGTTGCATGACCCTCTACTTCTTGCATATCGTACAACATTACGATGTGTTGTGCCGCAATCTTAAAAATATTGGCTCGTTTGCAGATACTTCGACGGTTTGATTTCATTCAATATCTATCGCCTTCTTCTACATAGATTGTAAGGGTGTGTGTTGTCATTTCCGATACAATGTCTTTATTCATACGGCACTTGTTCTACCGCTTTCTTCTCCTCTCCTCATAATTTAGCCCAATATCGATTTTGTTTCTTAATATATGGTATACTCGTATAATTGTAAACTTTTTAAATAACTATTGCCAAATCAGGCTTTCAATAAAGCGACGTTTTTGTTAATACTACTAATGTTCGATAAGTTTGGTAACAAGTAATCGTTCATCATTGCATTGTACTGGTGTACAAGTTATTGACAATAACCTGTGTTCCGGACTAATTTTTGAAGAAAAAAGGACCGATGATGGCACCGGCATACAAACTGTAACACATGGTACACTTTTCTGTATTCAATGGCATCAGGTGAATTTTCTAAGTGCTGTTCTCGCTTCAAATAGGGCAGAGTACAAATCTACTTCTCATGATGAGTCTCATCACTGATCAAAATTTCACGTAGAAACTGGATCGACTTTCAGTATTTAAGGCTCACTGATTGAACATCCGACTCAATGAATGGCCTTAGCTCTGCCACCATTTGGATCTTTTAAGTTTTGGTAACAAGATCTTTATGCAGAATTATCCATATAGTGGGTGGACAAGGGCCAAGTTGGTGCGAATAACCATGAATTGATAAATTGGTGTCCTCTTCAACACAAGCTTCGACAACGGCGATATTTTCTACAGAACGCATTGTTTTTATACTTGATAGTGTATGAGTATTCAAGAACCTTAATTGAGTACGAAATTTTTCAATAGTTCAGCCACGTTCAGAAGGCCGATGATGGTAATCGTCAAATTCACGGAGTGCTTTAAAAGAGAACAGATCTTCGATTGTAGAAATAAATTTCAACAACTTGAAATCATTCCTGCTGGTTTGCAGCTCAATGTTACGATTTGATATTATTGATATTATTGATAAAAACAACACACTATATTTCTTTTTTGTAAATACCTTGATTGGAGATAAAGTTTTTTCAAAAATGGAAAACTTAAATACTTGTGAAGTCAAAAGCTATTTTCGTTGAGCTATTTTGACGATCTTTATTTTAAATGTTGATTACTTATACTTTTCAAAGCCTTTACCTCTGTGACGAATAAACTAAAGGTTTAAATACAAACTACCATTTGTTTTAACTTAAGTATAAATTGTAAGATATGATATTTTTCAGGCGATAAAATGTAAAAATTAGTAGGTATAGGCATACATAAATAACCACTGCTCTTGCTTTTAATATTATTTTCAGTGTTCGTTACCCCAGTATTAAGCTTTTCCCTGTTATTTTTTTTTGTTTTAGGATACCACGCCATGCAAAATGGTTTTCGCAAAAGGTCGTCATATTTCCAAAGGAGTTTATTTTATTTTTTTACTTCGAATGGTAATTCGAAGGCCAAATAGGAATGTTCCATGGAAGCGTATAAATATAATACAATCTAGCAGCCAAGCTTGTATGCAAGTACCCATTTTTATGGAATTATAGTAATTTAGTATATCGAAACGGGCATGTTTCAAAGAAAAACATCAGAAATGTATTAATACCGGTTCGACTTCATAAATGAAACCGTTAAAACTTTTGAACACGACCTTTGCTTTTCTGTAATCGAATATGAGCAACATTATAAGTCCCTGGATAAACCTAAGATCCTTTCAGGAAGAATTTTATTGAGTCAATCTATGATTACTAGGATAAACATGCTTGACCGACAACGTAGTTTCAACTAGCATAACGCAGTTAAAGACTACCTCGTGTTAAGCAAAATAAGGTTCCTCAATAAAAGTATGAGCAACCTCTGATAGATAGCTCCTGATGGTTGACTAGCAGTGAAATGATATGATAGATGAAAGACATGCCACTAATGTACCAAATGTGTTACAAAAGTAGACTCCGAACGAACTCATGGTCAGTTTCAAGACCAAATTAGCCACTTATTTGCATAATTATGATCTGGACAAAATACATATGGATGTTTCACCGGAATAATTCGCAAGTTAGAGTTAACTTATCTACCGCTGTTCTCTTTTTATCTACTTTGGAGCTTAGGTCATTAGAAGATATTTCTGCATCTAGCCATAACCAGATTGACTGCCAGCCACCACGTAATGCATTACACATTTTAAGGTAAAAAATGACTTCGAATATGTATGACCTCACAGTTGGTTATCCTATTAAACGGAAATCAGATAACGACTTGCTAAACGCTCGGACATGCAAGCCAACAATAATTGGGAGCCTTAGATCGGTGCAATCACAGAATCACATAGTACTTGGATGTAAGATAGGATTAACCATGTAAAAAAAGAGACTAAAACTAAATAGTGGCATAAATTTATAAAACAAAAGTGAATTTAAAATGGAGACGCATAAAAGCAATGATCACAAAGTTCTAATCCTTCAGTATAAGCCTGATATGCGCTACTCTCTCACCGAAAAGTAAGATGTCTTTACACTCAATTTATGTCCACCGCCAGACATACGAGCTACATCATAAGCACAAAGATAACATCATTTTTGGTGACTCTTACTTCAACTAAAGTGTTGAAAATATTTTCAATCAGTTGAATGACACCAGCTCCGAAAACGTGGCGAAGCAGGGCAGGGCAAAATTTCATCATATCTAACACGCCTTTCTCACATTCAATATCTAAAAGGGAATTAACAGTGTGCTCTTCACATAACCATCAAGCAGATTGACAAGCAACATTTAAAGTATTTTGGATATGAACGTTGCGGCAACCCAACATAGACTCTGTTTTCAACGAAGGTGACCAAAAATCGATCATAACGTCGATAGTGATCGTTAACAACTCTGTTTTTCTGACTGGAAAGAGGAATGAGAACGGAAATCCAAGAAGTAAAAGAAGCTCCAGTTTCAATTTACGAATCAAACGATATATGTATGTATATCTATATGCTAGAGAACTTGATGTGAAAAACCGAAGGCTACTTGCTTGGGATCGAGAAGTTTTAAAGATTATTGTATCAAATGCAAATAACCTTACAAAGCCCATTGTGTTGTTCTTCCATCGGGCAATCTACTTTCAGACTTTCTGCAGATAAAGCCACAATTTGGCTAAGAAAATAAGAATGAAGTTACAGCTGAAACAGAAACATGGCATTACTATGAAAATTTCTAAGCAAATCTCTGGTGACGATATTTCAGGAACCTGTTTTTCATAACCGGAAATTTGTTGCGATGATAGGCTTCTATTTATAGATTCGCTTTAGGTTCCTGCAAAAAATTTGCTAATCTGTAATCTCCTCATTATCAGTGAGCCTAAACTATCGACTGTTAGAACAACGTATCGAAACATTATATTCTGTGAGGATTTCGATAAGGATCCGTTAAAAGCATCGTAAGAGCAATTTCTTTTAAATATCTTGCTGTCAACTGTCATTTCAATTAGATGAAAGTTTAATACTGTTCCCCTCATGATCTTACTTTTTAAATTTTGATCTCCATTTGAACTTTAAACATTCTCCCAAAAAGCCCCGCTTCCGCGATTTCAGAAATATTGATTTACTGCATTGCACAGCCTCAAATTGTTCTTCAAATTTATGTTGCAATCTTTCAGAAGTCGAAAATATATCATATTCGATGGTTATGGAGCTGTGTGATATATGTATAATATATGTTTCAATCATTTTATGCATCTATTAGGAGGACTTCATTTATGAAGTTAGCAAACAACACACCTAAAAAAGTTTGTAAATGTAAGCAGTTTTATTATGTTTACAAATTTGGCACAAATATTAAGGCCCGAGAACTTCGCAAAATTTGCATTAGTAGGATATTATCTTTAAAAAATCTCTTTCTGATAATCAAATATATTTATATATGGTAAGTGACATTCAGATACTTTGAAGACATTTTTGTATTACAAATCTGCTCTTCTTCTACCTTGTGTACTTGGATCTAAAATTTTGTTCAAAATAGTGAACAGAACAGAAGTATAGTAATTTTTGCCAGTATATCTGTTAAATTCGTTGCTAAAGGGTTGAATGGAATATCCCTAAAATGTATCAAATTAATTCTTCCGTTTGTAATTAATATTTGAATGCATATTAGAAATTGCTGTCTGGTTAGAGTCCACTTTTCATCAGCTCAGAAACCCGGAAATTAAATGATATCAATTCCAAAGATCGTTACTCCTACAGATCGTTACTCCAACCTTCGTACAAAAAGTATTCTCTCCAGTGTTGGTGGCCGTGGCTCAAGTGGTAGTGTATTCACTTCCCAACCAGACGTTTCGGAGTTAAATACCAGCAGTGACCGAAATACTATTTTTCAGACGTCTAAAATCTTGTGATATGAATTGTTAAATGTTGGATGTTACTCACGGAGCGAAATAACCACTGAGCCCAAAAATCTTTCTTTCTCTCGCTGTCCCCTTTTCCTAAAAAACTTAACACGTGCTCAGGCACTTTAAGTGTATTCATAACCACTTAAGTGTTAAATTCTTTTAAATAAGAAAAAAAGTTTGTCAAAGGTTTTAGAAGTTATTAAAATAAGTCTGTTGCAAACACATGTTATAACCCTCCATTCAATAAGTCCATATTAATCTGCAGATGATATCTGCGATACTTCACAACCTAACTACATACGAGTACGTTTGAATTTTAATAAACCTAACATTAACTTCACTTGTCTTTTGAACTTTTTTAAGGCATTGTATGCGGTGTTTCAAATAAGATGGCAGTACCCTCTTAAACTACCTTGCAGAAAGTTTTAAGTAAGTTTTCTTACACGGAAATAGGGTTTCTATTATTTTGAAACTTTAAAATTGTGTACCAACACGATATTTATCAATGATTGAATCAACAATGAGTGTAAATATTGTTAGCCAATTTAACAAAAACTTAGAAACAACGAAATATTGGCCAGTCTATAATGATCTTCAACTTAATACGAAAATATTGTAAAAGCATTGTATTTATTGACGAATATCCAAATATTTTTCCTTGAATAGAGATTTAATAACTTTTACTATTGGGTATGTAATTTAATTCGTGCGGTTTTTTTTCAAAATTTGAACGTTTATTTAAGAAAAACATGTACAATAGTATTATTCAAAGTATTGCCCATCTGAAGCTATGACTTTTTCCTATCTCTCTGGCAATTTGTGGATCCCATCCCAAAAGAACTGCGCCGGCTTGGCAGCCAAGAATGAATCAAGCCAATTTTTGATATTCTGCTCTTATGTGAACCGTATTTCAGTGAGCGCGTTCTGCATAGACCAGAACAAAATGTTGTCAGAAGGGGCAAGGTCTGGCCTATAAATCGGGTGGGGTAAGACTTCCCATACACTGTTTTTCAAATAGTACTTAACCGGAATAACAACGTGGGGCCGAGCGTTTACATGATGGAAAATTATTGCCGTTTTTCGGCTACTGCTCTCTTCAAACGGATTAATTGTGTTCAGTAGCGTTGTCCATTGATCGTTTCACCCGGTTTTAGCAGCTCATAATACAGCACACCCATCTGATCCCACCAAATACAGAGCATTACCTTCGCGCCATGGATATTCGGCTTTGCCATTGATTTGGCTGGTTGACCGGGTTTCACATATGATTTTTTGCGCTTAGGGATATCGTAATGGATACATTTTTCAATACCAGTAACAATCCGATGCAAAAATGACTTCCTTTTGTGGCGTTCTAGCAGCATTTTGGACAAGCAAAACCGCTTTTCAACGTCTCTTGCCTTGAGTTCATGTGGAACCCAATTTCCTTGCTTTTGAATATATCCAGCAGCTTTTAAACGTTTTGAAATGGCTGCTTAAGTGACACTCAAAGATTCTGCGAGCTCTTCTTGTGTTTGGCAACAATCTTCATAGAGTAATGCTTCCAGTTCTTCATTTTCAAACTTTTTTGGCTGCCCAGGACGTTCATCGTCTTCCAAGCCAAAATCACCACTTTTAAATCGTGCAAACCACTTTTGGCACGTTCGCTCAGCTAGCGCATTTTCACCATAAACTTCCACAAAAATACGATGACTTTCGTGAGCAGTTTTCAGTAATGAAGAAGAACTCCCCGCAAAAACATTTTTTAAGTCACAAAGTTCGACATATTTGAGTGAAAAAAAAAAATTATTGTTGTTTACGCTTCAAATGAATGACATATATTGAAATGCCGTATAATGACAGTAGCTTTCCAACGCATGTTCCAATGGAATAATAACAATGGAATAATACAAGTTACGCCATATCTTAGCAAGCCGCATGAGTTAAGTTATAGACCCAATAATAAAGCGCAAAAACATTAAAATTATTCTAAACAACACTTTCATAGCTGATGAATAAGTAGACCAATTAGTAAGAAATATTGCTATTGGTTTGCGAATGTTGTTGAATACTGCTCACTATACACCAGTAAATACAGGATTAAAATTGATAAAAATTTTCGAAGTGCCTCACAACATTTACTGCTCGTGCTTAAGCATCATCAGAAAACCAGAACTGGCTTTCAATGCACGACAGGATATGATTTCCATTTGCGAAAGTTTGACCACATTTCTACATTCAGGCGGTCTATTCTAAGGGTCCCCTTCAGCAATTCGTAAACTATAGTAACTGTTTATTCCTTGGAAATCAGATACTCCATCAGAGACCTTACTATTTAGAAAGTAGTCCTTTCACACTTTAAGACTAGAAAACGTGTTGGCATATAGGGAATTTTAGCGTTTCTGTTTTTAAATACTTAAAAATTTTTTGAAAAAACTAAGGAAACACAAACAATTATTTTAAATAGTAATTTAATATAATACAAATATGATAATTAATTAAATAAATTTTAGTATTCATTTTAAACTTAATTAATTAAATGTTAACTGTATAGAGATATATGGAGTACAGATACGACTTTTTCAATAAGATTTTAATTGGATATTTCATACTGTAAGGTGCTGCTTCATATACTATGGTATATGTCATAAATACAATAAATAATTTCAATAAGTCAATGAAGAACAAATCAAAAAATAATATTATACATCAACGTCTTAAATGCTGTTAAGTACTTTCAAAAGCAAAAGCAAAAGTGGTTAATCTAATTCCACATTTGATTAACCATTTTGAATTGTGCTGACTTAAAGGTTTTCCCAACGAAACCTGATTAACTTCCCAGCGAAATTGAATTTTTGTTTGATATGCAAATTAGGCAATTTTAAGCCCAACATATGCACCTAATATGCAGAAAGTGCACAATGCATTTGCCATGTATCCTTAAGAATGTAATTATGTTTATGCTGTTTTTTTTTTCAGTGCGCAAACAGCTTCAAAGTCGCTTTTGTTTTAAAACCTTTTTTTTCTTTTTGTTTTTAATCATTTCTTTTGGATTTATGTTTTTTATTTCGCACATAGTACATAGTAGAACATGATTGTTGAGATCTTAACAAATACAAGTGCACGTGCAAGTCCAAGTAGCCAGCATGTAAACAAATAAGTATTATGGTTGGGTTCGGATAAGGATAATGCACCAGTGAAGCATGCCGAATCAAATGCATAACCCTTATTTCACACTTTGAAGTAGATGTTCCTATCTCCTTTTAACACAGAGATACTAATTGAGTAAGAACATGTAGTTTTAGCGAAGCTGTGATAAAGCAGAATATACTGCAGTTGCTTGCAGTTTCGGGATACCGAAGATGTACCAGGAATTTTAATCACAAGAAGAATAATTATGAGCTTTTCCTTTCTTTACATAAATACATACACACATCCATATATAGCAGAAGTACGTCTACTTTCATAAACATGTGCGTACGTATGTAGTTACTTGTTAGCACTCTTCATTAAGTTTTAATGAAGCATGGTTAATATCTATTTCCAAGATACCACACATGTGCAAGTGTTTAAGGTATCTTAGAACACTGTGTGTTACCATGTTAAATGGATGTGTTGGTTAAGAGGAAAGCCAAGTTACTGCAGGGATGTAGGAAAACTCTTCAACTTGTATCTTCATCAAATTTTTATACTTCTTTCTTTGAATTTCCTCGAAAGACTATTTTACATTCTTTTTCAAAATACGTAGTATATAATGAGTTGTAAGGCTCTGTAATAACATACATATTTCTGTCTGCTGTATATTTCCTCAAGTTAACCGTCACGAAGAGCAATATATAATTAAACAAGAAAATGTGCAATAAAAATTAAAAGTTTTTTTTTTTTTGTGCTAATAAGAGTTATGATAAGGTTAATTTTAAAAGGATATTTATGGTTAGAACCATAAGATCAATTCTATAGTTTCCGTGTAATCTTCGAGTCATACGATTGTATATACTTACTAAAAAAGCCCTGGTTATGATCAAGAAAACAGTTGGTATGTAGAATAGTATGCTCGAAATGGTTTTATTTTTTTTTAGTATTTCTCCCACTAGGTCATGAGAAGAATTTTCCTATATACTATGAAACTAGCAAAAACTTTTGCGATCGTTTTTCGTGTAAGTGAAGTATATAATAAAATAAAGAAGCAAACCAAGAATGCTTCCTTGCGATGCAATAACGAATGTCTCTTTAAACTGTGTGTATTTGCTTCCGCCTCAATTTTCTAAATTTATTATCATGCGTATAGGATAAAAATTGTTGTAATTTGAATACGAGCTTTCATGACATGTGAAAGCAAAAAAATAGAGACGTCAATAAATAGGTTTTTTTTTTTCTCAAGATCTCAATTAGATCATTAATTTTATGCGCCTGGTTGATTGCTGAATGCTTGCTCTGAACCATATATAAGATTATTTTCCTCAATAACCGAATATTAAGTGCTCATACGATATAAAAATACTTATACCTTTACTATACTCTTGGTAGCAGTATTACTCTCCTTGAATTCAATTATGCCTCCCGTTTATATCATTCAACCCGCAGCACTTAGTAAAGAGTGTTTTTTAATGTTAAGCAATTTACGAGGGTTGTTTTATGAGTACGCTTATCGGAAGATAGGTGGCGCTACTGAAACAAAATGAATGTATAATCATTAAGTTGACCGCCTGTCAAAATTTGGTGACAATCCGATGCTTAGTTTGTTTTGACTCCCATTTCAAAACATCGTGTTAGTATTTTTTGCAACGATGGAAAAAGAGCGGTATCGCTATGTGATCCGATTCTTGTTTTTGAGTGACAAAACCTGCAAGGAAATCAAGATGGACCCATTCACTTATCCGTTCTACTATTTACCATTGGTTCGCCAAGGCTGAACGTCAGTTTTTGATAAACCGCGCCCAAGTGTCTCAAAAACGGTTACATGGACAAAATCCATGATCTCGAGTTGGCTGACCGCCAAGTAAAAATTCGTGAGTTGGATGAAATAGCAGGCATTTTAACAGAACGCGTTAGCCATATACCTGCACGAGATTTTGGGCATGCGAAAGCTGTCTCACAATGAAGAACAAGCGCAATCGTGAGACCATTTCAAAGTCGTGCTTGGCTGTTTAATCGAAATCCGGAGGATCTCATCGTGACCGTCGATGAGACATGGATTCATTAAACGTGTTTCAAAGAAGGCGAAGACCATGCTTTCAGCCGGAAAGGTATGGCTATCGTTTTTTGGAACGCGCGAGGTCTGATTCACGTTGACTTTTTGAAGAAGGGAAAAACATTTGAAGAAAAAACGACCACATTTTCCGAAGAAAAACCTGCTCTTCCACCACGATAACGCACTGGCTCACACCCCCGCAGTAGCCATAACCAAATTGGTTGAAATGCAATACGAATTGCTCCTCCATCCTCCGTATTCTCTGGATTTGGCAAATGTGCAGCATCCAATAAAGCTAGTTAAATAAAGCGCATTCTGGAAGCACAATTACTTTTTCGAGCAGCTTCGAGCGTCTGGGGCCGTATATCGGTAACAACGCGTTGTATGATGGCTTCCAAGTCGTTTATCGTTTTAACATATTCCCACAGAAAATAGTCCAAAGGAGCTGAATCTCATAATCTTCAAGGCAAATTTACAAAATTATGCAAAATGATGGGCTTATCGTATATTTTCTTCAATAAATTGGTTGGGGCGCATGCTTCTACATTTTTTCTACATTAACGATTGATTGAAGAACGAAAAAGTTAGAAATCATGGATTTATAACGCCTGTTGCCACGTCCTGGTCAATAACATTTTTTAAGAAATACCATATGGAGCAATAGTTTTATTAACCAATGAAGCATAGAAACAACAACTTTTTGTGGACATAATAGCGTAAGGGCTTGTAAATTTTCTTCGCTCTAAAAACGGCCATTTTGCTTGTTAGCGTAATCATTTAACTAAAAATGATCCATATCGCAGAGCATAATTTTGAGATAAAAAAAAAGATGAAAAGCAATCTCACTCTCGGGCCATTCAACCAACGTACGATACATCGGTTGGTCAAGCGGCGGTTTAATAGCTAACAAAGCTGACATTTTTCCATGTAAGTCTGAGCCTTACTATGTCTGTCGATAAAGTCAATCGGCTTCGAGTATGGGTACCATGTTAAGAATAAGCAATTCCGAAATAATTCATATATATGCTAAATAAATTTAGTCAGTAGCCCTTTAATTGACAAAAGGCAAATTATGACAACTCTTTCTTTTATTTCTGAACCTTAATTTTTGGCATAAAAGCAGATACTTAAATCTAAAACAAGATACATGTTCAAAAAGTAAGGTGACTTTTGAAATTTCGCGGGCAAGGCACATTCTAATGTCTACTAGGTGGGGTGAAATGTTTTTTTAATTTATTTAATATAGTCTCTTTTTAGTTTGATATACTTATTCTTGCGATTTTAAAACTTCTTGATTCCGTCCGAAAAGTAATTTTCCGGAAGGTCTGCAAAATACTCCTCCGTAGCGTCGATGATTTCATCGCGTGAGCTGAATTTCTTATTGATGAGCCATCTTTTGAGGTTTGGGAAGAGATAATAGTCCGAGGTAGACAAAAATACGGTGGATGCGACAGCAATTGGAGTCGTAAGTCATTGATTTTAGCCTTGGTGCTCTTGTGCATTGTCTTGTAAAAACAAATTTTTTCGCTTTATGTTCGTTTTGCAGCAATTTCGGCTTTCAACCGCTCCAATAATGCATAGTAATACTCGCTGTTGATTGTTTTTCCTTTTTCGAGGTAGTCCACGAAGAGTATGACATGACAATCCCAGAAAATCGACGAATCCCATCGAGCCTCCCTCGGCCGCTTCGGAGCACTCGTGCCGGCTTCAGTCCACTGCCGGGCACTCATTCTGTTCTCTGGTGTTCAACAGATACCAATTGACGCCGAAAGTCCGCCCGATTACTCATCAGCAAGTCCAAACACTCTTTCGAAGTGCTCTCGCATTCGTGTTTTTGATCAGGAGTGAGTATGCGCGGGACTCAGCAGGATAACTTTTTCATATGCAGAATATTGCCCAAAATATGGCGTGTGCGCTCAGCACTAATTTTTTTGGTATTTGCTAGATCGCGCACCTTCATTTTCCGGTCAGCCAACACCGTTTCATGTATTTTTTTGACATTGTCCTCTGTAACCGCATCGGAGGGCCTGCCGCTGCGGACTTGATCGGTAGTGGAGTTGCGGCCACCACGAAATTCTCGAAAATAATATTTGACGGTTTAATCTGACGGAGCATTAGCCCCATAATATTTAACCAACTTTTCTTTTGTTTCCTTCCTTCTTTTGTTGCCTCTCAAAAAATAATGTTTTATGAAATAACGAAAACCATTTTTATCCATACTCAACATGATGCCAAACACGTCAACCACAATCAGCTGTCAAAACAAAATTAAAGACAGTATCGCACTGAAATTTGGCATGTCTGCCCAGATATGAACGGACTTCAAGGCGGTCCGCAGTGCATTTTGGCGGTCAAGGAGGTTACTTTTCGCTCCACCTAGTAGAACATATGTTCATAGTTTTAAGTATAAAGCATACTTAGTTTGTTTTTGACACAGAGAAAGGTTAAACGGCGATTTTCAATTATTATAAAAAATGGAGCAAAGAACTTGCATTCAATTTTGTGTAAAAAGAAAAATGGAATCAAGTGCTTTAAAATACTTAAAATGTTGACAGTCGTATACAGTGAGTCTGCTTTAAGAAAAAAAAAAAAAAAAAATTACAAGTGGAACAAGCTCTCCCAAAATGGTCGAGAAGTTGCCAATGATGAATCTCGTTCTGGACGCCCCAGCCCATCAAAAAAAACCATAACGTCTCATTTTTTTTTTGAAAAATCATCGAATTACCATAAGAGAAGTTGCTAAGGATGTTGGCATATCAGTCGGCTCGTGTCATGCAATTTTTTCGGATGTTTGGGGCGTGAGACATCAAATTTGTTCCGAAACTTATTAATTTTGATCAGAACAAAATGAGACCGCTGGGGACCTCTTAAATGTTGTCAATGATGATCCTGACTTACTCAAAAGGGTCAGAACTGGTGACGAATCATGGATATATGGTTATAACGTTGAAATCAAAGCCCAATCCTTCCAATGGAAGCACCCAGGACTAGAGCCAAGACCGAAAAAATCCACTCCAAGTTCGTACGAATGTCAAAGGTTTGATCATTGTTTTCTCCACTACCTTGGCGTTGTGCAGCAGAAGTTTTTACCTCAAGGTCGTACGGTCAATAAGGAGTATTACCACGAATTTATGCGCCATTTACGAGAAGCAATATGAGAAAAACCTCCGGAACTGTGGAAAAACAATTCATGGCTTTTGTATCACTATAATGCACCTGCTCATTCATCGTTGCTTGGGAGAGATTTTTTGGCCAAAAACAACACGACAATCTTAGTCACCATATTCACCGGATTTGGCCCCTGAGATCCGAGAGACCATATATCTACAGGAAGTATATAAAATAATTTGCAAAATATTATGGCGTGGCGGTTTCTGAAATCAGTGGTGCGAAATGGGGGAATGTTGATTATAGAACCTATATTGCTTTGCATATAGCCGCTTTTCATGAAGAATACTTTAAAATAGTAAAGGTGTTTAACTGGGAGAATTTTTAAGTTTCTAAATAACTGGAGTCAGCGAGCCACATACTTTTCTCACGGCAATTATTCGAGTGGTATACTACTAATTCCGTGTTTTAATCTTAAATGAATTCTAAAATCTAAGGTATAAATACAAATCTTTCGAGACGATATAAACTACGAACGGAAGAACGCAGATATAATCTCAAGTTTGAGATATCACAAGAGCAATTGATATTGTGGTCTATTAGAATTCCTAAGCATACCAATTATTCAACTACGTCAACCCTGAAATAGGTCGCATCGCATCGCAAAAACAATTCCTGTTAAACATTACTTTAGATTTGCTTGGGTTGCATTTACAAATCATAATGTCAAAATGTAGATAGAATAGAAGCATAAATATATATATAAATCTTTGCAGATACCTGCTTGCTCATATTAAAGTACATCAGCTTAGTTTTATTGCTGACGACTAATTTAAGTTCTGAAAACCATAATCGCAATATGTTGGCTTCATTTTTAATGTCAAGTCAAGATGATTAGTTGAATCATATGCAATACCCAAATTATTTGCAAATGCCGTGACCTTACAGTAAAACCTTTGCTTAAAAAGAGAGGCACAATATGAGGCCAAGTACAGATAATTGTGGAACCTCTAAATTGATAACCTTATTGTAATATTCTACAGTCCTAACCCTTTGTATTCTATTTGTAAGATATGATTCGAACGAATTGCACATAAAACTACGGAACACTGCACAATATAATTTATTCAAACAATAGTGTGGTTAACCATATCAAGCGCATTTGATATACCATTAAAGGGGCCTGGACAGCATTTTTTACATTTGAACCTTTTCCTATAATTAAGTAGAATGCAAGAAGAGCATCTTCAGCATAAAGTCCTTTTCTAAAACCAAACTGATTAAGATGAAAAAAACCTACTTTTTATGTTGTATCTACCATATAGTATACAACCTATACAAACAACACTCAATACTTCATCTAACAGTATGGCCGACGCACTATGACAACTTGGCACAAATTTTCTCTCTCTGCAGAATATTCGTTAGTTTCATTACTAGATCGAAACCAAAATTTCAAATCTCCTTAACTAATACTAAATCCGGTAAGCAAACAAGTAACTTACCAGTAAATGAAAAACTAGGAATTTTTTGATGTAAATCAGATGTGAGCCAACTGATGGTGTGAGTGTTGACTGTGAATTACTGTCATTACTGTCATTTACTGATCAATGTGGTTGATCTTTTTGAAGATGTCATACAATTTTTAGTCATGGAGTCATGGAGTTGTTTACCACGCAATAACGAATTTTTGTTATTATTACGAAAATGGGTGATCTGTAACATAATCACTTTGGTGAGTCCGGAATTCACGCAATGGTGAAGCGTTTTGAAGAAACTGGTTCGGTAGCGAGTCAAACTTCATATTTATGGCGAAATTAAAAAGTTACACAACAATTGAATCCGTTGGACTATCTACGACGTCGCCGATTTTTAATTGGATGTTGGATTGCCAGGAAAATTTCTCATCGGATTTGATCCTTTCCGATGAAGCCCATTTTTGAATGGGTAAATAAAGAAACAAAATTGTAGTTTCTGGGAACTAAAACGAGATTCACGAAAAACCAATGCCCCCACAAGCTATCAATCAATCAATTTACGAAATTTGAAGATCACAGTATTTCGGTTAGAAGAGAAGTTGATTGACCTCCAAGGTCATGAGATTTGACACACATGAGTCAATTTCTTCAGACTTTCTCCTATGGGATTATTTGAAGAGTAATGTCTATGCCAATAACCCAATAAAGAATCTCAAACATAACATCCAAACTTAAATTGGGGCCATTAACCCACTTATTCTTCAAAAAGTTATCCATAATTTTGACCTTCAGATGGTAACTTGCAACAAAAGTCGATGTCATGTTCCATTCATAATTGCCATAGACTGAACTTTGCTAATCAATATTTTTATATAATTATCAACATTACTATCAAAAGGGAATTTAATATGTTTGTGTTGTGCGTTGCTTAACAGATAGAGGTTTAGCCTATCTGAAAGCATAACGAACAAAAAATAATTAAATCACTAATGCTTCCAAATCATAACGCGATCAAATAGTAACAATCCTGCCTTGTTTTGTTATTCAAATTTGCGAGTTTTGAAACCATAAACACACAGCCACAGCTCGTGAAGAAAAATGAACAAATATGTAGAACTTGATTAGCAGTTTTAATGTTATCACTAGTTTTGCTCCAGGCTCGTTTGATTTAACAATGATTTCTTCGTATTAAAAGAATAGAAAAATTAAAGGTATTGATGATGTATTATCGGATTTTACTCATATAATTCTAAATGTAAGATGGAAATTAATTCAACTAATGCGTAACATACGGCTATCGTTTACAGCTTAAACACAAGGCTGAGTAGATTATAATTTGTAAATAATTCCTACGGAGTTTGACGATTATTAATATTCATAGCTTAGACTAATCACTTTGGAAATTAGTAAAACGCCAAGTTACAACACACACTACTGAAAATATCTAACAAGTCAATTTCTTGTAGACCACATGTCGAACGTTTTGAAAACCTTTTCCATATATTTTCATCGAGAAAAATATGAATTGCTGAACTGCTCTGAAGATAGCTAAACCGTAAAATGTATACATCAATTGCCTTCGGAAAAGCCGTCATTTTGATGATCTTTAGCAATAATGTAAAATTATTTGAAGTTGGCTAGGTAGGATCATTAAAGAAACAAATCTTATCCTGAATCATTAGTTATGATCCAGGAACTAGCACTCGACGATAAATCAGGTACATCAATGTAAAAGGAAGAACACTAAAAAAAAAAATCAAACCTGTTTCGCTATATTTTTTGACAAGCAAAGCTTTAGTAAAGATCTAGAGTTCATCATCATTACCTATTCATCGACTTAGACCCCGAATAATATAGTAGAATACGAAAAGCTTCTATTAAAATTCGATATTTGAATCCAGAATCCCACTGGATCGTGCTGGTACCAGTTATATGTAGGTATTGCTTATATATTTAGCAAATCCGTTTAGTTTCTGAGATACACAGACGACATCGACATCGTCGTACGGTTCTATAGCAGTATTCTCGCACTGAAGCTTTTAGGTCAATCAAAGAACAGGCGAAACAGGAGAGAGTAAATGATGGCAGAGCAAAGTACACGTGGTCAATAAACGAATGATCTGTCAGTAATTCGGGGTTGTTTAGCAGTTTACCTACCTTAGAGTAAACATAAACCTTCGAATTAAACCCTTGTGGAAATTCAATGAAGGTTCCCTAAAAAGCCGTCACCTTTTCGATTTCGAAAATCAAAGCTCCTGACTTGGAAGAAAATAAGCAGCTCTATGCTGATTTTTCTAGTCCATATTTACAGTGCCGAGTGCTAGATGATGGTACAACCCTTTGAAAAAGAATTATTTGGTGGTATATTTGGTTCAAAAAGGATGCACATATGTCTAATCAGACAGTCTATCGTACCCCTTAAGTAACTAAGAGCAACAATACGTACAATATAAAGGACACTAGCTTACAATAAATCTGCCTTGACTACTATTAAATTAGAATTTGACAAACAGTAGATTAGAATAACCTTCCCATTTTAATGATAATAAATCAGTATCTTGTATTCCAAAGTTAATGAGTCGTGGTTTGAGGACTGATCAGCTAATAGAAGTAATTTAAAAATGTGCAAAACATCAGTATTTTCCGATACAGGTCTGGATTTAGAAATCTGAAATAGAAGACGTATTGAACGTGCACAATAATATTTGTATCCCCAGAAAAATCACACTACAAGAGCTTGTTAAGTATATGAGTATTTCATACATATCTAAATTATATTATATCAATTGGTAAGGTTTGCTAAGAGATGGCGTAACTTGTATTATTCCATTGTTATTATTCCATTGGAACATGCGCTGGAAAGCTACTGTCATTTTAAGTCATTTCAATATATGTCATTCATTTGAAGCGTAACAACTATAATTTTTTTTCAATCAAATATGTCGAACTTTGTGCCTGAAAAAATGTTTTTGCGGGGAGTTCTTCTTCATTACTTTAATATGAAGAAAACTGCTGCCGAAAGTCATCGTATTTTGGTGGAAGTTTATGGTGAACATGTGCTAGCTAGGCGATTTTGCCAAAAGTGGTTTGCACGATTTAAAAGTGGTGATTTTGGCTTGGAAGGCGATGAACGTCCTGGGCAGCCAAAAAAGTTTGAAGATGAAGAACTGGAAGCATTACTCTATGAAGATTGTTGCCAAACACAAGAAGAGCTCGCAGAATCTTTGGGTATCACTCAAGCAGCCATTTCAAAACGTTTAAAAGCAGCTGGATATATTCAAAAGCAAGGAAATTGGGTTCCACATGAACTCAAGCCAAGAGACGTCGAAAGGCGGTTTTGCATGTCCGAAATGCTGCTGGAACGCCACAAAAGGAAGTCATTTTTGCATCGGATTGTTACTGGTGATGAAAAATGGATCCATTAAGACAACAACAAATGCAAAAAATCATATGTGAAACCCGGGCAACCAGCCAAATCAACGGCAAAGCCGAATATCCATGGCGCGAAGGTAATGTTCTGTATTTGGTGGGATCAGATGGGTGTGCTGTATTATGAGCTGCTAAACCTGGGTGAAACTATCAATGAACAACGTTACCGAACACAATTAATCCGTTTGAAGAGAGCAGTAGCCGAAAAACGCCAAGAATATGCTACCAGACACGAGGCAATAATTTTCCATCATAACAACGCTCGGCCACACGTTGCTATTCCGGTTAAGAACTATTTGTAAAACAGTGGATGGGAAGTTTTACCCCACCTGCCTTATAGCCCAGACCTTGTCCCTTTTGACTACCATTTGTTCCGGTCGATGCAGAACGCCCTCACTGAAATACGGCTCACATCAGAGCAGAATATCAAAAATTGGCTTGATTCGTTTTTGGCTGCCAAGCCGGCGCAGTTCTTTTGGGATGGGATCCACAAATTGCCAGAAAGATAGAAAAAAGTCAAAGCTTCAAATGGGCAATACTTTGAATAATACTATTGTACATGTTTTCCTTAAATAAACGTTCAAATTTTGAAAAAAAAACCGGACGAAAATAATTATATACCCAATATATATTTTATTTAATTTATTCAGAAAATTAAAAATACAAGTTTATTCATCTACATAAATATATATTGTCCCCTTCAAAGTAATCCCCATCGACTGCAACACACTTATGCCAGCGCTTGATTCAATCCTCGAAACATTTTGTATATTCGGTTTTCAATATGTCCATCAGTGCTTCCTGCAATTTTTCCATTATCTTACTTCCTCTCGGCTGCTGAAACGCGATCTCCGTTGTGGTTTTTACCTCGATTTAACAGAAAGAAGTCACAGGGAGCCACTTCAGGTGAATTCAGTATCTGTTGGATGGTATTTGTTGCATTTTTCGTCAAAATATTATAATGATGGCACTGTGCGACGGTGCGTTATCATGGTGCAAATAACAAGAGTTTTCTGGTTTCTTTCAGCCAATTGCTTTACGCAAACATCTCATAACGCCCAAATAATGCACTACACCGTTGTAATCCATGAAAACCTTGAATATTGCCTCCTTTTTTGATTAAAAACGACGTGGCTCATAAGCCCACGTCTCTTCTCCAGTAATGATCCTTTTGATGAATGTGGGAGTTGGATTCAGAGTCGGATTAACTATTTTGCGACATCAACTTTGCTGCTTCACGACGGAAACCCAAATCATTAACCTAAATGTCTTGAATGGATCTCTCTGATCGTTGTTGACCAACTTTTCTTTTACTTCATTGAAGTTTTCGTCGGTTTTCGATGTCGATGGTCCACCCCTGCGTTCATCATATTCGATTGACTCACGACCACTTTTGAACCGCTCGTGCCACTGGTAAACGACCGTTTTCTTTAGAGAATCGTTGCCGAAACACTTTCCCAACATTTCTCAAGTTCGGACAGCATTAGATCCGTTTTAATACAAGTTCGTTGTTGCAAATTTAAATCCATAAAGGAATGTTAACACCAGAGGTACGAACTTAGCAAAAAAAAAAAAAAAAAAACAGAACCCAAATCGGTACAATGGGAGCCCCACACAGTAGTTATTTCGGGATAAATAATAATATAGTAATAATAAATTAATTAAATAGGCATAGGGGAGGGACAGGAAAATACAAGAAAAATTGCTTAGCTTCTGCTTTTTTTCTAACGGTAGTAGGCATTGAGTTCCAAAGCCTAGTAACGTGAACAAAGAAGACATGAGACGAGTTCAGACATTTGAAAGAAGAAGTCATGAGATGATACGTTCGCGGTGATTGAACGAATTGTTATTTTTCGTATAGATATGGAGGTGAATGGTTCCGTATGATATTGTGAAGAAACATACAGCATCTAATTTTCCAAAATTGCTAGAAAGAGCACCATAAGAAGAGTTTATGATTAAATCTACCCATTCCGAAAATATACCAAACAGTATGAGAACGGGAATCTAATTTGCAGTAAACAACTACGGCATAATCAAATATAGGCACAAGAAGAGACTTAATTCTTAACTAACCTCAGCTTAGCTTTAAGTGACGTGAAATTAGAAAATAGTCAAAGTTTGTGTAATCCGGAGTATATACGTGCAAAAGTATATACATGTTCTGTGGCGGAAAGAAACCTAACACATGGGCTGAAAACTCAGTGCCGTTTTATAGTAAGACACAAAATTTTTGCAAAATTCAACTTTATTTATCAATATTGTTGCCTTCAAGGTCAATACACTGATTAAAACGATTTTTCAATCTTTCGATACCAGTTTTGTAGTACGATTTCGGTTTAGCCTCAAAATAGGCCTCTGTTTCGGCGATTACTTCTTCATCGGTCTTAAATCTCTTTCCAGCGAGCATTCTTTTGAGGTCTGCGAACAGGAAATATTCGCTGGGGCCAAATCTGAAGAATACGGTGTGTGGGGAAGCAATTCGTAGCCGAATTCATTCAATTTTGCCATATACTTGTGTCACGGTGCATTGTCTTGATGAAACAGCACTTTATTTTTCTTTAAATGCGGTCGTTTTTCTGCGATTTCTTCCTTCAAACGCTCCAACAACGCAATGTAATAGTCGCTGTTGATAGTCTGCCCCTTTTTGGGGATAGTCGATGAAAATTATTCCACGTGTATCCCAAAATACGGATGCCATAACCTTGCCAGCCGACTGTTGAGTTTTTGGTCGTTTTGGACGAGGTTGGTCCTGCTCGTCACTCAGCTGACTGCCGACTTGACTCTAGTGTGAAGTGATGGAGCCAAGTTTCATCCATTGCCACATACCGACGCAAAAATTCGGCTTTATTGCTGTTGAACAGCTTTAAACTCTCCTCTGAATCATCAACACGTTGTTGTTTTTGGTCGAATGTGAGCAAACGCGGCACCCACTTTGAACAGAGCTTTCGCATGTCCAAATATTCGTGTATGATATATCCACCACGCTCTCTTGATATCTTCAGAGCCTCAGCTATCTCGATCAACATCACTTTATGGTCATTCGTAATCATTTTGTGGACTTTTTTGATGTTTTCATCTGAAACAGCCTCTTTTGGACGTCCACTGTGTGCATCGACTTCGGTGCTTGTATGACCACTTTTAAATTTTTCACTTCACTTGTGAATGGTTCGTTCGGCTGGTGCAGAGTCCGAGCAACACTTATCAAGCAATTTCTTTGCATCGGCTGCATTTTTTCCCATCAAAAAGCAATGATAAAACAACACACGAGTTACTTCACTCACAACGCTATATCTCGAGAGCTAATCGTCCAACAGCTGTCAAGTTTATACACGTATCTTTTGAAGGTTGGTACTAACTTATACATATTAGTATGTATGCAGTATGTAGTATGTATATAGTATGTATTTAATTCAAGTGGTGCCCTCTCTTATAAACAAACGGACTTTTCAGCCCATGTATTATTGACCCTAAATCGAAGATTTTTAACAGTTTCGCGGAAACCCAGCCTTGTGGAAATTAAATAAATGGGCAAAAAGTCATCAGTATCAAAACTGCTTTTCGAAATCAGTGAACTTAAAATTTTTATTATCTGCTAAAAGAACAATTTATGGCCTTTATTTTTCAAAAATGATGTTATGTAAATATTGGGCACGACTACATCTGAGGTGGTCCATTAGGAAGGTCCAATTTTGATCGACTCGTTCAAGTATAGCGACTTGTATCTCGCGGATAACACGAGTAATGTTGGCTTCCAAAGCGTCAATCGTAGCTGGCTTATTCCTGAAGACCTGAGACTTTACATATCCCCAGAAAAAATAGTCCAAAGGTGTGATATCGCACGATCTAGGCGGATAATTTACCGTAGCAAAACGTGAAATAAAGTGCTCACCATAATTATTTCTCAACAGGTCCATTGTTTCACGCGCTGTCTTGTTGAAACCAGAACTCACCGAGACCATTTGCTTGAATTTCAGGAAGTACATAGTCCGTTAATATGGCGCGATTACGTTTACCATTGCCTCATTTTTGAAGAAATATGGACTAAGGATTCTAACAGCCCATAAACCACAAGATACCGTTATTTTTAATGCATGTAATTGTAGATCTTTGTACTCTTCGGGTTGCTCATCAGTCCAAATATGGCAGTTTTGTTTATTAACTTATCCATTAAGCCAGAAATGGGCTTCATCACTGAACAAAATTTCACGATAAAACACCGGATTTTCATTGAGTTTTTCCAGGGACCATTCACTGAAAATATGACGCAAATTCAAGTCACCTGGCTTCAATTCTCGCATAAGTTGAATTTTGTACGCTGTTTGGCTGAGATCCTCACGTAAAATATGTCGAAGACGCCAAGCCAAACTGCTGAGAACGACGACGAATCGATTCGTCATGGTCATCGCGTACACTCTCAGCTACAGCTGCTATAGTCTCTTCACTACATGCTGGATGTGGTCTAACCGGTCGAGTATCATCCACTAATGTAAACTGGGACTCAAATTTTCGAATGGTATTGACAATAGTGGTTTCAGTAGGTCGATTATGCCCATCGTAATTTCCTCGAATCGCACGAAAAACATTTCTCACAGAACGCTGATTGTTGTAATATAGCTGATTAATTTGAAGACGTTGTTGTGATATGAGTCTTTGCATGATGACTTGCCAAGCAATACTGAATAAAAACGATAAAGCATTTTGATAGGAGTTACGCGTTATCTATCAAAAAAAGCTTATTGACAATCAAACCTCACGATTAATCACCCTATATAAGAAAAGGTTTTTTTTTTATCACTTGAAAATTTGTTAGTTATTGGTTTCACTGTCTACAGAATTTTATCTATTCATTAATCTCGACATCATCTCTAATGATTTAAAGACATTTCTCAGAGTTTCATTTGAGATAAACATTCTTAAAAGATCCTACTTAATTGTAGACAAAAGAAGTTTACGTAGCGGGTACAATAGGTAAACTATGTGCTCAGCTAAGAACCCCATAATTTTTGAAGTGCTCAAGTATTTCAGAAAATGTTCAATAAAACAGCAAAGTCTTTTAATTTACATGGAAATTAAAAAAAGCAGGATTGCTGTTAGCTATGAGGATATGGAAGAAGTTCTTTTTTGAAATGAAGCAGAAATGAGCTGGTAACAAGAATTAACCAATTGATTTGCGAAATCTGGTCGGTAGTATTCGTATACTGAAAAGGAAACCTCAACATCATTTCGCTCATACTAAGAAAACCAATTCGTTTTAACAACCTTATTTACATAGATACTATACCATGGCATACCATACAATTAACATTAAAGACGTAAGCTTCTAATCTATAACCTAACATCATAGCATTTATAGCTGCGCATGACGTCGTATATAGAACCCTATAAAAGAACGTGAACGGTTGATCTCCATTCTAAGCTTATTCGATTATGCAGAATAAAGATGCAATTCACCATATGTCAGAAATGATATTTTTAGCTTAGTGGAAAGAACCATAGCATGGAGCAAACACGGGATGGACTTTTTAAAATCTTGGACAGCATTAATTTTATTGAAAATACAAAGCGAGCGATGTTGTATTAAATAGTGTAACATGTGTTTTGGGAAGCAAAATTAAGTCAATGCTATCCAAGGCCATAGCAGAGAATATATATTAAATGAGGAAAATATCGACCACCTTCAACTTGTACTTAATTAACATCACAGAAATAGATAGTGAGATAGTGCGATTATCTTTCTTGCAACTGATCCACAGTAAAAAAAATTAAAAAAAAAAAAAACCTGATTACCATAACTTTAATGTTTTTCAATCTTTTCTAGAATTTTCGTAACTTAATTTGTAGTCAAGCTCTATGATATAATATTGTAGTACCACCACTGTCATTTCCGTTTTCACTTAATGACTCACAACCGGTCATTCAGTTCTTAATTGTTTGAGGGTCAACGAAGTTTGCCATTCTATATTTCCGACACACGATTTTGCGGGTCATTTCACTAGATGATCTGTGTATATTTTTCGTGTGTACTCGTGCCTTACAATTGTTTAGTCAGAAAAATGAACTAAATGCTTTCCATTGAAAGCTGACTCAGATATTCTAAGGTATTCATAGTTTACACGGTCATTGCTCGTTTGTATTTGTATTTGACAAGAGCTTAAGCTGTTGTGAAATTAACATCAAATAGTTTTTATGCCGGAATTGGGTTCTTTTTGTTTGCCTTCTAATTTTGATTCCATCAACTTGATGGACATCCTTTGATCTAATCGTCTGTTAATACTTTTGAGCAAATATGAACACTAAGCATCTTACATGTAAAATGAAAATATTTCCCTCTTTTAGGAAAGCTATTTTCGATTTTACACTGAAAATATGCGAGCAGTATGAATAATGTTTGTCGTGAGGAATTTTTCAGTATAACGTGTCGGATCAGAAGAAAAATAACTAGATAAAAACTATTACGCAATTTCTATAATCTGAAAATTGGGCCCATTAGTGATTATATTTTTTTATATTTCTTATACTAAACATCTGAGTACCTGTACTTGTTATTTCCTTCTGGATTCCTCCTGAATGATCTGATTTCTCTATTTTCATATCTCTTAAATTTCTTAATTCTTTATTTACATTACATTGTTTATTGCAACAATGAACACATGCACAGTCATTCGATTATCTTCACTGATTCGTTCTATGAATTTCAAACGTCTGATGATCCATAACAAGTTAAAATAAGATTACCGTGTTTTTCCGAATTCATTGGTCCTAAAATAAGTTAATGCAATTTAACCAATTTGGTTCTTGATACAACAACCAAAAAAAAAAAGAAACTATTGTGGTTAAGTAGGACAGTTATATTAATCGTAAAATTAAGAAACTTTTAAGCACATCTGGAAAACTATAGTTAGCACAGGAAATGACGTGTAGCAGTAGCAAAAACTGAAAGACGTTGGACGTAAATTTTATGGGATTTTGCTTGCAAATTGTGTTTAATAGATAAAAAAATTCAACGCAAACTATCCAAAGAAAATAGACGAAGTACCAAAATCGAGATGATCAGAAAGTATTAAAAAATTCGAACCGAAACCATTTAGGACGAATACCAGATCGCCGTAGAGACGCAAATGAACACAAACTACTAAATTTACTATCCAGCCAATCAACCCGAAAGGGGGATAGCTAAATAAAACAACTCCGATAGGTTTACCGCCGAGCTTTTCATAGCTTAAGGAAATGATCTGGTGA
The DNA here is from genome assembly GCA_907269105.1 of Volucella inanis. Classification (NCBI taxonomy): domain Eukaryota; kingdom Metazoa; phylum Arthropoda; class Insecta; order Diptera; family Syrphidae; genus Volucella; species Volucella inanis. The sequence continues at coordinate 80,210,245 of OU026157.1, forward strand.
GGGACCGGCACAAGCTAATCTGTAAAATTTAAATCGACATATTTTATCAGGACTTGAAGAAACCTGACATACTATACTAGATCCCGGCTGACGTATTACGTGAACGCTTCGTACCGATTGTTAACAACATGTTTCGAAGGCATACGATGGATTTTTTTAGCAGGATTACTCTCCGATATAAACATCAGCTCTTTTGAAAATCTTGAAGATCATGACGAAGTATAAATAAAAATGTTAAATTTCGAAAAATCAACAGGGTGCTCTTAAATAGTAGCTGATTACTTGTGCATATGTAGAATTTGCATTCTTCAAAAATGGTACCCATTTTACGACTTACGAGTGATTTAAAACTGAATTTATGTACATATATATATGCAACATACATACATATTTTAAGCAAACTTAAATTTTAGAATTAAAATTGACAACATTTACTAAAACTAGGATATGCTAATTTTAAGGGTTCGTGACAGTTAAAGAGAGTCAAAAGCGGATGAAAGAATAGTATTGACAGGGTGTTTTGCAAGTAAAAGTAGCCAACATAGTTTACTACATGTCTTATAGTTACCTCCACCCATTTGTTTATGAAAAACCCCAAAAATATGCATATACTCGTTTTTCTCGCATTTGGGTTGCTAGAGGCACTGGATAATGCAAACAAGTGCTCTTAGTGTATGATAAGTGTCAGATACTTTCGAGTATATTTCATGGTTTGACATAACTGACTTATGGCTGGTGAACAAGTGGCAGCATTGATAATAAAATATTATTATTTATTTTATTTTATTTTCTTATTCAAATCATGTATGTACAATAGAAAAAAATCAAGTATAGCTTGGCAAAGCCGTCTGCCAGATTTACTATTAAAACAACTTACATATATACATTCATTGTGTCCATGTTTCTTACACATCAGTATCTAACACATTCTTATTTATTTTAAATTCAGAAGCTTTCGCTGAGAATTTTGTTTCGGTAAGATTGCGCTACTTTGCAGTACATAAAAAGAACTCCTCCATTACGTTTAAATACGATATCATTTCCATGTCAGTTAAATAAATGCAGTAGAAGGAGAAGAAGTATCGCCTTGTTTCTACTAGCACCGGGCATTTTCCTAGAAAATGCAAGACATTTTCTCTTTCTCTCCGATAACACAGATAGGATAGGTCGGGAAAATCCTCTCTAGGTGGCAAATAATTCAATTGTGTCGGGTTTTTCAATAGGGACTTGAGAACTTTGAATTTAATTTGTGAACGCACTCTTTCAGTAAAATCAACATTTTTATCATGGTAAAGTATACTAACGAATTACGTTCTCCAATTGGGTTCTGGAGAAGATGCGCCAAAATGATGAATTTTATCGAAAAAGCCCCACATGTGCTTCATGAATCACCACTTCATCTACAAAAAATAACTGTTTGGTGTGGTTTGGTACGGAATGGTTAGCGTTATCACGCCATGATCACCGATTACTTTTGGCCCGAATTGGAAAATATGGACTTGGACGATATGTGGTTTCAACCGGATGGTGCCACAAACCACACAGCTTGTGTGAGCGTGTTATCTCAAGACATGGGCCAGTCGATTGGCCGCCTCGTGGGGCAACGTTAAGTCATTGGTTTATGCCAACACGCCGACGACGTTGGAAAGAGCTTAGAGCCAACATTGAACGCGAAATAGCGACCGTTTCGGCCGAAATGTGTGGCCGAGTCGTTGAAAATTGGGACCAAAGAATCGACCGCTGCAAACGTGCCCGCGGTGGCCATATGAACGAAGTCGAGTTGCATTCATAAATGTTTTGATTGTACTTCAATCCAATAATAAAGTTTTTGAAATATCTCAAATGGTTTGCCTTTTATTTAAAAAAAAAAGTTGTCAAGTCGTTATTAGAAAATCCTACGTCTAACGTAAAGGGCTGCTTTCTTCGGTAGTATTTCATTTTGCATATTCAAAACTTTGAGAATCTAGTCTACCTGGGTTTTGAGGGTTTGGATGAAGAGTGGAGATAGTCCTGCTTCTAGCATTACGGTGTAATGGTGTGTTCTAAGGCAGATGGAATATCCTTTTAACTTTCCTACGGTCCTCAAATTTACTGACGCGAACGAACTTCGGGTCAAATTTTCTCTCTATTTTCAGGCTCTATTTCAGATATTTGTTTGTTTTTTACTTAAAGATTTTATTATTTAATAATGTTAATACTAAAAGAGAAAAAACAACGTAATTTAAAAAAAATTAAGGTAAATATATTTCAACTTCATGTTTTTCATAAATACAGTCAGTTATTGCAATTCGTACACAAAGTTATGATTTGAGAACGCTGTTTACAAATGTATTTCGCGATTGAGATGATGAAGATGGTTGTGTATCGGTTTGAAAATTATTTTGAATTTTTTTTTGGCAATTTCAAGTAAAAAATGTGCTCGAGGTAATGTTTGTCGCTTTTTTTTAGGGAGTAACAAGCTGCATACCAAGACCTTCCAAAAAGTAGAGGCGCTTTGAGAGGCAACCGTGTTTCCATCTATGGTAACCGGATTTGAATAAAACTAAAGTGTTATTTTTTTTTATAATCCCGCACCAAGGGGATACGAATACCCTTTTACTCAGGTGTATTAGGTTTCGATATTTTTTCCAGAGGTGGTTGTCAAACTGGAGCCAGTAATTTTTAGTACGTGCTAGTTGTTGGTTCGTTACATTTAGCCCAGCCAGTAACCACTCCAACATCAGTGGAGTCATGTCAGAGTTGATGCCGACGGGATCTTCATATAACTACATACAAATTCAATGAAAAGACTTTTTCAGAGAATTGCCTCGCTCGGGATTCGAACCCGCTACCCTCTGGTTGAGGAATCTATGCATATACCACTACACTATTTATTATTTCTGGTGGTAATTTGGGCTTGTTTTTGCGTATTTTTCCTACTAGTGTAATTTGTTTCTCCAGTAATTTTTGTGCCAATTGATAAGACGTGAAGAAGTTATCGGTTGTGACATTGTATCCTTTTAGCCCTACAATCAAATCATATTTCTATTCCATATTTCGCTGGCTTTCATGGCATGTACTTACGGAAGGGACATCTTCCTCTGAAAGCTACTAAGTGCTCATATATTGTAACATTTTCGGATGGATTGTAAAGTTTTGGCAATATGTCAATTCACTGATTCCACAACTCACGTTATTAACTCAAATTTATCTAACAGTCATCGTTCACTTCGATTTTCCCTGTTATCGAATCTTATAACTCTTCATATTTTCTTGAAAATCTTCAATGGCATGATTGCAGCAAATGTTGTTCTTCCTTTTTCACAGTTCCATAAACTTTTAGTGCTTTCGTTGTTTGATCGGAAAACGCCGCCCAATAAAAGTAGTCCAATGAATGCAAATAGTTCGGTGCTATCAACATCGGTCCATTTTTGCGTCTGCCCTCAAGGTTGGTAAAGGTCAAAATAGTACGTATCGAATCTGGAAAGTTCGACAAGAATAACGTGTCAATCTTTTCAGAATTTTATAATATTTTTCCTTGAGGCTCTTCCGACACTGTTTTCATTAGGTTTTGTTGAGTAATTTATTTGACCATTTTTTGACACCATCATTTCGGTAGGCACAAAGAAATTTTCAACATCCCTAAAATGACTGTCTGATGAATCAGGTGCCTCAACATGATCCTTGAACTCAGAACAAGATTCTTCTTCATCCGAAAATACTGTCAAAGATAATTCACTTTCGCTATCACTCATAGCTACAAAGGTACAATTTCCAAACAAAGGAACGTACTAATCACTAAATGTTTACTGTAATACAATACTTAAAAAGCGCTCGAAGTCAAACAATGTAACTGCACAACCAAAACTGATATAATGATATAATGTATCATTCCCTTGATAATAATAATAATAATAATAAACTCAACAATTCATTATCGATTCCCTCTCTTTGAGCATAATTTCGTATTCTAAATATATGTATTATTCAATATTTTGAAATGAACTATCTCGCGACACGTAACTAACAAGGAGGCGAAATAAATCTCTATTCTTGGGTGAATAAGTTTTTCTCGGAAATCTGATAAAAAGGGTACAAATGCACAATGCAAAGATAGATAATTCATACAAAATTGCAGCTGAAACAACAATAATGGGTCAAAAATTCTCCGACGACAGTAGGAAGGTTAATAAAAAACACTTTCATATTATTTGTATCTCCAAATCTGTGACGCATAAAACTTAATTGATTTCACAGCCGCATCAAAAACACAGAACTTACAGCTATGCACCATACTTCTGTTGGCAAAACACTTTTTCCAAGTAGCTCCAATAGCAATCTTGGCTTTTCGATACTAAAGTTTTTTGTAAGACACATTCCTGGGTATCTGAATTCGTTCAAGACTTCAATAGGTATTAAATTAGAGAACCATCTTTCGCTTATGCTATTTCTTCCACCACCGTTTTTAAAGATCACTATCTTTGATTTGTTGAGGTTAACTTTAAGATTCCAAGTAGTACAGTACCTATACAGTTCGTTAAACATCAATTGGAGCGATTGGGGTGAGTGAGATAGCATCACTATGTCGTCATCGTAAAGTGGTCCTCTCAAACTCTAAACCGCCACTAATGCAATCCGTTATATCCTCTATGAAAAGTGCAAATAGCAGAGTGCTCAATGTACACCCCTGTTGAACACCAGACTCAGTTTGAAACCATTCTGATATTTCTTCTTCATTCCAAACTGCGGCTATAGTTTCCCTGTACAGATTTTGTAAAACTTTTCCAATCTTTGAAGACATCCCAAGTCCATAGAGCTTATAAATAAACGCATGTCTATCCACCACATCGAATGCCGCCTTAAAATCGAGAAAGAAGCTGTAAAGTTTTAAAGAATTCTCCAATGCTCTTTAGCACAAAAATGTGATCGACTGTGGAGTAACCAGGCATGAAACCGGCTTGGAATTCTTTTAATAATACCTTTTGGTTAATCCACTTATTGAGTCGCTGTTGCCGAATTGAGGTAAATATTTTGTATGAAGCATTGAGAAAGCTTATCCCACGATAATTCTCCGGAATTTGAGTAATTCCTTTTTTGTGGATAGGAAAAATTAAGGACTCCTTAAACTCTTGCGGGATGGTTCCATGTTCTAAGATTTGATTGAATGCTAAAGTGAGCTTATTAATAAGTTCAATGGTTCCGTACTTATAGAACTCAACGAATATTCCGACGGAGCCTGCCACCTTGCCATCTTTTAAGCTTTTCAAAGTGTTAATAATCTCTTCACGAGTTATACGCGTACCCAAAACCAGATTTTCATTCCACGGTTCTGCATAAGCAATACAAAATAAAATATGTATCTTCAAATTATCTTGCAGTGGGAAAAAAAATTGTAAGATGATAATAAGTAAGGGTCAATATTTCTACTGTAAGGTACACTGTTAAAAGTCATGGATACTTAATTTAATTTAATTTACTTTCATCGCCATATTTCAGATTAATCGGAGTAAAATAAGTTACTGGTCTGTCCCAAAAGAATCTATGGCTGGATATTATCTAAAGAAAGGGTTTGTACGTATATGCATTCTTCCTAGCTGAAAGAAGTCTTTTATAAAGACTTTTGCGAGAAGATTGAAACCATCGGTGAAAGTCCTCAAAAGAGAAAAATCTACCAGGCTAGAATCAGTCAGGAAAATTGATTGTACTTACACTGAGTTTCAGCAGTGACGGAGGTATCACTTACTAGATAACCTAATGAAAACCAGCTCACAACAACTCCTTTTAACTAAGCTGCCAGTGAGCTGAATAACACAACCTTCCATATTGCCATGCAATACCCATACCACTCAACAAGAAGGAATGCTGGGCATTTTCATCGACATTGAGGGTACCTTTGACACAACGCAACTTATGACGGCATATTTACCTCAGCCAGACAAGACGCCAGAGACGAATCACTAGTTTAGTGGATCAAAGCAACACTGCTGAATACGATATTGATTGCGGATGCTGACTATGGTCAGTATGTGATTTCGGGTTTATACATGGTGTATGTTGGTCGACTCTGTGCTTAACGCACTTAATAGTTCTGACGTCTGTACACAAGCTTTACTGGCTGTGATATGATATCTAACGATTGTCTGCTCTAAAGAACAGGCGTCTCTAGATGTGATAGACGATTGGTGCACTAGAAATGGGCTTTCAGGTAATCCATTCAGAATGGAGGTTGTTCTCTTTACGAGGAGTAGGAAGCTGACTGTTCTGACTCATATAGTGTTCATAATTCTCCAAAGAAGCTAAGTATTTGGGTGTCATCCTAGATGAAAAACTTCAATGGACATCGAAAGCCTCAAGGCGCTGTTGGCTTTCAGGCATTGCAAATGAGCTGTCGGTAAGGCATAGGGTGTGTCACCGAGAAAGATCCTACTAGACCATGTAGGAGTCATGATAATTATATCCTATGCGTCGGTTGTCTGGCGGAATAAGCTTTCACGAAAATACTAAGACATCTTTCGACTTCTTGAGGTTAAAATAACTCAACGTAACAGTAATGACAATACAATTCAATAATATTGCAGGGAACGGATATCACCGATGAGATCACTGAACCTGAAGTTCTATAAGATTAAACGATTATGAGCTGACCTGAGGTTGAAAATCAAGTTTCAAAAGCCGGGAACCATTCTTTTTAAGACGCTGTAGTTTGAGTTCTCTTCCACAAGCAATTGGTTGAAAGCTTTCGATTGTGGGAATAAAGTCAGATTCCTTGCGATTTGGCTAGATCAATATCTATTTTTTTTTTTTGTATTTTAAGAAAATATTGTAGGATATTGCTTAGTTTAAGGCAAAAGATGGTTCTACATAATTCCATAGTCTGAATGTAGTATTCTATTCTACATATATAATTGGGTCGGAACTCGACTTCGAAGAATAACCCGATCTCCGGTGTTTACTATGTCAATTTACTACGAGAATGTGTACTTAAGAGGCTTAATTTAACCGGAATCATTTTTCTTTTGAAGTATAAAAAAGCTGATCTAAAACAGACTACGTTAGAAATTGAGAACGAGTGTCTCACGATTTTACATAGAGAACATGAATTTTGTGTGTTTTCTAGCTTTCAAAGAGTAAGATAAATAAGTAAGATAGATTTTGGTTTTTTCCATAAGTATGCTGGAAGGTGTTGAGTTTGACAATAAAGCTATCAACGGTTTCAAAGTCAAAAAAAAAAAAAAAAAATAAAAGTTATTTGTACTTATGCAATCTCTTGAGTTTTCTTTAAGATATGTGTAGATCTAAATAAAAATAAACTATTCAGTCCATTAATTTGGTTAGGAACAAGCAACTCAATAATCAATGTCCTTAAAAGTTTCCACAATATGTTTCACAAGGGTTATTTATACTTGTTGGAGATATTGGAGTCTCTATATTATCACAGTTTTGATATCTTCTTTCAAGTCGTGCTTTTATCCGACAAAGTTTTGCAGATACTCGTAAGATGGTGTATAAAGTTTAGTTTCACTCAATGTCACTGACATGTCAATTTTACTTTTTGATGCAGGTTGATATAGGTATGATAGATTTTATATAAAGGTATATACACGGCTGAGCCTGTAGTAGCTAGCAGTATTCAAATAAAATTAGCTCGAAGCCTTCGGCAGGGCCAATGGGGATCACTACCAAGCCCAGTTCAATGAGAATTTGTTTCAAATTATACACAGATAACACTTATCAAGTGACTTGGTCATTAGCAACATCTATTAGAGAGATGTTGAAGTTTTTATGAAAATTGTTGGTAAATTCTGCGACCTCTTAAGCGGGAAGGGACAAGGTTGCTTAGTAAATCTTTAACTTTACAGTGGGGGAAAGGATAGGGTTAAAGACTAAAGATGCAGAAGTTTTATAAGCGATATATATGAGACGAAATTTGAAAATAAGTTGTCAGCGGTTTGGCTTTTCATAGAGAGGGAGTTGGCAGTGAAACGAAATGTGAAAGGGAAATGTTCCCGCCTTAAAACTTTTGTTAGAGTCTCTACTGGGCTCAGGATTGTGATTGGGACACATGACTAGGCTTATTTTTAGGGTTTTTTGTTGGTATGGTAATTTTGAAGCGACAGGTCTTTGGCATTTTAGTGAAAGTGATTTTTTGACAACTGACGACAGAGATTTTAAACTTATGCTTAAGAAAGTCTTCAAGCAAGTTTGTATCGATGTAATTTAATGCACTTTCGACTGTAAAGGTCATATGGTTAGGTTTGTTGCAGGTATTTAGTTTTTCAAATCACTTGTCCTACTCTGAAGAAATCTGGGAAGTCCCAAATAGAAAAATTATCGTGCTGGTGATAGAGAGCGAGAAGGCGGTAAAGGAGTTTCTTTAGATATAATTACAGCATTTTTAGGCATTTTACCTAGCAGAGATGTATTACATTGCTAGAGATTGACGCTGTAGTTGTACGGCGAGATTGTCAATTTTATTTAACGTCGATCTGATATCGTCAGAAATGTCACCGTGAAGTAAATCAGATATTGCGACTTCATTTCTGACATCATTCACTTTGCACATGATGTTAGTTAAAATTGGGTCAGAGACAGGATCACCAATTTTTGATAAACCTTGAAAAACATCAGTGAAAATAGAAACCGATTTTATACTAAGATTAATTTCACTTTTCATGTCATCAGTGCAAATTGTCAGTAAAATTTGAAAGTTCTATGAAATGTGCCAGTTATTTTTATAAAATTTGGATTTATAGATGTTGGTAGATTCATTAATAGTTCTGGAGAGGTATTTAACACTTTAAGTGACGTTGTCAATCTTTGTATTTTTGTCAAACATAATTTATTTCCGGTGCGAACGTCACTTAAAAAGTCATTAGTATTGCGAGCATTATTTGAATGGAGCGGAGAGAACTCTTTGCATTCGTCACCGAAAAAAGCGGAAATGGTTTCCTTACCAAAAACGGAGCTACTTTGCTCCAGCATGGGTTACTTTGCCCCATTGACGAAAAGAGTTTATTCCTTGGTTCATGTTTAAGCATGTTACATTCTGAAATCGGAAGTTAAATTACATAAACATAAAGAAGCAGTTGAGATGTGAAATTCAGGGAAATTCCGAGTGGAAAATTTGGCGTGTAAAAATATTTCTGTGATCTTTCATCAAGTAAGTAGAAAAATTCTAGTTGAAATTAGTGAGAATTGTGACATAATTAAAAACAATCTCAATCATTGTGGGAGGACGGTTCAAATATTTCCTAGTAATAGCCAGGGTTAGTCTGGATGAACCCATGCTAAGAAGTTTTTTTCGAGAACTTGAAAAATGAAATAAACAACATTCAAATCATGAATATCTAGAATTTCGAGGAAACTTGTCTTATGGATGACCCTGGAAAGAAAAAGGTGGTTTTTAAAAAAGGATGCAAATATCCAGAGATAATAAGAAACGCTTCAAAAACAGCTGTGTCCGTCATGTTTTGTGCATATGCTGCTGGAGAACTACTGCCACCATACGTAGTTTAGCCCTATAAACTAAATGTGGACAACATAAACGGAAAATGGCCCCAGAGGCTGCCATTATAATGTTACTAGATTTTTACAAGTTGGCCAAAGTTTCAGATGATACCAAGGCTAAAAAAAACTCAAAGAAAATATTATGCTACTTTGCGATAATCTCCCATCACATATAACAGTCTTTGTCTTCCACCTAACAGTACCCATTTGACACAGCCGCTCGATATTACATTTTTTCGGCCATCAAAAATAGCCTGGCGGTGTTATCAGACCAGAAGGACACTCCCGACGGTATCCGGAAGACAAACATTCAAAAAGAAAACTTTTCACCATTACTATCAAAAATGATGTCTGGTTTTAAAAAATGCGGTATACTTCCTCTGAATGTCGAAAAAGTTGTAAACCGCATTTCAAGAAACAATTGCGATTTGGACACAGTTCAGTCAACGTTTCTTGAATCTAGAAAAATAGAGGTATCAAGAGAGGTGCCAAAAACCGAAAAAAAAAAGAGTATTCCAGCTGGGAAAAGTGTTTGCGCTGATGGTGATGATGCAAAGGTGTCTAAAGAGATCCCAGTAACTAAAAAGGACTAGAATAATTCCAGCACTTCTCAGTATAGGCAGGAGATTGGGGAGAACCATTTCACTTCATCTTGTTATGGGATAGAAGAATTCATGATTTTCGATTAAGTCTCTTGCGATAATATAAATTTCGAAGATGTTGCTTACGAGGATGAAGATGAAAACTGATTTGTAGATTTTCTAGAAGACAAATCTACGGGTAATCGAAATAAAGTCGTTCTGGGGAAAGTTGTTTGAGATGTAGGTAAGTTCGTTGCATTCATATATGAGGGAAAAATATACGCCGGAGGAATTGCGGAATTCAATAAAAAATGTGTCAAAATTAGCTCGATGCGGAGCTCTCTTAAACTGTGAAAATGGCCTTCTCAAAAGGTTGAATTAAGAGTGATGTATTAGGCTCAATTCAATCACCAAAACAAGTTTCTAAGAGAGTAATTTTCCAATACAGGAAAAATTGAAAATTTCTACAATATTTTCCATCTTTTAATTATTATTTTTTGAATTCTATATTGTTACGAGTATGTTGTTTTTTCTACTTGATTGAGTTATTTTTCTTATTTTTGTTGCTATATTTATCGATGTTTATTTACAACTTTTTTTTTGATTCTTTTTTTTAATTCTTACTCACTAAAAAACACCTCCCTTATGCAAACCACGACTGAGTTCACACTCAACAAGCAGTCCTTCTATGGCATTTTATTTTGTTTTTATAAGATATCCTGCAGGCGATTTTCCATTGAAAATTCCTGTGTACTTTAGAAAAATTACGCGCTGCTAATCACCGCGCTAGATCGAGAGATTTAGTCCTTTTTAGACGGCGCAATTAATTTGACTCGTTGAGGATCTGTTGAACAGAAATATTCGTATTACCTTGTAATCGATTATTATGTTTTCGCGCAAACATTTTAATTACGTTCTGAACGTTTTCGACTCCTAAGTATCTGTGGATATCATCGTTTCTAATGTACGGCGCATTAATAATACCTCGAGGAAATTTGTTTTGGAATGTCTGTAATACATTATTGTTACTATTTTTAATACAACCCCAAAGTTGTACACCATATGTCCAGATCGGCTTTAGCACTTGCTTGTATAACAGCAGTTTGTTCTCCAAGGTAAGCTTGGAATACTTTCCAATAAGCCACTAAATATCTCTATATTTGATTTCAAGCTCTTCACGTTTTTTCTTGAGGTGTGCTCTCCATTTTAGTTTAGCGTCGAGTGTCATACCGAGATATTTGGCCTCGTTCGCGTAAGGAATTCGTACTGCGTTGATAAACACCGGTGGGTTCTCAATTTTCTACGTGAAGTTCAGAAGTAGAAAGCGTTTTCATTAAGCGCGATTCGCCAAGTCTTTGTCCAATTGTTAATCCGTGTAACAGTAATCGACTGTTTTAGCCGTTGTTAAAATGGCAGTGTCATCAGCAAATGTGGCTAGGACAGTGTCGTCCGTTTGCGGTATATCGCGGGTAAAAAGCAAATATAGCAGAGGGCCAAGTACACTTCCTTGTAGCACCCACGCCTTTATTGTCTTAAAAGTGCAATATTCGTTTCCGTGTCTCACACGGAAGAGTCGGTTTTCCAGGTATGAACCTAAAATACAAGAAATTGCTGGGGTAGGGCTTGTCGGAGTTTATATTTTAGGCCTTCATGCCATACCTTATCAAAGGCTTGCGAAACGTCAAGGAATGCGCTTGAACAGACTAACTTACAATCGATTGCTCGTTCAATTACATCGGTTATTCGATGCACTTGGTCAACTGTGGAGTGTTGGCTTCTAAAGCCAAATTGATGATCAGGCAAGAGGGAATTTGTGTCGGTAATTGGTTTAAGACGATTAAGAGGGATTCGCTCGAAGACCTTCGATGTAATCGGGAGAAGCGATATTGGTCTATATGACTTGACTTCAGTCAGCGGTTTACCGGGTTTCGGAACCATAATAACTTCGTTTACTGGTGCGGTACGTGCTCTAATCCAATGCTGTCATTTATAAGATAGAGCAGCTTTAGCAAACCTTTTTTCGGCAACGCTTTAAGTATCTCTCCCGTTATTAAGTCATATCCCGGGGCTTTATTGTACTTAAGCGTGTCTATAACTTGTCTAAGTCCCCTAAGTGTAGCCTTTTCTACTGGAAAGTTTGTCGTCAGGTCTAGCGTATTGACATTCTTTGGAAGCACTTCCCCGTCGAATGGTTTAAACGTTTCTGCAAGATGGTCGGTGAAAACATTAGCTTTTTCCTTATCTTCTTTCGCCCAGTCATCCTGGTTTCTTCTTATTGGCGCCACGTCTATTTGGGGTTTTCGAACACTTTTAACGGCTCTCCATATGGAGTAGTTGGTATCCTTTGTCGCTGTGAGTCTTTCAAGGTAGTTATTAATACCTTGATTATTGTTTTTAATAAATGTTTTAAATAAAATATACTGCTTTTTTTAAAGTATTCCATTTTTTTTCAAAGAAATAAATTAATAACATTGCCCCAGTCCTTCAAATAAAGACACCATAAACAATATTTTTAATTTTAGCAAAGTAACCCCGTCCCTTGAACAACAAGAAAAATATATTTTAACTGTCATTTACAAGCTATTACGTCATATATATATAATCTCATATATTCTTGATATTAGGGGTAGAAACATATTTTTAAGGGATTTTCTAAAAACAGTTCGAAAAGAAGAGCAAAGTAACCCTGCTTTACGGAAGTCTTTGAAATTATTATCGGTCTTTTGTTCAAACCAAGACAAATAGCATGATACGATTTACCGCAGAGGCCACTTTAAATAACCAGATCAAAATTTCTTTTCACTGGGAAGTGCACAATCGAGGTTACCGTAGTATTTAGACATATTTAGTGCGGGGGAGGTCGGCTGTTCTGTGTGCCAAAGTGAAAACGGAAAATAAAAAAAAAAAATTCCGGGCGGAAAAGCAGTAAGTAGCTGAGAACAGTAAAATGATAAAGTCGAGAAAGACAAGAGCAGATGACCGGAGTGTAAAAGCAAGTTGTTAGGTTAGCACAATCAATAAAAATAACCAATTTCCAATTGGTTGGAAAGATAGAATTGAATTGCCTACGTGACGTACAGAAACTAAAGCCAATAATTTCTTGAAAGTACAATTTGGCGGCAAGATAATTTCACGAAATATACCTCCTAGTTGGCTTCCGTGAATTACCCATTTATGCAAACTTCGACTATATTTCTTGGAGCAAACTAAAGGCATTGGTCAATAACTATTGACGACAGGAATAGTGTACCTATTAGTCCAGTTGTACAGGATGTGCCATTTGCAGTTTCTGTTTCAAAATGTTTAATAACTTAAAAAAAAAAGTCGCGGGTTTTTTAATTATGTTGTCCTTCTCTATTTATGTGATCTATTTTTTAACGAAATGTTAATTAATTGGCCTCCTTCATTGCTGATACAAAATTTGGCTCTTTTTCTTACATTTTAGATTAGTTTGGCTTACGTTCCAGGTGATATCGCGGCTAGTTCGGCTCTAATGTTCTTTTTGTTTTGTTTTTAATAGCCTCACACGATCAATTTCAGAGGAGTTAACTCTGGAGATCTTGTAGGCCAGTCTAAACCATCCCATGTTGTAGCATGGTGAACCAGAAGTCTGGCGGATACACAAAATACGCAAATATCCACCGACGGTCATCAACTTTAAAAAAAAAATTGCCCAATGATGGTTTTGGAGCAAGTACTGGCTTAAACAGTCACTTTCTTATCGTGTAATGGTATTTTTTAAATTATGTAAGGACTATGGGTTCTCCAAAATTGAGATTTTTTTTGTTTAGTTAGTTTAATTTACCACAGAGTGTGAAATGAGCCTCGTCGATCATCAGAATTTGCTCTCGAACATCCGGTTCAGTTTCAATCAATGTAATGACTCTTATTGAGTAAACCAAGCGACGCGGTTTATCTGTTTCTAAAACCTTTGAGTCAACTACACTTTTTATGGAAACATCTGGAGTTTTGCGGCGTTACGAGACTTTCGCATTTTCAGCAACACTTTCTCTTCAAACTTCAACTGCTTCATTGGAACGACGTGGATGCTGTCTAAACGTGCTGTTGGTGAATCGCTAGAGATTCTCCGTGATATGCACGCTGAGTTAACACAACTGAACAATAATTTTCAATGTAAAGCGTCACTATTTCGGCGCGTGTTTTGTGTAAAGGTATACATGATTGAAATGGTACTAAATTGACGGTTGAGAGTTGTCAAAGTTATTTACTATTTTTATACTGAACCTGGGATTACTCAAAAAACTGATCAAAAATTGAACTGAAGAGGGCACCTTCAAAACGTAGTTGGGTTTTCACTTGCCCATTGCTGGCACATTGCTGGTTTCGAGTTCAAGTAGTATTTTAGGATATTATTTACTTGTGTACTAACCTATGCATTGTATATTGTCCGAATTGAGTGATCTAAAACTCCATTTACGTATTGTTATTGGAGTATAATTGCCGACGGCGTGTAGAAGTTTGTGCTGACGCACGTACAAAAATATTAAGCTGAACGTATGTACTAGTTTTTTATATGTACCATAGACTGAGATCCCACTGCGAAAATTTTATTTGCTTATTATATATGTATATGGAGATAATATGAAACATTCTCTAAAACTCAAAAATAAGTTTTTTTTTTTTTTTTTTACATAATGTCAGATATGATTTTATCGCTAAGTATTTGAACTTGTACTTTTTATATTGAACTGAAGTGGAACCTAACAATAACTATCTGAATTTGTGCAGTAGTAAATTTGAAGCGAAAATAATTTGTTTTTATAAAGCACGCACTTAAGATCTGATGACTGTATTTTGAGAAATTTTCAAAAAATAAAATTTCAAAGATACGAGTGCAATCTAGGAACTTCTGGCCGATAAATAAAGTTGTCTCAAAGGCCAATGATATCAATAATCTGGTTTATCTGTATCAAAACTTTTTGCATTCCAGTTAGTGTCGCATTTGGCAAACGAAAGCAAGCAGGAGACAAAATGAAAATAAAAAACAACAAAGAAAAAAAAATATGCAATTCTTAGGGCAAAAAGTGGATGCTTTTATACGAGATTCTGTACTTAATTGACACCATTCGAGATAAGATTATCAGCGAAATATTTTCAGAAGAAAACGAGAAATCATCCTGCCTTTTACCACTTACATCCCTAGCAATTAAAATTTTTTTTATTTATTTAATTTTTTTTTTTTTTAGAGTTTTAAGTTTTTAGTTTTTTAGTATTTTTGTTTTTTCTTTATTTTTGTTGTATTTTCTGTGGCGCTGAAAGGATTCAACGCAAGATGCGTTTTTATCTTTAACGCTATTGCATCGACGACATTAACAGATTCCAGTGATTTGCCACAGGTTGGATGGGAGAAGATTTAGAGCGAATAAGAAGGTGGCTCATGCATTGGCATTTTTCATCTTAAGACAAAGAAAAACTTTTCACACGGATCCAGAACGAAGATGTTTTGCCAGTTAATTGGTATACATTTTCAGTGCAATTGTATTGAATAAGATAAAATGAGAAAAGGTTACCATCTCTGTGGTTTTAAAGAATTTCTTTTCTTTTTTTAACAATTGAGTGGAATTTCAGTTTTATTTAATACAATTTGGTATATTCCTTGCAACGAAAGAATCAGAATTACGTGGGAAGAATCATTTAAAAGTATTTACATGAGGTTCCCATTAATTTTTGTTAGTAAATTTTATAGAATTATTATTCCTTTGACGTGAATTGCTCCAAAAGTTTATGGGAAATTTGCACAACATATCATATTTAGAATGGATAACTCTCAAATAATTTTTACATATTTGGATCAGAGGTTTCGTGCACATACATATGTAAATATTCGAATCAATTTCTAAACCAATAGTACTGAGTTCATTATAATTCTAATGTATTGATTTTCGAAAACATAATTTGACAAATAAGTTGCGGATCTATATTTAGCGCCGTATCCCTTTTTCTTGTTTTTTTTTTTTCAAAATTTGCAAAATAGACAGCATTAGCCTTATGTGGGCCAAAGATAAATATAACCCCACCAAACTACATATATTTATATAAACACCTAAAAAGACTTTGGAGGAGTATCCTTAGTACTAGACATAGTATGCATAAGGCAACATGATGGTCCCTTGATCAAGACATGACAAAATAAATTGCTTACATTGTGATGGATGAAAAAAACTCATCCATTATTCTAAGCGTCCACACATTCCGAACAACCAACATTGACTCGGACCACTTCCAAATAGTACTTGTATACGAGCTACAAAATCTGATACTGGCAGTATCTCTCCGGGAAGAACCGAGGCATAATCAACATTTCTTCAAATTTATCTACATAGAAGAAGAGCAGCGGAGATGCTGGCAGAGGGCATTCAGTGATCAGCGATGACATCTGATATACCAGGATTTGCAAGTCGAAATTAACACTAAGCTTATTGATTGACAATGAGAACTTCCACCGTGCACATAGGGTGGAATTCTGCATTCGAGTAAGTGAACAGTTCATCCGTAAAATGTTTATTTTATTTAAGAATCCTTTATTAGGTCTTGAAGAAAGGAAATTCGCTGAACTTTGTTTTCTACAGAAGTATAAGCCTGCTAAGTGTTGCATACAAGACCATTGCAAATGTATTGTGTGAGCGTCAAAAACTGATAGTTAACAACTAAATCAGTCTATATCAATGCTGTTTTAGATTTACTAAATTCGTATTCACTCCGCAACCCTTTTTAAAAAAAAAAAAAACTCCAGAAAATCGTCATCTTCATTAATTTTAAAGTTGCTCATGAGCATATCTAGTCATATCTAGTTTTGGTTGGTTGGTTTTTTGTCTAGTTTTGGTATTTCTGACAAATTCGCTCGATCCGATGAGGTTTGTGAAAAATACACACTGCTGTTTTGGCAAAAACTCAGTACATATTTAAGAACTCTCTACAATCTCTCCCATATACAGGTGACAAGACATTTGTGACTATGGAGGCAAAAGTACCAAATTGTGTCTGATCGTCAATAAGAGCAAAACCAAACACATATATGTATATTATACTTTCATCTTCAAAAGACTACTAACACCGACGCGTTAGCCAGAATACGAAAAGCAGGACCATGGGTGGCTATAATTTTGAATTGATTTAGAAATGTATCTAAATAGGCTTTGGAGTGAACTTCAGCAACAACTTCAGCGCGGAGATCAAGCGAGGAATACTAGGTGGGGTGAAAAGTAACCTCCTTGGATATGAAAAAACATTTTTTTAAAATGTTTTTTTTTTTTTTTTTTTATTTTATTCAATATAGTCCCCTTTTAGGTTGATTATTCCAGCGATTTTCCAATTTCTTGATCCCGTTCGAAAAGTAATTTTCCGGAAGGTCTGCAAAATACTCCTCCGTGGCGTCGAGGATTTCCTCGCGTGAGCAATTGGAGCCGTAAGTCATTGATTTTAGCCGTGGTTGCGATGCTCTTGTGCGCCGGTGCATTGTCTTGCAAAAACAATTTTTTTTTCGCTTCATGTGAGGCCGTTTTGCAGCGATTTCGCTCCAATAATGCACAGTAATACTCGCTGTTGATGGTTTTTCCATTTTCGAGGTAGTCCACGAAGAATATTTCATGACAATCCCAGAAAACCGACGCCATAAGCGGCTTCAGTCCATTGCAGGGCACTCATTCTGTTCTCTGGTGTTCAACAGTTACCAATCGACGGCAAAAGTCCGCCCGATTCCGCATCAGCAAATCCAAACACTCTTTCGAAATGCTCCCGCGTTCGTGTTCTTGGTCAGGAGTGAGTATGCGCGGCACCCAGTGGCAGTATAACTTTTTCATATGCAGAATATTGCCCAAAATATGGCGTGTGCGCTCGGTACTAATCTTTGTGGTATTTGCTAGAACGCGCACCTTCACTTTCTGGTCAGCCAACACCATTTCATGTATTTTTTTGACATTTTCCTGCAAAATCGCATCGGAGGGCATGCCGCAGCGGACTTGATCGGTAGTGGAGTTGCGGCCGGCACGAAACTCTCGAAACCAATATTTGACGGTTTAATCTGACGGAGCATTAGCCCCATAATATTTATCCAACTTTTCTTTTGTTTCCTCCGCCGTTTTGCCTCTCAAAAATGTTTTATAAGAAAACGAAAATCGTTTTTGTCCATACTCAACATGATGCCAAACACATCAACAACAATCAGCTGTGAAAACAAAACTAAAGACAGTATCGCACTGAAATTTGGCATGTCTGTCTAAATATTAACGGACTTCAAGGCACCATGAGCTTTTTTGCAGTAGCAGCGCATTCTGGCAGTCAAGGAGGGTACATTTCACTCCACCTAGTACCTGATGCCACGGTATTTCTTTGACGTAGCGGGGTCTTACCTTGAGTGACGACGAAGACACGTTTTTTTTTTTTTTTTTGTAAGTAAGCGCGCGAGCTAAGGTCCCCTAAAATGTTTGCTCACTGCGCGAGCGAAGGAAAATTAGGGAGGACAAAAAGAGAGGTACCGATGTACGTTCGTTTTGAGTATTTGAAGGTTATTATGGGCAGCAAATAAAGAGTTCGGTAGAGCATCCATAACAGAGATATACGGCTTAGGAAAGAATAACAATATTTCATAGTAAGACGGGTATTACGGGTAAAGGCTTTAAGGGGCAGAATGTACTTGCAATTTCAATGAAGCACTGGTGGACAGACAAGTGAGACAGGAAACATTTCGTCGGTGTTCAATGTTGTTAATTGACTGGGTGATATTAGCGTCACCTATGAATCTTATCGCAGAGAGTTTTTATGATCACCTGATCCGTTGTGGACATTGTATTTAAATTTTGGGCGGCCTTATATATCAAGCTCTGATCAGAAGGGGAAAAGTATTTCTTACATTGTTTGAGAAAAAACTATTTGTTTCGCAGCATTTTTGACGACATCAAATATGTGTGCATTCCAACGTAGGTTGTCATTGAGACATTTAGGTTTCAACGATTCAAGTACCATTTACGGATAATGGCTGGGTGTTTGACTTTCTTGATCGTTCCCCAATTAGTTATAATGTTTCCATCGAAATTAATTGAGCTTAGCATACTCTGCCATTCCAGTTCTACAACCGAAGACGTGAGTCCTGGAACGAATATGAAAAGCAGAGATACTGTCGTCAGAAAAGACATATATTTGATTAGAAGTTGCAGACAAGAAATCATTACTGAAGATTAAAAAGTGTACGCCACTATTTATTTTGCTGATATCACACTTGAAACCATCTAAGAAAACCTGAATTGATCGTTCCGAAAGGTAGTTTCTAGTCCATTGAAAAGAAGATTTAACGATCCCAAATGCACGCATTTTCGACGAACGAACCTGATTTCAAACTCTGTCAAATACCTCAAAAATGCCAAACGCAACTTTCTTGTTTTCATCAGATTGATGTACGCTCTCATTCCACTCTTCGTTGAGACATGCCGTCAAATCACCAGTGAACTAGTCACTACCAAAACCGTACTGCCAGTCATTGAGAAGTTTTCGTGGTTTGAGAAATTTCATCAGCTGATTTTTCAGTGTTTCCATAAACTTGGAAATAAGGGACGTAAGTCCAATGGATCTGTAGAAAGAGAGAGTAGAAGATTCGCCCTTTTTAGGTACGGGATGGACAAATGCTATTTTCCATCTTCTCGGAAAGAAACAAAAAAAAAAAAAAAAAAAACGACTAGGATAGATTGAAAAGCTAACGCAGTAGTTTTGCCAGCGTGGAGAACAACCCTTCAAGAGGACATATATGTACAATCTGGACCAGTATATTTGTGAATGTTAAGATCTTTAAGAACTCTTGCTACTACACGAGTACGAAAGTGGATTTGTCCCATTTAAGATTCGACGCACTCAAGTGTAGTCGAGGACAAAGCACAGTCTGGAAGTGTTGAGCTGGCCGTAAAGTATGCAGTAAGAAAAATAGCCTCGCTCGTCTGTCTAAAGAGCTGACAGCTGGAATACCATTGTAAATGAGCTTTGGGATAGAGTGTGAGGCAGAATTTCTGATGTTACGACCAAAAGCGCTTATTAATTTTGGGAAATTGTATTAGGTACGCAATCTATTTTTTTGCGTATTGGAGAGTAATTTTTTCCCCCAGTTTTTGGTCACATTAAAATTTCGCATAATTAAAAAAGACGGTACTGTCATTCTTGGCTCGTTTGAATTTTTTTTCGGTTTTCTTCTGTCTTACAGACTAACATTTCAACATTTAACAACAAAACATTTCACTAACCTTGGCAGCCTCTTTACAACTCGCATCATACCATGCCCTTTCTTTTGGTCTGAACCGATGAGAGATTAAGGATCTCATTCCAAACAGAATAGTAGCTGTGATCATAGTGATCATATCGGCAGCGACATTGACGTCGTTATCAAGGAAACATAACGAGCAGTTAAAATTCCTAAGGAAGATGTTAATTTGTTTTCCACAGCGAAGATCTCAACATACCGTCCTTCAAGTGTTGTCCCTTCAGAATGTCGAAGCCACCCAGAATTATGTATATTGAAATCACCCGTAATAACGATTTCAGTATGAGGATACAGGGATGCAATTATTTGTATGGATTCAGACAGTGTATTAAACTCGATAAAGGTCGAACTGCTATCCAGTTTTGGGATTATGTAAGTAAAGCAGTAGTGGATAATTTGCTTACGGAAATGGATTCTATTGGGTTTATAACTTCGTGCTAAGAGATGGCGTAACTTGTACTATTCCATTGTTATTATTTCATTGGAACATGCGTTGGAAAGCTACTGTCATTGTACGTCATTTCAGTATATGTCATTCATTTGAAGCGTAAACAACAAAAAATTTTTTTTCACTCAAATATGTCGAACTTTGTGCCTGAAAAAGTGTTTTTGCGGGCAGTTCTTCTTCATTACTTTAATATGAAGAAAACTGCTGCCGAAAGTCATCGTATTTTGGTGGAAGTTTATGGTGAATATGCGCCAGCTGGACGAACGTGCCAAAAGTGGTTTGCACTATTTAAAAGTGGTGATTTTGGCTTGGAAGACGATGAACGTCCTGGGCAGCCAAAAAAGTTTGAAGATGAAGAACTGGAAGCATTACTCTATGAAGATTGTTGCCAAACACAAGAAGAGCTCGCAGAATCTTTGGGTATCACTCAAGCAGCCATTTCAAAACGTTTAAAAGCAGCTGGATATATTCAAAAGCAAGGATATTGGGTTCCACATGAACTCAAGCCGAGAGACGTCGAAAGGCGGTTTTGCATGTCCGAAATGCTGCTGAAACGCCACAAAAGGAAGTCATTTTTGTATCGGATTGTTACTGGTGATGAAAAATGGATCCATTACGACAACCCAAGCGCAAAAAATCATATGTGAAACCCGCCAACCAGCCAAATCAACGGCAAAGCCAAATATCCATGGCGCGAAGGTAATGCTCTGTATTTCCTGTGATGAGATGGATGTGCTGTATTATGTGCTGCTAAAACCGGGTGAAACCACCAAAAACGCTACTGAAGAGAGCAGTAGCCGAAAAACGCCCGGAATATGAGACCAGATACGAGGCAATAATTTTCCATCATGACAACGCTCGGCCCCAGGTTGCTATTCCGGCTAAGAACTATTTGGAAAACAGTGGATGGGAAGTCTTACCCCACCCGCCTTATAGCCTAGACCTTGCCCCTTCTGACTACCATTTGTTTCGGTCGATGTAGAACGCCCTCAGTGAAATACACATCAGAGCACAATATCAAAAATTTGCTTGATTCATTCTTGGCTGCCAAGCCGGCGCAGTTTTTTTGGGATGCGATCCACAAATTACCAGAAAGATGGGAAAAAGTCATAGCTTCAGATGGGCAATACTTTGAATAATACTATTGTACATGTTTTTCTTAAATAAACGTTCAGATTTTGAGAAAAAAAAAACCGCACGAATTAAATTACATACCCAATAGCTACGTGAAATTGAATTACGGATTGGAACAGGGGTTATATTGTGACGGAGTTTGGTAAGCTACATCACTACGTACGCTAATGGCGCTAAGAGAAAAATAGTGGCACTATTTCGTAGCTAGATAGGTTCAGATCAGATTGCTCTGAGAGGTGTAGGCGTAGTGTGTTTCACTAAGTGCCAAAACAGTTGGCCATATTTACAGACGTGAACATACGCAGAGAAATGATTACTTCTTAGCCCGCGTATATTTGCTATGTCCACTTTAAATTCCCTAGCAATTATAAAATAAAGCAAACACAAAAAATACAAACACCAATGATGCTAAGCAAGATTGTGAATTTAAAATTCTGGTGTCGTTTGCCGAATCAAATTGTTGCAGTCATAGGAAAGAGCGCACCAACAAAATTCAAATTCACAACCTTTACGTAATGTAATTACGAAGTTAAGTTAAAGGACCATAAAGACGGAGTATGGAGAAGAAGTTATGATATAGTACACCCTGCCTGACTCGAACTGCAATCATTTTTAGATTGCTAACATTTTGACACATGACAGATAATTTTATTATTTACAAGCCTTTTAAACGATTTCAGTTGTGTTAAAAAATTGTGTGATAGTGTGATTGCTTTATATTTGGCTGGAAACCACAAGCAGCTATCGTTAGAGCACTCCAGCGCCTCAACGTGAATAAATCATTTGTGTTTCGAACCATAGCTCGTTACCGTGATACTGGCAGCGTTGCAAAACGCCATGGAGGTGGTCATAAAGGAACAGCAACATCGGCAGAAATGGTTCGGAAAGTGAAGGCTCAAATTTAGCGAAATTGTCGAAGTGGAAGAAAAATGGCTAGTGAGCTCAACATATCGTAGGAACGTATGCGTTACATACTGAAAAATAAGCTTGGGCTCAAGCCAAGTCGAAAAGAGTCGAAAGAGCGAAGGAGTTGCTACGCTTGCACGAAAGTGGTGAGTTGCCGAATTTGGTTTTTTTCGATGAGCCGCCATTTGTTATAGAGCAATATATCAACAAACAAAATGACCGAGTTTACTTGCCAAAGAGGTTCTTCGAAAATGTACACCTTCGGACGGCCACCAGAAAGCAGGCAGCACAGATGGTGATGGTTTGGGCCGCCATAACCGCCGATGGTCGGTCTCCGCTCGTATTTTTGGACCGTGGCGCCAAAATTTATGCTATTCAATATGGACATATTGAAAGCTACTGATACAATTTGAAAATTGTATCATTTTAAAAAGTTGCAGTTCGAGTTAGGCAGGGTGTACAATATGTTAAAAGAATCATATCGCACCATCCCGAAGAAGTTTTGAGTTTACCTCAGTGGGTCAACGGAAATAAGGAAAACTACAAACAACTCAATGGGCGTAACTGAAGAGAGCAAACTGAAAATCAAGCTAGCTGTAGGAAAATTTTGTAGTTGTGGCATAAACTACTCCGATCTGCAAGCTTCTTAAAAATTAAGATTAAGTGATATAAGCGTATTTTTTCATTACTAGAAATATGCTGCCGAAACTGCATATTATAGTACAACGATTTTAAAAATAGCATTTGTAAAAGCTTATGTATTTGCTTTATTTTGGTTGACAGTCCGTCCTTCAAAATGCATAAGACTGACTTAAGTTTGGGTTATTTACTTCGAGACTACCATCTTTCCGCACACTAAGAACAGTAATATCAATGGAAATTATGTGTTAGAAAATGGTTTCTGCTGCTCACTGGTAAAATGTATGATATTTAACAAATCGGGAAATAGTTTCGATGATTTTTTTTGGCATTCATAGCAATCAAATTTTATGATATTCACTATGAAATTTAGAACATTATAAATTTCGAACGCAGAAACATCTTGTCAAGCAAAAGTAACCTAGGAAGGAGACATTTTTGCGAGTACTTTTATAGTGGATTTAATGAGCTTAATTTGTGTTTGCCTTTTTCTATTGCCACTTAACCTATCCTAATTACTGACATTCGTATAAACAAATGCACTTGTCAGTGTATTTAAAACAATTAACCCCTACCTCTTTCTAGGCCAGCAGTTTATGAATCGAAAACCTTTATGTATATTATATGGTATTATGCAGTTGAAATTGGGAGAGTAACAAAACATACCGTGACAATTTGCTATTTTGGTCAAGTCAACTGTGTCGTAGGATAGGCATTAGACATCAAGAAAGCTAAATTCTAAAATTACGAAGGCAGAAGTAAAAGACACTTCATAACTCATGGAAACATCAAAGGTTTCCAAGATTTTGCAATTAAAGTCTTTTTACATGTATAACTGCAAAAAAAGAAGAAATTTTTGCAGAATTTGAAACGAACCTTAACAAAAAAATAATCTATGCTGTCAAATATCGTATGTCAGTCTTCTCAGTTATGATAAAGGGTCATCCATTTTGTGGTTCAGAAAGTAAATTTAAATAATTTATGATTTAGATTTCGGTCAAAATTTTATTTCAGTACATTGTTTAGTTCTTGCTATTATGAATGTATGTAATATAACATAATTCAATTGACCTCAACGGTAGTTCTTGCAGGATTTGATTATGACAAGGTAATGCTCGTTGACTTTTCGGGCAATATCTTGACGTTTCAAAGAGTCTTTTGTATAACCCACAAAAAGAAATCTAAAGGCGACAAATTACATAATTTTGGTCGCCAGCTGGGTTATTTTGTATGAGATGTGGCACCGTCTTGTTAAAGCCACAAGTCTTCCACACTCAAATTTTCGATTAAAGGCTAACAAAATTCTGTTAACAATTACCAGTAACGATGAGAATTGCACATTGACAGTTATACCTTCCTGTGGATGCAATGGTCTTTCGAGATTTACACGTAAATTTTCACTTCCCCATATGCGACAATTTTGTTTGTTTATTTATACACCGGGTGCAAAATGAGCCTCATTAAAGAAAATATTGTGTAAATGTCGGTCATCCAAACGATAATGTTCAAGCACTCAATTGGCGTATATCCTACGCATTTTGTGGTCAGCTCTTTTAAATTTTTATAAGGGCGTTAAAGCGAATCTAAATGCAAAATCCGCTATTATGTGCCATACGACAAGCCCCAATTCTGTGCTCGCCGTGAAATCGATAAATTTTAATCTCCTTAAACACTTTCATTAATGGCAGCCATATTTTCTGTTCTGTAGAGCGTGCATTTTGATGTTGGGTAGGTTTTAAGACGTCTGTATTAGAGCCAGCCTCTTCGAATTTTTTACAGTTTTGCCTATAGTACGCTCAGATGAAAGATTGTTCCAACCATAATCTGCTCCTAATGACCGAAACGTATCTATCACTATTTTTATAGTAAGTTTTCACAATTAACACGTGCAACGATTATTAAACGATATATCCATGTTAAAATTAACATAGACAATCTCGGAAGACAGTTCGGTTTGACGTATGTCATTAAAACAGGGATGTCAAATCCGAATCGCGAAT
The DNA here is from genome assembly GCA_907269105.1 of Volucella inanis. Taxonomy (NCBI): domain Eukaryota; kingdom Metazoa; phylum Arthropoda; class Insecta; order Diptera; family Syrphidae; genus Volucella; species Volucella inanis. The sequence goes on from OU026157.1 coordinate 80,235,700, forward strand.
TGGATGACCCCAAATGACTCATAAATTTCGAATTTATAAAGGGTGAGTAAGTAAACACACATTTATTATTGATTGATAAAGTTTGGTCTATGGCCGCCTCGTTCGTGCGATTTAACGCCACTTGACTATTTTCTGTGGGGCTACGTTAAGTCATTGGCTTATGCCAACACGCCGACGACATTGGAAGAGCTCAGAGCCAACATTGAACGCGAAATAGCGGCGGTTTCGGCCGAAATGTGTGGCCGAGTTGTTAAAAATTGGGTCCAACGAATCGACCGCTGCAAACGTGCCTGCGGTGGCCATGTGAACGAAGTCAAGTTCCATTCATTAATGTTTTGATTGTACTTCAAGCCAATAATAAAGTTTATGAAATATCTCAAATGGTTTGCCTTTTATTTAAAAAAAAAAATATATATATATTCAAGTCGTTATTGGAAAACCCGATATTTGAGATCCTGAATTGTCGCTGGATTATTTTCATAGACTGTACTCTTAAAATAACCCCACAGAAAGAAGTCTAAAGGTTTCAAATCACATGACCTTGGATGCCAATCAACTTTCCCTCTAACCGAAATAATGCGATCTTCAAATTCGATGCGCAATAAATTGATTGATTAATGGCTCATACGGTAGCACCATCCTGTTGAAAGCAAAGTTTGTCCAGACCTAATTCATTCAATTCTGGAAAACAAATAGTCAATCAACATGTTGCGGTAACGTTCTAAATTCACTGTAACTGTATCTCCAGTCTCATCTTCGAAAAAGTACGGGCCAATGATGCCGTCAACCCACAATCCGCACCATGCAGTGAGGTGCGTTGGTTTTTCGTGAATCTCGTATGGGTTTTCCGGTCCCCAGAAATGATAATTTTGTTTATTTATGTACCCATTCAATAAAAAAATGGGCTTCATGGGAAAATATCTAATTCGAAGACAAATTGTCATGGCGATCGGACAATTCGGCGACCTCGTATTGTTGTGTAACTTGCAAATTTCGCCGTAAAATGCCATAAGTGAGGCCCAATTGTTGACTTCAGCGACAAATTAAGGTGCCCGGCTGGTTTTAAACACTTTTGCTCACTGTGGTGATGTTTTGGCGTGTACTGATATGTTGAGGTCGAGCATGATTATATGGAGTTTGACCCGATATTTATTCAGTTTATTTAAAACGCTTTACCATTGTAGGAATTCCGAACACACTAGGGCGATTATGCTGACCGAAAAATTTACCAATCTTACGAAATGTTACTTTTACAGATCGCCCATTTTCGTAATAAGATTGAATAACAAAAACGCCTCCATAAGTAAAATTCACAAAGTAAAATTATGACATCTGTCAAAAAGATCAACCCCATTGATTTCAGTGAATAATAGTAAATGACAGCTAACATCCACACCAACTGTTGGATCACTATTTACTTTCTTGCTCTTTAAATCCGAGCAATTAGTTTTACAGGCCATACAGCAAAATTACGTATCTCGTCAAAATTTGGACCTGTTTGCAATGATGATCTATCTAGCTACTACAAATAAGAACCTTACGAACTTTATAATACTCTTTTGTACAATTGATGCGGCTTTAAACCAAAAATATTACAAAATTAATGAAAATATCTGCCAAATCCGAGTGCACAACTAAATATTTTTACTGATAGATCTTCAGATAGCAATTACTTTCAAAACTTATAATCAATTCGTGAAACGTACCAGGTGTACCGGTATGAAGGCGTCAAGATATAAATGTCTCGATAGGAAACATTTGTTGTGAACGGGTCTTAATTTTTTTTTTGTTTGGTTGCTCATATTTTTTTATCTTTATAATGTCCAATGATACTTGAGGAAAGCATTAATTTTTTGTTTTCATTTGAAGAAAAGTGCTGCAAATTCGCATCATACTCAACGGTTTCAATGGCTCAGAGAGAACGATTTTGATGTGAGAAATGAAGAACGTGGAAGACCACCAAAAAAGTTTTAAGACGCCGAATTGCAAACAATATTGGATGAGGTTGACACTTCAGAAGACACGGCAAAGTAATTTTGCTCCATGACAATGAACCTGCACACAAAGCAAAACTGGTTCAGGATACAACTAAAGCACTTGGCTGGGAGTTGCTACCCCAACCGCCGTATTCAGCGGACCTGGCTAATTTCGACTACCATTTGTTTTCATCGATGGGACACGCATTAGCTGAGCAGCACTTCGAATCCTACGTGGAAGTCGAAAATTGGGTGACTTTTTGGTTTGCTTCAAAAGACAAACAGTTTTATTGGCGTGGAATTCATAAATTGCCTGAAAAATGGGAAAAATGTATAGCTAGCAATGGCCAATACTTTGAATAAAATGTTCAAACGCTCACTTTATATAGGAACACCTGGTATATAAATTACGTGATATTTTTGGTCCTCTAAATCGATAACCTGAATTCATTATCCGCCGCGTTGGAGATAAAGTTATAATCAATGGCGAGCATTACCGGAGACTCATCAGCAATTATTTATTCTAAGTAAAATGTCATGAACCGTTCTTCAAAAAAACTTTTGTTATATTGCTCTGAAAAAATGTTAATTTTCAACAATTATTAATAGAAAGTGTGAAAATGTTGCTGGTGATCAATAACTTAACCAAGGAAAAGGAACATATATTGCTAAGATTCCTTGCAAATCACTGTAAAAGGACAGACAGAGTGTATACCGATATTCATTAGGCTTGATGTTATGTAGATCTGCGAATAAATCTGAATGTTTGAACTTTCAATAAATGAACTCATCTAGCTGCTTTCCAACTGTTATATCAAAATAGCCCTTCTATTAACCCACTAAGATATATTTTCTTATTCTATCGGAACAGCGGACTCAAACAAAACATACTAGTCGTTGTACGTTTTCTCAGTCTTTCGTAGAAAGTAGTAGAATGCTTACAGTACCAGTACCGAGGTACGAGCGTAGGCTTGATGTCCATAGAGATATGGTATTGCCCCGAGGTGTTGTCAACATTCTCACAGCAAGCATCGCATGGTGCACACTTAGGCTCTTAACAAAAGCATAATGCTCCGTCAAGACGCCATAAGGCAGTCTACTATTTTTCTAACTGACTTCATAGAGATGTCGTGGGAAGCATTTGTCTGGATAGCTTCGAGAGTGCAGTCCATGATATGAATAGCAAGGAAAAGGAGATTCATTTGAGCGTCCGATAGCGACTTAGATGTTTTCGATGGGATATGTTTAGTCCAAAGAAATTTAGTTTAGACCAGAATAACCACAATTGGACAAATACGTCTGAAAATCCATTTGTCAAAAGTGCAAAAAAGAAATTGAATGCAAGTTTCCATTTTATATTTTAAAAATATTTAATACACAAGTTGCTAAATAGTTATGTTAACTATGACATCTGATATCCTAATAAAAAATCAAAGTACGACAAACCTCAGGGTTGAGCAAATAGCAAGTTATCTAAGGAGATGAACACCACTTTATTGTCATCAAAACTGTCAAATCAATCTTTTTTCTGTTGTCATCGAATATTGAATAATTAAAAATACTATCCATCAATTAACTTAATCTTCAAAACACTACTACGTACACATATTGACCGAATCATATTTTTTTCACATCCAAGAATTATTTGTGACAAATCCAGCCAACTTTATACAACCGTGTATGTTTGAGGGATTAATATCTTAGCGGCTATCTGATTTTTATTTGGGATTTTTACAAAAGAATATTTCTCTTGTGTGTCTTGTCTTCTTTTTTATATACTATATTAAATCTATCGTGGGCAGAAAATATCTTTCGATGGTAAAAAATAATTTATCACAATATTGTCAGAAATCGAAGATACCTTTTCATGAAGATAAATTTCACGTGATGACATTTTGGTCTCTTGTGCGTGTTTGTATTGCTTTTTAGGTAAAGAATGCGAATGTGATAAAACTGTCCGCTTTATTACTACTTAGGAAAAAAGAGGACCAAAAATTAAAAAAAAAAAAATGAAATGAAAAAAGAAACCTTCAAACATAAAACAGAGTGGGGTCTTTATAACAGGCGCCGTTTAAATTATTCCCCCGGACTTCTGAAGAAGCATTCAAGTCTCAATGGGAAGCGGAACTTCCAGTTTTTTATTCGTTTGCTTGGTTGCCCAAATTCGTGATTGTCTTACTGGGAGGGTCTTAATGACTAATCCAAACGCTTCTAGGTTTGATGGTTGAGTCTTAACATGAATGGTGATGGCAAATTTTTTGTTGTTTTTGTCTTCTATTTGATGGTAAGATTAAGCAGTTTTGAAATATGTTTTGGTTTAGAAAATTTATGACTAATACTGAAATGAAACGTGAGATTACGAAGGTGAATTAAGTTTAAAAAAAAGTAGTTAAATACAAAATTTTTATAATTTGGATGGTTGAATTACTAAAATTCCACAAAATTTATTTTTTACTTATAACATTTTTCTTATATACATAAATACTTAGAAATAATTTAAGTTGCAAAAAATAAAAATATGTTTGTGCAATTCATTTGTTTTTAAAATAAAAAAATCATATCGACTCCTTAAAACATGTTATTATGAAAGGCGCTTATGGTTCTTTTTAAAAACTTGATAGGAAATGCTAGAAATTCAAGAAATATTGTAAGTTTATACATGTATCATGGCGAATGTGATGTGAATGGTCAAAATGTCACACAGTGGTTTTAATGAAAAATAACATTTTCACGTTTAACCTTCCCGATTCGTAGCCCATCGGGAAACGGGTTTTGCGATAAGTGCTGGTCATTATAATTTAGTTATCGTGTGAGAAAACGCGTGAATTGTCCAGTAAGTAAAAGTGATAGATATTTTGCAAAGTTTTGCAGTTTTTAAGTTCTTAAATAAACTTTATGAGTTTTGTGTGAACTACTTATGGTTTTAACGGTTACCATTTTTTTTTTTTTTAATTATTTCTTAGCCGGAATGCCGATAGGTGGTTTACGCCAATTGAAGGATTATAATATAATCGACATGCTAGACGACATTCCATCGGAAATAGAGTCTGATTTCGGAGATGTCAACGAAGACGATGATCAAGATGAGGCATTGTTGCTGCAAAATGAAGTTGACTTCGAATGAACATGTAATTTTGCTTCTGGGGAATTTTCGTCTAAACGACAACACTCAATGACCTTCGAGATTAAGCCCAAATGTTGATAAGCCTTAAAAGATTAGTCCAATCATAAAAACACTATCCCAGATGGTTTCTATCGTTCTAGGAAGCTGGAAAAGACAAATCTCGATCACTGAAAGAACTGTACCAGTTGAAGCGAATGTAGTCGTAAATGATATCCATAGATGTCGCCATGAAGGTTCAGAATCAGCAAAAATTAACAACTTCAATCCGAACGTTTCATTTAAAAGGAAGTTATGTCTCAGTCCACCCTCTTGTCAACATACACTACTTTAAGAAATAAACTTCATCTTTCCAAATGGTGCCGCTCAGTCTGTAAAGTAGCATTATGTTTGTCAGGGCAGAAAAATTGTTTTGCCAAATATCACACTAAATAAATGTGTAGTTTCATACTGTTAAAAAAATGTTTTGTTTTACTTCACTCGGAAAATTTTACACTAAATGCTCCAATAGATTAACAAAAATTTGGCAAAAAAAAATTTGTTTCCTACGTAAATGTAAATTAAGCAATATTAGAAAAATCCCATTTAATTCTTTGTTTTAAAAATTAGAAAAAAAGTTGATTAGATTTTTTATTTCCTTAGTTCACCAGGTACACACATGCGATGATATTATTTTCTTGTGAAGGCTTATGAAGTTCGTTTGATCATAAGTTTGATTAGTCTAGAAGGAGTTAAAAAGGTGGCCAGGTTGACTAATAAAAATGTGCGAATATTGCAAAACTCTTTTTCGTTAGAAAAATAGAAACAAAACAATTTATTAAAATTGAATGTGAATATATTATTTGTTTATTAATTTCTTGTATTCTTATTGAGACAGAGTGGATCGAAAAGCATTGGGCAAGATTACCTTAAACCTCAGCCTCTTCTCACATACTTCTACAAAATGATAAAGTTATCATGGGGAATTTTATTTTCTTTTCTGAGCTTAAGGAATAAAATGGGTTAGCATCTCTTCTCCCACCCAAATACAATAGTCTATGCGGAGACATCATCTTTAGACATTGTATTGATTCTGTACCTTTCCACAAAAATATCTAGAATGTCAACTTGTGTGGTGTTTTTCAGAAGTTTGTTTATTGAATGCACTTATTCCAGCGAAAGCGAATTTGTTAGCTGACAGCGGAATTGTGCTTATCTATATTAATTCATACCACGTATCTGTATTCGCACCAAGAAGGTGTTACCGCTGTGAATCGTGGTATTGCGGACGATCCGAATGAGTCAATCCGCCATTGTGCACAGTAATTTGAGTTGTGTCCATCTAATCGTATTTTATGGAAGATTTTGCGCAGAGACTTGGCTTACGAGTTTGTAAGTTCCAACTCATGCAAGAAACGGAGCCGCTTCACCAACTGCTGTGTCGTTCGTTTGCTAAATGGACCAAAAACGAAATTGTTCTTGATCCTTCTTTTCACCATAAAATAAATTTTTGGTTGAATGATTACGTCAACAAACAAAACTCAAACATTTGGAGTAAAAAGTTCCAAGAGCCATTATAAAAAGAGGCCATTACATAAAAAAAAGTAACTTTTTCGCGTGCTTTATGGGCTTGTGAAATCGTTAACCATTATTTCTTCAAAAATGAATCTAAGCAGAAAGTTACAGTTAATGGAGAGTGCTAAATAAATAAATACTTTGTCGCGACAGCCCGGTGTGGACCAAGGCCTACCTTCTAGCACTAATTTGTGTTTCTCACTTTGTGAATTTTTACACTCCTGAGCATGGCCTACTGTTTATTGCCGGTTCCGAACGGCTCTCCTCATAAGCTTTTTCATAGGCAGAATTTGACTTTCGGAGGTTTGCCATTGCCCGCCGAAAGTGTGAAAATAATTTTGAAAAAATTTGAAAAAAGCTAATTCGGCCGAAATCATATTTAAGCAGCTTAAAATCATCTTTCCAATAAATCAAAGCCATGACCATAACTACGATTTTTATGAGTTTTATTTCATTCTTAATCTCTTCACCCCAACAAAAAAAAAAAACTGCTTTTATTGGAGAGGGCATGTCACATCAATAACTTGTTTGTTTGTGGTAGAGAAAAGTTGTAAATGAGTGAATTGGGAACAAAAATATTACAAAGTAGTAAAAAAAAACATTCTTAACTAAAAGTAGTAGTATGTTTGTGACTTGTGCTTTTGAAAATTCTCTGTAAGCGATCCGCCACTTTTCCATTTGCAGCCAAATCTGGCTCAGAAATTTTCGCGTTCACGATATAGTTCAGTCTTATATGCAAAATCTGAATTTCTACATATGTTATTTTGGTTACAAATATGTTGGCCAGTTTTAATAGCAAATATTTGTTAGCTTTTGAAGCATATAACTGTGATAGATAATCCATGTACATCTGTCAAAAGATGGTATTCCTGTGTTCATAGAATCTATATAGTAAAGGTGAGAAGTTTATAGTGAAAAACCCTTTACATCAATAATTTTAACTGGCTCTTGTGTTTACTCGATGAAATAAGATGCTTTATCCCTCATTTAATCAACAGTAGTGAAGCAAAAGAAAAGACGTGGTATAAATAGAGTTTTAAGGCGACTATCAGAGTTACAAAACTGACTAATAAAATCAATTCTACAGAAGAAAACCGAAAGTAGTTTGAATGGTCATTCAAAACATAGTCAACCAAAAACATAAAAAATTCTGCTTGCTGCTCAATGCTCCTAGATTAGATCCTGTCTCCACATAATTTAGAGCCATTTCAAACTCATATATCAGCAAGCGTACCAATTTAAAGACCTTAATAATATAGGGGTTTCTAATAACGACTTAACAACTTTTTTTTAAATAAAAGGCAAACCATTTGAGATATTTCAAAAACTTTATTATTGGCTTGAAGTACAATCAAAACATTTATGAATGGAACTCGACTTCGTTCATATGGCCACAGCGGGCACGTTTGCAGCGGTCGATTCGTTGGACCCAATTTTCAACGACTCGTCCGCTATTTCGCGTTTAATGTTGGCTCTGAACTCTGAGCGTGTTGGCATAAACCACTGACTTGACGTAGCCCCACAGATAATAGTCAAGCGGCGAGCGGCAGCACGAACGAGGCGGCCAATCGACTGGCCCATGTCTTGAGACAACACGCTCACCATACTTACTCTTCAATAAATCGATTGTAGCGTATGCTGTGTGGCTTGTGGCACCATCCTGTTAAAACCACATGTCGTCCAAGTCCATATCTTCCAATTCGGGCCAAAAATAATCGGTGATCATGGCGCGAAAACGCTGACCATTCACAGTAACGTGACGATCGTTATCGTCGACGAAAAAATATGGCCCAATAACGCCGTCGGCATGCAAACCACACCAAACAGTTATTTTTTGTGGATGAAGTGGTGATTCATGATTCACCCGACCAATTGAACCAAAAATGAACTTCGTCACAGAAGATGATTTTGCGATGAAATTCATCATCTTGGCGCATCTTCTCCAGAACCCAATCGGAGAACGTACGTCGCTTCAAATGGTCCATCGGCTTCAATTCTTGAGTCAACTTGATCTTGTATGGGTGTAAACCAAGATCCTTACCCAAAATACGCCATAATGTGGTCTGAGCGATGCCCAATTCTTGAGAAAGCCGTGGAATTGACTGACTTGAATCGTTTGCTACGGACGTCTGAACGACAGCAATATTCTCGACACTTCGACCAACCCGTTGTCTCACTGACATGGTAACATCACACAACGAATATGTAGACTCAAATTTTTGCACTAAACTTGTTATTGCCTGTCTACTAGGGCGAGAATTACGACCAAAAATTGGAGTTAACGCTCTTTAAGTTGCAGTCACCGACTCCGAATATCTGTAGAAAATTTTTATAATTTGCAGACGTTGCTTGTTAGTGTACTTTACCATGATGAAAATGAGTTTACTGAATAAATTGACAATGACAGTTTGATGATTAGTGAAAGAGTGCGTTCACAAATTAAATTCAAAGTTGTCAAGTCCCTGTTGGAAAACCCTATATAAACACAAACCTGAGACTCAATATTGTGTATCTTTCCATCTTCTGAAGAGGTATTCTTCCACTCTGACAAGCCCATTGCCTGGGAAAGCTTTTTTAACAATCTTACTCTTTAGGACTTCTTCCGGAGTAGAAAGAAGGGCGTATATTATTCTCTATCCTTCTAAAAATCCAGATCTATTGTATTTACGTACGTTTTTTTTCCAAGGTAATAGAAACGCTGGTTTATCACTTCATGAAATATAATAGACACGGAAATTTCTAAAAGACCGAAAATATGGTTTTTATAGCAAGAGGTCCACTGGTGATTTGATGAAATATTTCAACGAAAAGTAGAACCAAAGCCAACTCGTACATCAGTCTAGCCAAAGTAAGACAGTTACACTTAATATTTTAAAGGCATTTGGCAAATTAAAAACATAAAATTGTACTGAGCCCCAGAGCTATAGTATGTCCTGTTCCTGACACTCTTTTTAATGTTCATTAACCTCTTGTCTGCTTCTTCTAATTTAGTACATTTTTTGCTGACGCTAGTACTCCCACTTCCGAAACTTAATTCTAAACTTTCTAAAATTTGCCACTCCCTTTATATGTGTCACTGGCAGCCTACCTTCGAATGACCACATATTTGATGGTGCCACAGATACTGTGAAATATCTAAGTTTCCTGAAGTAATGTAAGAAATAACAGACCATATTTCGCCTCCAATATAAAAAAAAAAAACATTTATTCGGCTTGAAAAGGAAGGGTTCCACATCTGAACAGGTGCTTCTAAAAACTTCCTGCACTTGCAAGATAAAGTTAAAGACCGTGCGATCAAACTCATAAATGACGACAATATTGCCTAGCCAATCAACATAATCTAATAAGGAAGTAATGCTGCTTGCCTTCTAACTTTGTTCTATAGAATTTTTTATCATAAGTGTTCCAAAAAAATTGTCTATTGCATTCAGCGCCTTCAGACCTTCAACTTCAACTCTCTACTATGAATGATCATTAGTTTACAGGTCAAGTCAAGCCAATCTTCAAACTTACTTTAAAATATGCTGGTTCTTTCGTAAGCCGTACAACTAGCTCATGGAATACTCTGCAAAACACTTTATTCCTAGCAATTATAGATTGCAAACATTGAATACCTACGTACGAATGTGTCTCTTTCTGTCCTCCCTCATTTTCCTTCGGCTGCGCTGGGTTCAAAAGTGCAAAGGGTGTTCATAATCCATTGATTATAAACAAATCCTTTGTGTGAATCTATATAAGAGGATAAAAATACATCAGATGTGTTTTTGTCGAATTTTGTATATCCGTGAAATATTTTAGTGTGTAAGCTGTTATTAAAAATTGTGATATCACTTCCTTAGTTTGATACTGAAGCGAGCTTAATGCAGAATCAGGGAGTCTAAAAACCCCAGTGCAAAGAGTTAAGTACTTTAGAAAGGCAACTCTCATTAAAAACGAAAAAATATTTCTCTGCGATCTGTTAGGTAATCTATGAGATCTATGTATATACACACACAGTGGTTTGCCCATTAATATGGATCTGATATGTCAAATAAAATAAACGAGCGATGTATTAGGACCACTTCAAATCAAGGTATGTCTATTTAAAGGAGATGTACTCTATATGTATCATGAACTCGTATACATAATTAGGTTAACGAAACAATTGTCAAAAGAACCTGTTTATTTGACACCTTCACATTTTCCCAATAAGGCCGAAAGGAAAGCCATCTTGAGCATCTGATCGCACGAAAGTTACTATGACAATATTTTAGGAAAAATTCATAATTCAGACGAATGCTTATTTGAAATTCCTTATACGAATACATATCTCACTACTCCAAAAAAAACCGACATGACAACAGTGAACAAATCTTCATCCGTTTTCTACTAACAACTCAAATGTAGTCTTGTAATAATCTGTGTTAAATTTGCTTTATCTCCGCCGCTGTATCTAAAGCATTAAGTCACATAAACTTTTTCCACGCCCATCCCTATAATCAAATTGCAGCTCCGCTCGAATTAGTAAATAAAAATTTACAATAAAACAAAATTAAAAAAAAAAAAAAAGAAAAAAAAAATATTTCACGTTTCTGGTTTCTTGCCCGGGAGCATATTACGTTGCTCTTACTTATTCTTTAAAAAAAAAAAAAGAAAAACCGACTCGAACGAAATGAATAAAGGCAATAATAAGAAGCTAGTGAGCCATCACGTTATTCTCCGCCAGACTCTACAATGAATGGCACATAAATTTATGAATTAAGATGTAGATACAGCCACACACCAAGCGTGGAAAATGCTGAAATACAAAAAGTCCGTCCGACTTTATGCTTGAAACATGATTAATTTGAAAAAAAAAATAAATAAATAAAAAATAAAAAAAGAAAAATAGAAACAGTTTTTTTTTTTTAGCTGATTGCTAAATCTAAACTCGACCAAAACGAAGGCATTTACCGGAATGTAATTACTATAATTTCTTTATGTTTAAACCCATCTAAAACCTCAGTAAATCATTGCCAGTATATGTAACTATGATTATAATACTACTACTCCACCTCCTTGACGAACTTGACTATTCGCTCACACATTGCGGATAGAAAGATTTCAAAAATGTGACCTTCAAGGAGTTTGAAGATATTCATTATGTGTCACATGGAAAGCGGTCTCAGAATCGGTTTCGCAAAGCGTTTTTGTTATTCAAGCCAACAGTTGTGTTAATTTCATCCACACAAATGATAGTGATCAACAATAAAAGTTTTGCCATCAATTTGTCTACCAGCTGAGAAATATGTACGAATACGTTTATCTAGATTTTTGATTTTCTTAATGGCTAATGGACGAAGTTGCGGTTTAAATTGTTCGAAATGTGTGAGTTTTTTTTCGGATAAATGGTTTGCATTGCTATTGTTAGAGAAAAATGTATTCGTTTGAAATATTTTTGAATTACGTGCGTAATGGTATTTGGTTTTATAATAGTGAATAATTTGTCAGCAAGTTCAAGGTCAACTTTGGGTCACATACGTAACACCAACACCCGATTTTATGATATGAATTCTAAAACAGGAAATAAATGTACTATTAGAAATTTTGCCAGTTTTAGAGAGGAATTTGCAGAATACAGTTCAAGGACATAAACAAACCTATATGAGATATACAGAAATAATAAAAAAAAAAAAATACTGTACTCAATACAATACTCGCATTGTAACTATCGATGTTTAGCAAGGTATAAAGTTAAAATGAATACCTTATACATATCGGCTGGGATTTTTTCCCCTTTTACAACATTTGAATGGAGGCTTTCAAGACAACATAATCTGAGTGACAAACGTTTTTTCTAAAGGATTCGCGCAGATATACCCTACGCTATCCTTGTACGAAAGGAAAGCGTAGGTGCAATGGCCGTACTTCGCGGCCGATATTTTTGTGTAAGGTCTAATTAGTTCAAGGATTGTTATGTTAAACCTTCAACGAGGAACTTGAACAGAAAAAATCGTACGTTGTGTTCGACGGCTAAGGGACTAGGAAATATACATATATTTTTGGTATAAGGTGCCCAACTAAGTTCTCTGTCAATAGATGGCTCCAGTAGTAAATGCTGGTAGATTTTGACATATGGAAAACATCATGAACCAAGTTTAGAAATGTGGTTAACAAAGCATTTCGACACATAAGTGATTTTGTTTTGGCGTCATATGATTTTGGTTGCGTATAAGTGTCTGATTTTGTGCCAAGTAATCGTTATTTGCAGAAAGTAGTGATTTTCTTCTTCCATTCGAAGAAAACGGCGGGTAAAATGCATCGAGAGCTCCACAAAGCTTACGGAGATGCTGCTCTAAATGAAACAACGTGCGTGATTGGTTCTGCCACTTCAAAGACGGCCAAAATCTTTCGAAAACGCTGAATTGGAGGCATTGCTCGAATAGTATCCATGCTAGACGCAAGAAGAGCTTACTTCAGCATTAGGAGTTACTCGCCAAGACATTTCCAAGCGAGTGTATGCATTGGAAATGATTAAAAAATAAGGAACTTTGGATTCTTATGATTTTAAGCCAAGGGAAACGAGCGTCTTTATTTCTCCTGTCAACAACTGCTCCAGACGAAAAAAAGTTAAGAATCTGTACGATTTGCATCTAACATAAGTAAAACTCTATTTAATTTTCCAAAGTAATGGGCAAATGGTCACGGAGGAGTTCTGTTGATCATTAGTATTTCTTGTCTGGACATTTTTTTCCACGATCACTTGAGAAGCAGTTCGGCCCATCGCTTAATTCCCAGACAATGAAGCGCCATACTTTCCTGACCAGAAACCAATGGCGAATGTAGGATTCACAGAAAAAATGCGCGTTGAACGATGCCGCCCTTTTTTACCCTTTCACCAGCTGTGCTCCCTGTTCTATGGGAGACGCGAACTAGGCAAAAAAATGATGAATAATAAGGGTGCTCGGTTTTCATTATACCAAAAACAATAAAGTACAATATATATCTACACAACCGAACCAAACCGTGCATAGGCGCTGAATGGTTATGTGGTATTCTAACTCTTAGCTTATTAATATGACAAGGAGCAGCATCTTAAATATTGATGTTATGTTAAAGAATTTTGACAGAATAAGGCAACCCTTGATAAAAACTTCAAAAAATGTCCCCAACCTTAATAGAAATAAGTTTTCCAACTTGATTTCCAGACACTGCTAAAGTATAACCTACATAAAATGAACCTGTTTCTTCAAAACTGAGCGGAGATTTTGTTCTGGTGAAGCTGCAGAATACATACGGTGTAGATGTGCGGTTATTTGCTATTTAAAAATGCCCATCTTTCTCAAGAGAATCCTGACTCCTAACGATATTACCACAAGCTCCTTCACAAACTCACTGGGAAAGTTGAAGAAATCTGTCGCCTTCAGTCAAAAATAATTCCTAGCTCACTAGTGTATATAGATCCATATATGGATTTTCTAAATTAGGACATTTTTGTCTACTGGGTCGAACTCTATTAAATATTTAGTTTACCAAAGAATATTTTTGTTGTGCATAACGAAGTGTGATGCAGTTCGTCTTTAGCAAAAGTCATAAATTGGTTAAAACAAATATATTTGTTCTAAGAATTATTATACAAAACTTTAATTTGAAAATCGTAAAAAAGTAAGATTTGTACTTTGATAGCTTTGAGAGCGTTGTTTCATTAACCCATATATGACTTGTATGCAGTGGGCATGTTTTTCTTGTTTCTTGTAGTTTCAAAAATGAATCGTACAGACTCAACAAATTTTTAAGCTCACTTCCCAATGCATGGCAAAGCGAGGATAAGTTGCATCAGATTTTCATCACCGACCACTTTATTCGTTTTGCTGTGGACAATGAGAACTTACGTTCACCAAATGAGCAAGGACATGATAAATTATTTAAAATCTGTCTTTTACTTGGTTAAACTCGGGAGCGTCTGTTATTAATTCCAAAGAGGAGCATTTTGTTGTAGACGAACAAATTATTTCCATCAAAGCAAGACACAATTTAAAACAATGTAATTGATTGCGGATTGAACTATGATTTTGATATACGTTTTTTTCTGGTGAGCAAAGCAGTACATATCCAGAAGGTGCACCAGACCTGTGATTTAGTGCAAATCTTACAAGACTTACAAAACCAGTTCAGTGAAATATGAACCACAAATTTTTTTTCGGCAATTGGATTTACAATTCAAAACAATAAGTTAATCAGTCTCAAATTAGTTTATTACCCTTAGTAACTGTAAGACCAAATCGCGCTCTAAACCCTAATACACCACCCGAAAAAGAACTAAGAAAATTAGGACGAGGTAATGTGGAAGAAAAGGTTGCTACAAACTATGGTGTTAAGCTAAGTTTTATTTCGTGGTACGACAAAAAATTGTTAAATATGCTATCTGCTTTTATCGTCACTTTGCCTATAACATCAAAAAGGCGTCTAAGCAAAAAATAACGGGTGATTCAGCGTGAGGTTTGATTTTCAATAGGCTTTTTAGACAAATTACGCGTGACTCCTATCAAACTGCTTTTTTATCTTTGTTCAATATCTTTTGGCAAATCATCGCAAAAAGACTGACACCACAACAGCGTTTTGAAATTGTCCAGCTGTACTTCGTGCGATTCTGGAAATTACGGTGCGCATAATCGACCTACTGAAACCACTATTGCCAATATCATTCGCAAATTTGAGTCCCAGTTTACATTAGCGGATGATACTCGGCCGGTTAGACCACATCCAGCACATAGTGAAGAGACTATAGCAGCTGTAGCTGAGAGTGTATGCGAAGACCGTAACGAATCGATTTGTCGTCGTTCTCAGCAGTTTGGCTTGGCGTCTTCGACATATTTTACGTGAGGATCTCAGCCTAACAGCGTACAAAATTCAACTTATGCAAGAATTGAAGCCAGGTGACTTGAATTTGAGTCATATTTTTTGGAAAAACTCAATGAAAATCCGGTGTTTTATCGTGAAATTTTGTTCAGTGATGAAGCCCATTTCTGGCTCGATGGATAAGTTAATAAACAAAATTGCCATATTTGGACTGATGGGCAACCTAAGGAGTACAAAGACCTACAATTACATGCATTAAAAGCAACGGTATGGTGTGGTTTATTTGCTGGTAGTATCATTGGTCCATATTTCTTCAAAAATGAGGTAATAGTAACCGTAATCGCACCATATTAACGGACTATGTACTTCCTGAAATTTAAGCACATGATCTCGGTGAGCTCTGGTTTCAACAAGACGGCACTATGAGCCATACAGCGCGTGAAACAATGGACTTGTTGAGAAATTATTTTGGTGAACACTTAATTTCACGTTTTGCTACGGTAAAGTGGCCGAATAGATCGTGCGATATTACACCTTTGGACTATTTTCTCTGAGTATATATAAAGTCTCAGGTCTTCAAGAATAAGGCAGCTACTATTGACGCTTTGGAAGCCAACATTACACGTGTTATCCGCGAGATACTAGTCGCTATGCTCGAACGAGTCGCCCAAAATTAGACCTTCCGAAAGGACCACGTTAGACGTAGTCGTGTTCAACATTTTTATAATATTGTTTTTAATAATTAGATGTCATAAATTGTGCTTTTAATTGATTATAAAAATTTTGAGTTCACTTTCAAATTTATGTATTTTATTTTACTTTATAAATCAAACTTTGCAATAAATCACCCTTTACATATTAAAATACCATCAGCTGAGGCAATGGATGTTTGAAATTAAAGCATGGATGATGTGGACCTGCTGGACCTTTACAGAATCCAGTTGCGTTCTCGTAATTGATATAAAAACTATTTTCCATATTATGATTGATTTGTCCGTAATAAATGCTTGGATTTTATGGCGCCGTCAATCTGATGAGTTCTTGGCATTATTCGACCTTAAGCTTGCAATCGCTGAAAACTTATGCAAAACAGAAAAATTTATCTGAATAAGCAGACCTCCAATTGGTTCTGCGCTAAGCACACCAACGTTAAGCAGGACTACTTGTGTGTTCTCCAAGCCTAAAGAGCCACATCCAGATTTTCATTTCTACACAGTAAGGATAGATCAAATTGGTCACTTTCCGAATACCAACAGATATGTCAAATTAAATGCACTTTTCGTTTGTACACTGCAAAGTATTCTCTGTTAAAGTAAAAAAAGAAACTGCTTTGCTAAATTTCACCGCTCTGAATCAAAATTTTGTAGGCGTAAACTGAACATTTCTATACAAAAATATTCTTTGTGTGCATACAGAGCCAAATGAATAACATAAAAATTTTTTTTAAACCTTGTATATACTTATATTTTTCTTCGTTTAATTATATTGTTTTAATCATTGGTTCCTGGGCATGCAATAAATAGAAGGTTAAAAAAGAAGTGCCTTAACTAATTTACAACAAAGTAGAAATAGGAAATCATTATGCATGAAATACGGGTACAATGTTAGATAAATGCATAACATGGGAGCAATTGCAAACTTGAGTACTTATGAGGTAAATATATTGGAAAAAATTCTCAGGCAAATTGATCTTTTTTCGCAATAAGTTAACCTGAGTTGTATAAAGTGACACACAGCCCAATTTTTGTTGAAAAAAAGAAAAAGCTTATCTAGCAAACGATCCAAATTGTCATTTTGTTCGTCATAAATTTGCTGATTTTCTACAATCCAATCATAGAATGGGAATTTCATTTACGTAGAAACTAAGATGGGACAAGCAGTTGCATGATGCATATTACCTACTAAGTCATCTTCGGTTCTTCGGTGCTTCTAAGCAATTTGGCAGCTAACGGTCACTTCTGCTAGTCTTATTTGACAAAATCGTGGAAAGTCCTATACTCATATTTTATTAAGATTAACAAGGTGAAATTGTTAGTTGATTGCTGATTGAATTTCAAGGAAGAGAACTCTAAGCCAATTAGGTTAACGTTCCTCTTGCTGAAAAGGATAAGAAGTATGTTTATGATGACTGTTCAAAAATTGCTTATTGTAAGCTCTGTTCTCGGACAATACACTGAACAGAAAAAAATAATGTCTGGCATCAAACTCCTAACCTTACATAAGTTGTAGGTCCCCACTTCTATGCACAAAATGCCAAGACGATGAGGTTCTACACCTTGATTTAATAATATTTTTTTGTTTATTGGGTGCGCAACTAAATTATCGCTGTTTTTTTTTTTTTTTTTTTATAGAAATACAAATTTATTGTGAAAAAATAGCTACAAATGAATCATTCAAAGTATTGCCCAGAGCTAGAATACCGTTACGGTAAAGTGTTTATCTTTTGAAGCTATCCACGAATCAAGCCAGTTTTTATGTCTTCATATGATTGGAACTGCTCATCAGCCAGACAATATCTTGGGAATACGGCGGACGGGGTAGGAGTTTGGCAACATTAGGCCGAGCATTGTCATGCTATAGAATCACTTTTTTGTAACCCTGCTCGTATTGTGGCCGTGTTTTGCACAGTGCTCATCTCAATCGAGTTCAATTTATGGTTTTGTTGGGTTTCAACAGTTCATAATAAATAACCTGGTTCCACAAAATACATTCGGCCGAGTCGATGACGTAGAAGCATGACCGGCTGTCTCCTTGACTTTCTTTTCTCTGAGTTGATGTAATTAATCAATTTGTCATCACCCGTCATGATACGGTGAAGAAAACCCTTTCGTTTTTGCCGCTGAAACAGTTGTTCACAGGCGAAAAAACGACGATCCCTTGGCTTCAAATCATAGGGAACCCAAGTTCCTTGTTTTTGAATCATTCCCAATGCATGCTTTATTTGCGTTTGGCACGGATCCTCATCGAGCAATGCCTAAAATTTAGCATTTCCGAATAATTTAGGCCTTCATTCACGCAGACGGCCGTCAACATCGACATCAACGTCTTTAAAGCGATGGAACCAATCACGGCAGGATCTCCGTAAAAGGCGCTTCAGCCGTTATTCGTCGTCAGAGAGGTCGTCGAAGAGGTCGTCAGAGAGGTCGTCAGAGAGGTCGTCAGAGAGGTCGTCAGAGAGGTCGTCAGAGAGGTCGTCAGAGAGGTCGTCAGAGAGGTCGTCAGAGAGGTCGTCAGAGAGGTCGTCAGAGAGGTCGTCAGAGAGGTCGTCAGAGAGGTCGTCAGAGAGGTCGTCAGAGAGGTCGTCAGAGAGGTCGTCAGAGAGGTCGTCAGAGAGGTCGTCAGAGAGGTCGTCAGAGAGGTCGTCAGAGAGGTCGCCAGAGAGGTCGTCAGAGAGGTCGTCAGAAAGGTCGTCAGAGAGGTCATCAGAGAGGTTGTCAGAGAGGTCATCAGAGAGGTCATCAGAGAGGTCGTCGGGGAAATGCCTTCTTTTGAATGACCTTCGTCTTTTTGTCTTGCAAATTGTTCTCGGAAATCATTATTCTAACTTAAGAGAGACAGCTTGTGAAAACGAACCTGTTTGTTAGATTTTGGTAGATATTTTTGACATGAAATGATTCACCGCATGACTTGTTGCTAAAAAAAAAAAAAAAAATTTCGTAGATTTTACACGACGCTAATATCCGTACGCTTTCGCATAGAACAAGAGTTGTGACCGAGTTTAAGGTTCAAATGTAGTAAATAAGAGTATAATTAACCAAACGCCGTAATCACCAGATTTGGCCCATATGACTTCTCCCGAAACTAAAGTTGTTGCTCCGTGAAACACGTTTCGTCGTTTTGGAAGCAGAAAGCAAAACTCGCGGAATGAGTAAGAAGTCATACCGAAAAGCGCCTGTAAAAAGTTGTTTCGGAGAATAGAAAACCGCTTTCATATGTGTGTTGATTCAAATGCGGCCTGCTTTGAAGGCGACAAAATAAAATGTATAGTATACTGAAGTTACCAACAATTCCTTGTACTTTTTTGTCATAAACATATTCGAGCGTAAACTATGAAATTATTGAAAAATTAACCAACTATACTGTAGTAGCAGGTAGGACTTCCTTCAAGAAAGCTCTGTTTATTTCCATTTGACATATTTTACGCAACAGTATATTTAAAGGCTTCCTCCTTACATTCCTCCACGAATGCCAGCTAGAAAGGCAGCTCATTTCTGTATTATTCAAGTTCTAGGGGAGCCTTTTAGCCTGACAAAGTGAGTTTCGGAGTAAGTGAATTTTTTTGAAATCAATATTTTCTGTCTAAATAGGTTTACCTATTTGAGTACTTTAAATTTCATATAGTAGTTTCACCGACTGTTTCTATCTTTTTAATAAGTTTTTACAGAAAGTCTTCTTGTAGACTTATCTTAATTGATCTTTTCATATCAATTCACGACCAAGTCCTCATTCCGAGGGATATTCTAGCAGCGCATTGAAAATATTTAGTAGGTCCAATAATCAGTTTCTAAATCGATGTATCTAGCTTTTGATTTATTCCAGGACAAATTCATTGATTGTTTCGCTCCTTTTTAAAGGATGTCCATTTGTTTTTTTCTGGGATTTCTCCTCTTGAGGAAAGAGGTCTTCATCTTGGTGAATGCATTAATTTTAAAATCTTTTTTTGATAACCACTCGCAGCGTTGAGCCCAAAAAGGCAATATCGTTTTTTTTTTTTTAGTTACTATAGAGCGAAGATGATTCCTAATTAAATTTTCAATTTTTTTTTTCTATTTTTTATAATAAGAGCGTTCTCAACGGATTAAAATGTTTGGAAACAACGTGACCAAAAATTAGAGCGGAAGGACAAAGACGTAAATTAGTTTTAAATATTTTTAGGTTATAACGACTAGGAAATAAAGAGGTGGTGAGGGCACCTTGTAAGCATTGTTATTGAAAACATGGCCTTAGTCTTGGACTTTCATTAAATTCGGAATTCTTTGTACATTTAGTCTAGCTGTTAGTATATGTAGATTTATTACAAAAGGGTTTTTACATGGTGATGTTGTAATCCTAATATTGCCAAGCAATAATATTAGCTCCTTGGTGCTAGATGATCAAAATGTTGGCACATTGATTGCACTTGACTCTTCTTTTGGCCACCATGGAGATATATGCAAAGCAAAGCAATCAATTAGATGTTACACCATATTTCCAAAAGACTCCAGTTTCTTGAATCTGTAGCCGTAAACAAATAATTACGAATATGCCATTGTAAAAAAAAGTCATCTTTGTACTACCAAAATCCAAACCAATTTAGTTCCTGATAAGGAATAAAATCAGGAAAAGATCTCTAAAAATTAAATAAAATTATGTGCATAGTATTTACTTAAGACTAACGGTAGTTTTGAAATTGAAAATATAATCGTTTTGGTTTTATAAATATTTATTCGCTCGTAAGGAATTATTTAATTTATTCTTTCAGTATCCTTTGATATGGTCTACATTAAAGGAAAAGTTTCTTAGCAACTAAAAATCAACCCTGATGCTACTTGTTTTCGTAAATGAATACCCAAGTCCTTGGCAAATTTAGCAAAATTCCTCAAAATGTTGACCCGACTGGGGAAATATTTGTGGAATTTAAAGAAAAGGGTTGCTCTTTGGAACATTGATAGGTACGAACACATGCAGCTACAGAAAGCTATTTAACTTTGGGTTGGTTTGCGGTTTGCAATCTTGCCTGTTGGCAGTTGGTCGGTCTTCTTTGTTAAACAAAAATTTGCCGTCAATTTAAAACTCTCGATTTAACTTAGAAAACAATTTATTCAAATACACGGTCTTTAATTAGCAATTTTATTTGACTTGTAACTTGTTTGTCTGCCTACTTTACGTGTAATTGATAGTAATTAATATAATTTATAACAACATAGCCTGGGGTCCTTTTTTGAAACTGCGCTTGTAAGCACCACCTTCGAGTTTGTCGCCAACGCAGCGAACAAACGTCGCTACCTAGAGCACGCCTTTCAGCTTTCAGGTGACGGATTCCGAAGATAAATTTCAGCTTGTTGGCGCTAATGTGGCATGGGTTCTGTTAATTTGCATTACCAATGTATGCACATGCATTAGTGAATTCATGCATCCAAGATCCGACCGATCCTAGAGTGATGACTGCGGCTCACTTTATCCATACCAGTATCGAAGACATGAGATCTTTGACTTGGGTGTTAATTTTATAACGTACGGATAAGTTGACGTTCAAATAATTTGCGTGAGCGAAGAACGAAGCGAACGCAGACTCGAAGTAAAATAGGTGCAAGAAGCCTATGTAATAATTTGGTTAAATCAATTGACAGTTTGACAGTTAACAGAAGCAGGAAAACGTTATAGTAATTTATTGATTTAATGTCAACACATTCTTTGAGTTGCATCGCGGTATGAGAAGCAAGGTGGCAATTATTTGAAAAATGTTAAAGAATTTGTTTAAATAGTAGTTTTTGGTAAAATTTAATAGAAGCAAACATATGGCAGTGGTTGAGAACTCAGTTTTCAACTTTCATTCGTACACAGCTGACATCTGATAGATCATAGCTATACTTCTAATCATCAGAAAAGTAACTTGGCGTCTAAATGTGTTCTTTTTTTTATTTTCTTTGCCCAGATAATTAAGGGTCTTCTCTGTGATACAGTATGAATAATCCGAACTGTTTAAATTCTCATGGTGATTCTGAAAGTAAGGACTTAAAATTGTTCATTCATACGATGGAGTACAATCAAAGGCCGTGTTATGGTTGCGTGCCAAGATTGCGTTCAATAGAGTTTTTTCTTCAACCCCTTACACAGGACATCTGAGTGTCTAACAAGGAATTTCAGGTACTGCATAGCTTCAATTAATTCTTAGCACTGATAAGCAAACTTGACTGGAACAACATTTTGTAGAATTTGCACAGCAATTCCCAAGCTATATTCGTATTGTTAGTGCAGGCGATTTCAGTGTATACATTCCTGGCTTTAACTTTCTGGACAACATCCGAAGGATGATGGGATGAGATCTTTCGCATAAGTACACGGTCGATGTTGTCTCACTTTAGTTTGGTTAATTTCAGTTAATTTCTAGTACACGCAGTTAGTGAAGTTAGAGAAGGGACTCGTAAAAGAAAATAAAGCCAATGGTTGGAACTGAATTAAAAGCTTCTTTAGAAATGTTAACTGATACGTTTTCTCTTAAAGAGCAACCTCATCGTGATATGATCACAATCATTATTCTCTTTGTAATAAGATCGAATTCAAATTCGATCAAAATTAAGGCAACAAATACTATAACACAAGGTCCCAAAAGTAGCACAAATTTTTGAACGTTCATCATATATTCTTGAAATTCTGATCAACTTTCATCCGAACTTTTATTTATAAGAATATTTTAGTCTTTAGCTCGTTGGGTAAGACAAATTTACTTGCTACTCACTTTGAAGGCAGGTCCACTTCCAGATGGACGAATCCACTTTCATACTCTCGCGGTAGCAAGATAACTTTAAGATCTTAATCGTTAGTCTATATGGTATATTGTTCTTTCATGCTGGCAAAACCACTGCGTACGCTTTTTATCAATCTTACTGTTTTGGAAAGAAAACAGCATGCTCGTATGCTTAGTCCGTTCCTAAAAAGTCAGATCTTTTTTTATCTCTTTTTATAGAACCGTAAAAGTCACGGAAACGCTTATAAATCATCAGTTCATGAATTACTTCAAAATAAGGAAACTACCTAATAATTGGCAGTACGGTTTTCAGAGCAATAACTCACCTGGTAGTTTCATGGTATGCTCTTTCAAAAAATGAAATCATAGAATATAACAATTTTGCAAAAGCAAATAAATTTCAATTGAAATTTCAATACCAGACCCTTTTCAATCACCTTCCAAATTACTGAAAACGTATTCAAGTGTAATATACGCAAAGTAAATGCTGTTGTTTCTCAAGGTTCCGTACTGGCTTCAATACTCTTTTTAAATTTTTATTAATGATACCTGGTCTTCTATCACAAATCCAATATATGTAATATGTTATTCCTTTGTTTATTACAATAGTCTCAGTTTTTTATTTACGTTCCCGGACATACTTGATTGCTTTTTGGCTGCAGAAGCAGATCAAAACGTTTGTTGAACTTATTATATTCTGAAATTGCAGAATTACTAATTTGGGAACCACCAGCTGCAAAGTTTTTGATCTGGCCCCAAAATTTGGACCATTTATCCACAAAAAATTGGAGTTCGATATTTACATCTTTCCAGGTGGCCCCAAAATTTCTCTGCTCTTGCAAAGATAGGACTGAAAACTGTGCGATGAAACCCATAGTTGATGTCAAAATTTCACAGTCAACTGACATCTTTCCACACTGTTTAGATTGCCATTAGCATTTCCCTTTTTAGTTATTCCTGGAGATGGCTCATATTTTAAGGCCTCCTCGTTAATATTGTCAATAATAACCTCCGATAAACTTGAACTACCAAATAAGGCCGGTTAATGTACGTAACTTACACTGCAGGCCAAAAGTTTGAGACCGCCCCCAGTTAATCTATTGTAACATCGAAACAAACTTTAAAATAGAATACTACAATACAACCATGTAAAAGGAACGGAGAACATAAACGATATGAAAATATGATGAAAACTATTTTCGTTTTGCTCAAAATATAAAGCAATTAATTAAAAAAAGGAAAAAAAACTTACATAAACCGATTTTTCGTCGAAAAACCACCATATCCGATTATTTTTTACAATTCTTGGAGTTAAATTTTTGAATTATTGCCTATGGTATATTCATTTACCAATCTAATAGAATGCCTCACAATGCATATTCTGATTATTTGCGTTGATCCTAGACTCTATCTCTATCCAGTTCCTCCCACAACAGCTCTATGAGATTTCATTTATTTTTATTGCCTTGGCCGTATCCTGATTTCTAAGATTTTCCCATCTTGCCTCAGTTTTAGTCTGATATGTGTTTAGAGTAGTTGTCCTGCTGAAATTCGAATCTTCGCCAATTAATCATAGTCCAGGGGTCACATAGTTTCATTTCGAATATTGTTTTGTACGCCATCTTATTAATTTTTCTACTCGCTCGGACCAGATCTCCCACTCCATTTGAAGAGGAATATCCCCAGGCCATAACCCTTTCTAATTTATTCTGTGTTTGAATTATTTCGGCGCGTATTTCGGGTGCTATTTTTCATCAATTTTGTTTGCTTGTTGTGACTATTAGCTCATCCTCTTGTTTAGTTGTAGTTCCTTGCAATCCAGACTGTGATTTATCGTCAAGACTTCCAGTTTTAGCGTGTCGTTCAATGGTACTTTGCAACTACCCGCTGCAATTTACCCTCTTAAGGATGATTGCAGATCGTTCGTCGATTGTGGTTTCCGCAACTTTTCCCATTAATTAGTAATTATTTAAGACAATAAAGACGTAATGAATCTCAAATAAATTCTTTCAACTTCAAAGTGTGGCTTTTATATAAAACCCTTGCAATCCAGGTTGACAAAATTTGGAATTTGACAACCCTTTGAAATAAAAAAAAAGAAACAAGTGCTGAATCAACAACCAAAAACAAATTTAATAATTATGAAAAACTTGAATACTTCTAAATTAACCACAAAAGCGGTTTTTTCCACATTTGTAAACAAAACGCCTACCTACTGTTCAATAACGTGGGTGTAAAATCCGACTTTTGTTATTTGAATGTGTATTGTTTAGGTAGAAAGTTTAGGTAAAAAACGCAATATAATTCCCAAAACTGAATCTTCATACATGAATGAAGTCGGTTGCCTAGGGGGGCCTCAAACTTTTCGGCGGTAGTGTACCAACATGAAGATTTCCTGAACATAGTGCACTTGCTTCAAATTATTC
Organism: Volucella inanis; assembly: GCA_907269105.1. NCBI lineage: Eukaryota > Metazoa > Arthropoda > Insecta > Diptera > Syrphidae > Volucella > Volucella inanis. The sequence goes on from OU026157.1 coordinate 80,261,041, forward strand.
AAATTTGTATGCCAGGTGTACCGTGTGAAAATAAAACACTAATTTTTAATGGGAAAGTAAAAAAACATTTTATTCAAAGTATTGGCCATTGCTAGCTACACATTTTCCCCATCTTTCAGGCGATTTATGGATTCCACGCCAATAAAACTGTTCGTCTTTTGAAGCAAACCAAAAGGTCACTCATTTTTCGACTTCCTAGTAGGATTCGAAGTTCTGCTCAGCTATTGCGTATCGATAAAAACAAATGACAGTTGGAAGGCGCCAAGTCTGCTAAAGTAGCAGCTCCCAGCCAAGTGCTTTGGCTGTATCCTGAGCGAGTTATGCTTTGTGTGCAGGTGCATTGTGTCTTTTGGCCCATTCTGGTCGTTTTTCGATGAATGCATGGTTCAAATTGATCATTTGTTGTCGGTAGCGATCTGTATTAACGGTTTCACCAGGTTTTGGGAGTTCGTGGTACACCACACCTTTCTGGTCCCATCAGACACACAGCGTTGTCTTCTTGCCGAATCGATCTGGTTTTCGAGTCGAAGTTGATGATGTCCCGGATTAACCCATGATTTTTTCCGTTTCGGATTCTGAAAATAAATCAATTTTTCATCGCCAGTAACAATTCGATGCAAAACTGATTTTTTATCGTGTTTTTGAAGCAAAATTTCACAAGTGGTTTTTCGGTCTTTCATTCAATTCATGTGGCACTCATTTTTCAGACTTTTGGATCTTTCCCATAGTTTTTAAACGGTCAGAAATTGTTTGTTATGCAACATTTAACATTTTTGCCATTTGTTTCTGACTCAAAGTGTCATCTTCATCCAATATTGTTGGCAATTCGGCGTCTTCAAACTTTTTTGGTGGTTTTCCACGTTCTTCATTTCTCACATCAAAATCGTTATCTCTGAACTTTTGAAACCATCTTTTGTATGTTGCTTCTGATAGAACATGATCATCATATGCCTCGACAAGCATACGATGCGACTTTGCAGCACTTTTCTTCAAATGAAAACAAAAAATTAATGCTTTCCGCAAGTCATCGTTTTCTGGAACAAAATTCGACATTTTTAACACAATAAAAAAATGTGATGTTGTTGGTTTAATGCCTTAATGTATGTACAAATAAGGCCCGTTCACAATAAATGTTCTCTATCGAGACATTTGTATCTTGACGCGCACTTAATACCGGTACGCCTGGTATTGTTTTTCAGCATCATGGATCACAGGTAGACTAGTTCAGTACTAAGATCCTGGGTTATGCTATGGCTTTGTACCATAGGTATTCGTTAAATGAATGCATTAACATTGAAATCAGTGAAATAAAGATCAATTTCGATTTGGAAACAATAAGTCATCTTTATTATTTGCATAATGGTGAAAATTTGATATTTCGTGGACTTATAGGGTAGAGAATCGCGTGATATGATATGTACGTGTGATCTGATATCATGATATTGCTTTGGGAGTTCTGAAAAGACATATTGTGGATGAAGTCTTCATGCTTCTTTATCATGTTCAGCATGAATAACCACAAAGATAGAAGTTACGAAATGAGAAAATCGGACTATCTATCATACAATACAAAAAAGATGGTACACTTTTTTTGATGCTCCGACGCAGTGAAACCCACAGTCTGGTTAATACTCTTTCAGCCAGAATGGAAACACTTAAAAAATCTAAAGGTGCTTACAGCGAATCAAAAGTAGAATATCAATCCCTAGATCGAGACTCACTTCGCAAGTAATCGAACGAAGACAAGGTCACAGGCTCTAATGAAGCAGGTCAAAAAGGCAAGAGGTCAAAAGGTTCCTGCGAATTATGTAATTTATCTCCAAATTACGTCCTGAACGAATTCGAAAGGCACTGCGTCTTAAATAGGTCCTTGGTTACACTGGGATTGGATAAATTGCGCGTGAATGGGGTTTTAGCAAATACTTTGCAATCCCTGAATTTGAGTAGGCTATGATTTTGTTTCCAGTCAGAGCTTCTATTGATATTTCGATCTTTCATTAATCTAACTGTAGATGGCATACCTGTCCATGATGTACATAGTCTAACGAAGCGAATATTATATAAATTTCTTCATCATGTTCGCTATTTTAAAGCAGAAAAACTCCGAACTATTATTTTTCTATTGAATTAGAGTACTCAGACAAAGTTTTACTTCATAACACTCATTTTATGTTCCTTTTACTGGAATTTATCAGTTTTTAAATGTGTCCACAGAACTAGCATTAACCACGTCAGCGGCGAGTATTTGCAACCTAATGTGAACTCAAGCCAGACACTTAGGGCACTTAAATGCTTAGCAAAGCCGTAGTGCCCCCTAACCAAGCCAATAAGGAGTGTTTTTTTTTACTGAAGAACAACAGAAAGGTCTCTGACATCTTTAAGGCATCGGGAAGCATTTGTTTTGGTTGCCAATATCTTTCAGATTTCTGCTATCCGCAGTTAGGCTCATTTGATCCAAACAAGAGTCGCAGGCAGTTCTTTGCAAGTTTAGATCCTAAAGAACTCTCATTTGATCCTCGACTAGCATGTTTATGTGCAATTTCGTTTTTGTTGCTACAATACGGTAAATATTTCAACTAACCTTAACTTGTCGTTTTACAAAACACTAAAATATACTTCGATGGACTGGTTATTAATTTTTTTTCTAAAAGACGTGGCTTTTAATTTAGATCGTACTTAAAACAAAAATGTGATCTTCCATGTTGTTTTAAATTTAAGGATATCAGCTCAAAAGCCCACATTTCAGTCATTCATTTTGTATGGACTTTTATTTCAAATCAATAATTGGCTCTTACATGTTATACATGTGCACTCTATAATTATAAAAAGTGCTTAAACTATGTCGTTCGATTTTTCTTACAGTAAATGGACTTTTTATTAATTATATTCGCACTAGAAAGCGCTCTCTTTCTCTTTCATGCAAATATGGGATGAACACATATTTTTCGTAGCTACAAGATATTTAACCGGCTATCATGCTTATTACTTAGCCTCAGCATCAAATAAATGGTCCGGCATAGTGATATTAAAATTTTACTTTAGTAAAATCCGCATACTATATATGCGATTTGAGGAAGTAAATCGTTTTCTGTTTATTTTCTTGAAAAATCTTTTATAAAAGCTCTGTCACGGAAAAATTTCAAATATAAAATTTTCTGTCTTGATTGCTTATTGCAGGCTTTCTTGTGTACCAGATGCTAGAGCAACTTGCCGCTCTGTACCTGGACTAACAAAAGACCAATTAGAGCTCTGCTATAAAGCAAGTGATGTAACGCTGACTGCATTAGAAGGACTGGAGCTAGCAATACGTGAGTGCCAGGTTCAAGTGAGTGTAATATTTAAAAATATAAAATAGTTCAGATTTATTATTCTTATTATATCTACTCGAAGTAATGCAATTTTCATATAATAATTTTTTACAGTTTCAGTGGCATCGATGGAATTGTTCATCACTAAGTACAAAGAGCGGTAATCCACATTCGTCAAACCTTTTAACAAAAGGTGAGCTTAAAAATTATAATTTTGAATAGTTTTAATTAAGAAAACAACAAATTGGTTGTTTCGTATTAATTTAAGCATTAAGGTAATAAAGAGATATTCAGCCTCTTCTGTCCTTCCTTAATAATTAAACTTTTTTTACATAATTTAGCTACTGGAAATTGCTATTATAGAATGCCTTCTCAAACACTTTAATATTATGTAGTACTACAAGGTGCGCGAAAATTTGTTTTTGAAACAAAAAGATGAAATTTTGAAACAACATTTTTAGAACAACATAACGCCGAATTTAGAACTTGTAAAAAAAAAAATCCAGTAACTGTAACCGATTAGCCGGCATCATATCAGAAGGAGTATCCAATGCCACCTCCAACATAAAAAAATGATTTTACCAAATATGTACCTCGTCACTTAGGTTGATTTTTATTGGAATTCAATTTTATGGTAAATTCGATCTTATGTGAAACGTATATCTGAAATGCGTTCGTGGACATTAAAGAGATGTCAAGTCTTAAAAATTTTGCTGAATTGATTAATTGCAGTCTTGACTTACTGTCTCGCGTACAGCCGTAGTACTTTCTTCACCCCTGACGTTTTTCTGTCTCACTGGTACGGCAACATTATGGAATGAATAAACTAATTAGAATTTTTTTCTTAAAATATACAATATACCGCCCGTAAATCAAATTTAACGCACGCAACGTAGGCGTTACTAACCGAGAATTTTGATTTAAAATTTAAATTAATTGTAAACATTGTTGTGGCGATACCTTTTCATGTTTAAATGGCAGACAATCTGGAATACAAGTATAATATCTGCCAAAAGATGGTATGAGTGAGTTCAAGGAATGACTATCGGAAAATTGGAGCGCATCTAATTATGACAAAATCCCTCTATGTAACATAAGTAGGGTATATAGGGTGACTTTGGTCTAATCACACATCTTGTTTGCTTAGGTCATTTCTCGCGCTAATTTTTTTCTGATATAGACAGGTATTTTATATGTGAAACATTACCACAACTTTAAGGTAGCTAGTTATGCATTTTAAAATTCGTATTCATTCGCACACGCAAAACGTTGTTAATCGAAGCACCCGGTGAGCTCTCTGTCTTTTTGTATTTTTGAAATTTATCCGTTTGTATATACGACATATGTAGTTGGATTCGAGGCTCAGCTTATTTTATGATTTTTATTCGACTTTCCAAGCGGCGTATCGTGTTACGAGTTGCTTTGTAAATATTTATACAAACTTTAGTTTTGATGAAATTTTCGGCGGCCGAATTAATTGCTGACTTAACCTATTAGTACAATATAGCGACGATATCAAATTTTTTAGTTAGTGTTAACGTTTCGTACGGCTACAGGGACAGCGAATGTCACTTTGTATGCAAGTTGACTCATTTTCGACTATTGCACTATAACCTTTAACTTATTATTGATTTTAGTACTTCGTTTAAAAAAGAAAAAGTTTACAATTTTGACATTCATATAATATGAATGTTATAGTAATTCAACAGTCTTAAAGACATGGCTTGGCTGTAGTTTCTGTTGGCAACTAAAATTACTCCATAGATTCGGATAATAAATAATTAAAAAATAATAAGTGTTATAAATTAACAAATGTCAATGTTAAATTATTTAAACTAAAAGTTTTTTGAAATTGTTTGTTGTCTATATTCGAGCCCTCCTTTACAATACGTAGAAAGAGCACCGAATTTCGTATATATTGCTCACATCAGGGAGTTTTCAATACTACCAAAGTATATCCTTTTTATATTTTTCAATGTAGGTCAAACTGAAATTAAATGAAAGATATCCTCTTGTATTTCAAAGTTGCATAAATAGAGATTATCGGTACATCATATCTATGTGGTATATATACCAAAATAATCGTACTCTCTTACTTTCTTTTCTTGCAAACTTCCAGCTCTTGTTCGTCGCTCATCCAGCTCCTTGCTGTACACCATCACTTTGGAAATTTTTAGTTTGACTACAAAGTCTTCTAGTACTGCGGTCATCCTCGGAAGGACATAAGGAGTGTTGGAAATCAGAACTATATCATCAGCGTACATAAGGATTTTAAACCGCTTACCTCCCCATAGAGTTTCTCCACAGAATTTTTCATTTAAATCATCCGAAACCAAAATAAACAGTAGAGTAAATAGGGTATATCCTTGTTTTACTCCCATAGTTGTTGTAAACCATTCGGATAGAAGCTCCCAGTTTCACACTGCTGACTTCGTGTCTTTATACGCTTAACACATTCATCACTACTGTTCAATCCCATAGTGGAGAGCTTTTAGAATAATGCTCTTCAGTCAATAAAGTGAAATGCAGCCGTAAGTCGACGCAAAAAGCATAAAATTTATTTATTTTGTTTATAAATGATTGAGAAATGTTTCTAAGTACAAAGATTTAGTCGATGGTCGAATGCCCTTTCCTGAATCCTGCCTGCAAATTCGTTCAGCAAATTCGAGCTTTCAACCCAGAGTGTGAGTCTATTAAATATAATTGAACCAAAAGTCTTCAGCGAGCAGTTGAGCAACGATATGTTTCTATAATACTCTGTTGCATTTGTATCACTTTTTTTGTAAATACGGAAAGGTACTGATCTACAGAATCTTTAAAGAGCCTCTCCAGACTAAAAAATGCTATTAAAACTATTTGTTAAGAGCATTAACATTTCTTCAGTTACGCTTTTGTAGAATTCAAATGGTATTCTATTCACTCCAGGAGTTTTCTTTAACTTAGACCTTACAACGGCTTCTTTAACTTCGGTTAATCTTATGGGATTATCTAGATAATCATTCTTTATAAGTGGGCTGGCGTATTGTGTCTGTAGACTATTATTAATGTTGTTGAAAGTTGACCGTCCAATCGTCTTGAAGGTGATAGTACACTCTTTGTTCATTGGTTTCATCTTCATTTCATTGTATGCTAACTTGCAAAATCTTAAATCTGTACATCTCTCATATTAAATAATCAACGTTATAAACCCACGTCCAGAATGCTTCGCAAAGTAAACTCTATTCAATCTACTCGTATCTTCCACTATCATATAAGCAGATTCTGTATCAAAGATTACCCTCTACTCTTTCTATGCTTCTCATTTTCTATTACCTCTCTTAAGCATCTAAAAATTGTTTCTGGTTTTCAAGATTAGTATTTAAGTTCATGTTTGCATTAAACGTAATTAAATGGTCTAGGGTTGACACATACCTAAATTCAGTTCAATTAATTTTTATCGAGTTATGTTCATTTTAAAGAAGTTGGCCAGTCAAGCCTTTTTGGTCACTTTTAGCATTCAAGTTACCCTACTAATCGATTTGGACTATTTTTCTAGCATAAATACGACTATCTTTCTTTAATTAAGAACATTCTACCAAGATGATTTTTGAAGGTATTAGCATTACCTGTTCTGGTTCCAGTTTTACCTTCCTGGTCCTATATTTTTGAACTACAGATAAAATCGAAAATGAAATAAATATTTGCAGATGAGCATCTTCCATGAAATTGGCTAATAATGAAACTTATTTTCTAGAGGTGTGCAATAACTATTCTCAAATTATTATTTAAAAAAATTACTCAGTATTATATATGCCTTTATGAGATAGACGCATTTACATTCATTCGCATGCAAATAATGCACTCGAAAGTTCAAGATGAGATGATTACTCTTCCGTGCTAACTGTCACTTCAGCTCAAGTAACTAGATATTTCGCATTTAAAAGTTTATTAAAAGAGAAAGAAACATTTCCCGGGCTATGCAAAATCAGCCTTTTTATAAAGTGCATACATATGTTTTAATATCAATAAAGCCGTCAAAGAACGGTAATAGTTACTTAGACATGCTTTACTATTCTTCGAATTTCCTTATGAAACTGATACTCTAGATTATATGACGCTTTACTTGGACTTTAGTCATGAAACGCATATTGCGTGCAATAGTCACTTAATTGTGAAAACTAGTAAAGTAATTTAATATTGTTAAGATGCGATTGCACTTTTTTGCTAACACATATGACAAGTACCAGCACTTCTTGTTACTGTAATATTTACTACCCAGCAAATATACTTTCTAGTTAAGTTGTCGTTTCTTACTTGAATTTCCACCTGGATGCCTTTCCAACTTTAACGCAAAATAGCATTCATAGACATAAATGTTGTTAAGCATATCGGACCAGTAGCTGTCCATTGTATTGTTATCCGCAGTCTAGTATAGACTGCTACAAACGGATTCACTCGTCACTTATTGTTGTTAAAAGGTTTTTGTAGCTATTGTATATAAGAAACAATCATTTTCTATGCCACGCAAGTATGAGGAGTTAGAAAGTATGAGACTCTATGTATTGCTGTCAGACTGTGGGTGGCCATGGCTCTAATTGTAGTGGATTGGACCGTTCCCGATTCAATATCAGCCGTGCCCGGAAGACGTTCTTTTTTTTAACCAACTAAATTCATTCGCCCCATTAAATATTGAATGTCACCCATGGAAGGAGATAACCACTGACCTCAAAAAAAAAAAAAAACTTATCTCTCTCTGAGCGTCCTGAAAACTTAACGCGTGCTCAAGCACTTTAAGAGTAACACTCTTCTTAAAAAAAAAAAAAAAAAAAAAAAAATCGTAAGAAAATACAAAAAGAGAGCATTCCACTTTTACCTCCAACAGTCCAAATAACATATTAATGTTATACTGTTCACCAAAACTTTTAAGTAGCACGTTGACAACATTTGAAATGTTTTAAAAATGCTATATACCAGATCACCAAGAAAGTGGGTGGTACAATCTAGGACAGTATGGTGGAGAAAGTGGTTGAAATTCTCGTACGATTGTGGGTTGAATTTGGATACTGGTAATAGTGAGATTTGACAACTCTAACTTTATCAAATAATCGAAAATGTAAACGAGAACATTTTTGGTTAATACATTTAGAGCAAGCTTAAGGATCATCGCATAGAATGGTCTTTAGCTCCTTTAGTTATAACTTGTAGCGAAGTAATTACATACTTATACGGTAAATTCAATATTTAGAAAATCGTTTAGAATTACCAAGACAGTTTATGAAACTTGACTACATTCTACACAGTAAAAAGCCGTGCAACTTGAGTAACATGGAGGGAAGAAAACATCATCCATTTTGTTGGCAACTTCTCTGTTTTAAATAAGTAAGTGGCAATGCTACTTAATAAAGTGTCCAAATTATTGCAGCATTTCAGAAACACCTTAAATTATAGGAAAAGGATATTTATCTTTTATTGTGCTGTTTTGTAACATTTTATTGAACCCTCTTTTATATGTGATACGTCACATTTTCAGAAATATTTTATGAAATTTCATAAAGAATTTAGTGTTTGCCGATAAATCAAAAATCAATATTTGTAAACCTTTCCCATGAGAATAAATATTTATGCAAAATCCACAAGAGTCTAATTATTTTGTTAATGAATATCGATAAGGAATGAATACATAGTCCTGCATAATCCTCGATTTCGTTTTGAACCGATCGGAATTTATACCACCATTCCAAAACGCTGTTTGTGTATCTTCGTAGAGCGTTTCTAAGCCTTTGATTAAGGAACAAGATTTTTCTGTAAGCCTAGGGATTTTTCTGAACGCGGTAATGGAAAGAAGAAAGAAACTTGCATGTATGAACGCATGTGTTAATTTTTTGAAATATGAAAACTCGATAAAAGTTATGTAATCAAGTAATTAGGTCTCCTTGCGTTTTAGCGGGAAATTAAATGAATAACAAAGAAAAGCATACAAAATTAACTAATATAAAATTTCACAATCACATGTGGTGTATTTATTAATTAACACTGCTTAACAAGCAAAATTATTGCTTTTTTTCCGTGGTTCACAGGTGTTTTTCATACCTTTTCTTGATGGAATCTCTCTCAGTGCTCTTTGCTTACGGCATCAAAGTTTTCGGGAAAAAACTATTCTATTATTGTACATCCCAAAATTTTATAGTCCTCTACCTTATAAACCTTGTTGTTTGCTGATTTTGTATCTGCCGCTTTAACAAAAGAAAGCCATGCATCTTTTTCTTCTGTTTTTAATTTTGAAATAAAATTGGAATCCTTCATGGCATTCCTAATATCCGGCCCTAGAAAAATTCCTTCTTCCTTGGCCATTCTTTTTTATTGTAACAGTGCCTTCTAGCTCTTCTATCCCATTCGCATTAAAAACCACCATTTCGTGTAGCCTCCTCGCAACCCAAGCAATATTCTAAAAACTTCAAAATCTGCGCATATTTTCCAAGAATGACGGTTCTACTGAATTTTCTTGAGCAGTCTTTTTATTAGCATACTCGTATGTTTCTTTTATATGGATGTAATTTGTTGGCGTTATGCAGTAAGAAATCTTTTAAACTTAATTTTGAAGAATCAATGAATAGTCTACATTGATCTGGTAATATGTTTATCACGACAATGTGTAAGATCACCTTCATCTTTAAAAAATCTACAATCTAAAATCTTGAATTTATTCAGAAAATTAAAAATACAAGTTTAATCATCTAAATCTATATTGTTCCTTCCAAAGTAATCCGCATCGACTGCAACACACTTATGCCAGCGCTAGATCCAATCCTCGAGACATTTTGTATATTCGGTTTTCGATATGTCCATCAGTGCTTCCTGCAATTTTTCCATTATCTTACTTCCTCTCGGCTGCTGAAACGCGATCTACGTTGTGGTTTTAAACTCGATTTTATAGAAAGAAGTCACAGGGAGCCAAATCAGGTGAATTCAGTGGCTGTAGGATGGTATTTGTCAAAAATTTACGAATAATGATGGCACTGTGCGACGGTGCGTTATCATGGTGCAAAATCCACGACTTTTCTGCCCACAATTACTGTCTTTTTCGGCGAATTGCTTCACGCAATCATCTCATAACGCCCAAATAATACAGATAATTCATGATGCACTACACCGTTGTAATCCATGAAAACCGTGAGCATTGCCTTCTTTTTTGACTGAAAACGTCGTGGTTTTTTTGATCTCGGCTCATTTGGTGAACGCCATTCACTTACCTGATGTCTGGATTGCGTGTCGTACTAATAGACTCACATTTTGTCTTCAGTAATGATCCTTTCGATAAATGTGGGATCGGAAACAGCCTCCTTAATCATCTTTTTTGCGACGTCAACACGGTGTCTTTTTTGCGTGAAATTGAGGTCTTTTGTCACCAACTTTGCTGCTACAAGACGGAAACTCAAATCATTAACCAAAATGTCTTGGGCGAATCCATAGGCAATGTCTCTATCTCTTTGATGGTTAATTTGCGATTATTGACCAACATTTCTTTTAATTCATCAATATTTTCGTCGGTTTTCGATGTCGATGATCTGCCACTGCGTTCATCATCTTCGATTGACTCACCACTTTTAAACCGCTCGTGCCACTGGTAAACCACCGTTTTCTTTAGAGAATCGTTGCCGAAACACTTTCCCAAGATTTCCAACGTTCGCGCACCATTAAATCCGTTTTTTTACGCAAAATTTAATACAAGTTCGTTAGTTGCAAATTCAAATCCATTTCTAAGAATGTAAAAAATCGCCAACACACACAGAGATAGATGTACTCTTGGCTACGTAACTTTTGCTAATGTCAAGCTATGACGCTAAGATTTAGAGAGAATATCAAGTGCAGATGTACCAACTTAACAAAAAGAAAAAAATGCAACTCAAATAGAAATAATGGGAGCGCCACACGGTGGTTATTTTTTTGATCAAGGTGATAAATTCCATTGCTGAACTCTGGAATCTAAGAGTTCAGCTTGATCTAGATAAATTTAATTCTCTAACTAAATCATTCAGTTCACCTTGACGTATTAAATGTGGTCTATTATCATTTATAACAAAAACCCACGACGGAGTGGTGGTTTACATTGAAGATTCTGATTCGATATCGCTTATACTGTTTTCTGCATCTTTTTGCTTCATTCGATGTTGCGATGGTGGGCTGCCAGTATGAGGAAGCGGTTTAGTTACAGATTCCACATTAAGATATATAGGGTTTTCTAATAAAAACTTGACACCTTATTTTTTAAATAAAAGGCAAACCATTTGAGATATATCAAAAACTTTATTATTGGCTTGAAGTACAATCAAAACATTTGTGAATGGAACTCGACTTCGTTCATATGGCTACCGCGGGTACGTTTGCAGCGGTCCATTCGTTGGACCCAATTTTCAACGACTCGGCCGCTATTTCACGTTCAATATTGGCTCTGAACTCTTCCAATAAACCATAATACCATAAACATATGACTTAACGTAGCCCCACAGAAAATAGTCAAGCGGCATTAATTCGCACGAACGAGTTGGCCAATCGACTGGCCCATGTCTTGAGATAACACGTTCACCATACTTACTCTTCAATAAATCGATTGTAGTGTGTGCTTTGTGGCTTCAACCATCTTGTTGAAACAACGTGTCGTCCAAGTCCATATCTTCCAACTTGGGCCAAAAATAATCGGTGATGATGGCGCGATAACGCTGACCATTCACAGTAACGTAACTATCGTTATCGTCGACGAAAAAATATGGCCCAATAACGCCGCCGGCATGCAAACCGCACCAAACAGTAACTTTTTGTGGATGAAGTGGTGATTCATGAAGCACATGTGGGTTTTCACCCGACCATATTTTGCTTATTGACGAACCCATTGAGCCAAAAATGAGCGTCGACACTGAAGATGATTTTGCGATGAAATTCATCATCTTGGCGCATCTTCTCCAGAACCTAATCAGAGAACGTAGCTCGTTAGTGTATTTTACCATGATGAAAATGTTGGGTTTGCTGAATAAATTGACAGTGACAGAAAGAGTGCGTTCACAAATTAAATTCTAAGTTGTCAAGTCCCTATTGGAAAACCCTATACAATTATAATTCTTGTTTTATATTCTTTTAGATTCGGTCAACAGAAATAACAGTCATTCACATGATATTTTTGTTCCCTCAAACTACAAGTTTGGAAAAGGACACATTTCTTACTCTGAGAAATGTTGAAACCAAAATATCTAATGTTATTTAGTAGTGGCGTATGCCATTCTCGATTGGAACTTGAAATAATTTAGAGAATTTTCGATTCATATTTCAAACTTTCTGAATTTAGTATACTCGTACTTCTTTAAAACCAAAACGTATGAAAATTAACAAAAACACCTTTTCGCACTTAACAATAACAAGTTGAAAAAAGCACTAGAAATAGCACACCGTTAATGACAGGACGTATTGTAGTAATATTAAAGGTCAATATATCAACAATATCGTGTACTTATAAATAGCAATCTTGTTTTTGTTAGTATAGCTAGGTACAATACTTTTTTTCGATAAACCATCGAAAATTATGTCAGTGTTTTTATTTTTTTCCAAGTTTTCTATATATTTTTTATTATTTTTCTGTTTATACTTATACACGGATTAAAGGCAAAAAGTCGTGTTGATCAGGGTACTTAAAACATTTTTATGCATGTAAAAGATGCTTTTTTGAGGATATTAGAATTGCAATATGAATAAAACATTAAAATTGTAATTACGGCTGTGGTATGGGTTTATTCGAAAGATAATCTTATGTCGTAAGTGCTTAAATATGATTTCGACCATAAAATGCTGTATTTTAGAATGAAACTCAATTTGGAAGTAAGATTTTTGACTACATTTTCGATGAACATCGTTCATTATGCCCAATTATGTGCTCATTAAATGTTTTGTCAGCTTGTTTATACCATAGCTCTTTCACAAAAATTCGATTGAAATAGGGAAAGAAAAAGACAATTATCATGGAGTTCTCCACTGACTACTACTGAAAGTATGACGCTTGTGATGATCAAGTGGTTTAAATTTTTGCACGAGTTTAATCTTGTAAGCCAAGGTCTTTTCGAAAAATCTTCAATAGTAGATGGACACATATTTTATTGTTATGCACTATGGCGGATCAACTTATTCAGGTTTTTTTTTTCAATACAGTTACAGGTGGAGACATCTTATGAATTTTACAATTTAATATTGTAATTCTGGCGTAAGTCTACTTATGATGAAAGGGAGCACAAATAGGATGTCAGGTATCAATTTTACAAAAAAGGTTCTATATACGAGTAAACTTACTTACTAACTAACAAGCCTTGTCAGTGAGTGCACTTTTTAGTTTAGCACTCTAAGGCGGTTGAAAACCCTACCTACTTGTGTAGGTCACCTAGGGTGAGGTCTTCCTTTACTGCGGAGATAAGCCATTTCAGGTGACTGATGTCTCTATACATTCTCTTCCAAAACCCGTTAACGCAAATATTATACGAACGATTTTACCCTCGCAACGACTGACTTATATTTCACCCATTTTCTATCCATGCTTCTGCACCATAAAGTAGGAGTGAGATGATATTATACGAAGTCTCCTTAGCTATTTGGGATAGTGTCCTACTACTGGATGGCTTGTTAACATAAAGAAACAGCAATTGGCAAGAGTGATTTCTTGTTTTGGAAGGTAGTCAAAGGTAGTCAAATTCTCTTACTACCTCGAAAATATAGCCCTCCACTCTGAATTTTTGTCCAATTCGTTAGTATTGCGTGCTCCTACTTATTAACAGCATAAAGTATACCTACTCATTTGCCGTTAAATCGATTTTGGCAGCTTCCGTTTCAATACAAACTAAGTTGGTGGCTGCCCTCTGAATTCTCACATTGATGTCGATATCATCGGCGTATATTAGTAGTTTTGAAAAATTGTGCCTCCAGTGCTTGCTTGTGAGTTCCGCTCAATTTTTTTAAGTTACATGACATGATGTAACATGTCTGTAGTTGGCGCGTTTTGTGGATCGGGAAAAAGATGCTGAGATTCCATTCTTCAGCGTACATTCTTCTGCCCAAATCGTAAAAATGAATTGATGTATGCTCGCCATGAAACCATTTCCAGCAGCTTAGAATACCTCAGCCGATAAGCCATCATGTACAGCATATTTGTTTGATTTAAGCTTAGATATTGCTATCCTTACTTAAGTTTGGTCAGGAGGATGAAAGTTTTGACTTCTATTGTCAAAGTTTAATGGTATATACTGAGTTACGGTTTGAGTCTGCAGAAAATGTTTTTCCATATTCTGAGCACCGATTGGTTTGTTTCTTCAACTCTGTAGGTTTCTGTACGGTGTTCTTTCCTTGCCACGTTCTTTTTACCTATTGCTTTAAACCTCCGTACGTTATTTCTGGAGTATAAATTCTCACTTTTTTCGATTCCGATCTACTCGTGCTCTTTTTTCTTCTTCTGTAGAAGCCGATATTCTGCCCTTTGTTGGAGCCCCATTTTGTACGCATCTTATCAAGCTGTATGTACTTGTCGACAATCTCCATCGGTGGTGGTCGAAAGAAGCCTAGTATATCTATTGCGGCATCTCTGATGGCAAGTTGGTCTTCGGTACTTGATGCTATCGACATAAGAGTTGCTTAAAGGTTTAGGGATACACGTTCGTATAAGATTTTGGCGGTTTCTTGCGATTGCAGCTTTTTAACGTTATATCTTATCACAGTAGTTCTTCTTTGTTGTGGTGCTTTGGCTGCAATATGGTGGTAATCCTAGTGAATGCTACCCTCGGCTGCCCAGTAGATTCAGACCTTCAGATTCAACCGTAAAACCGTCATCAGTTTACCCTTAACCTCATATTATATTATGATTGCTGACATCAAGCTTGGCTTTCTCAGTAGTCGTTATAATGATCGATCATTTTTAACCAATTTGGAAGTATACCTTTCTACGATATTTTTGCTCCCTATTTTTTCTTCCTACATTCTATTATTCACAAGTTTTAATCTGTTGTCATTTTGTGGTCTTACTTATGAAATATTGGGTTATTCAATGAGTTCTGCGGTTTTTTTAGGGTTAAGGTTATACATGCATTTTTGGTATAAAAGCTTATATTTAATCCATCAGATATTGTCTATCATGGTCTATTACTTTCTTCCAACGTTCTGGAAAAGACATAATGCCTCTTTTGTAAAACTCAGCAGACTTACGGGTAAAAAGATTTTCCAGGTATGTTTTGATCTCATCTTCGGAATTTTATTACCTTCCGTCCAAATTGTTTTGGAGAGCGAAACTTATGATAGTCAGAGAATGCGGTAGGTGCTGCATAACTTCCCAGCCCAATGAATTCAGCTTTTATTTTTTCACTAAAGCTGTGTGTGATCTGGTGTTGTCTTGATGGAAAACAATGCCCAACCTGTTCAACAATTTTGGGCGTTTTTCTTCCACTGCCCGCTTCAAAGTATTGAGCTGAGCACAAAATTTAATAGCATTTATTGGAAGAAGCAACTCGAAGCAAAAGATACTTCACCAGTCTCACCAAATGCTCCACATGACCTATTTGGCATGCAAATCTTGTTTACCGACCGATTGCCTTGTTTCACCAGGAGCGCACCATGACCTCTAATGTCTTTTCCGGAAAGCCTCAAGCAAGTCCCATCTCAACAAAAACTCACAGGACATTATGCGATGCATAATGTTTCTTTCACTGAGTTCGCGAGGAACCAAAACATCCACCCTGTTCGACAATCCAAAGTTTTCAGTCTCTGCGAATCGGTTATATGGCCGATATTAAACTGCTGAATGATCTCCCGTGTGGTTATATACCTGCCAACGGTATCTGCAACCAATATTTGATTGTCCTCTGTGGTGGGTGGACGTCTAGAGCGAACAGCATCAGCAAGATCTGTGTTTCCTGCACGAAAGGGTGTAAATCAAAGCTGCAACTCTCCTAATGCGCCTCTGTCGTTTTCACACCTTTTAAAGAAAAAAAGCTAAATATGCCGAAAATTCACTCTCTTATCCACATTAAAAAAAAAGAAAAAAAGTGAGCACTTAAAACACGTCCGACGAAAAGAAATTCTGGTTACAATGTTAAGAATAACCATTTTAGATATTTTCTGAAACGAATAACACTACTTCCAAGAAAAAAACAGCAGAACTTATTGAAATAATCAACATATTCTTCTCAATACTTTTAATATTGAAGACCATGTGTTTGGCTCGATGCTATTTTCCGGAGAGACGCCGAGCTTTTATTCAAGAAGTAATCATAGAAGGAACATTAAGAAATATTTGATTTGTTCTAAGTTTTTTTTTTTTTCATGGGAAGGTAAAAACCTTCATAGGCACCATAAACACGCGCTCATAAAAGCATAATCACATCACCACAGCAGGCGCATAAGGCGAGAGAGATTCCTACTCATTAAAAAACCTCCTATTTTCTTACAGACTACGACTAAGTTTCCTTAACAAGTAGTTCCATCTTCTGCAAAACGGCGCTAAGTCAACCGGTCTTATTCTACGTAGTCGACGCACAAGGTTTGTCTCGTCCAATGTCCGGATTATTTCTAAGTTGCAGTGATGCGTGAGACAAGTACGAAGATTTTGAGCAGAGCTTAGCAATTCGTCTTTTACGGTAGCAAATCCTAGGTCACGCTGAATATCGCTATTCCTTAGATACCATGGAGCATTCAGGATTGCTCTTAGCGCTTTGTTCTGAAACTTTTGTAGAATACATATGTTACTTGGTTTAGTAGAATCCCGAAATTGTATACACAACGTCAAACACAGTTTAAGCACTTGCTTATATAAAAGCAGTTTGTTATATAGGGTTTTCCAATAGGGATTTGACAACTTTGAATTTAATTTGTGAACGCACTCTTTCACTAATCATCAAACTGTCACTGTTAATTTATTCAGTAAACTCAACATTTTTATTATGGTAAAGTACACTAATGAGCAACGTCTGCAAATTATAAAAATTTTCTACATATTCGTTGTGTGATGTTGCCGTGTCAGTGAGACAACAGATTGGTCGAAGTGTCGAAAATATCGCTACCGTTCAGACGTCCGTAGCAAACGATCCAAATCAGTCAATTCCACGGCGCTCTCAAGAATTGTGCATCGCTCAGACCACATTATGGCGTATTTTAGGTAAGGATCTTGGTTTACACCCATACAAGATCAAGGTGACTCAACAATTGAAGCCGATGGACCATTTGAATTGAAGCGACGTACGTTCTCCGATTGGGTTCTGGAGAAGATGCACCAGGATGATGAATTTTATCGCAAAATCATCTTCAGTGACGAAGCTCATTTTTGGCTCAATGGGTTCATCAATAAGCAAAGTATGCGTTATTGGTCGGGTGAAAACCCACATGTGCTTCATGAATCACCACTTCATCCACAAAAAATAACTGTTTGGTGCGGTTTGCATGCCGGAGGCGTTATTGTGACATATTTTTTCGTCGACGATAACGATGGTCACGTTACTGTTAATGGTCAGCGTTAACGCGCCATGATCACCGATTATTTTTGGCCCGAATCGGAAGATACGCTATAATTGATTTATTGAAGAGTAAGTATGGTGAGCGTGTTATCTCAAGACATGGGCCAGTCGATTGGCCTCCCCGTTCGTGCGATTTAACACCGCTTGACTATTTTCAGTGGGGCTACGTTAAGTCATTGGCTTATGTCAACACGCCGACGACGTTGGAAGAGCTCAGAGCCAACATTGAACGCGAAATAGCGGCCGTTTCGGCCGAAATGTGTGGCCGAGTCGTTGAAAATTGGGTCCAACGAATCGACCGCTGGAAATGTGCCCGCAGTGGCCATATGAACGAAGTCAAGTTCAATTCATAAATGTTTTGATTGTACTTCAAGCCAATAGTAAATTTTTTGAAATATCTCAAATGGTTTGCTTTTTATTTAAAAAAAAAGTCAAGTCGTTATTAGAAAACCCTATATAAGCTTAGTTTAGAATGTCTTTAAACAAGCCAAAACATTTCTCTAAGCCTAATGTCGATTTCTTCACGTTTCTTTTTAACGTGTGATTTCCACTTTAGCTTTACGTCTAGAGTTATTCCTAAATATTTGGTCTCGTTTGCATACGGAATTTTTATAGAATTAATAAATAAAGGTAAATTATCAACCTTTCTTTAAGTAAAATTAACCTGAGTCGACTTGGTCTCGTTAAGCACGATTCTCCAGGTCCTCGTCCCCTCAAACAACTTCTTTAGGGTTCGTTGGAGTTTTATTGTCGAAGATCCTACCGTTTGGCCTGTGGCAAGAATAGCCGTATCGTCCGTGAACGTTGCTACTACTGTTTCTTCATCCTGACGTATATCTGTTGTGTACAGTAGGAATAAATACGGACCAAGAACACTTCCTTGTGGCACACAATTTGAATTCCTAGTATTCAGGCCCATGTCTAACCCGAAACAGTCGGTTCTTAAGGTTTGAATTTACTATTTTACATATTTTGTCAGGTAAGATTTGCCTTAGCTTATACCTCAGGCCCTCGTGCCATACTTTGTCGAAGGCTTGTGACACGTTTTGAGCATATCTGCGTTTTTCTAAGGCGTTTTCAATTTCATCTGCGATCCGATATACCTGATCTATTGTCAAATGCTTGACCGAATTGGTGATCCTTGATTTGTTCTAAGTGATTTCTTTAGAAGACCACAATCAGGCCATCTGATCTGACCCTGTACCGTACCCTGTTATTGACGTGTGCTCTTTTATCAAACTTTCAGTCATTACTTTACATGTTCTATCAATGGATTAAATTAACCTGTCATTCAATGTTTTCAGAACACGTAACATTATACCTGGATCTGTATCACCTACCTGAATTTTAAGAACCAAAGTGATGATACATTTTGACCCAACATCGGTAGCTTTGATTATTTGTCATCATCGATAAAAGCTGTTGTAATCCATAAATCTATGTTTTGGAATGATACATAGAGCTTCAACTCCGCTTACACATATTCTCCTCGAACTGCCTACCCCTATTCTCTTGTTCTACAAATATACGAGTACATATATTATATCTACAATACTCGTAAATCGTGCTTTCACATTCAAATTTTAGCCAAGAACAGTAGATAATGAATTTTATTTCAATTCTATTAAATATACATACACGAGTCAACATCTGCCACCAGCAATTTGCATTTGCCTACAGGGGAGAACATTTTTTTAGGCAGTTTAATGAATTCGATGTTTTAAGTCTAATATTAGGTTTAAAGTCGGATAATTTTTTTTGGTTTCTTGTCAGTAGTTAGGATTTGATTTAAAAATTCTACAATGTAAAGAATTCTCGACCATATACCAGTATAAATTTTTCCAAAGTGATTTATATTATCGTTCGTTCGTATCGTTATAGTGATTTATTATATTGTTCAAAATATTTATCCCTCTAGTATTGTGCTGACAACAGGTTCATTCATCTTTAAAAGCCATTTCGGGCGAGTAAATAAGGTAAAGTTGAGAACTAGAGTACATTTCACTGCATCACAATATGTCAACAATAATTTAATTAACTTCACTAAACTTCATTGAGCAGAACCAAGAGTGTCTGTTCGTCGAAACATATAAAACCACACAAAATGCACAGTCCTCAATCAGTTGTAAATAAAGTTGACGTAAATAACTAATAAACATGATCCACAGTAAGGTTGTTGCATGTAGCATGCAGTAAACGGATACGAATACCTACGTGCAAACTTTCTAATCTGTCTGTACTTGTGCGAATATAAGCTTGCTTACATTTGTATCTACTGCTCTTACATCTTGACGGATTTATTACATGGATTTAAGATTTGTAACAAGTAAGGAATTTTAGACAGGAATAATATTAATGGGAATATATTTATTAAAAAAAAAAAGTACTATAAGAGCCTGAGATACATATGCATTTATTGCAGATGATGCAGTTTGTTTTGCAAAATATGTAGCTAACGTATGTATTAATACGACTTTAACAAACAAGATGGTAACCTATGTATTGGGAAATGATATTGAGTTATTTTATGCTATATTAAAGCAAAAATACATATAAAAATACGTGCAACAACATGTGGTATACAACTTTTTAATTTTCTATAGATGAAAACAAATCAGAGTAACGAGTTTGTCTTCTATTTTTTCAAACTACTCGTATGTATCTTCTTTTTGGTACCAGTACCAGTACCATCGATTTTGGAGTGTTATATCATAAAAATCCTTTGACTTTGAACTAGTTGTAATGATCTACCTACACAATTGTTTGTTAAAAAGTTCTGGGATATTCTTTATTTACCGAATCGTACAATAAGACTTTTAAATTATTCTAAGGGGTACTAGGTGTAAAGGTTAGTTGAAGTAAACACATTTTTCCCCTTTTTTTTTTCTGAAATGATCTACATGCCTAAAAGAACGAAATCCATTTACAATAGAATTCAACGTAAGAGATACGTAGGCATACTTGCAAAGATAATTATACTTCTATTTGAGCATTAGTAGTGCATCTAGACAAATTTGAGCCAGTCCAAAACTTGTAACTTCGGACTGTGTATTTAAACATTGATTTATAATTGCACAACCATTGTATTTAATCTTATTTAAATGTTAATTTAATAAATTTAAATACGCTTCCTTAGACCTATTTTTAGCATCATTAATAAATACTAGGTTGTGCACAACTTGTCAAACATTTTTGACATTTTAGAAATTCAAGAATTATCTTGAATTTAATGAATATTTGCATATATTATGTAATATTGTATCCGTTAATATTGTAGTTCGAATTATGTGATAGAGTTTCATATATACCATATACTGATAACTATGCAATACGGAAAGAAATGCGAACTAAAAGAAAATTGAGTAAAATATGTGAGAAAAATACGAAAAAAAAAAAAAAATTAAAAAGGTAAGATATTTTTAGTACACCAAAACAGTTGAAAAGGTTTTAAAAGCTAAAATGACAAAAGGAACAATTCTCAATGAGCGACAGAAAGCTTAGTGAGAAGAACACTGGTTAAACCTACACTGCATGAATTTAACCGGGCTTACTCTGGAATCAAAAGAAAATTTCTTGAAGCCGAGATATGTTCAACATCTTCTCTTATCTTTCCAAGTTAAATCAGAGGTGGAAGAATTGTCGATCACGAGATCTCTTTCGAAAATCACGTGAGATAAATATCTGTAAAGGATACCTCCGACAGCTGAAGGTGTAATGATCTGGTGATGTATTTCAAAAGAAGAAAGAAGTCGGTTTGACATTCCGAATTTAAGAGTAATACAGTTGTTTACATGCATGTTCCACATAACTAAAAAAAAACCTGCTCATTATCGAAACCGGCAGATTTTTGTTTCAACAGAAGGATGCTCTATACCATACTATGGAAAAAGTAAAATTATCAATGTGTTGAAGCGATTTTCTTATAGGCCAGACTTAGATCCGATTGAAAATATCTGGTCTACAGTACAATTTAGAGTAGCAGGGAATAACTTAAGCTTGTAAGCCCTAGGATGAACTAAGGTTCACCCAGCAGAATAAAGACCTTATTTACAAAATTAATTGACCGTTCTTTAGATGGCGCATATATCAATGTTCATATACCTTATTTGTGAAAACAAAAATAGGTTATATCAAGCCGAATTTAACTTCAATAAATCAAGTTCAGCGTTTTGAAGATGTATGTTTGTATCTGACTGTAGCAATATTGACCTTAATGAAACTAATAAAAATGTATTAACAATGCACCACCAAATAGTAACCAGATTGACTTTTTATTTTTGGACGGCTTCCAAGCAAAACAAGAAACATTGCGTTCTTTATCCTTTTATTGTGTTGAGGAGGCAATCGTAGGTGAAGCTATACTCTCCACTCAGTCGAATGCTAAATTTTTGGATGATATTCATCTGAAAGTAATTAAAATCCTGTTGTCAGTTTTCACAAAACACATTAAAAACTAGTTTTTTTACAATATTATTACCGAGATTATTCCTGTTGAATGGAAGCCAGCAAAATCAAATTGACTAACCCAACACCAATCTGGATTAAGAGCAAAGCACAACTGCACAACTGCATCACTAAAAATTACTGACGACATCCGTTTTGCCGTTGTCACATGTCACATGTGGTATTCTTTCACTTCTCGAAAGCATTGATTTTTGAAAGTAAAGCGTGTCAACTCGTAGCATTCTATATTAGTAATAGTAACCAAGATGTCTTGCATTGGGACGAAAAATCATCGAGTCTACGGGTGATATTGGGGGTGCCCTCCTTGGCCCTCTTTTGTTCAGGATCATATCCTTGCAGATGATTGGCAGGTATATTAAAAAATGAAACCAAATTTACAGCATCTTCTAGTATCGAAAATCTAAACAAAGACCTCGATTCCATATTTATTTGGTCTCAAAAGAAAAACTGTCTTAGCTTTAAGTCGTCAAAGACCAAGACTGTTGATTTTTGGTAATAATCCGGAAATTGTGAATTTGCCTCTTTTTGTTAAAATTCTTATTGAAGCTATTACCAAAATGAAAAATTTGGGAATTTAATTAACAAGCAAACAAACATCTTGACTGTTTCGACCATATAAACTACGTTATCCTAAAAATATATGGCGTTCTTAGGGGATTGAGCCCAATAAAGCAGTACCTGTCTATTATTACATTCAAAATGAAAATAATCTAGTGTTTCGACCTGACCATTATATTGTAAAATGCGAAATCTTCCGGTGTAGATTGCTCTTTTTTGAGAAAGTTAAATTTTGTATGTAACAACCACATCTTTAATGTGAAAAGGTATGATCACAAATCCGAATTTACTTAGCCTTTAAATGTGTTCAACAGTTAACTGGAACTGTTCTCGCATTCTTGCATTGCATACAATTATTTACTCTGTAGCACCGAGTTACTTGTTCACAAAACTCAAGTTGTCCACTCTCGGAGAACCCTTGATTTTAATACATATTATATAATTTTTTTTTTAACAGCTAATGTTAATTTGTCATTCATGCTGTGTGCCACCGGAACAATATCCGTATGCACATCAAAAGGGTTAACACAGAAAATCGATTTAAAAAAAAGTCCTTTATAAATACTACACAAGTCGTAATCACCAATCCATTGGCCTATTAGAGTACTAATTATTATATATATATTTTCTTTTCTTTTATTGTTATTTTTTCTCTTTCTACATGTTTTTATTTATGTAGTTTATATTATGAATTTAACTGCACAATGCTAAAAGTTGTAAAAATTTAAGTATGCCAAGAGATGTTTTACAAAAATAAAATAAAATAAAAACCTGACAGAATTTATGCACAAATTTTAATCTTAATATCTTGCCAGACATATACTTAACTAATACTGAAATTACACCAGTTGAACATTGCACAAGTCTTGGTTTTATTATCGATCGTAACCTTTCAGGCTACAGTCATACTATCGCAGTTATTCGGCGGGTCTATGGATGTTTACGTAAACTGTTGCTCAATTCGTATGTAACTCTCGGAAACGAGACGTAAGTTGGTATCACAACATAAACTTCAAGTTCCATTCAAGTTACATTCAAAGATGCGGTCCGCTTTGTATATGGCCCTAGTAGATACGACCATATCTCTTAGTACCCTAAAAATCTACTGGGTGCACACTGCAACAATATGAGTACATGGTATCAATGCAAGAAATTGCATATTTTTGCATAAAATTATTAACAATAAATCTCCGTTATATTTATTTAACAGGCTTATCTTTATTGTTCCGGAAGATAAATTTTTTGTATTGTTCCCCATCGTCGTCAAGATTTGAATTCTTCACGTTTATTTTTCATTCACGTTCTCAAACTATGGAAGTCACTCTTACCGCAAATTAAAATAATATCTAACCGCGCAAATTTTAAATTGCAGTCCTCCTTCACTTCTCTTCCTCAACAATCCAACCCTTAGCTTTAGCCCTCCTCTTTTTCTTGTAATCTATACCTCATAATAGCATAAGATAATTTTTAAATATCTCTATGGCTATGGATTCTGACCTGAATTTTTCCATGTGATTTACGGTTACAAACATTATTTTTCAATGAGAATTTCCAGCTTTTCTTAATGTTGCAGACTCAATGCGTGTGGATCGGTTTTTGATCAGGATGTAGCCATCTTCATCGACAGAAAGGCACTAGAGCCTACTTATACATTTCTTATATGGTCAGGAGCTGCCATACAATTATCAAGGCATTAAATGGATAATGCCGAACGGAGTGAGACTATCCCATCAAAAGCTAATTTATGAACTTTGAGAAAAATTGGAGAGCTAAAACATATTGAGGGTGTGGATTTGGAGCCCCCTAGGCTTGCCCTAATAAGAGTATTGTAGAATATAGCCACGCTTTGACCAGAAGAGATAAAAGAAAGTTAAAACAACTCTGGATACTTGTAAAGAACCTATCAGGACACTGTCTCTTGAACAACAAAAAACAAGCCTGAAGGCACAAAACCATTAAAAATTGGCACTTACAAATTCTGAGTCGATGCTTTTGCCAGGTATATACTATGATTTCAAAAATACATTCTTGTGAGATCTTTATTCAAATCTGACCGTACAACGCTGCATTATGAGATGCTCTTTTATAAAAAATTTTAGTAGTTTCATTTATAAGTCCAGAGTCATATGCATCAAATTGGAATATCCGACACCTATTCCAAAGTCCATGAGATAATTTTTTAAAACATAATTTTACAGTTCGTTGATGCCTTACTAATTTTGTTTCAGAAACTATTTATGAATGTTTAGATATATACGAGTATATTGCTTCAACAATACCGGCTTATTTTCTTGACCGGATGCTTCCCGTATATTCTCTTGAGCTTTTTGAGAAGATATTTTTTCTGCCCACAGAGTAGTTATACGTTAGGTAGATAGCACTGCACTGTATGCTTCTTGGTTTTTGGATACTTCGACTAAACTAAAAAATGTGGTCGCGCTAGGTATACAGGTCAGAATATCTCCAGCACTATACGACAGTTACGATAATCTCGCTAAACGATTCTTTAATCAAACATTGCTATGTTTAGTTAGTTTCATACCTAGCTCTAGTTAATATCAATTAATCGTTGATGTGGGTATTGATTTAAAATTAATTGTTTTTTTTACAAGATCTGCTGTAGTTGCAAAGTTTGTGGTGTCTAAAGCAAACCAATCAAGTCGAAAGTAATTGTACGGCTGTGGTAAAGAAACTATTTCCTCAAGGTCCAGAGATCCTTTTTACTGAGTATCGGGGAAACTTAAGCTCGATTCATAGACCATACATTCCTTCGAACTGTTTTTATTTGTATATATTGGGTATGTAATTTAATTCGTGCGGTTTTTTTTTTTTCAAAATTTGAACGTTTATTTAAGAAAAACATGTACAATAGTATTATTCAAAGTATTGCCCATCTGAAGCTATGACTTTTTCAAATCTTTCTGGCAATTTGTGGATCCCATCATAAAAGAACTGCGGCGGCTTGGCAGCCAAGAATCAATAAAGCCAATTTTTGATATTCTGCTCTGATATGAACCATATTTCAGTGAGGGCGTTCTGCACCGACCGGAATAAATGGTAGTCAGAAGGGGCAAGGTCTGGGCTATAAAGCGGGTGGAGTAAGACTTCCCATCCACTGTTTTCCAAATAGCTCTTAACCGAAATAGCAACGTGGGGCCGAGCGTTGTCATGATGGAAAATTATTGCCTCGTGTCTGGTCGCATATTCCGGGCGTTCTTCGGCTACTGCTCTCTTCAAACGGATTAATTGTGTTCGGTAGCGTTGTCTATTGATGGTTTCACACGGTTTTAGCAGCTTATAATACAGCACACCCATCTGATTCCACCAAATACAGAGCATTACCTTTGCGCCATGGATATTAGGTTTTGCCGTTGATTTGGCTGGTTGGCCGGGTTTCACATATGATTTTTTGCGCTTGGGGTTGTCGTAATGGATCAATTTTTCATCACCAGTAACAATCCGATGCAAAAATGACTTCCTTTTGTGGCGTTCCAGCAGCATTTCGGACATGCAAAACCGCCTTTCGACGTCTCTCGGCTTGAGTTCATGTGGAACTCAATTTTCTTGCTTTTGAATATATCTAACTGCTTTTAAATATTTTGAAATGGCTGCTTGAGTTACACCCAAAGATTTTGCGAGCTCTTCTTGTGTTTGGCAACAATCTTCATAGAGTAATGCTTCCAGTTCTTCATCTTCAAACTTTTTTGGCTGCCCAGGACGTTCATCGCCTTCCAAGCCAAAATCACCACTTTTAGGTCGTGCAAACTACTTTTGGCACATTCGCTCAGCTAGCACATGTTCACCATAAACTTCCACCAAAATACGATGACTTTCGGCAGTAGTTTTCTTCATGAAGAAGAACTCTCCGCAAAAACAATTTTTCAGGCACAAAGTTCGACATATTTGAGTGAAAAAAAAATTATTGTTGTTTACGCTTCAAATGAATGACATATACTGAAATGACGTACACTGACAGTAGCTATCCAACGCATGTTCCAATGGAATAATAACAATGGAATAATACAAGTTACGCCGTCTCTTGGCAAACCGCACGAATTAAGTTATAGACCCAATAAGTTGGTACATACTCCACACCAAGTCATCCATAGCCTCTCAAACAGGCTGGTCAGAGCTGACACCCTGTGTAAAATGTACAATATGTTGACGAATTCACACAAAGGCTGGTTTTTAATGAGCTTTATAATTTATGTTTTAGGCAAGAGTGGCAGGATACCCACAGTCCTACCCACTTGAGTATTAAGTTCTTTAAAAAAAAAAAAAAAAGTGTATATAACATTGTTTTAAACACAACTTCACTCATATGGCTTTCTTGTGACTACTCTTAAAAGCATTTGGGGCCCTAATTCACCTATAAATAGCTGAATATTGGCTTCCAAAGCATACACCAAAGATTTAACATAGCCTCGCACGAAGTAATTTTGTGACGTCAAGTCACAAAACTCCTGTCGTCACGTGGTTTTGGTCTTTGCACTAGCTGGATCTTATACGGGCAAATGCCGAGATCTTTTCGGAATATTTCCCACATAGTAGATAGGAAAGAGGCAAACTGTTGCGATCGACTCAGAATAAGCAATTCTGTATCTTTCGCCCACTTCAGCGGCTACAACACAACATACGCTTGTTAGCCTTAAATCGTGTATAGTGGATACCACTTTGATCAAAAAGTTCCCGGTGGCGTCACTGTGTGGCGCTCCCATTGTTCCAATTTGAGTTCTGTTTTGGTGCGCTTGTTGTTGACATTCCCTCTAAATCTTAGTGTCATACCTTAACATTTGCAAAAGTTACGTAGCCAACAGTACATCTAACTTTGTGTGTTTTTGCGATTTTTTACAATTTTATAAATGGATTTAAATTTGCAACAACGAACCTGTATTAAAAAACGTATATAATGGTGCGCAAACGTTGGAAATATTGGAAAAGTGTTTCGGGAGTGATTCTCTAAGGAAAACGGTCGTTTACCCGTGGCACGAGCTGTTCGAAAGTGGTCGTGAGTCAATCGAAGATGACAAACGCAGTGGCAGGCCATCGACATCGAAAACCGACGAAAACATTGACGAAGTAGAAGAATTGTTGGTCAATAACCGCAAATTATCCTTCAGAGAGATAGCGGAGGACTTGAAGATTGCCTATGGATTCGTCTAAGACATTGTGGTTAATGAGTACGACACGCAATCCAAACATCAAGCAAGTGAATGCCGTTCACCAAATGCTAACTATTTTCATGGAGTACAACGGTGTAGTGCATCATGAATTTTTGACAGAAGGCCAGAAAGTAAACAATGAGCATGAGATGTTCGCGTAAACCGAAAAAGACTAGAATTGTGGGCAGAAAACCATAACGCACCGTCGCACAGTGCGACGGAGGAGAGGAAGTATTGGAATATTCGACATGAGGACTGATGGACATACTGTAAACCGAATATAAAAAATGTTTCCAGGATTGCATCAAGCGCTGGAATAAGTGTGTTACAGTCGATTACTTTAAAGGGACAATATAGATTAAGATGAATAAACTTGTATTTTTAATGCTCTGAATAAATTCCATACTTTTTGAGTATGATACGGAATATATTAAGACTTAGATTTAATCTGGTCGACATAGTCAATGGATATTTTAGACGAAGGGTGTTTTTTTTTACATATTTTTTACTGATAGACAGAAGCCTGCTATCATAAAAAGACTTACAAAGATACCTTAGAAGATCACTCAAATTTATTTTGAAAATCGATCTTCCTTCAACGAAACGTATAGGAGATAAATGGTTTTGATCCTCATAATCGTTAATCGTTTAACTGAGCTCGTGCACTTAAATTGATTTTCATGACGAAGCTTACTTTTAACTCATCGGGATTCAAGCTGAAGTCATCATCTTTCCTTATTTTTTTTCCAGAAATAAGGCGAAAGCCTATGTTAGTGGCAAACATTTTCGAACAAAAATCAGTGATTATTTCTTGAAAATGTGAACACACAGCTAGTGTGTGACATTTAAGCAATTGTCACAAAAAAACCACCTAACTATGCCTAAGATTTCATCATAAAAACTTGGTAGCACAGATATGTATATTTATGATGTCTAATGGATGTTTATCTGTCAGTTGGTAAACAAAGTTAATTTATTTTGCAAAAATGTTTGGAGCGGAATATGTCAGTAGTTGGCGGGATATGTTAAACCTCTGATATATCTGAAAATTCATTGCAAAGATTCATCACAAATGAAGAAAATGGTATGTGGAAGTACTGTTTTACGTATATCTGCTAAGTAGATATCGTAGAGAAGTTGACTTAGCGTACATTGCTGCGGTATTCTTGTAATTTAAACACAAATTATTTTTTAGCGAGTTGCGGATGTGCAAAACAACACGGGTATTAATCTGACTATATTTTGATATTTTGCTACCTGCCATAGGCGTTTGGTTTGAACCTTAAGGGAATATGAAATACCAGATACAAATACAACACTAAACAATGCTCCCATTGATCCAACACAACTTCTTCTACGTCCCTGCTCTAAAAATTCGTAGAAACCCTAGAGATCCTATCGGTATGAACCTCTAAAAGAAACTTTTCCGCCCTTAATAAAATATTTCTTTATCTGGTTTAGTATATGTGGACTAGAGTGACCAATTTAACATATAATGCTTGTAGTTTTAGTATTAAATATTTATACAATGAACCTATAAAAGTTTGATTTTGGTTCATATTTTGATTTGAAAAAAGAAAATAAAATAATCATATGTGGATGAGTAATGTTATCTTTCGAAGTGCTCTCTAGTGACTGGATTCACTTTCACATTTTGACTTTTTTTTGAATTCTCACTCCACCAACTAGCACATTATTCAACAAATGACTGTGGTATTATTAAAAAAGTGGAGTATATTCAGAGTAAGCTCCGAAATCATGTATCAAAAATAAAAAAAAAAAATATGTGATCCAAAACATATATAATACGTACCTACCATCATCTGTATCTATAATATATAAATAAATTTATGAAAACGAATTAAAGAAGAAGGTCAAATATAAATCAGGAGGCATTCTGTGGACTGATTATTGCGACAGCCAATGACTTATGTCACTTACACATTTTTTTATTGTTGACGTTTGCTGTCAACGGTGACCAATTAGTGCTTGAAATTATTTCAAAACCAAGTGCTCGATTCTCTGGCAAAACATTGTGCTCCTGCTGCAACTGATGCTGCTGTTGTTGCTGTTGCTGGTTCTGATGCTGATCCTGATGCTGAAGCTGATGCTGATGTTTAAGCTGTCCATTCGATCTTCACGGTACCCAGACATTTATACATATTAGTACTAGCAAAAGCATCTCCAACTGGAACAGAAGCAAAGTACTTATAGGTATAGGAGTACAAATCTGCCAAGTCTGGGTTTACCCTTACCAAAGTCATCGACGAATACAATCGATCGTTTATCTTGTGACATGATCTGTGATGTCGATAAATTTATTTTGCTCGATTTGCGATTTGTGCAACGCATGCAAAGCGAATGGGTGGGCAAAGTCAAAACAGATTCGTACAATGTCCTGCGTTGTGGTTTCAGACTAACCACCTCAGTAGCTGCTCTAGTAATAGCTTCATAGGGGGTAAACCTCGTTGCGTTGAATAATGGCTAGTTGATATTAAAAGACAGCTTACTTGACTATATATTTACTTTTGTAATTGACATCTGACGTTCAAATTGCTATCAACAGCACAACAGCATACTATATACGAGCCTTCTACGTGCATAACCAACAGTAAGTTGCAGTATTGCAGTTGCAGCATTGCACACCACGGATGCTGACTTCCTAATTTAAGTAAATTTGATTAGCCTCACGGCTGTATCTTAAATTGTTGGTTAAACGTCAAACCATTGACGTAGAATCGGGAAAAACAAAAAAATTTGATAAAAAAAAATTCAAGTCTTAAAGAGTTAAGTGTGAATGATTGATCGATTGGGAATGTCGTTAAGTATCGTGCGACATAAAATCGCTTATATCAATGACCCTTGTAATTGATCACTGTGAGGGCTGATAAAAAGTGAGGATTTAATTTTCCTTATGCACATTAAGATAATAGGTGGAATCAAATAAATTATAAAATGTATCATACATCGAATCCAACGTGGAGTGGATCAGTAAATTGTTATTGTTGATGTGTTTTCGGATGGATAACCTAATAAAGTTCACCGATACTGAGGTTACTTTCATTTTTTTTTTTTTCTTACATGATTAGTAATTGAGAGGTAGCTCACCTTTGCTGACATTTATATAATCGAGTTTTGAGTTTCTAGCTGCACTTTGATTTGAAATTTTCTACACAAGTTTTGTCTTTATTTATCCGTTTAAGGTATCACTACTGTTCAGCCGTCGAATTTTATAGGTAATAATAGTAGAAAATTCGAGCAACAGACACGCGTAGGGAACTTTTCA
Organism: Volucella inanis; assembly: GCA_907269105.1. NCBI lineage: Eukaryota > Metazoa > Arthropoda > Insecta > Diptera > Syrphidae > Volucella > Volucella inanis. The sequence goes on from OU026157.1 coordinate 80,292,323, forward strand.
AGTTGAAGCCTACCGACTCACTTCCGGGCTGTAGTGAATGACAAAGTGAACATTTTGTTAAGTTGCTGGGAAGTATATTATGGAAAATGTTTGGGTTTTAAGTAACTGAGGTGGATTTTTCTTCATTTTTTGTACGGAATTCGTTAAAATACATAATACTTCAAGAACTGTTCGCATTAAGCCCTATCTCTCATAATATTGTACTTACGGTGATCGTAAGCAAATATTAATTGCTTCACCTTTGAATGAATTTGTCGACTGTTTTTTGTTCATAGCGATAATGAATTATGATTTCAAAACCAGATCGAACCCTAATGGAAGTTTTAGTTCCGAAGATACTTATGGCACTTGTACAAGGTGGGGTATTAGTAATATCAGTAATGAATGTGCCATAATTTTTGCAAATAGCATCAAGTGTCGCTGTGCTTTGACAATTATATTATAGACAGATAGAGAATTAATTAACAGTAAGCAATGGTGCAATACACACCTGAAGAACGCGGAATTATTATTACTGCTTACTTGACAAATGTCCGGTCTGTTAGTTAAAGGTAGCGTAAATTTCGTTGTCGTTTTCCTCGTAGTCCTGCACCAAGTGCGCCAACAATTAGACGTTTGACTGAGCATCTCGTGCAAACTGGGTCCACTAAAGATTTCGCAAGAAGTGACTGGTTCCGTATTGTTCGTTCGATCGAGACTATCACTGCTGTATTTGAGGATGTCCGAGAGAGTCCACAAACATCGATGAGACAACAATGTATCCAAGTTGACATTAGCAGATGTTATTTGCATCGAATTTTGGTGAAAGACCTGTAGATGTTCTTGTAAGAGCAATCTGTAGCAAATTTTACTTTCTTCTCTGTAAGATCAAGAGCGCATATCAGGCAGTTGTTGACGTAGAACCTAATATATTTCCATAGTATGTCACATTAGTTTCACCGATCGTTAGTTGTTGCAATTTCTCGTATCCCCTTTGCCTAAAAGTCTTCCTGCAATAGTAAGGCACTCGATCACCTCTGACAATTAAGATTTCCGATTGTCGCTCTCACTTTAGATGGTACTCGTATGTAATACGGTCAGACTGTATCAAACTTGTTTAGTAACGCGTACTCTTTCCATTTTTCCATTCAGTTAGCAGGTATTCCTGTTCTCTTCCATTACTCTTTGAGCTGTTATAGGTTAAGGGCAGTTAATCATAAAACTAGTATAAGAATATTGAAAATGTGAATCTTTTTTTTTTTTAAAAAAATAGTTCAACTTTAATCTTTTCGTTTACATTTTATCTATAAAAACTGACTCAAATGCCATAAAACAAAAGTACATAGTTACCAGTCTTAAGTATTAAAAGGCTCAGTCACATGAATGTTTTATTGCATTTATTTGACATTAATACCATTTAAGTTCTCAGAGTACCGCAGCTGAGAGTGTCCCCAAAAAGAAACTCCAAAGATGCTCTTCGTTGAATGATCGCCAACATCGGATGTTCACCATCATTTTCATCTTTGACATTGCCCATTCATCCATGACCACAGCGAAGTGACACATGGCTACACATTGGTAGACATCAGTCAGTTGTCAACAGTCCATTCCGATCAGTTTATTCATTTAATCAAGTCGTAATCAAATCACCCTAAAGATCAATCGAAGGTGCAGCATGCATATGTCACTTATACCTAGTTGACAACTGACATACAAACGATGAAGCTATAAGGAGTAATGTTGTATGCAAACCTTACTCAGTAGATTTGAATTAAGCCACAACGTCTATCACTCACATTGATGTGACAGATCACCTTAACATTTCGTCATGACGAGCGGCAATCGGCAAGCGGTTGGAAGTCAAAGATGTCCCCTCCTATGTTGATGCCGCGATCATGCTGTTGGTAGATATTTTCATCGTATTGCTGCAAACATTGAACGTTTGCTGCCATTTCGTTTCGCTGATCATTGATTACGACAATAACAATTGATCGCTAAACATATTGTTAAATCGCCATCAATCAAATCGATCCTCACTTCATTCAAATCCAGTAGAAACAAGAACACAAGAATTACAGAAATCACTTGAAAATATGTGGTGTGCCAGCTCACTGTGTTTGTTTGTGGAAAACTTTTTAAAACAAAGCATACACGCTCATGTACGAGTAAGCATGTGCAACGCGAAACGAGATGGTCTGCATAAATTTATTCAGCGGCAACAACGCCGTCGAACATAAATTACGTTCTGTGGTTCCCTTGTGACCGACATAAAAGATTCATTGCCAACGTTGTTGATCCGTAGAAAACTCGCATGCTGTACATTGGCCATTGACGTTGAACTGCCTGATCATCAATATTGGATCGGATACTCTGACCGAAACGAGTACTCGTAGTCGTATTCGTATTCATGCTCCAAGCCGTTGATAGCCTGTACGGGTGATATACGAGTAGGTCGTCTTTAGTCATTTCACCAAACCAATCACTCACACAATTTAAATTCAGAGACCTTCTCAGGAAAGAGAGACACTCAGAAACGCATTCCTACATAGTTCTACCTATAAATATACATTTACCATATATGAATCTTTGACGTTCTTTTAAAGAGAATGATTGTTAAAGGATCAAAATTGTATGTTTGGAAATTTCAACGATATGTCGACAATTTATCGTAAAAGTAAACCATTTTAATACAAAATATTTTAAGCTATCATAATTTGAAATTTTCCTTATTTTGGCTGATTCTACAATCTGCGAGCGACATAGACCTTAGCTTGACAACATCCTAGGCTGATGATATACTTCAGCACCCATTTAATTGTGTGATTGTTCTCACAACTTTTAGTAATTGTAAAGGGGTAAAAGTTAAGGGGTTATAGAAAAAACTTTAAATTTGCATATCCATCCGAGACATATATGCCGAGTGAAAGTGGCAGTGGCTCCCCTTTAAGTTCCAATGTCTAAGCAGCCCGGTTATCGAAAAAGCTAAACTGACTACTGTAAAAGTGTATGTGCTTACCATTTAACAGAAGTGTTTACTTACTTGTTCATCTAAAAGGTCTTGAAAGCTCATAGCCTGGGTGAACACCTCTTTCATTCTTCACAATGCTGGTTGCTATGGAATCCAGGAATGCTCGATCTTCAATACATCCTACAACCTCTCAGCGCTCCTAATCGCTTTAGCAACCACTGATGAAAACTCAGCCTTATGTGATAGGTTTTATCCACCTTTCGGCAAGGAAATCTTTTTTTTTCACCAAATAAAAACAGGCATGAATTTATAAAGCTATTCTACTGGAATCAATCGCATCTGCTAAGAAATTCATGAGTAGAAAATTAAAACAACACCGGTTACCAAAAAAAAAAAAAAAAAAGCAAAAGACTAACTCAACCAATTTGAAGTACAATATCGAGATATCGAACTAACTGAAGAGGCAAATAGGTTAAGGCCTTGGTCCACGACGGACTTAAAAGTAAGTAACTAAGTGAAAAAGCAACACTAATATTGGACAACTTGTGCGGTATAAAAGCGCCTTAGCAAACTTGCTCCTAGAGTTTTTGCAAGACTTAAGATTGTCTCCTTTGTAGATGAGGCAGATAATCATCAAGCACAGCGCCTTTGTTGTTTTAAGTTTATTTTTCACTATACCGATCACTTTGGAATTTGGGTGCTTTCATATATAATCACTCTTTTTTAAATTAAGAAAAAAACGTTAAAGATTCTTTGTAGATCTGCACCAGTGCACTTGGCAGCAATGGTTTCTTTCAAGAGAAGAAATGAGACCTATTGCACTAGTTGCAATAATGTCAGCATCTTAGTAGAGATGTATACGTATAACATCTATTATAATATGTCCAATTTATTAGCGAAGATCTATGAGACCTTATAAAAATCGAGTTGAACCGCAAATTTTGACTTCCGATAACTTTACCAAAGTTGTGATATCTTCCGATCCTTTTTTCGTATCGTATGTATTTTTGAAAATTGTATAGCACCTAGATATGGTACACAAACGTATGACTTGATTTTGCAACGGACGTTTAGGTCTAACATACGGCTATAGATGAATAGGTGGTCAATATTGAATACCTCACTGAATTTTGAATTTATATTTATTGTTTGATATATACTATATGTATATTAATTTTCAAGAGATACTCGTCTTTTCGTCCTTTTACCACTATTAACCTTACCCAGAGAGACTCTCTAGACTTCTTCGGAGTTCGATTCCTACTGTTAATGCTAACATCTGTTTATGTGAGATCTATTTCATCCAATGGATCTCGATCCAATGTTTTCCCAAGATCCCCATTCTTCTGCCAGCCAAAGCAGGACAATGACATAACAAAGTGTCATCCTCTCTAAGGCCCATCTTTCTTAAACGATACCCGAAATTACCATGACCTGTAGTTAACGCCACCACTTATTTCAATGTTCCTCGACTCATGCCTAGAACCCTTCTTTAAGTGGAGCAAGTCGGCCATTGTATTGCGATTTTAGCTTGTCTACATTGTTTCATGGTTGACCACCTTCTCAGGTGTTCTGCCGCGATCCATTTGTGAATCAGCTGTTCTACCATTCCTCTACCAATTGAAGAGAATGGTTATGGTCCAGCAACTTTTCAGTTGACTCCTGTTTTGCGGGGGAGTCCGCCTTTTCGTTGCCGTCAATTACTATGTGTCCTCGTACCCAAGTCATTATAACCTGATTTTAAGGCGAATACTTTTTGAGCTTGAATACACATTCCAATGCCAATGATGTTGTAATGGTTGTCCGTTTCATGCATCTAATCACCGTGTGATTGTCCAGTGCTATTAGTATATTTCTTCCTTCCACCTGACTCTCAAGCAGGTAATACAACGTATGTAGTAAAGCAATCATCTCAGCCTTGTATACCGAAGTGTTCTTCCCGAGACTAGTTCCAGATTTTCTGAAAAGATACCGGCCCCCGCTCCACCATCCATCATGGATCTATCTGTGAAAGTCACGATTTCACCATTCTTCTTTTCGGGAAGTAATCCATTCTCAATACGAGTTTTGTGATTCCTTTCCATAATACGCACCTTGGTTATACTTCCCATAGGCATGTTCAGTTCCCTAATCTCTTTTTTGACAAGTTCCAGGATCCTCCTGTGTCCATAGATGGTACCCGTATTGTGCCATTTCGCATCTCGATGCAAACGAAGTGCTGTTAGGGCCGCTGTTTTCTTAATAAATAAGTCTAGCGGTGACGGAAAAGTTCGATATTAGAATCAAAATATACCAGTGTTTATAGTCCTTTGCTTTTTAGCATTGTGAAAGATTGACTTTGGAAGAAGCACGATTCTGGAACGACATCTTTTCTGTTCGCTGACAACACCCCTATCAGTAATAGCCCAATAATTCATCAACTGTGTTCAAATAATGTTTAATAATTGGATAAAGGGAATAACAGATTACAGATAGGCCATAAAACCCAGTACCCAAGTTGGAAACCCAACTTCAAAATGAGTTACCGTCCATATCGAGAACGTTTAGAGAAATAAATATAACGATATCACTCATCGAGTTATCATGGGTTAGATTAAAAATCAGGCAAACTACACGGTCTTTTACTTTTAAGTTCACATGTTCATTTTACACGACAGTTATGTCTCAGGCTCTTATATATGTATTAGAGTATTATGTCGATGTATGAGAAGGGTAAAGGACAAACAACAGCAAGAATAATATCAGTGTTAGGAATTTCAACGTGAAATAAAAAGTTTCCTATTTAAAGGTTCAAACTACCTATATTTACGATATTTTGATGATAATACCATATACCGGCTGAGCTTAATATATTGTAAATAAATATATAAAAGGCGCGACAGCCTGGTGTGGGCCAGGACCTAGCTTCTCGCAATCACTTGTGTTTCTCACTTTGTGAATTTTTACACTCCTGAGCTGGGCCTACTGTTTATTGCCGGTGCCGAACGGCTCCCCTGAGAAGCTTTTTCATTGGCAGAATTTGCCACCACCGGCTGAACTTGCAGAAGGAAAAATAATTATATAATTCGAATTCAAAAACATCAGTAAACTTTCAGCATCACTAACGACGTATTTAAAACAGAGGGATCTGTAAAGTGGTATTATAATTTTTGATTTAGGTGGCGCTTCAGGTACTACTGCCTTCGGTTGCATACTGAAAGGTAGTTGACGTCCCTTTTCTAAGATGCGGACAACTAATACAACATTCTTTCCCTGGGCCGGAGCTTTGGTTTTTTTTGACCAAATTGATTGTTGCAGCTTTTTTGTTCAAATTATCACATTCGTGTGTTGTTCATCATGGCCTTCGATTCCAGTTATATGAACTAAAGTGCTGTGACCTTTCTTAATTTGTCATTAATGTTATAATAATATCAACATAAGCATAAGAATATATTTGTTTGTTGGTATCCGAAGGGCTACATATTATGGATCTACATATAGTATGGTGACAGAAGCAATCCGGCTTTTGTTACCCTGAGTGTTCATTGAAAAGTTATCAAACATGTCGAATTAAGATTCCAGATTGTATCGGTACAAATGTTATATATTTATGAACAATTGTTGGCTAAGTTATTTTATTTAACTCTACACGTTACTCTTTTTTCTGATTTTATATTTTATATGAAGGGACAATATAGTTAACTTGTTCCTAAAAGAAGTACTTTAAAACAGCTTTGTTATTTATCTAATAAACTTTATCTTTCTTATGACTTTTAAGCACTATTTAATTAAAAGGTTCTCCAAAATTGAAAAGATCAATAAAGGAAAAATAAAAACAGTCAATCGTAGGTTATACCATGGCAAATTGAACCAGTAGAAGGGTACCTTGGAATCGTCGTTGTTTAAGAAAAATTGATGATCCTTTTTATTCACAATATTTATTGTTCTTACTACGACGAATATTGTGGTTCAAGTATTACAGGTATTAAAGAATTGATAAAGATAATTATTGCAGATCTATACAATTGCGTCTTTTAGAAGCATATATAAGCTTCTAATATACATACTATGCTATGTGCATAGTAGCACATATTTGCAAACAATAGAAACCTCCGAAAGTTAAATCGTTTGCCTATGAAAAAGTTTCTCACTCTCATGCTTTCGAAGTTAGCTGCATAAAATGACAAGGCGGTCAACCCATTGAGTAGGACTACGCCTTAGTCCTCCTTGGACTGTATATGAAAATCGTATAAAAATTATTTAAGTCATCTAGAAACTACATCGAAGAAGCTAATGCTCAAAATGTAACGTCGTCATCCCAAATTTTGAAACGCCGCATCAAATTACTATTTACATAAAGAAGGTGATCGTCTGTAAATTTTTCGAAGAATTTCACAATTATTTTCTATATAACAAGCATTATTACAATATATTAATTCATTAAATTAAAAAAAAATAAATAAATAAATAAATAAAAATACTGAAATGTCAAGAAGTGGTATAGCTTAAAAAAATATACGAATACGTGCTAATGTCAGCATAAGATGAAATTAAATAGCCTGACATGAATTACTGTAGAAGATTCTTTTAGCCTAAATTAAAATTACGCTTTAACCTTTCACTAAATAAATACTAATCTCTGGCAGAGCAAACTGATGGTTGGAATTGGTATTGATGCTGACGGTAAAACTGTCGTCGATAAATTCTCTCAGTTTGCAAGAACATCTCTTCGAATAGAAACGATGGTTAAAGATAGCTGTCTTGATTGTCCGTCTCTCGTTTAAATCTGTGAAGACATGTCGTCGACAAGTCTTCTTCTTTCCTTGCTTTACTAACCTTCCAGGCACTAGCAGCTTCCAAGCTTCAAACTTCAACGTTCAACATTCAACATTCAACATGTACTCAGGACGAAAGTGAACGATTTATTTAAATCCCGTCCTTACTCTGTCAAGATAACAATTTAAATTGAAATTGAAAGAAAAGATTTGGTTACAATATAATTTATAATATGAATGCAAATAAATTACGTGTCGTTACTCCGTGTGCGTTTTTACCGATGTATGCTTGTTGTATGTATACGTGAGACCATTGTGGATGATCATGTGGAATGTAAAACTGATCATTGGCGGTAGCAACAATGAAATCGCTACTACGAATATAAGATCCATGTGCATGTGTATTGTACTCGTATGGGTAAGAAACAATTGCTGTGCTGGGCCTTTTCATCCTTTTCCACAGACAAGAAACGAATAACAAACACGAAAATCAAACATCAGTATTCCGAAGCGAACGGTTACTGCAATGTGACATTGGCATTGTTTTAAGCTGTCCATCGCTCTGCCGACCTTCTAGTGTGTTAAACCTTTCTTAACCATCTTACACATCTTACCCATCTTACCCATCTTACCCACCTTACCAATCTTACCCAACGTGTGTCCAATAGCCGATGTCCTTTTTGAATCTCACAGGGATTGTTAAATTGCACTGAACTCAGAATTCCACTTCAGCCATAGCATGCAAACATTTTTTGGTATTCAACTTCTGTCCTCAAAATTTTTTTTTTTCGTTTATTTATTTTTTCTGATATCGATTCCGATTTTTTCTTTATTTTGTTTTAATCTGATATTTTTGTGAAGCCTTTGATCCAGTAGAAGAGTGAGTCTTGTTTTGTAATACGTAAATCCCCTTACAAGTGTATTCGTACTTGTACTAAAGGCGACATATCTCTTGGGGATGTAAAATGCATTACTAGTACCGAGTCCATGTGTAGTGTAAGCACCTTATTTTGGTCAAGTGATTCCCTGAAGGTCAGAAGTCCATACAGGCAGATTTTACAGATCTAGAATGGACATGAATAGATGCAGAGTCTTAAATCAGTTGCACTGATCTTGATATGTGTCTTGTGGTGGCACAACTTACCAACATTATAGTATTCACAAGTCGAACTCACTTTAAGATTCCTCAGTCGATTGCGAATCGATAAATTGCATAGATTTCGCAAGCATACTGTACGTCCATCTCTGTGTATATATTCGTGCATATGCGCTTCTGACATTTTGATTTACATCCAGATTTTCTCGCAAGTACAATAAAGTGAGTTTAAACTCATCTTAGCACAAGTTTTTTTGCAAACGCAAATTCAAAGCTTGAATCAAAATAGTAGCAGTGGTAAAATATTGACATTAGCTTAAATACGTGTACAATGTACATTCGGATGTAGTTTTAGTAGCTTTATACTCTCATCCTATTTTCTAACCTCGTCTCAAAGCAATAGAATGGTAGATATGATACGAATATCATGAAAGTGATTTACTTTTCGAAAAATATCTTTTCGTCTTTTTGTATTATAATAGTGTAGATAGAATCAGTTTGATTCCTTAGAGAATCTTTCCGCCAAGCAAAGTCTTAAATCTGCTTACCCCTATAAATACACCCACACTTATTAAAAAATAAATTATATTACTTTGTCTATATGAAAATACATAAAGAGTTCTGATTTATCAACAAATAGAACTTATTTGTCTTTGGGAGTAAAATGGCAAGCCTGAGAGTTCAAAAAGGGAACTTAAAAATTTTAAAAACTACCCCAACAAAGTCGATGGATGCAGTGGCAAACAAGTGCTAATGAAAAATTAAGCACCTGATAGATTCTATGAGCACAAGAGCACTGCATAAGCACTCTCACTTCCATACTCTGAGCATTTTCCTATTTTCATCACTGTAGTTTCAGCCCACTAGGATTGCAATCAAAACGTGATTTGAAACTTCTACCTTCACTTACAATTAAAAATTTTAAACTACGTTACATACAAAACATCAACGGAAGGAAAAAAAAAAAATCCAAAACATATGGTTTGATGAGTATTGACTTTTTTAAAAAAAAACAAAAATGGTAGAATTTGTTGTATCCTCAAAAATAAAAATAAGTCAATAATGTTAATGCATATATCTACTTTTAAAGTCATTTGAACCCGATTAACATATCTTTGTTGTACAGAAAACAGCTATTTGTGCACACAACTTAAGATAGACAAATTTTATTTTTCGAAATGAGAAAAACAGCCCAGTAAATGTATCGATAAAATTCTATGAATACAGGTCGGACTAATTTATAGTAATTGACAACCCTAAGAATAGTTTACATTTCATACTCGAATTTGAAATAGTCGCAAAATGTTTTAACTAGGCGTTAATATTTGAAACCTAGAGCGAAATCGACTTAGATTCTTTCAGCAATAGAGATATGTATTTCCCATCCAACAAGTATGCGCAAGTATATATAAATCCTATGAATGCAGGGGTTCTAGCACAACTCACTCTTGGAAGAATTTCAAATAGGACTCCAGTCAGGCAATCCTATTACGTACCACACTTTGTGAAATATTACTGCGGCACTCATCGAACGGAACGGAACACTTCACATTTTTTTCATTACCTCCACACGTCGATGCTTTGACCGACATTGACTTTTAACAGAGCATCAATATAGAATATGTTAGAAGTCTTGCAATGCACTGAAGAAATTATACTCTTGCAAAAACGCAAAGCCAGCAGTCTGGGATGAAGAAATGGCTCTCTACAAAAAATGGGGTTGGTCAAAAATGCAGTATAAGGCCGCTGATATTCTTATAACCTCGTTCGAGTTGTCAAGTTCCTAGACCCTCCTCTACGTTGATGAAACTTACTTTTTAGCCTCTTAGAAATGCGTGCAAGAAATTTTCCAACTGAGCAAAAAGCTGAAAAAGTTGAAAAACTACAGATATAAGGAATCTCTCACAACGTATTTATAAAAAAGAACTGAGAAAGTCAACGCGATATTCTTAAGATTATTAGATGTCAAAATAATAGAAACTTCTGAGACATCGTTGATTAGTAAAAAACTTCTCTTCTGCTACTGAATTATAACTTTCCAGGTTTATATTTCACGGCCAGTAACAACCTTAGTACGACAACTTCTGCTGTAACCAGAATTCACTGTCTGATTACAAAAGAGATAAGTTGCTACAAAGCTTCAAACTGTACAAGTTGCTATGCCAGATAGTATGTTCTCAGTTATCATCTTACCAGTGCCAGAGAATATCATAAGGAGCTGAGAAATAATTCACATCCTCTTGTAATGGAGATAAGTTAATGCAGTTTTCATTAGCAAAGCCGAAAAATGTTCTCATGTTTTCCCATATTGAAAACTCTAGAATGACTGATTGATATCCATATACGATTTACACCCTTACTGACTCGAACTGCAACCAACTTCAGACTGCTATAATTTCCAAACCGTTCATGTCGATTTGCGTCTCAGTTTTGTTGGAAAATTTTTATCCGTGATGGAAATCCTACGTGATAGTGTGATTGCTTTATATTTGGCTAAAAAAACCACAAGTAGCTATCGTTATAGCCCTCCAGCCCCTCAACGTGAATAAATCATTTGTGTCTCGAACCATAGCTCGTTACCGTGATACTGGCAGCGTTGCAAAACATGGTCATAAAAAAACAGCAACATCGGCAGAAATGATTCGAAAAGTGAAGGCTCGAATTGGAGGAAAAATGGCTCGTGAGCTCAACATATCGTTGGAACGGATGCAACACATACTGAAAAATGAGCTTGGGCTCAAGTCATGGAAGTTCTAAAAAGCAAACGATCTAACACCGCAACAGAAAAAAGTTAGAGTCTAAAGAGCGAAGGAGTTGATACGCTTGCACGAAAGTGGCGAGTTGCCGAAATTGTTTTTTTCGATGAGTCGCCATTTGTTATCGAACAATATGTCAACAAACAAAATGACCGAGCTTACTTGCCAGAGAGGTCCTTCAAATATTTACACCTTCGGACGGCCATCAGAAAGTAGGCAGCACCGATGGTGATGGTTTGGGCCGCCATAACCGCCGATGGTCCCTCTCCGCTCGGATTTGCGATAATGCGATCGTATACCGTGAAAGTGTCGTAGAGGCAGTATTGAGCAGCCTTGGGCAAACACGGTCGGAGACCGTGGACATTTCAACAAGATTCAGCACCGTCTCACAAAGCGCGAGTCAACCAAGATTGGTTAAAAAACAATGTTCCACACTTCATTTCTTCTACACAAACTCTCCGAATGCAAATCCGTTGGATTTCTCTGTCTGGGGTATTTTGAAGGCGAAGGTTGGCACAAAAAAATACCAAAACTTGGACTACCTCAAACAAGCACTTTGTCGGGAATGGGCCAAAATACCGCAGAGTCACTTGCTTGCAGTGTGCGATGCTTTCTTCAGTCGTCTCAAGGCCATTATTCGTACCAAAGGTGGACATATTGAGAACTACTGATACATTTTTTTACTTTCGCACAATAATATTTATCAAAAAATAAAACAATTATAGTTATATAATTTTAACAAGTTGCAGTTCGAGTCAGTCAGGGTGTAGAATTAATCCTCGGCCTTTTTTCTATGCCTTAGCATGATTACTGTAAGAAAACTCATGATTGAGAGTACACAATGGATGCATTTGTAGACATAGAATATCAACACATCCGCAATCACAACTGCACTGTCAACTCCGGATTTAGATGACCCAATTGGGGAGTTGCTCTGTCTTATGATAAATAGCAGGATAATCAACTCCAAACTAAGTGGGGCTTCTGCTAAAAGATGTGACAGCAGAGGTACGCCACAAGGCGATGTCCTTTCACTACTTCTTAAGCTGCTGACATACCCGAAAGCGGATGGTACCAGAGTGGTTGCTTAGAAATCTTATATTGTAATCTTAACAAATTAAGTTGAGCAGATTGCTGTGGATTGAGAGTAAACTCCCATAAATTTGAAATTGTCCTCATCCAAAAATCCAAACCTTTCTTAATCTATGGTATCAGCTTAATGCCTTCCAATACTGCGAAATATCTGGGTCTTATTTTAACAGGTAACTAAACTGGAATCCTAATATTTAAGAAATAGTATTCACATAATAGCAACTACACAGTAGACAAATAAACTATTTGGCCACCCTAATGGTCTTAATACATTAGTAATACATCCAGTGAACATTGACTATATTATGCCCTAACATTGACAATGATTTTCATTTAGGCATCTTCTCCAGACCTTTCCGGGAGAAAGATGCTTTGATGTACGACAAGTTAATCCATTTCTACGCAGATAAATCCAAGTTCTCCATCCACTTTCCAAATCAATGTGGCATGTTCCACGCGGAAATTTTGGCGATTAAAGAAGCCCTGAAGATGGCTGATGAAAACGGTGATACGAGTATCTGCGAAGAATATCTGCATCTTTTCGAATACTCAAATTGCTATCAAACCATCGGGCTTATTCTCACAAAATTTTTGAACCGCCCTTATCTGCCGATCATCACGCAAGGAAATGACAGAGTAGCTCAATAATCACCTATGCTCTCACATAGATATTTCAGGAAATTTTAGAGCCGAAGAACTCGCCAAAATTGGAACCACTCTTCATGTTCTACTACTTTTCCTAAAAAAGGTATCATCAGTATACTATTCGCTACGTGTAAGCTAATACCAAAGCTAAGCGCCAATAGAAGAGCATACCTTACGTAGACGGTTGGGTCAACCGTTTATCATTTAAAAAGTGTGATCTTTCAAAATAGGAAACATCTCAGCGGTGTCATAGGTGTCATTACAGGACACTGTACGGACAAGAAGGAGGAAGAGACAATCCTCCACCTATCCTTTACATGCCCAGCTTTCTCATAAAAAAAAAACTCTTCACTTAGGACCTTTCTTCTACAACGACTTAAGTAATCTAAATACTATAGACGTCTTGTACGCTTCATTAGAAGCTCGAATTGGTTCCAAGAGTGGCATCATAATGGTCCAGTGGGCCTAAGTAAGTTGGTTTTTTCCAACCTCCACAGTTACTAACTTAACCTTATCTTCCAAGTCTCTGTAGTTAATATCTTATCATCACTGCACCAAAAAGATCTAAGGCTTTCCCTAGGCAAATCGAAAACTATGATTTTTAGAAGGGTACAGGCTGTTAAAACTTAAAGATGGGCATTAAACTGTGAGGACATTGAACTTATAAAAATACTTGAGTTCCTAAAGATTTAGGTTACCATAATTACTGTCTAAGAGAGCGATAATCTTTGCTTAGCGATTTTTTGCCAAAGTTGAAACAAACCTCACGCAGTCCTAAATACAAAGTTTTTGAGGGTGAATCCAATTCTAATCCTTTTTACGAGATACAATTATGACTATTATGACTTCACCGAAAATTCACAGAGGTTTTCAATTACTCCTTCAAACTACAAACTCATGATTGAAACTAGACTCGCACTGCAATAATTTTACCAGATAATTGAGCGTATACGATACTGCCCACGTTACGCCTTAGTGTCTTTGGTACATTAAGGGAATTTTTAAGAACTGCCGCCACTTCTTGCTGACCCAATCATTCCGCATACAAAGACGTAAGGGGAATGCGAATTAAAATATGGAATTTACATTAGAGAGTTATTTATCCAAGACATTGAGGTTCACCGTTACTATAGTCTAGAGAAAGGCAATGAATCAATATGTCGTAGATAATTTTTGGCAACTTGTCTCAATTCTACATTTTACTAAAAGTTGACAAACCTTCACTGCGAATTCATTCGTGCTTGTTTTTCGTCCTCTTCGTTCCGCCCACCGAGGAAATGCATAGGGTGATTTTTTTCCCTAAGCTTTCCTCTTAAAGCTCTGGTCTATGGACACGGCTTTATCTTTAATTTTCATGAAACAGGCTAGGGCAAACTAAGCAACAAATTTAGCAGACATACTGACTTAAGAATAAAATGGTGATGGTAATCATACTATACGGCGAGGTGATGTATTGGAGCAAGAGTTAGATATAGACCAACTGGTCTAAATACTTAGCTTTTAAAAGAGGTATATCTTATATGGCTGAGCGATGATTCACAAAAATGGTAGACTGATGATTCGATTACTAAAGTAAATAAATATATTCTCGTATGGTCATTCGGCACTCAAACTACTAACTGGCAACTAGTACTCATCAAAGATCATCCTGAATAAAGTAAAGTATGAGTGCTAAGGCATAAAGCTAAGAAAAAGTGGACCACCAGATCAAGAAAGGCGGAAAAAGTCTCAAACTTAAGCTTCAGTGAGAACAATATACAATATAAAACAAGAAGTAAAATATTAGTCAAGATTATGCATAGTTGAATACTATAATGACCTTGAGGGTTTAAACTATTCAACGAAAATATTTAAATATGATAAGAAAGAATCCGAATAAACTCGTATCCTTAATAGAAAACGAATAAGTATACTGTGCGGAGCAGTAATGGTCACTTTCCTTGACTTTACCTTTACAATTTGTAAATTATACTACCTAGCACATGTATATTTTGCTATGAAACTGAGGAGTCTACACTTAATCACCAACTGACCAGCACGAAGAAGAGCAATATTTCTAAACAAATATGTCTCTCAGAAAGGCTGGCTCAAAGCAGAGCAAAGAAGGGGGACAATAGATCAATATGGTCACAATTCATCATATTACCATACCATATAAGAGGACCAATTTCAAGTTTATTTATGATAAGTCTAGTCCTTCTTTAGATATTACTATTCCTTCATTTTATACCCAGAATTAGTCTTTTCCCAATCTTTTCCATTTTTTCTCCCAAAAAACAGCTTTCCCTCTCTATACTTTCTTACTTAGGTCACGCTACAGTTCTGTATGAACCTGAGTCTTAACCAATATGTCTCTTCAGTTTGTCCGGTCTATAGCTAACTGCCTCCAGTTGCGCATTTTAAGTCGTTTGAGGTCTACTTTTATGCATGCACGCTATCTTAGGTAAAGCCTTCCTCTATTCCATAAAGTAAGACTGGGATGATCAAGGTCTTACATATGGTAGAGTCTACCTACTTTTCGGGATAGCGTCTTACAGCGGGTTTCGGACGTATAGGACCCAAAGAAGCAGCGATTGGCAAGAGTGATTCTTCGTTTTATTTCTGCTGAGGTGTTGTTGACAGAATTCAAAACCAAACCAAGAAAAACAACGTCCTTTACTATCTTAGGATTATAAGTACTTGTTGACAGCATATATCATTTTCCAGCTTCCATTTCAATACCAGCGAAAGTGTGACAGATCCCTGTGTTATTCTAATTATATTGATATCATTATTATTATTATATTGCACATATTTTTGAAAGATTGTGCCTTCAAGGTTCACTTGTGAGCCTCGCACAATTTTTTCAAGTATGATGATTAGGAAGTCACATGACAGCGCGTCACTTTGTCTTAAACCTTTTCTGACATCAAATATCTTGGTTAAATCGTTATTGACCTTAACGGGGTGGCGAACGTTCTCAATCGTCATTCTGCACAGAGTTTGATAGGGACGACAAAACTAGACATGACTCCATATAGCTCGTCTCTATAAATACTGTCATATGAGGCTTAATGTTGACGGATAGTGGGTACCTATTTAGGCTTTTTTAGTTTTTACCAGGATTTGCCGATCTGAAACCTTACTGATCGGAATCAATGAAGTTGTTGGCGAAGGTTTTCAGACGTTCGAACAATAAGGTAGACAACATTTTGTATGCGATATTTAGGAGACTTATACCTATATAGTTGGCGGTGTTTAGAGTGTCTGCTTTTTCGTGGTTCGGCCATACAGTACTGATATTTCATTCACCAAGCATACACTTTTCTGATTAGATCAGAAAAATGAGTTAGTATGTGCCCTCCACAGAGTCATATCCTGCAGCTTTGAATATCTTAGCCGGTAGGCCGTGATTTGTTGGATTTTCTATGTTATATGGTATCCTCTCACAGTATTGAAAGAGTTGCACTTTAGCTGCAACTAGGTGATTCGTCAATCTTAGTTGCCCAAAAAGTTTAGACGTCTAGAATACTGGAGGCATATATATTTATATTTCTTATAAATATAATCAAAACTAAACCCCACCACATCCATTTTATAAAATACAATTCGCACAGTTTCTAAAAACTTTTGACATAAGTTTAACTCTTCCCACATATGGTATATTCCATTCACGAAACCAATCACTGAAGTGCGTTGAATTTAGATTTACAAGATATATTAAGTGCTCTCAGGTTTTAGATGCAATTTATTTGACATATCTTATGGCTACGCCCTAATAATGATGCTAAGATCATTTTAGGTGCTTTTAATACCAAATTAAGAAACGAGGACGTCATCAGTTATTTTTTTATTATTTTGTTCGTAGGGCATAGTTGAACAGCTAATAAAGACGAAAAGCAATCCCACACTAAAAACCATTGTAACACACTTTTCATCTTGATACCATCCACTCCAGAACCGCTTCTGCATTACTTCGGAGTGGTGTCGTTTTCTTTCCCCTTTGGGGCCGGCTTTTTCATATTTCTTTTCTTGTGGAGGTTTATTCTATCTTGCCGATGAGGTGTTTCTCTCAGTCTGTTAAGGGTTTATTTGCGTTTTGGTCTCTCTTCTTTGTTCAGAGTATGACATGTCGAAGTAACAAATTTGGCTCCAGGTCTGATCGCTTGTCAGTATTTTTTCAACCATGTTTTCTGATAACGACGATGCTGCTTTCCAGCTCCCATCATTGACCTCCCCACCTTCGGCAAATTAAAAAAATGTGACTTACATTGTCTTCTAGAGAATCTCCATACTGGCTGAAGTATTTGCTCTACCGATTTTGTGAAAAACGACGTATCCGGTGAGGAACTGAGTGACGGCAAATCTGCCTTCGTTTGCTAGACTAGTCTTTTGCCGTTATCAACGTGGCGATATCATCTGCGTGCCCTACCAGGAAGGCATCTCAATGCAAAGTATGCTATCGTATAAGAGGTTCCAAGAGGTCAGGTCTCAGGATCGATCCCAATACTGTTCTGGAGGTGATTTCCTTTCTTCGAGGACCTTCCGTGGCATCAAATATTAGCTCCCGATCTTTAATGTTGTTCTGAAGCCATATTGTCTCGTGGACAGATCACTTAATCTTTTTATTGCATCTGTGAGCCGTAGTTTCAGCATTTTTTCTAAGGGTTTCCCTGCAGAGTCCAGTATGCAAAATGGTCTGTTCGCAGAAGGGAATCTGGGTCTACTGAGAAAGACCATTTTCTCTTTTCTCAAGACAGCTATTGTACTTCTTCAACAGAAGCTGTGGATATATTTGGGTAATCCGTTTCAGCACTTAGGTCGGTATTCCGTCCGATTCAAAGTTTTTTCTTGTTTTGTAGAGTTTTATTGCTAGACTCAATTCTTCTTTGCTGAAAGCTAGAATTTCCTATCGTTGGGCCTGAGTCGTTGGATGAATGTGCGTATCAGCTGAAGGCATCTACTCTGAAGCGCGGCTACCTTCTCCATTCTTGAGCTCTGGCTTCAGATCTTCTTTTTGATTTCAAACATGAAGTCCTTCCTGCTGGCAGTTCACTTCTGATTTTAACCAGGAGATTTTCACCCGTTCAAATCCTTTAAAAATTTCCTTCAAGTATTCTTTTCATTGGAACTTGAACCCTTGATATTTACAGTAGCCCGGCACATGATCCAAAGGGGGCATGGGAGGCATTTCGGATGATTTTGGCAGCTGACTTTTTATGACCCCTTTGTCCACACCCCTTGCCTCTTCCTGTCTGCACAGCTACAGGTTGCCTGCTGATGTCTGTAGCCAATGCATCTAAAACATCGTGACATCTTTAACCGTCTTTGGATTCGACATTGAACCCATGCAATTTTGATACGAGGGGTTTTCAGCATTAACGTTGTCTAATGCCATTTTGAGCGAGTTTCAGTTTATTCCTGTGATTACAACCTTGAGGTGCGGCATCGGCTCACTGACCCTTTTTCTTATGGCTTCTTGAACTTCCTCCACTGTATTTAGACCATCCAACTCCCTACTCTCGTTTGAAGTTTTTGGTTCAAAGCAGCGGACCATCGTCCTATTCCCAAGAATTTCTTTTAGAGATTCCCTAAAAGTGCTTTGTCTTCGATCCGTAATCTAGGAGTACATCCCCAGATTTCGTTCGGCGAACTGTTTTAACAAAAGTTTCTGTATCGCCTGGATTCGCCTTACTCCAGATACTTTTCTTTTGCCTTATTCTTTATAATAATCGCTTCTGGTCGAGATTTCTGATATCTCTTCCTGCTTATTGTCTTCTTTTTTGCCCTTCCTTTAAGTTTCACTTGGCCCTATTCTCATCGATTAGGTTGCCGTTGGTTAATCGCGTTTTTCTTAAAAGCTTGAGCGTAGCTACTTTCCATTTCGTTGTTTATTTTCGAACTATCTTCTCACTTGAATTACTACTCTCGCCTCTTGTTATGGTGATATCCAATTGCGGTAGAAGTGCACTTCGATCCACAAACTAGTGGTTGCACTTCATTTTTGGAATGCCACAAGGCTATTTATGATATCTATGCTGGTATCTCTTTTTTTTATACATGTTCCCTTCATAGATATGTTAACATATGGTATCTGCATTTCTGTATCTACCGTTTGAGAATATCCTATAAATTATTTTCTTCTGCAACTGGTCTGCGCCGATTTGTTGTTGTATCCTCTCGTTTCCTGTCTGGAAGAAAGGAAAGTTATCCCGAGATGCTGGCAGTTCGCTGGTAGCTATGCCGTTCTTACAAGAACTTTTGCTACTAGTGAAGGTGTACGCTCCTATCACTTCTCATTACATTTTCTTTTTCTACATTTGTACCACTACGTTCCATGTGAGCCAAATGTCCTGCTCTCAGGGCTTCTTTGATTAATTCTGTATTACCGTCATAAGATGATGACTAGGACCTGCGTGCGCTTACAGGCGCCGGTAGTGGGCATCTGACTCCCAGCGCCGTAACAAAAT
The DNA here is from genome assembly GCA_907269105.1 of Volucella inanis. Lineage (NCBI taxonomy): Eukaryota > Metazoa > Arthropoda > Insecta > Diptera > Syrphidae > Volucella > Volucella inanis. The sequence goes on from OU026157.1 coordinate 80,312,062, forward strand.
TACTCCTCGTTTTCTCTTCCATGTTTCGGTTTAAGTTTTGTGTTCCTTCAAAAACGTTTCTTCTACCCTTTACAAATTCATAATGAAATACAGAGACGTTACTCTATGAGAAACGTCCCGAATTTGCATCAAAATGTAAAAGAAACGTTCGGAGTCAACAAGTCTTAAACAATACACTTAAAAATACACTTTTGGTGAATGGTAATCAACAGGGGCGACCCAAGTTTCACTGTGGGACAGTGAAGGCCAAGGCCGAAATAAAGTTATAATAGCAATATCTCGGCCTAAGCATAACAAAGCTGCCGCATGGGCGAACTAGTACTTATGATTTTAACAAGAAGGGATGCACAGCATCAACGAATGCTATGTAAGGTAAACTCAAACCTTTCCGTTTTCTACTTTAATCGCAGCACTCTTGAGAGAGTTTCATCTCCTTAACCATCCCTAGCTTTAAGCTCTACTGATAGACCCTTAATTTTTGTTAGTTTTGACTCATAGTTCCTAAGTTATAGTAGTTTAAGCTTGTATTAAACGAAATAAATTAAAATTAAAATAACTAATTTATAAAATATAAACGAGCAGTTTTACTAAATTTTTTTCTCCGAGAAAGACTAAATAGTATTCAACGTAATTTTTAAAATTGTTTTTTAGCTATTTTCATGGAAGTTTCATACACTATTTGTGTCTTTTGAAGACGCTTGTTTTCGTTTCCTACTCATTATTAGAAATTTCGTATTTTACGTGTAAATTAAGTTATCTCGAAATAACAGCTATTTTTGTCCGACTTCTATTATTTAAGGTCATTTTTATAGTTATCCTTTGCATAAAATATGAATATTTAGACTATGTTTGAGTGCAAAATACAATCTATTTAACAGTGAAAGAATTTTGAAATCAGTTGGGTAGTTCTAGCGATTACTTTTTACTTAAAATCTCACAAATTTTTTAATTTTTATTTTTAGGTTATCGTGAAAGTGCATTTGCCTTTGCAATATCAGCTGCGGGGGTTGCCCATAGCGTAGCAAGAGCTTGCAGTCAAGGACGTTTAATATCGTGTGGATGTGATCCTTCCGTAAATCGAAAAACTCTGAACAAAAATCTACGCCAGAGTCTAGATAAAGAAAAGAAAATGTTTTTGCAATACTTAGAGACAAATCAAATTCTCACACCTGAGGAGGAAAAAAAATACGAACGATCTAAAATCGCAAGTCGATGGAAATGGGGTGGATGCTCACATAACGTGGACTTTGGGGTTGAATTCTCAAAACTATTCTTGGACTGCAGAGAGAAGGCTGGTGATATTCAATCTAAAATAAATTTACACAACAATCATGCTGGAAGAATGGTTAGTACACTCTTCAACTCAACATTTTTTTGATTTATTACATTTGAATCTTTTAAGGCTGTTTCAAATAACATGGAATTTAGATGCAAGTGTCATGGGATGTCGGGTAGTTGCCAGTTGAAGACCTGTTGGAAATCAGCGCCAGATTTTCATGTAGTTGGAAAAGTCCTTAAACATCAATTCCGTCGTGCCATTTTAGTCGATCAATCGAATTTAGGTAATGGTGAACCAATTGTAGTACTTAAACGATCTCGCAACAAGAAATCAAGTGTAGGTGCGTCTAATGAGCGAAGTGAACGTCCACAGAGAAAATTACAATCAGATAAAAATGCAGTCAAGTCACTACGTAAATTAGAAACTTCATTATTTTATTATCAGCGGTCGCCAAATTTTTGTGAACGAGATCTAAGTGCTGATATTCAAGGTATTTATTTATTTATTAATTATTATTAATTTTTCTTTGCTTACAATTTTTAATTTCAAATTTGTATTTCTAAGAACTATGGATTTGTTTTTTTTTTTTTGTAAATAATAACAGAAAATGTTGGTTTTGAATTATGTCTTAAATATGATCCATAAGTATATGTCACCCACCGCTCTTATTGACGAAACTCATCCTTTTGGTCTAATTTTGGGCTTTGTATCATCAATAACGTATTCAGTATTCGAATACAACAAAGATTTTATAGAAGTCCATAAGTTGTAATCGAATGGCATCAAATCGCACACCGAAGTTGGCCAATTCACTGGTCCATTTTGTGATGTAATGTTGTTGTTGAATCTGGCCCTCAGTAAGTCAGTGGTATCTTGGGCAGTAAAGCACGTGGCGCCTTCCTTATGGAACCCTATGTAATGAGTCTCTTCTATATATGGATTTGGATCTTATACGGCCAAAAGCCGAACTGTTTTGATCGACCCTGAACTGTCAATTACGGAGCTTTCATCACGGTTTTATTCACACGTTCTCCTGATGTATCATCATTTATCAAGCAATACTGATTAAAAATGCTGAAAACTGACAACACACTTTGAAAGTTATTCCTATTAGACCAAAAAGCATTGATACCAATGCTAATTTTGCTTATCTTAACAGTGTTGGTGTGACCTTTCTGTGTTGAGATTTGTAAGGAAATGTATTCGGAATTGGAAAATGCTTGTCATCGAAACGTGCCTATATGAGGTCTAGATGCATATATCATTGTAATTCAGTCAAAGATTAAAATAACATCTGATGATAGTGCTTATGAGAACTGATCCAATTGTTTATTAATTCAGTTATGTTAAGAATTTACTATAATTTTACATCATCTAAGTTCATTAATCATGCATACAACGCGTTAGTTAAAGCTCATATATCATCGGCGTTTGTAAGTATCGTAATTGTACAGTTTATGAATATAGTACATCACGCAGCATATTTTGGTTATTTTTACAAGTATTCTATGGAAAAAGGCATTGTCTTAATTATTTTTGAAAATCTTACAAGTCAAGAAAACATTTTTCATTGATATTTTGAAGACGGATATGTTTGACGTATATATGCAATCAGGCACAGTTCTATCTATACACTATATTAAACACGTTTTACTCATATACCTATGTAGATAAGATATAGGTTTGGTATTCTTGAACTTGAGCAATAATCAACTTTCCTAGAATTGCACTGATAGTAACCGATCAGAATACTGACTTCAGCTTAAGGTATTCACACTATTTAAAAGACAGGAAGGAGTATGCTATTCTAAAGGCCAATATCCCTGCTAAGAAGGGTAACGTTCCCTAAAAAGAAGTGGAAAACCGTGACTCAAATAGTAGTACATTGACTTTCAAATCGGACAGTTTTGCGTTCACTCCCAACCCCGTTCTGTCGTTCGAGTGAAGGAAGCGCCCTGGAATTGTATAGAGGATTTAATTTCTTCACCCACTGAATCTTGTAAAATTCGACATAGTGTAGACTTTGAGAGGCTCTCGACCACACTTTTATGTACGGTAATGTTTTCGGCTGAACGCTCTGTACGAACACACATTGATGATTTAATATCTGCTACTGATACACATTCTTAGAGTATATTCATCACTTTTCTTCCTCCCTAAATTTTCTTCGCCCGCGCTGTGTGCAAACATTTTAAGGGTATAATAACCCCTTGTACGCTCAGTTGGTCGAATATTAATAACTAAAATAAATCAAGTAATACGCAATACAATTTTTATTTTTTTTTTGAACGGCCATTTTCTTAATAGGCTTCGATAATTCCAACACATTATGCCACTGAATATCTATCCATGACTATAATTGCTATTGACTGTAGATGAAAGATGTTAATATACTTAGATTTAATACAATAATATACATAATACATTTATTTAATACACTTATTTTAGATCGCCACTTGAATAGTGAAATACCCATAGGCCCACTCGTTAAGTGTAAGCTCCCCTGCTAATGCGTCGTTACCGCTATGATTTTAACTTAAATCGCAGGGAGAATCTGCTTACTCATCGGTTGGCTCGATATGGAAGAGACTAACGAAGGTGTTACATAAGCTTCAACCTTTCACCAATGGAGAAGTTCATGAATTACACATGACTTCGAATTGACTCTTAAGATTCTGCTTGTGCCACCAAAAGATAATAACGGAACGTTTTATAATACAGATGGATATCTTTCATGGCAGATACCCAATTTAAATGCAAGCACCTTTGATATAACTCCCAAGATATGGTTGTACTAATTAAAGTAAAGCCCTCTGTCATCAATTCGCACACCGTTTTTATTTAGCATATCACCCGAGCCTATCAGCATTCCAGAAGTGGATAGTTATCGTTCCATACACTCTTTAAATAATACAATAGTACCAACTCTTGGAAGGGAATATCATCCGCTTCTTATTGTCAAATTGATGAGGTTTCAACGCAGTAAATTGTTGGCTTTATCAAGTCGTTTCACTCGCTTCATTGATTCTCTTGTTTTTTATTATGATTCTGATCGGATGATTCATAGGCTGAAGCTTTCAGTTTAGGATGTTTGCCATTGTTCGTTTAAAAATTGGTAATATCAGATAATAATTAAGTGTTTAGCGAAGTTTCACAGCAACAAAGCAGAGTTTTTGCGCCGTTTCATAGCAATGGATAAAGCATGGGTCCATCACTTTACACCCGAGACAAAAGAACAATCAAAACAAAGGGGGAACCGGCTCCAAAGAAGGCGAAGATCGTTTCAATTGCAGACAAGGTCATGGCGTCGATTTTTTGGGATGAACGTGGGATAATTTTCATTGGCTATCTTGAAAAAGGAAAACCTATCAACATCCAGTATTTTGCGAACTTATTGCAATGTTTGAACGAAGAAATCAAGCAGAAACGGCCGCATTTGGCTAAGAAGAAAGTGTTGTTTCATCAACAAGCAAATCTGTTATTGCAGTGGCCAAAATTAATGCATTAAAGCTTGAATTGCTACTTCATGTACCCTATTTGGTAGATTTAGCCCCCTCGGATAATTTTTTATTCCCAAACTTGAAAAAATGTCTCAGTGGTCAATGATTTTCTAACGATGAAGAAATGATGTTGGCAGTTAATGGTTATTTTGAGGAGCAAGACAGTTCTTTTTATAAAAAAGGGTATCGAGCTTTTTAAACATCACTGGGAAAAGTGTTTAGAGCTGAAAGGCGATTATGTTGAAATATAAATAATTTTTTTTCCAAAATTTTTGTGTTTTCTTTGTTGGGCCGGGGACTTCAGGGACCGCCCTCGTATCACAGGCGTCTAAACTTCTTTAGGAATTAGGACTTTGAACCTAAGAGAGATCTTTAACTGATGTGTTAATATTATGATTGATCCATTAAGCATAATTTGTATTGATGAAAGTATACCCGAAATGGATCATTTTGAAATTAATTCGTTGAATGGAAGATCTTAGAAAAATAAAAGAGATTTAGCAAAACAATGAGCATTTACATGTACATTTCAAGAATATATGTTGCATATAATTTATACTTTAGATTGTTTTGCCCATTTATTTCCTCCAATAATTATTCTTTTCTTTTACCCCATTCAGGAACAGTTGGGCGTAAATGCAATCGGAATAGTACAGCAAATGACGGCTGTACATCTCTATGCTGCGGACGTGGATACAGCTTAGTAAAAGAAAGACGCTTAGAACGCTGTCATTGTAAATTTAACTGGTGTTGCAATGTTGAATGTGAAGAATGTCAAATTGAGGAATGGATTAGTATTTGTAATTAACATGAATACGCGAACACAAATCGCCATAAGAATTCACTCCAAATAAAATATAGTACGAAACAAAGCCAAAATATAAAGTATAGAATAAAATCGCGATCAATCTAAAAACTAAGAATCATCATCAAGAATAGCAAAAATCCTCACAATTTTAAAATTATACAAACGACAAAAAGACAGTTTCTTAAATTTAATTTACAAGCATAATTTTAAAAAGAATATAGAATACAAATGCATGTACTCTTATGGTTAAATACAAAATCAAAGTCAAGGTATTTAATCTTCATTTTGATATTTCTATTATAATTACTTCAACCACCAGTTAAAACATCTAAGCCTAAGTCTAAGTAGGTTAAAGTTTTTATTAGCAAGCCAAATCCAGATTAATTGTAAAATGTATTACGAAAAGTGTATTGATAATTTAATATTTGTATAGATAAAATTAAGTATGTTTAATATATTTAATAATATTATTGTACATAAATAAATCAACTAAAATTTGTAGCCCTAATAATTTGATTTACAACTTAAGTAAGGATTAACAATTTGCCAAACAAAAAGTATCGCAGTGCAAAAACAACTTTTGGCTCTAATTTTCGTCAAGTATAAGCATCAAATATAAATTTTCTTGGATCGATCTGGAACATTGTAAACTACATAGGATAAGCTTTTGTTGATGAAAGAAATTAAGGTCTTTATTCTCGTCTTTGTAAAATGTGGATCAGCTTAAAAAAGATTGCCGGGCTTTGGGCTTTTACACATATGAATATCTTTTGTTGGTGTTTTTTTAGGTTTGCCTAACAAAATGAATAGACAATTCAGAGTGAACGACCTCTACTGTAAATACAGACCACCTGTTTCGGCACTCTGTAAGATGCGGTCCAATCAGCTCCGACAAAATATGGATAAGAACCAGCGTCGTTATACTTTTCTAACCGCGCTCTCGCTATGTACGTGCGTAGTGATGTCTAAAAAATTCCACCACAATGTTAGATCTGTTTAAATTCAGAACCTATCTTCGTGTGAATAAATTCCATCTCCGTAAGTAAAGTAACATATGTATGATACCTTTGCTATATTTACTGAAACCCCAAATTGGACAGCAATCCAATATTTAACGAATTTGAAACCTTTTCTAAATCCATTAAAACAACTGTATCTCAGTATCCTTATACTGAAATCTTTATCGCTGGCCCACATCAATACTGGCGTTGTAAATCATGCAGCTCACACCCCTTACTGATGTTAATCCCCCCCCACTTCTCTAGGGTCTTCAGGTTACTATGTCACATCATCAAATTTTTCGTACTAAGACCACACAGTTACAGATAAGATTTCTTAAAGAATAACATGTCAATATGAGGCAGTTAGTGAAAGCAGATTTCTTCGGTAAAGGCGTGGATGCTTTTGCTGATATAATTACAAACGTGGTACGACTTGTCACAAAGATAATAAATTTTTTTAGTTTTTCGTTAAAAGATTAGAAATTTTACCTCATCCTTTATTCCAAGGCTCATTTTAATCATATGGTATTCCAACTGTCAACTCTTGAAACAAGGCCAATCCACTTGCTGTGCACTTCACAGCCAGCTTTACGCTTCCAAATAGTTTCATGTCTCTATCTTATCTACCACCTATAGTACTCCAGTGTACAAGAGCGAGTCGAATATTCCATGGAACGAATTTAATTTCGCAAGGATACTCGAAAATCTAAATATATTATACACAAATTTTTCTAAAGAGGTTTTCTTTCACGCTAATAGAATCACTATATAAGCTTTAAATCACTCCTAATTTATAGGACAATTTTCAAGTGGATGGAAGACAGCCTCCTTCAGACGCATTGCACTGGCGTTCCTTCGTTTTTATTGTTTTCACCAGCATCAGTTATATTCATCACATTGTTTCTTATGTCATACAACTTGTTCATAAACATGGTTATAAAGTTCCTGCAAAGGTTTAAGACCACCGTATAGGGTGATTCATCGTGAGGTTTGATTTATATTGTAAAATAAAATACATAAATTTGAAAGTAAACCTTAAATTTTTATTATCGGTTAAAACAACAATTTATGAAATTTACTTTTTAAGAATAATATCATGTAAATATTGGCCACGACTACGTCTGAGGTGGTCCATTCCGAAGGTCCAATTTTGGGCGACTCGTTCGAGCATAGCGACTGGTATCTCGCGGATCAATTGTAGCTGAAGATATTCTTGAAGACCTGAAACTTTACATATAACCAGAAAGAATAGTCCAAAGATGTGATGTCCCACGATCTAGACGGCCAATTTACCGTAGCAAAACGTGAAATTAAGTGCTCACCAAAATGATTTCTCAACAAGTCCATTCATAGCTCACCGAGACCATATGCTTGAATTTCAGGAAGCACATAGTCCATTAACATGGCGCGATAATGGTTACCATTGACGGTAACATTCTGTATTGCCTCATTTTTGAAGAAATATGGACCAATGATTCCACCAGCCCATAAAGAACACCATACCATGTTTTTAAAGAATATAATGCTAGCTCTTGGTACTCTTCTCAGGTTGCTCATCAGCCCAAGTACGGCAATTTTGTTTATTAACGTATCCATTGAGCCAGAAATGGGCTTCATCGCTGATCAAAATTTCACGATAAAACACCTGATTTTCATTGAGTTTTTCCAAAGCCCATTCACTTAAAATTTGGCGCAAATTCAAGTCAATTCTTTCACAAGTTGAATTTTGTACGCTTTTAGGCCGAGATCCTCACGTAAAATGCGCAAAGTTGTCGAATACGCCAAGCCAAGCTGCTGAGAACGACGACGAATCGATTCGTCACGGCCTTCGCGTGGTTTACGTGCTGGATGTGGTCTTACCGGTCGAGTACCATCCACTTATGTAAACTGGGACTCAAATTTGCAATAGTGCTGTTGTGGCGTGAGTGTTTCCATGATGACTCGTCAGTGGTACTGAACAAAAATGACAAAGCAGTTTGATAGGAGTCACGCGTGATCTGTCAAAAAACAGCCTATTGAAAATCAAACCTTGCGATGAATCACCTTATATATCGAATATCTTTTATTTCCGTCTTATTTTTTTTTTCTCGTGCTGTGAGCGAACATTTTAAGGGTGTTCCTAATCACTTATATGATCCAATGGTATGAATGATTCTGTTCCAACGATTTAAGGTCAAAAAACTTTTGACTCAATATAGTCTTCAAAATCTCTTATAACCTCTGGTCGGCTTTGAACAATTTTCTGCCGTGAGGGGACATTAGGAATGTATGATGGATGGGAAAACTTTTAAAACCCTAGGTTAGGAAAGGTTAGAGTGGCGGTTGGAAAACCAAGCCACTTAAGCCTATTGGCCCGTAGTGGTGCCACGTAGAGGGAGGCTTTTAACGTCTGTATTTTTTAGATCGTTTAAGTCTTTGTAGAAGAAGGCTACTAGGTGGAGTTTTCTTCTCTGGAAGAGTGCTGGACATATACAGAGAAATTGGAGGATTGCCTCCTCTTCCTCCTCATCCATGCAGCTTCTACAGAAATCGTTTGTAAAAGCGCCAAGCCAACCTTTAATGACACTGAGATGTTTCCTACTTAAAAGAATCAGAATCTTAGAGCAATTCAGATCCAGCTTTGGAAAAATCTGTTTAGTCGCTAGACATGTTAACCCACCGGTCCATCTAAGCTCTGTCCTTTTATTAGCATCCAGCTTAAATAATAATTTGCAAGTAGCGATTGGTACACCTATGCTGCTCTTTTCTATTAGAATAGATAGAGTAATTCCAATTTTGGCGAGTTCGTCAGCCCTACAATTCCCTGGAATGTCTCTGTGGCCCGGCACCCAACAAAGCTGAAAAACATTAACTAGAGCAGTTTTTTTCACTATTACTGCCAGACTCCCAGACTATTTTTAAGTCATGCATTGTGTCAATTTCCTCACAATTCTTTACGCTGTTTATCGTTTCTCCTAGTTGAAGAACGAAAAGTGGATTGTGGTTTCGACTCTCATCAGACTGTGAAGAGATGGCCTTTTATGGGGTCTGTTTTGGTTTTTCGACTACACAGAATATGAATTTCATTGCAAGTGATTTTTAGGTGTAAAAACAGCTCACTTTGGTGTCTTTAGTTAAGCGATGCACGATTTCTAGCCGCCATTGATTTTCGAACTCAATAAATGGGTTGGTCAGGTTGGTCATGTGTTGAGTTGTTACTACTTTACGTAAGAGAGAGGGCTGTCGAATTATTATTATGGGGGATACCCTCATATTCTGCGTGTTGTTCCGCATCGATTTTATTGGGCTTGCATCTACCGTTGCTATTATCATTTCCGGTTTCCCGCATGGTTCATTTTCTACACTGAAATGTTCGAAACTCAACTTTTCAAATCAACGACGAATAGTACGTTCGTTTGCCGCTACATCCTCATTAACATTTTTGACTGCTGGAGAAGCATTCTCTCGGAGTTCAAATTCATAAAGGAAAAAAGTCCGAATTTGTACTACCAACAGGATGGTAATTAGTTCTCTTTCTGACGTGCAACTTTATCTCATATAATACATACGAGTATAAAAAAAATCACATTCTGACACATGGTAGATGTTCACTTGATTGTTTCTAATAAGAGAGTGAAAATATGACATTTAGTATGGTACAACCAATATGAATAAAAAATTTCTTCTAAATTATAGGTGGAATTACTCTTAGCTATGGTCGACTTAGGTTACAGTGCCCAGGATCCTTGAATCATTTTTAATAGATGAAAACTCGATCGCAGCCCTAGCTTTGCTAGATGTTCCTATGCGATTTAGGGAAGTTTTTTGATTATGCTGTGATACTGGTATTGTAGACATTTATAAAAGCCGAATTAACTGCTCTCTTTCAAGTACTCTTTATGTATATTTGCAGGCAACTGTATCAGCGTCTAACATCGAATTTATTTTCCTTAGTCTCCTCCTTTTCGAGATTAGAGAGATTGTCTCTCATCGGCTTTAATGCGACCAAATGGGTTTCTGATTCCACAAGCTAGAGAGTGTCGTTTACTATTCTAACAACTAAGATAATATGTAGCGTAACAGGAAAAGTATGTCTTTAGTCAAGGGATGAACTATCATTCGAAACAGAAGCTTATTACGAGTCATTTGTTAATTTTGAAGAACGTTTTTCATTCGTTGATCTTGCAATTCTTTTTTTTTTTATCAAGATCACCATAGTTATCCAATAGAAGTCCAACTTTTGTATTTAAGTCACCGAGTACCTTTGGAGGTAATGCTTTCTTTTGTAACTACTATGGCTATAAATATTTGTCAACGCAAAATAATTGACGAATTAATCTTAGCCTGCTCAAGATCAACAAAAAATAATCATCTGATCCTCTTTTACTCGATACAAAGAAGAAAAATATTCGTGATAGAAGTCAGAAAGAAAGGACTGTCCTTAAGAACATAAAAAAAACGATGATCACCGTAAGTATACTGAAAAGATAATATGAAATAGAAATGAAACCATACTTTTAAAAAGTACAAAAATATTGGGAAAGATATAATGAGAAGGGAAGCACATAGATCTCTTTCTTATTCAATCATTGTTGAATTATTATTATTATTTTACAATTCATTCGAGTCTGTTCTTAATGACACCACAATATAAAAGCATTTAATGGTACTATAACCATACCTGTTAAAAATAGTGCATTTTATTCTGAAGCCTACTCTGAGAAATACACATGGTATAACGATGCCAAAGTCGACCAATCTCGACTTAATATACTGTATATACAGTGTTTTTCTGAAATTATCATAATGTAAAAATCTGGTCATGCAACTAAAATTTATCAATATCATGTCGCAGAAAGGCATATGTATAAACACAATATGCGGCAATTCGTGGTCATGCTTCGGAGGTTTCTCCGAAGAGACAGAGTTACATTTCTGGTTAACAATATGCTAACAATATGTTACCTTTTCTATTTTGGTGGCCAGCATACCACAGTAGTTAGTCAGCTTCTAAACCATATTCGTATATCTGGGCTTTCGATCTAAGTGGAAAAAACTCAAAAAATGTTGAGTTCCGAAATTAATTGAAAATCTCACATGCTCATACGAATATATGGTACGTATACAGCTGCAAAATAGCCGATACACCATTGCTAAGAAAATTTTCAACATCGCTTGTAAAATTGCAGCGCTATGCGAGTTCATAGTGACAAGTGAAAATGATTAAAATGAAACGAATAAAATGTTAAGTATAGTTAAAACTATGTTTTGAAAATTCATTGTTTTACTATTTGTTAAGAAGTAAATAATTCTTTGATATGTTAAAACAAAAAAGAAGGTTTCAGTTCGGTGGAGCGGCAGTGTGATCGTCCATTTAAGTTTGACGTTTTTGTTGACTTATAAGCCAATCAACTACGAAAGATCTTTTTCTGTTTTCTGCGGATGACGATGACGTTTTTTTCAGTCGGTAGGTGGATTTTCACAAAAGAACTATTTAAGAAATGGAAAAAATGTGCTCATGGGGATAAGCTGGCATTGTTGCTTAATTTTATTGTTCAAAAATTTAACATCGAAGAGTTATCCCCAAGTAATAGGACTGAAATATATTCAAATTTAAAGAAATTTGATGGATTCGTAGGCAAAAAAATGGAATGTGGTAAAAACTCTGCTGGCTTTGAGAGAAAAAAAACAAATTGCGGCTTAATGAATTTTTTTAGTTGCCTATACCGCATAATCGCGTAATAATTTCAGAAGATGAAGTCTATAGGCAATTATTGAAGGGAGTTTTTTGATACGAGTATGAAAATAAAGAAGCGCCGAGTAAAATATTTCCTTGATTCAGCTAATTTCTCTGAGTTGCCGCGAAAACAAGTTTATGTGCTGCGAGGAAAAAAGATGCAGCAATGCTTATAAATAAAAAAGCTTCAGATTCTTCCGGAAGGACTACAGCAGTAATGGCCTTACTAGAAACGATTGCATCTGAACTTAAACAAAAGCCTTATCGTCCTGTGGAAGAGCTGAAATTTATGTTAGGTGCAAAACAGTCCTAACATTTATATTAGTTAGTGCACTAGTTTACCCTCCTTACTATCACGTCTTGGAGGCAAAAAAAGGATGCTACCCTTCGTCAATTGATCAAAGTGAAAGTTCAGAAGCAGTCAAACTAGATGCAGATGTTTTAAGTGGTACATCAGGTTGTGATTTACAAATGTTTTTTTAATGGAAGTTCTGGTCAAGGACTCTAAAACCAAAAGTTTGCATATAAAAATACCTGGGACTCAGATCTGTTTATTATGTTGTTAGTCCCTTAAAAACTGACAACTGTTATTGGTAATATAACTGTGTTAAATAATTAAAATCCGGCGTCAACACCAATACTGTAGGGCAATCAATAGTATGATTAAGGAGGAAACAGCACAACTTCAAAACTGTTGGAGTAATATCCTGTACGATGTAGTAGAGGACAATCCAATTTTTTTTAATATTATACCAAATCACTCCTACATATCGTCGGTTCAAAGGTAAAAGTCATTAACTAACAAATTAGACACAAGGTATAATTTGATTTAAAGACATATTGGGTTTTAAAATTCCAATTATACAGATAAAAAATGATTTTTTTTTGTTTTTTGCTTGTTTTTTACGTTAACGCAATTGATGTCATCATTTTTGTTATTAGAAAGCAGTTAATTTACATGACTTTAAGAGAAATGTATTGTACTTAATGACTTTTACCTTTGGACCAGCGATATGTTCCTGCATCGCTGTCTAAACATCCATCAACAGTTACTTTGTTCCTTACAAATATTTCAAATTTTTGCACACAGCTAAGAACACGTAATAATCTAGGTTCTGATCACCTTCCTGTATATACTACCAAAAACAGTATCGAACCGGTAACTCACACTAACATGATTTACAGATACTCTGCTGCCAATTGGAATTTATTTAAATCTTTCATTAACAGTAACCCAAATCTTAATGATATTACATTAAACGCTGTCCGGAACACCGATGCGATGAATATGTTGTGCAAAAATTTCGTGCCTACTATCACCATTGCCGCTGAGCTTGCAATATCTAAAAATCCTATTAAGAGCTTAAAGACTTCCCCTACGAAAACTATTCTTTTTCTGATATGCTTAAGAAATTCCGAAAGAAGAAAATGGCTACATTATTGAATAGATTTCTTTATCGAAGGCATGAAGCTTCTAAATAAAGCTTTTAGAATTAGAAACGAGAAACGAGAGTTGAAAAGCCTATCAAAACTTCCGCTGGAAAACACTTCCTTCTTCATTTAAAAAATCAAGCAAACCATTCTGGAAAGTGTCTAATATACTGAATAAAAGATGTAAAAATATTCCACCACTTAAATAAAGTTTTAAAAAAAAAATTATCAAAGAAAATGGCGTCGGTTTTCTAAGATTGTTATGGCATACTCTTCGTTGACTACCTCGAAAAAGGAAAAACTATCAACATCGAGTATTACTGTGCATTATTGGATCGACTGAAGGCCGAAATCGCTGCAAAACGGCCTCACATGAAGCGAAAAAAAATTTGTTTTTGCAAGACAATGAATCGGCGCACAAGGGCATCGCAACCACGGCTAAAATCAATGACTTATGGCTCCAATTGCTGTCGCATCCACTGTATTCGCCCGATTTGGCTCCCTCGGACCATTATCTCTTGAAACTCACGTCGCGAAGAAATCATCGACGCCACGGAGGAGTATTTTGCAGAACTTCCGGAAAACAACTTTGCGGACGGGTTCAAGAAGTTAGAAAATCGCTGAAATAAGTGTATCAAACTAAACGGGGACTATATTGAATAAAATAAAAAAAACATTTAAAAAAATTTTTTTTTTCATTTCCAAGGAGGTTACTTTTCACCCCACCTAGTAGAAGTGGACACTGCACGAACCGTCAGATAGTCTAAATCAAAATTCATGGTAACCAAAAATGTGTATTAAAAGAGTCTATTGGACTCATATCACTGGACATTGAAAAAGTTTTTGATACAGTTTTTCACGATGCACTGGTTCATTAGCTCTTTAAACATAGTTTTCCAATCATGATCATAAAAATAATTCAAAGTTGTCTCATTATTAGAAAGTTTGTATTTAATATTTGCAAATCATCGGTTAGAAATATTCAACATGGTGTACCTCAAGGATCCATTCTTGGCCCTATTTTGTTCAACATTTTTGTATCTGACCTACCTCGTTTAGGTAGAAACGTAAAGTTAGCCATATTATAAGATGATACTGCTGTTTTCGTGTCTGGTACTTTATTTTTTGATGTTTATCATGAACTACACTGCAAGCTGCTCTCAGCAAACTTTAAAAATACCTTTTTAAATAGAAAATCAAGGGAATCCTCAAAAAATACAAGCAATATGTTTTTCATGGCGTGGAAAACCATGTTTTCTTCCAAACAATACTAAACTTAGTTTATATTCCGTGGACCTAGACTAATAAGAAAATTGCAAACATCTGGGATTAATGCTGGATAACAGCATTAACAGCATTTCAAAAACACATATCAACCACTATCGATAAAATAAATAAATTAGTAAGCGTTCTCTATTCCTGGATCTGAAGAAACTCAAATCTCAGTACCGACAACAAAATAATAATCTACTATTTTCTAAGGCATTCTCTTGTATGAAGCTCCTGTTTGGCATGATTGCGCAAATTCTCACGGAATTCTAGCGGAATCATCGGTCCGTACTACTTCCAAAACGAAACTGGCATTGCCATAACCGTCAACGGAAAGCGTTAGAGATAGACGATAAGCAACTTCTTGCAGCCTAGGATTACCATAACCGTCAACGGCAAGCCAAAGATCGATGATAAGGAACTTCTTGTAGCCTATATTAGATGATATGGATACCGACGACATGTGATTTCATTAGGATGGCGCTACGTGCCACACAGCGCATGCCATGGTAAACATTATGGACAAGCGATTTAAGGGCATAGTTATCGACGTGCGACGTGAACTGGCCACCAAGATCATATGATTTAACGACTTTAGACTTTTCCGTCTTATATTACAAATCTATGCGAATAAACCGCAAATGGTTGATGCACTCAAAGTCAACATAACGTACGCCATTCAGCAAATTCGTCCAGATTTATACGACAAAGTCATTAAAAATGGAACCCCCCGAATACGTGCCAGAAAGTAAAAGCACGGCATACATTTGAACGTCATTATAAAAAAGGGTGAATATCTCACACACAACTTGTTTCATTTACATTTAAGAATTGACCGCTCTTATTAAAAGACCCTTTATTTCATAAAAACTTCCCTTCCGAAAATGGTAACCAAGAACGTATGAAAAAAAAAATTGTAGAGGAACAAAATAAATGCATTTGAGAAAAATATCGCAAACAAATGAAATTCTTACTTCCTGTGTCGTAGTCTGGGAGCGGTACAAATAATGATGGTAATACATCTCGCCGTTTTTGTACAATACTATACTTAAGAATCAATCGATCACGGGGTTGAACTCTAAGCTTACCATATATTCGCTTTTCGACAACATTTTTAAATTGATGTTGGGCAATTTAAAAGCTCCTGTACCAAAAGCGCAGGCTTATTTGTAAAGAATACCATGAAAGATTTTTTGCACATTCGTATGATGCTTATTTCGTCATATCTAGTGGTGAGCTTCTACCGAGAAACACCTTAAAAGAAGGTATCTGCTTTATCTTCAGATGTACTCGTAGCAGACTTGCTTTTAATTCCCCTGAAGATATGCACGTTCAGGAAAATGAAGATGAAGATGATGATTTTGAGGCTGATTGGTCAGTGTTAAAAATTGTATCTAGTTCAGACTAGACATTTTATACCATCTTTTTTATTGAATAATATTGTAATAATTCTAGATATTAATTTTTTTCTAACTCAAAAACTAAATTAAAATAAAATTTTCAATGAAATTAAAATTATTAAAATATTTTCACTCCATTTCGTTCAAAAACAAGCCTTATAACTGGACAATTATAAATAAGTGGTTTGGAATAAAAAAATTATTTTATCCAGGTGGAATGCTGATTTTGACGACTATGCGACGCTGGTTCTACGTATTTTTAAAGCTCTCTATCACACTTGGGCTTTTAATGTAGAACTTATTATATATAGGGTGATTCATCGTTAGGTTTGATTTAAAAAGGCTTTTTTGACAGATCACGCATGACCCCTATCAAACTGCTTTGACATTTTTGTTTAGTGTCGTTTGGCAAGTCATCATGGAAAGCCTCACACTACAACAACGTCTCCAAATTGTTCATCATTACGAAAATCATCGTTCTGTGAAAAATGTTTCTCGTGAGATTCGAGGAACTTACGGTGCGCATAATCGACCTACTGAAACCACTATTGCCAATACCACAGGGATGATAGTCGACCAGTTAGACCACATCCAGCACGTAGTGAAGAGACTATAGCAGCTGTAGCTGGGAGTGTACGTGAAGACCGTGACGAATCGATTCGTCGTCGTTCTCAGCAGCTTGGTTTGGCGTATTCGACAACTTGGCGTATTTTACGTGAGGATCTCGGCCTAAAAGCGTACAAAATCTAACTTGTGCAAGAATTAAAGCCAGGAGACTTGAATTTGCCCCATATTTTAAGTGAATGGGCTCTAGAAAAACTCAATGAAAACCCGGTGTTTTATCGTGAAATTTTGTTCAGTGATTAAGCCCATTTCTGGCTCAATGGATACGTTAATAAACAAAATTGCCATATTTGGGCTGATGAGCAACCCGAAGAGTACCAAGATTTACCATTACATCTATTAAAAACAACGGTATTGTGGGGTCTATGAGCTGGTGGAATCATTGGTCCATATTTGTTCAAAAATGAGGCAAATCAGAATGTTACCGTCAATAGTAACCGTTATCGCGCAATGTTAACGGACTATATGCTTCCTGAAATTCAAGCATATGGTCCCGGTGAGCTTTGGTTTCAACAAGACGGCACTACGAGTCATACAGCGCGTGAAACTAACGACTTGTTGAGAAATCACTTTGGTGAGCACTTAATTTCACGTTTTTCTACGGCAAATTGGCAGCCTATATTGTGCGATATCACACCTTTGAACTATTTTCTCTAGGATATGTAAAGTCTCAGGTCTTCAGGAATAAGCCGGCTACGATTGACGCTTTGGAAGCCAACATTACTCGTATTATCGCCTTCCAAATGGACCACCTCAGACGTAGTCGTGGCCAATATTTACATGATATCATTTTCAAAAAGTAAATGCCATGAATTGTTCTTTTAACCAATAATAAAAATTTTTAAGTTCACTTTCAAATTTATGTGTTTTATTTTACATTAATCGTATGAATCAAACCTCACGATGAATGACCCTATAGTACATATAGACCAAAATGTAGGTCTGCTGTTTCATATCTTTAGAAAGAACATAGTTCAAAATAATATTTTCCCCTTAGCTAGGCAAATAGTAACAGCTTACCTACTTGTAACTCATCCACATCAGTTCACCAAAGGGTCGCTCCTAGGGCTTTCATTTGTTTATATAACATATTTAGCATATTGAACAATCCTTTTTGTAGTTAGGTAAATGCTATAATAATCCCATTGTCAATGCTAAACATTGCAAAAAATAATACGAATTCACTTCTTTAAACATGTGTTTTGCTATCACGATGTTATTGTTAGAAAAAAGAATAAATTTTTTAAATAAAAGCAGTTGTAGGGAATCCTTTAGCCATTGGTAAAGCACAAAACAATTGTACTTTTGAATGTAACATATGGGTACATATCCCTTCAACCCTTCATTATAATGTGCTTTATTGAAAACTTAGGTTGGTTGAAGTGCCTTTTGAAGTCTTAATTAGCTTAATTTGATTTCACTGTGAACAAAACTAGTCTTCTCCATTTTACACCAACGCAACAAGAACATAGTTAAATACATATGTTATGGTATACCAAACGCAGAATTTCTTTTACGCCTGGGTAAAAGTTCTTGCTTTATTGCATATAATCAATTTGACAGTTGAAAGTTGATTTGTTGGTTAGTATGTTTTGCCATTTTACGATTATTACGAATCGTAAGCCAGAATAACGCGTGCAATTATACAAATTATACAAACTTATTTTGTTCGGTTCGCCAAACTTATCGTGCGCTATATCCATTCAACGGTCGACATCATCGTCCATCTGAGCAAGTTATTCGGAACACGATAAATCGTTTTTGCACCGCGTACACTTTAGTAGATAATACGCATCCCTAAGGACGACAAACAGTGCGAACAGAAGAAGTTATTGCCGTTGTGGAGCGTAGTGTTGAGGAGAATCCGAATAAGTCGATTCACCATCGTGCACAGTAATTAGAGCTATGCTCATCCACTTTGTGAAAGATTTAACGGAAAGATATTGGCTTAAAAGCTTATAAAATCCAGTTTGTGCAAGATTTCAAACCGCGTGACCATTAAACGCGTCGTAGGTTCGGTGACTGAGCCAAAAACGTGATTCAGCTTGATCCTCATTTTCAACGCAAAATTTTGTTCTTGATGAGGCCCATTTTTGGTTAAATGGATATGTAAGCAAGCAAAATTTCAGAATTTGGAGTAGAGAAAACCCAGAAGCCTTTGTCAAGTCACCCTTAGATCCATTAAAATTCAGTGTTTGGTGTGCTTTATAGGCTGGTGGAATCATCGGCCCATATTTCTTTGAGAATGACGCCGGCTAGAATGTAACCGTCAATGGAGAGCACTATAGAAACATGATTTCTGCTTTCTTGGTTCCTCAGTTGAATGGCATTGACGTGAAAGAGCTTTGGTGTCAACAAGATGACACAACATGCCACACGACGCGCGACATAATCAATTTTTTGCGGGAAACATTTGCTGAGCGCATAATTTCGCGTAATGGATCTGTGAACTGGCCTCCAGAATCCTGTGATCTCACATTTTTAGATGACTTTCTTTGGAGATATGTGAAGTCATTAGTCTATGCCAATATACTAGAGACGTTGGACGATTTGGAAGTCAACATTCGCTGTGTTATTGCTGATATACGGACCCAGTTGCTCGGTAAAGTTGTCCAAAATTGAATTTCGCGTGCGTCATGCACGACAAGTAATTACTTAAGGTGCGGAAATAGATTCCGAGGCATTCTCGTCGGCTCTATAACGTGGAAAGCAATCTCTGCCCTCTTTTCCCGAAGCGATATCGCAATCCAAACGACCAGAGCGGGTTACCGCACGCCCAATGCGAAGCATCCATAATGCTTGCAAGAAAGCAGGTCCAAGAATCAGTTCAAGTCATCGAGGACGTCCAGCTTACTGATGAACGAACAGGTGCAGGGAGCGAGGGTCCGTGATCTCTATGTACTATACCTCCCCTGACCGCTGAACTCAAAGCGGCCAAGAAAAATTTGAAGCAAGCCATCAAGTCCAGTCAGCGACTATAATGGAAATCTCTGACGCAAGATGTAAATCAAGATCCCTAGTGATTAGGATACAAACTCAACATCGTACAGACCTTTGTGCATGCTAGACACGGCCGGCAAACTCTTGGAGAAACTGCTCTGAGCCAGCAGTGCTGGTGGTTGCCGAGACATCCTGATTGACCTACTAGCCCAGAAGAGACGGTAAGTTCACGAAGAGAAACCCAGATTAGGTAAAAATGAAGTAAAGAGAATTGTCAGGTCAAACCCAATGAAAACCTTGAAAAATCGGTGGGAGCAAGAGCCCTAAGCCAGGTAGACAGCTTGCTTTATGAATCGGGAGTTATTACCTTACCCAATTTCTTAAGGGACACAGACTATTCTGCGCTTATCTCAGGAAAATCGGTAATGTGGCGAATGCCGCATGTCCTTTTAGATACTCCGTCTCTTTGAGTATACATTATTCGAATGTGACAGATGGATTGCAGAACGCGACTCATTACAGCAAGACCTTGGAAGCATAACTCCCGACATGATTGTCGGAATGATGATCCAGGGTTCGGAGAGATGTATGAGGGTGGGGAGCTTTTTTGAGGCCATCCTTCATATAAAGAAAGTAGATGTTGTATCGTATATGTATGTATGTAGGTTTATTTAAATTAAAACGCGTTAATACTCTGAATACTATATTATGGCTTTATTTTATGATGTGCATTGTTTGCTGTCTATACATGTACTAACTGGATTCGTTGACACTTGATCAGTATATTAACGAGTGCGTCAAAAAGAGAAAGAGAAATTGACAAGACACAACAACTCTTTCTCCACAGGAAATTTATAATCTTAATTAAACAATCCATATATATACATATATATAGTTCATTACGAAAATTTATTATTCAAGGACATATACATATGTATATGTGTATATATAAAAGAAAGTGTATAATGAAAATTTAATCCTTGCTTATTCTAAATCCATATATATGCATATAATTATCTTAACAAGAAAGTCCGTCCATCGTCTAGTTTCACCATGTAATGCAATTGCCCCATAATTTCCACCACTTCGTCGAAACGCCATTTTACCTCAGATGCGTAATATCGGACGGCAACCCTTTCATTTAGCGCAAATTTAGTTCTACTGTTAGTTCGCGAACTTCGATTGATTAATCCCAAATCTGTCTTCAGGCTCAGATTCACACCCAAACTGCAACGCTTGTATTAATGTTTTTAGACGTGTATCTTGAGCTGTAAACTTACTTAGTTCGCCCCTTGTGATTGGCAGTTTTTTTATAGCGTTGATTTCCACTAAATCAATCTCTTCAATACCATCGTACTTTTCTCGTACTGGCAATCGATACATGGCATCTACATTCGCATTTTCTCTAGCCTTTTTATATCGTATTTCGTAATTACACGATTCCAAAAATATTGCTTAATGCTGCATCCTAGTTGCTGATAGGGTGGGTAGCCCTTTTTTAGGTGAAAAGATCTGTGAAATGAGTTTATTTTCGGTAACTAAAATGAACCGTCTAGCGTAAACATAGTGATAAAACCTTTTTATTCCAAATATAATCGCATAATCTTCCCGATCTACTTGGCTGTATCTTTGTTGAACATTTGACTATGTTTGTGATGCATATTGAATTGGTCTTTCACTCTTGTCAGGGTACATATTTCTTTCAGACTCCATACGAACTGGCGTCTGTTGCTAGCACCAAGGGTAGTGTCGGATCGTAGTGAGATAATATGACCTCTGACTGCATATGTGTTTTTACGTCCTGAAATGACTTCTCACATCTTTCGTCCTAGTGAAAATATGTCTTTTCCTTTAGGAGATTATTAATAGGATACAAGAGCGTACTAAGGTTACTAAGGTTATATTACAGTAGTAATTTATGAGAAAAACAAATGCTCGCACTTCTTCCTTATTACTCGGGCGCTTCATGTTCTGGATAGCCTTGATTTTACTTTTCATTTTATGTATATCATTGCAATCAATTACGTAACCACAATACTCTATACGATCTGCCAAAAATTCAGACTTATCGAGATTTATCCGCATATTGTAGTGATTTAATCGACGTAAGACTTCCTCTAAATGCTGTAGGTGTACAACATCATTCTCTATCGTAATTTTTATGTCGTCCAAGAACACTTTTACGCCGGGAATTCATCAATTCATCAATTGATGTTAAAGAGTATTCGTCAATTTGTAAAAATTGATTGATTGTGACCTTATAGTCACCACATATTCGCATTTGATCGTCCTTCTTACGTACAGCAACTATTGGTGTAGCTCATTCACAGGTATCTACTTTCTCTAGGATGTCATTTTGAACTAATTTTTCCAATTCCTTCTCCACAGACTTAACCAATGGAAATGCCACCTTACGAGCCTTAATGAAAATCGGTGCTGTCTTTTTCATATGTAATCTTGCCTGTATACCTGTGATCTTATCTGTTGTCGACGAAAAAACCCTACCATATTTTCTTATCAATGTATCCAAAGCACTCGATTTTATTTCCACAAAAATTCACCAGTTCTGTATCATTCTTTTGTACTCGCAGTTTCCCAAAATGCTTCTGTGCATAAACCAAACCGACAACAGGTACAGGTGAACCAGTATCTATTTGAAAGGTGAAAGGGAAATTTATTAATTAACAGTTCGCACGATATTTTGGAACGAAGTTTTACCTTAGTTGGGTTATTGATTTGTAGCATTTCCTCCGATATTTGACAAATTTTCTCGACTCGAATATCCTCCGTCTCAGCTACTTCTTCTAACTGGTTGGTGCTCCCTCTTCATTCCGTTTTGCTTTGAAACAAGCTCGCTTTAAATGCTAAGTGCTCTGTGCTAGCACACCTGTAGCATGTTACCATTGTTGACATTGCCTGTCTAAATGGTGAATTTGAATTTTGTACCCCCGCTTCACTTGTACTCTTCTTCTTTTGGTTTTTTCTTTTACTAGGTTGACATCAGCTGTGAATTCCTTCTCTTTATGCATTTCTGCCCGCCTTTTCCCGAGGTTTCGATTGCTTTTGCGATGTCCAAAGCTGCTGCTAGCGTTAGTTTTTGCTTTTCCAATAGTCTATTTTGTATGCGTTGATTTTTTAAGCTAAATACGAACTGGTTTGGTAAGGCGGTTTGTAGGTAAGCATCAAAATTGCAATCGGTTGATAAGCACCTCAATGCATTCAGAAATTCTTCACACGTCTCTTCTTCTCGTTGCTTCCTGAGGTGAAAACGGTAGTTTACCAAAATCTCATTTGGAGCTGGATTGTAAAACGCCGGTAACGTTGCGATAATTTCATTATACTACTTGGTTGACGGTTTCTCTGGTGCCGTTTTGTCACACAGCACATTATAAGCTTCCTCCCCATGTAGTGCAAAAGTAATTGCACTTTTTTTTCTGCTGGATGTTGAAATAATGTTATAGCTGTCTCAAATCTATCTACCCAGCGACTCCATTTAATATTTTTCTCGTATGGTTCAATAGAAAACGGAGTTTGCAGCGATTGTACTATTACTTGCTGAGTTGGCGTGGCCATTGTATGAGTATTCTTCACTATTAACTTCAGCACAATCAACACTTTTTGTTTTCGTTTGTTTTATCCTCGTCGCCACTTTTTGTATCGTATATGTATGTATGTAGGTTTATTTAAATAAAACGCGTTAATACTCTGAATACTATATTATGGCTTTATTTTATGATGTGCACTGTTCGCTGTCTATACATGTACTGACTGGATTCGTTGACACTTGATCAGTATATTAACAAGTGCATCAAAGAGAGAAAGAGAAATTGACAAGACACAACAGTAGAGGAGGAGGGGTTTTTATCCTTCTATTATCCTGTTCTGCTCCTGTGAACCTTACAAGGGTGCTGGATTGGGCACAAAAGTCACCGAAAAAAGGGTTGGTGAGCTTAGTCAGTAAAAATCTGACACACCCGTCCGAGCGCTTACCCTCGGCGGGGTCTCTTGTTGGGTATGGACCCTGACAGACAGTTGAGCACACAACATCCTGATCTATTGATGACGATTCTCACCACTCCCTCGTACAAAAAAAAAAATATATATATTGTGTATATTATTATTATAATTTATAATTAACATTATTATTATTATTGAGTTGCAATACTTCTCAACTACGATGAAGTTAGAGATTACCTATACTGGGCTATACCAAGGGATTAGGCTCTGATGATAAATTGTTCGTTTTTTTACGAATGTTCTAAGAACTGAAAGTATTGAGAGTGACCGACTTTGAGACTTCGTGCAAAAGATGGTTGTAATGCACTGTATTAAGTACTTCAACTACTTTTTTTTTTCAATCATTCTTGAAAAGGATACAACAATTGGCACAATTCTTTTACTTCTCAGTCTTTCACGTTGCTTTATTTCATGAGCTAGATCAGCATATTTTGATATCTTTTCCCCAAATTTTCAACTCATTTTTGATGCTGATGGAACCGCTATATCTATTATGAATTGGTATCAACTTTTTCTCTTACCAGGTGAACCATTTTGCATTTTTCCATGCCAAATTCCATCTGAATGTCCGTGCTAAAGCTTTTCACTACTTCAATCATTCGATAGAGTTTTGTTCTATTTTTGGTGTAGAGCTTTACATCGTCGACATTAAGTAAGTGGTTAAAGGATTAGTCATAGGTTTCCGTTTTGAAAACTAAGCCAGATTTTATTTTGGCCAAGATTCTGCTGAGAGGATTAAGACCTATGCAGAACCAGAGGGGACTAAGAGCGTTGCCTTGAAAGATTCTACATCTAATGGGGATTGATTTGCTGAGAAGGCCATTTTGGCATAGTTTTGTACTCCATCCTCCCATTATGGCCCTTTAATAGTTAACTATGGCTGGATCGATTTTACTAAATTGTGGGGCATCAAATGAAATGCCTTTTTGTAATCGATAAAGGCCATACTGATACTGTGTTTTTTTCTTAATGCCAGTAGTTAATTGATCTTTGCAGACCATTCATCTGGTATCACGTTGTTAATGGTACAATGGTCATAAATTACAAAAATATTGGATAAAATTTTTGTGAAAAGTTTGTATGTTGTACAAAGGCATGTAATAGGCCGATATTTTGAAGGGTCGTTGGAACGTTTTCCTTTGAAAATTTAAAAGATCAATCCACTAGTGATAAAACTTGGTGGCATGGTTTTGAGCTGCAGAAGATCAGTAAAAGATTTCGCAAGTTGCTTATGACATGCGAAAAGCTTCTTTAGCCAAATATTATGCAGCTTGTCAGCACCAGAAGCCTTCCGCTGGTTTCTGCGATTGCTTTGTTAACCCATTCTCTACTTATCGGCATAGGAGTTGTGTTTTTAAAATTCTCGATCACATCTGCAAACTGATACGGAATTCCTGAAGTAAGCTTTTCTTTCTCTGGAAAATATTACATTTTCGGACTTTCGGTTGCTATATTTTTCGTAACGTGCAAGGCGTTTTGCCAGTGCAGATAATTTCCGTGGTGCAATAAAGTAGCTGATGTGCCTGCAGACGTAGGTTGATTTTGAACCATCTCTGAAGGAATTTAGTCTAGCAATATTCTGCCTCCTCTTTTCTATTTTATTTCTGAGTCCTTGATTTTATTTTTGGTTGGAGTCTCTCCACCTTTCTTGGTTGTTTTTTTTTTTTTTTAAATAACTTAACACTCAAGTGTGTATGACTAGACTTATGATGCGAAAGCATGTGTTAAGTTTTTCGGAAAATTGGATGGAAAGAGAAAAAAAGGTGTTTAAGCTCCATGGGTGGCATTGCTTAGATTTTTGTTCCATTTTCAACCTTGTGGCAAGTATGAGTGAAGATGCTCCTAACGTGAACTACAGACGCTTACCTACATGTTTTCTGACTCTCAGTTTAGGGTGTAAGATTTTTTTCGATGTCATGTTTGGTCCGCGGGTGGAATGTTATTTCCAACCTACTCGATATATCTATCGAGGAGCGTACCTCTAACCGCCAGCCGAGGACGCGCCCTCTAGTGCTGCAACCCCCCCGAGGAGGTTTTTATTGCTATTATTATTATTTTTATTATAATTAATATTATAATATCTTTTATTACCACGTAATTTAAATTATACATGATAATTTTAAAATTAAAGAGCCCAGCTGCCGAAACTATTGGCTCTGCCTCTATTATAATAAAATATTATATAATGTACAATAATATATAATATTGTATAAATGTATTATGTATTATAAGAACTTATTTACATGTTCTATGTTTATATGTTTGGGTGTTTTAGTGCATCACAAATTGTGAAATTTGTAAATATTTTACGAATGAATGATGGACCTCTTTGTTATACAATTTTCTAATAAATGGGGTATAACTAATGTAACATTGCAGATAGAGCGTATTGACGATTTATTTCTCTTTAATAGATATTGATGGGTAGTCGTTTTATGTCAAAGCCGCAATCAGATGAAGATCGAGATTTCGGTTTTAGTAACTGACATGGGATATCGTGGATGATTCCATTCAATTAACTGATTAGTTTTGATGATTTTTTGTTCTGTTTTTAAAATCCAGCCTCTTGTAGATATTAAATTTGTACACTAGTGTATGTATTTCTAGTTGCACTATAGGTTTGAGGCTGTAGAACCATCTTTTATCGTCGGTTTTCATCCATCCATCCGATTTGAGCTCCGGGGAGACGCTGGAACACAACACGCAGTATGTTGTATTACTCGTGTTGGTTTTTTTTGTAATCCGCTAGGGTCATTATAGTGGATTCACATTTTATAGGAGAATACATTGGTTCTACTACGGAATGGGTCGGTTTGTTTGGCGGTTTAATTTGGGAAAGTTTTACATGGCATGGGGCTTGGTGCTTATTGCGAATGGAATCCGTTTTTTTTTTTTTGCTTTATGACTTAAAGGTTAATAGATATCTACCGAATTTTTAAAAACTAGTTGAGCAGCATGGTTAGCCCATTCCTATCTATTCTTTAATAGTTGGAAGTCCTGCTTCTACCAAAAAGTTTTTAATCGGGGTTGTTGGGGAAACCGCCACTGTTTTTTCTAACTGCCAGGTGGTATATAGGCTTTATAATTTTCACCAAAATAAAGACAACCGGCAGAATGATGTGGAAAATTCAAGAAAATTGAAATTGTGGTTACCACACAGTATGAATGGTATTGTAGTATTTAAACCATTGACCAGCAGCATGATATCTATTGGGTATGTAATTTAATTCGTGTGGTTTTTTTTTCCAAAATTTGAACGTTTATTTAAGAAAAACATGTACAATAGTATTATTCATAGTATTCCCCTTTTGAAGCTATGACTTTTTCCCATCTTTCTGGCTATTTGTGGATCCCATCCCAAAAGAACTGCGCCGGCTTGGCAGCCAAGAATGAATCAAGCCAATTTTTGATATTCTGCTCTGATGTGAACCGTATTTCAGTGAGGGCGTTCTGCATCGACCGGAACAAATGGTAGTCAGAAGGGGCAAGGTCTTAACTACAAGGTGGGTGGGGTGGATTAAGACTTCCCATCCACTGTTTTTCAAATAGTTCTTAACCGGAGTAGCAACGTGGGGGCGAGCGTTGTCATGAAGGAAAATTATTGCCTCGTGTCTGGTCGCATATTCCGGGCGTTTTTCGGCTACTGCTCTCTTCAAACGGACAAATTGTGTTCGGTGGCGTTGTCCATTGATGGTTTTACCCAGTTTTAGCAGCTCATAATACAGCACACCCATCTGATCCCACCAAATACAGAGCATTACCTTTGCGCTATGGATATTAGGTTTTGCCGTTGATTTGGCTGGTTGGCCGGGTTTTACATACGATTTTTTGCGCTTGGGGTTGTCGTAATGGATCCATTTTTCATCACCAGTAACAATCCGATGCAAAAATGACTTCCTTTTGTGGCGTTCCAGCAGCATTTCGGACATGCAAAACCGCCTTTCGACGTCTCTCGACTTGAGTTCATGTGGAACCCAATTTCCTTGCTTTTGAATATATCCAGCTGCTTTTAAACGTTTTTGAAATGGCTGCTTGAGTGACACCCAAAGATTCTGCGAGCTCTTCTTGTGTTTGGCAACAATCTTCATAGAGTAATGCTTCCAGTTCTTCATCTTCAAACTTTTTTGGCTGCAAACTTTTAAATCGTACAAACCACGTTCGTTCAGCTAGCGCATGTTCACCATAAACTTCTACCAAAATACGATGACTTTCGGCAGCAGTTTTCTTCGTAAAGAAGAACTCTCCGCAAAAACAATTTTTCAGTCACAAAGTTCGACATATTTAAGTGAAAAAAAAATTATTGTTGTTTACGCTTCAAGTGAATGGCATATACTGAAATGACGTACAATGACAGTAGGTATCCAACGCATGTTCCAATAGAATAACAACAATGCAATAATAATACAAGTTACGCCATCTCTTAACAAACCGCATTAAGTTATAGACCCAATATATATGGTATACATGAGGTCTGTAGGCCATGTCAAGTAGAAGTTGAAGTGCGTTTCAAGTAATCTCTGAAGAGAGGTATTGAACATAAGAAGGAGTCTGCTTCTTTTGCCAATAAGCTATTTCAAGAATATGAATTATAGTAAGTGTTTGAAACCTTCACCGGATATACTGAACTAACTGAAAGCTTTACCTGTGAAACCCTTATTAGTTTGTTGTACTGCTATTTGCATTACCTAGGTCGACCAAAACCAATTTATATGACTTGGAGATGAAATAAACGCAATGGATGGGTAGTCATTGTCCAGTTTCTCAATCCAACATAATCCAATTTCTCTGTTCCTAAAATTTCGCTTTATTTTGTTCTATTTTAAAAGTAAATAGAGGTACAACGTTTAATTGAGCTATTCAACTGAAACCCTTGTAAATACAAAGCAAATCGTTAATACGTAGTCATACATCAGCAATAAAAAGCTTACCTCAGGAAACGTTTATAGTATTGCGCATTGCATACGTTACGTATATTCGAATATAAATATAGAGCTCGCCCTCCCTGTTTTTTTTTTAATGGAAACAAGAGCCTATGGATGTTCCATAGAAAGGCCTTTCAGAAATTCACTGGACATTAGTTCTTATATAAGATCTATGTATGAGATCTATTTAAGAATTTTCTTTTCTATTTTATTTTACTTTTTCTGCTTGCATAGCATTTCAAGCCCATAGATACGAGCATTACTTGTACATGCGTTAAATTCTTTTCCAGAGGTTGCATAATGTGAAAAAGATTAAACACTTTCGAACCACCTCAATGTGCAACATAGGCTACAAATCGAAAGTGAAAATAACTTTGAGTAGCACTGGTAAATTCAAATGTACATATATATAATAATAATATAATATTTCATGGTTTATTAACAAAATTTATTATTTTCTAATTTTCATTCGTGAATCGTTAAAAAGAATTTAATAAATTTAATGAATTAGGAGGAATTAGCTTTTGTAATGAAGAATTGCTGTATTTGTAAAATTGTTAAGAAATATTAAAAATAATCTAAGCTAATCAAACCTAATGTGAATACTAATATGTCTATATACGGAATACTCGTATGTATATAAATGTAGGTACATCAGATTGAGAGCAGAAGGCCAACCATTGTATGGCTTCGAAAGTGTGCAACCCAATCCCTAATAGGATTTGTCCCTTTATTGAATTACGGAGCAAATTATCGTCAACGTTGTGTCTGTGGTTGCAATTTTCATTTCAATTCGGTGCCTTGTACTATGCAGTTTGTGGATTGTGTTATTATTTTCGGCAACTAAAATTTCTTAGTTAATTTCCAAGTTAATTGAAGAAAAGCTAATTTTTTTTAGAGTGGAAAAGTTCGGTGTTAATTTTTGTTAAAATGTATATGCCATACAATCAACTTCCGGATGCATCGGATAAATTTCAACTTTTTGAAGAAATAGCAGAGGGTGTTAATGCTCGGGTTGGTGCCGAAAAAAAAATTTAATAATTTTTGAATTCCTTATGTTTTATTTTTGAAACAAAATTAGGTGTATCGGGCAAAAGAAATATCGACCGATAGAATCGTGGCAGTTAAGATCCAGAGTTATGACGAAGAACACCAAGTGCATATTGAAGAGGAATATCGTACTTTGCGGGACTATTCGTCACATAAAAATCTGCCAGATTTCTATGGAACCTACAAGTTAAAAAAGAATAATGGACCTGACGAGATTTGGTTTATAATTGAGGTTAGTCTCTATTGAGATTTCTGCGAATTTTTTGCATATATACATAATTTGTAAAATTTGTTATCTTAGTATTGTGATGCTGGCACTGTAATCGATTTGGTTCATAGGCTTATGTATTTGAGTCGAAAGTTAAATGAGGAGCATATTGCTTATGTTATTAAGGAGACCTGCAATGCAGTAGTGGAACTCAATCGTAGTCATGTAATACATAGAGATATTAAAGGAAGCAATATTTTGCTGACTAAAAAAGGACACGTTAAACTTTGCGATTTTGGATTAAGTCGTATGGTTGATTCTACCCTTGGAAGACGTGGTACATGTATTGGTTCTCCATGTTGGATGGCACCGGAATTAGTATCATCAAATGATATCGGTAAGTTGATTTCTTCCACTTTTATAAAAAAGTTATTGGGTTGTGACATGGCTCAGTGGTTAAGTTTGTCGAATACTATGCAAGGAGGACTAGGTTCATATCTCCGTCAACATCGCACAAATAAATTTTGTTTTTTTACGTCACCACGCTTTTAGTGAATAAAGGTAAATTTTCGAAAATGAAACCTTCGGTCTATGAAAAAGTCTCTTACTCGTCCGCTATTCAGAGGCAAAAATGCATAGGCCCCTCTCTGTGTGTAAAACACTAAGTGGAGAGATAAGGTCTTGATCTACATGCGACTGCTGCGCCATCAATTTATTATTTGTCTATTTTTTTGGTGAGTAATATTTAAAACGAACTAAAATGGCAAAATAAGTATTATGCTTACCGAAATCGATTTTATTCAGAAAGTTTCTTAAAAAACAATTGTCAATTTAGACACTGATATTATTTGCATTTGTATTTATTAATTTTTTTTTAGAAAACTTAACACTCTACTGAATATGACTACTCCTAAAATGCCGGATGGGTTTTTAAGTTTTTGGAAAATAATATAGAGAGAGAAGAAATATTTTTGGGCTCAGTGGTTATTTCGCCCCATAGGTGGTATCCAGTAAGAAAGAAAATTGTTAGTGTAATTGGACTTGTTGTTGTATTCTCATCCCAGACGATTTTAGAAAAACAGAATGCTTTTCGGTCGTGATTAGATTTGAATGCCGAAACGTCCGATTTTTCCTTTTTTATTTGCTTTTTATTTCAAATAAATCATTAATTCTAGACGAAAAACGCTTAAGAATTAGTTAATTTAACTTAAAATTATTTAATCCTAACTTGCCGACCACATGCGAGCACTCTAAGTTAAATCTAACTCATGTACTATGTCTTTCGATATTTAAAATTAAAAATAAGAAAACAATTGTTTTTTTTTTTTGTGTAGGGATTATCCCTTACTTATGGAGATAATTTAAAACTAACTCTTAAGCCTCTTTTTGTTTTTAATTTGTCTTGTAAGTTTCATTTTTTTTTTTTTTTGCAATTTTTATAATTTTTCTTCTTACATCCACGCTAATTCTACCTAATCTTACGGAAACCGGCCACGGCTAAGAGACTAGGCTGATGACTGACTTTGCTTCCTCATAAATAGGAAACTTGTACTAGAAGAACTCAACGAAGAAGCTTCCTCTCCGTCAACATCCCACCAAAACTGGTGGAGTCTCCGTGCTTCTAGAGGAATACACTTGTCAAAGCGCAATCTTTCGTGATGCATACAATTGGGATAGTAAACTCGGAGATTAGGTTGTTCAACGAGGTCATTGCTCCCGCAATTATTTAACTTACTCTCGCAATCATAGGCCGTATAAGACCCATGTAGTAGATCACCTTCACCCTCGCATCGAGTTGGCTGTCATAAAATAGTCTCATTGTAAGTGCAAAAGCACTTTTGACTCTGACCAGAGCAACATTTATGTATATGTTTGTTACAACAGATCCCAAGGTATCTGTCTACATGTGGTTGCAAGTAATTACTCATGCTGTCCCACGATCTAAAACTTTCACAATTCCTTCTGGTGCCCCTAGAGACCCTAGATAAAGGCATCCCAAACAGAATGGTTTTCGACTTTTGAAAGTTGATAGTTAATTTCCAATCCGCGCAATATAAATAGTTTAATTTAATCGAAATCACGTTGGAAAAGTATATTCGAAACCTCAGTCTTTGGAATTGTCTGCCTTCGCTATGGCAAGGTGAATCGAACCTATCAGATCACTTGTGTAAGCGTTGAATATGTTCAGCGAATTTACCTTACCTAGCTGCAAGCCGTTTTCAACATGAAATGTTCCAGCAGAAGACGCATCGCAATTGTGTTTCTATGAACATAAGAAGAGTCCCTCTAACCATGCGATATCAAATGCCTTCCGCCTTTGATCGGATAGCCTTCTCCAATCCGTGCACTAGTTCTTGGCTTTGTTCTTTTGGATATCAGAAACCGGCTTAGACGCGGCACGAATGATGTTATTCCCCAACTTGAAATCGAATTGATTATCTGAAACTATTTTTTTACTCTCAATCCACTTCATCAGGACTGTATTGATCAGCCTTATGAAAACCTGAAGACTGATGAAGACTGATCGACCGGACATTCGCCGAATTTAAGAAGCCAATACAATACCACTTGAGCCATGGTCAACCACCCATATTAATATATTTCATTGGGTGTAATTATTCTTGTGTTTTTTTTTTTTCCATTTTAGTACTACTGTTTCACTAGAAGCAGTATGTCCCATTTCCGTTTTTGTTTCCAAGTTTCTATAAACAATTTTATTTAATTGAAATGAATCAAATTGCTTATATACATTTGTACCTTCTATCACATCTTCTTCTAACCGTTGAAGTATGTAACGCATGCAAGTGCTTACATCCTACGCTACATTTATGTTCAGCACTGTTTCAGAAATCATTACAATTGAACTTACACTAGAAAACGCTTCCGTATTATTCAATATTACTTTGAAAATAGGTCTGCAGTTAACGAAACCTACAGACGAGGGCATAATCTGTAGCCCCTTCCTCGTATTATAGATAAATTTTCTACCACACAGACTATATGACGCAAGGGTAATGCATAAATCTCATGTGCGTTGAGAAAAAATTGTCGTCAGTATGACTGAAAGTTTGACGCAAGATCCAAATTTTGTCAATTCAACGCTCCTTATACGTTAACTATATCAAAAATTTTTCAAAAATATCTCAGTATACAACTATACAAGATACAGTGAGTCGCGGATTGGGTGTTTGATAAGTTTAGTACAGAGGCTTACTTGTAGCTCTATTGATTTTCCTATGAATTGATGTATTGGTTTGCTGAGGACTCGATTTAATGACAACATTATGTTGCGAAGTGGACCAGTGAATCGAACACCGAGATCATGCGATTTGACATCACTCGATTACTTCTTATGGAGCTATGTAAGGTCTTTGACGTTTGCCGATAAAATGTAAACTACCCTGGCCTTGACTGCTAATACTAAGCGCGTTTCTGGTGAGATAGAACGCCAAATGTTCGAAACAGTCGCCTGTTTCATCAATTACATGTTTGAGTGACCAAACAGTCACTTGTTTGGGCCAACCTGTGAGAGCTCACATTGTCGTGGTGGAGAATGATTCGTGTTCGATGGTTGCTTTTCTTTATTTCACCGAAGACCGAAGAATAAGTTTTGTTGGATTTGGCTCATATTGAGAGACTCATTGAGTCGACTACCGTTTAATTTCGGGGTCATATGCATAGATTTAGGATTTGTGGCTTAACACGATCTTATACACGTCTTTTGTAGCACCGCAATCGATTTTTTTGAGCGATTGTGAAATTATTCAAGTAGAACTAATACCCAAGTATGTCTCAATTTCACGATAAGTCACATGACGATTTTGTAATGTCAGTTCAGGCACAGCATTCGTGTTTTCTGGCACAACAACCGATTTTGGACGACCACGGTGTCACCACCTCACCCGAAATTCTCCAAGGATATGACATCTAGAGAGAAATTAAATCACATTCTCTTTCGCTTGGAGTACATAGACCACAAATGATTGGAATTTTAGGTCGGTGTTGTATGTAGTTCAAACTTAATGATTCTGCTCTTATTTCAAATATACCATAGTGCTTATTTTTTCAGTTGAATTACAATTCAAAAAATACATTTTTTCCTACAGATTGTAATCCAATTTGCTGTATAACATTCTGTGCTGTAATGACTCGGTTTATTTAGCACATGATTCATATAGGTGATGACCTGTTTCTTCTAGTTTGCATATTATCGAATTTTAGCTTAAGGGATATACAATATTCTCCGCTCCGTGAAAAGCTTAGGTTAAGCCCGCAATTTTTGTGCTATTTTTTCCCATTCTTGGACAAGGCCTCCTCTAGCTGAGATTATGTGTAAAATTATTACCTTTGGTAACCGTCCTTGCTTCATTCCCATTACTTTTGAAACATAGTTGAAATTCAATTTAGGTGTTTCCAAGAACAGAGGGTCATCACGCTTTCTAGGTAAAAGATATAATTGGGGGTGCTACTTGGAAACCTAAAAACTCTTTTAATGTTATAGCGTTGAAGTTTTTCACCCATGATATGTGTCTTGTATCCCCATATTTAAGCTTCATATAACATTATAAGTGTTGCAGAAGCACGAATTTGATTTCAAGATGTTTATTCATATTTATGTTAGCTGAAATCAACACTCCTAGATACTTATAGGATTTAACTATTTTTATACGCTCTCTTACATCCAACCTTCATTTCTTGAGTATCGTCCAGCGAAGATCTTTGTTTTACCTAAGTTTACAGAAAGATTCCGTGTATAAATGTTGCTTTTCATTCTGTTTATCATAAACTGCATACTATTTACCATCTTTTACTATTTATATCGTTGATAAACAAAATAAACAAGAATGTATTTAGGATACATCCTTTCTTAACTCCAAACCATTGCCGTATTGTTTTCATACATAGCTTTTATAGTGTTAATAATTTTGGTCAACTTGATCCACAGTTGAGTACTCTGCTCTAAAGCCGGCATGAATTTCGTATAGAATTTTATTATTTAAGGTCCATTGAGTTAGCCTGTTGAACAGCAGTACTCAAAATATTTTAGCCGAGATATTTAAGAATAATATGCATCTGTAGTTGCCAGGGTTATTATAATCACCCTTTTTGTGTAACGGAAATATTATCGACTTCCTGAAGCTTTGTGGGATATCTGCAGTTTCGAATATTCGATTAAGTTCTACTGTAAGGGCAGTGACAAAATCAATTGTACAATTCTTATAGAACTCAAATGATATCCGATCCTCCCCCAGGGAGAGAAGTATGTTTAACCACTTTCCAGAACTCCGCGGAAGTTTAAGCACAACTTAAGGCATTAGTTTTTTGATGCTCATAGTTGCATTTTTTAGCGTGGTATAGGAGTTTATATACATTAAAATGTGTTCGTATTGTTTCATCTTACGAGTTTTAAAAACGCAAAAGATTTATCTCTAATTTTCATGCATTCTCTCATTATCGGAACATTTTTGTCTATTCTTCTTACTCTTATAAGTTGTCCTTGGTCTTAATGGCGATGCTTTTTTGATTGCCTCCGTTAGTATTTCAATGTCTATCATTATATTCGATATACTACTCAGATGTATCATTTCTCTGTTTAAGTTTAGTTGGTACTGTTCAAATTTCTGTCACTCCAATATAAATTTGGCAATAAAGTAAGGTAGCTTTCGTTTACTGGATGGATTCTTCATCCACATGTGAACGTCATTATTGTTTACAGCGGCTGTTCTCTTAGTTACTGCTCTAGCTGGACCAGCTGAATTTCGAACTGACATGACGTTTCGTATGCATTGTTTTGATTTATGAGTTCATTCATCAAATCCTACCGATACCTGTAGGAATAGTACCAATTAAATCTTTCAAAGCATGAAGACCATTTGTATTGCCGTATTTAAGTCCTTCAGACATATCTCAAGTGAATATCCGATCTTAAATATATATCCTATGATTTCTTAGTCCGGTTTTCATCTTTGGATTTCTTTCTCGAATAGCTTTCATTATTACTGCGATGTTTGCCTTTTTTAGTTTCGTAGTATTGCAAAGGACATTCAGAGCAGAGTCTCGATTTTTCATTTTGATGATAATTGTCGCAGTTTTCGGGTAACGACTAAGAACACTGTAAGCTGTTTCTATATCGTTTATCGTCGAAATTGAATCTTAAAGTATTGTAGATCGGCACAAATGAACTTTGCCTTCTCGTTCATGTCGATTTTTTTTTTTTTTCCTGCTGGCAGGTGTACAATGAGGTTGGATTCAGTACTTTTCTGTTAGAGTTTGTCTAGCGTATTTTCTAGGATTCTGTTGTGGTCTTCTAATTGCACAACCTTGCTCCATAATACATCGTGCTTTTCTTTTAGACATGTAATTTCGGAGACAAGCAATTGAAAGTCTGATTTCGATGCTAATTCTTTAGCAGTGTCTTTGGTTTTCTCATCCAATATTTGCTTAAATTGCTCAATGCTTATGTCTGTTATATTGTTGTTTGAGATTTCGGACTTGCTGGGGCCTGGTCGTCACTTTTCAGTGTTGTTATATTCTGGGGATATTTCTAGTGGGCCTCTTTTACTCATTTGTTGAGGTTAACTTTAACGCCTAATTTTTAACTGACGATGTATCTGTCTTATATCCTACAACTTACTCAGATTTTAGTTTCTATGGGTAATGAAATATCTAATGATTCAATTGATACCAAACTTTTAAAAAAATATCTATTACATTATATTTTTACACTTTTTATCTAAGAGTACTTTTTGCACAACTAAATTGACAGATCAATCAAATGTCATCCTCATCTGATATATTATTAAATAAAAGGTGATCCAATTAATGTTCTTAGACCACCTGAGATCTAAGCTCCAATTACTTTATGGAAGAGACTTTAAATACTGCTCAAACACTCATTTTATAGGTTTTCCATTGTCCGCCTTATAAAGTAATAAAGTAGATGATTCCGCCAATTTATTCCCAACGTGACAACGTCTTCATATACTGACATTTGTAAATTTTTCATCGCTGTCGCTATCATTTTTTATAATTTCCGTGCATCATCTTAAACTGCGTTGTTATATATACCTTTAAAATTTAAGATATATTTTCCTATCACAAAATACAGCGCCGGTTAAGTCACTCCAAAATAACTCTACGAGGCATGTTCAAAAGTTAAGGTGAATTTGAAATTTCGGGGGCAACGTACAGTCGATTATTGTATTTTTTTTTGCTGTGTTTGTTTACTTAGTTTTGTTTTTGACATATAGAAATGTAAGACGTATTTTGGTGGTGTGCTCGGCGGTTTTCATTTTTTATAAAAAAAAAATGGAGCATAGGACTTACATTAAAAGAAAATGTTTACAAGTGGTACAAGCTCCTCCAAGATGGCCGAGAAGATGCCAATGATGAACCTCGCTCTGGATTCCCCAGCAAATCAACAATAGATGATAACGTCGAAGCTGTGAAGAAAAGAATAGAAGAATAGAATAAAAAAGAAGAATAAGAGAAGTCGCTGAGCATATCGGTCGGCTCGTGTCATGCAATTTTTTCGGATGTTTTAGGCATGAGACGTGTTTCAGCGAAGTTTGTTTCGAAACATCAGCATCGCTGAGGAGCTCTTGAATGAGGTCAATAATGATCCTGACTTTCTCAAAAGGGTCATAACTGGTGACAAGTCATGGGTATATGGCTATGACGTCGAAACCAAAGCCCAATCGTCCCAATGGAAGCAGGACAGCCAAAACCGGGAAAAGCACGCCAAGTTCGATCAAATGGCAAAGACCTTAAGGTCTTACAATCAACAAAGAGTATTACCTTGAGTTTATGCGCCGTCCGGTTGCGAGAGGCAATACGAAAAAAACAACACGAAAATCATGTCATGCCATTTTCCTATTTCCAAAACTGAAGAGACCTTAAAAGGACGGAGATTTGTAACGATTGATGAAACAAAAATGTCATCGCTGGAAGAGTTCAACGCTATACCAAAAAGTGCTTATAAGAAATGCTCCGAGGGTAGAAAAAAGCGTTGGCACAAGTGCATTACATCTGAGAGGGATTACTTTGAAGGGGTCCATATTAATATTGATGAATTAATAAATATTGTTTTTATAAAAATATAAAGTCACCTTACTTTTTGAATACACCTCGTATGTGGAATATTTTCATCGCACTGATTACATAAGACCGAACTTAAATATTTAAGTTTTCTGTTTCTGGGTCAAAAAATCAAATCTTTTCTGAAAGAACTTTTTAAAATTATATTTTCCTTTTGACAGACAAACCATAAACTAATTTGATGCATTATCACTATTATACTTGATAGGATCCTTTTGCGGAATAGAAATGGTTTCAATTCTTTTGACTCGCAGTGGACTTGCGAAAGAGACTGCCTTGGTTACATTAGCTTTCATCTTTTCATGATCTTTATTTTATGTTTTCGGTAACATTAATTATTTTCAATTTCGTACAAATTTTGATCGGATAGTTGGTTATCATTTTTTATGGCACACATGAACCATTTTTTATTCGAGACGTTGACAAAAATTTCAAATAAATTGTTGCATGAAATGTCTATTTTTACTTTTTAGCTATTATTTTCTAATGCAAACGTTTGCCCGATTGATTCACTTGAACGCTTCATTTTTTATCATCTTTATATACACCCTGCCTGACTCGAACTGCAACTTTTTAAAAAGCTGTAATTTTTTTATTTTTCAATAAATTTTATTGTGCCAAAGCAAAAAATACATCAGTTTTCAAATTGTATCAGTAGTTTTCAATATGTCCACCTTTGGCGCGAATAATGGCCTTGAGACGGCCGATGTAAGCATCGCACGCTGTACGTAATTGGCTCTGCGGTATTTTGGCCCATTCCTGGCGAAGTTCTTGTTTGAGTTGATCCAAACTTTGGTATCGAAGAAATGAAGTGTGGAACATTGTTTTTTTTTTTAACCAAATCTTGGTTGACGCGCGCTTTGTGAGACGGTGACGAGTATTGTTAAAATGTCCACGTTCTCCGACCAAAATGATTGTTTGCCCAAGGCTTCAATACTGTCTCTAAGACAGTTTCAAGGTATACGATCGCATTAATTTTGACGCAACGGTCCAAAAATACGAGCGCAGAGTGACCATCGGTGGTTATGGAGGCCCAAACCATCACCATCGGTGCTGCCTGCTTTCTGGTGGCCATCCGAAAGTGTAAATTTTCGAAGGACCTCTCCAGCAAGTAAACTCGGTCATATTGTTTGTTGACATATTGCTCGATAACAAATGACGACTCATCAGAAAAAACCCAATTCGGCAACTCACCACTTTCGTGCAAGCCTAGCAACTCCTTCGCTCTTTCGATTCTAACTTTTTTCTGTTGCGGTGTAAGATCATGTGCTTTTTGGAACTTCAATGGCTTGAGCCCAACTCAGTATGTGTTACATCCATTCCAACAATATGTTGAGCTCACGAGCCATTTTTCTTCCACTTGAACGCGGATTTCGCTCAATTCGAGCCTTCACTTTCCGAACCATTTCTGCCGATGTTGCTGTTATTTTTTATGACCACCTCCATGGCGTTTTGCAACGCTTTCAGTATCACGGTAACGAGCTATGGTTCGAGACACAAATGATTTATTCATGTTGAGTTGCTGGAGTGCTCTAACGATAGCTACTTGCGGTTTTCCAGCCAAATATAAAGCAATCACACTATCACACAATTTTTCAACACAACTGAGACGCAAATCGTTTAAAAGGCTCGTAAATAATAAAATTATCTGTCATGTGTCAAAATTTAAGCTCACTGTCATGAACGTTTTGGAAATTATAGCAGTATGAAGTTGGTTGCAGTTCGAGTCAGGCAGGGTGTATAACACTGTATATATTGTATATTATAATTATAAACCCAAACTCAAATTTTATTTTTTTTTTTATAATGTGTGATAAACATTTATTATTGGTTTTGTTTCAAAATATTGCCAAACGAAATATGTAAACACTTTCGCCTAAATGAACCGCTGTGCGTCGGTTACAAATAAAACCTTCAACAGATAGTTTTGGATAAATTGACCGGCTTTGATAATTTAAAAGATGAATACATATTTACTTGTAGAGTTCGTTAGTTCAAGCTGATTGTCATAAGCCACAAGGTATAAACATTTTTTTTTTTTTTAAATTCAATAACAAAGTATTTGTATTTTAATTTATTGTAACCAAGTTTATGCACTCATTATTTCGAGAAGGTGTGTCCACTGGTAACATAAATGTTTCTTCTACACTGCTGGTAACCAACCCTTTCTCATACGACGGTTTAGTTTAAAATTTAACTTAAATTGCGAAAAGTGGAGTTGCTGGTGAATATGGTAGAATTTTAGGGGTACACTTTCCTGATATATAAAGTAAATCTAAACGAAAAGATCTGTTAACAATTGTTATCTTACTTATACTGATAGAAAATAAAGTCGGTTAATTGCAGATTACAGATCGATATATTTTCATAAGTCAGGCTCCAAAATTCCCATCGAATTTTCCTAAGATCAATTTTAATTTTTCTGAAAAGTACCTTCTTAAACTTTTAGTTCGAGACTCTGATAGCTTATGCTCTACTTGAAAACTACCAACATTTCCCTCTTAAACCAAAAATCGTGATGTTTTAGCAAGTTGTTTTTGACCCAACAAAAGAGTATCTAACAAGACAAGCATCCCCAAAAGATTTTATTTATTTTGATGAGAGATGATTCGAATATCAAAAGAAAGCTTTTCTGTGTTTCCCCCAGTATGAGGTTCTGGTCTTGTATTACAAAAGTTTACATTTCCGCTGATAATAATAAGAAACTATGTTTTTAAAATCTACCATGGTTTCTTTTACGAAGCGAAGATCTTGCATTAATAATTTTCAAGGCTAATTTGAAATTAAAAGGTTCAGCTTGTATCTGAGCAGATGATTTTGTGTGGATAGGGACTTGATCCCTAATAATAACATCAAAGTTAACCTCTGGTAATGTCTTTATGGTAATTTTTTGTCTGGGTCAGAACGAATTCCCATGAAACGAACGTATTGTATTTACCACGGCCTATGATGTCATCCGGAGCAGTGTTGTTATTCCTATGAATTATTTAATTATTTTTGTAGCTATTTACGTAAGCTTATCTATACAATTTACTTATTTTATCTACAAATTACAACATTTTCATAATTATGTGTATCGGCCATACTATGTTCCTCAATGTTTTAATTTATTTCCTTAGGCTTGGACCATTCTCTTATTCCCCTCATTCTTACTGATTTATGTTGTTTTTTCTGTCAATTGAGTTTTTTTCATAATGGACATGGTGCTCCAATCATTTTTTTTTTATTTGTGTTATTCGTTAGTGATGGAAAATTGTAAACCGTAAGAGTCTGGGTGTAATGGGGATCAGTAAAGGGTTTAAAGTTTGTCATATAAATGCCCGTAGTTTCAAAGCAACTAAATTAGATTTCCTCTGTTATATATTCGATAGTTCTGGGATAGATATACATAGAGTCCATAACTGAAAATTGGTTTAAGCCCATCGACCATGGCATCTCTTACGAAATACCTGAATATATTGTGTATTGTTGCCCAACGACAGAATTGCTACACCCATGGTATCTCTTCCAAAATTGTATTTTACGGATTCCACAAGAAATGCAAATTTGGTAAATCTCTATTTTAACTATTTAAAATCATCTCACCTGTCCTTTGTCCATGTCATCAGACTCTGGAATTTACTACCAATCTCAATAAAACAAATAGTTGAAATCACTGAACTTAAAAAACTAATAAAATAATCTTGATTATTAAAAAAACTAATGGATTTCCAAATTTCTATGAGAAATCTTGCAGACCATGCTCTCCAATTCTGACCACAAACCATAATCCAGTGGATTCAGATCTGGACTCCCCGACGGCCAATCTTCTGCTGCTATAAAGAAAGGATTATTGACTCTGTTTCGGTTTTGGCTTTGTATGCTGGAGCAGAGTCCTGTTGGAGGCCCATCTGTATCCATTGAAAAAGGTATTGGTCGAATCCTTCACAACACCCTCTAACACGCCTTCTTGGTAAACCTTTGTACCAGTTTTACGCCTTTTTCACAGAAATGGAGAGATGTGACACTATAGTTGGAGACCCCCCCCCCATACCATTACGGAATTTATCCTTAGATGAATTTCCATAAATTTTGTAAGTAAACCATAAGTAAAGTAAGCCATAAGTAAACGCTTCTGTGATAAAGTGAACTAGAACTAGAACTAGCACTCACTACTTGAGCGCTGTGTACCCGCAGCCTAATGCGATCGTAGGATGGACATTCACAGAAATAGTGATCCGCGGTGTCGTCATCTCTTTCGCAGCAAGCATCGCAGGATGCTATACTACATATGCCCAACACATTTAAGTGCCTATGTTAAGTTTATAACCCCGTTACAATACCAGTTAGTAACTTTCAAACTTTTCTGTTGAGGAACAGATGAAAGGTCGCTGACTTCTTAGAGACGTCGTGAAGCATTCGTTTGTTCTGCCTGCAACCTGGATGCCAACTGTTAATGGAAGCCTTTACCGAGGACGCAGACAAATAGGTTCGGGTCCTGAAAAATTCTCCTATGTGTCTTGCCTGGGAAATTCATTGGCAATTTGATTTCCCGTGATCGCATTGTGACCTGACTCAGTGAATTCAGACTTTCGACTGCATTCAGCGGTATCTTGCATTCACGAACTAGTTTGGAAGTCGTAAGAGTGTTCAGTAAGTCTCTACGTGTAGCTTAGCTGCCGCTACAGATATTATAAAAATGCTTCTCTCCACCGGCTCTCACAATATCCACCAAGCGGATATCTCCACTTGGCAGTCAGACGCAAGTTTTCCTTATAAGGATTGAAATCTTACGTTTTTATCCTCCAGAAATACATCAGCGCTATATCCTATATCGGTTTTGGAGCCATCCGTGAAGACCCGACTACATTCCTTTCCCGGGTAAGATTCTGACCGAAACTAGCCTTGGGCATAATAAAAGTTGATTTTGTACTTTTTTCTGAAGCAGGAATCCTGGTTTCATTGCGGAGCTAGGAGTACTAGGGAAAGTCCCGATACACCCGAGGCAGACAGGTCCTTGGAGCCTGTTAGAAGCAGCAATGACATATTTTCGTGAGAGCTTATTTCACCAGGAAACCGACGCATACTATATGAACAGTCTATCCAGAAGACTCTTCTCGGTTGCACTGCCAGAAGGCAGACAGCGTCTTAGAGACTTTCAACGTAATATGTTCAGTCCAATAAATTTTTTAGCTCCATCCAGATGAGTTAGGCCAGTCAATTGCCTCCTTCTCGCATAGAGAAAAACCTCAATTTTGAGAGGATTGGTTAAAGCTTATTTGTAGTGCACCAATCGTCGATCGCGACTAGCGTTGTCTGCGCTTTAGAGCAGACAGTCAC
This sequence comes from Volucella inanis, assembly GCA_907269105.1. Classification (NCBI taxonomy): domain Eukaryota; kingdom Metazoa; phylum Arthropoda; class Insecta; order Diptera; family Syrphidae; genus Volucella; species Volucella inanis. The sequence goes on from OU026157.1 coordinate 80,355,643, forward strand.
TAGACACAATCAAACAGACAGTACAGCTACATCATTCGCTTATGCTTGTGAATAGATCTCAGAATTATTGAGCATCAATCGAAACAGAATGCCGTCTTGCGGGCAACCCCAATTTACCTCCGCCATCACATATTTAAACTTGACCACTTAAATTGTGACATATGTAACACAGAAATTAGAAAAAAGATATTAAGCTTGCACTTTAAATTGTACTTTACTATGTGAGACTTTAATTTTTTCAAGCAGCTGGTGAGCATATTGGCCGAAATGTCAACGTCTTCAATCAGTGGCCTATTCATCAGGATTGTTTTCATCTATAAAAGTACTGATTTATCTACGCCGTATTGTCTGGCCGAGTTATACATGCCGTCAAACATTGCGTTGTTGAAAGCACGCTCCATGTCGATGAAAATGCACAGCACGCGTTACTTCTTGTCGAGTGCGCTTTCTATTCGGCATGCTAGATTTTGAAGCATACTCTCGCATGACCTTGCACATTGGCAGACGAATTGCATCGCAGATGCAATCGCAAGGTAGCTTTGCGTTCTTATAGGTCTGAATCTCTTGGCGAACGTGTAGTCTTCTTTTCCGATTTTCGGTATAAAGCCCACTCTCACTGTTCGCCAAGGTTTCGGTATGTATGCTAACGATAAAGATTCTCTTCAGAGTTAACAGCAACTGATCTATAACTTTTTCTAACATAACTGGGTATATGCCATCGGTTAGGAAATTTAGTATATTTTAGTTACTTTGTCTCCTATTCAAAGCGCTGTTTCTAAATCACTACGTAACTATAAGGATTTTGTGTTTAGTTCATATACAATACAAATATTTACATTACAATTTTTATGAATTGACTAATTTTTATTCCACTCAGCTAGTAACGATGTGTACGATAGCCGAATTGACACTTGGGCCCTTGGAATTACAGCAATCGAACTGGGTGATGGAAAGCCTCCATTCTATGAAATGCATCCAACTAGGGCAATGTTTCAAATTGTTCGAAATCCTCCACCGACTCTTTTTAAGCCTACAAACTGGTCACAAGTTATGAATGATTTTATAAGTGAATGTTTGGAGAAGAATCCCGAAAATCGTCCAATGGTGATGGAGATTGTGGAACATCCCTTTCTTAACGAGCTATTCGATAACGAAGACGACGTAAGTTTTCTAAATATTTATAGTCTCAAGTTTTAAAATGTACTAGATTCGGCCGATCAACGATAGATGCGAGAAGAAATGGCAAGTTTGATTGCAATGGCAATGGAGGCACCTAAACAGCCGCACACAAAAGAAGTTGCAGTAGATCGAGGATTTATTAAGCAATATGAAACCGTGCCGGAGAAAATGTTTTCGGAGGATTTAGCCGGCATTGAACATCCTTCTGAAGATAATGTCATGGAAACACTTAAGAATCGGTTTTTAGCTGGACAAAGCTACAGTTTTGTCGGTGATATTCTTATATCTTTAAATTCAAATGATTTGCCATTAGAATATTCCGAGGAGGTAAAATTGGATTTGCTGGACGGTACACGTACCTTCATATGTTAATTCAAGTATTATTGTATCTTTTTTAGTTCCACTCCAGGTACCGATTCAAGTCACGCTCAGAAAACAGTCCACATATATTTTCTGTGGCCGATATTGCTTATCAGGACATGATGCATCACAAGCTACCGCAACATGTTATGTTCTGTGGCGAAAGTTACTCGGGAAAAACAACAAATGTTCGTTTACTAATCAAACAACTTTGCTATTTGGGCAGTGGCAACAGGGGTGCTACGGAACGCGTTGAAAACGCTACAAAACTCATTCAAATGCTCGTCAATGCTGGTACTCCGATTAACAACGATTCGACAAGGTGTATTATGCAATATTTTCTGACGTTTGGTACTACTGGCAAGATGAGTGGTGCCATTTTTAACATGTACATGCTTGAGAAAATGCGGGTTTCGTCAACAGATATGTAAGTGTATCCTTTTCCACAACCCATTAGAAAAAATTAGCTCATTTAGTCACTGTCACAACCATTTGTGCTCATTTCTTGTAGCATATAATCATACCTTTTAGTGTGTGTACAAACCGTTATCGAATTGCTCTCAAACTTTTCAGGAATCAACACAACTTTCACATCTTTTACTATTTCTACGATTACATGAATGCTCACGGGTGCTTAAAGGAATACCATTTAAACGAGGGTCGTAATCATCGTTATCTTCGTATCCCGCAAGACACACCACCGACAAAATTGAAATATGTTCGCGATAGCCCAGAGGAAAATGCACGCAAATATGAAGAGTTCGAAAATTTTCTCAAAGATTTGGACTTCAATGCCAAGCAGATTGAAACTATTCGTACGCTTTTAGCTGCAATTCTAGTCATTGGTAACCTTCGATTCCAGGAAAGTGGACGTAGTGCTTGTATTGAGAATCCTGATATTGTTTCCCATATTGCCGAGCTACTTCGTGTTGATGAGAAGAAATTCCTATGGTCGCTGACTAATTATATTAAAGTTAGAGGTGGCCTTGCTGAAAGGAAACAGTACTCATCTGAAGAAGCTAGGGATTCAAGAGATGCATCGGCTTCGACGATTTACAGTCGCCTAGTAGATTGGATTATTAACAGGATTAATATGAATATGGCTTTCCCGAGGGCTGTTTTGTAAGTCAAAAATAGTTCAGGACATTGAAATAGGCTTTTAATTGGTGGGTATTTCATTTTAGTGGTGATATCAATTCCATAGTGGTATATGATATGTACGGATTTGAGTGTTTCCATCGAAATGGTTTCGAGCAGCTGATGATCAACACCATTAATGAACAGATGCAATATCACTATAATCAGAGGCTTTTTGTCAGCGAGATGATGGAACAGGTAAGCAGTCTGTTAAATTTATCACTCCGATTCAATTATTATTATTATTTTTTTTTTGAAACGATTACACCGAAATATTGTATTTCTAAACTTTCATATTCCCTGTCATGTTTTTAAAGATACTCACGTCATATCAACATTATATATTTTTACTTATCCGCAAGTCTCTAAGGTTCCAAGTTACCAAATTGAATGGACTAATTCTTTAGATAATGAAGATTAGATAATGATTAATCGAATAACTAAGTTGTGTAATGAATTGCATTGCTCACATTATTAAAAAGTTTGCCTGCCCGTGTTAGGCATTCCTCTGTGCTATAATTTGTTTTATCGTATTGAACAAAAATAGAACATTTTTTCATTGTGTAGATTTCTAACAAAAATTAAACCTCGCATACTGAGTCCAGTATACAGAACATAAATCCTTTAGAACAAGATGCAATCAACTTGTCATATTGCCGCTGCTGATATGACCAAACCTTCTTTTCTCTTTGTAATGCGATCCAATATCAAACAAAAATAAATTTGAGATATCAGAGTTAATTAACGGTTTCTTCGGTCTACAAGAGCAACCCGCCCTCAGGCAAATAAGCCTAACGTCATTTATTTTAAAAATTTTGGAAAAACAGCTTGATACTCATATTTAAAGTAATCCGCTCCTTGAAGACTTAGCTTCAAACCATCTTGCCTACATAAGAGGTAAAGACACGGAAACTGCCCTACATAAAGTTATCAGCGTGATTAAAAACAGTCCTTACGAAAAAGAGCTCACATTGATAGTCTTCCTTGACAACGAAGGTGCCTTGAACAATGTTAACATTCACGCTATAAGTAGACACTTAGGAAATTTAGTGTTGGTTTCGAATTGAGGGTCACCAAGGGGGAGTGATATCATTTTTTCCGAGGACCTTAGTTAATGAAACTAAAAAGCCACTGCATATGCGGATGATGTGGTTCTCATGGTCACCGGCAAGTTCCACCTCACTATTAGTGGAATTCTAAAATTTGCCTTGAACAATGGGCCAAACTCTGTAGCCTGGGAATCAACCCGGAAAAGCTTGTCCTATTCGCATATACAGAAAAGAATAATGCGACAAATTGACCTTTCTTCCATTGATGGGATAGCTCTCTGCCAGTGCTAAATACCTAGGTATCATACCAAATAGTAAATTGAGTAAACGATCGCCTTCTACAGACGTATTTTTGGGAGAAACTGCGGATCTAACCCCAAGACTATCCTATGGATGTACACAGCTATCGTCAGACCTATCTTAACTTATGGTAGCTTAATATGGTAGTAATCCAATTCAATTATTTATATTTAGCTGTTGCTATTTTTACTTTATTTTAGTCATTTAGTTGACTTTCAACGCTCAGTATGAATGGTTCGTTTCTTCCGACAGAAAAATTTGGGTTGATTCCACCGTGTAACAGTTGCATAAGTGATTTTTCTACATTATTAGCACCGAATTTGGCTAATACTAAATTTCCATACCCATCTCTTTGGGTCTCTGTTCAGGTCCTGTTGGATTATCATGCTTTTTTAAGGTTTTGTTTGGTTAAACTTCCGTACGTTAATCCTGGAAAACAAACTTTTAATATTTTCAATCATGTGGTTCTCGTTATCTTTTTTTTTCTGGAGACGTCGATGTTTTCCCCCCTCTTTTGCTCGTAGAGGTCACGAGAGACTCTTGTCCTTCGTTGCAGCGCCGCATTGTAAATATGCTTTTTGTTTAACTGCATCAAACCAGGAATTTTTTAGTGGTGGTCAGCTGAAACCCAGCATATCAGTTGTAGCATCTCTGATGGAACATTGACAGTGTTGCTACTACTCTTCGGTACGTGATGCTGGCGGCATATAAGTTATTGAGAGATTTCAGGATACGCGTTAGGCAAAGATTCTGGCAATCCCTTGCGATTGCATCTTTTCTACGTTATATGTTTTCTTAGTAGTTCCTCCTTGTTGTTGCGATTGAAAAATTCGCATTCGTACCATGGCTGCAAAAAGGTAGTAATTCGAGACCATGTTTGCTGCCCGGAAGGTTCGGTTCTCATCTCACTTTCTGGATGGCGGTGATATCTACGTGGTGACAGTCAAGAAATGTTGCTAATTGGTCGGCTGCACATGGACTATTAAACAGTCCGAACATTCGACGTGGAAATCCGAAAGTCGTTGCCCATTAAAGTTCACAGAGGTTGTCAGCATTGAATCAGTTATAATTCAAAGTTGTTATCTGGCGACGATGTAGGCCAGTAGTATATTACTGTTCGAGCATTTCCCTAATATTTGTTGTGAATGGGTTTTGTAGTGTAATAAGCTTTTATTTTACCATACGAGGATATAAAATCTTGGTATTGTTGAATTTATTTCTACAAAAAAAAAAAATCATCAGTTCCTCTTCTTTTTGCAACATCCATGCCCTTGTTTTGGTTGCTTTGATGACTTTCCCTCACATTGATAGTCATATGTCCAATGAAGCTACAGGGCCTTCCAATAAAAAATTTCATTTTGAATTTTCTGCTTCTCATTCTGCGCCTTATTCTCATTTTTACCGAAACGGTGGCCTTTCAGAATATGATGTTAAAAGCAACACACAATGAGGAACTACTAAGAGAACATATAACGTAGAAAAGATGCAATCGCAAGGGATCGCCAGAATCTTTGCCTAACGCGTATCCTGAAATCTCTCAATAACTCATATGCCGCCAGCATCACGTACCGAAGAGTAGTAGCAACACTGTCAATGTCCCATCAGAGACGCTACAACTGATATGCTGGGTTTCAGCTGACTACCACTAAGAAATTCCTGGTTTGATGCAGGTAAACAAAAAGCAAGAGTCTCTCGTGACCTCTACGAGCAAAAGAGGGGGAAAAACATCGACGTCTCCAGAGAAAAAAAGATAACGAGAACCACATGATTGAAAATATTAAAAGTTTGTTTTCCAGGATTAATGTACGGATGTACAGGACCTGAACAGAGACCTAAAGAGATGGGTATGGAAATTAAGTATTAGCCAAATTCGGTGCTAATAATGTACAAAAATCACTTATGCAACTGTTATACGGTGGAATCAACACAAATTTTGCTGTCGGAAGAAACGAACCATTCATAAATTGATCAACCACCTGTCAATTTAGATGAAGTTTAAGTGAAATTGACTGATCCTCTTAGCCATTCTTTTTATCTTTACAGGCTGAAACAAACAAAGAACAATTCGTTTTTGCTTTTGCGAATAATTTGATTATTCTTGGGACTTCAAATCAAATCGCTAAATATTTCTAACCCTGGATTGTTATGCATATTTAACACACTCTAAAGTTATGCTTCGTTGAATCGACAAAGTTCACATCTAAGTCTACCTCATTATTAAATTTCGGTAATATTGATCTTGAAAATTTTAAATGAAGCTCTAAACATGTTTTTTTAAATAATAAATACGATTTATTAATAGTATCGACATGGTGTCTGCACTTCAAAATAAAATTAAAAGGGGTGAATACTTAAAGAGAAAATAGACAAATCGAAAGAGGTGTTCGTTGATTCGACGAAGGATAACCATCCAGGGTTAAAGTGGCGACAAACTAGACATATGGTAGTGTGGCAGTAAAATTCTTCGTAAAGCGCAGATTTATGCATGGATTACCTAAATTGTACTCGTAATAGAATAATATACTATGTGCAGCTGTCAACTCTAAAGTTATGAACTCTTTGATGGGTTTAATGGCCAATATGACATTATTTTATTTCTTTAAAAGTTTCTGGCGATAGCTGCTATACCGTGAAGGAAAATAAGATTCTCGATTTGCCTGTCACTTTAGTGACAATATCAAAACTTCATTCCAAATTGCAATAAGACTCTCCCATTTTCAAATAAAATAGCTAAGGAGATTAACCCTTTAGATAGCATGCTCGTAGCTATGCATTTTCATCGACATTGATGGAGCTTTCGATAACACTCGGTAAGATACCACTCCCGCAAAAAATTACTATTTATATGGATAAAAGCCACGGTGGTAAAAGGTATTTACCCTTAAGGTGGTGTCCGGAATCCACTGCTTTGTTGCATATTGGTCGACTCACTACTTAATGCTCTCAATAGTTCTAATGTATACCCTCAGGCATATGAAGATGATGTAGCAATACTGTCGTTGGATAATAAAGCGCTGTCGGATTTCTGGTCTCTGTTGCATGGAGGCTTTCATTAGTACGTCTGGTTCTGTTCTAGACGCCCTGATGAATATATGATATATAAAACTCTCAAAGTCGTTTTCCATTTAAAAAGCAGTTGCCTTTAGTACAGCACGCACGGACATGCCGCGTTGTGAAATGACACCAGCACTTCTGTTGCTGGGAAAACACAAGATCGACTTTCTTTGCGTCAAAATCCGAGTTCGATTTCATCATATATACGCAATACGCAAAATGATGGAAATAAACTATATTGGAAAGAATCGGTGAAGCGGCGAAATATCTGCATCTACTCGCACACGACAGCCAAGCTGTGTTTGGAGCTTCCACTGCAAGCTGGGTTTCATTCTGATCAAAACTGCAGATGACATAACTCTTCAGGTTTCCGGCAGACCTAACCATAAATGAGTACATCCTTCAGAGCATCTTAGACATGACTTCTTATTTAGCCGAGATAAATCTTTGGCTTTTGGTATCTATGAAAGCAGCATCAATGTTACGAAAATTTATTTCTGAAACTATTTCGCATGTCATGTCCATTTCTATACAATCAAAAAGGTTTTTTCTTTTGATCCTTTGAGAAATATTTTTTCTTTAAAGTAACTTTTTCGCATTTTGTAGGAAGCCGATGAAATTCCCACTGTACAACTCAATTTCTTTGACAACAAGACCACATTGGATAACCTACTTACTAAGCCTGATGGGCTTTTCTATATAATTGACGAAGCATCGCGTAGTAGTCAGGATATAGATCAAATAATGGGTACGATGATTTGTATTCTACAATATAAATATATTTTAAACCTTTTTTTTGTAGAGCGTATTATCAGTAAGAAAAGTCAATTTGTCAAAAGGCACTCGAATACTGAAGTCGCTGTTTCCCATTTCACCGGCCGTTTGGTTTACGATATAAGAGCCTTTGTGGACATAAATCGTGATTTCGTACCGCCTGAAATGATTGAAGCTCTTCGTTCATCACGTGATGAAAACATACTTCTGATGTTTACCAATCAATTGACAAAATCTGGCAATCTAACAATGCCTTTTGACAACGTTGAGCACAAGGACGAAGGTGGAAAACGAAGGGCCTATGTATGTTAAGCTCTTATTCTCTATCTCTTCCCAAAACGAATTAAATTTGATTTACTTTCTTTTGAATTTTTTTTTTCCTACAAAGATCTTAAACACTCTATCACAAGGTCATATATCGCAAGTAAATAACTTACGCACCTTATCAGCTAACTTTAGATACACTTGTTTGATTATTTTAAAAACTTTGAGTCAAAATCAAGGACTTGGTATGCATTTTGTTAGATGTGTTCGTGCTGATCTTGACTATCAGCCAAAGGGATTTCATCATGATATGGTTCAGCAACAAATTAAAGCGTTGGGTGTTATGGACACCATTACAGCAAGGCAACAGGGATACTCTTGCCGTATTTCATTCCAAGAATTTCTTAATCGGTATATGGTTACAATTTAAGTGAACTTTTACGTCTTGGTACTTATGATCGTACAACTTTTCTTAGGTATCAATTTTTAGCATTTGATTTTGATGAAACCGTTAACATTACAAAGGACAATTGTCGACTGCTGTTAGTGCGCTTAAAGATGGAGGGCTGGGCTATTGGAAAATCTAAAGTTTTCCTTCGCTATTATAACGATGAATTTTTAGCGAGGTAATACTCAATGACAACCCATAATTCAGATTTTTATTATTAATGTTAAATCAATGAATTTCAATGTCTTCTTTGCAGATTATATGAGGTACAGGTCAAAAAGATTATCAAGGTGCAATCGATGATAAGAGCTTTAATTGCAAGGCGCAAAATGCAAAAAGGCGATTTCGTTAAAAAGCAAAACGGTAAGGGCATAAATCTATTATTATTTTTTTTTTTTTAATTTTCGTAAGCAACATACATATGTTATCATTTGCTACTTAATAAGCAATAAGAGAGTCTTATTGAGGGTGTAATGTATTCTTTATTTTTTATATACACGACATGCATTCACAAAAAAGAAAAAGAATTTTTTTAATCATTGATTCAGGTAATGTATGCTCATGTGATCACAGTTAGTTTGAATTGTTCTAAATTTAATCACATACTTGTTCAGCAGGCTTTCCATACCCTAAACTCTTGGAAATGCTTTTTCTAACCTTACGGACCAAGCCGTAGGATGTAAAGCTTCTTTGTCGTTTTGAAGCTATGAACTGAAATTTGAATATGGAGAAGGACCTCCATTGATTTTACTTACACAGAAGTCAAAATTTCCCCTTCAGATCTAAGCCCCATAGTAAAGTATCTGCTTTGGCTTTTAAAATAAGAATTTTGAGCCAATTGTGAATAAGCGAAATTGTGAATGAGAAAGCGTAAGTTGCGTAGACAACGCGTGCTAGAAGGGGTCTACACCTTCTAATTTTTTTTAATTTTTATCTCATGGCTACTCGGAAAAAGCTACAATTGCTCTTACATATGAGTATATTCACAGTTCCCTGCTCTTCGGTGAATGAGTTTCCTTTGTGTTTCGTTTTCTCATTAAGTTTGCTTTTTTGTAGAAATCAAGGTCATTGCTTTAGTCGAAAGATTTATCCACTTCGTTGAGCTTTATTTTCTTTTCCCCTTATCTCTAAAATCCATACAGTTGTTTTCGCTCCTCTGTCGTTAGTTTGCATAAACCTATGTGATTATGATCTGTCATCTTTTGTAATTAGATTTGGGTCAGAGATTTTCAGTTTAATCGAGGAAGTACCCACACCTACTCCACAGTCCATTTTGGAGTAATCGGCGTAGATCGGTACATGATAGTCTGAAGATAGGAGATAATTTTTCCACTCTCTTCCAGATGCAAGATCAGCTGAAGAAGGCTCTCGAAATCAAGTGAGCAAGTTCAAACAAGCCTGGAACGACTGCAACGTCTTTCTTAAGCGTGTAAGTAACTACTTTTTAAAAAGTTTTATTCAACTTGTCTTCGACGGTTTCAAGTCTAATATCCACAGGGGTCTGTTCTGTCTCTGATACTATTTAATTTTCATCAATGATTACTTGTCTTCGGTTGTTTCTAATAGAATTATTTATTAAACTCCGATCCGTTTGAATGTGGTTTTAAAACTAATTGATACATTGTTCTTAAGCCTAACATGAACCTTAATATTACGTGTTCTTTTGGAAACATGAATATGTTAATTTGTTCTTGCTTCCGTTCTCACAGTTGGCGTAATCGTTGACGTTGCAAAATAAACGTTCTCACAGTCGACGTAATCGCTGACAGTATGAGCGGAAAATAAGTTTTATTAGGTTTTCAAGTTTAGGCTCGTGGTTACACATAACTCGAAAATTAGGGAGGATGAAAAGAGAGGTGCCGATGAACGTTGGTTTTAAATGTTTGAAGCAAGAATGTCGTATCGAATCACGATATTTTAGAGTACGTTCAAAAGTGGGCTTGGTGGTATCCTGTGAATATTTATAGCGAGACGGGTGTTACGATTAAAAGTTTGAAGGGGCGGAATACTACTGGCTATTTTTAGGGAGTAGTGGTGGTGGAAATAGCGATAAAAAAGGGTGTTATCGCCTATGAGTTTTATCGCACGATTTTGAATCCCATCTGGCAGGTGCAGAGAAGTTCTTTGTGCATTCGGCCAGATGTGGGCATTGTACTCCAATTTCGCGCGAATAAATGTCTTATATATTGAGATCAGATCAGAAGCGGTAAAGTATTACTTACATCGCTTGGAAAATCCTAGACATTATGCAGCATTTTTGACGACACCGAGTATATGGTCACTCCAAAATAAGTTCTCATTAACACACATACCGAGAATGGAAAATTTTTTGGTTTTGACAATGCAAGTGCCATTCATGGACAATGGTTGGGTATTTAAATTTCGCTTTAACGAAAACAGACAGCTATGCTTTTAGGAAACATTAAAATCTACTTTTAATCGAATACAATTCTTTGCTAACGAAAGTACTCTCTGCTATTCATATTCGTTCCAGAAACCATGTAGAACGGGTACGGCAACGTTTGTAAAGCTCATTAAATTCCGATATTAGCAACATAACCAAAAAAGTGCATGTTGTCAAAAATGCTGCAAAATTTCTAGACTCCCTCAAGAGATTTTAGAATTATTTCATTCCTCTGATCTGGCCTCAATATATAAGGTATTCATACGCCCAAAATTGAAGTATAATGTTCACATATGATCCGGTGCTCCTCAAACATATTTGGACTAGATAAAATCCAAAACCATGCGATAGAACTCCTAGATGATTCCAATGTCATACAGTCAATTGGCAGGCTTGAACGTAACATCTCTTGCCTCACTTTGTTCAAACGTTATTTTCACCACCAGTGCTCTACTGAAATTCTCAGTAGTATTCAGCCCCTTCAAACTTTTAAACGTAAGAACGGGTGTTATGAATAGTTATCAGTATACTCACAAGCCAGCTTTCAGACGTATTCTACAATATAATGGTTCATTCCTAAGCAGTGCCCTCTATTTCTTAGTTCGGTTTTTCTTGCAAAAAATTTAAGACCAATGTACATCGGTGCTTCTTTTTTCCTTTCCCTAGGTATCTTTCCCCCGCGCTGTGTGAAAACCTTTTAGAGGATACCAATAACCCCCTGAGCGCGCGCTTGTTATAAAAGTAAGAAAAAAGATCTGTCATTTCTAATGAAAGATCTTGGACTAGAGATTGCGGAAACACATAAGTATTTTTGTTGAACTACAATATGCACCCTTTACTTAGGGTGGGTCAAAAAACTAGTAATCCAAAGATAAGAATAGAACCAACCACCAGTACAACCATGTATGACAGTTTATTCGAAATATGGGATCGTTGAACATAAAAGGATACTTGCTCTTTTTCTTCTGTCTTTTTCATGGTAAGCTTTCAGTTAAACCTTGTCCTTTAGTCATTGGTTATGAAATTAAGCTTACCAATCATTTTCAAAGAAACCCTAGATAGTTCAGTTAAGTTAGTTAAATAATGGTTTATATTCACTCTGATCTGTTCTTCAAAGTATATTTCAGTCCTACAGAATTGTTTTAATCTGATTCAAAAAACAAAAACTTAAACCATGCCATACCAACATTATCAGTGGAAGCACGAGTGCACACACGTATCAGAGTCGATCGACCTTGGTCAAAGGAGTAAGAATTTACTCCACAGAGCTATGCCAAGTTAATCTGTGGTATAGTTTGTTTGTGATTGCTACCTGGAACATATAAATTCAGTCATTCAATTGCATTCAAAGAAATACTGCATCCTCACTGCAAAGTACTCTATGAAGTAACCCGTAACTACAATCGATGACAGAAACCAACCGTAATGTAGTGTAAAACTGAGCCCATACTTAGTTAAAATTATAATAGCTACCTGCGCGCTAATATTTATCTGATACCTAAGAAGTAGGCTTAGAGCAGGTGCCTGAGTACATAGAAATATCCAGAGAAATATAAACAGTCTACAAGGCTAAGCAATTATTTCCAATTTTTCTTAAAAAGATTTATTGGGCACTGTTTTTGAGCTATGAATTAATCGTTTTTTTTTTTCGGAATGTTAGGATTGTAGTATTGTGTGACTTATTCAAAAGATTGATTTTATTACTAAGTACCTGCTGGTATAATAATTATTTTCATAACTAAATTTAAGGTGGCGCTACAGCACCTATATAAATACATTGTAATAGGTCACAGTCCAGGTTCTAAGCAGCTTCCTTAAGTTCCGTCTTATTCTTGTTCTCTTTAGTTAGCTCCTTAAAGCGTACCCATTTTTCGATTTTTTTTTTTACTCCTCATCTTCTGTCAAGACAAAACTTCGCAGCTGATTTAGAGTGTTCATTTAAGTTGGTAATTTCCTTGACATATCAATTGTAAAGGATTTAGTTGACAACCTGCTGCCTTCTTGCAAACAATAGTTACAGTTGCCTTGTATATAACATAGTATATAACAATGTCAATTGCCAAGTCAGACTTAAGTATAAATTTAAAGAGAATTGCCTTTCAATGCGCTTAATACAACTTCAAGCAGTATTCTTAATATTAGAATCAGAACGCATGATAGACCATATCTTCATATAATCGTAATATTTAGTAAATTCGGCTTTTACCATTGCTGGTTTGCTGAAAACTTTAAATATTTTGGTTTTTAGAAGATTCTCAGCACAGAATTTTTTATTAATTCAAACGTTTGTTTGGAAAAGCACTTCAGTATGAAAGTTCTATTTTACAGATCACATACCTCCAAGTTGATTTCCGTAGTGTTTCCATTATGCGTTATCATAACTGTTTTTTTAAAAAAAGAGATAATAGCCCCCTATAAATAGGTAATTTGATTTCATCCAAACATCCTGCGCATATGACCTATTCCGTCTTTTCCCCTTTTTTCACTGTGATCCACCAGATTGCGATATATTGCATGATAATGGTTACTAATAACCAATGGGCTACAATTGACTTAAAACCATTGTATGAATAAACAGAGCTCCATTTTTTTTGGAGAGAATATTAACAAAACGCGTATCTTTTAGGGAACATTCAAAGCATTTAATTTCAACAATTATATCGTAAAATACACATACATACATACAAACATGAGTAGATTTCGTGGTATAAAGTACGAGTATTCATTTTGAAATGTATCTGATTTGTTTTATTTGCCAAAATTTGAATATTTCTACTTGTCTTCCAACAGATAATGTCGAAGATTTTGCTCATCTAAGCGGACCTGACGTCGAATTAGCAGCAAAAAAAATTCAAAAAGGTACTGTCCCTGTTGATCTAATTGGCAACCCTATTGATCTTAAGGATGTTGAAAATGAAGAAGATGATGATTGCATGTCTGATGTTGAATATTTCGAAACAAGTGAAGCACTCTCTGATTCTGAGGATTTATTCGAATTCCGTTCTAAACCAGCAGCTTGCACAGAAAAAGTAGCCGAACCAAAGGCAACAGAAGATTCAGTTGAAGCAAAGGCAACGGAAGATTCAGCTGAACCATTGGAACACAATACTAGTGAACCTGCTCCAGATATTGAAATTGCTCCTGATGAGCCTGAGTCTACTGCCGAGCCTGAAGTAGCTACAGAAGCTACAGGCGATAAACCAGAAGAGGCACCTTAATTAATTAATAACTAAGAAATTTCCTTGTAGCCATTGTACTTCTTAATTCTCATCCTTGAGTTTTAGAACAGTATTTAGAAAGACTAATCTTGAGTATACATAAAATAAAGATATAAAGAAAAAATTTAACCTACTACATACGAATTGTACTGTGTTCGTATTTCTTCGATGTAAAATCTACTTTTATTGTCTTCGATACTTTTCGCAATTTTATGGCTTCAAAATAAGGGCTTCCTTAATTTCTGTAGCATGGTGTTTCCAAGTAATCCTCTTATGCGATTGATTAATGCCATCTGATTAGATATGCATGGAACACCTTTAATTGGCTTACAAAGCAAGTGTCAGAGAGAATAGCGCATACGATGAGAGAGGCTTACAGATTTGGAGATAGAAACGAAAGGAAAATAAAGGAAATTTTAATTTAATTAAGAATTATCTGCAGTATTTTGCGCAACAATTTAATTAATGGGAAAAAACAATCACTGATATCGCTGCTTTACTTCGATTTACTACCCTCCCTTTTCCTTTACCTGATTAGTTGTTAGCCCTAGCATATACATACAACTATAGGTATGTTAATTTAAACTGATCTTAGTACAAGGATTTTGTTTTATTTTGGGCAGCATTCCGTGGCTTACGAGAACGTCAGAAGTACGGTCCGCTATTCAATGAAAACACTGGTCAAATTAATGAATCAACAGCGAATTTTGTTCGCATCTATGCCAAGAAGTGGAAGGAAAGATCGCTCTTCCAGGTCCTCTTACACTATCGTGCTGCACGTTTTCAGGATTTGGTGAACCTTTCGCAACAAGTAAGTTGCCTGTTTTGTTTATTTAAATCCAAAAATAACATTTCATGATTCCGTATTCCATGAAGGTACATATTTTTAATCAACGTATGGTGGTTGCTCTTGCTGCATGTAGTAGACCAGTTCCACTTGGAAAAATTGACAGTAGTCAAAATAATCCAGCAATATTGGGACCATTGCCGTTGCCAACTAAAAAACTTCCTTTCCGGTTGGATCAAATTCCGTTTTATGATACGAGCTATATGTGTAATCCGGTCAATTCATTAGCCAGGACAAAGCTGCCAGCAAATGCGCTCGCAAATGACGATGATGAAGCGTGGGATAGTCCTCTTCAAATGACCCCTTCATTGACTACACATTTGATGACATATAGCGCATATAAAAAGGAACAGGCATGCCAAACCAACTGGGATCAAAATTATGAATCGGATATTGTGTGTAATCAAGTCTACATGCGGGATCCAAATCAAATGAAAATGTAAGTTTTGGTATTTTAAAAAAAAATTATGTAAGAGTTTGTGTAAACTACTGTAATATGCATAAGTCAGGGGTTCTTGTAATTTCGACCGAAGACCGGTTCAACAGCATTTAAAATTGAATGAAACCACTACTCACACGGTTTTCTTGTTGGGAATTCTTGTTGAGAAGTCATTAATTCCACCCTTTTTAAAATACATATAACCCTTTAACATTTTTATCTTAGAGTGATATAAAGAGGAATTGTCTAGCAATTGCCGGAAAACCAATTATGTATTGTATATACTATATAGTCATCTTAATTGCAATATTGCAGCAGTGAAAATGTATGTTGAATCTAATAAGAGGGCCGATATTTACACCAGCAGCAGATACAGAAGGACTATTTTTGCGTCAGCTTTCTGAGACCCGGGTGATGGCGATAGCTTGATAGTTGACTCACTGGCTGTCACGCCGCCTACCTGGTTGGAATCCCGGTAGGACCACAATAGCAAAATTTTCAAAAATCGTCATCAACCTTTTGGCGGGCAATGGCAAACATCCAAAAGTCAAATTCTGCCTATAAAAAAGCTTTTCAGAAGAGCCGTTCTAAACCGGCAGTAAACAGTAGGCCCTGTTCAGGAGTGTAAAAAATTCACAAAGTGAGAAACACAAATGAGTGCGAGAAGCTAAACCTTGGGCCACCTTGGGTTGTCGCGCCATTTATTTATTTTATTTCTGAGACCCAAAATAATATGGAGGGATAGACATTTTACTAGCCACGAGGCTTTATACACTATATCGAAAGCTTTTTCGAAAACGTCAACCTTCTGAAGACTTCGGCAAGTGAAATAATATTTAATTTGGAGTTTCTATGTAGCTTTAATGTATGCTAATATCATTGGCAGACTTTACTCAGTCGATTCATTTCGGGAAGGCTTGGAAGTATCAATTTTAAGAGCTGAGTCAAGTGAACTTTCGATTGAATTCTCTTTAGCTGTCTACTCTCAGGTCGATGTCGTTGTTGAAGTTTGTGATTACTATGATATCTTCCCAGCTGTTAAAGTTATCAGTACTCGGAAAGATAATGCTTTGGGTATTACCTTTCACATATCGAGAATTTATTTTAAATCAAAATGAATAAGAACGCACCCCTTTCGTGAGAGAATGCCATTGTCATATCACCACATCAACAGGTGGTACTTCTAGTTTGTGTACAATGGAAACAGATGCGATAAGAAGGTCTGCTCTAACTTCATTTTATTTTATTTTCATAATATGTAACTTATATTCTCCTGCACTGCGCATCTTAACGCATTGAATGTCATCATCGAAGAATAAGTAGAGTATATATATCCGCAATATTTGTTGTTCATCGCTTGTGAGAAGATCTCCGACAGCTTGAATCGACATGCTTTATGACGAGCCTTGTGCAGTGCGACAAGGTTGTGATCTGAGGGAAACATGGGGCTGAGATATACTATGACATCATATCTTAAATATCTCTCATAACTTAGAGTCGGAGGGCAAACATTGCTAATTTTGGGTATATATACCTCAAAATTGACCAACAACATTACAAGGAAGAACTAAATCTTTATAAATAGATATTTTCGTAGAATCTTAAAGATTTTCTGGCCAACCTGTTTGTTTGATTTGATTTGCCCAGGTCAACCCCGGACAGATTTATTACAGCTTATCAAAAGCATATTCTTAAAACTAACAAACATAAGAACTAAAGGTTGGGAACGGTCAAAGAATGATAGGACGTGAGGCATAGGCAGAAATAAAAATGTTCTCGAAGAGACGCAGAAAATCGTTTACTTCATGAAGCAATCTAGACATTGGCTCCAGATGTCCGTAGTTCGTTCTATGAAAATTGAGCCGGAAAAGTGGCACAGACCTAAGATTGTGTGGGTTGGTGTAAAATTTGTAAAAGTAAAATTTGTAGTTAGAAAGGGCGATCAATACTACTAACTAAAATTTGATGAATAAAGAGAATATCGACAACTTTTCGGCGTATAGAAAGGGGTTGCACGTTTATAATTTTCAGCCGATCAGTGTATGGTGTTAACTTTTGGCTATCATCCCAGGGAAGTTATCGTAAAGCAAATCGTAGCAACCTGCGTTAAAACGCTTCTAAGCGGAGGATGTAAGTTTTGCAGTAGGGTGACCAAACTTGGCTTGGCCTAACAAAGGTTATCTAAAGGGATTTGGAAACATGAGGACTGGAAAACTATTTAGACCAGAGCTTGATGAAGCCAAGGGCAGAGTTGTCTTTTTTATTATGTTATCAATGTGAGAACGGAAATTCAGTTCCTTATCACAGATAACACCTAAATCACGCAACTTATTCACTTAGGGAACAGTCAAATTAAAGATTAGATAGCAGCAAGGTGAAGTAGGAGTTATAGCCTTACACTTATTGACGTGCAGCTCAAGTAAAATCTTCTGACACAAGGTGCAAAATCTGTCTAAGTCTTTCTGTAGTGGTAAGCTACCTGAGAAAGATGATGAATGTCTTAAGATTTTCATATCATTTGCGTAAACAGATACGAGTATGTATGAATTTTTAATGATGCAATCAACATAATTAATGGTCAATAAAAAATAAGTGACCGAGGTGGCTGCCGCAAAGGACACCAGAAGAGCTATAATTGGATCAGAAACCATGGACCTTAATAGAACTTAGTAATGTCAATCATTTAAATAGGATGAACCGATGTTATAAAGCTTATTTGGAAACCAAGTGCCTTTAATTTTAGAAGAATAAATTAATACTTTTATTTTTTCAGCTAAAGTTTTGTGCACTTCATTCTCTAGTTTGATTAAGTCTTGCATTCTCAAACTAGAATGGAACTTTGGCGGTTTTTCATAGAAATGTAGGAACCTTTTTCTCGGGAATTTCTCAACCGATTTGAATCAAATTGCAGTTAGCCTACTGAATGAAGGAATTTTGAAAATTATAAAAACTAATCATTTTAGACTTTTTTCATGTTTTTTTGGGAAAAAAATATTTGTAATCAATTTTTTTAAAAATCGCTCCATTCAGTGAATGGTATATAGAATCATCTATCGGGAAAAAAAATAATCAAATTGATATCTCTTATCTTTTCCAAGAAAAAGGTACCAATGTCGAAAAAATGGGAAAAAAAATTTACAGGAGAGCCCAAAAATTAAGAAAATTTTATTTTCATTCTTTTTTATGATTTTCTCACCATATTTTAGTTTTTTCTTGAATTTAAATTACTAATAAAAATTATACAGAAGGCATTAACTTTACTTAGTAACCTTCTTGATTGTTTTGTTCTGAAAACAAACGAACAAATATAATTTTTGCTTAGAGACAGTTATTTTTGGAATTGGATTTCATATGTTATTGTGATCTTAGAGTGATTATTTTACTAACTCCAAAGTGCCAAAATTTTCGAGAATTTTTAAAAAAAGAGAGGTTTTTTTATGGAGATAGCTATTCTAGGATTCGTACTCCTGTTGCATTTGAAAATTTTCACATTCCTGAGCTACAACAACGGTGTACTCCCGTATCTTCTTCACTTAGCAGCTAAAATAAATGAACCTTTGAAAAGTTACAAAGTGTTTGACATTCTCAATTTATCTAATGTCAACGATGCAATTAGTTTTTGGCGGCTTGCAAGCTATGCAACGAAAAAAATAGTATTGTTGTTGAAAACAGGACTGATCTTGCCGCAATGAACTTCCTTAAATATGATGCGTACTATGATTTTCATCGTACAATGTTGTAACCCCCTTAAATCTTCACTTGTTGGACAGACGAAGGTTTTCGTAACGAGAAGTGCAATTTAACGTTGTTTTCCTTCAAATCAGATCGGTTTTGAAGCCACCTGTAACTACATTGCTTCTTTGATTCACACAGGAGTTCTGCTATTATTGCATCAAACGGAATTTCTATAATTGTTAACAGAGTTAAAAGATAGTCCGAAAGGTCGTCAGAATCCCTTTTTTTTTTAACAGAAGACGGTTTTGAGAATGCAGCTCGTGATGTATGGTAAATATCAATGGGAGACACATTTATTGGTGCGTCTAGAGCAGAGCCAGACGTGCTGGAGAAAAGCCCCAACTAGCCATGATTTACCGTTCTTTGGAGTCTAGTAGAAGCAGCAATGACGTGTTTTGTTTGTATTTTATTTGTTCACGAAACAATTCAGTAAATTACAAAATAAAAAAGTTAACTAAATTTTGAACATTTTACCAAATTACTAAAATAATACGAACGTTAATACGAACGTTCGAAAATTTAGTTTGAATGCTACCAACCATCAAACAAGACTGATAGAAGACTCATATTTTGTTTTACCCAACTTTAATAGTACTCAATCAAACGCCAAGCCTGGGAAAAAAGCAACGAAATTTAAACTCAACTTTACAAGAGGAACAGCGAACCGGAACACGGTAAGTCACTACAACACTATAGAAACGGCAAACATAATCGAGAGACATAGATGAGTATTAGAGTTAGATAAGAAAATATAACAATTAAATTACAATGATGGTGATAAAATGTTTGCAGTTGATTTTCTGGATAGGGTAGACTCTTTAGCACTAATTTTACAAAATGTTGATGAAGAAGCAAATATCATTCACACGGGATACCTTAAATAAAGAATTGTAAGAAAGGCTAGATGCGTAATTCAAAAGCATGGTCGATAACGAACTTGGCCACTAATAAGGGGGAGTAACTCACAATAGATAGCCTTATAAATGAGATAAGGACAGCTGGATTCACAGCGACAATTGATGATAATTATACTAAAATAAATAGTTTCTTAGGAAGGATAAATAACGAATATTTCCTTTTTTAATGTGGAGAAAATAATCAAATGATCGAATCTAATATTAGAGTCGCCTTAGAGTCTTTTAAAAGCAATCTGACAGAGCCAACCAAGACGATTATTCTCAGTAACTAATTTCCAGTAGTTACTATCAAGGACAAAACTATAACTATCATTCTGGAAGAAAAAGACAATTCGTTCAACCTGGTAATTATCACAATCGTTCTCAGGTAAACAATTCAACCAATCAGTCCAGTGCTCATATTAATAATAATAGCACAGGAAACATTAAAACACGCAACAACAGCAATCCACATAACAGGAGATTTCAGGCAAACATTTCCCAACAGAATAGGCAGTATCGGCCAAGTAATAACCGTGCGTTAAGTAACCGATCACGATAAACAAATGGGTACAGACAGGACAATAATGCACTCATAGATATAGGGCTAAGTGAATTTATTGGATACGCAAGAAAATTTTCCAAACGGTCAAGAAAACAACTACCCTATTTAATTTGCAAAAGCAACCCTAGGCCACTAAGATTTATAATTGATTGCAGTACAGAATTAAGCATAATCAACAAAGGTTTCTTCTCCCAAATTAAAAATATTAATTAATTAATTATAAAAGTAGATTTTTAGTAACAAAAAAAAAAAACTATATCAATATATTTCAGTGGAAAAGAAGAAACATTCAAATATGGATCAAATAAGGCACGCATAAATACTAAAACGGAAATACCGATTTTTAGCAAACTGCACAGATACCCGGAAATTCATGCGGAAGTAGTGAAGCAAATTGGTGACATGCTGAAGCAAAAAATCATAATACCTAGCAGTAGTCCTTACAATTCGCCCATTTGAGTAGTTCCAAAAATGTATGGGAAAAGTGGTCAAAAGCAGCGGCAATAGATTACAGGAAGTTGAGCGAGCAGACTATAGACGACCTGTTCCTTAAGCTCGGGAAATGCAGTTATTTTTCCACAATTGATTTATTAAAAGGCTTCCATCAAATCGAGGTCGAAAAGCACGATAGGTTCAAAACTGCCTTTTCGACCAAAAATGATCACTTTGATTCCTTAGAATGCCGTTCGGGCTAAAGAATGCACCAGCAACATTCCAAAGGGTGATAAATCCGGTGTTAAAAGATTTTCTAAATAAAATATGCGTTGAATAGTATACTTAGATGACATCCTTGTGTTCTTTACTAGTTCCAAGGAACACCTTGACTCATTTAACTCAGATGTATAAATGTAGTTTTGTGGAGTTGTCCACAAACCATTTAGGACATATTTTAGCACATAACGGTACTAGACCAGATGAAAATAAAATAAAAAAACTATAGTTTCTATAAAGCTTCGAGTGGATAAGAAAGGTATTAAACAATTCCTGGTATAACAGGTTATTACTGCAAAATTATAAGAGATTATGCTAAGGTTGTCTATCCTCTAATTAAGTATATAAATAAATCAGTAACGTTAAACATATTTGATCCTCAATATGCAAAAGCCTTTGAAAAATTAAAAACTCTTCATACCACAGATTCTGTTCTCCTGAGTTCAGACTTCAGCAAATTATTTTAACGACGGAGACTGCCAGCTTCGCATTAAGTGCTATGATTAACCAATCCAACCCTCCTATTCGCTTTGTTCCCCGTACTTTTAACGACCACGAAAAACAATACTTAACGATCGAAAAAGAACTTCTTGCTGTTGTTTGATATGTCAAATATTTCAGAACATATCTCTAAGGTAAAAAATTTATAGTAGTTACAGACCACAAGAAAAGAGCCAAACATGAGTCTTAAGAGATTTACATTATTTCTCAACAAGTATGATTTCGATGTTAAATATCTAAAGGAGAAAGGAGACTACGTTGCAGATGCCCTCACCAGATACATCGACCAAGCTCCTACTCGACTAGACTACATTCCAAGTAATAGATATTTTTCTCAATGTGAAACACCAATAGTTGTGATGAAAATAACGCCAATGAAATGGTGTCATTATCAAAAGGTAATGATATTTCGTCTGCCGGAGCTACGATCTACAGCGCATCAAAAGATTCAACACATCACATCTACGAGTGTAATACATGGGCTGATAAGTTTCTAAGAGAGAGCACCACTTGAATTAAATCCATACCATTCTCAGTTAGTAACAACCTTCAAAACATACGTGTATAAATTTGACAGCTGTCGGACGATTAGTTCTCGAGATATAGCGTTGTGAGTGAAGCAACATTGATTCAAAGCAATTTCGTGTGTTGATTTATCATTGCTTTTTGATGAGAAAAAATGCAACCGATGCAAAGATATGACTTGATAAGTTTTACCCCGACTCTGCACCAGCCGAACGAACCATTCGCAAGTGGATTGAAAAATTTAAAAATGGTCGTACAAGCACCGAAGATGATTCACGTAGTGGACGTCCAAAAAAGGCTGTTTCAGATGAAAACATCAAAAAAGTCCACAAAATGTTTACGAATGACCGTAAAGTGAAGTTGATCGAGATAGCTGAGGCTCTGAAGATATCAAAAGAGCGTGTTGGATATATCATGCACGAATATTTGGACATGCGAAAGCTCTGTTCAAAGTGGGTGCCGTGTTTGCTCATAGTCGACCAAAAACAACAACGTGTTGATGATTTAGAGGAGTGTTTAAAGCTGTTCAACCGCAATAAAGCCGAATTTTTGCATCGGTATGTGACAATGGATGAAACTTGGCTGCATCACTTCACACCAGAGTCAAGTCGGCATTCAGCTGAGTGGCGAGCAGGTGACGAACCTCGTCCAAAACGACCAAAAACACAACAGTCGGCTGGCAAGGTTATGGCATCCGTATTTTGAGATACACATGGAATAATTTTCACCGACTATCTCCAAAAGTAGCAGACTATCAACAGCGACTATTACATTGCGTTGTTGGAGCGTTTGAAGGACGAAATCGCTGAAAAAAGGCCGCATTTGAAGAAAAAGAAAGTGCTGTTTCAAGATAATGCACCGTGCCACAAGTCGATGAAAACGATGGCAAAATTGAATGAATTCGCCAACGAATTGCTTCCCCACCCACCGTATTCTTCAGATTTGGCCCCCAGCGACTATTTCCTGTTCACAGACCTGAAAAGAATGGTCGCCGGAAAGAGGTTTAAGACCGACGAAGAAGTAATCGCCGAAACAGAGGAATATTTTGATGCTAAACCGAAATCGTACTACAAAACTGGTATCGAAAGATTGAAAAATCGTTTCAATCAGTGTTTCGTCATCGAAGGCAACTATATTGATAAATAAAGTTGAATTTTGCAAAAATTTTGTGTTTTACTATAGAACGGCGCGGACTTTTCAGCCCATGTGATATATGAAAGGCCGATAAATATGTTCAAAAATCAAATTTACTTGTCCTATGGTCCTAAAGAAAGAATTTTTATAAATCAGCAATAAAAAAATTCAAAGCTATATTCATATAAAACAAAAGGTAGTAGTGGCTTATTGGAAATAATGAAAAAAAAGCTTTTGATAAAAAAAAGCAATTTTGGTATACCAGTTCACACACACGGGAATTTTTAAATTTCAATTTTTTTTAATTATATCAGTATACATGTCCGTGAAATATTGTATGATAAAATGTTCAGCTCTATTCATTGTTTACTTTAGACGTGTTTTTATGAACTCGGCGATTTTCGTTTGTTAAAAGAAATGGATTAAAGAATTTGTATAAAATTTTGTGTAAAAAATAGAATCAAGTGCTCTAAAACACATAAAATATGGACAGTTGCATACGGTGAGCCTGCTCTAAGTAAAAAAAAAAAATGTTTGGAAGTGGTACCAGCTCTTCCCAGATGACCGAGAAGATGACAATGACGAACCTTGCTCTGGACGCCCCAGAACATCAACAAAAGATGATAAAGTCGAAGCTGTGAAGAAAATTGTTTTAGAAAATTATCGAATTACCATAAGGAAGCTATTGACGATGTTGGCGTATCGGTCGGCTCGTGTCATGCAATTTTTTCGTAGGTTTAGGGCATGAGACGTGTGTCAGCGAAGTTTGTTCCGCAACTCATCGCTCAGGAGCTCTTGCATGGAGTCAATGATGATTCTGACTTTCTCAAAAGGTTTATAACTATTGACGAATAAGTGGTTCTGTTCCCAAAACTAAAGAGACCTATAAAAGGATGGAGATTTGCAACGATTGTGCAAATAAAAACGGCATCGTTGGAAGAGCTCAAGGCTATCAAAAAGATCGAGTTTGAGAATTGTTTTGAGGATTGGAAGAAGCGCTGATTTTGAAGGCAACAACATTAATGTAGACGAATAAATAAATATTTCTTTCAAAAAACTAAAATTTCCGGTATTTTCTGAACACACTGATACATTGTGATGAGTTAAGCTTGTTTGTTATGTTTCAAATTCTGTAAATTAAGTACTTCTTAATGAATAAAAATTTAAAAGTAGTCAAGTCCAATATTAAGTTTAAGGATATCATATTGTACAAAAACTAGATAATAACAATTATATACAATATAAGAAGAACACATAAGTAAAAAATCATAGACGTATATATGAAATATTTTTTGGTTTAAAAAAAGTACTTCTATCCGAATCTTCAAACAGAAATTACAAAATGTGTTAATAATTGCAGTACTTCTATTATTGCTCAGCACGATAGACGACATATGCAAATACCTATGCAAATTACCGAAAGTAACAAATTCTTCAAAGACATAGTTATAGATATGGTTTCCTCAACGAAACAAAATGTTTTTTAGCTTTAGTGGACAAATTTTACAAATACGCGACGTTCCATAAATTTGAAGATAGGAACTGGATTGCTATCTTGCAAGTAATTAAGGAAAGGATCCAGTTACTCTGACAGCCAAATAGAATTGTTTCAGGCAATGAAACTTGCATCTTACATTTTGCGGTCGAGCATTTACTAAAGGAAAATAACATTGATTTCCATAAAACAACACGGTTTCTTAAAACCGGTAATGTGAAAATAGAAAGGTTACACGGTACTTTTAATGAACATTTAATGATTAGTAGTAGTATTGAAAAAGTACTTAAATTAATTATTACAATTTGATAAAATTAAGCTTAAAATGGTTTGGCCTAAGGCTGTCTACCAGATTGACAATTTGTTAAGAAAATTTTGCCTTCATAATTTAATACATATGTTTGTTTAGAGGTCGCCTTCGTAATATATGTTCTGTAATTAGGTGCGATTGCAGTGTACCTATACAAAGCTTCCCAACCAAGTTCACTGTTTAAAATGTTCAGAACATCATTCATATCCATTGTATTTACACCAAAGTATCTCACACGAAACTCGCTTAATATATGACATCTGGCAATAAAATGGTATACATCCTACCCTTCTTGTAGGTTACACAGGTCACATAGAATTGGCGGGTCAGGACGGTGTGGGATGTAATTTTAATTAATTATTTCACCGCTTACTTTAGATATTAAATAAATCATATTTAGCGGAAAGCGATTAAGATTATAATTCAGTTGACTGTAGAGCATTCTATGTTGTGAAATTACTAATTCGTACTAAAGTCGTACAAAGTGGAGCTTGCTCTCTCTAACAGTTTTGTAAAAATCTTCATTAAGTCGGCAGTTCTAATGTCTGTGGCAATGTTCACAGTTTTATTCATCTAAATCTATATTGTCCCCTTTAAAGTAATCCCCATCGACTGCAACACACTTATGCCAGCGATTGATCCAATCCCCGAAACATTTTTTATATTCCGTTTTCGGTATGTCCATCAGTGCTTCCTGCGATTTTTCCATTACTTCCTTTCGGCTGCTGAAACGCGTTCCCCGTAGTGGTTTTTTTTAACTCGATTGAAAGAAAAAAGACACAGGAGCCAAATCAGGTGAATTCGGTTGCTGTTGGATGGTATTGGTTCCATTTTTCGTCAAAAAATTACGAACAATGATTGTACTGTGCGACGGTGCGATATCATGGACAAAATCCACGAGTTTTCTGCTCACAATTCTGGTCTCTTTCGGCGAATTGCTTCATGCAAACGTCTCATAACGCCCTTCTTCGAATAAACATATATTCACCACACAGATCTCCTTTACAGCTTGCATTTAAAATCATTGTGTCTAAAGCGTCAGCAACCTCCAGCAAATTAGCACCTTTCCTATCACACAATTCATCCTTTGAAGTCCGGGTTGGATTAATCATTTTTGGAACAGATCTACTTACAAAATCCAATCCTAGCGTTAAAATCGCCAACAAGTATTAATTCCATTGACCCTAAGTCCTGAAGAGTATTGCAAAGTTATCATGATTTCTATTCCAGGGATTATAGTTCGGGTAGATTTGTAAAGTAGGCAGAACCCATTTCTCATGCTCGCTTAAAATTCAGAACAACTCCCTCAAGACACTTTCGATAGCCTAGTAGTTCTCAATCATTTAATGATTACGATTGCGAAAAATGAAAAATAGACAAACCATTTACATAATACATATCTATAACAACGCAATACGCTCAACAACGAAACTTGGGCCAATAGATTTTATAATTAAAAACATTTTTCGGCAAGATATTAGGCTATTAGCAAATAAATTTAAAAGTGAAAAAGAACCTAAGATAAAAAACTTAAATAAGACCAGTTGTTAAGGATCTGACCTGTGTATGAACGTAGTTCAAAATAGAACCGTGGGTAAATGTAAGTAAAAATATGAAAAACTTAACAACTTTAGAATAAATGGTAACTACGTTGTGGATACATTGACAAGGAGAAACACAAAATATCAATGGAAACAACTAAAGGAAATATATCATAAATATAAAAAAAAACTAGAAAGTAATATAGAGTGACCAGATAAGACCGATAAGAAAAAAATTAAAAAAAAAAAAATAACAACGGTGTGAGATATAAAATTGTTTCTGACGTTTTTTTTTAGTTACGTTCATGCCATTTTGTGTGGAATAGCAGATCATTTAAATGGCCGCCTCGGTTTCGATTTTCTGACCAAAATCCAGATCTCTGGCCAATTTAACTCTTGCATCAGCACAATCTTGTACGGTTTTAAGCCCAAACCAACCGCAAAAAAAGCCGTGTTGACTTTCTGCCGATGCTCAATTCAGGTAATCGGAGCCGAATCGGCATTTTTGGGCCTTCTCCCATATTGGCTGCTACGAAAGCTATGTTTTCTTTATTTCGCACTAATCTCTGTTTCGTTGGTCGCTTTATATAAGATCCAAAAGAGTGTACCCACGCTCAAAGTTTTCCACGGTGCGACGAATTTTTATTTATTTATTTATTTATATTTTTTTAGTTTTTTTTCTCTTTACTAATATGTTACATATTTTTTATAATGTATAAGTAAAATTTAAATAGGATACAAATATATGTACATACGAATATAACAAAAATTAACACAATGAATTAATAAAGAATCTACAATCTATGTATAGTTCATAAGAAACTAGAGGCGAAAGCAGATGGAATGACATTAAGGTAACAATACAGCTTATTTTAAAAGTAATAATGCGCTATTGCGACAGGATGCGGCAGAACAAATAAAGTAGTTTGGAGGGGCAGGTGTTCGGTCGGTGGAGGGTGTATGCAGCTGCAATAGGTCTCCTATTGTCCTTTCGACATCCCTACTAAGTAGCAAACATGATTTGCACCGGAGTATATCGTCGCTTTGCCGTGCGTGCGTTTTATGGAAACAACCGATCTGTAATTGCGACGCAAAGAGCTTTTCGGAGACGCTTTAACATTCCGCGCAATAATGCTGTTTCTATTCCAAACACAATTCGGTTCTGGATTCGGCAGTTAGAGGAAACTGATAGCAAACTATATATTCCTATATCTATATATCTAGATATCTTACATGGCCGACGAAGATCCATCAGAAAACCAGAAAATGTGGAGCTAGTGAGAACAGCACGCGAGCAATCGTCAAGAGGTTCTGCTCGAAGGCACGCTATTGCAATTAAGGTTTCAGACCGCAGTTTGAGGAGGATTCTGCACTAAGATTTGAATTTCCATCCTTAAAATAATGATGGTTCAAAAAATTAACCCAGCAGACTACGCTAACCGCCAAAATCTGTGTGAGGAAATGCTTGCAGCGATCCCTCCTGAAACAACATTCTTCAACAACGACGAGGCACATTTTCACGTAAGCGGGATTGTGAATAAACAAAAATTTCTCTATTAGGCAGAAAACAACACCCAAATTATTTACAAAAGACCTAAACTAACGGTGTGGTGTGCCGTATCACAATTTGGCGTTATTGTCCCGTACTTCTTTAAAGAGGGAGACGTGACCGTATTATTTTCCAATGTTACAAAATTTTCTGCAGTTCCGACTGAAAGAGGTTGTTGAAGAAGAGGGATAAGGGAATGTTAAGTTCCAACAGGGTAGGGCTTCAGCCCATACAGCCTAAAATTCTCTAAATACTTTAAGAAAAATATTTCCCGGACGTCTAGTGTCTTTGAGAGGTGACGTGGAGTGGCCTGCGTGGTTGCCGGATTTAGGCATATGCGACTTCTTTCTATGGAGATATCTTAAGAAAAAAGTGTTTAAACGTCACCCCCAAAACCTTTATATTTTTATAGACAAATAGAAAAAAAAAACAAAATAATTAAATGGTTTCCCAAAGTAATTCATTAATAATTGAATTTTTGTGAGCCAAAGTTTTACTTTTTTGACAAACATGGATTCATTTCTAATAACTCTAATATTACTAGGAAGGTTACTTAAAAGCCTAAGAGTAGTTGACTTATAAACGTTTATAAAAAATTGTAATTTGTGATGCGGTACTATAGCAAGAAGTAGATTGTTTATTCTAAGGTTATAGCTAGAAGAGCACTGGTTCAAGTGTGATGCGGTACTATAGCAAGATCTGTCGAAAAAGATCTTTAATACTTAATAGAAATATAAATGAGAGGTAGGACTTTGATGATTCTGAAGAGTATTAAACTCTTATGTTGAGATAAAACGTATAATGTTTTTTTGAAAAATAAGAAGTAAATTAATTTTATTGTTGGATGGTACACCCCATGAAACAGTGCTCAGAGTGCACTAAGCCATAATAAATACACTTAAGAAGTTCTTGTGAGCAATAACTTTCTAAAAATTATATTTGATTTGTGTCAGCCATAAGATACTTCTTATGTTCATTCGTATGAGCAGACAAATCCGTCATTCAGTCAAGCAGAACCCCAAGCCACATGTATGACTTGAGACACTCAATATTAAAACATTTACCAGAGCATAAATGTGCCTCAAAAAATGTCAGTGGGTTCACTTTCGAGTGATTATTTCTTACAACTTGCAGATTGAAAAGAGAATGATCCATATTCTACATCCTTCTCAGATACATAAAAAAAAAAACATAATTTCAAATTTTTCACTTATTACCATTTTAAACATTTTGAACCAATGGCTTAAGACTTCCATGTCATGATTAATATCTGCAGAAAAATTTAAAGCAGAGTTACTGTGAAAATCACATTTATTTTTGTAAAAGGAAGTGAGTTAATAAAAATTGAGAACAATATTGGCCTAAGCACGAACATTGAGGGATTCCCAAAGCGATATAATTGTAGTGCTGAATTGCCCATTAATTTTAACTCTTTGTCCCCTTACAGATAGGTGGGAACGGTACCACTTATGCATTACGCTTTTAAAACCACAATGTATAGTTTGTCCAAAAGTGTATTGTGATCGACATCGACAGTATCAAAAGCTTTTGTTAAATCAATAAAAAGAGCCGCGGTTAATTTCCTGTTATTAATGCCATTATAAATATTAGTGCAGAAATTTAAGAAGGCACTTTCAATTGGATAACCGGAACGAATCCTAAATTAATATTCAATTAAAAATTTGCTTCTTTCTAAAAACTCGATCATTCGATTTTTTAATGCCTTTTCAAAAATTTTCGAAAAATAGATAGTAGGGAAATCGTTCTATAACTATTTATTGATGTTTTATCACTATTCTGAAACAATGATATTACTTCGGATCCTATAATAGGAGTTGTTTCTTTGCCAATGATTATCTGATTATTGGGAGGTTAGTTTCGAACACAAGGCTTTTATTTCAGTTATTTATAATCTAAAGTCTCTGACCTTAAACAGTATGTACTTGTTGTCCTTCCTCCTATTTTGAAGAATTGAAGCTTTAATAGCCCAAAAAGCAACATGAAATTGTCTCTCTCTCTCTCTAAATCCTAACTCAGATCAAGAGTTAAGGATTAATACTTGATTTCCTTTTTCTAGGAGACAAAGCCATAACATGCAATCAAATTATGGATATCGAGAACAGATTCATCAGCAAAATTTCAACAACTATAGCAACTTTTTTCAACAAGGACAACATACAAACAAATATAGTCAACAACAACAATATAACATGCATCGTCCAAATTATACATCGACCGGAACTGGCAGCGGATCTAGAAGAAATTCCCTTAAAAGTTATCCAGCTCCACCACCACCACCACCACCGCCAATGAATGACGTCCGAAATGATGCCTCGCGAATAAATCAAAATCGGAATCAGAATTTCAACAATTACAACCGCAGTAACCAGTTCATTCCACTAAAATCGGACCCAATACGAGAATTGAAATCAATTGGCAGAAGATCTAGTATGGATGTAAGTTACCGACTCGTTTTGACTCGTTTATGGTTTTTTGGTCCGATTACATATTTTTTTTTTTTAATTCGTTTCAGATATCTGAAGACGAGCCGCCTTTCAATTTCAAAGGCATGCTTCGTAAAACAAATTACTCACGACCACAGGATAGCAATAAAGGATACTATAGTCGGACTTATGACAATTTTACGCAAAAACGCAGTTCAATGGACCAAAATCGGTTTGATGAAAGCGCTTCGAAAACCTCGTATAGTAATTCGGACGTTAACTATAATCGACAGTCAGACTCAAACTATAATCGTCAATCGGGATCCCAAACACAGAATTATAGTTCAAATCAAACATCAGATTCAAATTATAATCGACAATCCATCAAACGAGAAACGGACGAAGAAAATTCCGCAGCGAAAACCCCTGCAGAGTATGTGGAAGAGGAAATAGCACCAGGCGTGACATTGGCAGGCTATGCAATTGACATCTAGAACATCGTACACATTAATTAAAATATATAAATATACATACATACATACATACATATTTGTAACAACATTAGTCTTTAAACCATCATTTATATTGATTCGTATCGATTATTTAAAATTGATATTTGAACTACTCGTACATCTACACCGAAATATATGCAGTAAGTGTTTCCTAAAGCTGTTTAATTAAAAATCGATTAAAAGGAGTAACAGTGTTACTGAGTTTATAATATGCAGCATTTTTTGTCCAAGTGGTTTCAGAAAGGCCTTAAGATTTGTGTTTTCCTCGATATAACTATCCTGACACGAAAAAATTCCAGTGCACTGAAGCAATCAAAAGCGTAACAAAAGAATAAATACCTAATTTTGCCTAACTAAAAAGATCTATGATGTTCATATCTAAACATAGAATGTTCGGACCTGGTATTTACGTTATGTATTTTCGCTTGAATTTTGCTGAAAGATTTTTGGTTAAGATCATAAATTTACTCCTAACACTTTTGTTAGTTCTGGTGATACGAGTATAATAATCGTATATGAAACAACAAGAATACCGATTCAATGTTTTAGCTCCCGTTACTTGTAAGTCCTACATAGGGCCAACTAGAATAGTTTAAAAAAAGAGCAGATTTATTTTAGATCTATGTGAAATCTTACCTATTTCAGGAATAAAAGCTTTTTTTATTGTACCATGAAGTCGATGCTGTCCAAAAAGTTGCACACAGCTTAAGGACCCAAATAATAAAGTGTTTAATATTTATATAGAAATGTACTCTGATACCGCCAATGTCTGTATGTATGCTTAAAAAATATGTGTGCTACGGGAAATATGATATGAAAACACTACCCCATCGACCACAGAATGTATTATAACAGGACGGAAGAATATTGGGTGTTTTAATTCGTGTGGTTTTTTTTTTTTAAATTTCAACGTTTATTTAAGAAAAACATGTACAATAGTATTATTGAAAGTATTGCCCATCTGAAGCTGTGACTTTTCCCTATCTTTCTGGCAATTTGTGGATCCCATCCCAAGAGAACTGCGCCGGCTTGGCAGCCAAGAATTAATCAAGCCAATTTTTGATATTCTGCTCTGATGTGAACCGTATTTAAGTGAGGGCGTTCTGCATCGACCGGAACAAATGGTAGTCAGAAGGGGCAAGGTCTGGGCTACAAGGCGGGTGGGGTAAGACTTCCCATCCACTATTTTCCAAATAGTTCTTAACTGGAATAGCAACGTGGGGCCGAGCGTTGTCATGATGGAAAATTATTGTCTCGTGTCTAGTCGCATATTCCGGGCGTTTTTTGGCAACTGCTCTCTTCAAACGGATTAATTGTGTTCGGTAGCGTTGTCCATTGATGGTTTCACCCGGTTTTAGCAGCTCATAATACAGCACACCCATCTGATTCCACCAAATACAGAGCATTACTTTCGCGCCATGTATATTCGGCTTTGCCATTGATTTGGTTGGTTGGCCGGGTTTCACATATGGATCCATTTTTCATCACCAGTAACAATCCGATGCAAAAATGACTTCTTTTTGAGGCGTTCCAGCAGCCTTTCGATGTCTCTCGGCTTGAGTTCATGTGGAACCCAATTTCCTTGCTTTTGAATATATCCAGCTGCTTTTAAACGTTTTGAAATGGCTGCTTGAGTGACACCCAAAGATTCTGCGAGCTCTTCTTGTGTTTGGCAACAATCTTCATAGAGTAATGCTTCCAGTTCTTCATCTTCAAACTTTTTTGGCTGCAAACTTTTAAATCGTACAAATCACTTTTGGCACGTTCGTTCAGCTAGCGCATGTTCACCATAAACTTCAACCAAAATACGATGACTTTCGACAGCAGTTTTCTTCATATTAAAGTAATAGATATAACGCTATTATGTTGGCAGTTGAACTCCTAGATAAAATCGTAAATTGGAGAAAGAAATGTTATGATTTCAATGAGCTTTTAAATAAAACTTCAAAGAATGAATTGTTTTTCAGGAATGAAAAAAATCGGTCATGATAGCCAATCGATTTAGGCATTCGAAAACCTACATGGTAGAGACGGTTACAGAACAAGGAACTAAAGGAACGTACTTAACTCATGCAAATCACACGGTCTAACTATTAAGTGTAAGGGGAAGTTCTACACTATTTTAATCACATGCACTTCTATACATTGTTGACCGTTAATAAATAGACTGGTATTTCTTAAGCCGGTATGGATTTATGTCTTCAGAAAAGATATTAACAAGTTGCAGATAGAAAAAAACTTGTGTGCAGTGTTTGAAGAGGCTGTAGTAACTGCGCGAACTTGTCCGAGATTATTTTCAACATTCCGTTAGGGGAATTTGCATTAAAAAAAAGGGTATAAGATGCTAATGATATAGTACGTTAGCTTGCGTAGATGTTGGTTTCAAACTTGGACTTTTTAAGACAACTATAAATATAACCAATCAATTATAACACTTTTTGTTTGAAAACATCAAACCTTGCTCATTTATCAGAAAAGGGAACTGTTTTTTAACTCGTTTGGTTACTGATGATGGAAAGTGGATATTTATTAAAAAAATTGTAAGAAACAGACCCTAAATTTTCGGACCAACAACATCAAAAGCTGATGTACATCAGGAAAAGGTATTACTGTGTTGTTGATGAGACCGGAACAGGTGACCAAATGGTAGTGAATCAGTTTTTCGCCACCTAAAGCGATGACCACATTTCCAAAGGTTTCAAAATGTTGCCAAAATAGTGGCAAACCAACGAAGTAAATTACATTTTTGATTAATCTTTAAATAAAAATTCATTTCTTTTTTCTCATACTCCTAATAAATTTATTATATTATTGTATTAATGGACTACTTATAAGGTTGGAGTGGCTGCTACTTTAGTACTGCAGCGATAGAAGCTAAACCCAGAATTATTATAATCTATATTGCAATAACTCAGAGCCGCGACCAAAAGATTCTAAGGAAATTCGAAAGAATTCTTAGCAATAGTCGCGAAATTAAATTGGTCTATAATTATAAACAAGGAAAGTGATCATTACTGAGCGTTAAATTTGCGAAAATGGCTCGAAAGCCAAGAAAAAAACAAAGAGCTCAAGACATGTTCAACAACTTTAAAGGAATTTGAAAGAGTTGTCAAAAATTCTGCTTGGTATTTTGAAAATCGGCTCCGATAGGTATACAGATATGGTGGCCCGGTTCAGGATACAGATATTATGGGATGTGATTCATTGATTCATGTTATGAAAAAAATTGTATGGGTGACTAGGGGGTATATCTTCAACACCCGCATAAGTTACAGGGCGTTTAAAAAAGTTCCATCAGTGAAGTAGGTACCAACAATTATTTACTTACAATTTTAAGTATATTAAACCTAGAGCAACCAAGATGGACTCTTGGTAATAAATTTTGAGATAAATAAAAATTGCATTTATATCGGAAAAGTGCGTTGATAAGTTTTTTCTCTTTTTTTGTTATTTTGGTGCATCTCATCATACAAATATTTTACCTGGAGCTTACAGGTACAAGGTTAACGTTAAATTATCTAATCCCCAATTTGACTATTTTTTATTATTACTAAAAAAAGATACTCATACCCTTTACCGTTATAATAAATTATTATAAATAAGTAATTTTTTTGCTAATCGTAATCAAAGTGTTCCCCATCAGGGTGAATTTAAGCTAATGCTCATTTTTTTTAATTAGACGGTTGTTATAATATTAATAATTGGTAAAGTTTCTTTGAAATTTTATGCCGCTATCTGTTCTTGCAATTCAGCAAATGTTCTTATTTCAGATAAATATACCCGCCCCTTCATCGTACCCCTTACGTGGGCAAAAAGCTGGCAAATCTGGTGATCTTCCAGGCCAATATGTCGGACCATTCGTTTCAATCCATCGACTTGGGAATTTTTCATCCAAATAGTCCTTAACTATTCTGCCATAGTGACTTAGAGCACCATGATGTTGTTAAAAACGACTTCTTCTCTGTACAAGGGAAGTACCACATTGTATCTTCTAGTAGTCCTGGCAATTTAATTTGCAAAAATTGCAAATAAGTTTCACTGTTTCTGCATCTCTAATTCTGCATCTCTCGCAGCTACCGCATGTTGTTCCGCTCGGTTGTAAGTAGTTGTTCCAGTTTCTCGAGAACTTCTGGGAGTATTTGTAAACACCTTTGATTAGGGACACGTCGCACAGTGTGACGAATCCTTAATTTAGCGGGATAAAATTAACAGCGCTCACAAATAAGTGTGTTTATTATTGTATGTTGGTTTTTTTTTATTGGAATTGTTCACAGAATTGAATATAATAAATTATTTAAACATAGGAGCATTTGGTATGTATAAAAGCTGCCCAACTTTATGTTCAACATCACTTTTTTTTTTCTTTTCGGAAGACATCTTAAGCTTGCTAAAAATGGGTCCGAGGTTATTAATAATCGATTAAGAAGTTCAGTGTACATATCTACACACGAAATATATACCTGGTAAATAATTTCCTAAAATTTCTATTTTCTTTGTTTCGTACTTTTTGGGTTTCTTCCAAAAGTTGTCCGATTGGAAGTAAGCAAGAAGAAATTATTTCTTTTCCATGAAACAAGACTTGCACACTTACTGGCATATAATACTAGGAATAATTTTTAAGATACAGTTAACGTGTTTCTTTTGAATAACTCCAAAATGCATCTGTATCAATTGGAAACCCAGACCCAAGAGCCTTTAAAATGGTATGAAACTTTTTGATTACTTTTTTATCTATTCCTGTAATCTGGGCAGTTTTTTCTTTATCTCTAAAGAATCTTTTAGCCGTGTTTCCATCATTAGTATTAACAGACTGTTGAATTGGCATATAAACCAATAAGCCAGTTTCGCTCATAAATCTTTCTTGGATGAATTTTTTTCTGGCTTTGACTTTTTCTTTACTTTCCTGGTCTCTAACCTGCCATACTTTTACATCTATTCTGTACGATATGTGTAGGATACATTCCATAAATCGTATCCATGAGTGAAGCGGACTTAATCCATGATTCACATGCTTTCTTGAAAGATTAGCTAAATTGTTCATTTCGGAGAGTTTGGTAGCGCAAATGTAACAGGTTTGTGATTGTAGATGTTATAGAAGATAAAGCAGTGCAAACTTTTTCATCAATAATAGTTAATAAAAAAACCAGTTTGATTAAGACATGGAAGTTATCATTATTGATCTCAACAGGTAGTATAGTCTTACTTTGCTGCTGAATTAATTCTATCTCAAACTTGATCAGTTCAGTTGTTTCCTTAGCAATAGATCGATAGTATCTGATTGATGACGGAGCTAGGTTTTGCCAAACTACTCTTCTAATTTCATCCCTTACGAATTACATCTAAATCGGAAACATAGATATGCAAAAAAGATTTTCATCGGAATGATCACCAGGCGGAAATTTTTGTTAATAAGATTTCTGTTGAGCACCATCACAACCCTATTTAATAATCACGGATAGTTCTTTTAAACCCGTTTTTAAATCAGCTACAGAATTTAAAGCATCTTTTTGAGCTAAACACAAACGTTCAACGCTGTGATTAACTAAACTTTGTAATCGACATTCTACAGAGGATTCGCTCACAGTCTTATCATTTGAGTAGCATTTCATCTTAGCTAATCAATGATAACCCTGAAGTATGTGTTTCTAGTGCTTTCCTCACAATTAAACCTTAGTAATAAAAAGTTAAGTTTCATTAAGTTTTTAATAAGGAACTCATTAACAAACGTTCCACTGCAATAGCAGTATTTCTTTTTCCATCTATTCTAAGTCTCATTTCATGAGCCAATGCAATTTCTTCGACGCTACAAGAATCTAAAATGGTTTCTGTTTTTCTCATTTGCTTTTTTCACAGCATCAAAGCTTTTTCTCGGTCTTCCTACTCTAGTTGAATGAGATGATGAAGGCATTTCGTCTTAAACATGTTGTGGAAATGTTAGGGTTTCATTTAGCCACATTTGTATTGTATAGGGTGATTCATCATGAGGTTTGATTTATAATGTAAAATAAAACACATAAATTTGAAAGTGAACTTAAAATTTTTATTATTATCGGGTAAAAGAACAATTCATAATATTTATTTTTTGAAAATGATATCATGTCATGTCGACTAAGTCTGAGGTGGTCCATTCGCCACGTCCAATTTTTGGCGAATTGTTCAATCGTAGCTGGCTTATTCCTGAAGACCAGAGACCGAGAGGCGGTCAACTTGCCCTAGCAAAACGTGAAATTAAGGGGTCTTCAAAATGATTTCTCATTAAATCCATTGTTTGACGCGCTGTATGGCTCGTAGCGCCAGAGCTCACCGAGACCATGTGCTTACATTTCAGGAAGCACATAGTCCGTTAACATGGCGCGATAATGGTTACCATTGATGGTAACATTCTGATTTGCCTCATTTTTGAAGAAATATGGACCAATGATTCCACCAGCCCATAAACCAAACCATACCCTTGTTTTTAAGGGATGCAATGGTAGCTTTTGGTACTCTTCGGGTTGCTCATCAGCCCAAATACGGCAATTTTGTTTATTAACGTTTCCATTGAGCCAAAAATGGGCTTAATCACTGAACAAAATTCCACGATAAAACACCGGATTTTCATTGAGTTTTTCCACAGCACATTCACTGAAAATATGACGCATATTCAAGTCGCCTGGCTTCAATTATTACACAAAATGAATTTTGTACGCTTTTAGTGTACGCTTTTAAGCCGAGATCCTCACGTTAAATATGCCAAGTTATCGAATACGCCAAGCCAAGCTGCTGAGAAAGACGACGAATGGATTCATCACGGTCTTCACGCACACTCTCAGCTACAGCTGCTATATTCTCTTCACTACGTGCTGGATGCAGTCTAATCGTCGACTATCATCCATTTATGTAAACTGGGACTCATATTTGCGAATAGTATTAACAATAGTGGTTTCAGTAGCTTGATTATGGGCACCGTAAGTTCCTCGAATAGCCCGAAAAATATTTCTCACAGAACGCTGATTTTTGTAATACAAATGAACAATTTGGAGACGTTGTTATAGTATGATAACTTGGCAAATGATACTAAATAAAAGTTGCAAAGCAGTTTGATAGGAGTCGTGCGCAATCTGTCAATTAAAGTCTATTAAAAATCAAACCTTACAATGAATCACCTTATATTTGTATATTCGAAGCGCTCTCTATGCCGACCACTTTTGGCCTATCTATCGTCAAATCTTAAACATAAAATTTTTAACGTTGATCTAACTGACTTTATTGTTGCTTCGGAAAGTGAAACATTACCAAACCAACCCATAACAAAATAAAAAACAGCGTCTTTAGCGCTTAATTTTGACTTAACAGATATAAATATCAAAAATTAGATTTTTCGTAATTTCGGTCGACATCCTAAGAAACGAAAAATTTAGTATGGGTGTCGCACTTGTGCGAAAAAAGTTTAAACGCAGATTAACTATACATATACAAAACTTCATAACAAACATGGTCTCCAACTTGAACAACACTGAACAACTATACTTTTCGTCTAATAAAAATCAAGAACACATATTTTATCTATTAATTTTTCATTTTATTCTCCAGTAATATTAAGAAAACAAACAAAAAAAAAAGTGCACAGTTATTACGTAGGAGGTTTAATCTGTGAGTTTAATTTGTGCATGCCTTTTTTTTGATTAAATTCCGCTAAATATTCGATTCGTTACACTGTGCGTCGTGTACCAAATGTTCAGCTTCAGCATTGCTATTTCAAAATCCATAGACAAAATAGATGTCTGCTTATTCTTTACTTGAACACTTTAGCATTAAAAAAAATATTTATAATAATTCAACTTCAATGTGATGCTCCCGAAATTCAATAAAAACAACTGATAACGCTAAACGAATGTGCACATATTTTAGAGTAATTTTCCAGTAATAATAAAAATATTCATAATGTGAATTATTTAATTTAACATAATACCTGAAAACCGTAAGCCTCAGACAAAAACTTTATATGGTGAGTTTGT
This sequence comes from Volucella inanis, assembly GCA_907269105.1. Taxonomy (NCBI): domain Eukaryota; kingdom Metazoa; phylum Arthropoda; class Insecta; order Diptera; family Syrphidae; genus Volucella; species Volucella inanis. Next base: position 80,395,031 of record OU026157.1, read on the forward strand.
AGGTAACATTATAGCGCACCAAAATAATAAAAAAAGGGGGAAAAAAGGGGAAAAAATTATCAGCAAACTTTTTCGGGATACCATTAAAGTAAATTTTGTTTGGAGGGTAATATATCAAAAATGAAAGCAGTATTTTTTTATATATTTATTTACTACTAATCAATTGACCATCAAACAAACTGGGTTTGGTTTCTCTAGGCTTAAAACACTAAATGTTATGACTATATAATTGTTGTATCTACTTCTGTGAAGGAACTTTTTCAAATACCCTGTAACTAAATGGAAGTTGAAGATAGTCCCCCTCCCAACATCCAATATTTTTTTCATAATATGAGCCAATGAATCGGATCCCAAAATATGTGTATTCTAAACCGGACTACCTTGTATATTGAAGACGAGCAGTAATCTTTGCTAATTAGGACTAATGAAATTCGCAATAGATTGAAACGCATTTCTTAACAGAAACAGAAATCTTTGTGAAAGCAATAAAAATAATTAACCTGGGAATGATTGAATGATGGCGACAATTGGTAATTTTGAGCTAAACTGACTCGCGACTTAGTTCAACAAAATGATAAGAGGCGATCGGGTGGCTAACCAGTGCAATGAGGCAAAGGCAAAAGCGGCACGAGAATTACCGACAGCAATTATCGATCAGTGAAACTGATGTCTTTTATGAGAATATGAAAGACAGTTCTAGACAGTCAACAAATTAATGTTCTTAAATTTCATAGCATTTAATCTGGCCTTGTGAGAAGCAGTTCGACTTATGATGCGATTTAAAGTTCAAGTTGGAGTATAGAAAGGCAGAGTACAAGGTCCGTTGACCTTTTACTTTTGTGCAAGATTTTTTTAATGAATTATATTGAATAGCGCAGCCACAAGCAACTTTTTTAGGCAAATCCTATTAATTGGATAAGGCTTCCAAAACATAATGGACTACAAATTCGTGCTAATACTGAGAACTGATTTACTGAACTCGTAAATCCAACTCACGACATGAGCTTAGAAGGAGTCATCGTACCGCAGGGCCGAAAATTTAAATATTTAGCCTCTGCCGATAACCCCCAAAATTGAGTCTCTGAACTGGGATACTCTTCTGACCCTTAATACGATTGTTACTTACATCTTCATAGGTTATTGTCACTTATTGTTTAATTCAAATATATTGTACTTTAGAAAAAATTTTGAAGCTCTCTTGATTGTATTTTAAGTTTTCACAAACATTGTGATTGTAATCTGAATGTGAAATATAGAGTCTGAGAAAAAGTTCGTTGCATTTTTGGTGATAGCTACCTAAATGGGGTCAAATCTAAATAACTCAACGCTGATTGCATAGAAAATTATGGACTCTCATTAAAAAGGTGACAGTTTAAAATAAAATCAAACTAATAAACGAATAGTTGACATAACAATGCTGGTAATTAATCATTTTATGTTAGTAACAAAAATTATCCAAATAAACTAAAGGAAGCTCCTCTCTGTAATTTATTCCGCGTGAGAAAATTTTTTTAAGCCTACCCTAGATAAGGTACAAAATAGTACACTCGCATTCAGTGCTTGTGTCATTTTCCAAATTAAATATCAAAAGATTTTGTACATACATATCTTAAAAAATGATATTTATGTTGCCATGTGTACATAATTGTATCACTTTCAAAACTTTTTTTTTTCAAGTGGTGTCTCTTATACCTACTAAAAGTAAAAACCATAATATTTATAAAACAGTAAGTATACACTATACATGTTCTCATATAACTACCCTTATAAAATTCTCACATCCGTTCGGTCGAGGAACTCACTGAGTTAATATTACCCGCTTGCATATTGAACTTACAGATATATAACTTGCCGTAACCGCAAGTTAATCGTAAGCGACAAATGTTTTTTTTTTTTTTGTGTATATTATAAACAAAAGGGCTCGATTTGGATGACATTAAATAAGATATTTTTCTCAAGAAATAAATGCAGCCTCTGTCGTTTACGATATTTTCGCTGTCATGCTCTCAAATCTGTGAACAAGTTTGTGGTGCTAACCATAAAATTAAAAACCAATAAAGATTTTAAATGAAAACAAAATAATATTTTATATATTTCTGTATGGAATAGAATAGTACAAAAATCAATAAAACTTGATAGTTTAAATATTTTTTTTACAAAATGCAAAATTTTATTGTTCTGAAAGTACTATACTTATCAAAAACAAACAAAAAAGTAAACAAAAAATTCAATTACATATCTTCTTCATCAATTTCACTTAAAACATCCTTAAACGTAATGTTGGATTGCAAGGTTAAATAATGGTCATGATATAGTTCGGGAAGTGTTTTTTTTTCACAAATCTCTTTCAGAGATTGAGCTATATCATATTCTTTGGTCTCGCAACCGTTTGAATATCCATGTTTTGAAGTGAATACTGAGCGTACTTTTTACGGTCTTGGCTCTCCTGGGTGCTTCATTGGGACGATTTAGCTTTGGTTTCGACGTCATAACCATATTACCATGATTGTATCCTGAGCGATACTCATGCGACGGTTCTTAAGTTTTAGTACAAACTTCTCTGACACACGTCTTATGCCCAAAACATACGAAAAAATTGCATAACACCAGCTGACCGATATGCCAACATCCTCAGCAACTTTTCTGGATTTTCTTTCTCTCGACGATTTTCCAAAACAATTTTATTTTCTTAACAGCTTCGATGTTATCATCTTTGATTCATGTTCTGTGGCGTCCAGAGCGAGGTAATCTTGGAAGAGTAGACTCACTGTATCCCACTGTCAACATTTTAAGTTTTATAGGGCACTTGATTTCATTTTTTACACAAAATTTGATGCAATTTCTTTGCTCCATAATAATTGAAAATCGCCAACCACACCAACACATGTCTAAACTTTCTATTTGTCAAAAACAAATTAAGTATGCTATATATTTGAAACCGCGAACATATTTTCGGGACATGTGTACCAACAGAACAAAATCAAATGTATGTTGCCCGCGAAATTCTCAAAGTCATTTTACTTTTTGAACGCACCTCGTATAATACATATATGTATAATTGGCCTCTTTATAATGACATCTATGCTTCAATTCAGCAGACTTATCTCATATTTTATCTTCTTGTCTAAAGATAGTATTCAAAGCCTACTTAAAGAATATTGTTTCATAAAATTTACCAGGATTCGCTCAACTTGTATTTTCTCTTATTTCTCTCGAGCATATATGGTAGGTACCTTAAAGATATTTTTTGAGTTTTTCTTTAAGCTATCAATTAAAACTTTATATAAAAGAGTTGTTCAGAACCCTCTGCCGTCTTAGAAAGTTATTAACTAAGATAGATGGCGCTACAGTACTAGATTTAACTGGCGCTAATTTAATAAATGTCTCGAGTTAGCGCAGTCCTGCTATCTCCAGCTGTGTACTTCAAGGTGGGTAAGGTTATCTTGCACCTAAGACCATGTATTTCTCTACCGCCTTGTCCCCCAGGGTAGGAATCAAAGGTTCTTTGAACTCGCTCGCTACATGCCCTACGGACCAATGTCCGACCATGTTGCTACAAACGCTTTTTTCTTAAAATTATCTTTTCTGAATCGGTAAACAAGATTCCTCAGAGACTAATAATAATCCGGTTGACCCAAAGTTTCGTTCATTATTTTCGTAGACCTAGTTTCTTTATTTATTTTTTTTTTTTACGATCATTAATATTATTATTATAATTATTGGCCCGAGTCTACCACGGACAACTTTGCCATATATAATTAACCTTTTTTAACAAGCAAAAGCTTAAATCTAGGCTTTAAAACTAACAAAGACATTTTTAACCTAATGAGGCGTGGAGATATGTTGGTCGGAGGAGATGATAAAGGAGTGGCATATTGAGCAGTGCTTTTTTGATGCCATACTTAGTAACATTCTAGATATTGGTTTAAAGTGACCGTAATTGGTGCGGTGAGCTCAGATCAGGAAAAGTGGGACAGATCTTAGATTACGGAGATTGGAAGCGAATGAAATATTTTGCGTTATTCTCGGGCAGTCGATGTTTCCAGTCAATACTCCTTACTAATGGATAAAAAGTACAGATGTTGCTTTAATTGGGTCGGGTATTGAAGATGACTCCGTATTCTCGGTAAATGAGGGGAGAAACCAAGGTTTTTTCGTTTAAAAATATAAAGTTGGTGAGAAATTTTATCGAATGTCTTGCGGAAATCTGTGGAAATTGAATCAACTTTATCATCGTCATTTAAAGCACAAAGTGTCCTAGAGACAAATTCAGTTTGGTTAGTGGTAGTTGATTTAACCTCCATGAATCGTGCTGATTTGTGCAGATAGTTGGCCTACAGTACGAAAGTAGTTGTTGATAGAAAAAGTTTGGGTATGCAAGACAGTTTTGCTATGGACCTGCAATTATCGACTTCGGCCTTAGTTCTTTTTTTATGAACAGGGATAATATAAGATTCCTTCCATAGGAAAGGGAAAGCACCTGTTGAAACCTGTTGCACACTTTTTTATTACAATTGCCTGAAGGTCATCAGTGCCGGACGAAAAATCATCCTTCAATTTGGAAATGTTTGCAGATATCAAAGATGTTGTTATATTTAGCGATATTGATAACGTCTCAGAACAGTTTTTCATAAAGCTAAAGTTACTAGGATCGGATTCAGCTGTTTGCTTAGGAAAGGATTTGTTAAAATAACAGGCAAAGAAATTTGCAATGGTTTTTGGTTCGGCAGAAGATTCAGTAAGAAATTTGAGTGTAGAAACGTATACAAACTGGTAGAAACGGTTAGGGTCCGAGGCCAAGCTAAATTGCATGCGGTAGAGATACTCAAGGTAAAAGACTCACAAAGTTCAGAAAAACGATTGAGTACAAATCAATAATTACTATAGTCGGAAATAGATCAATTTCTTAAGAATTTGTGAGAGTACAATTTTTTGTATATATACCTGGCAGGAGCTGACATGTAGTCCTTTAGGTATTTAACTAATCTGATATAAACTTGAGTTGGCAAGGCAGTCTACCATCAATACCTTTTTCTATAAGTATTTTGAAACACTGGCTGTTTTTGCTCTTGGCTTTGCCAACTTGACATTTGACGTTTTGTATAGCATTTTTTTTTTCCTAAAAAGTGTAATTCTATGAAAAAGCGAACATAAAGCTAGAAAAAAAGAATTTAATTTTCCAACTTGCTACCTATTTCTACTTATTAACTAAGTACAGTAACACTTCTCCTAAGTGTCCAATGTAAGACTTATAGGAATATACCGTTATAAAATTAATGTAAACTTGCGATAGCAAATTTTTTTTTTGCCATATTTTGATTTTTCCTTATTCAAATTAGTTAATTACTCTGTTCCTGTTTTAACGTGTTATCTTATATCGATAAACAAAGCGCATGCTTAATAAACAAAGAATATGTTTTCAGAAATAAGAACTAAACATGTCTACCTTTCGAATAACGTATGCGTTTGCAAATATCATGAGAACTTTGCTCTAGCATTAGACTCACTGCATAACGTAATTAAAAGTCCAAGGTATAATTGCGGTTTCATTGGTGCTATCATTTGTGATAATCCAAGAAAAAAATGTTGGTTGAATGCTTGTCATTTCTACAAAAAATTTTTTGGAAAATTCTGTTAAAATGTGTGTACAAGCTTCTGATAATTTGCCTGCGGAAGTTACTTGGTATGAGTGAAGAGATTGAACAAGGTTCAAGAAACTGGTTGAATCAATGAACTAATTGAACATGTTTTTAATATAACCCCAAGTTTTTTTCGAGCACACCTTCATCAAAAGGTGTCAAGCCGAATCATACCAAAAAGACAAACTTGCTATATCCTCCAAAATATACGCTCCAGCTATCGCGTTAGTGCAAGTGGACTACTCAGAGAGTAAAATGAGCCGTGAGAAATAAAGTTATAAAAAGAGAATCTGTAGTCTTCAACGCTGAATAATTTGTTGATGCAACCAAATATTCATCTGTAAAAGTTATTAACTTTTCAAAAGAAGAAATTAAAGAAACTGCAAAGGAAATGAATCTGAAGGCGATATTTTCCGATGCACCAGCAGTAAAAGGCATATCAAAATGTCACATAATGTCTTGGCTAAATAATAAAGAGTTGAACGTGGGAAGAAAAGAGGAAAAATTAAGTTTCTATAGCCAGGTATATATAGGGTTTTCCAATAGGGACTTGACAACTGTGAACTTGTGAACGCACTCATTCACTAATCATCAAACTTTCACTGTCAATTTATTCAGTGAACTCAACATTTTCATCATGGTAAAGTACACTAACGAGCAACGTCTGCAAATTATAAAAATTTACTACAGATATTCGGAGTCGTTGACTGCAACTTTAAAAACGTTAACTCCAATTTTCGGTCGAAATTCTCGCCCTAGTAGACAGGCAATAACAAGTTTAGTGCAAAAATTAGAGTCTACATATTCGTTGTGTGATGTTGCCGTGTCAGTGAGACAACGGGTTAGTTGAAGTGTCGAAAATATCGCTGCTATTCAGACGTCCGTAGCAAACGATCCAAATCAGTCAATTCCACGGCGTTCTCAAGAATTGGGCATCGCTCAGATCACATTATGGCGTATTTTGCGTAAGGTTCTTGGTTTACAAGACTAAGCTGATCTTGACTTCAAGAATTGAAGCCGATGGACCATTTGAAGGGACGTACGTTCTCCGATTGGGTTCTGGAGAAGATGCGCCAAGATGATGAATTTCATCGCAAAATCATCTTCAGTGACGAAGCTCATTTTTGGCTCAATGGGTTCGTCAATAAGCAAAATATATTGGTCGGGTGAAAACCCACATGTGCTTCATGAATCACCACTTTATCCACAAAAAATTATTTTTGGCCCGAATTGGAAGATATGGACTTGGACGACATGTGGTTTCAACAGAAAGGTGCCACAAGCGACACAGCACACGCTACAATCGATTTATTGAAGAGTAAGTATGGTGAGCGTGTTATCTCAAGACATGGGCCAGTCGATTGGCCCCCTCGTTCGTGCGACTTAACGCCGCTTGACTATTTTCTGTAGGGCTACGTTAAGTCATTGGTTTATGCCAACATTGAACGCGAAATAGCGGCGAGTCGTTGAAAATTGGGTCCAAAGAATCGACCGCTGCAAACGTGCCCGCGGTGGCCATATGAACGAAGTCGCGTTCCATTCATAAATGTTTTGATTGTACTTCAAGCCAATAATAAAGTTTTGGAAATATCTCAAATGTTTTGCCTTTTTTTAAAAAAAAAAACCTATACTAATGTTATGAATTATTTAATAATAAAAACAAGTTGTTTAACCCTTAATGCATTTTAGATAAATTTTGACAATTTTTCTTCTTAATCCTTAATTTTCGAAGTGAGAAGGGGATGTAACACGAGTTATCGATTTTGTGTAACGCAAGTTACCGTAGAATTTTTAAATTTTCTTTAAAATTTCGCCATAAATATTAATTTTCTCATTAATGATGTACAGATATGATGACATGATTTTATTTTTTATTAAGTAAGCTTTTACTTACCACAAATTTCGCTCAGGAAATGGTTATTAGGTCCGAAAATAATATAGTTTCTATAATTTAATGTTGGCCTTGAGATGGAAATTTCAATTCATTAGCTATGAATTGTTCCGAACGTAATGCGAGTTATCATGGAATTACACATACCCATCTTTGATCCAGACGGGCTTGCGTGACGTGGGGCAGCTTGAAGGAAGGAAGTAGACAGTCCGCTTTGCTGGTAGCTTCAAGATTCATTTCATTTAATTTTTGCAGTCCATTGTTCCATTCAGGGAGAGTTCAGTATGTCCCAAAAACCATAAATATAAGCAATCGTCTTGGAATGAGATTGGTGATCGAAGTTGCATTAATCGTAGAGAGTTGAACGGGGGCTTCGGTGGTAGCGCTGTTGAATGAGTTGAGGTTGAATTATTTGATAGATATAGCTCGTCGTGTAAGAATTTGTTACACGGCCTTACTACAGATGGAGGTGCATCCGGCTTACTAGAGATGTGCTTTAATTCCCTTAATATCTGCATTGTGGTTGATCTAGAGGATGCAATTTCCTTGCTAAGAAAATTGAGGTCATGTAACCCTTTTCACTGATATAGTGATACAGCTCAGTAAGCAAATCCACAGGAAGGCATGATTAAATTAGGTCAAATAAATAACAAGTAGGCTATTTTTACAAAGACACTGTGTTTTGATGACACTGAGAAAATATTTTTTACAAATTCGCTGTATTTTGATGATACTGAAAAATTATGGTGTGAGAGATTAAGAACAAGTTATGTGGTTCGAATGGGGTCAAACATAAGACAAAAACGGAAAAATGGTCAAACAGAAAAACAAATATTCACAAATTATCGCGAAATGAAACTGAAACACGTCCGAACTTGATGGTAAGGAACTTTGTTGTCTAAGCTTATGACACACTACAATGCGTGCGGTTTTAAATTTTTCAAAATATCCAAATATCCAAAATATCAAACGCACTTCTCTGGCAACAGTTATCCGAAAAAAAATATTTTTATTACCTTAAATACGTGTGTATGTATTTAATATAACAAAGGTAGCTGGAAAGAATTATATAAGAACAGCCCTTAATGAAATGTCTTTTTTTACTTCTTTACTGTACCCAACTTCACTTCGTAGTGTACTTAAAATTGAAAATAAAATTTGATGTTCGCTAATGTGTTGCGTGTTACAGTTCCTTCCATACAAAGTATTTGGGCATGAACCGATTTTGGCAGAAGGTACTTCTGCGTACTTATTTAAGTACTACAGTTAGAATGCCAAAGAATGCGAACACATTTTTTATCCGATCGTCCAGTTTCAGTAGAAATACTCACAAATCCTGCAATTCACAATAACTGCAATAGTTCTTACTTGGTTTCACTATACTGCATCAAAAAATGTATAGCTTTCTACCATTCTACCGGCAGAATATATTGCTTTTATTCTGTCAAACTGTGGCTCTGGCGATATATCAGGAGCCACAACATAAATACTTGTAGATCTGACTACTCTTAGAAAAATTGCCGTTTTAACATTTTTGATACACTGCTCTCCAGGGCAGATTCAACCACCGATTCGCTTTTTAAAAGTAGCATACTTTTATCTTTTTCAAAACTGTCTGTTTGTATTTTTCTTTCGGTTTCAGTTTTCTTGAAAAAAAAGCTTCGGGATTCAAAGTGCATTTAAGCGTGAACCAACCAAACTCATACTAGATCTTAAAGCCATACAGTGGTGTATCGAATACTATTGCCATAGGATTTGCAAACATAATTAAAAATAGTCCAAAGCAAAACTGTCGCAGATATAAAATTATCTATAATTATGCATGCCAAACTAATGGTTCCACAAATAGAGGTCAGGGCTTTTCCATTAATTAAAGTTGAGCCATTAACATGATGCGGAATAATATTTCGGGTTAATTAGAGGCCATCAGAGCTCAAGCAAAAAACGTGACTGGAATAAATATGTTACCTACCTAAGTATGTACATATGTTTGTACATATGGACTTATGCTGAATGTGATATAATATGATATACTTTCCTTTGCACCCTTCTTTTGCTTTGAAAGGTTCTGCCTTTAACATCAGCACTGATAATTTCAGAAATTTTTGTAATCAATTTCTGATACATTCAGTCGAGTTCCCCGATTTTTATATGAATATGTGAAGTTATGACTGATCCACATATGACATTAGGAACAGATTTAGATAAGCAATAGGAGGAATTTAAATTTTCCAGATACTATTCCAAGGATATAAATTTCTGAGAATAATCGTCAATTATTTTGAATTTTGAGCCCTGTTTGTCTCAGTTGCGGAACTAAAAGTATTAGCCAGAAATTGTCACATCATCATCAGAAGGACTCTACTTCGACCCTAACAACGACGCAGTTTTTGTAGATGGAAACCTTACACTTCTGACAAAAAATTAAATGTTACTTCTCACTTTACATGTTTAGGTGATACTGTAGTTTAAAAGTCGCGTCTTAGGCTAGATTAAGTAATATTAAACGGGACGTTAAAGTGCACATCCACTTGTTGCAAGTTTACCACTGGTAGAAAGTTGGAGAGGTGGTCTTCATAGAGTAGAGATTATGAGCGCCAAGGAAGTTGTTAACCGCACCTTGAACCTACAGTCCTCTTGCACAGATAGAGACAAATAGAGCTTTATTTCTTCCCCGCAACATTTTATTTCCACCTCAATTTACGGCCCATGATGGGCCCTTGATAACTGGCACTTTTAAATTAACTTAGAGGGGTGCCTTTTGTCTTAGATAAGGTGATCCAAATTATCTTAATTTCATCAATAGGAAGGCTATACTGATGAATTTTAGAGAGTGTTTGTATGGTAGATCTATGCAGTAAAAACGACTTAGACTTCAAAAATCTTCAAAGCACATTTCCTCTTATTGGCTAGGTAGCTCAGTAACGCCTAGGTTCCATAGAAGAGCAAAAAGTTCAACACCTTGGTGGTGCCCTTTCTTCTAAAGCAGTATTTATGGCATATATGACGCTACTGTTGAGAATGAAGTGGACCAAGGTGCAGTCAATTTCAAAAAAAATCCACTATTGTATACTTCTTGAAAGAGAGTGATTTTTCAATGAGTTGTGAGAGAGAATGTAGTCCAGTCTCTACTGGCAACCTTTTACATATTACATAATGCTGGAAATTCAACAGCTTTCTGTGATTGGCATTCTATTTCATGTGATAATCTACCATTCTTGAGAATCTTTAGCTTAGAGAATCGGAGACTATTGAATCTTGCAAAAGTATAATTTGTCAGAGAAAATTGGAATTTCACAGCTGCACAATGTTCAATAGTGATTCTCATCTTGTGACATTTAAGAGCCGAGGATGGTTAATAACAGCATGCATGATATACTTTGAAAATTTTTGCTTCTATGGGACTTCAAGAAAAAAACTATTCGCTATCGTTCTTCAAAAAAGTGATTAAAATCAAATCTCACCTAAACATCTTAGGTGTTAGTTGCTCAATGGATGCATTATCAATTAGTAAACACATACATCTGGTTGCTTAATGTCCAATCAGACGCACCATCAATATAGGTTGTATGCTGGCTTCTCTTAGATGGTCAAGCCTTTTAGTTTTAAAGAAAAAGATTACCAAAAAGTGAACATGAATGAAGATTCTAGGACATCGTCTGGGAATGAACAGCTTGCTTTCAGCTGGGTAGGAATTGATTTTCATTCCAAATACCAGGTATAATACTTCAAGACATAAAGAAAATTCTCTGATGTTTTCCTTAAAAATGAATTTACTCCATTTGATTTCATTTTTAACAAAATTGCTATGAATAAAACGTAGAAATAATCTCAAAAAAGAATTCATGGGAGAGAAAAAATACGAATACTAACTAATTGTGAGCGAGTTAATCGCTCTGGTACCCTTCTTACGAAACTGTAAATCCATGAACAAATTAGACGGATGAGATCTCTTCCAAATCTTTTACTTTTATTTTACTGAACTCAGTAGAAATGAAATCAAGGTAACGGTGCATCAAACGATATGTATGTTCATTAATCGGTTAATTTACCCATCAGTGGTTAGCAAAATAATGAAGAAAGTCTCTCGTTAAGCTACAAATTGTTCATTAGACGCTGATCGAAGTAAAACTAAGCCTCATCAATGACACCGAAATACCTGATATCAACTTAAAATGTATCTAGGGATGTACATATGTAGACACATACTACTTCAAGTACCAGTCCAATACTTTTCTTAAGCAACGGCGCCAACATGGAGTGCGATATCGAACTAAGAGCATTCTTTGTTGGGCTAAATCTCGTCATCAGTCGTAACCTTGATAACAATTTTATTTATTAAACAGGCCACAACCAAAATTCTTAACTTAAAAACTATGTTATGCCTTCAAAATTGGAGAATCTTTTGATTTAACATCGCTGTGAAGACCTGCGCCAGTCAATTGCGGACCAATGAATTGGTGATCTGATTTTGCAGGATGTGATTCTTCCGTAGATTTAAAAGAAATTAAACAACTAATTATATATGTAACTTTAATTCTTCGGGAAAGAATATTCGAAAACCAAACAAAACGTCTTAAAATCTTACCTTTTTCCAAATGGTAAAGAATTTCGTTCCTTTGGATTTGGCTCCAGTGACTTATTTTTCTTTCATCTTTTTAGTTCATCAGTATAACGACAGCATTCTGTTTTTTTTTTTTTTTTTTTCAGTGAGTTTTTAGTAAAAGACTGGATTGGAATTTTTGGTATCTATTTGATTTTAAGTGTAATTTTGGCACAATTGCTTTCACTTCTAATTCCTTCCAAGTGTAACCTGTAACCGGTGATATTATCTTTTACGTATCTCAACTTTTATGTCTACGTCAGGCATATACAGATGATCACAGAGTTGGGTAATATACGACAATAAGTTTTGCGTAAGATTCGAAGAAGAGTTTTATGATGGTTAGATTACTCAAAGACAAAATTTCAGCAAACTCTTGGCCTTAATAACGAAGCAAAATAGGGTGAAATAGTTCTTATGTTCGAAGCAAAGCAGTTATGTGGGGGGAATATATGGCATTAAATGTAATTAATCGCATTACATATGTTATGTCAAAAAAGAACATATTATCTTTCATAAATACATATGTTCATCATTCTTATAGGAAAGAAACCCTGGATTTTGAATTTATAAAGTATTATTCGTACACGAACAGAATTTCGTTTACAACAATTTATGTAATCGAAGAACTTATGTTTGGCAATATGCTTAACTGACAAACTTCTATCATTTAATACAAAACAAAAGCAATGGCAAAGCTAATTCCCAAATAAGGTAAATATCGCATACAGTCACATATACATATATGCATTTGTATGAACCAAAGTTTCCCACAGAATCAAATTAAATCAGTCCTATCTGGAAATAAAAATTTGTCAGCGCATATTTTCATCTCATTTAGTCTAAGGGAGCAACGCAAAACCTTTATTACCTTCATATGAATAGCAGGGTAGAGTTTTCTTCAATCCCAAAATGTAATTGCAACTTCTAAACGTAGGTTACAGCAAATTAGTTCTATATAAACGTACATACATACATCTACTCACTCCAAGTATTTAGGGGTAGAAAGGATATCTTTGATGTAGATACCTCAACGTTAGGTGAAGAGCTTCATCTCGTATTCCATTCTATTTATTGATTTTACTAAAATGTATGTTAGGTATCCTTAGAAAGATTTTATTTTATTTTTTTTTTTTTGCATTTTGCTATAAAAAAGTGTCAAATATCAAAATATCCTAAAAAAAATGGGGGATTCCTATATTATATTCCTATCCTATACATACATACATATACATAGTGTCATATTTGCAAAAGAGTGGTGCAAAAGATTACGCTAACTGGTGTGATTATATTTAAAGGGAACAAACTTTGATACAAGAAGTTCGTTCTTCTTTTAAAAGGAGCATGTACGAGATTTGTTCAAAAAGTAAGGTGACCCTATATTCTTATAAAAAAATCTTTATCTATTCATCAATATTAATGTTATCCTCTTCAAAGTTATCATTCAGATATAATATACTTGTACCAATGCTTTTTCTAACCCTCGAAGCAATTCTCATAAGCACTTTTTGGTATAGCCTTAAGCTCTTCCAAGGATACCGTTTTTATTTTTGTATTGCCTGTAAACATTTTTCTTACTTTGAGCAGACTCACCGTATGCCACTGCAAAGATTTCAAGCGTTTTAGAGCAGTTGACTCCATTTTTTACACAAAATTTGATGCGAATTCTTTGCTCCATTTTTTATAATATATGAAAATCGCCAAGAACACCAAAACAGGTAAGCTTTTTATGTGTCAAAAACAAACTTAGTATGCTATATATTTGAAACTATAAAAATACCACCTTGATCAAAAAGCTCCCGGTAGCGTCACCGTGTGGCGCTCCCATTGTTCAGATTTTTTTTTTTTTTTCGTTAAGTTGCTTGATTTTTGCAAAAGTTACGTAGCCAAGAGTACATCTCTATGTGTGTTGGCGATTTTTTACAATTTTAAAAATGGATTTAAGTTTGCAACAACGAAATTGTATTAAATTTTGCCTAAAAAACGATTCTCTAAAGAAAGCGGTCGTTAACCAGTGGCCGTAAGTCAATCGAAAATGATGAACGCAGTGGCAGACCATCGACATCGAAAACCGACGAAAACATTTATGAAGTAAAAGAAATGTTGGTCAATAACCATAAATTAACCATCAGAGAGATAGTGGAGGCCTTGAACATTGCCTATGGATCCGTTCAAGACATTTTGGTTAATGATTTGGGTTTCCGTCGTGTAGCAGCAAAAGACCTAAATTTCATGCAAAAAAGAAACGTCGCAAAAGTGATGATTTGCGAGGCTGAATCCGATCCCACATTCATCAAAAGGGTCATCACGACGAGACGTGAGTTTATGCGTACGACACGCAATCCAGACATCAGGCAAGTGAATGGCGTTCACCAAATGAGCCGAGCCCAAAAAAACAACGTCGTTTTCAATCAAAAAAGAAGGCAATGCTCACGGTTTTCATGGATTACAACGGTGTAGTACATCATGAATTTTTGCCAGAAGGCCAGACAGTAAACAAATAGTATTATTTGAACGTTATGAGACGTTTTCGTGAAGCAATTCGCCGAAAGAGACTAGAATTGTCGGCAGAAAACTCGTGGACTTTACACCATGATAACGCACAGTGCCATTATTATTCGTAATTTTCTGACGAAAAATGCAACAAATACCATCCAACAGCCACCAAATTCACCTGATTTAGCTGCCTGTGACTTCTTTCTGTTCAGTCAAGTTAAAAAATAACTACGGGGAATGCGTTTCAGCAGCCGAGAGGAAGTAATGGAAAAATTGCAGGAAGCACTGATGGACATACCGAAATGTTTCGAGTATTGGATCAAGCGCTGGCATAAGTGTGTTGCAGTCGATAGGGATTACTTTAAGGGGGACAATATTGATTTAGATGAATAAACTTGTATTTTTACTTGTGAAACTTTGTGTTACTTATCACGGTATTTCTACAGCTTCGAGTTCTACAAATCGGAAGTTGTTATTTGCGTTTATATCATGAAGACACATAATAAGTGTCACAGTCTTTTTTACCGATTGTATTATTGAAGCTTTGATTGCGATTTTAATGTCGTATGCAATAAAGGCTCCATTCCAGAAATTGTAAAATCTTTCTTGATTGAATCTTCAGTTTCATCGATCGACCTGTATGTACTCCAACATATGTTGTAAATTAGTATCCTTTACCCGAGATTTATAGCCCTAAGCTTTATGACCTTCGATCTGAGCTGACTAGCCATCGAATCTGACTCCCAACAAGTGCAGGCTTTTGTTGCAGTAAAAGCAACATATGACTCATTTCTCCTAGATGCAATTATATACTGCAGGAATAGCTATATAGTTCTGAATAGGAATAACTCCTGTACTGTATATTGCATACAATACCCGCAGATTGGTCAGAGCTTCAAATTGTCTGCAACAGGTGAACTTTTTTTTAAAAGACAAAGATGTTAGACCAACGCATAATCCTCAATTTGGGTGGCCAAACATCTTGCTTCTATGAGGTAGAGACTTAGTAGACTGACAGATATGAATGCTTTTGTTGTTAGTGAAAGTTTTTCTAGCTCCATTCCTTTTTCAAGATCTAAACGAATTTTTGGAAAGTAATTGAGCTTTATAAGCGATGTCTGTCAACAAAAGTCAATAGTTTGAACTACTCAGTAATTGGAAAAAAATATCCCTTTCAATTGTTATAAATTGGACGTTTATAGTGTCATAGTCAATTTTTGCCTCGCCAATAATTTCTTGGTTGAATTTCGATTAATAGAACCGTTGGTATTAGTAGGAAAACAATTGAATTTAAAATACGAATATGATGCATACTACGTCCCATATGAGTTTTACGTATACATATAACTACGGATTTTATGACCTTCAAAAAGATTTGGACATATTCCCACAAGCTATGATATATGGTAATTACAACATTGGTTCTGCTCTATCGAGGGAATATATGCTACAGTTTGAGCGTAGAATCCTTTTATTCCCCTGATTTGAGGGGCTTGAGCATTAAGATATCCCGGATGAGCGCATTTCGACCAGTATAAAGATAGCATCCAAGAAATAAAGGAGCTGATATGGGAATTTTGAAGGCGATAAAAAGTACATATAAATATACATAAATCTCGGACAAATTTTAAAAATTGGAAGTAGCCAGACAACGGTGCGTGCTTACTCTTTTTTTCATCTGCAGTCCGAGATTAACCGGATTATAAAGTGTGTTGCACTTTACTATCGGACAAATCAAACGAGTCATTCTTGATGATGCAGATGACGCGTCGCGTATGTAACGCTTGCTGTTGTTCGGCTTCAGCTAGTCGGGATCTTTGCCACTTCCCCATTCATCTTACTACAACTTACCCTTTTTGTTATGTGTCAAAATCAAAAAAGAGAAAAAACTAAACAAAAATATAAGAATAGATATATGTACAAAGATAAAATGATCAGGCTTTACTTTTAGGGATATGCTCAAAGGAAAGAAAGAGGGAAGATAAAAATAAAAAGAGTAAATGAAATGAGATAAACTTATCACCGTGCAAGACCGAGAACAGAAACACGCTTAGATGGGCTATCACTATCACACAACGATGGCGGCTCGTTGTGCTCTGAAATACCATAAGCAAGATGTTATTGAGTGAGGAAAGTCACCGCATCGTTATTGCAACCTAAGCGCGAATAATCGATCTGTGAATGGTAGTGCCTGCAGCAAGATTTCCTCCAAATCGCCACCTATAGAATAAAACTGTGAAAGTCAGGGAACTTCTTCGCAACATTATTGTGCGATTTAGTCCCGATCAAGCAAATCGAAGACCTTAGGCATAAGCTAAGTCACAGTGTTAACTATCATGAGGAACGGGCTCAGAAAGTCTCATGGGAGGAATGAATAAATATTGAATTCATACAAGAAAGAAAATCGAATTTTAACAGACACCTATGAAACGACAAGACGTTTACGGACAACTAACTCGACAACAAGAATGCAAAAATTGCCAAACACAACAAAAAAGAAGTCGTTTATTAAAATATACGTTTATTAGAAGCTTTAACAAGCCTTTAACAGAATACTGGACTAACTGAAGTAAAGAATTAAGAGAGTAAACGAAAGCTTCATGGGGAGCTTCCTAGAGGAAGAATTGCAAAAATCTGAAAGAACTACTAGAGATCATGCATCTCCAACAAGTTCTTCAAAAGACTCTTCAAAAACTCTACTTTAGGTTCATTGCCCAGATTAGAAACATCTAAATAACATAATGTCAATTCTGAAGCCACAAGCTTTCCCACAACAAAAGAATTAACAGTCTGTCTGGAAATATGGTCCGTAAATACATTCAAACCATACAAGGCACCTAGAATAGACGCAGTTTTCCGAGTACTGATTCAGAAACGTCTGGTCCATATTCTTCCTACTATAGCCGGCTTTCATAGGTCTAGCTTCAACTGAAGACGCATCACACAAGCCTGGAGGGAGGTAAACGTATTCTTTATCCCCAAACCAATTAAACCCTAGTGAACCTATGGCTGATGAATGTTTACCCGTAGTTTAGATAGTAGTCTCCTTTTTGTGTTGTTTCCCACCCGTCTATTTTGTAGTGGCTTCGGCCGCTTTTGGTTTGAAAATGTGAGGTCACATTTCCCAGAATGTAAGGGTGGGGTTGCAGCTCTGGGACGGAACTTGGACGTCGATGGAAAAGTTACTTCCAATAAATCCCCGAAACGCCAAATGCAACGAGACCGGCACATATACAAGGACGCTGCTACCTCCTCTCTGGTATTTCGAATCAGGAAGGCTGGCAATGACAACAGACTGAACGATGCTGAGTGCAAAGAATGTAACTCTTAGAGTGAAGTGCTTCACCCAGCAAACTCTTGAATAGCTGAGCAAATCTGTGCCGAAAATTTCACCCCTGGAGACCAAGATTTTCGGGGTTTTCGGAGAACCCAAACTGACGCGAGTCTGCTTCTGGGTCCCAGGGCAACTCAGAGAAACAGGAGATGTTCTGTTATACCCAGGACCCTGTGTTTGACACTAAAAAGTGGAAAATCTACTCTCACATAGAGAGAAAGAATCGGGAAAACAAGGACGGCTCTTGTCTTGTTGTAGGCTTAGACAAAGCTTCAAATGAATGCGGATAGGAGACGACTAGCACAGTACATATCTATTCTGTGTACTTAAATCAACCTTCTACATTCCAAGTCTGCTACGGCATCCGCGTTGAATCCCACATAATATGCATACAGGGGGGGGGGGGGTGAAATAAACGCATCTGTAGTTTCGGATGTTTAAGGGGTTTCACACTACTTTATGACGAGATATCGGTAAGACCACGAGCTTGTCTTTATGTGCCGAACTCACTTTCACCAAATAAATTTGTGCAATTTTTTATTCAAGATTTAGTTGCTTCCCTTCCCAGGTAACCTAATAGAAACCAGTTCATAACTAGCTCCTATCAACGAAGCTGATGGTGGGCTGAACAACACAACACGCCGTAGCTGGTATATCTCAGCGGTTGTGGTGACGGATTGTGTCATCAAACGTGCTGTTGCTTCCTTTGATGGCTTTAAATCGCCTGACACCGACGGTATTTACCCAGTTATGCTACAAAAAGGTATAGACCAGGACTGGCTTCTGAGAATCTGAGCCAGAAGAGGAATGCATTCGGGTCTTCACGGACGGCTTAAAAACCAATATTGGATGTTAGGAAAGCTAGCATTTGTCTTCCAAGCCGAAGTTAAGCAACCTTGATGGCAGCTAACTATATTGGGGGAGAAACGGTGGAGGGGGCAAAGCATTTGCATCTGCAGCGACAGTCAAGCTGCGCCTTGAGCCTTATTGGATATAATTTCCTTATTAGGGGAAAGATAATTTTGCGTTTTTCTTTTTCATCAGTTTTCCCAATTTTCGAATTAAAAATTGGATGGCGCCTATCTTCTGTATATGTACTCGGTTTTTCCGTTTCGAGCGATCTTGTCCAATCCTCCTTGCTAACAAGCCGGTGTGCGCAGCTAACCCGTAGCTTCTCGTTGCAATCCCCGTTAATTTTGCGATTTTCTATTTCGCCGTTTCGCATATTTTTGGTGGTTTTTCTTTCTTCATTGATTTTTAATTCATTTAATTGAATTTGAACTTTTAAAATTTGTCCTCCCCCGGAATAAGCAATAACTACCGCCGCAAAATAGGGCATCTTTTCATTCCTATTCAACTATCTACTGACCCAGCAAATGACTTTTTCTCCTTCGTCGAAAGTTCGGGTGAGCATTGTTATAACCCCATAGCCCAATGCATCTGTCTGAACTACAAATAGATGCTCAAAATGAGAACAGGTTAGAATCAGGGCGGTTACCAGGCTCTCCTTTGCCATCTGAAAGCTCCCCTCGCACTCCTCGAACCGGACAACTTGTTAAGGTTTGTCAATGTAGTGTACCAGGATACCGTTCCTGCAAAGCTTCTAACTTCCCTAACATTCCTCGTCTCAGGAATGCCGGCTCTGATTCAAAAGTCGGTTGTTAATATCAGGACAAGTTGAAGAGTTGGAATCACAAAGATCTCCAGCACCACTGACTTCTCTTGCACAACAAAAGATAGACTCACGCTCCCTACTATTGTACTTCTACCCCATCCGCCAGTGAAACCCTAGCAATCCTAGCTGTTCCTTACTTAAGCCCTAACCATTTTAAAATTTTCCACCCGTCCCTACCGAAGATGGTGTGTAACGCTCCTGAATCTAATAACCTTACTAAACTATTGCCGTAAATATTAACTTCTAAATAAGGGCGACCATCATCTTCTCTATCCTCAAGTGTGAAACCAAGATGAACCTACTCCGTCAATCCTCCCAGCTGGTTATCAGCAACCAATCTATCTAATTTCACCAGTGCCTAGAAGCGGAACAGCGAGTGTAAAAATAACCCTCCTGATTGCAGTTGAAAAGCCTCAATCGCTCAATCGAAGCTCCCCGACACGTTCTAGGAACGAGTTCACTAATGGACCGCACCGTTTTTCTTCTTAATCCCTTCTTCGTCGGTGGTGGGCTGGGATCGCTCAACCTGCAAGCGACCGATTAAACTTTTGTAACTACCTCGTAGTACTTCGAAGACTTTTTTGCTGGAGGGTTCTCCAGCAACTTCTCAATTTCCAGGATTTCCCGTTTGACGGCTTCCACATCGGTCGGAAATGAAAAAAGGCACCCTCCTGCTTCGAGAGACCCCCGTCGGCTGCTCGTAGCTACTTCCTTATTCTATCCACGGTATCGAGCAACAAGCCCCTACACTCCACTTCATACGTTAGCTCGTCTTGACCCAATCGGTTTATCTCCATGTTAGACAGTTTAAATTAAAATAGAACCGAACCAAAGTTCAACAAAGAGGCAGAAAAGAAAAAAATTTGCAATCGCAAAAGTACATAAAAAAAGTTACAAGTTAGAAAAACCAGATCCCAATCCGGCAACACTGATATGCACAACAGCTCGCCAAAATCAAAACAACGCAAAAAATCCACGAATGAAGAGAGTATCAACAGAATAATAAAAAGGTATATATATACAGGGTGTCCCAGTTTAGGTTTTCGTCCTGATAGTTGAAGATTCCTGAAGTTATGGCGGACAAAAAATTGTATTGCAGGGGGGGGAGTCTATTTTCACCACTCTCCAAGTTATAGGCCGTTAAAGTGAGGAACCCCTGATTTCGAGGTAAAACTTCTTGAAAGGCCTTAGCTTTATAACGGATTCAGCTCTATGTTTATGCAGTAAATTCAAGATTAGCATTGATAGGGCTAAAAACATTAGTAGTGAACCAATCAAACTTCAGTGCAAGTGATACTAAAAATCTTAAATGGAGGATATAGATTTCTACGTTGCTATTGCCAGGCAAAGGGTCTTAGCGAAACAGTTAGAAAAGGCTCAAATTAACCTTACAAAAAGGTAAAGAGAAGCCCTCGCCATCCGGAAACGAATATCAACTACTGCGCCTGAGACAGTTAGAGATAAAAATTGCGGCAATCATGAGGAGCATAGATTCTTTCAAACAAACATTCAAGAACTACTCCGAAGAAGTTCATTAATAGCAGCAAATACTGCTTGATCGATGGAAGGTTTTAACAGAGTTGCAAGAAGAATTTCTTTCCAATGCAACAACTAAAGATTACAAAACTTCATATCTAACAGAACAAGGATATGAAGGGGCGGCAGAAGACATAAACAATGGTCTATTTCTAATGGCTTCAAAAAAGTCGGAAATAACCGTGGCTTAGCATTCGTCATCTAATCTAGAGGTTTGGATTAATCAACTTAAAATCCCAATATTTAAAGGCAACTGCTTAGAATGACAGTCATTTTGTGTAATCTTCACAACAATAATACACAATAAAGTCACGCTTGGTATCACTGAGAACATGAAGTAGTTGAAAACACATTTAGAAAGCGAACCACTCCAACACTTCACAATATCGAGTAAAAATTACCAGAACGCTTGGGAAAGCGTTTTTTCTCTAAAGAAACGTTACCACAATGCACCTGGATAGGATATTCACAACAAGCCATCAGCAAAGTCAATCTACGACAAGTCATTTAACCGTGCTAGATGCAAATAAAGAAGGTATTTCGGCTCACAAAAACATGGGATTTAAGACTTCTTCTTGGGGACCAATCATAGTTTACCTATAGTGGATGTAAAGGCATTGGATTTGGAGAGCAGAAATCTCTTTTAGCAAAGCATAAAAGGCCAAATAAGGTCCCAACGCAAAAAGAACTTTTCTAGTTTCTCGCAAGTGCTCAAGTCTTCGAACATGTAAGCAATGTAGTAAAAAGCACCAGACACCATCATCATCAAGTGCACTAGTTCTCGCGCGGAAAAAAAAGACACCGTGACAACAAAATAAAAAAATATTAATAATAAATAAAATAAAAATAACAGCGCGCCAGTGACCAAACGAAAAAGATACAATAAAAAACAAAAAAAAAAAAAAAAAACTAAAAAATCACTTGTGAATAAAAAAACCAAACAAGCGAGAGCAGTATCAACAACTTTAGTGCGGACATCCCAGTCCTCCTACCCAGGTCATTCTGTTGATTGAACTCATTCCCTGCCGTTGCTGTATTGTTTGTAACAATCGATGTATAGGGGGTTGTGAGTATGAATTTTTGTTGGGATGTTGTTTCCTATTGTTGCATGGGCATAACACCTACAACAGTTCGATTCGGTAAACCAACTCCGAATTTTTACTTCACAACTGTACTTAGTATCGTCAGTGTTTGTATTTTTAGCGTTTGCTTTTTTTATAATGCCTCGGGAGTTTAGAGTGTAAAGTAATCATTTTTCTGCATACGTACACGTCTGTTAATGCAGACCAGTTATTTTGGCACTTAGTGTAACACAGGCAGATTCCCGCCCACACTTCTCAGATCATTCTGATCTGAAGCTACCTGGCTACGAACTAGTGCAAAAATTCATCTCTCACTGCGGCCTCGCCTTTTACGTAGTAGTGATATAGCTTACAAATTCCACCAAAATGTGATCCGTATTCCAATCCGGAATTTAACTTCTTGCAGCTAAAATTCCATATCCGTAAGCAAATTATCCACTACTGTTTTATTTACAGAAGCCCCGAACTGGACAGCAATTCTACCTTTAACGAATTCGATGCTCTGTCTGACTCTATTCAAAGAATTGTATCCCTGTATCCCTATACTGAAATCGTTATTACGGGCGATTTCAGTATACATAATACAACACCCGAATTAAGGTGTGTTGAGATCTTCGGTGCGGAAAACAATTTGACCCAGCTTGTATATAAGTGCACACGTATACCAGACGTTGATAGTCATACCGCCAACACCATGGACTTGTTTTTAGCCTCCCAATACAAGGTCAATGTGCTATCCCCTCTAGCCTCGTCGGACCATTGTGTCATATCAGCTAGTTTCTCGTACATTTACCACACAGTTAGAGAAAAGATTCCTAAGAGAATCGTATGGCAATATGAGAACGCCAATTGGAGTGGACTTAACAGCTTCTTTAGGAATTTTAACTGGTCGTTATGTTTCCTCGATAACGACGTGGATGCCGCTGCTGATATGATCACAGACACCATTCTCTTTGGAACGAGATCCTTTATCACTCATCGGATTAAGAGCATCAAACCAAAATAAAAAACATGGTACGACTCGGTCCTACAAGACCAACGCGACAGAGGAAAACCGGAAAAAGTTCAAACCAGCCTACAGACCCATCCTATAGACTCTCTCTTCTCCTACAGACTCATTGCATAAAAGTCCCTTCTTTCAAGGTCATGGAAACACTAATAAAAAGTCAGTTCATGAAATATCTCGAAACACGAAAACTTCTAAATGACCTGCAGTGCAGTTTATGTAGCAACCGGTCCACAGAGTTTGGCATCAGGCACGGAAACGCGTGCTTTTGAGATCGATGGCTCTCTTCTTCAATGGATTATAAATTACCTTTCGGAATGTTCGATTCAGGTTGTTTTGGATGGTTTCAAGTCTAATGTTCATAAAATAAATTCTGGTGTGCCTCAAGGCTCCATTCTGTCTCCGACACTCTTTTTAATTTTGATCAATGATCTCTTGTCTGCTTCTTCTAATCCAATATATTCCTTTGTTGATGACAGTACTCTCTGCTTTTCAAATTCGTTCCTTATCTCACGTCCTAAGCACCCACCTTTGTCCATGAATGGCACTTTCAACGTCGAAACCGAAAAACTTTCTATCTCGGTATGTGTGTTTAATAACAACTCACGTCGAAATGGTCATATATTCGGTGTCGTCAAAAATGCTGCGAAATGTCTAGGATATCTCAAGCATTAATATATAAGGCAGGAGTACATGAGACATCTGCACCTACTAGAAGGATTCAAAACCGTGGGATAAAACTAATAGGTTATAATAATATCACCCAGATAATGGACATCCTTCTGGCGCCCGTTCATCGGCAACTCTCTTTCCATCCTCCCTGATTTTTCGTCGCTCGTACTGTGTGCAAGTATATTAAGGGTATTCAACTTCCTTGAGCGAGCGAAAATTATAAAAAAAGACGGCAAACGATTCAACCCATTCTGTACCAATGGAGTCGCAATCAGTTTAAACTCATTATGGTCATAAAAGCCAAAGTGTGCTACTTTCCATCGTTATTTGTACCAAAATTGATGGACACCGCACGGAATTGAGGGCTCTTATAGATCCAGGATCCCAAGCGTCACTTATTATAGAGTAATCTGTCCAGTCGTCACGCTTTCCGAAACAGGAGTTCTACGCTAAAATCAGTGGGTTAGGAGCAACGGATGCTAGCATAGCCCGCAGTAAGGTGAAATTCTCAATCGAACCAAGATTGAAGTCAGTTTGCAAACTCTAAGTCTCAGCGCTTGTGCTACCAAACCTTTCCAAACTTATGCCGCATAGAAACAACATCGACAAGATACCTAATCAACTCAAAAACCTTGAATTAGCCGATCTAACATTTCTCATTCCTGGACCCATTGATATGATATTAGAAGCCGCTGTGTATGGCGACATTATTCTCAATGGTAATAAGAAGGGTTTTAAAGATTCCCCGGTAACTCAGAAATCACATTTAGGATGGTTCATCACAGGCCGTGCATCATTAAAATGGGAAAATGTAAAAGTCGTAGGGATGGTCTCTCAAACGACAATAGAAAATCAACTTAAGCGATTCTGGGAACTCGAAGAAATACCTGAAAAGAGTCGTCTGACACAATTGGAGTTAGATTGCGAACAGTATTTTAAAAAAACCCACCATCGAGAACCCGACAATAGATACACTGTAAGCAACCCTGTTTTACAGTTTGGGTGCATTTATAGATAGAGCTGGAGCTAAGTTACTGCAATTAGAAAAAAGATTCGCCGCTGACCCACAGTTAAGATTGGAATATATAAAATTCATAGACGATTTCGTATAATTGGGTCATATGGTCGAGATTACTAAAACAATACCCCAAGACAAAAACATATTATATTCTATATCATGCAGTTACGTGTAGTGTTTGGCGCATCATCAAAATCGACATCAGGTGTCAATCTCAACCAATTGATGCATGTTTGTCCAAGATAACAATAATTATGCTCTGGCGAAGACACCACTAAGTATTTACAGCATATATCGAAAAGGCGTATCGCCAAGTAAAAATTAGTGCCCATCACTAAAATCATCAGCGTCTAGTATGGAGAAGTTCAACAAAAGAATCAAGAAAAGATTACAAGCTGACGACAGTTACTTATGGTACAACTTTAGCACCATATTAAGCTGTAAGAACTCTACATCAGTTGGCAATAGATAAACAGGAAAACTATTCAGTCTCTTTTAAACTTGTAAGGAACGATTTCTACGTAGACGAGTGCAAGGAGATGCACTTAATTGTGAATTAATTCAATTACTGACCAGTGGCGGATTCAACTTAAGAAAATGGGCAGCAAATCACAAAGAACTTTTAATGATAAGTCAAGATGCAAAGCGTCAAGCTTGTATCAACTTTAGTAATGAAGAAGTCATCAAAACTCAAGGGATTCATTGGAATCCATCGGTTGATAGATTTCAATTTAATGTTATATCGATAATACTTCAGAGACTTTATCAAAACGTGCGAAACGTTCCGAAATAGCACGTCTTTTTGACCCACTGTGATGTTTGGCTCCGATAACCATCACCGCAAAAATACTTATGCAGCAAATCGGGAAGGCTGAACTTAATTGGAATGACAATAACAGCTGAGTGACTTTCTGCGAACATAAGTCACAAAAAATATATCTACACGGGTTTTGTGATGCTTCTGATGCGGCGTATGCAGCAGTGATATACTCCAGAACTAGTCATCAGAAAGGAACACACAAAATCACCTTGCTTACGTGTAAAACAAAAGTAGCATCTATTAAACGGAAACTTATAGTTCCACAGATGGAATTATGCAGAGCCCACTTTTTGTCGAAATTGCTTGCTGAAGTGAAGCGGGTTTTTAAGACTCCAGAAGAATATGTCTTTGCCTTTACGGATTCAACAGTCGTTGTTAAACGTCAAATGAAAAAGTATATATCTCCAACAGAGTTGCTGAAATACATAAAAGTACTCACCCACGTTAGTGAAGACACATAAGGTCGACTGAGAATCCTGCAGACTGTGCATCAAGAGGTATCACACCAATTAAATTGAAACCCTATGGTGGAGACGAACCTTCTGGCTTGAAAAGGCTATTGAATATTGGCTTACACATTCCGAGAAGTATCAATTTTCTGAAACTTAGCCCATGGAGGCGACAGTCTCATTAATCTCATAAGTAAAGAAAGACAACATCGTCGAACGGTTTTCTTCGTACGGAAAGCTAATTAGAACAGTATCCTATTGTAGACGATTTGGGGTAAACTATAAACATCAAGCAAACAAACAAACTAGAGACTTGAACACCTATGAACTTAAAGGTGCTCTAAAATAGTATTCGATTGAATCAACAAACCGAATTTTTAGAAGAAATCAGGTGCCTACGGGAAGGACAAAATCTTCACAAAAGAAGCTAGCTCCTAGCCCTAACCGCATGCTTGGACAACGAGAACATTCTTGCGGTTGGTGGTAGACTTAAAAACGCAAATCTGTCAGAGAAGGAAAAGCGTCTGTACCAATTACAACGCATCAACATGTTCACCAATTTACTAATAGTTAAACACGTTCAAACACTGCATGGAGTAATTCAGTTAATATTGGCAACGCTCCATCCGTCATTCCGGATTAGTCAAGCTAAATCTGTAATTCGTCAAATAATCAAAGAGTCAAATTATGGAAATACCATAACACCATAAAGACTATTTACACACACGGGTATCGATTACGCAGGTCCAGTTCAGATACTCATTTCCAATGGTAGAGGAGACCGATCAATAAAGGGCTACATTGTCGTCTTTTTGTGTTTATTAAATTACCTGGAACCAGTTAGCGATCTCACATCAGAAGTATTTTTAGCGGCCGTTAGAAAATTCACGTCCAGAAGACGATATTGCACACATTTCTAGAGCGACTACGGAACAACATTTGTCGCATCAAGCAAGGAACTCCAAAAACTTTTTAAATCTGTAATCACTCAAAGCAATAAAGAAGCCACAGAAACGCTAATTTTGGATGGCATACAGTTGTATTTCATTCCACTTACCGCACCACGCTTCGGAGGCTTGTGGGATGCCGCAGTAAAAGCAATGAAGTTCCACTGAAAGAGAGTTATTAGAGATACTACATTAGGGATGACATTTGAAGTGCTTTCTATAGTTTCAACATAAATCGAAGCCTGTCTCAGTTCTCGTCCTTTGGTCGCGATAAGCAATGAAATTGATGATAACTGAAAGCACTACCGACTGAAAGCAATGGAAAAAATAGCACAGACAACAGTGACGTAGGGACAGGAAATCCATCAAGCAAGGCAGGCGCAATTAAGAACTCAGCTGTAACATCTTTCGTGGGACGCAAATGTTTTAAGCCTATTCTTTGGATTTGTGTCATAGCAATAGCTACACAGAAACCACCAAAACAAACCACCGATAACTTTAGTATAACCCCATTCGCGACAAACCCAGGCATATATGTATATTAAGGATATCGGTCGAGGGAATTTACCATAGTAGTGAGTTCTTGGAAGACTGTGGTATTTTGCAACTTAACTAGTTATTAGTTGGAATACAATGTGTACAAGAAATGTCTTAGGCACATGAATAAAATTAGTTCCACCACCAATCTGATTCAATCGAAGTCTTTGCTATGTAACAATATATTGTATTTTAAACGTCAACATCAACAAATAGAACTAAAGAATGAAGTATCCTTTTCATTTCACCTTTCGCTTTTGTCGGAACCATCACAAATGAATTGTTCATTTTTCATTAACATGTCATCACAGAGACAACTAAAATGGTTGATGAATATAATTTCATGTCTGCGCATTCATAGGCACGTATTTCAAATATTCCTCTCTACCGCATTTCCAAGCACTCTTACAATGATTTACTACCATAACGGTCAAACCATACTACCTGACATAATATTGGTAACAAAACACGGTCAAATACATCCCTTAATTTTGATCGTGATGCAGTTTGAAATGGAGTTATCTCGCATACATGACAACATACCAAAGAACATGATGATGCCTGGAGACCAACATCGTAAGTTATTAACTAAACTGTACAAGCCTTTAAAACTAAGAACAAGAGTAACTGGGCGAAACATCATAATAGAGGTAACATTACCTCCCTTCTACAGCGAAGAATTCAAAATGTACAAGATTGCTCCTGTTCCTATTTGGCATGATCAGAAATTTACTTATACTATTCCATCAGCGGACTATATAATAATCAATATTCAGGGAGATCACTATTATCCCTTAAGCGAAATTCACTTCTCTTCATGTAAACGAAGGTCCTCTGACACATATTGGTGTGAAATGCAGCATCCA
The DNA here is from genome assembly GCA_907269105.1 of Volucella inanis. NCBI lineage: Eukaryota > Metazoa > Arthropoda > Insecta > Diptera > Syrphidae > Volucella > Volucella inanis. The sequence goes on from OU026157.1 coordinate 80,423,602, forward strand.
ATAATACATGGATATTTACTGCACCTTATGAAGTCACTGTAGACATTGCCTATGGTTTGACAATAAACCATGATAAGCTAAAAGAGACTTGGATTCTAAAACTTCAACCAACCTGCAGAACACACCAATTAATAAATCAATCCTTTTCAGGAAGCAAACCGTAACAACAAGACTAAATTCATCGTATCTTTCCATTCAAAACATTTTGGAGCAGCTAATTAAAGCTAAAAAGAAGAAGATCCTGTTTTAGCATCAGACATCTCTAATCAAATCAACATTCATTGACCGGAGGCGTAATGTTTCTACTAATAACAGCAGTTGTTATCATAGTTGTGAAAAGACTACGTTCGAAGCCAGCAGTAACCCTCCAATTGAAGTAGAAGCCCGAACCAGCATCCAAACACTGACCAGAAGACGCTTTTATCATTATTATTACAAGTCGTGACCCCCGCATGTTGTTCACAACATGTGTTGTGTTGATAAACCATATGGTTGATAAACCATAGTACCCCTCAGCAGAGGTATGGCTCCCATCTGTACCATTGCATCCAGAACGTAACGGAAAGAAAGAATCCGGTAATATAAATTAAAGAGACCTACCGAAAAAAGTAGATTGGATTATGTGCCTTCCTATATATTGAAGGTGCATTTGATAATACCGGATATGAATTCATTTCGGAAGGCATGACTAAAAAGGGTATTGGTCATCCCACTAACCGATAAGGTAGAGCGATCCTTAAAAATCGGAAAATCTCTTCATCATCCGGAGAGACTTAAATCTCTGTATAAGCCGTCAAAGATTGTACAGAAGAAAAAGTTCTCTCACCGTTCTTGTGGTCACTGGTCATTAAAGACCTACTAGTAAAATTTAGTAATTCAGGCCGACGACTTAGTCCCTACAGTGAAGGGTTAACACCCTAAAGACTGTACTATATATAACAAGCTATACTTGTTCCGTTCACTCATAAAAGAAATCTGAGCTTTGACTAGATCTCATTTAACAACACAGAAATTTTGTAGTCCAACTCAGTAATCTAACGGAATGGTTCTCGATAAAAAAAACTAAAGTGGAATTGCTGTGTTCTTACGGTCGTTTGTATGGTAAGTCATAGGAATTAACCGCAAATGTCACAATGGTGATACGACACAGCATCACCCACTCATCAGTAGTATGGTGAAATAAGAAAAAAGATAAATTTGCCACACATGCCTCACAGTTAAACGCCACTCTTAATATGGTAATTCGCAACACGTCCAGACTACTTCAAACAGGAGAGATTAATCGCTCAGATCACATGGATCAAATGAATTTTCTTTCGGAAATCCCCGAGCGTGGTAAATTACCAAATACTGTGAATTGGCAGGAGGTTCAATATAATCACCCCAAACCGAAAGGCACTAAGAAAATCCCACCTCAAACATTAAAGCTATCAAGTGGTATATGGATGGATAAAAGATGAACACCGGGGTGGGTGCTGGGATATTTGTTCCAAACAACACAATGGGAAAAAGTTATAGCGTATTTCAAGCGGAAATACACGCCATTCAAGTATGCGCAAATCTCATTTTCGAAAACGGAAATGCAGCCAATACAGCATTAGGTTCTAATCTCATTGACTCCAAATCAGTCTTATACTGCTCCAATACACCACAAGATCTCTTCCATGAGATCAAGATAAAACTTTGATGGGTGCCTGGTCATAAAGGTATTGTCAGAAATGACGAACTTGCTAGAAACGGCTGGGCTAATTTCTTTATCGGCCCTGAGCTATTCTGTAATATTCCGAATTCAGCAATTAACTGAACAATAAAGAGTTTGGGAAACAAAATTAAAACGGGATGTTATCAGAAGTCTGGTTGGATTTTTAATCAGACCCTGGCACCTCCGATATAACCTACACAACATTCGCCTTATTCAGGAAACTGAATGTCTTCTTTGCGTGGAAAACGAACAGTTTTGCCTTCCTTACAGGAATTTTAATCTCTGGGGAAAACCTCAAAATCTCCACCAAAGAGATTCTCAATTTCATCAAAAGAATTGAGCCTCTCTTAGCTTCTTAATACTGATTTTGTGGTACAACAGATTTTTAAGGTCGCAGTGTGTCCGCGATAACCTGATCAGGCCTTTGTTGCATCTTACTTACTTGTTTCAACAAGTAAGATACTGTGTTCCATAAATAATCCCCATGTATCTACTTTATAGAAAAGTAAAGTTTTCAGAAATATCTCAACAATAGCCAATTTTATTAAAAAAATCAATTTTGCTCCTCCTTGAAATACCCTTTATTATACGCGTTACATATTTCAATGATTGACTAAATAAAATAAAGCAATTTTAGCCTCTTAAAGTTTTTTGATTTTTTTTTAGAAGTTCGTTGTTACTATCCTTAAAGCTCTTTCTTCATAGCATGGCTACGTTTTTTACCTAAGTCAAGTCCGCATACGTAAAAATTGGATTTTTTTTTTTGTCAGCATTCAGTGTAGCATTTGCATTTTTTTTAAAAGCAAATCCTAACAATAAAACATATTCAAACCAGGATAAAGCTTTTTTATTATTTTCTTTATTTAGATAACATACGAGGAAAGTTAAAAAAAAAAATATTTGGCGCATGCTGTAAACTTAAATAACGTGTACACCCTACAGAAGTATTTTTAGGATCAAATGAACACCTAGGCAAATTGATAATATATACACACTTTTAATTATCTCCCCATAAACTCGTAATGGAAGAGTTGACCACATATTTGGATCAAATAAATGTAATGTCAACTGCCAAAAATTTTTAGCTGAATATGTAGAAACCTGCAAATATTCAGATCTACGCCCCTTCTAATATATCGTACAGCTGTTTCAATATTTTCAACCCTCCAAAGGAGAACTTTCGTTGGATTTTCATCTGCAAAATTTCCACCCCAATTGTTTATCCGCTTCATGCATCCGCAGCATACACAGCAACCGACAGCTGAAATTTTCAAAACTTTGCTGCCTATAATTTCAGAATCACAACAATCCACCCTCTACCCAGCATCCCCCCTGACAACATGTCCATGAAATCCTCATAGAATTCCGAATCGATATAAAAAGCTTTCTCGTCCTTAGGACAAAGAGCGAATCTTGTGAAATAATTCCATCATACAGCATCGCACGATGAGTCAGTTCTTGAGGAATTTCTTAACGTAACAGTTGAGAGCGGTTCGCGTATTCTAAAAAAATCAAAACAAGGAGTGTTATTATTTTCCTCACTTATTCTCTTATTTTAAGAAGTCGCTTTTGTCCCTGTCTTTTGTAAAAATTGTAACAAATACAAAAAAGAATAAATAGTTTAATCCTGTGAGAAAAAAAAAAAAATAAAATAAAATTAAAACTAGTGCTTGATGATTTTGTTAATAAGGTGCAAATGAAGATTTTCTAAAAGATTACAGTGTTTCCTTATACCTAAGAGAGAAAAAATATTAGAAGATATCCCATGGGTGCATAAAAAAAATCTATTCATTGACATTGGATAGAAATTGCTGTACATCCTACGAGCAGATAAATATACGGATTACCCCACGCGAGGCAAACTCAACACTGGACCAGCACACATTTAGACTGACAGTGCTTCTGTATCACATTTAAAATGTGAGTTTACACCCCTTGCTTTAGATAATTACTGAGCCATGAGAGATTGATACAATTTTTCGAATTTTAAAGCAATGCATATATAGACGTACTCATATATAGTATACAAAATTTCTATGTGAGTTATTAAAGGTATTGTAAAGGTGTACGATTAATGATTATTCTACTGCAAAATAAGAAAACTCAATACCAAATTTATAAATATGTATAAATGAGCTTTCTTTTGTACGAAACGAATACGAATACGTAGATACGACTATGGGGAAGCCTGGAGTATTGTAAATTTATTTGGTTTCCAAGAGAAGCTTCTTAATATTATTCTCCCATTTTCACATTCAACCCAATCTTTGTTTTAAGTGCTACATCATTTGGGGGTAAATAAGACATCCTCATTGTCTGTCTGTCTGTAGTGGGAAAAAGTAAAATTTTTTGGCAGTGGACATTAGAGAAATAATTTTAATCCGCTCGTGTATAGTAACTTGTTTATATTTAATTAATTATAGATCTAGGACAGCTTATACCTAGAGATGAAAAAAAAAAAACCTCAAGTACGAAATTTAAATTCAAAACTTTTGTTTATTTTAGGGACTGACATTTAATATGATCGCATATTAAGAATATGAAGGCAAAAAGAAACTACTCAAAGTAGGACAAGATTAAAAACTGAAAATTCGACTTAGGCCTTTAGTTCAAAAACATGACTCATAGACATTTCTTACTGACTCATTTTTGTACCAAATCAATATGATCTAAGAGCTTACAGGTATCGAATGCAGATTAAAATATTTTTTATATTAGACTCTAACAGTATGGTATTGTCGGTTGATCTTTTTCTTTACAACTCAATTTATGGAGTTTTTCTTTGTTGAAACATCTACTCAGTTTCTCTTAAGGGCTTTGGGTTAGACTGCAGTAACCGAAAACAGTATCATTTTATCTCTGCCATATAAGCAGTCACGTGGAGCTATTATACGTGTCAAGGTAGTGCACGAAAAATATCCATACAAATGTTCTCGTGTTTTATAAAATTGACAATAGCTGCCTGCCCAGAAGCAATTGTTGTGACAAGGAAGTTACATATTATATGATCCTAACTTTTCTGTGGTTATGTCATTCGTTCTATTTGTTTGATATTGTAAAACATGCGATTAATTCGGCGACGAAAAATTGAAACTTTTTTTACTTTTTATTTGACTTTCCATTTGTTTTGCTGGAATAACGCTTTTCCGATTTTATTTAAAGTATCATAGTTTCGTTTCTCATTTGAGAATGATGGTGATGATGTGATGTGTGTGAACGAAACTGGATTTCATGCAGGTATTTCTTATTTCAAAACTTCTACTCCGAAGGAAAAACAAGGTTATAAACATTGGTCCGATTTATTGGAAATATGTTTTCTTTCGTCTTCAAGGCTTTAGGTAGCTTGATTTCAAGCACTGCTCATACTGTTCTTTTTGACAAGATTTCCAAATTCCTCATCTTGATTTACTAAATCACTCATCACACATATTTTTCACGAAAATGTTCATAATAAAACAGACAATACCTACATTCGCACGTGAGAAAAATTGTTTTTGATTTTATTTTTGCCTCACGACAATTTTTAATGTCCTTAACGATACTTTATAAGAATTTGATATAAGATTTGCTCACTGGATTTAATAAAGTATTCCGACTACATTAATTATTATCTACGTACTAGAAGATGCAACATCTGTTTCGTTTTTGCAAAACAATATTCTCTTCAGAATGGTAGCACTCAGACACGAAACTGGTTCATAATACTCCAGGTGTTTCAAATCAAAGAAAATTGGGACCCCGACGTGCTCGAAATGTGCAAAAGCAATTCAAACAAATAGCTAATCCAGATATAAACCGACATATAAAGCCATTCTAGCTTAAAAAAAAAAAAATCTTTTAGTAGTTTGATGTCGCTGAGTCCTGTACTAAAACGATATTTTCATTTGCCTGGGTAAGAGCCTGATATGATAAGAATCTTAAATAAAGTCACATTGGTTGTTCTTAATAGGAATTTGCTACTCAATTGTTCCCTTAACCTTAGGAATCAGTGGTTGTAATAAATTGTTCTTCATTTGATTTCCGTACTGATATTGTTGCCTGAGTTTAGTGCGGAGAGGTGTCTTAAAAAATCCTTTGTAACTACAAAGTTGTAACCATGGATGGTGACATTTTGTCTAAGATATCGCTACCTTTTTCTTGTTATTCAATACATTCTCATTCACTGCTGAACCTATTAAGAAGGTTTCAGTGTGTTTTTATTAAGCCAGTTTCATCAGTATATGCAGGCTTTACTTACAAGTCGCATTGCCGTGTCTTGGCTTGTATCGGGAAGTTTTTCGCAATAGCTACCAATTTTATCCTTTGTTGCATTACTGTACCAGACGACTTTTGCCGTAATGCCGGAGTTAGACACACATACTCGTATGTGCATGTAGAACTCGTCCCTATCTACACTTACAACCACAAAAAGCTGATAAGTATCAATTTGAATTCTTTGATTTTTTTGAAGATTTTGTACAAAGTAAATGTACAATATGTGAATGTTTATTCTGGCTAGCAGGTTTACAAAAGTCACCAACATAATATTGCAGACATAATCCATTCAGCTATGTTCAGGAGACTGATACCTGGTACACCAATAGAAGGTGTACTTTTTTGTAGATCAGGCAGAAGATACATAGATTGCAGTCAGTGTTTATACTTTTACATTTACATTTACTTTACATTAGATCAAATTTTGGAGATGAGTTAATTGTTACAGGCTCGGTGTTATCTGCTGCTTTGAATAACTGGACGGGAAAAACGTCAACTCCAGCAAGTATTTGGTTTTAATTTTGCATACAAAAGCATCGTATATTTTTGCAAAGAAAAAAACTTCATATCTTCGAATTTTGAAAACAATTGGCTTATACTCGTATAAAGGGTGTTTTAACAAGAGGCGTAGAATTTATTTTTTTGATTAAAAGCAACTATTATTGAGATATCTCTGAAACTGATGTAAAAAGAAGAGACATGGGGATAATTTATGGCGCATAATATCGTCCAAATGACCATATTGGCTCCGCTTGGAGACAATCAACATTTTCTCAAATTTTTTAATCACTCTTTCACATAATTAATTGGATATCTGTTTCGATAAAGGCGACTATGGTTGACATAGACCTTTTTTTTAACATAGTCCCGAAAAAACATGCACAATAACTCGATTATTTTGAGGCTTGTGTGACACGTAGCACCATTCTGTTGGGAGTAGAGGTTGCCCGTATGCGACCGTGTCTCGGTAGCGCGCTCCAAAGACTGTGATGTCTTTTTCGGCGTCAATTTCGAAAACGTACGGCTCGATGACATTTCCGATCCATAAACCTTACCAAACAGTTTTCATTTCATTCACTTGTGGATTTTTGGTGCCCTAGATGCTGCAATTTTGTTTTTTGAAAAAATCAATGTTAGCATGTCTGCTATTCAGGACCCAATCCGAGAACGTACGGTGCTGCTGGTTTTTACCCAGGTTTAAGCCGCCTTGTCTTTTTTAGACTTTGAAGGCATGTAGAACCAAATATTTCATGAAGATTCGGTGCAATGTGGCTGTGGAGAGGTCAAGCTCCTCACAGCTGTTACGAATGGAGATGTTCGGGTCGTTTTCGATATTTTCCTTTAGTCCGGCGATATTTTCCATTGAACGTTCGTGGGTGAAAACATTTCGGCGTCTTCACATCTTGTACTGGAACCGTCTCTTGGAATTTTTTAATATTTCGCATCGTTGCAGCGATTGAACGTGAATTTTCGTAATAATTGTTTTTTTTCATTGTATAGCATTCCATGGTATATTTCCCAAATTTATAGATGACATCCGTCATCCTATACTAACAATGACTGCATTAGATATAAAGCAATATATATTTTAAATCATACACCTCTTGTTGAAACACCCATTGTATTATTTTAAGCCAGTTATTTTCCTCTGTCGCGTACACGAGTTTTCATGATGTGAAAAATATGATATACTGGTACGTAAGTGTGAAAACTCAGTCAAGCAGTGTAAAAACAGCATCTTTGACAAATTTAAAGGTGTGAAGCCTGCAAGCAATTAAAAAGTATAAAAGTAAGAAGGATTTCTAAGGCAGGGGCTTGAAAAAGAGATGGTGGCGAATAAGCACGTATGGCTATGGAAAAAAAGTCCACAGTTGCGAAGCAAAAACAAGCCTCGGATACTGACGTATCAACTTTGACAACCCCTACAAACGAAACAAGGACAAAAAATTCCGTACAAAGAATTTTAAGTCCCTGGACAAAAAGAAAATGAAAAACTGCGACTAATCAATAACAAGTTGCTGATTGTTATCGACAGTAAAAGTGACTCATATTTGGATTGCTGAGGCATACTAAGAGAAGAAGTCTTGAGTTTCCGGCATGTTTACGAGCGTCTCATAACGATACGAATTGCCAACATTAGCTTTAAGTGTCTATGCACGTATTATGCCACAGATTAGAAAGACGACGACACCAAAGATAGCTTCTACATGCTCTTTGATAATACCTACGGGCAGTGCCCTAGCTATAGCATTAAAATTCTTAGCGGCGATTTTATTGCAGAGCTAGAAAGAGAGGGCATCTTTGGAAGTACTGCATGATACTACATTAGGTTATGGATTCAGGCTAATCGACTTTGAGGAGCGGCGAAACATTGTCGTAGCTAAAACGTGGCTTCCGTACCTCGATGTTCATACGGATACTTATCTCCTGATGAATCAATGGTCAGCCAGATTGACCATTTTACGTTCGACGCAAGACACTTCTCTAATACTAAGGATGTCTGAACAGCCAACATCGACTCGGACCATCACCTTTCGGATATCCTGAAAATCGCAAAGACAAACCAATACTGTCAGGAAGTTTGTCGTCAAAGGGCTACAATCGCAAGAGATCGCCAAGTCCTTGAAGACCAGTGGCAACATTGCCAAGAAGGTATCAGAGATGTCGCCTCTGACATGTTGAGTTTCACCCGGCCACCACAATGAAACCCCTGGCTTGGCGACGAGTGCCGGCAAGCACATGCAACTAAGCAAAAGATGTACAAAGCGGCACTAGAAGATTCTTTTTAGCGTATTGAATGATCGTCTGAAACCGTTCGTCAACAACCTGGTTGGTCTATATCAGTGAAGCTTTAGGCCGTCAAAGTCAACCATCAAAGAAATATTCACACTACAACAGATCCTGGGAAAAACCCACCAAGACCTTTAATTTCAAAAAAGGATGTAGACAGCATCATTCTTGAAAGAATCGTGCAAAACTCATGCGGTAACACGGAAGCGGCGAATGTAGGTTTAACGGTTAATGAGGGCAAGGCAAAGTATGTGTATGTACCATATGTTGTCAACAAGAAAGGACACCCAACACCGACATCTTGGACAGAAAATTTCTCTCGACAGATATAACTTGGAGGTTGTTTAGGACTTTGTCTAACTAGGCTCCGCTATCAATCTAGACAACGAACCTAGCCACAAGCGCTGAGATCAAACGAAGAATAACTCTTGTCAATCGCTGCTCCTTTGGGCTAAGAAGACAATTGACTAGCAAAGCTCTTTCTCGTACAATTAAAGTGACCCAATATGAGACCCTTATAGTGCCATGGAAAAGTATGGACTTTATTAAAAATGAAAGACGTTGCTCTTGGCTGCTTTGAGAGGAAAATTTTTCAGGTGATTTCCAGTCCCATCTTTCTAGACATTAATTGGAAGAGGGGAAATAATGGCGAACTATAAGAGCTGTATAGCAACATCGACTTACCCAGAAGAATGACGGTCCAACGAGTAAGTACCTGGTTCACATTGGGTTTACATTGGGATGTAAACCAATGCTCTGGTTCGAAAAATCTTCGAATCGAAATTTTACCGGATTCATTGCAAAATTTGCACGATCCCTAAGACTGAATTCCTTCGATTTTTATAAAGTTTATAATTCTCTGTTGGGAAATCTAATAAGAAGTGTAACCCATTAGACGTTTTTATGAACCGTAGGTCCACTTTGTCGGCTTTCATCTAGATGTAAGATACTCAATTGTAATTAAACGCATTTAAAAGTGTGGGTCGGTAGTCTCTTGCAAAAATACCGTCCTTCGAACTGTAACAAAGTTAAGAAAATGCTTTCATTGGGAACTTGACATCACTAAGAACAACATCCACATCAGTAATAGAGGCCATGCATGGCCTATTATTATTCAGGCTACAAGAATAAGTTCTGAGAACAATGTTGTGGTCATTATCAATGTGTATCAGATAGGCAACATAATTCATATCTAAACATAATACAGTGCTCCTATTCTGTATACAATTCAACAATCCCTGCTCATTTTGATAGCGCAACATGGCGTTCATCTATTCATAAAATTCGCAGCCAAATTGATCATCGATGCATGGCACTTATCTAGTATTATAAGGGTGTTCTTTTGACAGCTATAGGCCTTCCGATTTGTGTAGCGTGTAGCTGCTGCAACGACATATCGTCCAAATCCATGTTGTCTATATTTTCGGAGAGCGATCTCCGGCCTCATTTTTGAAAATATAAGGAACCATAATTCCATAAGCGTTAGAATCACACCAAATAGTGCACATTTTTGGGTGTGATTAAGTCTCATAAAATTCTTTTGGCAATTTTGCCTGATTACACACCCGTTGAACCAAAACTGAGTCTAACTAAATGTCTTTCTGATAAAAAGAGCGATCGACTTTACGTTGCTCAAGAGGCAAATTGGCGATCTTCCGTCGCAAAACAGTGTCTCGTGGCTTTAGTTCCCGTACGGATGTAGTCCACTCGGAAAGTGGTTCTTGTTTGGAAAAACAAGTTCGGAAGTCTTACAAAAAGTAAAAATAACAGAAAGTTGCGGCGAAGAACAATTTAGTTCAGCATTAGACGACTTAAGTCCCGCTGGCAGGAAACATCACTTAACCTGGGTGATGGTAACCTAGACCTCTGTCTATCCGAGCAAATTTGCTAAAACCTTGCACTATCTAGATCTAAGTTTAATAAAGCTGCGGGAACGAGTTAAGAAATTTAAGTTAATAAGAGATTTGTTCGGAATAAAGTATGCCTGATAAATGGAACCACAACATGATTTAAACGATCCACAAACAAGGAGAGCATCAAAATTACGTCAACTATAGAGATGCTAGTTTTTTTCGCATCATAAGTAAGATTTTTGTTTTAGTATTGTGGGCACGTTCTTACGAACGATCTTAAGAACGTATATGACAACGTCTTTACAGAACTATTTTTTGCATCCTAGTCAACCTGCTGACAGTGACAGATGAAAAACTGCAAGCAATTTATTAACATGCAAACGACGACTAAACCAAGTATATGGTGTCAACAAGGAGAGACAAGTAACATTGACAGGAGTTATGCATGTTATTTTCGGCTCCATATACATGTACTGACTTCATCGAAGGGAATTGGAAAACAAACTCCATGCGATATAGAATGATATTGATCTGACCACAAAAATTCGTATCTTTCGTATGAGGTGGATAAGACATGTAGAAAGCTTTAAACGGGCCTGTAGAAAGAGTCATCGAGACAAAGTGTTCCATTTAGGTGCACTTACTAAAATACTGGATCGGTTTATTGGTAGAGTCCCAAGATTATCACTAATTGTAACGTAATTTAACAAAATAAGTACAAAGAATCTTGAATTGAAAACGATAGCAAAGAAAGAATAGCTTGAATTTTACAATACATTCTTCAATTCTATAAGTCGCTTAAGTAATTTTTTCAAACATAAAAATTACATCCTATAAAAAGCTAGTGTACGTATAAATAACTTAATACTTAGATTATCCATACGAATACATCCGATGTGTAATTCCATCTTATGGAAACAAACCATTATTTATTATAAGTTATTTTCACCTCACTTATAAGTTCCGATATGGTATATGGTGTCAGAACCTATTGTAAGACTTTGTTTTATTATAATGGGGACAAAGAGACGATATCTTTTTCTATTATTATCATACTCTTTTGTCTCCTTTAAATGACCTCAAATTGAATAATCGTGTAATCAAATGTTTTTGAGTCTTAATGTCAATAGATGTGTATGTACGCTTACACGTACAGCGCATATGAATACTTCATGTGTGGGGTATGCATCTTTGTAATTAAATATTGAATTGCTTTCAATTTCCGTGAGATGTGTATGTATCACCTTCAAAAGAATAATAAAACCCATAATTTCTAGTCCTTTAGAAAAATATATTTCTTTGACCTAGTAAAGAACCCAATGCTCTCTAATTTTAACTATATATATACAAACCGCTCATAAAAGGTTTTGGGTTCATTGTGCAAAACCCCGGCTTACTCATGTTTAACGCTAATTGATATATGAAAGGGTAATTTAATTATGACTTTATAAAGCTACAAACCCACCCTTATTAGTAGATGTATGGTATACTATATATAGATGAACTTGTTTTCGTTTTTGAAGTTACTTACAACATTTTTTCTATTCACGCTTCATTGATTTTTTATTTTATTTTATTATTTTCCTTAAATTTTCTTAAATCTGTAAATACTTTCAAATCTGTCAATTAAAATTAACGATTGAATAAAAAAAAAAAAAAAAAAAAAACGAGAAACCGTAACAGTCAAATTGAGAAGGCAATCCAGTGTTTTTTTTTTTAATGTTAATAAAATGTTTTTTAATTTTCTGGAGCCCAAACTGCCTGCATGCAATTATAAATTCAATCGAATGTCAAGATTTTGCCTTTACTTCCTTTCTTTAATTTTTCATTCATTATTGTTTGTATTATTTGCAGAAACAGATTAATATTATGTGCAAACAGCAAAAAAGGCAAAAACTGTGAAATGAAGGTTCAGCGTAAAGGGAAATTAGGCAATTTTGGGTTTGCTTTAAATGTCCGTGCAAAAGAAGAGAAAAATTGTGAGTAATAATAATTTTTTCCTCGCTTAAAAAGAGGTGATTCAAAAATGTTGATTGGAAGAGAAAAACAGCGAATTTAAATTGATTTAAGAAGGATTAATTTTGCAAGCACAATAGTTCAAAAACACTAATAAATTTTAGTGCGATACTTTGGAATGCACTCGTTACCGTAATTGTTGTTGTTTTATTTCAAATATTGGCACCACACATGTAATTAACACTTTTGGGCAACGTTATAGGGAATTTTCAATTATTTAAATTAGTCGTAATCACATTGCCGAACTATTGCTGTTATGTTATGTTCCTGGGGTGGATTTTAGTACTTCTTGAATTTAATTTTATTAAAACCACGCATTGGTATTCGAACCTCTTAAACTGCCCAAGCATAGACAGCACAAACAGTTTAATAATTCGCAAATATCTAATAGCTTTCAGCAAACTTTACAAACAAAACAATTAAGAAAATGAATGAACATTAAAAAGCGAGAGGCGTTTCAAATAATTTTTTTATTGAAATTTTTATTTCGGATTGTAATATAATTGATTGTTGAGAAGAATTGATGATTCAGAAGTCTTTCGCAGAACTGCATGCATGAATGAATGCGTTGGACCAAAAATTCCATTTTTTTTTTTTTTTTTTGCAAAATTCCGTCGATATTCCAGAAAATTTTAAATCGAATTTTGTCTAAATTATCTAAGTTTCTGACCTATTGACATAGACCAGAGATTTAACGTAGGCCAAAAGAAAGTAGTCTAAAAGTGAGAAGCCAAATTCCAGGGCCATTTTGGACAAAAGAACGGTCAGCAAATTTGGTCGTTAGTAAGTCGTTTGTGACTTGCACATTCGTCTTATTGAGACCACATATCTTCCAAACTTTCCAGTTGAAATTTATCAAAAAATTGACATGTTGGGATAGTGGTCTCCATTGACTGAAATCAAATTGATATTGGCATCTCGGAATAAGTATGGTCCAATGACACCTCCGGCATAAGAACCACAACAAACATTAAGCTTTTTCGTATACAGTTGCACCCCATCCTATTTAACTAAAAATGTCCCTGAGGATGAATTTTTACTGAAATTCCAGATGTTCTTTTACCTACAATAGTGCCGAATAAGCAAAAGTCTTACGTGAATGGTGATCATATGTCTTTAGCTCTTGCGTTAATAGAATCTTACACGGACGTATAGACAAGCCTTTTCGCAAAACATACCATAAGGCTGATCGATGTTTCGCTGTCTTACGACACGGCAAGAGTATGAAGTGAAAAGGTCGATTCGTTTGTTTTGCACTAAATGCTCAATTGTTACATAAGGTAGTCGTAGCTGACAGCGAATTTCGACAAAAATTTGGATGATTTGTAAACGTTGTTGAAGCATATTCCTTTCCATGACTAAACAGATAAGATTAAGAGATAATGAAAAACCCTCTGGAAGCAAAACAAATCTTCAGAAATAAGCCTGACTCTAAATTGGGATTATAGAAAATTTATAGCAAATTGATTAAGTTATACAGAACATAGTAAGGTTATAAATTATTAACTTTAGGTTCAAATTCACAAGCTTGAATTTCCTCCAGTTGATACCTACATATTACTCCTTGAGCATATTGCGCAAAATTTTGCTTAATTTATCGAACCTTTCTACTTAATCTTCATCGCTAGAAATCATTTCGACTAAAATATCGTTAGTATATGTATATGATTGTATTGTATTAGTATCCTAGTATGTACGATAACTACACCCACTACACTCATTTTCGACATGTAAACGGAGCAGACTCCACTTAGTTTTCATACTGCATTTAAAAATACAGCTTTAGGATTTGATTTTCAAGTAAAATCACAATTTTTTCAATACAATTAATGGACTATGTATAAAACATACCCTATATAAATGAAATGCCATCAAATATCACAGATTTCATGCCGCGTTAGAGATTCATTTCCTTCGTAATCTTCGATGACACTTTTCTGGCTGTAACTCAAAAAATTTTGGCTTTCAAGTGCCTCAATCTCTGACGATTATCGGAATATCACAAATTCAACACTTCACGTAGCCCTGATTAATTGCCTTTCATCACATGATTTTGGCGGCCGCTTGGTGTTGTAAAACGTAATATGATGCGGCTTTCAAACTTTTGATTTAAAATTTCCTTCGTATCGTGTGATATATGATATATGACGCTTTCATATTAAAACCACATCTCATTGCCAAAATCATTACCTACTCTTAACATGCGCCTATAAACCGGATCATATTTGGAAATTAAGCTTATTAATACACCCAGAGAGCTGGAAAAATGCTCCAATGCTTAATGAGTTTTTTCTTCAAAAAATAAGTATTAAAAACCTTTTAATCCTCCACTTACACCTCTGAAAAATTAAAACTTTCGAGGTTTCCAGACAACAACGAAGTTTTCTGTGCTGAGATGTGCTGGGATACACAGAACCCTGGACGCGAAAAGTGGAAAATCTACTCACACAATAAGAGGAAAAACTGGGAACATAGGGAAGGCTCTTTACTTGTTGTCGGCTTAGACATAGTCTAGGTACGACTCACGTCCCTGTCTGCACCTTAGAAGGGCTAATTTCCACTTTGTTTCCAAATGAGTGCAGTAAAGAAACGAGCACCTCAGTACTCATCTATGAGTATTATATGCACTCATATCAACCTAGAACATTCCAAGTCAGTTACTGCATCTCTATGTAAGAGGCTTTTCGTGTTGACTACAAAATGTCACATAATATCCACACTTGAATCATGCATCTGGAATAAAATCATCTGTGGTTTCAGATATTTAAGAGGTGTCACACAACTATATGACGAGGGATCGGAAAGACCGTGAACTGCACTTATTGTGCTGAAATTACTCTCACCATCTAAACTTGAACAATTTTGCAATCAATATTTAGTTGCTGCGCAGTCATAAGCTACACAACGAATGGAGAATGGGTACAAAACCGGCATAGCGTCTGTTTATTTTCCCTATGATCCGTTATTGCCACCAACTCAGCAGTGGTGGTAAATACTGTTTTTCTAGGAAGATTAGACCTATCGTATGCTGTGACATTAATGCTCAGAAAACTTTTTAGAGCAGAAGAAAATTCATGGATTTTATGTTCAAAGAATTCCTATTTGAAATGTAGACCACATTGAAACTCTTTACTTCTTTCACTTCTGCACTTCGTCTGTCATTTGTCCTCATAAAAAAATTTTATACTTCACTATCAAGGAAGTTTTGTCTATGTGATTGTCCAATCCTTTGCCAATTCTTCTGAATCGTGCTTTAAAATCCCCGAACGCGTTTTCAACAACGCTTCGACATTTTGATAAAGCATAGTTAACATTTTTTTTGTTTAACAGCTGCCGTTGGGCTGTATGGGGATGGTTTCAGAACCACGTTAAATCAACACCACAAATATTCTTGGAACTCTCCTTCAGAATGGGGTTTTGGCGTTGTAATTATAATTTGGAACGCTAATATAGTATATTTATGAGTTATTGGAGCGACCTGGACTGCCGACGTTGACGTAGAGGAATCTATATGTATGCATATATGATTGATTTATATTAGAATCTTAGCATAGTAATTTACTATATGAAAAATTCAAAACGATAGTTCGAAGAACTATTGAATACCATCCCTTATAATTGAAGTAAGCTTCTAAAGAGTAAAAGTAATATAACTTTGCTTGTGCATACAACTATGGAAATCCAAATTTTTATTCTATTAGTTGCCTGGTTAGAGGATAAAAATTTAAATACTTCGGCGGTAGGACATTCCACACTTCTTCACAAAACGATTTTAAAATTATGCAAACTGAAGTTTTTCCAACTCCAAACAGATTTGCAATGCATCGGTATTCTGCTGATGATCCTAGAGCGTAAAAGCCGATAGCCACTCTCTTTTACAATGAAATACATAGGAAGTTAAATACTTTTCGCGACATCCGGAAGTTTTCTTTAAAGAAATTAAAGTCATTTTCACACAGCATTGAAAATTATAATTAATTAGA
The DNA here is from genome assembly GCA_907269105.1 of Volucella inanis. Taxonomy (NCBI): domain Eukaryota; kingdom Metazoa; phylum Arthropoda; class Insecta; order Diptera; family Syrphidae; genus Volucella; species Volucella inanis. The sequence goes on from OU026157.1 coordinate 80,440,200, forward strand.
TATATGTGCTTTGCTTTTGTTCAGGTTTTTTGAGATCTCTTGCAACTCTGAGCTTTTTTCCGTCTATTTAATAATTGTAGAAGCTTAGTAACCTGTACACTTTGTGTTGTTAAAAATCGATTTAATTGATTTTTTGTACCGCGAAATTACTTATAACCATTGCAATTACTTTCTTTTGAATTCTTTCTTCTCATTACTATTATTTCCTGTCAACAAACAGCTATTTTGTCGGCCACTTCAAAATTGACAGCAAATGACATTTGAAAACACTTCAACTCCGTGGGAATATACTATTGAGGTTTCAGTAATAGTTCATCTAAACCACGCGATTTCGGTTCGGTGGAAACATAATATTAGCCTTTTTAAATACAACCATCTGGGTCGTCTAAATTAATCTCTTCGCCATCATAAAGATAATCTTCTTTCATTCAGTCGTTCAGGACATGTAATACTTGGCAAACTGAAGTCGATTGTCCTAACAGAGCCTAAGCCATGGGCTTTTTTTTATTTTGTTGGATTAAAATGTAATATTTGTTAAGCACGAGCTATGTACTCCAATGTAGAGAACCCCTTTTGTTTTAATTTGTAAAGAAAAGAGATTATTTTGTCGTGCTTTGTCAATAATCTGCTTCTTTTTTCGGCTCATTACCTTATTTGGACCACATTTCGCCCATACTCTTTTTTCTACAACAACTTCTTAGCGATTTATCGATTGGACAAGCCATTTTCTCTGTAAAATATTATTCTTGCTTTTCCACCTTCGTTAGGCATTCTCCACTTTCTGTTATATCCAAACAAAGAAATTCGCTTAAAAAAATGGTTTACCTTATAATCCTGACTTAAAAAAAAAAAAAAAACAGAAAACTTCTAATCTATTTCCCTGTCACACGTAGGATTTTTCTGTGGATTTAGAGAAACAACCACAAATTTTGACAACAAAGTAACTGATTTCAAATTGAACTCACGTTCATTCTTTCTTCGATAATCATTAGCAAAATATATAATCTTATATCACTGAAATTTTCAAGAGTTCACCTATACTTCTGAATAAATCTCACAAGGTGTACATGTTAAAAATAATAAAATCAATAAAATAACTTATAACTTCTATTCAAGAATATAGCTTCGGAGAGTTAAGTACCATATTTTTTTCCCAATTGTCTTCACAAAAAGGACCAAATACACGTACGGGCTAAATATTTGTTTCCCAAAACTCGTTCATCCCTGATTTTCTTCCCCGATAATCAACCAGAACTTGGCACTAATAACCAAGCTAACAAGATTTGGATTCCTTAACATAGCATTCGTTTCACGAGTTATCAAATCGTAATCTGTCATATAAAATCTAGCTAGGTAGTGCAAATTTTTAACAATAAAGAAAGCGCTTCCAATGACTAGGTAACTGAGATTGTGAATACCCCTCCCATGGTTAAGCGCAGTGTTGCATAGTTAACAATCGAAGTAAGTATTAACACACATTAATCAAACTAGTAGGGTCGGAACTCATCGTGAAGTATCTTACGCTTTAAGAACTGGCTGTTCTTCAGAATTCAGCTCAAGTTGTCCGCTTATAGCTATCCGACCATCGAGCTTGTGGGCTTAAATTAAATTATGACACCTACTACACCAAAATCCAGATCTTTAAGAAAATATTCTGGTATTCACGATAGATAAGTTCTTTTAAATTTATTTGCTACGATCTGCAAATTTCCTTAAACGTTAAGGTTAAATCTATAACAGCTGGCCACATTTCCACATTCATTTGATTTTCTAGATAAGTACGAGTGGGATCCAGACTCGAATGACTTGTTCTCAAAATTTCAATGTACCCAATAATTGTTCCTTATTATAGCCGAGAAATTTGCACTATTTAGATCAATTAGCAGTAAATTTAATCAAAGCAGTCATTATCAACATTATCAACGTTACCATTTAGTTTGGCGGAATAAACATTTTTTTTTATTTTTTATTTTTTTTTTTTTGTTTATTTTAAAACTCTTTATGGCCTTGGTTTATTTATTTATTTATGTTTATACGTGTAAATACATTATATGCTTCTTCAAAATCGCTAAGTCGCTAAGTCGCTAAGAATTTTAATAAAAGGAATACATGTAAAGAACGTAGCACTTATTTCATTTTTGTATAGAAGCGATATCAGCCCTATTTTCTAAGAATCATTACTTTTCGTTGTCATATGTCAAGGATATATGTTTAAATGTACTCACTTCCCTTCAACTCCCTTATTTTTAGAATATAAGAAATATTCTCTCAAAAGAATGCTAGGAAACGTACAGTCGAACTTTCGAGCGAAATAAAAGTTTCTGAAGATAAAAGATCAAGTTAAGATAAAGATGAAGCAACCTTTTTGATACTTCTTAGCTTTTACTTAGGCTCTTGATACTGTCGACCATACCTTGCATTGAAGTAAGTTGAGCCACTTCTTTGGTTTTTCTTAATCAGCTGTTAAGCAATAGAAAATAGGCCGTATTGGTTGATAATAGCTTATCTGATTTCCTCACTTAATTCGAGGTGTACTTCAAGGATCAATTCTGGGCCAGATTTAGCTGTACATTCGTCATCACACATCTATGCTGATGATGTTTAAATTTATTAGACCTGCACGTTAGGTCTCATCGAAATGTGTGCCCTTAAAATCAATCACGACCTTAATTTATATTTAAATTGTTTGACAGTTTGACACTAAACCCTAATAAATCTAAATGCCGGTTTATTTCTAAAATAAATTTGACCTATTATATTTCCCGGAAATCATTTTAAATAAGTTTGTGGATACATTTAAGTACTTCGAACGACCATATAAATATCATGGTCTATGGGGTTTAACGAACCCTTTGGAGGGCGCAACTATTTACAGCACTAAATAAATTATATTATTAATTCCTATTCTTGTTCATGAGTGTAAAATATTTTATAATTATAATTCAGTAAATTAAAATTAAAGGTAAGTAAAAGTAAATTAAAAGTTGCTTTTAATAGCGCTCACGTCTCACATCTTTCCATAAAGGTTGTAAGTATGCTATTTGAAAATTATCTTAAATTTCGAACTTTGGTTTTTATTTTCAACTTCAACTTTTCAACACGTCAGCTTTCTTATCTGTACAATAACTTTCAATTGCCAGCATCAAACAGATATACCTCTCTTTTCATACCGAGATATCATTATCATATATCTGAGAGGCAATTCTTTATTGTTGCCATCCGTCTTTGGAATTCACCAAGAATTTAGAGCACTGAGCGATATACGAGTACAAAAGTTTAAAAAAGAATTGCAGTAGTTCCTGTCCAATAAAGATAATTGATTTTTTTTTCTTTTTCTTTTTTTTTTCTCTTTTCTGTTAATCTTGTTAATACCATTTGTTTTCTGTTTCCTTTTTATATAACTATCGTGTCGTATCCTACTTTTTGAATTGCGTGGACTTTTATCATTTATATTAAAGTAATTTTCTATTCTTTTTTTACCTAATAATCAAATCAATAAATTAAATTAGTTATCTGTCTAACCAAAATAAATTAAATCAACAAATGTATTGTATTATGAACAAGCGTTTCATACATTGTGAATAAATAAAACCATTTTTTAATAAACCGCATAGGCATTCGTAAATCTTATACAAATCAACAAAAATCATTTGTATTTTTTTAAAGACAATTTTAATCTAAATTATGTATTTTTATTTTTTTTATTTTCTCATTTCTTCCAGATCCAAATAAAGTCTATAAAAACAACACAATACCTTCATTTTGACAATAAACCTTCATCAGTATAATAATGAGTAAAAGGGTAACACGAAGGTAAAAGTCCGACCCGAAACCATAAAATTCGGTTTTGTCAACGTTAAACAAAGAATAACATCTAATCAACCAAAAATGAAATCGTATCGAAGAAAAATGCAACCAAATCAAGTCGTTCTTCTATTACTTCTTAGCTGGTCTATTGTGTTTTGTGATTCAAATGTCACACCGAAGAGTATACCATCTTTGTCAAATGTTAAAACAACAGATAGTTTTGTTAATCACACTTTCACGGATGTGCCTCCTGTAAATTTTCCCATCAAATCATTTTCTACAATTGACACAACAAAAAATTCAAACTCATCGCTGATTCCGAAACTTACATCATCTCACAGTGAAAGCTCTTTAACGACGATAGAAATTTTACCATCATCTACTCTATTAACACCGTCATCAGAATCAGCGTTCTTTAGTAGCAGCAATTCTAATTCTATCAATGTGCTTCATACAATAGCGCCGTCTGCATCAATTCCATCAACTGTCCCTCTGGAAACTCGTGAACCAATTTCCAATCAACCAGAAACTGATCAGGAGAACACTGATGAACGTCCACCAGCATCATCATCAGTTGGCGGAACAGAAAACGCGAACGTATCCCCATCAACAACCTCAATAAAATCATCACCCCTACCGGTCACTACGGCTAACGAGCACAAACTACAAACGACTACATCAGATCTATCTACGAGTTCCAACTCAACCCCAACAACAAACGGAACAGTCAGACCATCACCCGTAACCACAACACACAGAACCCTGATTAATGATGTTCGCGTTGAAAAGAAGCTGGAAAATGGTCTGTATCGTATAAAGCTAGCTGAAATTATTACGGACCAATTCAATGGGGGAATTAATCAGCAATTGGACAGCACCAGCGAGAATTACATTCCTCTGAGGAATACAAATAAGCAGGATGATGGAAGAAGAACCAAAATAAATATATTTGACCTCTACCCTCTTAAAATCGACGACTTTAATCCAATAACAAGAAATTATAATTCAAATTCAAATTCAGATTCAAATTCATATTCGAATGCAAATGACAAGTCCATCTATGAGAAAAGTTTCGGTTTCAAAAATTCCTTGAATCCTGAAAATAAAAACGATGACCTCAACATGTTATCGAATTCACTAAATGTCCTTTTCGAGTCTGGAGAGACCACTAGAAAATCCCCAAATGATGACAATAGATTTAAAGATGCTGTAGAAATCAGACCTTCCTCAGTTAATCAGCAAAAAGGTGAAATAACCGATTTCACCGGAAAGCTGCTTGAAGAGAAGGATGGTGTCATCACTGAAATTGAAAAGAAATTCCGTCTAGACGAATTCGAGCAGTCGACCAAATCACCTTCACCATCGACAATTTCAAATGTACCATCCCTCACAGTGCATTCACCGCCAATTCAAAAACCCAAACTGATGGTTAATCACCAAATTGAGTTCTTAGATCGTAGGGTGAAAAAGAGTTTCGATTTCCCAATGCATCCCTCGAGCGAAGCTCTTCGAATTGGTTTTGCTAACACAAAATTTAACACGAATACTGCGAAATTGGATTTGGGCGAAAATCGTCGCTTCGATACTCATCCAGAGTTTTCCACTACTAAATTCTTCAATAGCAAAGAGCTCTATAATGAAATGATACAAAGGAAAATCCCTGCTGCAGTTACCATCAGAAATATTTCAGAAAATGTGGCAACAACAACCTCGCCACCATCCAAAACCACAACAACTATAGAGACACAAAAAATCTCTGCGACCAGTCCTAAAACAACAGACGAAAACGAACATCCCAAAGTTCTGAAACGGGTTAAAGTTACTTTGCAAAAAAGTACAGGCCCTGAGGTATCAATACCATTTAAAACTGAAAAGATAATCTCTACTATTGAGGGTCCAACAAAAATTGGAAAACTGTCCTCTTTGTCGATTTTGAATAATAAAATTGAAACGGAATCTGAGAGCACACTTCCGACGATGATGACGACGACAGTTATGAACCCTGTGGGAGTGTCATTTACCCCAACTCCAAGCAATAATGAAAAGCAGGAGATTACTAGCACTTTAACTTCCAGGCAATCTTTTACCTCACCTTCCGATAGTCGTTCCACTAGTTCGACAAAAAAATCGTTATCAAAACCAATATCAAGGCCACGTATTCTGTCGCGTCTGCAGGAAAAAATCAATTCTTTAGAATGTGACATTCAAAATTTACCACTGGAATCCAACATATGGCGTGGCAATGAGACACACGAATTGATGTTACCAATTGTGGTGAGTTCATTGATGTATGTGTGAGTATGGCTGTGTGCACTCGTAATAAAAAATTTCTGTGCAATTTATTTCATTTTTTTCTTTTTTTTTCTTTTTTCAATTCAATTTTTCAATTATTCATTGCTATAGTTTCGGATTCAAGAGGTATGAATTTGTAAAAATGAAAACGAAACAGCCTCCACTACAGAGTCACAAATTTAAAAGTATTAAAATGTCTGTTCGATTTTTTTTTTTTTTCTTTTGGATTTCAATTCAATTTATAATTTTTTTGAATCAATTTTACAAAATGATTGCACTGGAGTTTTGAATTACAGCGATGACAAAAAAATAAATACCACTTAAAGCAATTAAATACAAAACACTTTTTTAACTACAATAAATCTAGTTGTACCTACTCCCACAAAGAAAAGACATAAATTTACATATCCAAATAATACGGCGGTATGCTATGTTTAGTATAATGATTAAATATTTTAGAAAGTCAAATTTTAATGTGGACAAAAATCAGTAAATATATCTAAGTTTAATATCATATAACAATATAAGAAAAAAAACAGTTAGTACCTATTATATATGGTTTTCTAATAACGACTTGACAACTTTTTTTTTTAAATGAAAGGTAAACCATTTGAGATATTTCAAAAACTTTATTATTGGCTTGAAGTACAATCAAAACATTTATGAATGGAATTCGACTTCGTTCATATGGCCACCGCGGGCACGTTTGCAGCGGTCGATTCGTTGGACCCAATTTTCAACGACTCAGCAAGACATTTCGGCCGAAACGGCCGCTATTTCGCGTTCAATGTTGGCTCTGAGCTCCTCCAACGTCGTCGGTGTGTTGGCATAAACTAATGAGCCCCACAGAAAATAGTCAAGCGGCATTAAATTGCACGAACGAGGTGGCCAATCGACTGGCCCATGTCTTGAGATAACACGCTCACCATACTTACTCTTCAATAAATCGATTGTAGCGTGTGTTGTGTGGCTTGTGGCACCATCCTGTTGAAACCACATGTCGTCCAAGTCCATATCTTCGGATTCGGGCTAAAAATAATCAGTGATCATGGCGCGATAACGCTGACCATTCACATTAACGTGACGATCGTTATCGTCGACTAAAAAATATGGCCCAATAACGCCGCCGGCATGCAAACCGCACCAAACATTTATTTTTTGTGAGTGAAGTGTTGATTCATGAAGCATATGTGGGTTTTCACCCGACCAATAACGCATATTTTGCTTATTGACGAACGCATTGAGTCAAAAATGAGCTTCGTCACTGAAGATGATTTTGCGATGAAATTCATCATCTTGGCGCATCTTCTCCAGATCCCAATCGGAGAAAGTTTGCAGACGTTGCTCGTTAGTGTACTTTACCATGATGAAAATGTTGAGTTTATTGAATAAATTGACAGTGACAGTTTGATGATTAGTGAAAGAGTGCGTTCACAAATTAAATTCAAAGTTATCAAGTACCTATTGGAAAACCCTATACTTTCTTGATTGACCCTTTATAATTTGGGTGATTCTTCTTGTCATGGAATCTGATTTCTAAGCCAGCTGCTTTCATAGATTTTCTATTGGATTGAGCAGGTCAGTCCATAAGTTTAACCTTATTATCTGAAGACTATTCCTTCGCCTTTTTAGCGATGTACTTCGTGCTTGTCTAGTTAAAGCGTCCACACCAACAGCTTTTCACTTTTGGCTTGTGGTAACATTACGGTCTGCAGTAAGTCCCTGTATCATTTACAAGGTGTATAGGGCCAACTCCATATCAAGAAAAATTTTCCCAAAAACACCTTTACAATAAAGTGTGCATTACACATGTACGAGTATCTTACCGCAATTTTAAACTTCACTATTTTATAAGACATGTTTGTATAATATATTAATTTGAATGCTTTATAAATAAATAAAATTAAATTAAATAATTAAAACATAATGTTTCCACCACCATCTTTTCTGTTTGATATGCCGCGGAATGACAGACAATTATTTCTGTTGTCCAATCCAAATAAGCTTTGCACTCATCATTCAATAGAATATTTCGCCACTTTTGGATACCCTGATCGCCGGAACCAATTTTATATTCAGAAGCGAAAATCTTTTTTTGTTTAATTTTTTTTTCTTCAGTAGAGAAACCTGCCTGGTTGGTCTAGATGGAAGCAGTCCTTTCATCGATTTTGAGGTTAGTTTTTTTTTTTCATTGATTTTGAAGAAATTGAGGGATATTTTTGCTTTCAACGCGATTAAACTGGGGTCTTTTTGGTTGTTTTTCGTACATGTTCTCTATTTTTTTGCAAGGGTTTCGTTTTGAAGTCATTTTGGACCATTGCTAAAAAACAATCAAGGATTTTAGTTATACTCCAGTAACTACAATATATCATACGATTTTCAATTTACTTATCAACTCCTTCGTTTCATCCAAACAGTCCTTTTTTTGCCCTATGTCTTTCTATAAGAAAAAGTGCAGGTAATCCATAAATCTTTAATTTAACTGTATCACTATCACTATCATTTAACTTCACTATCAGTATGTATTTATTTGTTTGTTCAGACAGCAAATGACACAAAATGGCATTTAACAAATTTGTGTGGATAACAGTAAATGATCTGGCTGTTTTCTGCATGTAATATACGTTTATTACTCACTAGCAACCTTTTTCCCAAAATGAAAAAAAAGTTTAGTTCCAAAATTGTGTTGAAGCGTAAGCTGTATTATTTTTACTATTTTTTTTGGTTAGTTACTGCACATGACAGGCGATTGATTAAAGTCATTTTTATACTTCGGCGACGTGTGGTCATATCTATAGTACATAAGTCAAACAATCTGAATAAAAGTTTTAGGTCATTCTTTCATTCTTATGGCTTAAAATTGATTATGGATGAGATGTTGTACATTATTACCAGCATTTATTTTTATTTATGGTAAGGCAGTTTCAGCCTTCTTTTTCGCATTAGATTCTCTGGGAAGTTGGGATTTAAAGGTAATGATCCGTAAATTAACGTGCTAGGTCTGTAATTTACAATTTTTTGTTACGCTAGCACATTAGCTACATCTCACCGGTAAAGTGAAAAGCATTCATCTTGATCTTAGTAATTATCTTTAATTTTAGCAGTTAGTCTCGGTATATACCTGATTTTCACGTTAAATCAAAAAAATGAGCTTTAATCCGTCTAATTGAATGGTGGTCCATTGACAGAATACTCGTATCTCGGTTAATTTCTTCAAAAAAAAAAAAAAAAATTATTTCGTTCGATGTATGTTTTAAACAGCACAACTAAAAATAATCATTTTTAAAGCTAATTTTAAACAACTTTCATTGATTGACGTCAATGACTTTCTGTGCGAACTTTAAAGAAAAAATTGTACGAGTTACTATCGACCTAAATTGTTAATTATAACTTTTATAACATCTTCAGAAAATCTAGACATCATCTCTTTCAATTTTTATGTTGTTTTGTTTAGAATGATATCCCAAAAAGCTCCTACTGAATTGATCCCATAAAAAATTAATTAGATTCAATCATTGTTTAACACTCTTTCTTCTCTAAACTGTTACAGAAAACTTGAACACGACTTTAAAATGTGTTGGGAGTTGTTATCTTATTGAAATATTAACCTCACCAAAGACAACTGGGGATAACATTCTCGTCTATAATAGAATGTCTCTGTATCCTAAACATTTTTAAGAGGTTTTGATACCAATGATATCACTGCTTCCGCCAAGAGAAGAGCCTCCCCACAGCAAAATCGATCCACGTCCGTGGGCACAATTTGGGAATGCGGTTTATTTAGCTCCGGCTTGGATTTATCAGTCCAAAAAGGGATTTTTCAGTCGTCTAAGTCACAATTCTGCTCTTTATGAAGGTAACACTTTTGATTAAATACCTTGCAGATAAGATTATACCTATTGTCAAAGGTATTTGCACTATCACAAACAATTATAAAAGCTTTTACTCCACCGAATACCCAAGACGTTTTATGCATCTCCATATAAGTAAAACCAACATGTTAAATACATCTAGAGCAAATGTTACTACGTACTGCCATATCAAGTCAAGCAAAACATCAAAAAAAAAAACAATCCTTTATTGCGAATGAGCTAGCAAAATAAGAGGTAATGGGTGATTTTTAATTGTTAAAAAAAGGACAGGAAAATTGCAAAAATGTATTAAATTTTTTTTTAAGGATTATTTCATGTATAGTAATTGTTGACCACAACTACGTTTCAAGTAGTCGAACCGGAGAGTCAAATTTTGAATACTTTTTCGAGCATATTGACTAATAGCACATGTAATGTGGACTTCCAAGGCTGCAATTGACGCTGGTTTATCGACATAGACGAGTGATTTGACGTTTGCCTAAAGTCAAACTGTACTATCTAGGCGGCCAATTCACCGGTCCAAAACGAGAGATAAATTCCTCACACCGAACTCATTTCTCATTTGAAATCACATGTCGACCAAGTTCAGCCCGTGCATTTTGGGCAATGCACGATAGCGGCCGCCTTTGACAGTGATGTTGTTCCCACGATCATATTTAAAAAATATGATGATTCCGCGGAGCTCTTGGGTATATATTTTAATTTGTGCGGTTTTTTTTTCCAAAATTTGAACGTTTATTTAAGAAAAACATGTACAATAGTATTATTCAATGCATTGCCCATCTGAAGCTATGACTTTTTACCATCTTTCTGGCAATTTGTGGATCCCATCAGAACTGCGCCGGCTTGGCAGCCAAGAATGAATCAAGCCAATTTTTGATATTCTGCTCTGATGTGAACCGTATTTTAGTGAATGCGTTCTGCATCGACCGGAACAAATGGTAGTCAGAAGGGGCAAAGTTTTGGCTATAAGGCGGGCGGGGTAAGACTTCCCATCCACTGTTTTTCAAATAGTTCTTCACTGAAATAGCAATGTGGGGCCGAGCGTTGTCATGATGGAAAATTATTGCCTCGTGTCTGGTCGCATATTCCGGGCGTTTTTCGGCTACTGCTCTCTTCAAACGGATTAATTGTGTTCGGTAGCGTTGTCCATTGGTGGTTTCACCTGGTTTTAGAAGCTCATAATACAGCACACCCATATGATCCCACCAAATACAGAGCATTACCTTCGCGCCATGGATATTCGGCTTTGCCGTTGATTTGGCCGGTTGGCCGGGTTACACATATGATTTTTTGCGCTTGAGGTTGTCGTAATGGATCCATTTTTCATCACCAGTAACAATTCGAAGCAAAAATGACTTCCTTTTGTGGCGTTCCAGCAGCATTTCGGACATGCAAAACCGCTTTTCGACGTCTCTCGGCTTGAGTTCATGTGGAACCCAATTTCCTTGCTTTTGAATATATCCAGCTGCTTTTAAACGTTTTGAAATGAAATGAATTGGGTGTCACTCCCAAAGATTCTGCGAGCTCTTCTTGTGTTTGGCAACAATCTTAATAGAGTAATGCTTCCAGTTCTTCATCTTCAAACTTTTTTAGCTGCCCAGTACGTTCATCGTTTTCCAAGCCAAAATCACCACTTTTAAATCGCGCAAACCACTTTTCTCAAGTTCGCTCAGCTAGCGCATGTTCACCATAAACTTCCACCAAAATACGATGACTTTCGGCAGTAGTTTTCTTCATATTAAAGTAATGAAGAAGAACTCCCCGCAAAAACACTTTTTCAGGCACAAAGTTCGACATATTTGAGTGAAAAAAATTATTGTTGTTTACGCTTCAAATGAATGACATATACTGAAATGACGTACAGTTCTTCCACGAGCTGTATTTTGTAAGGTTTGTAAGATTCTTGCATAAAATCTTCTATGTAATCGAGTAACACAATCCAAATTGCTGCGAACGGGTGGAAGTTTCTTAATGAAATGGCAATGTTAAATGAGCATTCTTGACTTTAATGAATATCTCGAATCACGAGTGAGCTAACAAATACAAAACACTTAAAAACCAAACAGCAAAAAAATCTCAACAACACAAAAATCATAGATCAACATTCAGCATAATGAATGAAGCAGTGGCAATTGTAAATTAACTAAACGTAGCCATTAGAATTTCAAAGGCTTCCACAGGGGTACGCGTATGTGACCCATTCTCCTTAAAGACGATGTTTTATAATAATTCAGAAAAGATTCCCCTTACTTGCTTAAATTCTTGACGAAACTGTCATAAGCTGGACAGTATATTTTTGAAGAAGCCGTAAAAACAAGCACAAAAACGAGCAGGAACTACCTGAATGAGTTGAAACTGGATCACTTTTTTTAAGCAGAAAGTATATTTGATGGTACAAACCAATTATACTCGCATGTACTCGTATATCAAACATAGTCACATCCATCAATCCCTCTAGACAAGTCATTCTACAAAAAGTTCATATTCAGTCAAGATAAACATGTACGTCTTTGGAATTAAGTGAAAGCAAGAGTTATATATTTACATAACCACTTCTTCCACCAAACATCCAACGCACGACAATTGTTTTAAAGAACTCACTCGTTTGTTTGCCGAAAACTTCTTATTACTAGAAAATCACTGTTCCATGTTCCCTTGTACCACACGCATTGAGGGAACTAAAACGAAAACTTGCGCATAAGAAATAGTAGCCGTGTTTGGACCGCTTAGTTACTGGAGATGAGAAGTGGATAGTTTATAAAAATATGTTATTGTAAGAAAAATAGCATATGTTAATAGAGCAATCATGCAACCGAAACGAACCGAACTTGTAACCACAAAGGTTTGTCGGTCATAATTGCATTCAGCTTAATATTTCCAAATCAGATAAGGCTAGACCACATGTGGCAGGGAAAACCGTTGAAAAAAATTACTGAGTTGAGTTGTTAAATTTTATCTTAGTCACCACTATCGGATTACAATCTAGGGCGCCAAATGGTAGCAGAAAAGAAAAGAAATAGTCGTGATTGCGTAGTTGAACTTTTGAACATCAGCTATAATATAGAAATTCTTTGAATCGCAATCTCACGCTTATCGCTTTCAGATTCTTATATCAAGTTGTCATTCATAAGAATGAAATTTTATGTTGATAACATTTTATTTGGAATTGAGCTGGCAACGTCGTGAGCGGAAGTAGCCTATTATTTGAAGTACTTTTCTTTATGTCAAAATCCTTCTGGAATGTTCCCTAGATTTGAGATATTCGCTTTTTCATGATTAGTTTCTTTGTTTGAATGTAACCACAACGTTGGCCGTATTAAGTTCAAGTTTCTTTGAGATTTCCCACCATTGTAAGAATTTTTTTCAATTTAAAAACTTTTAAAAAATATATATTTACTTTTAGAAAATAAAATCAATCTCACAAACCTGGATATTTATTTTTTGGAGAAGAAACTTTATGTTAGCTGCGAGCCAACACAAGTTATTTGAGATTCGATTACACTTTAACGCACTACGCAAGAGAGTGGTGTTTTTACTAGGCATTCGCTCTGGTCTTTACAACAGGACCAGAGTCGTAGGGGTACTCAAGAGTGCTTATTGGGTTGTCTGTGTAAGTGAGTTAATTTAAAACAAGGCGATTCTTCCTGAGTGCTTATGAACATTTCCGAATTATAGTATCTCCCAAATACTCGTAGCTCGCCAAAACCAAACCCGTCTGCTTACACGTTCAGTGCTTAAATTTGCTTGAAGTGTTAAAGTTAGTCATCACATCCTCTTTAAATGGCCAGTAGAAGTAAACCTTCTATTCATATTCATTTTACTATTTGGAAAAATATTTTTTTACAATGGTACTCCGACAAATTTTTTTTTTTTTTTTTTTTTTTTCTTGAATGAATCCTGTTTCTCATCATCCTTACAGACCGTCATATCAGGGGCTTCAAACCCTTCACATAAGGACTCGAAAGAATCTCATTTCCAAAATGCATTTATAATTTAATTTTTAGTAGCTCGACTTCAAAGTTTCTCACAATAATTCCTTTTCGTTGTTTAACACATGGGCTGAAATGTCCGAGCCGTTTCATAGTAAAACACAACATTTTTGCAAAATTCAACTTTATTTATCAATATAGTTGCCTTCGAGAGCGATACACTGATTGAAACGATTTTTCAGTTTTTCGGTACCAGTTTTGTAGTACGATTTCGGTTTAGCCTCAAAATAGGCCTCTGTTTCGGCGATTACTTCTTCATCGGTCTTAAATCTCTTTCCGGCGAACATTCTTTTGAGGTCTGCGAACAGGAAATAGTCACTGGGGGCCAAATCTGAAGAATACGGTGGGTGGGGAAGCAATTCGTAGCCGAATTCATTCAATTTTGCCATCGTTTTCATCGACTTGTGACACGGTGCATTGTCTTTATGAAACAGCACTTTCTTCTTCTTCAAATGCGGCCGTTTTTCTGCGATTTCGTCCTTCAAACGCTCCAACAACGCAATGTAATAGTCGCTTTTGATAGTCTGCCAGTTTTGGAGAAAGTCGATGAAAATTATTCCATGTGTATCTCAAAATACGGATGCCATAACCTTGCCAGCCGACTGTTGAGTTTTTGGTCGTTTTGGTGTGAAGTGATGGAGCCAAGTTTCATCCATTGTCACATACCGAAGCAAAAATACGGCTTTATTGCGGTTGAACAGCTTTAAACACTCGTCTGAATCATCAACACGTTGTTGTTTTTGGTCGACTGTGAGCAAATGCGGCACCCACTTTGAACAGAGCTTTCGCATGTCCAAATATTCGTGTATGATATATCCAACACGCTCTTTTGATATCTTCAGAGCATCAGCTATCTCGACCAACTTCACTTTACGTTCATTCGTAATCATTTTGTGGACTTTTTTGATGTTTTCATCTGAAACAGCCTCTTTTGGACGTCCACTGCGTGCATCATCTTCGGTGCTTGTATGACCACTTTTAAATTTTTCAATCCGTTTGCGAATGGTTCGTTCGGCTGGTGCAGAGTCCGGGTAACACTTATCAAGCCATTTCTTTGCATCGGGTGTATTTTTTCCCATCAAAAAGCAATGATAAATCAACACACGAAATTGTTTTGAATCCATTTTTTTTCACAATAACAAAAGTTGCTTCACTCACAACGCTATATCTCGAGAACTAATCGTCCGACAGCTGTCAAATTTATACACGTATCTTTTGAAGGTTGTTACTAACTGAAAATGGTATGGATTTAATTCAAGTGGTGCCCTCTCTTAGAAACGGCACTGACTTTTCAGCCTATGTATTAGCTTCAACAAATTATTGTGTTGAGCCTTGTTAGCTTTTCGAAGCGTTCAGGCATCTGCATTCGGAAGTTGCACCCTACGTCATTTCAGCTGAGGTCACTGTAGTTGACAGTTTGTTGATCAGAAGACCACGTGGTTCTTTTATGAAACGCGGAAAGGTATTCTAGCTACCATTAGATTTCGTTCCGGAACAAACTTGATGACCGTGAATTCATTTTCAAAACTAGTTTCGTGTAAGGTATGTTTCGAAATTATGGTTATAAAATTGCCCTCTTTCCCTGCTTAAATATTTATGAGCTGGAATTCGTAAAAACAACCTGTAGCAAGGCACCTTTTTTCTCTGTAAGAGCATGAGTGAACATTAATGATATGGATGGAAATGTTAAAGGTCCTGCAAATAAGCGAAAGTTTGCGTTCTTATCTGATAATTAGTCCGCATAAGAAAATGCAAAACTCTTAACACTTGTAGCATTCGAAACCTATTTTGCCCAGTACATTACAGTTCATATTTTGGATTTCAGTAATTCCCATGCAGTTCTAGTTTGTGCAGTTTGTTGTATACGGTCTCTAAGAGGTCTAATTATTGAGTGACCGAGTGCTGCTGGTCTTATTTCCATTGCCGATTCATCAAGTGCAGAGCATCTTTATTCATGACAATATCTTGTTACTTAATAAAAATGTCCCTCTTGATCACATATTGGAAATTCCTCTGAATTTTTAACCATCCCATATACGTTTTAAAATTTATTGAGCTCTTTTGCCTAACTAAGTCAATAAATAAAAATATTGTAATATGTTTTTACGGAGTCAAATGATTAAACTTATTTCTTTCAATTCAATTGCTTTATTCGATATATTGTAGCTAAAATTTACAATTCAATCCCTTTTATCAACTGCTTTTAGTTACTTCAATTTATCTTTTACTTAAGACAATTTATCTCTGTTCTTAATTCACCTTTCACATTCTACTTTAGAACTTAACTTCACCTTGATAGGATGCTGTATTTATACCTCTTACCACTTTTCGAGTACTTTCTGTACTAGTCAGCTGTCCATACTACTCTCCATTTTGCCAGAATATGGGCTAGCAGTTGTCAAAGTGATTTCATTATTTCCTCATTTGTCTTTTGCTTTTCAAATGGTTATCACATAACATTGATGACAGTGTTATCTATAATGTGATAATCGTTTGAAAGTGAACAGCGCCATCTATATTTGAATAGCAGAGTATTTTCATATTTGAATAACAGAAGACTCAATCATGGAGAATGGAAATGTTAAGCAGATTTTCTAGCAAAGTGAAAGGAAATATGGAACGCTGGATGGTACAGAATGTTCTCGAAAGATGTCAGGTAGTATAAATATCAGCATCCCCCAAGATATCTAAGTCAATTGTCAAAAGTGGAATTTGAAACGTGAATGACCAGTAGTAATAAGGTGGTTTAAGTTAAAGATAAAGTAAAAGTGGTTGAGAATTGAGAGAGATTGAATTGTGAATTGTAATTGTATTGAATAAAGCGATTATATTGAAAGGAATAAGTTCTATGTATTTACTGTACCCAAACAAACATGAGAAACTTTGCAACAGCTCCAAGCAGGCGTTAGTAGGCTAGCATTTGTTGAATGCTCCTGTGCAAGGTTAAGTGCTGAGCAACCAAATATTCTGCTTCAGAAACAAAAAATGCGTCTGGTACTACGATAAAGTAGGACATCTTCAAGGGCACCGAAGAGAACTGGTACGATGAAAATACTGCCGTCACTGGAGTACCTGGCAAATAGGGGGAAAAATGGCTGAAACGGCTACCAAGAAGCCGGTCAAACTTCTCGAAACCATCAGTCGGGAAATGTTTATTTTGCGGAGCAGAAATCATTGGTGCAAGATTATTTTGCGGAAGAGAAAATGGGAAAGGGCACGTGCAACAATATCTTGTATGCAGCTAAACGTGCCACAGTCCAGAATCACTGAAATACATGACGGAATCTCAGGAGGTCATTTGGGAATAAACAAGATCTTAAGAGGGTAAGGGACATTTTTTATTGGCTAAATGCAAAAGATGATGTTTAGAATTGGCTCAAAACGTGCATACGTTTTGCAGCTGCCAAACCACAGGGACGATTGCAACAATATTATGTCAATGCACCATTCAAATGAATAGCCATCGACATCGCTGGCCCATTTCCCGAAATTGTTTACGGCAACCGATACACCCTCGTAGTGCTAGATTACTTCAGTAAGTGGCCGGAAGTGTTCGCAAACCCAAATTAAGAAGCTAAGACCGTATCCGAACAGATAGTCAACAACTGAGTGAGCAGATTTGGGATTCCAATGGAGCTACACTCTAATAAATTTCGAAATTTTGAATTAAAATTGCTCCAGGAAGTGTGTCAATATCTGGGAATAATGAAGACATCGACAACGCAACTATACCCTCAATCTGATGGAATGGTCGAGCGATTCAATAGGACCTTAAATGAGCATCTCTCTAAGGTCGTCAGCAACTGCCAGCAGGACTGAGACCGACATATACCCCTCTTAATGGCCTACCGAAACAACAAAACATGTAGCATCCAAGATATTATTCGGTCAAACAGTTCAGTTGCCAAGTGAAAACAAATACAGATTCTCACCTACAGAGTCCAAGAAGATAAACGACTAAATAAATAAATGACTTGCGCAGCAGAATTTCTAAATTGCATGAAAACACACGGAAAAATATAAAGCTAGCGAGCATCCGCAAGAAGACTAGATAAAACATCAAAGCGAAATCTTCCGGATTTAATGAAGGTGATCTGATCTGCGTAAAAAAGGGAAATAACTCAAATTGCTAGAGCATTGGAAAGGTCTATATATCGTGCTCACTAACATTAAATCGTTGTCTACCGGATCCATGGAGGTGGTCCATTTGTAAAGAATGTGTCATTTCAACGGAGCGATGAATGACGAAGTTGTTCGGGATGAATAATTTAAGGAAGGGAGCCGTGTGATATCCGTTTGAATGTGAACAATGTCATCTATATTTTAATATCAGAAGATTTTCATATTTGAACAGCAGAAGGCTCAACCATGGAGAATGGAGAAGTAAAGTGCAAAGATGTATAGAACGCTGGTCGGTACATAATATTCTCGAGAGTATAAATATCAGCTTCCACCAAGATATTCAAGGCAATTCTAGAGTGGAATTTGAAACGTGAGTAACGATAAGTGATAAAGTGGTTGAGAAAAGCGCTGGAATTGTAACTATAATTATATTGAATAAAGCGATTGTATTGAAAGGAATAAGTACTAACACAAACATTGTACAATAGCATAATAGTCTGGTAAGGACATTATGCAGTATGTTAGAGGACTACACGTACTGTGGTTTTAATCTTAATTTGTGCATAGAAAAAGGGATCTACTCGTATGACATATTGCCAATTTTTGCCAAAACAAAATATTTCACTTTCGGAGGTTTTTCATTTTAAGTATGGTGAATCCGGCCATCGTGGACACCAATATTATAAGACATTTCACCTTTTAGAAAAATGTTCATATATCTTTCAAGCGGAAATACCATATGTTCCATCTTAAAAATATGCAGTGAACAGATAAAAGTGTAGTGATATTTGTGTCTGCTGTGATTGTTAAGAAGCGTTAATTGAATTGTATTGGGTATGTGCGGTTTTTTTTTTTCAAAATTTGAACGTTTATTTAAGAAAAACATGTACAATAGTATTACAATGGACAACGCTACCGAACACAATTAATCCAGTTGAAGAGAGCAGTAGCCGAAAAACGCCCGGAATATGCGACCAGACACGAGACAATAATTTTCTATCATGACAACGCTCGGCCTCACGTTGCTATTCCGGTTAAGAACTATTTGGAAAACATTGGATGGGAAGTCTTCCCCTTCCCGCCTTATAGCCCACACCTTGCCCCTTCTGACTACCATTTGTTCCGGTTGATGCAGAACGCCCTCACTGAAATACGGTTCACATCAGAGCAGAATATCAAAAATTGGCTTGATTCATTCTTGGCTGCCAAGCCGGCGCAGTTCTTTTTGGATGGGATCCACAAATTGCCAGAAAGATGGAAAAAAGTCATAGCTTCAGATGGGCAATACTTTTTACTTTTACTATTTTACAAAACCGCACGATTTAAATTACATACCATACCATACATACGAGAAAGAAGATGAATCACACAGACAAAATTCAAGGAACGGTTTCCCCTAATTTTCACAAAAAAAAAAAAGAAAAACAATTCAGTAGAATTGGTTCTGTTTCAATACTATTAGTGTTGTAAATGACTAACCCTTTTTGTTGAGTCGCCAGCAATTCCTTCGGTAGCAAGGTAGCTTGCAAAACCTATACTAAGCTGAAATGGGAGATTACAATGCCATTAAAAAAAGTACATATATCCTATTGATATTCTTCACCATATTCCTAGTTTACATGAACTTCTTACTTTTAATTTTCTCATTCGTAACTTTATCTGCTTTTCTAAATATGGTATACATGTATATAAAACAACATTTATAAAACCTTATGAATCTTTCGATGAAACATTAAGATTCATTTTCGTGCACATCTAACTTTTTAGAATGAAAATTCCAAAGGGTTATTCCTCCAAAGTATCTAATTTCCTAAGTTATTATGCAAAACACATATACATATGTATGCTCGAACATACCTTAATTCAAAAGTTTCCAACGTGTCAGTAAATTTAATGCGAAAAGCTACTGCGACTACATTATGCAAATTTCACATTATTCGAAAGGCAGACGAATGTGAGTTACTATACATAGTTATCTGAGAGATGCCCTTACCTGATGAATTCCCAAACTTCCCTTCTAAAAATTAATAGAATGCAATCAATCTTATAGTAATACATTTTCGTAAGACTTATTAATATATTCATTTGACTTTCATAAAATATACAAAGTAGTTCTCGGAGTTTTTAAGGGTTCTCACTTACTTACTCTTTATTGCTTCTGCTTATAAGTTTTGCCATTAATGAAATGGGAATATCTAAAAGTGGTATAAATTGACTGCTAACAAGGATAGTTTGTGATCCTTTTTCTTTTTGACCTCTGTTAGTAGTTAAAGTCCAAATGTCAGCCTGTCCATCACTGGATGAAGTCACATTTAGGAAAACTTGTGTACATCACGCAGGCAATTGGCATTGATTTATGTCAGCTCTTCATGGTAAATGTGTCACTAAAATATTCTGTAGATATCATTTGGTAGGAGGCCCAGTGTTTCTTCCACTAATACATATAAAACTATGGAATCTTGTTTATTGTTGATGAGCGACCGAAAAGACAATGGGGACCATTCTGATGCAATTTCGATGAAGCATTTCGAGTAAAGAGTCAGATGATGCCATTGTTCCACTTACAGTTATTTATATTAATTGTTGTTAATAATAGTTAAGATGTTGATTCGATTGTGGAATTGCTTTAGAGGTTTCATGCCTAGCAGCAATGTCATTGGCAATTCTAATTAAAAGCCTTGAACGTAAACTAAAATATATGTACTCGCTTATACACACATATTTTCGAAAATGTAATGTTTGTGTGTTGAGATATTTGCATGAACTATGAAATCTTATTTCTGTGAATAAATAAACCCTTAACCTGTGATTAAATGTTGTACATTCATTACTTGAGTTTTAAAACTCGCCCAGCCTAGAGATGATAACCAATAGTAAGAGCAGCTAGCTTATTAAAGTACCACCATCTCTAGGTTTAAAAGCACAAAAGCAATAGTAAGTGGCTAAATATTGTCCAAAAACACCCTTTATAGCAAAATATAACGAATCATGGGAATAGCGTGAACACCTGATGGGAAGGCATAATTTCACGGAATGTCCATACATCCATGAGAGAAAGGATACGCTTTGCCATCGCGTACCTACATTAATAGTACGAGTATAATACCAAAACAGAACTTGTGTTAGAGACACAAGTTCTACCCTTGAGATGGGTCGATATAAAATCTCTAGCTGATCTTAGGGTCACAGCACCCAGTACTTATTTACTACTCTACAAAAGGTCTAGGACCCTTCTTGCGATTGGACTATTAGTACAGCCACCACCACGCTCCCACAAGGGAGCCGACCTAAACAATTTTTATGGTACCCTGACTTAAGTCCTGGTAGGGACTACCGGTGGTCCTGTCGCCAACAAGACCTAGGACCGATCGCTTGTAATTGGTCAAATCGTGGCAACATTCGGTGGCGTCATCTGGAAACCGTTGCGATGAGACTAGTATTTTGCTCTGCCCCCGCTTTTTATTACACCACGTAAACAAAGCCTTTATAATTGAGCGGGGGGCCAAATGGCTCTTACACACAGATGTTACACCATAAGTAACGTTAATATTAAGGATTGTTATTGTTTTTGTAACAGTCATGAAGATGAGTACATAAGTACACGCCATAAGTTCCTTCCTAGTTTCAAAAATGTATATAATTGGTAAAATGAACTATCCCAAATCAATAACAGCTCTACGGTTATTAAGAGGGCACTACAGTGCGCAATGCGACTTTGTCATTACGCTGTTGGTTAAGTAAGAGGTTTATTTTAAATTGAGCGCGCTATTTTTGGCACGATCTACTTTTACCGCATGTGTTGAGTTGAGATTCATTAGCTCAACACATGCTAGCCATATGAACCTTCTATTATAACAACGTTTATGTCGCTAAACAGCCCTTTTGTATATTTTCCTCCAAGAGATTAAGCTACTACGTCAAGGGGTGGCCGTGGTGTAGTGGTATATGCATAGACTCCTCAAGCAGAGGGTCGCGGGTTCGAATCCCATGCAAGGCAATTCTCTGAAAAATTATTTTCATAGAATTTGTATGTAGTTATATGAAAATCCCGTCGGTTTCAACTCTACATGAAAGCATAACACTAATGTTGGAGTGGTTGCTGGCTTGGCTAAATGTAACGATCTAACAACAATCACGTATTAAGACCCACTGATTAAGGATGCACTGGCTCGTCCCGTCCAGTTTGACAACCACCTCTTGGAAAGATATCGAAACCAAAAACATCTGAGTTTCAAACTACTTCACGACCCGCCCACGCCCTGGAGAAAGGCCATCAAAAGGGTATTCATATCCCCTTGTTGCGCGCGCGGTATTATCAAAAAAAAAAAAGAAAAAAAGGTAAGTAGGTACGAGTATGGAGTACCTCCGTATATTTTAATTTGAGAACTTATTTTTTAGTTACCTCCCTGGTCAAAACAAAAATAATCAATTGATAGAACGGATTCATTGCCGATTACCGCAAAGATTAGAAACACAAGTTCTTTATTACACCAAGCTTAAAGAGTCCCATTTTCAATTTTCCTTACTTTTCTATGACCATCAGTGGTAGCCTATTGCGACGTCCCATCATACCAATGCCATCAGTGTATAAAAGCAAATTGTGCAGGATTTTGATATCTTCTTTTCCTGATATTGGTCTGAAAATATCGCACAATCCTTTCAATTATGATGTCAAAATACTTTTTTTAACGTCAAAATTCTCTATTGTATCATTGCAACTATTTAAAGAACCTATATTCCCTCTCCAAAAAAAGCAATAACCGAGAGCGAAGGGTCGGGTCCTGAAAAACTCTTCTTTGAGCCTTGCCTGGCAAGTACATGGGCGATTTCATTTCCTAGTACAAACAAGACTCAGAGAAGTGAAACTTGTTTAGTTCAAAGATGTTTGTTATCTGGGATGACACCCATATATTATGTTTCATTAGAGAAACGAATGGCGATGCATTTGAGCACTAAATGCGTCAGGCCGGTCAGCTTTATTCTTCCCCTTAAAAGAACAACCTAAATTTTGCGAATATGAGCTGAAAGTTAATTTATAGCAAACAAAAAGGCGAGCATTCCAACATTGTTCACCAATTTCTTAGAACATGTAATCTGTTTCTGCTCGACAGTCAAAACGTGTTCAACTCAGTGTTTAATGGCGGACTTGGTTTTACAGGAATTCGTCTAAATTTTCCTATGTAAAATAGCTCTGAGTTTTCTGCCATATCAGTCGTTTAATCTACTTTTGAATTGTACTGTTTTGGATTGAGTACACTTGAAAATCCTTTTGGCCATAAACGCCGATGACACCGCCAAATGTACATAGCATGTACTCACATGTAGGTGAGTTTGTTTTAACTTGAGACATCCAAATTACTCGAAGAATACGAAATATCGCGAAAAATGTTTCAGACTAAAGTCACAAGGTTCTGAAGGGGACATAAGATGGTGACCACGAGTTTGACCTTGAGACCCATTTTTAAGGTCAAACGAAGATCACTTTTGATTTTTCAAATGATAATTCCTAATTTTCATTGCTCAGTCGTATTGCTCGTAGGCTTGTCATTTGTTTTTACATACTGCGTTTAGCATAACTCAGAAAAACTACGACGTGGACGTAGAAGTATTTTGTTTCCTTCGGGGTGAATAATTAGAGTGCGTCCCCTTGCCTCCCACTATTGAATCATTGAATTCTTCCCATTTCGACGTTTATTTCCCCAGACTATTTCAACAAATGGTCGAAAATGTAACTATTCACTTCAATACCAACAGAACTGGCGTAATCTTCTGGCAAGCTTCAGTTATTCGTCTTTTCATGTCCTCACGTGTTGTTGGCTTTTTTCTGTAAGCCTCATTTTTTAAGTAGCCCCACAAGAAGAAATCAAGTGACTTAAGAGCAGGCCATTGCCTCGGACCCACTCGTCCGATCCATTATTGATGGTAAACATTGTTTTAAACGCCCCGGGCTACTTGAGAATAATGGGCTGGACAACCATCATGTTGAAACCACATTGTTTGTCGCAACTCCAATGGCAGTTCTTCTAGTAATACTGGAAGATGTTTCCGCAAGAAGTTTGCATACTTTTCGCCATTCAAGTTGCCTTCAATAAAATATGAACCTATTAATTTATCCCCAATAATTCCCGCCCAAGAATTAATAACACCTTGGCGAAGAAAAGGGAGTCTCGTTCAATTTGCTGAAGGTGCCCATTGACAAAAGGAAACCCGGTTGCGAAAATCCTCACTAGAAAGTTCTTGATGCATTGAAACATAATAAGGATGGTATTTATGCCGATGTAATATCTAACAGAGTGCTAATGTGAGGACCGTGTGCAATGGAAGCTAGCACTGCTATTTCATTGTCCTCAACAGCCACCCTATCTGACCGATTCCTTTTCTTTGGTTGCACACTTCCTTCACCAGTGAATTGTTAGATAGCCCGATAAAAGGAAGCGAGCATTCGTATCTGGTCTGGGAAACGTTGGACGTAAAGAGCAAGAGCACCATCGATGTTCCTTCGACTTTCTCCATAAATCTATATCATTTCAATTTTCTCTTGAATTGAAATAGCCTACATTATTAATAATCAGTTCCTCAAAACAAATATCGAACTTCTAAATGAAGTACATGCTCCGTTCAAGTAGAAAAAAAGGGCAGAGTGCACATCATACACTCTCAGATAAGTATAGGACAATTTGCCTTTATCTGAAATTTCTTTGAGTTTCAACTTCACTCGAGGCAATAATGACTTCCTCAAAACAAATCTCGACCTTCTAACACCCTTATAATGTTGGAAATCGATTAATGATTTAGGCGTGCCAGTGCAGTGGTATCTAGCACTGAATGAATAAGACCTTTGAGAAAAAGAGAGCAATGAAAATCAGGAATTATCATTTGAAAAATCAAAAGTGACCTTCGTTTGACCTTGATAATGGATCTCAAGGTCAAACTCGTGGTCACCATCTTATGTCCCCTTCAGAACTTTGTGACTTTTGTCTGAAACATTTTTGGCGATATTTCGTACTTTTCGAGTAATTTTAATTTCTTAAGTTTTATGGCGCCCTCTGACGGGAAAAGAAAGCATTTTTGAAAAAAGCGTTCCATGTAAAAGAATTGTAATTTTCCACGCAGATTACGAATCTGTTAAAAAAAAAATTGGGGGTCCCATTAAAAAATCAAAAGTGACCTTCATTTGATCTGAAAATAGGGCTCAAGGTCAAACTCGTGATCACCATCAGAACCTTGTGACTTTTGTCTGAAACATTTTTCGCGATATGGCGTATTTTTCGAGTAATTTGGATGTCCCTAGTTAAAAAACTCACCCGGTATGTTACAATGCAATATTGCAGTTAGTGGTAAGTTAAGCTTGATATGTCAAAAATTTAAATCAGAAACGATGGACACTTGGAATCCAACATTCACTGCGTTTTCACAGCGCCGAGTTTTTACTTGCTCGAAAAAGAAATATGTTCCTACGGTATGTTAAGTTTTTTCTGCGCGGATAGATGCGTCAGCCCATAGAATCGAATCAACAAATTTGGTATCGGAGACATGAGCTACGAACGAAATATAGTAATGAAAGTAGAACTAGACTAATTTAATTCGTTTTTAAGCATATAAACATAGTGTGATTGCGTCAAATGGATGCGTCTGTACCCAAATAAATTTTTTTTTTTTTTTAAATTTTTGTCCATTTCTCTGTTGTGTGTTTCTCCGAGCATCAGAAAAAAACTACTTAAGAAGTGTTTATGATAAGTTGAATAGAGCCGTAGTTTTAATTAAAAAATATTTCAAAACGAGAATATTTCAACAATTTTAACTACTACTTCATCTACTGTACACGCATATATGTACTGCACACATAGTTCAGAAACAGCCAGATGCAGTCGCCGAGCTAACTTAAAGATAAATATCAAACATCATATGCATGTGCCCTTTCACTCGAAAAAGGAAAAAAAAACAACAAAATCAATTTTTCTTTTCAATGATTCCTGGTGCATCATTCGTTGCAATGATCTTCTCTGCAGAGTAATTAGATTTTGTAAAGAAACTCATTAATCATTTGAGTTATGTATAGAAATGAGTGATACCTTAAAATGTTTGTTAATGTTAAGTCTAGCACTTCACAACGACTTAAAATTTAAATATATTAAATCGAATGCACCGTTTTAGAGTAATCGATGTGCAAATTTAAATAACGGAATTAGATTCATGAATCTAATTAAGAACAACCTTCAGAAGTATATAGCTGTGAGGTTTCATATGTAGGAATTTCGTGACAAAGCTTATGATTAAAGGAAAAACTTTCCTCATAAATTTGCTTCTTAATAAAGTGCAAAGTATTGTGGTCAATTTGCTGCAAGGTAGTAAAACAACACATTCCTGTTTTAAGATTCCTCTCAATTTAGAAATAAATGAAAGCTCCAAAGACAGCCATAAAGCATCTCTGGTTTGATGTTAAGAAATATTCACTGATATTATAACGAGTTCAAGAATTTTCCGCCGTTTTATTGTCGGTCGGCGAAGATACCATCACCAAAATTAACGGACAAATTCCACTACCCTCTACATTGTATAACAATGTAGCGACAGTAGAATCGATTATCTTTCTATATGCACATTGTAGATATATATATAAGAGAAAAAAGTATTTTGGTCTTACGAACGCAGTATACATACTTTTGCCTAAAAATTGCACATTGCCATTATTAAACATTTTATTCTAGATATGTTCGAGACGGAATCAATGACGTACCTCGCCGTAAACTTCGTGGCAGACACAGAAGAGATCACCAATTATCCACCTCAGTTTTTAAATTCACTAAATGCGTCCTTTCTAACTGTGCATGTGCTGAAGTTAAAAACTGCAGCATCCATAATGCTCATCCGCAATTTTTATCCCCCGTGGCGTTGATGTGGTCGCGATTCTGATTCTTTCTAATTTCCTTTCGCAGTTCAAATGACTCCAATTACCCGTGTCCCTCTGCTTCGCCATGATCTCCAACAAATCACCTTTTAATATGTTAAAGACGGTCGTCGTAGACCTCCTAACCGATTCCTTCGCCCACGGCAAACTCAACTTCGCCTGTTCGAGGGTTAGGGGTTACTCGAATCTCTTTATTTACACTTCTGAGAACCAAACAAGAAATGTAGTATACAGAGAGGTCTTGATTTATAGATAACTAAATACCATTCGGTTTGTTTTGATGCCCTCCGGCAAGCAGAGGAGCAAGCTTACTTCACTCTCAGCATCTTTGTTCACTGAACAAAGTGACCTGGGTATAGGTGACACAAAACCTAGAATTAAAGATAAAAATCTAGTTAAACCTAGTAAACCTAGTTCAATATTTACCTTGGATCTACATTTGTAAAAGAAAAAATCATTATTATTTTTTTTTATATATATATACCAGGTGTACCGGTATGAAATAAGCGTTTTTTTGTGAAAACAAAAAAATAGTTTTTAATGGGAAAGTAAATATTCAAAGTATTGGCCATTGCTAGCTACACATTTTTCCCATCTTTCAGGCATTTTATGGATTCTGTGACTAAAATGTCACCCAATTTTCGACTTCCTCGTAGGATTCGAAGTGCTGCTCAGCTAATGCGTGTCCCATCGATGAAAACAAATGGAAGTCGGAAGGAGCCAAGTCTAGTGAATATGGCGGGTGGGGTAGCAATTCTCAACCAAGTCCTTTGATTGTATCCTGAACCAGTTTTGCTTTGTGTGCAGGTGCATTGTCATGGAGCAAAATTAACTTGCCGTGTCTTCTGGCCATTTTGGTCGTTTTTCAATTAATGCATGGTTCAAATTGATCATTTGTTGTCGGTAGCGATATGTATTAATGGTTTCACCAGGTTTTGGGAGCTCGTGCTGGACCACACCTTTCTGGTCCCACCAGGCACACAGCATTGTCTTCGTGCCGAATCGAAGTTGATGGTTGTCTCGGATTAACCCATGATTTTTTCCGTTTAGGATTCTGAAAATAAATCAATTTTTCATCGCCTGTAACAATTCGATGCAAAACTGATTTTTTATCATGTGTTTGAAACAAAATTTCACAGGTGGTTCTTCGATTCTCCATCTGTCTTTCATTCAATTCATGTGTGGCACCATTTTCCAGACTTTTGGATCTTTCCCATAGATTGGATTGTTTGTTGTGCAATATTTAAAATTTAACATTTTTGGTGGTTTTCCACTTTCTTCATTTCTCATATCAAAATCGTTATCTCTGAACCGTTGAGACCATCTTTTGCATGTTGCTTCTGATAGAGCATGATCACCACATGCCTCGACAAGCATTCGCTGCGACTCTGCAGCACTTTTCTTCAAATTAAAACGAAAAATTAATGCTTTCCGCAAGTCATCATTTTCTGGTACAAAATTCGACATTTTTAACACGATGAAAACTAAATATGTTTGACAGGTGTCATAGCAACCAGATAAAAAAAAAAAGTTAAGTGCCGTTCACAATAAATGTTCCCTATCGAGACATTTGTATCTTGACGCTCACTTCATACCGGTACATATGGTACATATATTTCTTTATTTAACTCCCTAGAGGATATAAATACGCTCTAAATTAAAACTGAACGCCTCACACGATTTTGGTTGCCTGCACAAATGTTTGTCTTTCGGTCCTCGATCTGTATTGTAGTCAACTGCAAAACTTATTTGATTTTTGTTCTTTGTTAACTAAAAAAGAAAACAGAACCTTCCGATTTGGAAGTCCGTCCTCTACCATTTGAGTCACGGCCTCCATATACCAACACGAACGAAGTCGCGGTTATGAACTATCATAACGTGTTTACTGCTAATATGACAGTTTTCCAAACTTTGGTTGGCGTTTAATTTTTTTTTTGTTTGATAATGTTCCATAGCAGGACATCGTTATCCTAATTTTATGTGTTTGTTTATTTATTACTTAATTGCGTTATTATTCATTTATCAATAATACTTGCTAATTCATTTCTTTTGTTTCACAGTGGAGTTTTTTGTAAAAAATGAAATGTACAATATTTGTTTTGTAATACAATAACTTTCACTTAACTTTCGACTTTTAAGTACAAAGGTAACATATAAATAAGTTTCCAAATGTGTGTTTGTATAAAAAATTGACAAAACTCATTATATATAAACAAAAAAACACATCTGTCTATCAAATCGATGTGTTTTTCTTATATTATTTAAAAAAATAAAAATGCTGATATAATTTTGTGTAAATTTTTTTTTTTTGCAGACTCCTGGAAACTGTAAAAACACTAGCGACTGCACGCCAATACTGACATCATGGGAAGGTGATGTAGAAATTCAATCGGGGGATGTGCTTTTGGTGGAAATTAATGACGCGTTGCTGTATCCAAATTATCATAACAAAACAAACAGGTGAGGCTTGCTAGGCTTTTGGCATTTATTATTTATGTTAATCATGTATGGCATATAAAAATCATGCTAAAAAGACATATCAATGTGTATTATAATGGTATAATAACCTTCAGCATAAGGTACCATATCGCTGCATCTACCGAAATGCCATATGATTTTGGATTAACTAACATAAACACGAAAACGTCAATCTTCGGATGTCAAAATTTAATTGGGCATGGCTCATCTAATGGCTAACCATTTCTAACATAACATTGGATTTGCTTATAATGATTTGTCCTATATGCAAACGTTTGCAGGGTTAAATGTGCATGTTGGTATTTGAATCCGCATTGTTTGTATAATGATTTCATATGCGATGCCTTTTTAAAACCATATTTATTTACCTCCAACAAGTTAAAAATGGATTAATTTTAAGATATAATATCTTAATTTCCTTCGTTTTTTCTTTGTTTTTTGTGCTACAATATCCGAAGTTGTATATGATGCTCATTAATTTCAATATCAGTTTAGTGAGCAGCAGTTATATTACGCATTACAATTTATGGGGGGCACTCAATTTTGTTTCTTCTACTATAACACAGATGGCATTCACTCAAATATTCACACCCTAATTAGCTTCTATTTCATCAAATTATCCTCTACTGCTTTATTTACTGGTGCTCCAAACTAGACAACAATTCGAATTTTAACTAGTTCGATTCGCTGTCTGAGTCCTCTCAAGCCAAAAGAAAAGGCGTGATACGACTCGAGTTGTAAAGCGGCTGTCAGGGCTAGGGAAATATTTTGTCGGTCCTACAAAACTGAGGAAAACCGAAAGAAGTTAAAACGAACCGGGAGTGAAATGAGTGTGAAATTTCAAACTGAAGCAAAAAATACCACAATGGTAATAAAAAAAGTTTACCAGTTCGTCAAACACATTAGAAATTCTGCCTCATCCTCCATCCCAACGCTCATTTACAATTGCAGCTGTCAGTTCTTTGGACAAGGCCAATCTGCTTGCTTGTCACTTCCAGATTGACCATCTGCTGGTCCAGATGGTATATCTCACTTTCTTCTAAAGAGGTGTTCTTCACGCTGGCAGTTTCATTGTGTGAGCTTTTTCATGAATCCTACTCTTTAAAGCACTTTTCGAGTAGATGAAAAGCAGCGATTGTCTAACCCGTGCCTAAAAAGGCGAATCTTCTTATCTCTCCTCCTGCAGTCCCATTGCACTTACGTTCCTTCTTTTCAAGGTCATGGAAATGCCAATATACCGTCAAATCATAAAATATCTCGAAACGCGAAAGCTTTTCAATGACCGGCAGTATAACTTTCGTGGCAACAGGTTCACTGGTGATTTGATGCCATGTCTCACCGAAGAGATGATTTCTAAGGCATTCAAAAGAGTTTGGGATCAGGTTCTTTTGTCGAAAATGCGTGCTTTTGGGACCGATGACTCTCTTCTTCAATGTATTAGAGATTACCTTTTGAAAGTTTAATTCAGGTTATCTTTGATGGTTTCAATTTTGATATTCGCAAAATAGATACTGATGTGCCCCAGAGCTCCGATCAGTCTCCGACACACTTTTTAATCTTCATTTACAATCTTTTGTGCGCTACTTCTTATCTAGTATATTTCTTTAAAGTAATCCCCATCGACTGCAACATATTTATGCCAGCGCTTGATCCAATCCTCCAAATATTTTTTATATTCGGTTTTCGGTATGTCCATCAGTGCTTTCTGCGATTTTTCCATTACTTCCTCTCGGCTGCTGAAACGCATTCCCCGTAGTGGTTTTTTAACTCGATTGAACAGAAAGAAGTCACAGTAATGATCTTTTTGATGAACGTGGGATCGGATTCAGCCTCGCAAATCATCTCTTTTGCGACGTCAACACGGTCTCTTTTTTGCATGAAATTGCAAAAAATCATTAACCAAAATGTCTTGGAAGGATCCATAGGCAATTTTCAAGTGCTCCGCTACCTCTCTGATGGTTTGACCAACATTTCTCTTACTTCATCAATGTTTTCGTCGATTTTCGATGTCGATGGTCTGCCACTGCGTTCATCACCTTCGGTTGACTCACGACCACTTTTGAACCGCTTATGCCACTGATAAGCGAACGTTTTCTTTAGACAATCGTTGCCGAAACACTTTTCCAACATTTTCAACGTTCGCTCACCATTAAATCCGTTTTTTACGCAAAATTTAATACAAGTTCGTTATTGCAAGTTAAAATCCATTTCTACAATTGTAAAAAATCGCCAACATACAAAGAGATAGATATACACTTGGCTACGTAACTTTTGCAAATGTCAAGCTATGACGCTAAGATTTAGATTGAATGTCAATAGAAGATGTACCAACTTAACAAAAAAAAAAAAAAAAACTCAAATCGGAACAATGGGAGCGCCACACGGTGGTTATTCCGAACTTTTTGATGAAAGTGGTACGTCCACTTCAATAAAATGGTATAAACTGAGTAAGGTTATAATAATTCCCTTTATCCATCGTACTGAAAGACAACGGTGGTACATCCCATTCTTGAAAGGCTTAATAAAAACACGTCCAATCCAGTGAACCTTCGTTTGATAAATCTCCCTTCGAATATGAGCAAGGTATTCGAAAAAATTTTCAAAAGTACCCTCAATAAGTGATAGTCAATTCCTCAAACATGTCAGAAGTAATGCTGTAGTCATATCTACGAGTATGAAGGACACATTTTTCGCATTTCAGTGTACACAAGTAGGTGTACAGAACTCCGACAGACGCAAATCAAGCCAGGGACAAGCAAAAAATCTCCAGAAAATGAATTCTAATGTAATTGAACCCCAAGTACACACTTCTAGACGGATTTGCCGAATACGGTAAAGGAATGTTATCTGTTAAAGACTGGAGCTCTCATGGCTTAACTTGATTGTAACTTTCTTGATTATTTTCGGTACTTAAACGATTATGAATGTAAGAGTAATATACCAGCACAATATTTGAAAAACTTTTCAAGAAAACTGCAATTCTATCTTAGGATGCAATTCGTTAAATATCTTTTCGGTTAACTCTTCTGTGTAAACGAAATTATGGAAACAAATAAAATTGGGGATTACCCCAATTTCTGATCGAAATGAAATGACGTGCAAAATATTCGAACGCATGTATTGGTTATAGCGACGATTCGGGAAAAAATAAATAAATAAACCACAGTGAATGCAAGCGAAATTTAATTATTTATTCCTTATTTTTATATATGAAACAGATAAGCAATTAATTTAATTTTCTGTTTTTTTTTTTTTTTTTTTGTTTGTATTTTAACTTTTGTCTCTATCTTACTTGCTTTCTGTGGAACTCTGGGTTTCCTATTTCTGCTGCTATGGTGAAACAATACAATGAAAAACAACGCACATTACCACAAATGATTTATATAAATTAAGTGGTCACACAACGCAAGTATATCAGGTAACTCGATCCGGTCATGAACACTGTGATGTCACTGAGGGAATCCTTCTGGACATAACCCCTCTTGTAGTCGATGGCAGGAAGCTCGTTACACTTTATGATAAAGATCTCACTGAGGGATTAAACTTGCTAATTGGTAAGTGGCAACTCATAAATGTACACATCCAGTTGGTTAACTATAAAGTACACATATACAATGTACATTGTACATTTACAAACACAATCTTTTGTAGTGCAGTTCATTGGCACTTGGCAGTTGCATTGAATATACCGATTTTATTGCAATTCCAAGAGTTTAAGGACTATTTAATTCAATTATTCAAATAGAACATATTGATTATTTATAGGAATTATATGTACTGTAAGATTATCTTAAATGCTATTGCGTATAATTGAAATTATGTATTAATTTTTATTGTAGTTGTATCCGAACTCTGGGGTACGCAATGCATTCGATTAAAGGTCACTATGAAATCGGATAACTGTGGTGAGAACGCCGATTGTTCTGGCAAAGGCGTGTGCTATTCGAATGACTCTATGGAAGGATATGAATGCCAATGCTGTACTGGATTTACTGGGCCACATTGTGAGGAGATCGATGCTTGTTCACCAAGTCCATGCACGAATAATGGTATTTGCGTGGACTTGTCTCAGGGCCATGAGGGGAATGCCTACCAGTGTCTTTGTCCTTACGGTGAGTAGAAGGTTTTAAAAAAAATTCTCATAATTTGTATAGATTGTAATTTAAATAAAATCTTATAAAGAGTGATTTTCTGTCTCATATTTGTACGTACATATATCTTGCAATATGGATTCAGTTGAAAATTGTTATTTTTGACAGTTCTTCGACTAAAATTAACAGATTAATTCCTTATTATTAGAACTAATTTCGAAGACCGATATATAATTCTCGAAATGTGAAGAAGATTACTTAATTGTTTGGACCTCATAACCGACCGATTGAGCTGATTATGCCTCAACTCCGTTCAGAACATACTAAGCTGCGTGAATGAAAGGGTGGCAAAAGGGTTTCGGCCTACACCCGTATAGGATGCATCTAGTGTCAAAAATACGGCCACAAAACTGTAGCTTAATCCGTCAACAATAGTCTTCAGTGACAAAACTCAGTTTGAGTATCTGCATAAGCAGCTGAAATTGTTATAGTGAGGCAGACCCTGAAGATACTCACGAGACTCAAGAATACCCATAAAAAATTAAATGGTATATGCTGGTCAATTACAAACTATTCAGGCTTTGAAAGCCAATATTGGTGAATTTGGGCCATAAATACTCGAACAGTGACCCAGAGACATGCACTTTACCAAATCCAGCCAAGCAAACCGTTTGCCAGAAGTCATATTCAAAACATACTATCTTGAACCACTTTGTTATATTGAATAAAGGTGTCTGATTTGAATTCAATTCCTGCTGTTATTAAATACTACATAATTTGAAAGGATACGGTTATTAGTACATAGTCGTATGTTAGGATAACAGGAATCCACAATGAAAAATAAGAGCTGAATACCAGGACAATGACATCATGCTTTACTTTCAACTCGCTTAATATCCAAGAAAGATGGCGTGAAGCAGTTAGTGTGTTCGCTAACTAACGCTTTTCTCATACTATATCTTCTGCCTCTTAAAGGTCTCTAAATCGCTCGCCGTTAGGTAGGTTAGCAATCGTAGATTCTCACTTACTTTGAACGCTTTACAATCCGTGATAAATCTGGGCCTTAACGAGACTAGCAGGCACAATCTCTCTCCAGATTCCTTCAGTGCCGCACTCCAAGTTGGCTGTGGTCCTCTTCCAATAGGATTCGGCACCTAAGATGCGGTCGTTCCTTATGGTTAGACACAAAAACCCTTTGAGTCGGAGCTGTGGTGTCAATTCGTTCAAATTCAACTCGCCATTGCAGTGTAGAAAAAATTAAATAAAATTGCAATATACATTACTAATTATCCACACATATAGGTACAACTATTGCAAAGATGGAAAATTAAAAGAGAAAATAACATTTGTTACACCAGGACGCCTGAAAAAATTGATTCTAAATTTCCATACTCAAACTGCAAAATCCAAAGCCTTACATATTTTTTAAACTTTCCAGAAGACGCGAATGCCTTGATTGATGTTTAAAACTCTTCCTCCATTCCCCATCAATTCAAACGGGACCAAAAATCATATGCAGTAATTTTCTCATGAAATAGACAAGTGCTTCGTCATCCGCTTTTGATGAAGTTGATAAAGTCCAAGCCTTTGCGCCATAAAGAAGCACTGGGATGATGAGGGTCTTGTATAAGGCAAGTTTGGTCCAGGGAGAGAGGTCCAGTAAATCAGCGTCTGATGTCGTTAGTGCTTGTAACTGCGGAGTCAAGTTTTTCGGCAAAGTCATTAACATCGAAATTATGTATAAAAGCAAATGTTAACGTTCTGGTCAAGTCGCCAGTGCTGTGCGTCCATTTCTAATGAAAGTATGCACTTTATTTTCCCCCGTATACCTTCAGATCCATTGCGGCCGCTTCCGCCTCCATACTCACGAAAGCTTCATTGATGTCTCGCAGTGTTCATTCAAACACACCAGTAAAATAGGCGTTCACAAGTAATTGGGCGAACTTAAATAATTATTTACCCCTTTTGTTGGCCAGTGAGTTTTGGAAGATTGTTTTGTTGAAAAAGTCACATAATAGTCTTGTCTGGAATTTAACGACTTGAATTCTTTCTTTAGTGACCTATATAGCTCGTTCCTATGGGTATAACAAGGTGGTCAACTAGATCTTTGTTTGCACTACCCGAACTGTCACGCCAATAATTTATTTTTATTTAATCTTCAAACTAAAGTCTTAAACCAGTATCAACCATCTTAATAAGGTGTACTTAATCGTGACCTAATTTAATGAACTCTTTGTATTAACTATTAGTAGGAATGTTTTCCAAATCAACATAGGCTTACCTCCACGGCACAGTTGTTCTTTTTGTCTTAAATGCTCATGCTAGTCAATCTATAAGCCTTTTCTACTTGAGACTGAAGATTATAATATTATTAGTATTAAATAAAATGAATTTATTAATATTTATATATAAATATAATTATATTTATTTGCTTTGGTATCGCTTTTCCATGGTTGCGACATCTTGGTGAAACATTTCTCCATGTTTGTCGCTTACTGCACCAAAATTCTCCGAAAAGAAATCGAGATAAGCATCCAGAAAGTGAAGTTCTAGTAACATGTTACATCCCATTTCTTTGTAAGCACTAAGCAATTCAGTTACAAGATCTCTGGAATTTTCGGATTTCACATTCCTAAGACAATCTGTCACAACATTTTTAAAAGCTCTCCATGTTCTTAGTTCAACATCAGTTAGCATGTTGTCAAATTAACTATTCTTCAAAAGTTTCCGTTTTTGTGGTCCACCAAATGTGCCCTCTTTAATTTTTGCCTAACTAACTTTCGAAACTTTTAGATACAAGAACCCTCTACCGGTCCGATCTAGATCTTTAACGAAATTTTTCATTCTGCTCAATTTGATATGGAGCGGGGGTAGAAATACTTTTTTAGGATCAACCATGGGTTCATTAGTAATATTTTTTACACTCGAAGGTAGTGCTTGACATAGTGGCCATTCTCTCTGTATAAAATGACAACTTCGTGTACGATTGTCCCATTCAAACAGAAAACAGCAGTGTTTCGTATAGATAACCTGCAGCCCAACAAGAAGCGCTATTACTTTTAAATCTCCACAGATTGACTACTTATAGTCTTAATACCGAACGTATTGTATGAGATATCGGATATTCTCATATGATTCCTTCATATGAATAGCGTGAGCTATAGATACAGATGGGTATTTATTGCTAAGTTTACTGGAATCAAACTCAAGCTCAAAAAGGGACTGGTATACTGTTTGAACGTTGAGATTGGCGCTTCTTGTTTCATGTGACTGTTCTGTCAACATTCAAACAGTATATCTTACCAACGTCCAGTGTTTAGCAAAACAATGTGCAAGTCCTTTTTCACGTTTTTAGAATTCATTTCGAGAAGATTCCACTCTTTTAATCTAGTTGCTAGGAGTTCTGAGCGTTTGAAATTAAATGCGGCTTTGTTGAACATTCTGGCGTTTGAAAGTCTGGATTATTGAAGATTTCCTGGTCGAATTGCATCATCATTAGTAGAATCACTGGCACATTCAGTTTCTTCATTCAAACTTCCTGATTCTGGTGGTTTTGGAAAAGGATATTTTTCACTGTGTTCAACAGACCCTAGAGTTGGTGGTTAATTGGGATACTGCACAATATTCTTGAACTTCGGGCCGATGTCCTGTACGTTAGTGAAACAAAAATAACAATCTGTGGCATGGTCTTTCCGTTCTCTCCGCACCATGGGTACTGCAAAGCGCATATGACATTTTCTACCTTTCAGCCAACTTGTTAACAATATTATACAAGTTTTACAGCATATATGAGGAGCCTATGATTTATCTTAATCTCCTACTTTAACTACAAAATAAAGTTCTTAACCTTTCGGGACAAGTTGGATGAAATTACGTGTTTAGTATTAAAAACACACACATAACAAACATTAACATTATTCACACACTTCCTAGGCATTGTACTGTCAATGCACAAAATAAACATTAAGATGTAGAACACAAACACGATAGTAATGAATTTTCGCGGCACTAGATAGAACATAACTCCGTTCGCTTTTGTAGGCCTACTAATTAACACAATTGAGTTAGGTGCATATTTAGTACAACAAACAGATAGGACTGAACATTTCTGAACACGATATGTTTGTCAAATCACGCAGAAGGGTGCAATATTTATTCCTTTACATAAACAACTCTATCTAACATGCGTTGCATACATATGTATACTCGTAAATATAAAAATGTTTGTTACTAAAAAATTATAGGTGATAAACAATTTGTGCTTTCATTAATAGTTTTTAGGATGCCGACATACATCTGAAACACCCAAATGTCTCAGAATATGTGTTGAACAATGTAATCGATGACAAAGGACGAGGATGTGTAAGTTTGTTTGTCAAGTTGAAAGTCTGTTTTGTGAGGTCTGGATAATTGAATAAATTTAGGACTACAAAAATCTAACAAGCTAATTATGATACAAAGAGATGCATCTTACTTACCTGATACATAATTAGTTTTATGACATCAAGGCTATAACATTCTCCAATATAGATCATACAATCCTTACTGTAAGGCGGATTTATAAACAGCTTTGCTAACCTTGGTTATTATACGCTGAATTGCGGGTTCTTAAATCAGTTCAATTGCTTGTCTCCACAAAAATCTTGGGTCAGATCACAACAAAAACGATATTAGATTTACAAACGATTTTCTGACAATTTTTATATATCACTACATTTATCCATCTATTAAGAGGGCGATTAAATGCTATGCTCTATATAATATCTTAAAGCTGTTATACAAGGGCTGTTTGATGAATACCGAGGTTTTAAATGACAACGTAAGTTTTTTAGGTTTTGTAAATTTATTTTTCAATATAACCCCCTTTCAACTGGATACACTTTTCCCAGCAGTGCTGCAACTTTTTTAACCCCGACTTTTGTTAGCCTGCAAAATACCTTCGCGGCGGTGATGACTTTCTCGTTCGACCCGTACTTCTTTCCGGCGAGCGATCTTTTAAGGTTTGGGAACAAAAAGAAGTCACACGGATCGAAATCCAAAGACTACTGAAGATGGAAGGGCAATTCGTTAAGTTCAATTCGACTAATTTGGCTGTGGCGACTTCGGAGATGTTAGTCGGTGCGTTATCGTGGTGGAAGAGCTTTTTTGTTCGCCGAATGTGGTCGTTTTTTCTTCAAATCGGCGTTGAATCGGCCCAATAAATCGACGTGTGATACTGTGATACTGTGTTTGATTTTGCCTTCTCCACATAGTCAATGTGGACCACACCTCGAGCATCCCAATAAAACGATGGCCATCACGTTTTCAGCCGAAGGCACGGTCTTTTCCTTCTTTGGATCGCGTTCACTGGGAAAAACCCATTGTTTCGGTTGTTCTTTGACCTCTGGTGTGTACCAATGTATCGATGTCTTATCGACGGTACGAAATGACGCAGAAACTCCTCCAGATTTCGATTAAACAAGGCCAAGCACATCTTTAAAGTGGCCTCACGATTGCGCTTGTCCTCCGGTGTGAGTAAACGCAGCACCCATCGCGCGAAGAACTTTCTCATGACCAAAATCTCGTGCAGGATATGGCTAACGCGTTCAGTTGAGACACCTGCTATCTCAGCTAACTCGAGAATTCTCACTCGGCGGTCCGCCGTGGATTTTGTCCACGGTTTCCTCTGTGGTAACCGTAACCGGCAAACGAATGGTAAAAGTTTGTACGAGAAGGTGAATGGCTCCTAAACACACCATCGAGAATTGGCCTGATTTCCTTGAAGATTTTGCCACTCAAAAACAAGAATCGGATCACGAAGCGATGCTGCTCTTTTCCATGGTCGCAAAAAACACTAACACGATGTTTTGAAATGGGTGTCAAAATTTTGACAGGAAAAGTTATTATCATGTTCATCAGTAATGACAAATTTCTTTGATAAGACCCCACTTGAGGTAAGTGCACGTATTTCTGTCAGCATATACAATGCTTCTAGAGATATTGTATATTGGAAGTAGAAGTAGAAAATAGAATAATTTTTAAAATATTTTTTAAAAGGCTTAACTTCACAACAGATACCAAGCAAAAAGCAGGATTGGTTTTCGACTTAGTTTTTAAGTTTAAATAACAGTTTTCCTATAATACTTTCATAAATCCTTAAAAATACCTGCCTAATAGCATGGAAATGAGAAAGTTTGCAAATTTAAAAATCATACTCGTACTCGTACATGAGTTACACCTTTAAGAATCTCAGATTTATTTGCAAAGTTTGCAATTTTGTTTTAGATGACAAATCTATCGCTTTAAGTGTGAACTGATCTATTTACCGTTATTTAAGTATCTTAACGTATTCAAAAATCCCCATTATAAATTTAGAATTTTCCAATTCAACGAAGTTAGCAATATACTTTCAGACAGTGACTTACCATGGGCCCTTTGTAAGACATTGTTTCTCTTGTAGTCGTTTTCACATTCATTTTCCAGTCTACGGACCATTGGGAGTGACCAGAGAAAAAATTTCGACTATCAAATATGACTCAACAGGACAGCACCCCTGTAAATAAGTCAGGGGTGTATGTATATTATACATCCAAGAGGATCATATCAAATTCGGTTGTATTCCTTAGTATCATACTGCGATTAGAAAATACAGAAAAATACGGAAACTAATGCATTTTCAAGTCCTGAGGGATGACGTCTTAGCATGTCGTTTAAATTCCCATCTCAGACTCTTTCGAAACCAGTTTTGAAAATTTCCGCAAGAGCATACAGAAATATGACCGTGGTAAATTGTTAACAAATCTAATTAATTTAGCTGTGAGATTTATGGATGATAGTTCCATAAGCAACGCAGTAGCCAGACTCGTGCAAAAAAAGCGACCTTCGTCATGTATGCTGATATGACATATTCTTAATCTCTCTATCAATGGACTTTTTTTTAACCTGAACGCCGCCTTGAAAGCTAAGTTTTTTGAATAAGACCGGATGTGACTAGATGTAATTCTTATAGGTGAGTTTAAAATGCCACTTAGTGCACCCGAATTGCATATGCTGATAGTTTTTTTGACTTTCATTATTCTAATGTACCATTATTGATGTTCAGGTAAAAGCCTTCAGTGGAGCCTACTATTTTTCACAGAGTAAAGTACGGTAGAGATATATAAGGGTGTTTTGTTTTCAAGATCAAGGCATTTTTAATTACTGTCCTTTAACCTGGATTGGGTAAACACCGTAACAATTAATTTCATAGCGTTGTACTTGCCCTACCTACGCGAAAAGGACAGTAGTCACAGCGTTTCGGGAACAGATTTTGGGCTTAAGACATGTAAATTAACGCATGATGACGCTAAAATAAGGTTCATAAACGCCTACGTCCCAACAGAGATGGAGGACGACCTTACCAAAGATACATCCATAAAGGGTCAGGCTGACTGCGAACTAACAAACCGTCAACCAAATCAGTCCTACCATACGGCGCAGATAAGAATGTTCTCAGACTCGCCTAGGGAAAATTGCGTCTGCTCCTGTTAATATCAATGGAGAATGGAGGAAACATTTCAGCAGCGAACTGTACAGTGGTGCCGACATCATTTGAAATGCTTGGTTGACCCGGCTTATATGTCTAGCTCACCAATAACGATTGGACACTAGCACCCCGTTCCGGAAATTTTACGATTCCAACCCAGAGAGACAACGCAATAGAGGATGACCTCATAGACTGTAACGTGACGCACATATCTGGAAAGGAACCTCAGCCAACTTTGTGTGCGCAACTGGAAGAAACTGGGAAAACACCCTACGTGGAGAGGTATGTTAGCCTAAGTAATGGGCCATCCATGTGACATACGTGTATGGTTTTGAATACAATGAGTATCAATTATTTAGTATTGTATGCAAAGTATTTTTAACCTATGTACTATACAATAGCTTTTTGTAATTCATATCAGATTGTTTGAAATATTTTGCTTTCTCGAATATTCCCCTAACCTTTTTCCTTCTAAGGTGTTTCTATTCTAGTTAAAAATTGTTTCTTGTAATTTTGATGATTTTTAATTAAAGTTATATTCACGACGAACGGGATATTGTACTCACGATTTTTCTTAAATGCTAAGGATTTTCAGAAGTTCATTAATCCACTTATTTACCAGCGTAGATATTTTTAGCTT
Organism: Volucella inanis; assembly: GCA_907269105.1. Taxonomy (NCBI): domain Eukaryota; kingdom Metazoa; phylum Arthropoda; class Insecta; order Diptera; family Syrphidae; genus Volucella; species Volucella inanis. The sequence goes on from OU026157.1 coordinate 80,481,906, forward strand.
CTTACTCCTTAGCTTAAAGGACAAACTTAGGCCATGTTGAGATTTTTACTTTATCCTCTGTTAACTATATCAACTTTTTTCCAAGTTCGCATTCCAAGTTCAAAAAGTTTTTGCTACCTCGCTTATACTTCTGGAAACAAAGTTACCACATTGTATTCCTTTATATTGCAATACGAGCATGTATAGTACGAGTATTAAAGAAATTTTGCCCTATTCAGGTTGCCATGGTATTTCCGAAATGGTCGTAGGAAAAAACCTGAAAATATTTACACAGCTTATATGAACATAATGTTCATGAATACATTGTATGTGTATGTTAAATTAAAAAAAAAAAATAATAATAATGTTACATATTCTCTTGAAGTTGGACAGCAGATGAAAATCTCAGTAATCCTTGTATATTCAGATTTTTTTCTTCATATTTCGAAGCTATTCATCACGAAGTATGGTGGAAAACTGAAATTCTTCAATGTTACCGACAACTACGTTTCAGTCTTTTGGATTTTTTTTATTTTTATAAAGCACAATAGAGCTTTGTCTGTTATTAAGCCACGGTAGCTACTTTAATCAAGAAGAATTCTTTAAAAAGAAAAAGATTTGTGCCCTGAGCAAACATGAGAAGCGGAGGTTGAAAAATTCTCCTGGTTCAAAGTATGGGAGAGTGTAATTAGCGCATATTCCACATTAATGATATATAAAGCTTATTTTTTTTTTTTTTGCTGGATGAGTAAATATACGTTCTTTCAATCAACCAGAGGAGATGTTAAGCCCTTGACAAGTTTACCAACTCGAGATGTAAAGTTAAAACGTCTATGTATGTAAGTATGCTTGAAAGTAGGTACAAGCATACCATATTCGTGCGAGTAGATGGACATATGTAAGTTGTATAAAGAAAATTTTGAAATAAAAACACACTAACTGACATTATAAGGCTTTCAATATTCATACAGGACTTAAAAATATTTCCAGAAGAAGCAAAAGAAATAATATAACAGGCACGATACTGAGTGGTATATCGGAACACCACTGTTCGGATTAATTTCATGCTTGTAAATACTTATTGATTCGAATACTGAGTTTATCGAGAGTTTTTCACGAAAATTGGCAAAGCATTAAATCTATTCAAGGACTTATTTTGAAAAGTCCTTTGGAAAAAATTACGCTTTTTTTAAGTCTCTTTTCATATTCACATGCAGGAGTGAACTCTTTTTGTTTTGAAACACAAAGAAAATAAAAGTAAATGCTTGTAGCTTTATCATTATGAAAATCTCACTCAAGAGCAAGTCGTTTTTCCATCCTTATTATTTATTTAATACTGGTTCTATAGGTGGTTTTGCTTAATCTAATCAGTTTATTTGACATATTTTCTGATTATCGCATATTGTTCTCCGCGTGGCCTTAATTTTCCCTGGAACTCTGATGGTTTTATAATTTAGACATATATTCATATTTTTGACATAGGTCGAAATAATTTTTGGCAAACACCTTTTTGGGATGCGCGTTGTAATTTGCTGGCAAATAAGGCACAGAAAATAAGATTTATCATGCGTCTTCCTAGTCCTCATAGAAAGTTCATTAGATAAGACAAAATTTTCAACACACACCATTTTCAGATACACACCATTCACGCGCGGTTTCAACTAGTTGGCTAAGCTTCGTTCTTTTAAAATCAAATGGCGTTTTAGAAAGAACTATGGTATATTTTGGACGAACCATTAAGCTTTTATTTCGCTATCGTCCCTGGCATATGACTTAAAAAATATTTTTTACAACTTCTACATTTTTTGTTAATTTCAAATTTTTCTTTCAACTTTAATATATCTAGAATTTGCGCTTAGCGCACAAATAAAACGAGCTGTGTCAGCCGGCCTACCTGCTAAGCTATTAAAAGATCTGGGATCTTAATTGTTAGCGAGAATAAAAGAACTCGTTACCAAGATTTAATTGGAAGAAAACATGCCTAGTGACAACAACATCATCATCGTTTACCATCGTTTACTATTGTGTTAATTATATAGCCACCAGTCTTCTTAGCATCGCGTATAATATCTTGTCTGACGTATTATCTCATGAAAACATTTGTCATTCAGTAAGTGAGGAACTAACCAAATATTAAACTATCGTAGATACTGGAGAAAACCCCAGAAGTCTACATCGAAACTCACCATCTCTTTATAGAGTCCAAAGTTGCATGCAACGGAATATATAAATATAAACTATGCAGTGTCCTGTCATGTTTTGGTATCAAGTGGTAAAGTTATTTCTTCAATATCATACATGAGAATATTGTGCGTAGCTGATTACAATACAATGATTACGATGGCGAGTAATCTAACAAAAGTGGCAAAAATGAGATTTATTGTGAATGAAAGCAAACCAAAGCAAATGTTCTCAATAGCATATTCAAATCGACAAAGCAGGCAGAGCATTATAATAAACTGTTGTTACAATGACACAGACCAAAAATCAAGTTCAATCGCTTTGTCTTCGGCCTAAGGAGGCAACTGAGTAATAAGGCATTTTCAGGAAATATTCTAGATAAAAACACTCTCAATCATGTAACACCGAATTATATGTAATATGAAGCCAGATCAGAAAAGTAAAGAATAGTATTCTAAAATGGCTGTAAGAAATATAGATACTCTGGCCGCACAACTTGAAAGAGATATTTAAGAACCTGGAGTAGACAACTGGAGGCAGTGGTGAGGTGGGTCTATAATGGATTGTTATCTGAAAGAATTTCGAAGAAAAATGCAAACGTGGCCAAATATACATATAAAGGGAAATACGATGAGAATAACCAGTAAGCTTCCTAAATAGAAAATCGACGCCGCAATAAAATTAACGTAATCAAAGTCGTCTTCCTAAAGCACAGGTCTACATAACGATGGGGATACATATCTAAGCTAATATCTCAAAAAGTACCTTAAAATATACATGTACAACGTTTCTTTCGCTGTGTCAGGTTTTTTAAAAGGGATTAAATGTCAAATCAGCTGTCACATTGAGCTACTAAGCTTCATTTATTTTCAATGCAGTTTGCCATTTTATCATGGAAAGATGGGCTCTACAAAAACGATTTTAAATCGCTGAAATTTATTTCTGAAATCAAATCTCCATTTACATAATTTAAAGAGCACTTCGAAAAATGTACGGATATCATTTACGGATATAGTGCGATTAGAAGAAAATATCGCGGCTGTGAAGCTTGTGTTGAAGAGTACCGCAATTTATCGCTTCGTTGTCGTTCGCAGCAACTTGGCCTTCGTCGATCGAATATCTGAAAAATTCAGCATAAAGATCTTGGTCTCAAGGCTTACAAGATCCAATTAGTGCAAAAGTTAAAGCCGCGTGAAAATTTATTGCGTCGGATGTTCATTGATTGGGCCTTAAATAAATTCGGAGTTGGCCCAGTTTTTAACTTAAAATTTTGTTCAGGGATAAGTTTTATTTCTGGTTAAACGGCTACGTTAACAAGCAGAATTCTAGTATTTGGAGAAATACTACTAAAGAATACTAAAGAAAGTTCTTTAGATGCCACATCATCTAGGAAAATATACCGAATGGTGCAGATTTTACTCCTGTGGCATAATTGGTTCTTATTTCTTTAAATGTCAATGATCAACAATCAGTGCCCAAATTTTCGTGACATCAATATGAAAGAACGGTGGTTCCATCAGGATCGTGCTTCAATCCATAGTACAAAAGAAGAATATATCGCATTACTAAACACACTAATAGAGTCTTTTCAAGAAATTGACCTGGTCAAAAAGATCGTGATATTTGACGCCATTTATTTTCTGTGGGGCTACGTCAAGTCACTAGTTTACGCCGATAAACAAGCGACGACAGAGACTTTGGAGTAAAACATTGTTTGAGTAATATGCGATAAATAATAAATAAATACCGCTTGAAAAAGTGGTCGCAAATCGGATTTCAGCCATAGTATATGTACTTACATAGTATAGTTCTTCAAACGAATGAAGTAAATCGTCATCAAGTTAATTATGTTGGTTTTATTTAAACAAAAAAGTTTGAACATCCTTAAAAGCACACTCTTTATATTAAAGCGTGATACTTAGATTTCCAGAGCTTCAGTCTAAAGTTAATCCTGCGATGCAGGATTTTCCACTTTGTAAGCAAATTGTCTGCCTCAAAGTAAGAAATCAAATCCACCTCGGCATGTGTACTCGCATATATCATTGTATTTCTCTTTTTCTACATAAAAAACACATACTCATATATCAAATTGTTATTTCGAATAATAACTCCATTAGTTCAAGTCTGTACTTGGAATATAGTCGGGAATTTTTGACCTATATTTTGAATATAGATAAGACAATCAAGGTCTCAATTTTTGTCTACATATACTGTCATATGTGCTTAAAGATCAACGAGTACGATCCTCGTACGCATACATCTCATGATCGCTTTGACAACGATTTTTTGTAAATTAGAATCAAGTTCAAGCTGCAATCAAAAATTACAACAAACAAGGATAAATAGAGCTGGAAGCTGTTAAATAACTAACGACTTTAAGAACATAAGATAGAGAAAGTTCAATACTATGTAGATTATTGGCAAACTAATGTTTTCTTTTTCATAAAAAACGAGGTCTTTCCGACTTCCCACATAATTTGTTAAACGCAGACGTCAGCCTTAAATTTCAGGAAGATGTAATTCAGCTGGATAGCGTCATTTTCCACCTTAAAGTTTGGAAAATATCGATTTAAAAGCAATTAAAATGTATGTGTACATATATGTATAACACTATCACGATGTTCGCATTAACCGATGGCATCTATGGTTACAACGCTTAGAGTCTTTTTTTGGTCTTTAATCCAGCACTGGACAAGAAAAATAATTGCAACTTAAATGTAAAGCCATGTGTCCATAGATAAATAAAAAAAAAATCTACAATTCCATAATTACTTCCGTCTTGTTGTAGATATAACGCTAAATCATGAGCGACAACATATAACGATGAAAGGATATCAAAAATTTAACGGAAACTTATCCGTTAGCATAGGTTTTGTGTTTGCTTGAACGACGCATACTTCTAGTACATTTATAGTTGCTGTATGAGCTTTAAGGGTAATACGAATTTTTAAAAAATGTTTCAATAAAACGCAGCAGCTTTGCTGATGAGATAAACGATTGAACACTGGACAAAAATGCTTCGGTCGAGATATGTTCTATCCACAATATAGAAAAGTTGGATTAAGCAATTTGATTGAATCCTTACCAGGCATTAGACTACTAACTGGCGTTCCCGAGATCTATGGTGAATGGCGTAACATTCTGAAGGCGGTAAATATTAATCGTCAGTTATATTAGCAGACGAAGGCGTTGAACTGTTATTAATTTGTTTAACGCAAGATTTTCCCTGTCTCTACCTTCGAATTTTGTTTACAAGTATGATAGCCTCGAAATAAAATAAAACAGAAATGCCCGACATGGACGTTTGATCTAAAATTTTATTTTTTTATTTTTTTTAGGATAATTCCTAATAATATAAGATTTTAAAATGATTTCCAGTACAAGAACTGAAATTACAAAGTTTCAATCCTGTCTAATTTATCCACGTAAAGAAGAGAATTTTTACATTCACATATGCTTTCGATTTCAGCGAAGATCCTACACATCCCATGATGCGATGTCTTCGATTTTTGCACATATTAAACTTTTTACAGTATAATGTATTATGTTAAGATCGGCTTGCAATATTCTTAAATAAAGCCTAAGCTCCAGAGCACGCCCGCGAAGTATTGTACAAACTAGTGTCTTCATTAACACTCATTGTTTTTGGCCTCCCTCTTATAATTTTATGAAAAGTACTAGAGAAATTTGGTTCATTGTCGTTTTTCGTCTAGGTGTCGTAAAAACTGAGAAGTGAAAGACGCTAACACTCTTTACATGACTAATTTATTTCAAAACCAGTTCAATCTTTTGAAAACGTTTCATATTTTCATTCGTACGAGTATTTCTTAAAATATTTCTTGCACTTTCTCTACATGCACTTCTTCTGAATGCCTTTTATGGTAATGCAATTGGAAACGAAAACGTTTCTAGCTCATTACACCAATAGCAAACGATAAGAATTTTTATATCTAAACACACACAGTTACTTTCTCAAAATTACCGCAACTAGGAAAATCAATTTTCTCCCATGAGACGGAAAAAGATTGGCAAATTGTGTTGTTTGGATAAATTCTTCATTTTATTTCCATTTTCTTTCCACTCTACCCCTGCGCAACGAAAAGTTATTCTATAACTTACTTGCGAAAAAAAAAAGACAATTTACTAGGAAGGCTGCAAAAATTCCAACCGGAAAAAGAAAATATATGCAGAGGAGAATATCCAAATTTGTTTTAGATATACCTGTACACGTATACCTCTTAAATTGTTGCAAAAAGTAAAAAAAGAAGAGAGAAAACAACAACAACTAAGTGGAGCAATGATGGTCATACGAATTTTTCTACCCTATTAGGATTTTATTACGGTATTTGTTGCGGTTCAATAGCGCATTGCTACGTTTCCAATTGGCTAGGGATCTCAATTTGGCAGTCATATCATACAAAAGCAGCCAAAAACCAAAGAACTTTGATCACATATTGTTTTTCAGGTCTGCTATGAACATACCTAAACTAGCATGGAAAGTGCTGTCATTGTGTCCTTTGTCTCGTCCGCATCCTCGGTACCCTCTTTATTCTAGAGGCATCATGACTTATTTATCAATTGAAGTGAAAGGAAATTTCCATTAAACCATCGAGTCTTCGTTTTATTATCTTGGTTTTATTGCCTGAACGAATTTTTATTTGCAAAGAGCAACCTAAACGTCTTATAACTATTTTCCGGAGTGAACGTAATATGTATAGTTTTATTCTTTATGTAGGAAAATATTTTCCTTTAATAACAATTTTAAGTAAATAAAAAATAAAAAATCATCAGAAAGGTGTTTTAAGACATTTCTTTGCAGTTGCAGCTTATTCGATAAATAATATATACTCTACTTGTTTATTTGGGCCATATGTTGATCAGAAATCCAATGAACGATTGGAAAAGAGGAAATCAAAGTCTCTACAAATCCAGCAAAAGCAAGGTAGTTACACCTGATACAGAATTTAAGATTTGCAATTGATGAATATCTTCTTTAATTAATAAGAATCACTAGGGCTCCGTTTCGTCTCTGTTACTTCTTATTCTGTATATTCCCTCGATGAAGACAGTACTGTCTGCTTTTCATATTCGTTTTTAAGCTCATGACTTTGCTCTTCGGCAATGGCAGAGTATTTAAAAATACAATGCTATCTGCTGCAATCAATACGACATTTAAATATCCAATTTGTGACTGTCGAAACCGATTTGTAAAGACATTTATGGCCCCGCACCTGGCCAGGTGCTTATAAGACCTTCCTGCACTTGCTAAATAAAATCCAAAACCGTGCAATAAAACCTTTAGGCGATGGCAATATTAAAAAGTCAATTGACATGTTTAAGCACCGCCGTAATGTCTCTTACCGTACCTTGTTTTTTCTCTATATTCAACACCAGAGCTCCATCAGATCTCCGAGCAGCATTCCATCACTTCAAACCTTCAATTGTAATACCCGTCTCTTGATTCTCTTTCTTTATTTTCTTTAAAAAACGTTACAATTGATTTTACAGGTGATTGATCTCTTACTATAGTTCTTACAAATTTATCGGTTGTGAAACTTATTTAAATAATTCAAATTCTGTTAGTTCAGTTGACTTTAGTTTTAAAAAATTAAAAATAAAAATATAAATAATTACGATTGAGCAAAATTTTTTTTTTTTAGTATTTTAAGTTACACGTTTTTCTACGTTTTTTGAAATTCACTATGTTTTTTATATTTGGTGGTAGGTCATTCATCACTTGTGGTATGGCGTAGCTTGGATGTTTTCTCCCATAGTTGTTGAAAGCTTCAGGAATTTCCAGAAGTCCCTGAGCTCGTCTTCTTGTATTCTGATTATGACGTATGTTATTCTTTTTTGGTAGCGTTGATCGTCATAATAGCGTAACAGCATTATCAGGTTAAATATATCGTTAATATCGAGGACCTTTAAAACAAAATTATTAGTATTCATAATTTTAAATAATCGATGCTGGAGATATAATATCTTATCGATATGTGTTTTGGATGCATTTCCTCACGCTAATATTCCGTATCTTAAACGGGATTCATGAAGTGAAAGGTACACCTGCTTCTGAACCTCTACGCTTGTGTATCTTTTGAGGTACACCATCGCAAGAACCGCATTTTTAAGTTGCACCCGTATCTTATTGACTTGTTCATGCCATAAAACTTGATCATCAATTGCAACTCCCAGATACATTATAGTCTTAACTACTTCAATAGCATCACTTTTCGTTGTCGTTGGGCAGTCTTCGTTTTGATGATATATGCTGATGGAAACTTTGGATTGGTGTAGCATACGTATGTGCATCAGTTTCGTTTTTACAGCATTAATCACAAGTCCTTGATCGTAACGCCATTTTGAGACGCTATTAAATTTAACCTTGCATTGTCGAGATCGCAGTATTAATGCACTTGTGTTTAACAATTATTGCTAGGTTATCGGCGTATGCAAAGACTGTACTTTTGTTAAGTACACTAAGAAGCTCCTAAGTATACAAGATAAGGAGGATTGGTCCCAGTTTTGAACCCTGTGGTACACCATACAGACTTTGCTTTTCTTGGCTCAGTGTGTTTCTTATTTTAACCCTTATTTTTCTTCTCGGTAGGTAATTCTCTACCCACTTTGCCAAGGTCCCTCTTACGCCAATTGGGTTGAGGCTTTCAATGATTTTCTCATGGCTTAATGTATCAAAGGCCTTACTGAAGTCTAATAACATGACTAGAACATGGTGGTTTTTTTTTAGACCTGCATTAATCACATGTTTTTCTGTGAAATTTGTTTGTCTTCGTACTATTATTTCCTCCAGGCATTTTTCTACAACAGGCAGAATTGCGATGGGCCTATAGTTCTCTATCTGGTTTTTCATTCCCCCTTGTATATAGCATTAAGTTTCAGACCGATCTTGTCGGTTTTTAAACAGCACAACATTCTGTAATCTTCTGCTTCGCTGGCTTGCTAAACATAGATTGATTGTGCGAGATGTATATTTCCATAGGAAGAGGTTTTGTGAGAACATCGATGCACTATCTTTGATTGTTCCGCAAATTTCTCTACTAAGTTCGTTAGTTTCGTATTTACCGGAAAATTGTTCATAACTTCGATTTTTCTCGGATCATTTTTGGCGTTCGAAAATCTTTCTTTGTAGAAGTTAGTCTTAGTTATTACAATATTTTTATTCATAACATTTCTATATTTTTTTATAACATACTCAGTTTCATATCCTCGGTATAGTGGGTTGTTTTTCCATTTCCTATAGAGCTCGTCTCTTCTTTTGCATATTCTGGCTACATCAGGAGTCATCCATGTTTTTTGTTTGCGATTTTTCGTATTTGCTGTTTTTGTTGTTTGCGTGTATATAGTATATCGTTCATTTTGCTTACAAATATATTGTATAGTCGCTCAACGTCATTTTCTTCACTTAATCTTTGCCAGTTTGATATTGATTGATTTTTACAGGAATTTCTTCTATAATTTGTCACTCAGAATAGTCTTTTGTACGTTGCGTAGTGATCTGATATATCGGTTTCGCTATGAATGCGCTTCAGTTTACTCTCAAGCCCATTTTCAGGCTTTCTCTAAAACATCGTGTTTCTTTCTTAAGTGGTGGCACTCGTTTATAAAATGCTCTGACAAGCTCTTCATATCCTGGCCATTATGACTTGCATATATTCAAAACTAACTAAGGCTACACAAAATCCCTTGAGGAAGTGCTATACTATACACGTTAAACTTAAAAACGGCTGAACAGATTTGCTTGAAGTAAAGCTAAAAACACTCTCGATCAAGTCACCTTTCAAACAAAAAAAAATTATCGAAATCGGTTCAGCCGTTTGTGAGCTACGATGCCACAGCAGACAAACAGGTACACAGATACATACGTTAAACTTAAAACAAACCTCTTTTTGTATAAAAAGACTTCACAGCGTCACCTGATCAAAAAATGCTCAAACAGACTGACCATATTGTGATCGAAGCAAAACACATTCTACATCAACTTAGACCATTACCCTATCATAACCAATATGCGGATGCGATTTCCTCTGATGATTATCCAACCAAAAAAGCGTTACCAAGAAATTCAAGACTGAATATTCACAATCTTAAGACTGCTAGCGCTTAAGATCTTTAAAGAAAACCTTTGCTGACAGCATTAAGCACAAAAGACCAATGGCGCCATTGTCAGCATGTCGTTAGAGACACCGCATCAGACGTACTTGGTTTCAACTGACCACAATAACAGAGCCCATGGTTTGACGAAGAAGCACCAGTTGCACCGTTGATAGCAAGCCACTGCATCAAATGTGCTAGCTTTTTACCAACCACAACAACAATTTGGTAGGATTACTTCTGCAGACTATTAAACGGCGAAGACAACCAAAAACCCATTGTCAAGTATGGTGAATCAGTCAACGTAGATGATGATCGACAATAACTTCAACAAAGTCCATCTATTTTTGAGAAGATCTGAATAGCGATATCTTAGCCTAAGAAAGGCTACCAACCTAATTACTTAAAGCATCCGAGTTTGTGTTAATGAGGAGCATATGAGTACATCAACTCATCTATAAAATAAGAAGCTCATTTCATAAATAATGCACACAATGGCAACACTGATAAGTGGAGTAAGCATTCTTAATCAAGATTACTAAATCTGCATCACTGTAGAACTCCATCTGCAAAGGTTTCGGATGCTGCGAAAATTGAAGATAAAAAATCGCTCCTTAAAATTGAAACTCTGCGTGACAAAAACACTACAGACAGCCTTCGGGCTTTAAGTGAGATTTATGATGAGCTATTCGCTTTCGTGAAGCCTATGAAAGCATAAACGTTGACTTACGCCCAGGAAAGCATTTAAAAGTCAAACAGATGATATGTTTTGCTCCCGATCACTGGGTCACCTATAGAAACGGTGTTCTAATCATAGCACACAAGACTTTATGGATCATATTGTATTATCTGAATGCAGGCAATCATAAAACATCAATCAAACTAGGTTTTTGTCAAAGTATTTTTAGGCCTGGTACACGCACGATTGACTAAACATTCATCTTAGGGTAGATCTTGGAAAAAACCCAAGAACTTCAGATCGCTACCCACAACTTATTTATTAGTTTTATATGGAGGCCAGTTACGCATATACAAGCCATTGATGGCGTTTTGCCAAACTCTTCAGTTTGTATAGGATAAAAATGCGGAGACCGAAAAAAAGAAAGGAAATCCAACAACAACGGATCGGAGAAGCACAACAAATTACAACTTTGAGATGATAAAAAAACTTTGGGTGATATCATGAATGGAAAAAATTGCTGTACATTTACTGCAGAAAAACTTGAAAGCATTAATAAACACAAGATCTGCATGATTTGCTGTTGCAGCTTTACATCTGTCAGAATTGTCTCCATATATGTATTACAAACATTTTTGCTGTTACGGGAAACGGAAGACTGAAAAACTAATTTTCAAAAAGTGCCATGGCTAAAAAGCTTATTTTGACAATTCTATGTAGCTATCCATTTAATCCTAGTTTAAATAAAATTCAAAACGAAGTGTACAAAAATATGATGCCCAAGAAAACGCAAAGAATAAAAGTATTAAATACGCTGCGTCGTCGTTTGCATTAGACATTTTAATAGAAAATGAAAATGGTTATGGAGACTACATCGATGATATCTCTCAATCAGATTGTTACAATGGCGATGAAGTAGATATCCTCTTATTGACTGACGAAGCCCGAGGTAAGAGGAATAACATTGCATTGGTGTTTTATGCATAAAATTAATATTTCAAATAAAAAATGTGTTTACTTTTACTGGTGGTATTGTTTATTTAAAAATAAATTGGAAACAGAAAAAGAAAATATTGCTTATTTCACAAAAAAGGAACAAAAGAAAAAAATGCTCGGGTGGTTCTTTCTTTCTTCGGAATCTCATCACTACCTCATCCCTTTCCACAAAACTACCTACATATACTACTCCTACAATCTTATCTCGTATTTGGATACTATTGTATATGGAAACTCATCGAAATGTTCGAAATATTCTCAAGACGAAGCTTCCCTGCCAATTTCATTATTTCGTTTATTTTTTATTCTTTTATACGTAACCATTAAATTAGTATATTTCTTGTAAATTTCCCGTCAATCGTCTGGAAAGTTACATGAAACTTTCTTTATTTTCTCGTAAACTTTTCTCCAAAAAACTGCTATTTTTTCCTGCCGTAAATGAAATCTGCTTTCATCGCTAAACGTGTGGAAATTTTGTGGAATTTATAGTTTAATGTGTTTAATTCGCGATTTTCCCTAAATTATGTTAGTTTATATTTTTCTTTTTCTAAATTTCAAAACTCTAGCTTGCAAAACATTGTCATTATAAGTTTGTGTAAGAATATAAAATTCCTTGCATACGTGTATTGTACTAAAGTTCAACCCAATAAACTTTTCACATAGACCGATATTCGATCGTATCTACGTAGTCCATGAATATATCTAACTGCATCATTGAAGGCTGCCTGTAACTTATTACGTGACAACGAATCCATGCTACTAAAAACAACATCGGCATATGTTATTATGGGAAATATAAGGGCTTGGACCAGCTTTCATCGAGTTCCAAAGTGAGTGAAATTTACAGTCAACCACAGTCTACGCAAGCAACCATAAATGCGACCAATGACGAAGTTTATGTGGTTGTTGCAGGACAGATTGCGGTTTATTACGAACCAAAGGCTAGTAGCCGACTCCACTATCGCCAATTTCGCCCGTGTTTTTGTCTGCCAAGTCATTAATCGCTGACAAATCCCTGTTTAAACAAATTACTAATTCGTCAAGCCGATTCATAGGTATAGGCATGTACAATTGAACGTCATCTGCATACATATGCATACGAGAGTGTTCACATACCAATGGCAAATCGTTGACAAACATGGAGAATAAAATCAGTCCAAGGTTGGAACCTTGAGGAACACCATGCATTTAGAGCAAAACAGAGGAAATCCAATCACCAACAACGACCCTTTGAAATCGATTCGACAAGTAGTTTTGCAAAAGTTTAACAGCTCTTTCGCCAAACCCGAAAAAGTGAATTTTGTGATTCACTTTTTCAAAAGCTTTCTAAAAATCGAGAAGGTAAAATAACGTCACGAGCCCTTTGCCATAGTTTTGCCTTACATCATCCAAAATCTTCACCATTGCCGACTGACAACTATACCCATCTCGAAAGCTTGACTGAGAAGAAGTCAATAGAGAGTTGAAAGATAAGTGGCATTTTGGATCACAACTTTGCAGCAAAGTAAAAACATTTAACGTTTATGAACATAGACGATACCAAAACATTTGCAATAGTAATAAAGTTCTTTTAGATTTAGGAGCACAAACACTGCACCGTTTAAAATATTTTACAATTATGTATGATCTCACCCTTTGTCCACATGACCTATAGTTAGCCCAAGCATCTTCAAGTCTTGTTGTGAGAATGAAAATGATTTAACATCAAACATAATATGGTATATACGAGTTTGTATATAAGTAATTACGTATTATTTAGATTTGCAATACTTGATCGTTTACTTTCACAATTTTTAATACAACAGTTTACGATGTTATTTTCTGCTTCTCTTTCATCTATTTTTACCTTAAAAATACAGAATACATTTCATTGGGCTTTAATACACTCGTATAAGACTGAAGATACTTCTAGGAGTTTTTTTTTGGTAGACGATAATTTTTCTTGGCTTTTTACCTACCATCAAAAGACAATTGTTAAAAAACAAAATTTACTCCACTTGCTAACAAATTCTATTAGATAAGAAAACATTATAGTACAAGAAAAGCAGGAAAAACCCCGTTACAATCATACAATTTCGTTCCTTATTGACAAAGAGCAAATCATGCTTCTGTCATGCCCTACACGAAATGGAGAGTAAATATACAAACAAACATGGCAAATACAACCCTATATATAAACACACATATTTATATGAATGATATAACCGTAACTTGATTGTATTTCGTCGCCTTTTGCATTGACTTGCCTTATAGCCGGGCCACATACTTTCATGTACATACTCGTATGATATATTGTTTTTCTGTCCGTCCTTCTTTCAATTTTCTTAGTGCAATCCTATTCTTTTAGTGTCTCTGATCCTATTTAAGGAAGAAAGTCACTTTATAAGATATAAAACTTCACTTGTGGATAGATACAAGCCCACACATACATGACAGAGGAAATTTGAAGAAAAAAAAAAATAATAAATCTCTTGGATTGCTAGACGTGACATAGTCTCTTCTATCATCATGTGCAGTTTTCATCTATTCAAAATTTGCAAATACGAAGATTTCTCAAGATATAAAAAAAAAAAAAAGATTTTCAAGGAAAATAAATTGAATTCAGTAGATGGATTTGAATCGCCTTTGCTAAGAAGCAACATCTACCGACTTACGAGTATTGTACGTACTTTCATAGTGATGCATGTTCGTGTGTTTAATATTGGCCAAACTTGGCAGATAATTTGTTTAACACTGGATTAGATCGAATATTGAATATTAAATACAAGCAAATTTTCCAAGAATTCAATGCGCACAAAAGAGTTCAAATTGCAGTTGAAGTATAGTACAGGCTGCCTAGCTGAAGTAGGGTACGGCATAGTGAACAACTTTAATTTCAAAACAAATTCGATGATATTCGTCCTTCTCGCCTATGGTTTATTCCTACTATACCATAATTATTGGTTTATATTTAAACTTAACAAAACGTGTCTAAAAGGCATTATAATTTTCGCATTTATGCAGCTGCAAGCTTCGTAGTTTAGTACCTTTAAGAATGGTAAATCAAAGTTTAGGTGATTAATATACTTTATAGAGGACGACTTTTCAGCACAATGAAGGCCCAAAGTTTCGAGCTGAAAAACGTGTTACCTACTTTCTTAGGCGTTACAGCCGTTTTGGCTGTAATTGAAGTTAATCGAAATCCCCTGCCACTGCGCTGTCCCTCGGGGGCGGATTCTGCTCTTCATGACTCATCCATCTTAGTCGTTGGGCCTTTACTCTTTTGTCTTAGTCGATGTAACTACAGACCGTATAGCTTGTCGTTGTATCCCCTCCTTCATTCAATGTCTATGCAGATGAGATTGAAAATAATCTGAAGAATTTTTTCTCAAAGCAGCCAAGAGAACCGTTATCCATTTATATGTTTTAAAGTTTCATATAGGGTTACTTTTGTTTGTCGAGAGGACTAAGAAGGTAATTAACTAGACCTTCTTAGTCCAAAGAAATAGCAATTGGCAAGAGTTACCTATTCTTCGTTTGATCTCAGCGCTGGTGTCGTTGTCTGAATTGATAGCGGAGTCTAGGTAGACAAAGTACTAAACTACCACAAAGTTATATCTTTCAAAGATGAAGTTCTGTCCGAAACTTTGATATTGGGTTCCAACAGATACTTGGTATTGTCCTCGTTGACCATTAAATCCATCTTCGCCGGTTCCGTTTTAATACTCACTGACATTACGCTGCTTTCATCCGATTAGGTCAATATCATCGTCGTATGCGAGTAATTGGACTTGTATTGATATAAAAGAAATCGCATGACAGCGCACCGCCTTGTCTAAATCCTTTTTTGACTTTTTGAATTTTTGACATTAAAGGTCTCGATGAGTTTTTTACCGACCTTTATGGAGTGCCGTGCATTCTCTATAATCATCCTGCACAAACGGAAGATTTTGCATTGATGCCAAAACTAGACATTGCTCTATACAGCTTATCTTTATAGATAAATCGATGAATAGGTTTCGCGCATCGATTTGGAGCTCATGATTTTCACCAAGATTTGCAGTAGTGTGAATATTTAGCCCATGGTAGACTTTCCGGGCCTAAGGTCACACTGATATGGACCAATCAGGTTGTTGACGAACAGCTTCAGGCATTCACACAACACGACAGATAGGTTCTTGTAGGCGATGTTAAGAAAGTTTAGAGGGTGTCCTTTTTTGTTGATCGGTCAAATAATGAAGAGGTCTCATTCATCGGGCATACATTCGTCCGATCATTTTTTACAGATGAGTTGATATATGCTCCTTCCCAAGTCATCGCCTGCCGCTTTGAAGAGCACAGCAGTCAGACCGTTCACTACGGTAGTTAGTTTGGACTTGAGCTTAGGTATAGGTATCTGCCTTACATCGGTATTTTGTTCGTTATCGAAGTTATACAGTCTACAGTAATGATCTTTCCAAACCCTCAGCATCGACTGCTTTTATATTAATATCTCTTTCATTAGTTTCTACATGTATCGGTTCGGGGTTCCTGTAGTAGCATCTCTCAATTTCCTCGAACGCGTGCTTCTCATTCTCCTTCTTTTTTCTCCTTAGAAGCCGGTGTTTGTTTCTACTTTTCTGCTCATAAAGCTCGTGAGCAGCTTAAGTTCTTCTATGCAGATCTTTGTATGCATCCTGCATAGCTGCATGTGTTTTCCGGCACTCGTCGTCAAATCTGGGGTTTCATTGTAGTGGCCGAGTTAAACCCAGTACATCAAAAGCAGCATATCTGATGACTTCTTAATAATATTGCCAATTGTCTTCGACAATTGACTTTGGCGGTATAAGACCTCTTAAGAGATTAAGGAAGACTTGATCGGAAAAGAATTTGGGGATTTCTTTCAATTGTAGCCATCCGACGTCAAACTTCTTCACAGTATTATCTTGATTTTGCAATGTTCAGGATATCCACAGTCGAACCTTGATTACAACACAGTAATTGTTGAAGTCGATGTTGACCCCTCGGGACGTTCGGACTTTCATAATACTGGAGTAGTGGGTCGCGTCGATTGCAATGTGGTCAATCCGCGTGCTAGCTGCGACAGAGTCGATTAGCCTGAATCCGTTTTGCAATCGATACCAATCGCCATAGTAGATTTCGCAGTTTGTCATCCTCTATTTGTCCGGCCTATTACATCGCCTCAGCTAGTTGTTCGGCTGAAAGTAGGCTATTAAGGCAGCTAACATTCCACGTGCAAATCCTTAGATACCCCTAAGACGAGGAGTCGGTTAGACCAAAGATAGTAACCCGTTCGGGAATGTGAACGCTGCCGTTGGTTCATTAACGGCTCATCCGCTGCCATCTCTTTTTCAGAGCTCTAAATTATTCCCGAAAATCCTTACCTGATTGAGTTCCAAATGTTGGGAGCTGCCCGAACAAGATCTTATTTGCTTTGTTCCGGGATTTAACTATATCTTTAATTTCAGCTGGAGAATTCGTTCACTTCCGCATTTATAGTGCTGCTGGTTTTATCTGCTGGTCAGCACTCTCACTTAAAAGTTTGGCAAGTCGAGTCCTTACAGATATCAACCAGTGAATGGTTATCACTTGAAGGTAAAATTGATGTGTAGAGACAGTTGAAGCACAGACAGAAACATATAACGCTATGAAATTTTATTCGTATGATATTGGATGACTGCATTCGTATAGGACTACCAAAATCAATGTCAACCTAGTACTCTGTATTCCTACAAGTCGCAGCTGGGATACTTTTGCGCTCTTTTGTATCTTATGCGACTGCATAAACTAAAGATTTCAGCCGGTCAAAAACGTTTTTAAAAGTGTTGGACCGTTTTCGACATATTTTATTGAAAAATTCTTAAAATGCCCTGAAGACTAGTATTGCTGTAATACATCTTTTGTTTGCCGCTTTCTATATAAAGTAGGCAGTAGACGTTTCTCATTGGCATTATCGATGACCAGATGACGTCATTGTAGTGATGAAGAATTTTAATGGAAAGCGAGGCAATGTCAAGTTTTCCTTTTGACTGGTTACCAAATGTTGTCGAAAGCGAAACCTGTGATACACAAAACCCGCATATGAATCAATATAGTTGAAGGCTCAATGTATGTATTAGCGCCAATATTCCGTATTCAAACTAGAGACCTGTATGTGCCAGCGGCTGGAGAACGTATGAAGCAAGGCAAAAAAAGCTGACACAATGTAGCTCTAACATAAATTGATCCTTTACATATCTGTGAATAATGAGCTACTTCCTACTAAGACTAACGTGCGGTGTTATCATTCTGCTTCTGCTTTTTACCCCAGAAAAAGATATGCTATATATATATAAGATATATATAAGACTCAGAAGATTTTTTGCTTTAGTTTTGTCCAAGTTATCCAGTTCTCATTTCCCTGCAGGAAAGCTGATGAACAAAAGACATTTAGTTTCTTTTTGTCCATGAACCCTTTATCAATAATGGCACAGTTATGGTACTAGACTCCAAATGTACACCTTGAATTGAGAACATCGATTTAATCTAGTCGAAGACCGAAGGGAAACGGTCACTTTACGAATAGCTTTCACATCAATATATCCATACGAAAAAGAAGGCGCAGAGGATGTAGAATGCTGTCTCATCATTTCTAGTTTTATCGTGTTCTTCCTGTTTTTGACCTGTTAGACAGCATTGGATCACAGTATTGAGTTTTTTACTGGGATTTAGAGTATAGAGGCTTAAGGCAATAACCTTAGAGTCAATAATATTCCCTGGAAGTAATTTTACAGCCCGAGAAATGAAAGAAAATGCTTCAAGTTTTACTGATGCAACAGGAATGACTAACTTGTATTGCAGTCAACTTTGGCTCCAGTTTTCCCATCTTTTTTTAAATTCATTGCCATATAAAGCTCTTTTCTGCCATTCGTGGCAATCTGACTTCCATATAGTTCTGCGGGAAATTTGTGAATTTCGTTTTAAAATTGCAAACACATCATATATCTTGGCCACCGCATTATTGTATGAGATATCTGGCGAGATGAAATCTGACAACCTGAAGCCATTATCTTCTAATGAGGTCAAGATCTTGCCTCGACCAATTAGTTTAAAAGTTTGAAGTGTTACCGAGTTGATTACTTTTCTGCAGCTTTAATCTCCAAAAGTAGGTTATACAATATTATACGCCTTCCTTTAATAATATACTTCGATCCAACTGCACAGACCGATACAGAGTAAGGTCTTATACAAAACACTCATCATTGCAACAGATCTTACTTAGCTGAGGTCTCCTACAATAAATGATAAACGCTATGAAAGTAGATAGTGGAGAAATAATGCCGGGGTATCGTAACTAAAGTATTTTGAAGCGGTAGGACTAGCTTTCAGTATTTACGAATAAAACTACACGTCAACCCATTGAAACGTAGGATGGTTTCAGACAGACTGGTTCTCCCAGTACCACGGATCAAATTGGTTGGTTTTAATGTAAGTTGACAAGGAGCTCATCTTCTTTCCTCCAACTTTTTTGGTGGATATTACTGCATCTAGTCATAACGTAAGTTCTCTACTATCTAGACCGTCTTCAGAAAGGTCCATAGAACGAAGTACTTAAAGACACAATATTACGAGGTACCCCGATTTACAAACAATATGAGCGTACAAGTGAGATAAAGTGGAGAATCAACCATCGTCATTGGGGTCATATATGGTATACTATGTATATCTGTACAGTGGGTGGGTTACTTTGGAAAAAAGGTTTTCCGTGATTGTCTAATTCGTATGGCAAAAGTTTGTAATAAAATATAGAACGATGTTTTCCATAGTCTATTTCACAAACCTTTCAAACAAAAAATACACCTAACGCCGCTGAGCATACGCACACAAAACCCTAGTTCAGTGAATCTACTAATCCAAGAAACAGGAACAATGAAGATACGTATTTAGATGGAAGCCTTAACTAACTTGATGTGTAATACTGGGAGTAGCTCGTCTATGAATTTCTGGCTGTCTACCCGCTACTAAGTGCAATAAATAAACTTTGATTGACATACATACATGGTATCAGCGGAGCGAGCAATCCTCATATATCTACATAAATAATATTGAAAATTCGATATTATTATTATTTCAATTTTAATAAATTCACCATTCAAATACTTCACTAATTTCAATAAAACTTCTATAAAATTTTTATTTTTTAATTTTAGGTTACACTGGAAAAAATTGTCAGTATGAATCGGATCCTTGCAACCCAGCTGAATGCATGAATGGTGGGTCCTGTGTTGGAAACTCCAGTCACTTTAGGTAAATTTAAAATTGCTGGTTTTTTGTTATCACATTTAGAATGAATAATTAATTAACATAATTAAACTCTTTCTTTATTGTCCTTTCATAATGGTGAAAAACAAATTTAATTATCTATTGCTGTCTAACAAACCATCGCTCTTACAATACGACCAAACTTCAAATCCAAAATCTATATGCTAATTGCCCACACGTGTCAATATTTGGATTTGGATGAATTCTAGATGTGATTGTGCTCCTGGTTATACTGGTCCGCTTTGTCAACACAACCTGAATGAATGCGAATCATCTCCGTGTGTGCATGGTATATGTGTGGACCAGGAGGATGGATTTCGATGTTTTTGCCAACCAGGTGAGTTTGCACTATTTGATATTTGATAGAAAGATTTGATTTTGTGGAAACTCTAATTCATGTCAATTCAAAATAAGTATATCTACGAGCATTGGTATACCATATGTGAATGAATTTTGCATACATTTTGAGAACCTTAAAATGCTTTTAAACTCCACAATTTTAGTGTATATAATGATGTTTGAGCGCAGGATTACTGCTCACGCCGTCTCGTAGGTTGAATGGTCTACAACGCAAAACTAACACAAACAATTTCGGTTGGAACCCAATACACACCGATTTGTTGTATTCTCTGCCGCATATTGTGCAGCAATCGCTGAACAGGCAACCCAACAAATGATCGTATGGAGTTCCGGGAACAATCGGTAAAAACCGTTTTATTTTTATGCAAATCTTAGAAGGAAATAGAAAAGAAAGTTCTCTTTTAAAATTTGGTATGAAACTCAACTAACGTATGTAGCGAGTCGATCGAGCGTGTGTCCTTCATAGACTGTGGTTCACCCGACCGTCTTTGTATGAATAACTTAAGCTCGGCTTGGCGCGAAGAAAAAACTACGGGTTAAAGGCAAATTCAGCAGTTTTTAAGGCTGGTTGACAGAACTCTTCATCCATAGATGAACTAACTTAAATGCAAACTCTACTAATAAGGGGTCTCCAAATTGTTCAGCTACTAGGTGGAGTGAAAAGTAACCTCCTTGACCACCAGAATGCGCTGCTACTGCAAAAGAGGTTATCATGCCTTGATGTACGTTCATATTAGGGCAGACATGCAAAATTTCAGTGCGATACCGTCTAAAGTTTTGTTTTGCCAGCTGATTGTTGTTGACGTGTTTGGCATCATGTTGAGTATGGACAAAAACGATTTTCGTTCTCTCATAAAAACTTATTTTTTGAGAGGCAAAACGGCGAAGGAAACAAGAGAAAAGTTGGATAAATATTATGGGGCTAATGCTCCATCAGATTACACCGTCAAATATTAGTTTCGTGAGTTTCGTGGTGGCCGCAACTCCACTACCGATCAAATCCGCAGCGACAGGCGACATGAAATGGTGTTGGCTGACCAGAAAGTGAAGGTGCGCGAGCTAGCAGATACCAAAAAGATTAGTACTGAGCGCACATGCTATATTTTGGGCAATATTCTGACCAAAAACACGAACGCGAGAGCACTTCGAAAGAGTGTTTAAACTTGCTGATGCGGAATCGGGCTGACTTTTGGCGTCGATTGGTAACTGTTGAAGACCAAAGAACAAAATGAGTGCCCGGCAATGGACTGAAGCCGTCACGAGTGCTCCGAAGCGGCCGAGGGAGGCTCGATGAGTCGGAAAGGTTATGACGTCGGTTTTCTGGGATTGTCATGGCAGATTCTTCGTGGACTTCCTCGAAAAAGGAAAAACCATCAACAGCGAGTATTACTGTGCATTATTAGAGCGATTGAAGGCCGAAATCGCTGCAAAACGGCCTCACATGAAGCGAAAAAAAATTTGGTTTTTGCAAGACAATGCTCCGGCGCACAAGAGCATCGCAACCACGGCTAAAATCAATGACTTACGGCTTCAATTGCTGTCGCATTCACCATATTCGCCCGATTTTGCTCCACGCACTATTATCTCTTCCCAAACCTCAAAAGATGGCTTATCAATAAAAAGTTCAGCTCACGCAAGGACATCATCGACGCCACGGAGGAGTATTCTGCAGACCTTCCGGAAAATTACTTTTCGGACGGGATTAAGAAGTTGGAAAATCGCTAGAATAAGTGTATCAAACTAAAAGGGGACTATATTGAATAAAATAAAAAAAAACATTTAAATTTTTTTTTTTTTATTCAGAAGGAGATTACTTTTCACCCCACCTAGTATTTTACGAAAATCAGCATTTTGTAAGTATGGTGGGCATAATCGACCTACTGAAACCTCTATTGCCTATATCATTCGCAAATTTGACGCCCAGCTTACATTAGTGGATGATACTCGACCGATTAGACCACATCCAGCAAGTAGTGGTCTTGCATCTTGCATCTTGTACTTGGCATCCATAAAAAGGAATAGCCTGAAAAATAACTTTGAAAATTATGATCTTGTTTACTGTTGAGAGCGCTGATTTTCTATTGATAAATGGGTTTAACATTTTAATAGCCACCCTTACTTTCTTGACCGTTCTAGTTATGTTTTCGTTAAGTAACAACTTTGAATCTAGCTGGATACCTAGATATCTGACATGGGGCTCCCAAGAGATATTTACTCCATTAATTTGTATCGGTTAGAAGGCAGAAAGCAATGTTTTCCTTTCCTAGTGAAAAAGATAGCTTGATACTATAGCAGCTGTAGCTGAGAGTGTACGCGAAGTCCGTGAGGAATCGATTCGTTGTCGGTCTCAGCAGCTTGGCTTGGCGTATTCGACAACTTGGCGTATTTTACGTCAGAATCTCGGCCTAAAAGCGTACAAAATTTAACTTGTGCAAGAATTGAAGCCAGGCGACTTAAATTTGCGTCATATTTCAATGAATGCGTTCTGAAAAAAACTCAATGAAAATCCGGCATTTTATCGCGAAATTTTATTCAGTGATGAAGCCCATTTCTGGCTCAATGGATACGTTAATAAACAAGATTGCCATATTTGACGTGATGAGCAACCTAAAGAGTACCAAGAGCTACCATTACATCCATTAAAAACAGTGGAATGGTGTGGTTTATGGGCTGGCGGAATCGTTGGTCCATATTTCTTCATGCCATGTTAACGGACTTTGTGTTTCCTGAAATTCAAGCGCATGGTCTCGGTAAGCTCTGGTTTCAACAAGACGGCGCTACGAGCTATGCAGCGCGTGAAACAATGGACTTGTTAAGAAATGATTTTGGTGAGCACCTAATTTCAATGAGCGTATTCACAGGCAGGGTCACATGCGTATGATACTAATGATATTAAGTATGATACCCGTACATACAAATTTATAAGAATTTTAAAATATATTGGGTGCGCAACTAAGTTATTTTGATGAAAATGCAACTTTAGTGTGAAGAAATTGTTAGAAATGAATCATTGAAAGCACTACCCATGGCTATCTTCAACTTTTTCCCATTTTTCTGGCAGAGCTCGTATACCGTTACGGTAAAAGTGTTTATCTTTTAAGGTTGTCGAAGAATCAAGTAATTTTTTGATGTCTTCATATGAGCAGAATTGCTGATTAGCCAGATCATGTGCCATCGAACGGAACAAGTAATAATCGGAGGACGCAATATCTTTCAAATATGGCGGGTGGGGTAAGAATTCTCATTTGAGCGTTTACAGGTTGATTTAAATGGGTTTGGCATTCTTTTCTTGTCGTTCGAGCAGTTGTTCACAGGCAAAAAAACGACGTTTAACGTCCCTTGGCTTTAAATCATAAGGAACCCAAGTTCCTTGTTTTTGAATGATTTACAACGCATGCAATCGCTTGGAAATGGCTTCGCGGGTAAATCATAATGCTGAAGCAAACTCTTCTTGCGTGTGACATGGATCTTTATAGAGCAATGACTACAATTCAGCATCTTCGAATAATTTTGGCCCCCCTTCACGCGGACGGTCGTCAACATTTGCTTACCATGTCTAAGCTTGGTTCATGACGTTTTGGATATGTCAAAATCGACCAACACTTACTGCTGGAGCCGCTTACAAATTACAAATTTTAGCAGAGATGTTAAACCGCGAAATAGCTCTTAATAATTTGTCTCCACATTTACAGTCGCAAGGAGGTTAAAAGTGTTAGATGAGTTCTGAGTAGCAATTTGGAATTCAAAATGTAGGACTGGGGTTAGTTCTACCTCTACCTACTTCTACCTACTTTGCCAAGATCGGTGATCTTCATAACGCACAGAAAATGAAAATCTCCGAAGTGGTAACTCACAGTTACCAAAACTTCTAATTTCTCTTTGTCTTTTCAGCCTCTTTAAAAATAATTGTGCAGAATTTTTAGTCGTCCCGCGTGCGTTCCAATGGCGCATTATCTCGTGACTATATTTTAGAGTTTGGAGATATCTCCCTATCCTGAGATTGATCAGCTTATTTGATCGTTAGGGATCGAGTAATGCACTTATCTGTTTACGTATCACTTTTGAGGGTTTAAGAGGGCGAAAATGCAGTGATGCTCTGAGAAGAATTGCCAAATTTCAATTAATCGAAGCTCGATTAATTAGAGCAGGCTGCGATGCAAAGTGAGTAGACATTTAGCTATTTCTATTGCTGAGTGTTTCGCGGCATGAAGGTGTTGTTGCAATCTGCCTTCAGAAAAAGTCTGTACATAGCAAATGGAGAATTTGCGTAGTCGTTGGAGTAGCGATTGCCTCTTATCTACGGTTGGGATTAGTCCGTCTTCCAGTGCTATAGTAATTTTTTTTGAAAAGAGATCAAGAACGTTGTGTCCAAATGATGTCCAAAGGAGAATATGCCAAAGGCATATTTGAGAATGTAAGAGTAAGTCTTTGGGTCCGTCTATAAAGTGTGACCTCGACCGAGTAATCTAAGACACAAGAAACCTATCGAAGACTAGGTGCAATATGAGAGGAAGGAGTGCACCCCCTTTGGGTATTCCTCTGGGTGATTTTTTTTTCTGTGTAGCGACTTACAGTAGAAAACATTTACAGTAAGTAAACATTCGGAGGACATTGCTTTCGAAGTTTTTGTCATAGTACTAAAATCAAACTGATTTGAGAGAGTTATATAATTTATGAAACACTTATTATATTCCAGACAACAAGGCATTTTCACACTACCTAATTTCTATGTATATTGGTCCACAAGAAATTTCAAAATTTAAGATTCTTTTGCACAGGCCTTATCTGTCTGCTTTCAGAAAATGAAATATCAACTCTGTCGAAGGATTAGGCGTGAGATTGTGTTTTTTCTTTAGAGAATTGATTGGGATTTTGTAGATAATAAAAATTAAAACACGGGTGGTGTAACTCCGAGGAGGTTGAATGACAAAAGGGTACTTTACTGTATATGCAATGTATATTGCAAATAATGTACAAAAAGGAAGTATTTAGAGAACAAAAAGAGAATGAATGAATTCAGATCATAGGTAAATTACATGTGAGAAGCTGTTCAATTCATAAGAAGTATGTGGATAAATTCAAATATGACTCGCACTGCAACTTTTTAAAATGCTATAATTTTTTTTATTTTTTGATAAATTTCATTGTGCCAAAGCAAAAAATGTTGGAAAATACATGAATTTTCAAATTGTATCAGTAGTTTTCAATATGTTCACCTTTGGCGCAAACAATGGCCTTTAAACGGCCGAAGAAAGCATCGCACACTGCACGCAAGTGGCCCTGCGGTATTTTGGCCCATTCCCGGCGAAGTGGTTGTTTGAGTTGGTCCAAACTTTAGTATTTTTTAGTGCCAACCTTCGCCTTCGAAATACCCCAGACAGAGCAATCCATTGTGTTTTTTAACCAATCTTGGTTGACGCGCGCTTTGTGAGACGGTGACGAGTTTTGTGAAAATATCCACGGTCTCCGACCGAAATGATTATTTGCCCAAGGCTTCAATACTGTCTCTTAGACAGTTTCACGGTATAAGATCGTATTAATTTTGACGCCACGGTCCAAAAATACGAGCGGAGAGCGACCATCGGCGGTTATGGCGGCGAAAACCATCACCGTTGGTGCTGCCTGCTTTCTGGTTGCCGTCCGAAGGTGTAAATTTTCGAAGAACCTTTCTGGCAAATATACTCGGTCATTTTGTTTGTTGACATATTGCTCGATAACAAATGGCGACTCATTGGAAAAAAACTAAATTCGGCAACTCACCACTTTCGTGCAAGCGGAGCCACTTCTTCGCTCTTTCGACTCTAACTTTTTTCTGTTGCCGTGTAAGATCGTGTGATTTTTGGAACTTCAATGGCTTGAGCCCAAGCTCATTTTTCAGTATGTGTTGTATGCATTCCAAAGAATGTTGAGCTCACAAGCTATTTTTCTTCCACTTCGATGCGGATTTCGCTTAATTCGAGCCTTCACTTTCCGAACCATTTCTGCCAATGTTACTGTTTTTTTATGACCATCTCCATGGCGTTTTGCAATACTGCCAGTATCACGGTAACGAGCTATGGTTCGAGACACAAATGATTTATTCACGTTGAGGGTGCTGGAGGGCTCAAACGATACCTACCTTTGGTTTTCCAGCCAAATATAAAGCAATCACATTATCACACAATTTTTCAACACAATTGAGACGCAAATCGTTTAAAAGGCTTGTAAATAATAAAATTATCTGTCATGTGTCAAAATTTGAGCTCACAGTAATGAACGGTTTGGAAATTATAGCAGTCTGAAGTTGGTTGCAGTTCGAGTCAGTCAGGGTGTATAAACATACAATGTTTAGTTCAGTTAACAAATTCTATTTTGCCAATTTCAAATGTTTTCCATTAAGTCTAAGACATTTTCTAAATATAAACATACGTATGTGTATAAATATATATATATATTTTACATTTTATTTATGAGTATCACTCACCCGTGTTTTATTCGAGATGGGTCTTAAAACATGTGACGAACTTTTGAAGGTTTCCTTTTTTTCCCGTTGAAGCAGAAAATTTACTCTAAGTAAAAATGTAGCCTTAATCATATCAGATAAATTTGTTGTTGCGAACGCATTGTGCAAAAGAAGGACGTAAGTCCCTCGAAGATTTCCGCGTTTTTCATGTCACCCTCAACCTGGAAATGTTCTGATATTTGAAGCAGTCCTTTCAAGGTATCTTGTCAGATATTCAAGTCCCGCTCCTTGACCGCTACAAGTGTAGAAACCATCGACATAAACCATAAACCATGTCTGCGTATTCTTGTGTTGAAAAGCCTATCATTAAGGATATAATGAATTAAACATCAATAACCTGGTTAAAATGTAGAAACTGGTTATGCAAATATCAAATAGTTTTTTCCGTCATCTGAAACTTTTATTAATGGGTGATTTTTTAGGCGTAAGAAAAACACAAGAAAATTACAAAAGTGTATTAAATTTTTATTTGAGTTGATAAATCAATGTTGACCAGGACTACGTTTTAAGTGGTCCATACGGAGAGTCCAATTTTGAATCACTTTTGCGAGCATATGGCTGGTTTGTCGCTAATTAAACGTACAATGTTGTCTTCCAAGGCTGAAATTGACGCTGGTTTATCGGCATAGATGAGTGATTTGACGTCTAAACACGTTAAATCGCACGATCTAGTCTGTCAATTCACCGGTCCAAAACGAAAAATAAATCGTCCTAACGAATTCATATCTCAATTGGTCCATCGATTCGCGTGCTGTGTAGCGAATGTAGCGCCGTCTTGCTGGAACCACATATCGACAAGGTTCAGTTCGTACAAGAAAAAAGTTCGAAATTATAGAACGATAGCGAACGGCATTGTACTCAAGGTCATTTTTGAAAATATACGGACCAATGATTCCGCGGGACCATATACAGTAGCAAACAACACATTTTTCCGAGTGCATTGACAGCTCTTGTGTTATCTGAGGTTGCACATCGGATTAAATACGGTTGTTTTGCTTACTAACATACGCATTTGACCAGAAAAAAACTTCGTTCCTTTGTACGCACTCTACGCATACGGGTAGGTAACATGAAACTGGTGCAAAATTTGGCCACTATGACTTGAATTGTTGCTTAGTTGGTTGATTAATTCAATAATTTGTAAGCGTTGCTCGGGTATGAGACTTGCCATGATACAATGTCAATTCTACCTGAGCATGTTTGACTTTGACACATGTCACGAATCAGACAGCATTTATGAAAAACCAAACAGCATTTATATAGGCGGAGCCCTTTAATTTTTTTTTTTTTTTTTTAATTTTGTTTACCTAAAAAATGGACATTACCTACGTGAGGCGGTCATTTGTTCCCTCTTAATGGTCATAAAATTAACCTTTTTTAAAAACATTTTTATTTGATTTATATTGCGAAACAATAAAGTTATTTTACGGGAAAAAAAAAATCTAAAGCAGCTGGGGTTTAATTACACATTTTTGGAAAAAAGTTGATAAATTTAAAATTTAAGTGTAAGAAAAAAATAAAAGCAAGTTTTCTAAACAATTTTTAACACATTAATTTTACTAGCATTTACATTAAAACAATTTAAACTTATAGTGACGACTTTAAAGATCTTTCATTTGTTACGACACACATAAATTTGAATGATGTTATTCCAGGAAAAGGTAAGGCTTTGCCTAAAACCTCTGTATCTCGGAAGAGATGCATTTCCGACTATCACCCCCATCACCGCTTAAAGTTTTTGGCACATTATTCGGAACCCAGAAAAGCCAATTATATATTTAATTTTAATTTAGCAAGAAAACAAGAATCTCCTATGAAATAATATTTAATTTTTAGTTTAATCGATAGAAGATAGGATTCTGTTGGCCGTCCACGATCTTTTTGTAAAATTCTTTATCGCATTTTCATTTCATTTGCGGCCATGAAACCGCATATTCTCGGAGGCTAAGTTTAGACATAATTTCCAGAAATGACTCGGACAGGAAACTTTTAACTCAAAGGAGCCAGGAACCAAAGTTTCGCCACTTATAGTGGCACACAGAGTCGTCTTATTGGAAATAAGCTTTCCTCACTTTCAAGTTAAAATTAAAAGTAAACTCATCATGATAGCTCAATTCATTCGCAGTAACTTCCGCATTCGTCATATTTTCGAAGAAATAATGGCCGAAGAATGCCTCAATTGAAAGAGAAGCTTTTCGACTATCATTCTTCAATCTCCTAAGCCTCAATTGCAGCAATTTTGCTTCTTAACAAACCCTTGAACACGGAAAGGACCCTAATTACTCAAAATGATTTTTGTGTTAAACTATTGATCAATTTCGTGCATTTCGATTACGACGCTGGAGATAGCCGGTAAGGTTAATTCCATCTCATATGCTTCATGACTTAAGCCTTTATGCAAAATTCGGTGGAATTGTGTTTGTGTTATGCTCAATTCCTGAAATCGATGTGGAATCAACATAACTAGGTGTTCGGCTATATTTCAATCAAACAATTGCTGGGAGATAAGTTGCTTCACATCGACAGAGAGTGTTTAAACTATTTCAACTTAATTCTTCACTATTTTTGTGGTTTATGTGAATGAATAATTTCAATGCCTTGCGTTTATCATTTCATTTTAATGTTGCAGTTTTTATCTTGCCATCTGATTGCAAAAAGTATGTTTTGAAATAACAACTAATCTATAGATGCTCGTAGTTACGTAAATATTTTACTTTACTATAAGTTTCGCCATTCAATCTTGAGTGCCGTACTATAGCTATGTTGTATATCTTTCTGAAAATAAAATACAATTCAGGCACTCCTGGTAATTACTGGATCAATGAGTTTGAAACTTTTTGAACGGAAGATAGTTTTTTCGATTTATTTCTTATCTTTTTTGAGCTCAATCCAGTTCATCAAAAGTTTTTTCAATTTTGTGATCCTTGACAAATTATAAGGTTTGTCAACGTCCTTAAAACTAACGTTTGTTTAAGTGTTGATTTCATTAAGAACGTAAAATATTTTGTTTAGAAACATGAAATGGTCACTGGGGACTAAATTCGTAGAACGTAACCCAGTTCATGAAATTTCACCATAAAGACTACGCACGTGTGCACCTTGTACTGTGCTGATGAAAGAGCATTTTTTTCTTGACCATATTCTGTCGTTTTTCCTTCTTCATTAGACCAATCCAATAAGTTTGTAAAGTAATCGCCGCTGATTGTTTTACTTATTTAAACGTAATTAGTGCGGACTGTTCCGCATGCATCCATCATCTTTGGGTGGCCGTGGTGTAGTGGTATATGCATACACTACTCAAGCAGAGGGTCGCGGGTTCGAATCCCGTGCGAGGCAATTCTCTGAAAAATTCTTTTCGTAGAATTTGCATGTAATTATATGAGAATCCCGTCGGCGTCAACTCTGACATGAAGGCATAACACTGATGTTGGAGTGGTTGCTGGCTGGGCTAAATGTAACGAACCAACAACTAGCACGTACTGAGACCCACTGGTTGAGGATGCATTTGCTCGTCCCGTCCAGTTTGACAACAACCTCTGAGAAAAATATCGAAACCTAATACACCTAAGTTTCAAACTACTACACCACCCGCACGCGCCCTGGAGAAAACCAGTAAAAAGGTGTACGTATCCCCTTGGTGCGCGCGCGGGATTATAAAAAAAAAAAAAATGCATCCCAAAAAACTTGTAGCCATGTCCCTGTTGCTGAACAGACCTACCGTGGCCTTCTTTTATACTCTTTCGCCAGCTGCTTTCTTCGGAAAGTTTAGTTAATGGTTTTGAAACAGCGCAAAAACTTGTTCACATAGCGGTTGAACAACGTCAAACACTGTTTTGAAATTGTCACACGAAATGCACTGTTTTCCATTTTCACGGTTGTCCTTTTACAATTGCTGCCATATAAAAACTAAACGATGCAGCTTGCTTAATATTTGACAGTAGTCTCCTGACACATGGTAGTTGACGGGGTTAATTTCAAGTTATATCGTGGAAAACAAAAAGTCCAAAAAGTCATGGACTTATTAATCCATCCTCGTATTTCTCAATTTACATAACTTACCTACATTCCAAGTTAGTCGCTATTGTGTTTACTATATTGTCCTACATTCAAAAAATTAATTGGCCTAAGCGTCAATATAATGGATGTTCTTTATTATGATTTAAACTGCACTAAGTTCTCTCAAACGACCAACAGAAAAATCATTCTTTCCTAAAGAGTATATAAAATTATGGTGTTGCTTCATTTTGAGGGAAATTTGCGGTGGTTTTCTTATATTTTAACGATCCCCGGAACCTGTTGTAGGTTTGTAAGTCTTATCCTTACAGAATATCTACCTGACAGGATGTAAACTTTTATTACCTCTGAAGCTAACATATTATTACGAGTACAATTCCTTTAACTAAAAAAAACCTAACATTTGGCGCTTAAATGCCTCTAGAAAAGAATATTTTTTTATTGAGCACCAAAAGATGAAACTTTACAAATGCAACCAAGCAGAGGACCCAATATCTCTAAATTATTGAAGTAGTTTCCGCATCCTTAGGTAATACTCCACTTTCAAGAAAAAAAAAAAAACATTTGCACGATAAACAAATCGGCAAAGGGGATTCGAGTAGCAGAAGATGATCACAACTGCTTTACAGTTGGCAGCCAATTAAAGCCTTACCCATAGGCTTTTCTTGATTGAAAGGAGGAACTTGTCACGAACCTACAAGAAATCATTAAGACATTTAACTAACAGTGAAGGGATGTGATGACAGATTATAAAAAAACATAACTCAGTTCTAAATAAAGTAGTCTCCTTAGCCCTATTCGAGAAGGTATTAGAACAGCAAAAAAGAGACTGTAACTTAAGAAGATGCCAGCTTTAACAAACTACTCGCGGAGTTATTTATGAAACAAAGCATCAATCGAGGATGAGAGAACGAATGATTGTATTGTATGAATGTCTACAACCCTTTTGCACCACACTCATCGACAAATACCAGTGTAGCTTCTGCCCTGATGATTTAACTAAAGAAAGTCTTCATTTTGAGCCAAATTCTGAAAGACTAGCGATGCTCAAAAAAAACTTTTCACTTATGCAGTTTAAATCGAAAAAATATTCTCTGCGATCCTAAATTCTTGCAAATATGTGCTACATATCATTATACATTTTTTTTTTTTTTTTCGATTTGACATTTAAGTGTTTAGAAAGGGAGTCGCATGGCAAGGAAACAAGGAACATTGCAGAAGTTTCCACTTTCGGATATTTGCTATTCTCGGTGTATTGTCTGGAAATTTAATTTTAATATATATGCAAGTATAAAATATTATTCCTCATTGATTCCAATCTTCCAATTCAACTATCATTAGGGCAAGCTTACGAGTATTTGGCTGATCCATGTTCGCTACTGAATGCTGCGATCAGTTGGCAGTCAGTTCTAATAGCTTAAAAATTATATTTTATGCAGTTATGTCCTAAATAACTTTTGTGAAAATATATGTACCATTTTTGTTTTCGATTTACATCAATTTGAACTACAAGTCAAAACTTATATCATTGTTTAGATATTTACTTGCGAAAAAATTGCCTTGTCTTCTTTAGCGAGAGGAAAGCATGTTCACGAAAAGGCAAGACATCTTATCTAGACCAGATATAATCAATACGTAAACATATGACTAACTCTTATTTCTGCTAAAAATAAAAACAATCCAAATCAATAACAAAATCACGTTCAAACGAACCTACCAGAGGCGCCCGATGGAAGATACTTTTAAATTGATTTTCGACAGATATTCCTGCCGTAGTCGGCAGCCGTCTGAATGTAAAACTTTGTTTGCAGTACTTTTGGCTTTATTAGCGCGAACTCCAATAATTTAGCCCCTTTAAATTTTTTGCACTCCCGAAAAGTGGGAACGAAACTTTTGTATATTATTATTATTATTATTTTTTTTTTTTTTTGCTTCTGCCTGGCCGAAATTGAAAACAATCTCCTTTCCCTAAGCGCTTTTGGCTACTTATACTGTTTTCTTTTTTATTACTCTTTTGAGATAAAATAACAAACAAAATATATAAACCACCGCCATCCCATGGCCGGAAAAGACCGATTTAACATGCACACATATACTACCAAACATACAAACAGACATAAATAAAACAAAACGAAATAATTTAGACAAACGAAAGCTGGATAGAAAAGAGCAGCGGGTTTAAGGTAGTATAAAGACGCGATTCCAGCGATTTGGGGGAAAAGAAATAAGAAATAAGGAATAAGAAGTAAGAAACTAAGAGCAAAAGACAAAACAGTAAAAAATGGGAAAGGCTACGAGGTAAGAGAAAATAAACACACCGACACAACCTTGCCTTTATTGCGGTCGTATTTCACAGTAATCCGGCCGTTGCAGTGCTTTGGTGGACTTTGCTGGGGGGATATTTGATTTCCGCCTACTTAAGTTTGATTCTTAAGCCCTCAAGTGCGTCAGTATTCCGCTAAATTCTTTAAATGTGTAAGCACCTACATAAAATGGAAATATGTATGTATGTGGCTTTTTTGGATGCTGCTGCTGGAACACCCAATTGAGTTTTTTTTTTTTTTTTTTTTTTTTTTTTTTTTTTTTTTTTTTTTTTTAGTGGTGTTAAGCACTGGCGTCTTTATTACTTGCTAATGGCATAAATTTCATTGTGGCGTTGTGCTATTAATGGAACCCAATGAAAAATTGTTAATCCGAGAGGGGGAATTTCCATTCCGTTTATACGGATAAGAGGTCAATACGATTGAGAAAATATTTTCGTACCGTTCCTTATGTTTTATCGAAATTAAATTTCTAAAATTACAATGCGCATCTACAGACTTCTGTTTTAATAAAAAAAATTAAAACAGGAAAATGTAACAGCAAATTTTATTACCCTCGCGAAAATTAATCAAATGAAAATATCTGACCTCCCTCGATAAAAACAAAGGAAAAGTGTTATTGGAGATTGTATTGATAAGTTAATGCCTTCCAAGTGAGAATCAAATTAAACTTGGAGAAAATTTTTTTTTAATTTTATCGAATTTCTGATGGGCACTAAGAACCACAGCCAATCTATTATATTTTTTTATATTGAAAGTCACCTAAATACTGCATATTTCTGACAGATATTGAATTGTTTATTGAATCATATGAACTATTTACCAGTCCTATTCTTTTGTGTTTAACAGAAACCCTACATACAATTACACACAGTACAACTGACAATTCAGTTCTAAAGTGACTACTTTCCGAACACCGTCTCATTTGTTAGATATCTAGTTGTTAAACAAAATTGATTATATTATGCTACGACAACACTTACAATTATTTGACTAAGCCATAAACTTATGTATACTTGAGTTATTTTTATATTCACCTTTTTAATAATTTTACCACATTTCCTATGTACTCTTAACTTAATCCTTCCCTTCAATTAAGCTCTGTCTTATCACCTACAGCGTAAATATTCTACAACTTATGGGCACAGCAATTCTGAATTCAATTAAACCTATTTTTAAGTTACGTTTCTGTCGCTGTAATCAAATTATATATAGGGTTTTTCAATAGGGACTTGACAACTTTGAATTTAATTTGTGAACGCATTCTTTCACTAATCATCAAACTGTCACTGTCAATTTATTCAGTGAACTCAACATTATCATCATGATAGAGTACACTAACGAGCAACGTCTGCGAATTATAAAAATTTTCTACAAATATTCGGAGTCGGTCACTGCAACTTTACGAGCGTTAAGTCGGTCGTTATTCTCGCCCTAGTAGACAGGTTATAACAAGTTTAGTGCAAAAATTCGAGTCTACATATTAGTTGTGTGATGTTGCCGTGTCAGTGAGACAACGGGTTGGTCGAAGTGTCGAAAATATCGTTTCCCGGCATCGCTCACACCACATTATGGCGTATTTTGCGTAAGGATTTTGGTTTACACCCATACAAGATCAAGTTGACTTTAGAATTGAAGCCGATGGACCATTTGAAGCGACGTACGTTCTTCGATTGGGTTCTGGAGAAGATGCGCTGAGATGATGAATTTCATCGTAAAATCATCTTCAGTGACGAAGCTCATTTTTGGCTCAATGGGTTCGTCAATAAGCAAAATATGCGTTATTGGTCGGGTGAAAACCCACATGTGCTTCATGAATCACCACTTCATCCACAAAAAATAACTGTTTGGTGCGGTTTGCATGCCGGCGGCGTTATTGGGCCATATTTTTTCGTCGACGATAACGATGGTCACGTTACTGTGAATGGTCAGTGTTATCGCGCCATGATCACCGATTATTTTTGGCCCAAATTGGAAAATATAGATTTGGACGACATGTGGTTTCAACAGGATGGTGCCACTAGTCACACAGCATACGCTACAATCGATATATTGAAGAGTAAATCTGGTGAGCGTGTTATCTCAAGACATGGGCCAGTCGATTGGCCGCCTTGTTTAACGCCGCTTGACTATTTTCTGTGGGGCTACGTTAAGTCATTGGTTTATGCCAACACAGAGCCAACATTGAACGCGAAATAGCGGCCGTTTCGGCCGATATGTGTGGCCGACTCGTTGAAAACTGGGTCCAACGAATCGACCGCTGCCATTTGAACGAAGTCGAGTTCCATTCATAAATGTTTTCATTGTACTTCAAGCCAATAATAAAGTTTTTGAAATATCTCAAATGATTTGTCTTTTATTTAAAAAAAAAATTTGTCAAGTCGTTACTAGAAAACCCTATGTATGTCGATATCATATACAGTGCAAGGTCTTATTGCAACTTGAAGAGCACAAACAGAAGAAGTTTTGGATAATTTTCACCTTCTCAAATATGTTCAAGGGCTGGAAATTCGACCAGGGGAAAATAAGGTAGAGTTAGACAAATGAGATGATGAAGACCTCGATGCTCGGAGTCAATTCTTGCTTGTTATGGAAACACATGTTCTAGGTCTTGTCAGAAACTTTAAAACCTCAAAAGAAATCTGGGATTTCTTGCGGTACAGCCGCGTGTGCGACAAAAAGCCGAGGAATTCAAAAAAATATATGCAAGTATTTGCGAGAGTAGGATTGAGGGAGCTAGAAATGAACTCGACTAAAGGTAAAAGGATGAACAAGTAGCATTCGCATCACCAAAGGACTTCCCATCATTAGAAACTGTCCATATTAGGCTAACGGAAGTTGGCAATACAAAGCTAGAGTTGTCATCAATTGATAATGCAATGGCAGTAAAAGGTAAATTTAATCATTTTCATCTCACTCAAGCAGTTTAGTCGACAACCGCAACAAAAAAAAATTCATCTGACTCAACGTATCGTTATTACAATACAATTTACAAAAAAATTACAAAATTCTGTTCATTATCATGATGTTATAAGAAAATATATAACATCCGATATTTTAAAATACAAAGTAATGTAGAATGCCACTTCAAGAAATTCAAAAATTCATTTAGTATGAAATATATTGTATATGGGTGGGGGTGACTCTTTTTGTGCAGTACAATAAGCATTAAAGAATGCTATAAAAACAGAATAAATAAGTAAAAAAAAAATTATAGTAAAAAATTTATTGGAAACAAAAGCAAAGAAGCGAAGAAAAAAAGACAATATTTAAACAAGAAGAAAATATTTAAACCAAAACATCAGAAATTAAAAACTCGATTTTATTGTATCTATGTTCAAAAAGTCGTTTTTTAACTTGGTTAAAAAATGCACAAGGAATTGAAAATACTCTTATTGACTGTAGAGTTTATTAAATAACCGATATGATAAAACAGAAAAAAAGTTACGGAATGAAGTTGTACGGAAAATAGCTAAAGGAACAAGGTAAGAAAGGCTTCCACAAATATTATTATTAGAAATTAAACGAAAATTACGATTACTAAATTTCATTAAGAATATTTTTAAGACTTTAAAACAATGCAAGTGACGAACGAAAGCTACAAATTTTTCTTACAACAAGAAAGATAAATACAAAAAGACGTATACCATATGACAAACTTAATTTGCAGGTACAGTTGTACAGCTATGCATATTTTGCACACTCCGGCGTGTGGAAGTACAAATTTGCATCACAGTTATAATGAAAAGTTAAGCTAAAGAACATTATTCTTGTTTTAGAGCTCATAATTAAGTTATGTTTACTAAACCAATGCCTTAGTGAATTTATATCCCAATTTATGTCGGATATCAGATCCAAGGCACAGTTCAGTCCGTAGGAAATGCAGTTGGTGAGCCTTTGAAGTTGAGGCCAAGGAGCGAATTTATATAAATTAAAAATAGAACAGGACCTAAGATTGACCCTTGTGGAACTTCAACATTATAAAGCAGTATATCACTTATGACATCACCAGTTGTTACTCCTTGTGACCTGTCTGCAAGATAAGACCTAAACCAATCGAGCATGAAGCTACGAAAACCAGCAATTTCCAATTTATTAAGTAAGATAGTGTGGTTGACCATGTCGAAAGCTTTAGTAATGTCGATAAAAAGGCCAGCGGTGCACTTTTTTTCATCCAAATGTAACATTATTTGGGAGCAAAACCACAAACGAGTATCTTCCGTCGATTTGCCTTTTTGAAACCCAAATTGAAAAGGATTAATAAACTTGATGAACTTCAAAAAAACTAATAATTCTGTTTTTTGTTAGTTTTTCAAAAATTATAATGAACGTTGAAAGTAGTGAAATCGGTCTGTAATTCCCAATTTCTGAGGCTTAAGATTATCTGGGAAGACCCCTTCAAACACGCAACGATTATAGACATTTGACAAGACTTCAACTATAAAACATGATATTTTCTTGACTGTTATATTTGAAATGACATCCTCTCCACAACGCCATGAATTAAGTAAGGAGCCAATAGTTTTTAAAATTTAAATAGGAGTGATGGGTTGAAAAAAGGTTGAACACATTGGTGGGATAGTTTTTGGTTGTAGGTTAGAGGCAGCACTTACAAAATGACAATTAAAGGTATTCGCAATAGCACGTTCATCATTACCACCGGTGTTGTCACAAGGGGCAGAAATGGCAAAACAAGTTGATGACTCATGTGAAATTCAGATACGTGATCCAGGAATTTTTGGGCCTCACTCTCAAAAGAGCACTTGAAATATCATACTGTTGGAATTACAAAAAAGCTACCCGTTGGTTCTTAGATAGTAGAGCTACCTCCCACATGTATTACAGTGAATAATTTTTTTCTTGTCTATCCAAAAGTCACATTGGGTATGTTAAGCTTGTTAATGATAAGCAATTAAAAATCATGGGTATTGGAACTGTTGCAATCTTAAAGAAAACCTAGTTTCAATTAACAAAGCAACTATAAATGGAATGAAAGTGTTTTTTAAGGCGAACAACACAGATATTGTGGGCAAGATTGGACGACAACGTCCAAGCTGGGTTTGAAGGTGTACTGATGAGCATTCATAGCGGAAGGGGTGTTATGCTTCTAGCAATTTCAGTGGTGAAAATATCGATACAAAAAGGCGAGACATTAGACGTTACGTCAGTGTTCGAGGGTGTCGAATTTTAAATTCTGTCTAGCAAGTGCATAGTGGTTCTAGGAGCACCTTACAAGATGTAGGCATTGTACTCTAGTTGTGGGTGGATAAATCCCTTATATATTGAGGCCAACTCAGATGGTGTGAAATATTTCTAACATCGCTTGAGGAAACTAAAATATTTAGCAGCATTTTTGGCAACATCGAATATGAGGTCATTCTAACGTGCGTTGTCATTGACACACATATCGAGACTGGAACGTTTGTGCCATTCATGGATATAGTAATTGCTGGGTATTTAAATTTCGCTAACGACGACAGACAGCATTGTATTTTAGAGGCATTAAATTCCACTCTATTGATAGTTCCCCAATTAGTTATGCTGCTAATGTCCGAATTTAATGTGCCTGGCATAGGCTGTCGTATGTCGTATGTTAGCTAAGGCCGAAAAACAGGGACGTGTGTCCGGGAATGAATATGAGAAGTAGAGGATACTGTCGTCAACAAAGGAATATGGTTTATTGGATTAGAAGCGGCAGACAAGAGACCATTGATAAAAATTAATAAGAGTGTCGTTAACAGAACAGGGCACACTATCATTTATTTTGTGAATATTCGACTTGAAATCATCCAATAAAGCTTGAATTTAACGTTCAAAAAGGTAATTTATAATGCATTGAAGAAGATGAGTCTTCAATCCCAAATGCACGCATTTTCAACAAAAGAGCCTGATGCCAACCTCTGTCAAACGCCTAAGAAATATCAAGTGCAACTATCTTGCTTTCGCCAGATTGCTGTAGACGTTTCATCAAATCACCAGTGGACATGTTGCTACGAAAAATATACTGTCGGTCATTGAGAAGTTTCTATGTTTCGAGATATTTCATGAGCTGACGGTTTAACAGCGTTTCCATGTTTATCGGCGTTTCCATGACCTAGGAAAGAACGGACGTATGTAAGTAGGATGAGAAAATTCACATTTTTTAGGGACAAGCCGAATAAATGCTGTTTTCCATCTGCTCGGAAAGAGTCCTAAAGAATAGGATTGATGAAAAAGCTTACGCGATAGTTTTGTCAGCGTGGAAGAACACCTGCTTAAAAGGAAGGGAGATATACCAGCGGATTTGTGAATGCTAAGACCTTTAAGAACCCTTGCTCCTACACTAGTGCGGAAGTGAATTCGTCACATTGAAGTTTCGATGCACTCCAGTAAAGGTGGAGACAAAGTACAATCTGGAAAAGTTGAATTGGCCCCAAAGTGTGCAGCAAGTAGATTGATCTTGGGCAAGTTTTGACACTGGAATATTAATGTAAATGAGCGTTATTATGGAGTATGAGGTAGAATTTCTAATGCTTTCGACGAACGATCAAAAATGTTAACTACCTTTGGGACATTATAGTATTTTTTGCCTCAGTTTTTGGTCGTATTGAAATTTTACACGCTTCAAAAACGGGTTGCAGTCATTTCTGGCTCGTTTTATTGTAACTTTTTTCGGTTTTCCTCAGTCCGGTTGATTTTGTAGGACCGAAAAAAACATTTCTCTTACCCTGACAACCTCTTTACAGTTCAAGTCGTACCACGCCTTTTCTTTTGGTTTTATACTCTTTATCCGATGAACGATAAAGCTTTTCATTTTAAAGAGAATAATATCTGTGATCATATAGCAGTGGCATCCACATCGTCAACGAGGAAACGAAATGATCAGCTAAAATTCCTTAAGAAAAAAGTCTGCCCCTATTGCATTTCTCGTGTAACAATAAGGTTCTTTCAATAATTTTTGCTGTAACTGGTCAGTATACCAGAAATTAGCTGATTTGACACATTGGTCTGACGAGCCTGGAGGGCAGAGCACATCAACGGTGTAATTATCAGGGTAAGAAGTTAAAAACAATTCCAGGGTGTTGGCGGTATGACTATCAACGTCTGGTATTAGCGTGGGCTCATTTACAAGCTCTGTCCAGATCTCACCACACCGTTGTCGGTCGAGAATGTCGATGCCAACCAGAATTGTGTATATTGAATAATAATATAATAACGATTTCAGTATAAGGATACAGAGATACAAGTCTTTAAATAGAGTCAGACAGCGTATCAAACTCGTTTAAGACCGAATTGCTGTCCAATTTGGGGTTTTGTAAATAAATCAGTAGTGGATAATTTATTTACGGAGACGAAATTTTAACTACAAGAAATTGAATTCCGAATTGGAGACTACCTAATACAGAGACTACCCTGTGGTGGAGGCTGGTAAGCTATATCACTACGCACGTTGATGGCGAGACCGCTATGGGAAAAGAATAATGGCACTAATTCGTAGCCAGGCAGCTTCAGACTAGAGTGATCTACCTATGTTTCACTATTTTCCAAGACAGCTGGTCTGTATTAACAGAGGTGGACGTACGCAGAAAAGTGATAATTTTTTAGCCCGCGTACATTTGCTGTGTCCACTCTAAATTCGATAGTCACTTTAAAAAGCAAACGCAAAGAAAACACACTATTAGCAGAGCTTTCAGGCGATTATGTGAGTTATTAGGTATTAAGCAAGATTTAAGTTCACCCTAAAACCCACAACAAAACGGTGTAGCTGAATGTGGCAATCGCACACTTATCGAGATGACGAGGTGTCTGAAATTTAAGGCTGACCTTTCAAATTGTTTGTGGGCTAAGCTAGTGATAACTTCAATGCACATTCGCAGTCGCTGTCCAACTTCAGTAAACCAAAACAGAACTCCTGAAGAATTATGGTCAACAGAGTTTCCTAATGCTTCAGAGAGGTAGGTGTAGGTAGTTCGATGTCAGAAGAAAAGATTTTGTGTTGATCGGATATTTTGAAAATTAGAAAGCATTTAGGTTACGGAAAAGAAGTACAAATCCTATCATTAGAAGTAGGAGGGGATGAAGATATCAATAAGACAGAGATAGATAGCTAGATAGATAGTGATAGCTCAGAAGAAATTTCCGAGATGCCTTAGATAACCAAGATACAGGTCTCATTGACACTGAACAAAATACTATAAATTCAACACAGCTCAAAATGTAGAAGCTTGTACAACACAACAAAATTAAAAAAAAAGGTGAAGTTACCTGATTCTGCT
The DNA here is from genome assembly GCA_907269105.1 of Volucella inanis. NCBI lineage: Eukaryota > Metazoa > Arthropoda > Insecta > Diptera > Syrphidae > Volucella > Volucella inanis. Next base: position 80,523,582 of record OU026157.1, read on the forward strand.
ATATCAAGTCCCAAGCCTTAACGAAATGTTCCTTTATACAAGGTGGCGCAAAATTAATCACACTATCCGATAGATATATGGGATAATTTTTGCAAATGACGTCATTTTCATATTTGACATTTGAAGAGGACGATTTTGTGTCGAAAATCATAGTGAGCGACACTGGAAATACGCGTGTGATTCACGAAGAGCAAAGACACTGTGTGGTACGGGGTTCACGCGGGAGGAGTGATTGGGGCGTATTTTTTTGGGGATGGCATCGGCAATACAGTCACTGTTACTGGCGAACGCCACAGGGCCATGATAAATAAGTTCTTACTGCCGTAATTGGATGAGCGGAGCTTACTGAACATGTGCAACCGCACAAGACGGTGCAACCGCACACACGCAAGAGTCACAATGGATGTTGTGAAGGAAGAATTTCCTGATCGCGATTTTGTATGGCCAGCAAGATCGCCCGATTTAACCATCCCAGACTTTTTTCTTTGGGAATACTTGAAGTCGTGGATGTATGCCGACAAACCTTAGACAATCGCAGCACTTAAAGAGAAAGTTCGACAGGAATTCGAACAGTTATCACCGGAATTCTTGCGAAAAGTCATGAAAAATACCATAAAACGGGCACAAAGTTGTATCAAAACTGGTAGCAGATATTGGCGGATATCATCTTTGCCACTTGACAGAAACAATTGTAAAGGTCGGAATAAAAATTTCCATCACTCAAAATCATTTATTTTATCTATGATGGTAATAAATTAATTCAAAAACAAAATTGGATGATTAATTTTGCATCAGCTTGTATATTTATATCTTGTATCTACCTGAGGTTGATGATCCTGGATCCTTGAAGGACGTTGAATCTTCTCCGAATGTTGAAAAATGGAAAGAATCCATGAATATTGAAATAGATTTTTTACACAAGAATAGAAACTGCAAAATTGTAGGTCGTCCTAAGGATAAAAATGTCATCGTATATCGATGGGTATTCAAGACTAAGCGTAAGTCAGATGGAACTGTGGAAAAAAGGAAAGCTAAGCTAGTGGCAAAGGGTTATTCCTAAATATAAGGTGTAGATTACCTTAAAACATTTGCCCCAATTGCAAAAATAGGCTTTATTCGGATCCGTTATGCCATTGCTACCTAGTATTTCGATCTTCACCACATAGACGTTCCTACAGCTTTCTTGGGTGGAAATTTAGATGAAGAAATTTTTATTGAACAACCAGCAGGTTTTGTAAACAACAAATCAAAATAATGCTAACCTCAAAAATCAATATATGGCTTTAAAAAATCAAGTCATCAATGGAGCAAAAATCTAGAAAACAAGCTTTAAGAAATTGGCTATACAAATTCAAGCTATGACAAATGCATTTATGGTTTTTCAAAATTAATTACAACCTATGTTGACGTCTTAATTATTGTGACACTGAACAGTCAATCCGATTTCAACAATTTAAAATTGCATTTGAAACAAAATTTCGAATTTAGAGGCATGGAAGAACAAAAGCTTACCATAGGGTTGGAGATTTCAAGAGCACGAAAGACAGTAACTTTATTAATCAGCCATTCAAGCTAATTAAAAACTTAATTGCAAAATAAAGGTTAACCGACTGTAAGCCGCGAACGCTAACGCTACCACCAAAAGCTAAACTTAAAAAAAGCCATAAATTGAAGGTCAAAACGTCGCAATCTGGCGTGGTTTTTGTTTTGAGAGTCCCATAAATAACCTATCGTCACGATGTCCAGCGCAGAAGCAGAGTATGTAACACTGACAGAAGCTGCAAAACGAGTCAAATACTTCAAACTTTTTTTTGTTTGTTTTCGGGATTGAATTTAAATTGCGCAAATGAACTAATAACTTTCCCTAGACTGCGTCTCCGGCTGGTAATATCGTTGTTACACAGATCGTATGATAATGCCCTTGGCCATTTCGAATTCCTCTAATTCTAATTCTCCGGTTTTCTTCTTTTATATAAAAAATTTAAAAAGAAAAGCGATTGTAATTGTTAATTTTATAAAGTATCTTTGTGTTTCAAGGTTTTAATGATATCCTCTTCTAATACTGGTAATACGGAACCTTTAGCCTTTTTTGCAAAAGCTCCTCCGAAGGTAAAGTGTCATATTCCACATTGGCCATTTTTCTTATTTGCAGTATAAAAATGCCTATGAACCAAAGTTTTGACTCACAAAGCTCACCAGGGCTGCATCCCCCAGATATTATATCTGCCGGATTATACTTAGTACTGACGTGGTGCCACAATCTTTTGCAATTTTTGCATACCCGATTAGCAACAAAGTTGGACCATTGATGTTCTACTTACGTAATCAGTATCCTGGTTCACAGTGTCCAGTGTAATACAGTCCGACCAGTAATGAATCTTGGTGTACTTACACGTAGTAATATTGTAGATGTTTTTTTATCGACTAACTGTGCCATCATTATAACGGCACATTGCTCCATACAATCTTTGCTTGTTTATGGATTCTATCTTTGACTTAGCGCAGAGGAGGCTAACTGACTTTGAGCTGTCTGTATCACAGGACTTTACATATGTAGATGCACGCGCGGTAAGCCTTTTCCGAGCTGTCAGAGAAATCATGTAATTTTGCATTTTTCAAACTTGTCATTTGATATAAAACGCTTTATCCAAGAGTGATTCACTCCACAGGAAAAATTGAAAATGTCGATCGTCTGGATGCATTAGTATCTGCCTGTACACCTTTGTAATGTCTGCTGTGAACATATATTTGTGATACCGACATTTCAACGCTACGGAAAATAAATAAAGTTGAAGTAGAGGACTAACAAACTTAATATCATTGTGAGATAGACCGTTGGTTAAGATCGACCCTTTCCACTAATTCCATATGTTTCAGTTATTCGTTCACGCGCATAAACTTTACGTACTAAACTTCTCAGCAGTGGTCTTGTCCCTGCGAATTTTTTTTCCATAGATATAAATCTCCTAAAAGCAGTGTTGTAAGACCTTACTAATGCACTCGGGTCGATCTTGAAATGGAAGCGAACTTGAGAACGACCACCTGAAATTCGTGTATAAATGTTTTGAAATAGTTTTTCACATGGATGTTCTCAGTCACTATCTCTACTGGTTTCGCCAATCCTTTTCACTTCCGAAAATTATGTTAAAACTTTCCCAAATATTACAATATTATGTGCCTGCCTAAAAACACATAGCGTCATGAAGAATCGTTTGTGTAATTTAATTTTCTCCCTCTACTGTCCGTGGTTACCTTGTCATCCGCAGCGCCACCTTCTACACGATTTCCTTGTGATAAGTTGGCGACTCCAACAATTTGTCATTTCACATAGCGTTTTGTGTATTCCCCTCTAAAGGATGGAAATTTAATCTTCTTAAAGAGAGAGGGAGAAAAAAAATAATGGTTATTATTATGGTCAATTAAATTTCTTTTTTAGATGATTCCAAACTGTCATACTGTGTCGGTTGATGTTTAGTGCCTCCGCTATCTTCAGACAGCTTCCGTGTCGGTTTTGCTCCATCAGTTGCAAAATTACATCGACTTTTTCAGTGACAGGCCGACCAGTGGGAGGTGCATCTTTTACATTGAAATTTCTGGAACGGAATCGGACAAACCACTCCTCGGTCCGGCGTTCACTAACAGCATTCTCACTATAAACTGCAAAAATTTTTCGGCATGTTTTTGCAGCATTTTTACCTTTTTTCATAACATAGCATATTTCGTCAGATATTTCACTTATATTCAAATCAGAATAACTTTTAACACGAGCAACGAATTACACAGCTGTATTCACAAAAAATGTAGCCTGATATGTCACCTTTCAAACACGTGTTCGTTTGACAGAATCAGATTAGTGCTTCTAGATAAATGGACACCAACACCATCTTGTGACAAAAAACTCCAGAGACTTTTTATATGACCCAATATTTACCATAGATCGATTTTAAAAGTATCTACGTAATACGAACGAATTATCAAATGAGAAGTCAGAACAGGACGATCAAGTGCAGTCGGATATTTCATCATCCAAAGATGGCGTGTCGGCAGCTGCTAAGAAGTTTTGTCGTCTTCTGATTTGGATTCTGAAGAAGGGACATGTTCGCGACCTAACAAGAGAGCTAAGCACGATCCCTGTATAGGCGGTTTGATAAGTCAGTTAACTACGTAAATTGCATACGTACCGGTCATTTATTTCACCGGCATCATTCAACGAAATGGAGTTACCTGACTATGAGGGGAGTCCCCTCATCGAGCGAGGAAAGCAGGAAGGAAGGACAGTTTCTTGTGAATCCCGCCATAGGCGGGTTGCTTGACTTTAGTGAATTAAAGAATTCTGCGTGCAACAGACACGCCATTAAGAATGCTTCTAAAAAGAGAATAGATACGTTGGTTAGATTACAGCATTTTCAATCTGATTCATGGAAGGATGTAAAGTAATCTAAATCTTTGCAAGGTTTTTTGGCTAGTCCGGGTTTTGTGGAGCTAAAGGTTAATGATGAGTTATGCCACCTTAATAGAGGAAAAAATTATCTAGCTTCCACAGAACGAATAATGACTGGTTTAACGAATGCGTTACTCGATCAGAAAGAGATTTTTCACTCTAGTTTGTAAGAGATTGTTAATTGGGCTAACAATTCTTCAACTGAATTTATTAAATTTGTTTGGGCCAAATTCAGAAAGGTATAATTCAGGTATTGCAGGCTATTTGTGGTAAAAGATCTGAGTGCGTTGAAGTCAGACGCGATAGTGTTATTTTTGAGGTAGCCAACAGAAATTTGCAGACAACATTAAGTAATATACCTTCAAGAGCAGAGCACAGAGCTTGATTCCAACTCAATCTATTGGAGTTGTTAGAGTGGCAAATCAATTACCAAAATTATAAAATCGACATAGCAAATAGAATATTTCGGTGTGACTTGGGATACAGACAAGAATATGATTTTCCTTTCATAAAGAAAGACAGAAAAGATCTCAAAGTCAATTACTCTTATCTTGTGCAAGCTAAATTTCAATCTAAAAGAGATCCAAAGAGTGTTGGGATAGCTAAACTTCGCCATATTTGTAATACCGAGGAATCGTCTTCATTGCCGACATTCACCGATTTTTTCTCGCCGATTCTATCAGAGATGCACAAAAGAAATGCGCAAAGTTCCGCTCTGCTCAAAAGCGGATTTAAGGGCTTAAAGCCATTCAAAAGATGAACTCATTGCATCCAAGACCGTATACCCATTTTCTGACAACGAACGCGGCAGATGTAAGGAGGAGCCATTCCAACAGAAAAGAACTCCTTACCGTCTATGCAGCTGTTCAGGCAAATAAAAGAAGTTTAAGAAATGCTCCCAGCCTGATCCAATCGTACATAAGTAGCTTACTATATATTCGGAACAAAGGCGGGACACGCTCGCTAATTCTTCTGGATCTTATTTACAAGATGCTAATGTTGGCAGATCGATTAAATATTCGGCTCTCAGCGCACTATGTCCCGGGGAGTTTCAACTGCATAACCGATCACCTTTCTCGGGGAAAGCGTTTACCAGAATGGCACTTACTACCCACGGCAACAAACAGGGTATTCAACATTTGGGGCACTCCGGACGTCGACCTATTCGCGTCCGCAGAAACGACAGTGATCAAGAACTACGTCTCATCAGACTGCAAAGATCGATTAGCGCTCTACTCAAACGCCTTCGGCCGTCAATGAAACTACCAGCTAGGTACTTTCCGGCAATAAATAGCTGGTTAAATTGGCCCTTAAAGCAATCTGGTCCAAAAAAAAAAACAAAAAAAGAACAGGTACCTATTTGGGATGCTCAAATTATATTTGATTGAGCAGCTACCATTCTTCTATTACCATCAAGTCGAAGAGTTCATAGCCTTACATTACTGAGAATTTCAAATGAAAATATGTCATCATTCAAGTTCGAAACAATTTTTCGGGCAGTTTTTGGGTCGAAGACGGATAGTTCAGAAAACAGGCAATCTAATTGGGTATTATCTAAGCATTCAAATGATAATGTTTGTCCTATAGTATGGATCAACCACTTGTTGTCACTTTCACATTCCAGAATTAAAAGGTGTAATGGACTAAGTTAAACCCTTATAGCCATAGCCGGCGATCCTTGCCCAGTGTCTAGTATCGTAATAGATAGTTGGGTGAGATCCGTGTTAAGAGATGGAGGCATATAAGCGTCACCAGGGAGCCTTAGATCAGCTGTAACATCCACTAGTTGGTTGGAAAATCATCTCATCCAAGACATACTTGCAAGAGAAAATTTGAAGTATGAAAATACATTTAAAAAGTTTTATTGTAAAGATGTAAAAGAGATTAAAATCAAAAGATTAAATGTACAGTTTTCTAGTTTTCAAACAGAATAATAAAATATTTAGATACATACTATATGTATGTAATATTTTATAGTAAGAAGTTAATGAAATGTAATAATGGATTGATTTAGTTTTTTTTTTAGAATGGATTAAGCATTATCTTTGTTTGCATCTTCAATTAAAATATTGGAGAAATTTTGAGTTTATTTCATAGTGCGTTTAATTTTTATAATTTTTCGTTTTTCATATAGCATTTTGTTTTTTGTCACCAGCAGATATCAGACACGTCTTCATGGCGACGCTGTGTATTTTAGGCAGGCAGATAATATAAAATTTTTGGATTACAATAAAATTATTATGTGCTGAAAGAAAAACACACAGCGTCGCCGAAAATTATTTCTGGTGAAGACGCTATGAAAGATTGTCGTAGTCGCCAACTATTCACAAGGAAATCGTGCAGAAGCTTGCGCTGCGGGTAACCAAGGACAGTAGAGGGAGAAAATTAAACTACACAAACGATTCTTCATGGCGACGCTGTGTTTTTTTTTTTTTCAGCACTTAATAATAATTTTTTGTAATTCAAAATTTTATATTTACTAATGGGTGACTTCCCTTGGATTTGGCAATCATGACACCGAACACGATCCAGCAAAATATTGTATTTTGAAGTGAAGGTAATGTATCAAGAAGCTGTATCTACCCAATTGATAAAATTATGAAGTGACTAGCTTCCACCAACATATCAATACGAGTGGGACTGTGTAATAATGGATCGGCGCACTTTATGTTGACGAAAATGGGCCACGATATAGTGTCGCTCAAGGGGTTTGAGTACACTTTAAATGTTTGTATACAGCGCAGATTATCTTTTACGTGCTAAGTGATTTTTTTTTTATGATGTTGGCATCGATCGTGTATGTGAAATCATTCAAACGAGATTTTATAACTAAACTTGCTTTAAAATTACAAATTATGTTGGTCTGCCATATGCCGGAAATGGATGTTATTGTCTTATATTTTTCGATTCCAAGGAATTGTACAAAAGGAATTATAATTATCGTAGATTATCAGAGTCAAGCAGAATTCGGCAAGGGACGTCAGTATTGTGCTTGGCCCACGTATAGCCTATATGGTAGCTGTAGCTAATATGGTAGTTTTGTTTTCGAATTCTACAATATAATCCTTATGTACAGTTTCTAATGTTTGCAACATGTTAGTTTAGTTCTGATTAACTTCACACTCGTACAGGTTTGGACACAACTTGTGAGATGTTGATGAAAGAAGTTCCTTTTTGTCGGTGTGGAGAATAGGGAAGAGTGACAATTGTTGATCCTGTGGCAGTTTTTCAAACAATTTATGCATAATTTACTGCTATTTACGAAAGTAATTTTGTCATGAATGCTTAAATTTAGAAATTTGTAACATTTTCTGATAGTATGAATATTTTTATGAATATAAGTGATGGAATTTGAAGCGGAGGGTTTGTGAAGCAGCGTTGGCATTAAATATCTTCTTTACATGTTCGGTGGAAATAAGCCTTTTGTTTTCGAAACACTTCGAAGAATTTCCAGTTCTTCAATTGTAACTTGTTTATTGATCCTTTTTACAAAGTGCTTTGCACGATCAAGTTGTCCAGAAGATATTTGACTATCTCATGATTTAGGCAACTAATTTACCGGTTCAAAAATGTTGAACAAAAATTTGGGCGAAAACGAAAACAGAAACTGGATCTTGAAGCTTTTTGAGAGCAAAATGAAAAGTCGGGCGTCTTCAGTTCTTCCACGAATTGAAATTTTTAATAATTTCAATTCCTAAACGTAAAAAACGCCAAGTTTTTGCATACGGTAAGCCAAACTGTTGAAAATGACACTGAATTTTTCATCACGGTCATTGCGTACAATCTCCGCTACCGCGGCTATATTTCCCTTACTACATGTTAGTTGTAGTCCATTTGGTCGCATATTTTTCAAAATTGGGTATTGTGAGTTCGGTAGGCCGAATATGTAAACCATAAGTTGCTCCAAGCGCGGGAAACACACTTTTCATAGAACGCTGATTTTCGTAATAAAGCTGAATAACTCGTAGATGATGTGCCGAAATATGCCTTTCCATGATGAAATGTCAAGCAATATTGAAAAAAATACAATATCAGTGTGACACGACGCATGCGTGATCTCTCATGAAATCCCCACTGGAAAAAGCACCACTAAAAGGATAACCCTATACATTTGTTCAAAGAACAAATAGAAACGCGAGGGCCTTTGGTGTTGATTTTAGCGAAATTTTAATACGGATTTTAGAAAGGCGTTCGCTTAAACGTCTTGGATTAGAGATGTCCTGCCTAAGTATTTCGCTGACAAATCCATTTTCGAATAGGAGCTGCTACTGCCAACAGTTAATCTCATACGCTTTTATTTTCTGCACATTAAACAGCATTTTGGATTGGATTGGAGCCACCTTCACCTGCGTACTTGAATTGTCAGTATAAAGCCCAAAATTTGCACGTGTATAAAAGAAGGTAATTGTCCTCGATTCACATGACATTCAATCCAAGTTTCTTTGATTCTCATTACGGAGGATTAGCCCTTAATCAAATTTCCAGGTCTAATAGCCACCTTCTAGAGTACGTGTGCCATAAAGCTCTTTGCTTAAAACTGCTTAATTAAGCCCCGAATATGTCCAAAAAACTCACATAAAATTACCACTGTTCGTCCATGATGACGATCAGTTATCGCTTTGGATGCTTTCGGCGAGGCCAACGAAATTCAGGTCGCTTTCCTATATACTAAGAAGCAAAACACATAGTTCCTCATAGAGATTATTAAAATATAAAGTGATTCCTCGTGAGGTTTGATTTTCAATAGGCTTTTTTGGAAAGATCACGCGTGACTCCTATCAAATTGCTTTGTCACTTTTGTTCAATACCAAGTCATAATGAAAAGACTCATAATAAAGTACAACAGCGTCTAAAAACTGTTCAGCTGTATTACAAAAATCAGCGTTCTGTGAGAAATGTTTTTCGTGCGATCCGAGGAACTTACGATGTGAATAATCGACCTACTGAAACCACTATTGCCAATACCATTCACAAATTCGAGTCCCAGTTTACATAAGTGGATGATACTCGACCGCTTAGACCACATCCAGCACGTAGTGAAGAGAATATAGCAGCTGTAGCTCAAAGTTTACGCGACGAATCGATTCGTCGTCGTTCTCAGCAGCCTGGCTTGGCGTATTTGACAACTTGGCGTATTTTACGTGAGGATCTTCGCCTTAAAGCGTACAAAATTCAACTTGTGCAAGAATTGAAGCCAGGCGACTTGAATTTGCGTCATATTTTCAGTGAATGGGCTGTGGAAAAACTCAATGAAAATCCGGTGTTTTATCGTAAATTTTGTTCAGTGATGAAGCCCATTTCTGGCTCAATGGATACGTTAATAAACAAAATTGCCATATTTGGGCTGATGAGCAACCCGAAGAGTACCAAGATCTACCATTACATGCATTAAAAACAACGGTATGGTGTGGTTTATGGACTGGTGGAATCATTGGTCCATACATGGTAACTGCTATCGCGCCATGTTAACGGACTATGTGCTTCCTGAAATTCAAGCACGAGCCATACAACGCGTGAAACAATGGAGTTGTTGAGAAACCATTTTGGTGAGCACTTAATTTCACGTTTTGCTACAGCAAATTGGCTGCCTAGATCGTGCGATATCACATCTTTGAACTTTTTTCTCTGGGGATATGTAAAGTCTCAGGTCTTCAGGAATAAGCCAGCTACGATTGACGCTTTGGAGCCAACATTACTCGTTTTATCTGCGATATACCAGTCGCTATGCTCGAACGAGTCGCCCAAAATTGGAGCTTCCGGTCCAATATACCTATATCTGACGTAGTCGTTGCCGTAAGTGTTGGCCAAAAAGTAGATGCCACGAATTGTTCTTCTAACCGATAATAAAAATTGTAAGTTCACTTTCAAATTTATGTATTTTATTTTACATTATAAATCAAACCTCACGATATCGGCTATAATACAATATATATCGGCTTTCTTCGAATTTGCTGATGTCAAAGTAAATTTATGGGTCAGAAAAACAACCACTATTGTAGCAAAGAATAAAATCAAAACCAACAACAAGACCAGAAGAAATATGGTAAGACCAACATATCTTCTTTGCTATCTTGCTATTGATGATGTATTTTTTCATGTCAATATATGTAGTCACAGACCTATCGCTTTTCATTTATTTTTCTTTTTTTGATTCCTCCACACATTCAGCTCGATTTTACTAGCATATTGAAAAGCAACCTACGAGCAATCAACAACCATCCACACTTTGCAAATATGTACAATAGTAGCTACAACGCAGAGTTCATTGGGTGGTTAAAAGTTTGCGGTCTGAAGTTGGAGAAGTCATTGTCCCAAAAGTTACAAATACCAAGGGTGGATTTCGTATGCATTGTCAATTACCGCGTAGAGTTATAAACTCTTTTTTTTTTTTTTTTTTTTTTTCATGCAATAGGTTAAAAGGCTGATATGTTCTCACATTAAAATCCTTTCTATCATCACTATAATGGCTTCATTCGCCGCGGAAGTCCCATCACTCTTTTTCATGAATTCACTGTCTAGGGATGGGGATGAAACAAAATCAACTTCCATCCCCAGATACAAATGTGCTGCCTCTATCTCTAAAACTAGAAAAAGTTCCTAGCCAACGACTTCAAAATGTTTCTTTTTAAAGTAAAAAGTATACGCCCTATGGGAGAACAATTCATATCCCAGCCAGTCGAGTTTAGATAAACTTTTGTGTCATGACTTGACTTTAACATTTTTTTTTTTTAAGGAAATCTATTGTATATCAATGATAGAATTCATAGAAATTCGCTTTTAAAGTGATTACAAAATTCCTTTTAAAGAATCTAAAAACCATATTATTAATTCGATCGTATACTATACTATATCCTATGGATCCTTGTTGTACCTACGCTTTTAAAATAACGAGTTTTTATCAATTTCCTTTTGACTAACTTTCTTCTATGGTATTTAATGTTATTTTTTTTTTTTTTTTAGGTTTTGCCGGTGAACTTTGTAACTATGAATATAACGAATGCGAATCGAATCCATGTCTTAATGGAGCAGAGTGCATAGATCAAATTGGCAGTTTCGAGTGTAGGTGCTCCAAAGGATACATTGGCAGTCGATGCGAGATAAAGGTTAGTAACTCTTTTTTTTTTTTCTTTTAATGTAAATTTGGTTTCTTCTAAATTCAAACACAATTTTATGTATTTTTTTTTCTCATTTTTTCTCTCTTCAAAAATGTTATTGAAAAAACACATCACACACAATCAATTTTTGGTCGCGCGTTATGCCTCATGGGCTTGAATGGAATGGTTACACGTTAAGGTGGATTTTTGTGCCAATAAACCTTGTCCTGATGGACATCGGTGCATTGATCATGGAGATGATTTTAGTTGTGAGTGCCCTGGAGGACGAAATGGTCCAGATTGTAATCAAATTCCAAGGACGGTAAGTCATGACATTTTTTTGCCAATTAAGATGTCTGGAAATGGTAAAGTAAATATCTATTTTATGTAGGTTTCTTTATTTTTCTAGTAGGTTGAATTGATCAACGTTAAAGGTACAGACGACGTTCGTGTAAATAAGAAAGGAATCAATCTATGATATTTGAATGGTATTTTAAAGTAATATTTGTATGTAATCGAAGCTCAATCCCAAACAAATTGAGGTACAGTCTGAGCTATAACACAAAAGATACTACTATTATTTTTAAGGACCATGCGATAGATGCTTACACGTACAAAATTTGCATCTATTTGAGTCATTTAGTCATCAGACTGAATACTTTTTGTTGCCTCATAAATCCTTGTATTTATTCAATTCGAAAATAATTGAATTCTCTGCAATTCGTTAATTGAAGAGAAATTTACTCCATACTTTCTTCGCCAATTATAAAATCAATCGAATTGTTATTTTTTATTTATTGTATTTAGTTTAATCGGCAACAATTGTTTTTTAATTTCTTTTATTTTGTGAGGTTCGCCCTCACAATTTGTCTTGAATTGTAGACTGGGTACCTTGTAATTTTCTTGATGGTTTTAACCGCATAACATAAAATATTAAAATGTAAAATCATTCTGCTGCCGTCAGTCAAGCTGTGTAAATGTTGTGCAATTGATAATTTATCAAAAAAGGTGTGAAAAAATTGATGTTATGGGCTTGTCGTCGTGGATGCTGATAGTAACCTCAATTTGCTTTTATCACTGACAACTTCGCCAAAAAAAAAAAAAAAAATTAACATGTGTTGTGATTTTACTTATAAAAAGCAATTGGAAGAATAATCAATGCTACAGGTGAACGCTTTCAGTTTGCAGATAGAGTGCATTTCGGCTTGTAATCTGATTTGAGAGGAATTTACATTCAAAGCTATTAGTTTTCTTATATAGCTAGTTACCCCAATCTGAGAATACAAGCCCATGCATTACTTTTGGAGGTCGATTACCATGTGGAAAAAAAAAAAAAAAAACATTAAGGGAATTTCAGCCCTGCTGATTTATTAAAAACAACCTTACTAACTTATAGACCTGAACTCCAATCATGCCCTGTGCTCACTACTAACTAATTTATTTATTTCACGATTGAATTTGTCTCGCAATGGGTCCTTCAGCATCCATCAAACTTAAGGTTTAACCATAATAGGTGAAAACAAATTGAACCTAATGTCAGAATTGGACGAAAAGCTTCCTGAAGTTACTTCAAATGGACAAGTTGACCATATTGGGATATTGAGAACGTATCCATATGTCAAGTCAAGTTTTCATTTGTTTTGTGTTTTGTGTATGTGCATTTGTTCGTCTATGAAAAATGAATAAAAATAATCATGCTGTCATGTTATTTATTTATTTTTTTTTTTGCTGAATGAAAATTATAATTAAATAAGCTGTGTTCTTTCCTACAATAATGTATGCTAAAGAAATAAGTTTACCTCCCTAAAGAAAAGCAACTGCTTTTTGTAATTGCAAATAGCGAGCATTTGGTTAGCTGACAAATTTTCGTACGAAATGTAAATCCTGTTCGTACTTTATGTACGGAAGCAAAAGTGAACGAAAACTCAACAAAACTGAGCAATCCGGTATTATGGGTGTAGGATACAAATCACTTGTATTGGCACATTTACGTACACGTACGAATACTTTCGCCTATTATGGATTTGCCTTTATGTGCCAATAACTAATGACCCCTCTTGAACTGTTTTGCTTTGTGTTTCCTTTTGTATAGCCGCTGTTCTTAAAATCCGAAATCAAATGGTGAGTATCGGTTTGAACATCTTTGGCTTTGTTTTAGAATCCATCAAGATATGAATAAAATGGTGGCCTTAGCAGACATAAACTAGGTTTTACAGATGAGTTGGAGTATGCTCCTTTCCACAACAGCCCCCGCTACTAATCGTATAAGTAATTTTGCAGGTAAGCCGTCTGCTCCAACAGCCGTATTTTACATTATTTTCCTTATGGCTGTGTTCATCTTTCTATAATTGACTCGGTACAAAAGAAATATTTTCAGACTTTCAACACTAAGATTAGCTCTACTACCACTTGTATAGATTTATGCTTGTTTTTCCATAGTTTTGATCAAGTGCTTGTTTCTCTCTTACGGAAAAGCAGTCCACTCTTTTTTCTTTTGCAGTTGGGCCTTTGTAGAGTTCTATTTTAGCGAAAAGGTTAACAGTAGTTGAAAAAAAAAAGAAACGAAAGGATCGATATCTTTAGATGCTTTCAAATAACTTAACCCTGATCTTCTCGGTTGGATGGTCTTGGCAAAAGACATGTCGCAAGATTTTTTCTAGACGTGGTTATAAGGGTTCTAATCTAATAATTCGAATAAATGTTCAATCTGGTAAGTGATTTTTTAATCCGGCAACTGCCAAGTCTTTAGTTGAATTTTAAGCTATGGAAATGTATAAATGTATGTAGGCTAGTTATTGCGACATTTTGCAAAACCAATTAATACGAAGGTGGTACAGTGTAGCCCATGTTTTGCAGATAATGCTTGCTCTGGTTTTATCTAGGGCCTACGTTAACTGATCAGCGACAGCACGTAGAGCCCATGGTTGTTATTATCTTTATTTATATTTATTTTCTGATTACGCTGATTTTCATATACCTCAAAGTAAGTTAAATAAAGTTATCCCTGGAGTCGTCGTCGACTCTATCTTGGGAGTTGCCTCCCAAGAGCTGTGCTCGTGCGTTAGCCCAATTTTCTTCTACCACTTTGTATTATGCTTATTCTAACCGTGTAAAAACAAGTGCAAATGAAAAGTGCATTGACCGTGGCTCAAGTGGTAGTGAATTGGCTTTGAAAATGAATTTTCAAGCCAACTAAAATCAAATAAGTCTAGAAAACTACATCAAATCAACTTCCATGTTGGATGCCAGTCACTGAGCCGAAACATTTTTCTTTCTCTTTCTATTCCATTCCCAAAAATAATTAAATAATGCTGTGTTAAATTCTGAACAAAAAAAAAAAAAAAAAAAAATTAGGTCCTGTCAATCTCATGTAATTTTTCATAGGTTGTATGTATTTGGTAAAAAAAAAAATCATATTAACTGCGATTGCTCATTGAAAAAATTGTTCATTTTCCACCCCAGTAATGAAGAAATGTTGGAAATGATTTTATAAGTTCTTCATACAATTTTTGTACAATATATCATGAGTGCTTGATGGTTGAAAGTACAGAGATACATGCATTTCTTCGTTCCCAAAATTTAATGCCGATGAGTTTATAATTAAATTACATACGTTATATTTTAATTTAATTTTCTTAACTGTTTTATTGCTCCTTGTACTTTTCCAAGCGGAGCAAAAGTGATAAGACAATTTACCACAGCGCTAGGCCTTCATATAATCAATATCCTATTAAATAAGACATAAAAACTGTAAATAAAACCTTTCACATACGCATCTGTTTTATTCATAGCTCGTATCTACAATAAAACAATCCCATTCCAATTAAATTTACAGACGCGGAATTCCATTTCCATACCAATTTCAAAACAATAGCAAAAGAAATCCACCATCTCTCCAGCAGCACACATCCTTCTTACACTTACCATAACTGTTCAGCTTCGTTGTTGGTATGTGTTGTCAAGTACGTACGAGTTCTCACATTTCTTCAAATTATTCAGAATGCTCGTACGTGAACACAGTCATCCTCATCTTCATCCTTATTTGGATCCTGTGAATCGAAAGCATGCAAATCGTGGAGTTTACGCCACCCAGAGATATTAAACCATTTGCTTACCGTTGAATTAAAGCGCATCACTACGCATTCTGAAAGTATTTAATATATTGTACGGAAATAATGGTGTTGTAGCTGCATGAAGAATGTGATTGGCTACATGTACAGAAAGTATGAGTAGATGCAGCACTTGCTCCGTACGTTTTTCTCTTGTTTGAGTAAGTAATTAGCAATTCATTGCTGCAAATAACATGGCAACTTGTCGTATCATCAAACTGGCCAGTACAGGTATGCTGTGAGTACCTGCACTCTATTGACAATATATGTAGTATACTCGTATGGATTAATGTCACTAGCATGTATTGTCATTGTTTATTTGTTCCTGTTGCGAATATTATGACAAGCATTGCTTTACAAAGTTTTGTTTATGCTTTGTGTTGAATAAACTGATCTGCTGATAAATTAAATCACTTAGTTCTGCCTAAGCGAATACCTCTCTCATATTGTGAAATTATACTGAAAAAACAACATACCATCAGGTGCAGCAGCAGTGTCGTATTAATTTTATTGTACTTTGCCTTGGCAATTGTATTACACACTACTATTGGCTCCATTCTTGTATAAACCTGTTATCCAGACTTTATACCTTTGCTTCAACTTCCGCATAAATTGCGATTCACTGAACAATAAACAAAATTATCCAAAAAAATACGAATACAGAGAGAATTTCCATCAACAGCCAAACTCCTTGAAATTTCCAACATGGCAGCGTATACGAATATCATAAGTTGAAGTTACAGGATAAAACAGCTTAAAGGGAGGCAAACAAAAAACATACCACACGGTGTATGCAAAATATTTTAAGTTCCTTTCCACCAACGAGCCACGTGAAGAGCCTTTTTGAAAAATAAAAAAATAAAAACAATAAAAAAATCTTGCATGCGTAAATACGATATATTTTTTTTTTTTTTTAAGAAGAAAAGTTCACTCTGCTATGTTTGCTGAATAAGGACGAATGTAGAGGCTTTATTGGCTTTTTGGGAGGGTTGGTGATGGATCTAGTTATGTAGTGAATTATAAAATGGCATTCCCTTGCTTCTTTTAATTTTTTTTTCTTCTTTTTTTTTCATCGTTTTTAGCAGTGCAATGTTAATCCTTGTACTCACGGAGGAACTTGTTGGTCTAGCGGTGATTCGTTCTACTGTGCCTGCCGTCCTGGATACACTGGAACAATGTGTGAAGGTATGTATCGTATCTACATATGTTACATAGGTCAGATATGTATGATAATATTTCGGAAATTTACAAATTTATTTTGTGCGAAAACTGAAATTTGTTGAACTGAACTCAGAAAAAAGAGTCATTCAACATTTTAGTGGAAATTCACTAACTTTGCTTGAAATGGATCCGTAACATGTGGTCGTTTGTTTATGAAAAACGGTGATGCATTTATGGGTTTGCAAAATCACTCGCCATAGAAAAAAATGTACTCAAATTCAACCGCACAGATTGGCCCTTTTACAAAACAGAAAACATAAAATTTTTAATTTATATTGGGTATATATTTTAATTCATGCGGTTTTTTTTTCAAAATTTGAACGTTTATTTAAGAAAAACATGTACAATAGTTTTATTCAAAGTATTGCTCATCTGAAGCTATGACTTTTTCCCATCTTTCTGGAAATTTGTGGATCCCATCCCAAAAGAACTGCGCCGGCTTGACGGCCAAGAATGAATCAAGCCAATTTTTGATATTCTGCTCTGATGTGAACCGTATTTCAGTGAGGGCGTTCTGCGTCGACCGG
This sequence comes from Volucella inanis, assembly GCA_907269105.1. Lineage (NCBI taxonomy): Eukaryota > Metazoa > Arthropoda > Insecta > Diptera > Syrphidae > Volucella > Volucella inanis. The sequence continues at coordinate 80,540,974 of OU026157.1, forward strand.
AACAAATGGTAGTCAGAAGGGGCAAGGTCTGGGCTATAAAGCGGGTGGGGTAAGACTTCCCATCCACCGTTTTTCAAATAGTTCTTAACCGGAATATTTTTGTCCGTGTCTGGTCGCATATTTCGGGCGTTTTTCGGCTACTGCTCTCTTCAAACGGATTAATTGTGTTCGGTAGCGTTGTCCATTGATGGTTTCACCCAGTTTTAGTAGCTGATAATACAGCACACCCATCTGATCCCACCAAATACAGAGCATTACGTTCGCGCCATGGATTTTCGGATTTGCCGTTGATTTGGCTGGTTGGCCGGGTTTCACATACGATTTTTTGCGCTTGGAGTTCTCGTAGTGGATCCATTTTTCACCACCAGTAACAGTCCGATGCAAAAATGACTTTTTATTGTGGCGTTCCAGCAGCATTTCGGACATGCAAAACCGCCTTTCGACGTCTCTCGGCTTGAGTTCATGTGGAACCCAATTTCCTTGCTTTTAAATATATCCAGCTGCTTTTGAAATGGCTGCTTGAGTGACACCTAAAGATTCTGCGAGCTCTTCTTGTGTTTGGCAACAATCTTCATAGAGTAATTCTTCCAGTTCTTCATCTTTAAACTTCTTTGGCTGCCCAAGACGTTCATCGTCTTCCAAGCAAAAATCACCACTTTTAAATCGTGCAAACCACTTTTGGCACGTTCGCTCAGCTAGCGCTGACTTTCGGCAGCAGTTTTCTTCATATTAAAGTAATGAAGAAGAACTTCCCGCAAAAACACTTTTTCAGGCACAAAGTTCGACATATTTGAGTGAAAAAAAAAATTATTCTTGTTTACGCTTCAAACGAATGACATATACTGAAATGACGTACAATGACAGTAGCTTTCTAACGCGTGTTCCAATGGAATAATACTAGTTAAGCCATCTCTAAGCAAACCGCACGAATAAGTTATAGACTCTTGATAAAGTCGTATATAGCCAGGATTTAAAAAGTTCATACGAATACATTCCTTTTGAAATGGAATCTCATCAACAGTTTATGGTAAGACTACTACTAGCTTAGCATTAGGTAAAGTAAGAGTGACTGGATCTGTGATATTCCTACTCTTATAACCATTTTGAGCTTCTGATGAAGCGTAGGAAACTGTTTAGACTGCTGAAATCCACTCTTAATTGGAATTTAATTCTCTTAGAGAGAGTTAGGCATATACAGAGTAGGTAATGAGTGTTATCTCCTCCCCCTTCGCGATGCAGCCTCAGCACAAATAATTTGTAAGGAAGCCAAGTCTTCTTCTTCAAACCCCTAGAGCGATTCAGATTCAGCTTTGGCCAGATTTGTTTTATCGCTAGACATGTTGATCCAATGGTCCACCTAAGGTTTGTTCCTCTATTAGCATCCAGCTTTAGAATTAGTTTGCACGTAGCGATTGATATACCGATGCTACTTTTTTCGGGTAGGATAGGTAAAGTGGTTCCAATTTTGGCAAGTTCGTCAACCCAACTCTGGAATATCTCTAAATCACGGCACCTAACATAAGTGAAAGTTAAACCGCTCTGCCACCTCTATAACTAAATGTTGGCAGTCTAGGGCGGTTTTAAAATGTGAGATTGAGTCCAGGGATCTGATAACGGCCTGACCGTTGCAAATATCCATTGCAAATATCATGTTATTTTTAAAACCAGGGCAGGACTTCTTTAATCACCAAAATTTCTGCCTCAAACAATCTATAGTGCCTTGGAAAACAGAAGGAGAGGCTTTGTTTAAGCTTGATTAATCTGAGCAAACACCGACATCAACTCCGCTATCATTCTTCGTTTCATCCATATAGAAGTGGATTGATGTGTCATCCATGAAAGCATGTTGGGGCAAAGCATAATCGATGTTCTCTGGGAGGATTCCTTGTGTATTAAGAATATTAGAGTGACCAAATGTGTAGTCGCTTTAAGGTGAATAGCCGCATAAGCAGCCACTTGCACGCTGAAAAATATCCATTGCCGCGGAGGGAGAAGTACGTAAGGCTCTGCGTATGCAAGTTATTGATTTCTTCACGGTGTTCAAGTAAAAACATTTTAATTTTTTTTATTTTTTGACGGATGACCGTTTGATTGTACATCTTTATTCAAACTTTTTACAATTTACATTTAAAATTATTTATAATAAAAAGCAATATGTAGATGGTAGGGGATAACTGAGTGTTTCAAGTTCAGGTGCACGAGTAATGTACTCGTATTTGAAGGATTTGAGTGAATTGAGGGGGACGGTCATGCAATAAATTCATGACAGATGATCGTCTACTAGACAACCACCACGTAGGTGAGTATCGGTCATATAACCGAGGATAATGTGATGTTGAAGGCCATATTTGTTCCCAATGACCTTTTTTGCTAGAGAAGGTGCTGTAGCTTTCTTTACTCTTTCTGGAATATACGGTTTCCAGCTCAGTTTCCTTTCAAAAATAAGACTCAAGTATTTCACTGTATCGGAAAGATGAAGCTGGTATTATTAGTTGATGGAGGGTCTATAATTGGAATTTTATATTTTCTGTTAGAGAGGACAAGATCAGTTTACACTAAATCCACAGAGATCCGCTCGACGAGTTAATCTGTTAAGATTTACCATAGCTGAGGCAGTTCTTTAATGCTATTAAGATGACTTCCTGAGACGGCTAAAGCTACTTCATCTGCATAGGCAATCACCCTGCTACCACCTGCTTCCACGTATGTTGGGATTTCATTAACTACTGAGTTCCAGAGAAGGGATGAAAGGACAACGCCTTGCGGCGTACCTCTGCTAACTCATCTTTTAGCAGAAGCCCAATCCAGTTTAAAGTTGATTATTCTGCTATTTAGCACACGACTGCAAGTGAGTCAGAGTTGACGGTGCAGTTGCGATTGCGGATGTGTTGACATTGTTAAAGACACCTTCTATCTTCTGGAAAGCGGTCATTGTGTATTCTCTATACTGTTGGCTGTTCGATGTGCCTAGTCAGTGAACGTAGAGCCGTTTCCATCAATAGGAATGTTGAGCCAGACAAAAGTCATGGATCAACTCTAGATCGCATATGAAAATAAATTAGTCGCTCTGAAGTTTTTAGAAGGAAAGATTATAGACTTATACATTTGAGGTTCAATGGGACAACATCAGAACATTTTCTGCTTTTGGAAATGAAAACTACATTAACTTTTGTTCATGACAAGGGAATGTGCATCATTTCTACACAGCTCTGAGGATCTTTGTAGTTCAACAGGTATTTTGCCGTCTGGACCACCAGACTTGTATAGTCTGAAATTATGTAGCTTGCTAAAGTTGTTGCTAGCCGTGAATAAGGTGCTATCTGGAAATTGGGTGGGGAGTAGTAGGTTGAGTGATTCATCACTTAAGGTCGCCCAAGAGCCATTGTTTTTTTTTTCAAACAGCTAAGCATCATAGGATTTGTACAGTGGATTTTTTTTAGCCGCGATTACTCAGAGGTTTCTGTTATTTTGTCACAGAGTGACCTTCAGGATTTTTGTTTTCTCTTTCTCAGTTGTTTTTCATTTATATTGAAGGATTCCTTGTATGAATCCCAGTCTGTCACTTTTCTTGTGCTTTTTGCTTAGTTGAAAAGTTTTCTGAGAAAATTTCTAAGCCGTCCAACTCCTGATATCAACCAGTGCTCTCACTAGGTTGAATATGAGGGCAGGAAACAGCCGTTGCCTGATGGACAGACAGGGTGAAATCTTTGAATTTCATATAAAGTTCGTTGGGGTTGCGCAGGGGACCTAAGAGTACAGAGAAGAGTTTTTGAAAAGTTTTCCTCGTTTTTTGATGTTGCTAGTTTTTAGTCTAGCAACGGTTATGTCGAGCTCGCTGAGGTTAGAAAGTAGGAATACATTAAGGATATGTTTCACTAATATGCAAGTTCTAAGCTTATCTTTCCCTCTTGTATAGAGCGAAACGTATTCAAGTGTCTTAAGTCCACGAACCACGCCTTCCACAACCCATGGTTCCTGGAGTAGGATGATGCCTTCTACGTTTTTGGATGGACGCAGTAGCAGTGCGGCCGCGGCCTTTTTGAAATGATGGAGGTTAATCTGGAGAAACGATGCATCAATGCTACAATCTACCAGAGGAGCCTTTACCAAGGTGTTGTTCGAGTTCACTGATTCTAAGCATGTGACTAAGAGCTTATCTTCATCATTTGATTGTAAAGGATCTCTTATTGCTTAGTGGTCATCTCGTGTAGATTGGGGCCGTCGCTATTCATTTTAGGAAAAGGTAATTGGCGTTCCAATATATGAGGTTGAATTCACAATTTCACAACCCTTTGGTTTACAATTCAGTTCGAAACCGAACTAAATCATCCTTTTGGTCTGCGCCAGAGGGTTAAGGGATTCCATATTTATCACAATTAACGCGCATTTATAAGGGCCTCTTAGCTCTTCCAGTTTAGCGATTTTCCCGTCACGAGTCGGAAGGATCAGGTTACAGAGCCTGGTGATTTGCAGACTTTTTTCTGGAGGAGGAGAATTCGCCTAGGATTCAGGTGTGGGTTCGAGATCTGCCATGACCACGAGATTTGCACTCGGCCAAACCTCTCCTAATCTACCTATTGCGTTTATATAAAGAACGAAAGATCTTTTTTCGGCCCAAGCGATAAGCTTGACGTGGCCTTGGTACTAGCCAGCGTCGCTTGTGATGGGAGGTAAACCGATGTTTTCCTTTTTCTGTTTACAGAGGTTGCAAATTATAACTCTCATATGCACTGCTTCAGCAAATGATAGCATATTCTAGATGGGAATTAACCGATGGTAAGAGTTCTGAACATAGCAAAACTTCAGTTTAAATTTTTTCATAACATTTTTATTTTCGCGGTGTCATTTTTGTTTTATACTTCTCGGAAATCGACTAAAATGAACGATTGACTCGAAGCCACGTTACACAATTTAAAGTAGGCTAAAAAAAATCATCGGAGGAGAATTATTTTAAAATCGGCTGAGGTTTTAATGCAAGAGACATGCTTATTTACTTAAGTGGTGTTGCAGTTCTGAGCTGAGCTGAGCCTCAACTAACAAGCCTCTCCATTTAGTAAGGACTTTAGCTAAACGTCTCCAGCTACCTAAGGTGATTCAAAGACTATGCGGAGCATTAGTGTTCATACACCCTACATGTCCTAGCCATCTTAGATAAGGTTTTCTGACTAGGTTGATGTCGCTGTAGAACTCGTGTAGTTCGTCATTGACTCCTCTCCTCCAAAGCCCGTACACGCAAACAGAATCGAATATTTTTTTAACGAATGGACTAAGAATATTTTTAGCTGCCACAGATTAAGTGTATGCTTCAGTACCGTAAAGTAGTACAGAGATAATCAAGGTCTCATATAGAGACTTATTATTTTTTCATAATATGTTAGGGTCTACTATTGGATTGCCTTCTTAGCCCAAAGAAATGGCCCGGCGATTGGCAAAAGTGATTTTTCGTTTTATTTCATAATAAACATACCAAAGCCAAGTTGGACAAAGTCCTTTACAACCTCGAAACAGTAGCTATCGATTGTGTCCAATTCGTCGATGTTGGCTGCCCCTTCTTATTGATAGCATATTCTTGATTTTGCCCTCATTTACCACTAAACTCATTTTGACAGCTTAAGATTCAATACTAGCGAACGCGCCGGATAAAACCCGCTGAGATCTCCCAAAGATGTAGATATCATCGGCGTACGCTAAAAGTTGCACAGCCTTTTGAAATACTGTGCCTTCAGTGTTTGCTTATGAGATCCGCCCAATTCTTTCATGTAAGATATTAAAGAAGTCCTATGTCAGCCAGACACCTTGTCTAAAACTTTTTTGACATCAAAGGTTTCGGTTAAGTCGTTATCGAACTTCTCCTATTTCATTTTGCACAAACAAATGAGTTTGGCAGGGTTACCAAAACTAAACATGACTTCATATAGCTCGTCTCTAAGAATTCTGTCATAAGTGACTTTAAAATCAATGAACAGATGGTGGGTATCGATTTGAAGTTCTTAAGTTTTTTCCAGGATCTGCCGGAGCGTTTGGTCTATTGCTTGGTTTTAAACCGCACTAATAGGTTGCTGACGAAGGGCTTTAGACCTTCACACAATATGGCATTTAAAATCTTGTATGCGAAGTTGAGAAGATTTATACCTCTATAGTTGACGCAGTTAAGGGGTGTCCGTTTTTATGGATTAGACAAACGATGCTGGGATTATATTCATCAGGCATACGTTCATTTGACCACACATGAGTTGGTGTATACTCTCCACAAAGTCATTTATAACAGCTTTGAACACCTCGGACAGTAGGCTGTCAGTTTTGTTGATTTCCAGCTTATGGTAATACATGGGCTAAAAAGTCCGTTTCTAAGAGAGGGCACCACTTGAATTAAATCCATAACATTTTCAGTTAGTACCAACCTTCAAGAGATACGTGTATAAATTTGACAGCTGTCGGACGATTAGTTCTCGAGATATAGCGTTGTGAGTGAAGCAACTTTTGTTATTGTGAAAAAAATGGATTCAATACAATTTCGTGTGTTGATTTATTATTGTTCTTTGATGGGAAAAAATGCAGCCGATGCAAAGAAATGGCTTGATAAGTGTTATCCGGACTCTGCACCAGCCGAACGAAATATTCGCAAGTGGATTGAAAAATTTAAAAGTGTTCATACAAGCACCAAAGATGATGCACGCAGTGGAGGTCCAAAAGGCGCTGTTTCAGATGAAAACATCAAAAAAGTCCACAAAATGATTACGAATGACCGTAAAGTGAAGTTGATCGAGATAGCTGAGGCTCTGAAAATATCAAAAGAGCGTGGTGAATATATCATACACGAATATTTGGACATGCGAAAGCTCTGTTCAAAGTGGGTGCCTCGTTTGCTCGCAGTCGATGAAAAACAACAACGTGTTGATGATTCAGAGGAGTGTTTAAAGCTGTTCAACCGCAATTAAGCCGAATTTTTGGTATGTGACAATGGATGAAACTTGGCTCCATCACTTCACACCAGAGTTAAGTCGGCAGTCACCAAAACTCAACATTCGGCTGGCAAGGTTATGGCATCCGTATTTTGGGACACACATGGAATAATTTTCATCGATTATCTCCAAAAATGGCAGACTATCAACAGCGACTATTACATTGCGTTGTTGGAGCGTTTAAAGGACGAAATCAGAGAAAAGCGGCCGCATTTGAAGAAAAAGAAAGTGCTGTTTCATCAAAACAATGCACCGTGTCACAAGTCTATGAAATTGATAGCAAAATTGAATGAATTCGGCTACGAATTGCTTCCCCACCCACCGTATTCTCCAGATTTGGCACTCAGCGACTATTTCCTGATCGCAGACCTCAAAAGAATGCTCACCGGAAGGAAATTTAAGACCGATGAAGAAGTTACCGCCGAAACAGAGGCCTATTTTGAGGCTTAACCGAAATCGTACTACAAAACTGGTATCGAAAGATTGAAAAATCGTTTCAATCAGTATATCGCCCTCTAAGGCAACTATATTGATAAATAAAGTTGAATTTTGGAAAAATTTTGTGTTCTACTATAAAACGGCACTGACTTTTCAGACCATGTGTTAGATATTGCTATCCTTGCTTAATTTTTTTGGCTATTTGGTAATAGTAGACATGGGCCTTTATTAATTACTTGGCTGCACATGCCCTGTTAAGGGTCCGAACATTTCACGTGTAATTATTTGTCCTTTAAACGTGTACAAACGTGTCGTCGACAGAAAAAGATTCATTTACTAACTTTTTTGAATTGTATGAATATATTTTATAAGAAAATATACTGTAGATACGTCAAAAGACTTAGTTCTAGTCTGCTCCTCCCTTGAAATGCATAGTACAATATAACACTTCCTTTTTTTTTCTTTGAAGGAAGAACCATATTCAATTTTTCTAAGAGAACGAGTCTTACATACCAAAATTAAGTTTTGACATTTTCTGCGAACAATCGTCAATAGCCCAGCTAGTAGTCAGAATTTAATCTGCATCATTTGCAAATCATGACCGCACTTTTCACATTATCTTGGAAGAGCAGCTGCAACTAAAAATGTATCGGACTAAGCTAACATAAAAAAGATCTAACTTTTGGTTGGTTTATGCGGTAAATGCGCATGTTTTTCTTAAAAATTCGCTAGGAATTTGTCTTGCAACGTCAAGGATTTGCATCAGACAAAGAGATACAAAGAGTTTTAAGTCAAACGCGAACCTATGTTTTTGCAGAAGAGGAAAATCCTATGAGTAAAACATCGCGAAATATGGATTCAATGAACATTTTTGGAAACTACCAAGGATAAATTAAGTATAAGGTTTGGATGCTATTATCCTAGCAGGACACTTTTCAGAATTTCGGATTTGTTAACATGTTGAAATAATGATCCACCCGCAACCACCTCTGCTTTCCAGGAATTTACTTTTCTATTATAATTTAACAAATTATATTTCTCCAGCGCTAACATAAATTAAAACCATCAAATTCTATAATCTTGTCATGCCTTTTCTCTAAGTTTAATACTTAGCGTTGGCGTACTAAGTAGCAATTCTATTACTTAAGTGTTAGCTATACATGAACAGCAAAGATATTGGAATTGAAAAGATCATAAAAATTGAAATTGAAAAATGTAAACATACGAGCGCTGATTGAGGAATTTTTTTAGGCTTTGGCAATTTATTTTTTAATATAATCCGCTTTCAACTCGATACATTTTTCCCAGCGGTGCAGCAACTTTTTCAACTCCTCCGTATAGTACGACTTTTGTTGGCCTGCAAAATACTCCTTCGCGGCGGTGATGACTTCCCCCTTCGACCCGTACTTCTTTCCGGCGAACGATCTTTTAAAGTTTGGGAACAAAATGAAGTCACACGGATCCAAATCCAGAGAATACTGAAGATGGAAGAACAATTCGTTTAGTTCAATTCGACCAATTTGGCTGTGGCGCCTTCGGAGATGTGAGCCGGTGCGTTATTGTGGTGGAAGAGCCCTTTTTTCTTCGCCAAATGTGGTCGTTGTTTATTCAAATTGGAGTAGAATTGGCACAATAAATCGGCGTAGTATACTCCATATCCAAATAGTCAAGATCATACCTCGCGCGTCTCAAAAAACGGTGTGCGTCACCTTCACGGTCTTCCTATTTAGATGCCTGCTATCTCAACCAACTCGCAAATTTTCACTCGGCACGGCAGTCCGTCAATACGAGATCATGTATTTTGTCCACGGTTTTTTCTGTGGTGACCGTTTTTGCGCCCCTAGGAGCGGTTCGACGTGCAGACACGGCGAAACTGTGTATATGAATGAATCCCATATACCATATACCATCGAGAATGAGGTTGATTTCCTTGTAGGTTTTGAGTCCTAAAAGAAGTTAGTAAATCCTTCAGTTTTTTGATTGGGGTGATATGCAAGTCGGCAATATAATTCTTGTGCAGAAGCTATCCTTGCTGTTATCAATTTCTTCTATCATACGTTTATTTATTTCGGAGACTAGAAATTACTAGACCATCTAAAATTCCATTTTATGAAAACAAATTTCTTATTTTCCCTGGTGACATAAAGTCTTACTTGTAAATTACCGTGTATCGCAGACTTTTCGTTTTTCACAAACCTTTTATGTTCCAGGACCAGGAACCGTGTTACTTTGTAATAACTCTTGCACCAACTAGACACATGTCATAACTTAGATGACACGTGCAATCCACAATGAAATGTACTTCACGAAAGATACTACAAAAGCTTTCCAACATAATAATTATTCACTTAAGCCACCCTGTCATGTCGTTCTTATGACAGTGTTTCCCACCGTTAAAAGGAAAATAACAGAAAGAAACACTTACCGAATTTTGTTGGAATATCGTAAATTCGAGTGCTTGTATTTATAAAGTTTTCGTTTGTTCTGTTCGAGTGTAATTTTATTTATTTTGAGAAGGAGATGACAATGGGGGTTTTTCCTAACTAATATACGTATTTGAATATACACTTTATTTTAATTGAAAAAAATTGTATCATACTATTGTATAGAGTACCAAATGAAAGCTTCAACACCCGAACGTCATCAAATTCAGTTTTTTTTTAGTAAATTTAATAAGTCTCTACCAAAGCCAAAGTTATTCGGTAAAAGGTGGAACCTTTTAACTCTCAACTCTAAACTCCAATAATTTATAGCAGAAGACATACTGCTTCAAATTAGAAATTGTGTTTGTGTTTATTTAATTTGTTAATCAATATTCGATATCTCCTTTGAAAATCAGATAAATATTATCCAAGGATCCATTTATCCATTCATGGATAGCACCTGTTGTGAGCAGAGCAATTATTGAAATGCTCAGTTAATTCAAGTCTCAATTAGTAAATGAAAAATTGTTACTTACAATAATGTCAAAATAATTCATAAGAAATATATGGTATCGAATTGATTTAGTTGATAGCCAAAGAGTGAGTAAATGAATGTGTGTCAAACACAAATTGGTACTCGCCAACAACATGAGATTTACACATATAATTCTCATCACACATCAGAACAACAGAGCCAATCATGCAAAGAAACTCAATATCATTGAATTTGGAGACCGACGATTGTTTCCGTATTGCCTTTATTTACTGAACCGAAATCTTAATAGTTTTAAGCCATCTCGCGACCTAACAGCCTTGTCTATTCGCTCCTAGACTGAATTTTTTTTTACAAAATTCGATCATGGTTCTCTCTTCTGAATGCCGCGGGGAACAGCGTAGGTTGAAACCTTTAAGATACTATAATTTATCTTGTGTTGAGATCTTTTTAATTTTTACTGTGCTCAAATTTCATTGAATGGTGTACTTCGCTATATAGTTCTTTTTACGTATTAATGCGTGAGGGATTCACTTGCTCTTCAATCGGCTCATGACCTATTCTCACAAGGAACTTTTTGTCTGTGATATGATTAAAAAAAAAAAAAAAAAAAAAAAACACTCTCAGATATATAAAAATGCATTCATTTACGATGGTCTATATCTGTCTAGTACGTGTTATAATTAATTTCCGCACACGGAAATTCGTAAAACAACTAAAGCTCTAAGCGCAGCTTGGGCATCAGGATTGCTTAGATCTCCGCTTCTCTACGTGAAGTGAAATCTAACGTTGTGGTCTGCCAGAAAAACACCAGCGCCACATCCAGTAATAGTGTTTTGGAGCCGTCTGTGAAGACCCGGCCGAAACCAGTCCTGTAAGTAACAGGAGCAACAGAAGTTCTAGTGTCATTGCATCGGACGGCATGTCTATAAGACCAGAGTCATAAAACAGCTGGCGCACAAGGTCATCAAAGTTCCAGTGCGTGTTGTGCCAAAAACATTTTTCTTATAACGGAAGATGGCTTTGAGAATGCAGCCCATGTTATGAATATATAAGAAAAAATTTCACGCGCTTGTTAAGATAATTTTAACTTACGTTTTGTTGGTTGGTGATGGCAAAACTTGGAAAATGTTAGCAAGCAATTCATCAACAAACTTTTCTATACCTGGGGTTCTTTATCATATTGCTGTCATAATCTCCGCAGTGGGCCTTAACCTTACTCGGTGTTTCCGCACCGGATGGGATGCTCTTTTGAGCTGCGTCCCTTGGTTAACTCTTTTGTGGTAGTAAAAACAATCCTGCATTTCACTGGTGTGCTACATCTTCAATTCAACCAACTTCCCATATTGTATGATACTTCCCTTCAATTTCATAGCACTTAAATATAAATAAATTTCTACTCCTTATATACAGGTTATACTTGCAATATTTGTCGATGTTTCGTTGAAAATTAGTTATTTTTTCCATGATAAAGTTCCAACAGTAACAAAACAAATCAACCTATAATACACTGGACATTCACAGAGGAAATCCCCATCGGTGCCATCATTTCTGCAGTAAAGATCTTTGAAAAAAGCTGATCTCATCATAGCAAAGAGATCCGAAGAACCCTTTTAAAGGACAAGGTCCATCTGTTGCCATAAACTCCGTTGTAATGTGAGAACCCGACAGCGCCGCTTTGATTTTATACATGGCATGTTTAGTCCAAAGAATTTTCTTATCTCGGAAATCATCAATATACTCGTACTTAGCTTAATTGAAAAAACAAATAGTGATGCCTTTAGTGACCAGATGGGTTGGACAAGTCAGCTTCCTATTCAGAAAGATCACAAAAACCTATTTCTAGTGGAACAATCATGGATTACGTCTAGAGGTGCCTGCATTTGAGAACACACAGTTGCTAGGCATCATATATAAAACGGTACGTCTATGTCATACGAATTTTACTGAGACGTGGGAACTATTGAGAGCGTTGGGCACCAAAACATCGAACATTACCCTCCGACAGCATACGCCATTAGGGTTCTATTCACAATACAAGTTTTCATCTACACGTCTTACTCTAAATTAGTCTTAAGTGGCATATTTAGCATTGTTTGGGTTTCTTTAAATAGTTGTTGCAAGACTTAGTTTCACCACAAAATAAGCGATCTGTAGAAATTTTTCTCAGCTGAACACATCAGTTCAATGCATTTTGTGAGTGCACACCGCACAGGTTCTGAACAGCTTCCTCTATCTGCTGATTTAGCGATACCTTGTTGACCACAAAAGTTCTCCTTATCCTCAGCAGAAATTAATGTTAATATGTACCATGTTGTAATATGTCTATCTCTATTCGGAATTGGCGCTGAACAACATAACCGGCTATTTACAGTTTTCACTAGATAGTCCCTTTCCGTGCTGCGTTGGGGTTTTGCTGACTTCCACTTTGATCCCCAGATTTGTGTATGATAGCATTTCCAGCAAGTAATGGAACTCAGTATCATTCGCTCATCTTGGTTCTTTCAGTTCAAAATGTCACGTTAAGCGCAATCAGGACACCAATTATCATATCGGAGGGATTAGGATACTACTGATCAGTCAACCAATACCTCATCTTGTTGGCACTGGGTGCTCGCTTCTCGTCTTCTATGCTTCACAGTGTCTCAAAGAAAATCGAGCTAGAGCCTTAGAGTAGCATAAATTATGACACACAGACAGAGCTGCCAGATCCGTCGCTGCAAGAGCCTCTTTTAATGAAGCCAACCCGCTTTTTCAATGAATTTGAAATTTAATGTCTTTGAATTGTTAAAAATCCCTCAAAACTCTTAGAAAATTTGATGAACTGAGTAATAAAATAAAAAACTTGTGGAAAGAATCCAGCGTATTGATTCCAATTTATTTTTTTCTTTGTGCTCTCTCAAAATAACGTATGTATGTCTCCGCTACCCAAACACATGGGTACCCGTTCGACCCAAAGGTTTTCGCTCCAAAATTCGATACGCTCACCATTCCTCAATATAACGAAAATACATTTAGACAACAATAACAATTGGGAAGACAAGATTGATGAAAATTTAATTAAACAAAGTGAGTTGCAAATATCCTTGCTTTCACCCAAAGTGGCTTATATTTAAACAAATATAAAACAAAAAATTGTCGCATATCGTAGTGAAAAAAAAAAAAACAAAATACAAGTTACAAAGTCAGCAAAATTGAAACTTCACTTTCGAAGACTATTTGCAAATCCAATTCGATGAGAACCGAACTTTCTACTTTTCTTCTGACGGGAAATCTTAACACCACAATAAAAGCTGATACTACATCGTGCTTTTATTTAAAAAAAATAATAATCGGTTAATATTTTGGCATAAAACCGTTAACACCCAAAGTGAAGCAGCTGCTGCTTGTGGACAGCTAAAGTGGATTGACATATCCATAAAGCATCAAAAATATATGAATTATTTATTTCTGGGGCAAGAAAGATCTGCCGAATCTACGAAGATTGAGGAACAGTATTCAGCTTTAAAGGTTGTAAAAAAAGAAAGCAGAAGATCACAGCAACTGTTGACGGAAAACTAAAAATGAGGCTGTGAAAATCTTTTTATCTTTGTCCAGGAGTATTAAAGAAAATCCGCAATTGAATATAACGTCAAATAATATTCCAAATTTGACTCCACAAAAGCGGCTTAAAATAGTTTTTTTTCGAAGAAAAAGCCCAGAAAGGGCAAAATGAGCAAAAATGAGCAAAATATTGGGTCTATAACTTATTCGTGCGGTTTGCCAAGAGATGGCGTAACTTGTATTATTCCATTGTTATTATTCCATTAGAACATGCGTTGGAAAGCTACTGTCATTGTACGTCATTTCAGTATATGTCATTCATTTGAAGCGGAAACAACAATAATTTTTTTTCACTCAAATATGTCGAACTTTGTGCCTGAAAAAGTGTTTTTGCGGGGAGTTCTTCATGAAGAAAACTGTTGCCGAAAGTCATCGTATTTTGGTGAAAGTTTATGGTGAACATTGTACGATTTAAATGTGGTGATTTTGGCTTGGAAGACGGTGAACGTCCTGGTCAGCCAAAAAAGTTTGAAGATGAAGAACTGGAAGCATTACTCAAAAGCGCAAAAAATCATATGTGAAACCCGGCCAACCAGCCAAATCAACGGCAAAGCCGAATATCCATGACGCGAAGGTAATGTTCTGTATTTGGTGGGATTAGATGGGTGTGCTGTATTATGAGCTGGGTGAAACCATCAATGGACAACACTACCGAACACAATTAATCCGTTTGAAGAGAGCAGTAGCCGAAAAACGCCCGGAATATGCGACCAGACACGAGGCAATAATTTTCCATCATAACAACGCTCGGCCCCACGTTGCTATTCCGGTTAAGAACTATTTGGAAAACAGTGGATGGGATGTCTTACATCTTACACAAACCTTGCTCCTTCTGACTACCATTTGTTCCGGTCAATGCAGAACGCCCTCACTGAAATACGGTTCACATCAGAGCAAAATATCAAAAATTGGCTTGATTGATTCTTGGCTGTCAAGCCGGGGCAGTTATTTTGGGATGGGATCCACAAATTGCCAGAAAGATGGGAAAAAGTCATAGCTTCAGATGGGCATTACCTTGAATAATACTATTGTACATGTTTTTCTTAAATAAACGTTCAAATTTTGAAAAAAAAACCCGCACGAATTAAAATATATACCCATTAGATAATGAGAATTTTAAGCAAAATAATATTGATATATTGGAATGGCCAGCTCAATTCGCACACCTTAGTCCAATTTAGCACCTTTTGTCTTTTTTGATCCAAAGAATTCGATTGGATAAACGTCTCAACTTTACATATTTAGGGGCAAGCCTGAAAAATGAATGGAAAAAAATTGCAAGGGATATACTAAAAAAATCTGTACTCCAGAACGCCCAAGGGTCTTGCAGCAGTAATTTATAATAAAGGTTAAAGGTGTAGCCATTAGTTACTAAGTTTTTTTAATACTTTTAATTTATTGTCAAATTACGAAGATTTGTTTTGTTTTTGTTCCTTTTTTAATCAAACTTTATGTGACCTTCTTTCTAAAATCGATCATTTGCTAAAAAATAAGCTCACAATTATAAACAATAGAATTTACAAAAGAAGTTTCTATTATATAATTTATTGTGTGCACTCAAAATAATTTTTGCATTCCATTTGTTCCGACAGTGTATCTATGATATAATAAAATAAAGTTTAAAACACGAATAAGAGATATGCGAAGAGAAAATAATTTGTAACTAGTATCTAGTAAAAAATAAATTATAGTGACAATGAAGCATTGCGTACTGTGATCAAAGTTTTATGTTAAGTAGTCGAAAAATCGGTGTTAAGCTTTATCACACTAGGGGGAGTGTGCAGCTTGTGTCACCGAAACATTGCCGCCAGTAAAACTAAAAGACAAGTTATATGATTTGAATGGATACAAAATCTTTGGTTGTAATAGAAACAGACGAGTTGATTGTGGGGTTGAAATTTATATTAAGTAAAAACATCTCTTGAACGTCTCTTGTAATTTACGTGAACACATGTCGAGAAAAAGTTAAGTCGAAAGGACGTCTGATATAAATAATAAATCGGATCTGTGATAAAGGCACAAGTATCACTTAGGGTCACGGCACCCAACACTCCACAAGGGTTCAACCAAATATTAAGGACTCTTCTTGCGGTTTTAAACCACAGCCAACGTGACGCTTCTACTTGGGAGTCTACCTCTTTCAGATCATACACGAATTGATGTACGGGGACCCGGACTCTCACGGTACCGAATTTTAAATTCTTGTAGGGACTGCCGGTAGTCCTGCCACCCAACAGGATCTTATTAATGGTCGCTTGTGACTGGTCAAATCGAAGCAACCTTCAGTATCGTCAATCTGAAAGGCCTAAGGATAAGACCAGTATTGCTCTACGCCCATTAATTGTTGGACTAGGCCATTGGTGGGCGTAGCGTTGATGGTTGAGCGAGGGCCTTTGTATTAGACAAGGCAGGAAGTACAAAAAGAGATAAGAGTCCCGGCCTGACAAAGAAATTGAGCACCTCTTTGATGATATAATAGGTGAAGAATGCATGCTACTTATTGGAGCTTTATTTATCGGACCTTTAGAAATACTGATTTTCTAGTTTTTAATTGTTGCTAGTCCAAATTTAATTGTCCTTGGAAACTTTAATTGTAACATCCTAAGAGACGAGTCTCTTACTGACAGCTTGAATACATTTAATTTATTTTCCGTAAATATAAACTTACTGACTTACTTCTCTTGTTTTACTCCTCCACTTTACTCCCATGTTCCGAGTACCGACTTTAATAAGGTAGCATTATTGACGAACTTAAAGCAGCCGACTTCTCCAAACATGATTTAATTTATCTAACCTACGATAAAAGAGCTATTTGTACACTTAATACAATTGAATACAGAGACTTCAAACATTTTGACTATACTTTGATGAAAGAAGTTGTCAAAAATATAACCTGGGAACGGATTTACGCTATATACGATATATCTATAACTAATTAACAAATTAACTTCCTCAATAGAAATGTTTTAAAATTATATGAAAGATAACAAATTCCCCAGATTTGTCATGGATGGAAACATATTCAGCCTCGACGAACATCGTGCTATGTACCGTTCACTTAAAAACAAAGTTGTAATATCAATACGCTCTGCAAAATTCCAAGTATTTTCGAAATACTCTTAATCTTTCCTCAAACGAGCGACAGTTATGGAAAATCCTCCTACAAATCGGAATCACTAATGGCAAGGGTATGATAATTGGGCAGTTCACATTGACCGTGACGCGCTAAACCAAAAATGTGTTTCCCCTCTGATTCCCTCAGTTTTAAATTTCATAAGAAACTCAACTGATGAGACTCATGGGCCTCAACTATTCACACGCGCTGTGTACGGTTCCTGGCAATGAGCTTCAGTTTTCTTCAACTCTTTGTCAATTGTTGACATGACTATTCTGCGTCATGTATTTCTCGGACGATAAGTTCTTCTACTGTTTACTTATAAGGAATTCTATTGCGTATGACCAATCCACTGCCACATTCCCCGTTTGATGGTTGTGCCTATTGATTCCAGATCCGTTCTCTAATAAGGCAGAAAAATCTAAAGATGGGCACCTATTAACGAACGTTTGTAATTCTTTTTGTGATAGCAGCAGTCACCTTCCAAGGACTGCACACATACCGATTTGTGACTCCGATTTGAATTCTGTTTTTTTAAGTTAAGTTAAGTTGGTACATCTGTTATTGACATTCCCTCTGAATCTTAGCGTCATAGCTTAACATTTGCAAAAGTTACGGAGTCAAGAGTACATCTATCTCTGTGTGTGTTGGCGATTTTTTACAATGTTAGAAATGAATTTAATTTTGCTTGTATTAAATTTTGCGTAAAAACGGATTTAATGGTGCGCGAACGTTGGAAATGTTGGAAAAGTGCTTCGGCAACGATTCTCTAAAGAAAACGGTCACTTACCAGTGGCATGAGCAGTTCAAAAGTATTTGTGAGTCAGTCGAAGATAATGAACGCAGTGGCAGACCATCGACATCGAAAACCGACGAAAACATTGATGAAGTAAAAGAAATGTTGGTCAATAACCGCAAATTAACCATCAGAGGGATAGCGGAGGACTTGAACATTGCCTATGGATCCGTCCAAGACATTTTGGTTAATGATTTGGGTTTCCGTCGTATATCAGCAAAGTTGGTGCCAAAAGATTTCAATTTCATGCAAAAAAGAGACCGTGTTGACGTCGTAAAATAGATGATTTGCGAGGCTGAATACGATCCTACATTCATCAAAAGGATCATTACTGGAGACGAGACGTGGGCTTATGAGTACGACACGCAATCCAGAAATCAGGCAAGTGAATGGCCGAAATTTTGGTCAAAAGGCCAGACAGTAAACGAGGAGTATTATTTGAGCGTTATGAGACGCTTGCGTGAAGCAATTTGCCGAAAGAGACCAGAATTGTGGGCAGAAAACTCGTGGATTTTACACCATGATAACACACCGTCGCACAGTGCCATCATTATTTTTAATTTTTTGACGAAAAATGCAGCAAATACCATCCAACAGCCTCCGAATTTACCTGATTTGGATTCCTGTGACTTCTTTTTGTTTAATCGTGTTAAAAACCACTACGGGGAATGCGTTTCAGCAGCCGAGATAGGAAGGTATATATTTTAATTCGTGTGGCTTTTTTTTTTTAAAAAATTTGGACGTTTATTTAAGAAAAGCGGACATGCAAAACCGCTTTTCGACGTCTCTCGGCTTGAGTTCATGTGGAACTCAATTTCCTTGCTTTTGAATATATCCAGCTGCTTTTAAACGTTTTGAAATAGCTTCTTGAGTGACACACAAAGATTCTGCGAGCTCTTCTTGTGTTTGGTAAAAATCTTCATAGAGTAAGGCTTCCAATTCTTCATCTTCAAACTTTTTTGGCTGCCCAGAACGTTCATCATCTTCCAAGCCAAAATCACCACTTTTAAATCGTGCAAACGACTTCTGGCACGTTCGCGCAGCTAGTGAATGTTCACCATAAACTTCCACCAAAATACGATGACTTTCGGCTGCAGTTTTCTTCATGAAGAAGAACTCCCCGCAAAAACACTTTTTCATGCACAAAGTTCGACATATGTGAGTGAAAAAAAATTATTGTTGTTTACGCTTCAAATGAATGATATATACTGAAATGACGTACAATGACAGTAGCTTTCAACGTAAGTTCCAATGGAATAATACAAGTTACGCCATCTCTTAGCAAACCGCACGAATTATATAAACTCAATACCTTTCGATAAAATGAAATACTCAGGAGTCAAAAAGAAACCAGAGAAAATTGAAATAAAAAAAAACATTTTGATTCAGTAAATCGAATTGGATTTTTTTTTAAATTTGATTCCCATAAGCAGTATACGGATACCACAGATGAGCTCTGACTTGGATACAATAAAATGAATGTGCTAATGTAGGAGGTAAATAAAAATTGTTTTTTGATCCTAGAGCCATCAATTAAGTAGGATTATGTTTCCAACATGTAGGTCTTCCTTTGATTTTATTTAGGCATTTGAGCATACGCATAATATGAAGAACGCATTTCAGCAGCCGAGAGGAAGTAATGGAAAAATCGTAGGACGCGCTGATGGACATACCGAAAACCGAATACAAAAAATGTTTTTTGAGGATTGGATCAAGCGCTGACATAAGTGTGTTGCAATCGATGGGGATTAATTCAAAGAACACAATATAGATTTAGGTGAATAAACTTGTATTTTTAATTTTCTAAAATACATTCTGGGAACTCAAGCTGGTATGTCGAGACAGCAAAAAGAAACCTTAAATTGACAGGGGAAATCATATTAACAGTGTTGTAGGAAGAATTTATGGTATCCTTAGAACGTTATGGGCAACCTAATCGTTCACTCCCATCAGAGCACGTTTGATGCTGGCGAAAATATTAATCACCTTAGTCTCCGGGGGTGAATTTGTTTCGAGCTGTGATTCCGCCAGTCAAAGAAAACTAAATGTTGCATTTAATAATTTAATATCTTTGGCCTGCATAGATACAACAGATTATCCAACTTCTGATACGCTAACTCGGTATGACATTTAATAATGTTCGCATTCTGCTCTCAAATATTCTGTTAAGCCAGCTACTCCATTATTTTTCATCTTACGTTCGATCGCTTTTTTTTGTTTTTTTTGTCAGACATTCGCGCGTGGAAATTTGTAATTGAATAAATCGCAGAACAATTAAGATATCGGGCTGAAATTTGCTTTAGATATAGTACACATGTTGTGTTAAAGTATGGAATTCGATCTCGTTCATATGATCACCGCGAGCACGTTTGCAAAAATCGATTCTTTAAAGCCAAGGTTCGCCCACTCTTCCAAACATATTGACCGAAACGTTGTTGTTCCTCTAACGTTGTTTGTTATTTGGCATAAGCCAACGATTTAACGTAACTCTATTAAAATGCATCTAACCGCGTTAAATCGCATGAGCGAGGTAGCCATTCGACCGGACTATTTCTCGAGTCTACAATAAATCAATTGGTAAATCAGCTGTGTCAATTGCATCTAATTCTGGTTAAAAATATTTTTCCAACATGTCACGTTAGCGACCTCCATTGACCGTAATATGACGATCATTTTCATCGACGAAAAAATACGTTCCATTCAGCTCTGGCATATAATTTACACCACACGGTCACTTTTTGTGGATGCAATGGAGTCTCTTGAATTACATGTGGGTTTGTTGCTGTATAATAATGCATATTTTGCTTGACAAAGCTATTAAGCCAAAAATAAACTTAATCGCAGAAGAAAATTTTACGATGAAATTCAAAATTTCAAGAGGCTTTAGCTATTGAGTTAGTTTGGTCTTATAAGGGTGTAGGCTAATATTTTTATGCAAAACTCGCCACAATATGAGCTGAGGGATTTCCAATTCCGGTGAACATCGTGGAATCGACTGATTTTGTTCATTTCGAACTGAAGCACTTACGGCAAACACTGGAACATTTAATAGTTAATATGTTGACTTAAATTTATCCACTGTAGTACGCACAGCCTGTCTTGTGGGACGATAATTATAATCGAAAATTGGAGTAAGCCCTCTAAAAGTTACGACCACCGATTCAGAATCGCAGTAGTAATTTTTAATAATTGCCAAACGTTGCTCGTTTGTGAACTTCACCATGTTAAAAATTGACTGACATTTTGACTTTGACAGATCATAAAAAGTGGTGCATTTGTATTAAAATACAAAATTCTTTTGTCCCTATTTAGAAACCTTTTATGTTGTAATATTTTTATTTTCTTTTTTTTTATATTGTTCACTCTTTTTTCCTCTTTTTAATTATTTGCAATACAATGGTATGTGCAAATGGTATTATCATTTTCCTCTTCTTATTCTCTATTGTTCTATATTCCATAAATCTTAACTTGTCTGTTATTTGTTTATTATTATTATATTTTCTCTTATTTTGTCATATAATAGATATTTTTACAATCTGTTGAAACGATATTATTTAATAGTGAGCTAATACCGCTTACATTTATTACTCTTGTAACATGTCTTAGGTATTATTCTTGAAATAATCTTCTATCTTAGCTTTCATAGCTGTAATCATGTTATAACTTACGAGTATCACCAGTTTATAAAATATAATATCTTTAGCTGTATAAGAATCTCATTCTAAAAAAATAAATAAATAAATAAACAAAGTTATGTTTTCAAATATGTTCACTCTAACACGCCATCCCTTAAGTGCCCTCGAGGATGTTGTAATTACACCATCACGTAAATAAAGTGTTACAATTTTCGTTAGTTATTATTATTCTTGTATTTTCTAGAAATTTTTCGTTATTATCTATTTTTTATTATTTTCTAAAATAAACCCATAACTCCGTAAGGATTTCCCAGAAAACTGGGTCATGAAAAATAAATATTCAATGAGGAACAAACTACCATTCATATGTGTATATTTGAGTATATTTTACAAATTTACACTTAGTGGATGCATTCATATGCATTTTACACATGACGATAAATATTCTCCGAATTGTTTTCATTTTAGTTTCATTTTTATTTCTAGATGAATTTGTCGTGGAAACAGTTGTTAGCTCTAGCGAATTTATGGTGGATGATACAAGCGCACGGAATTTTAATGATAAAGCCTTCGGATCGGTTGTCCTGAAAAGCCCAATCGAACTGCATAACGCGTATATTGCGGCAGGAGTTTTAGCAGCAGCAATTTTTATTGTAGCAGTTGTGGTAAGTTTCCTATTTTTTCAGGACATTCAATTTTTAAAATGCCGTGAAATTGCGAACAAAAAATTTAACAATTTCATTAGTTTCAATGCAAGGATTGAGAAATTGTCAGTAATTTGCGCGCAATTTATACGAAAGGCCATATAAGTTTTGGAAAATTGTTTTTTATTTGCTTACTTTTTTATATACTACATATATATGGTATATTTTAAATTGATTCTAATGCGAAGAGGATCTGTTAAGTATAGTTTGTCACCGGTTTATTTTATTTATCAACATGCACGAGTATGTTGAAGTTTTCCCCCTGCTTTCTTGTCATTTTTAATATACACAACAACTTTTTTTATATTAACAACATTTAGATATTCTGCATCAGTTTCGAATATAAATTTTTGATATGTGTAAAAATTTTACTTACATAAACTACACGTGCAAACGACAACACGTCCGTGGCTTTATTCAATTCAACTATAAGAGCCAAAGCACTTTCGTAGGCCAAGAGTAAGGGCACAGTTGTACAATAATAATATCTACGCCATTCGAAAAATAACCACGAATAGAGAGCCTTCCATATTACGAAACGAGTATTCATGTCATATTCTGGAAAATGTTCATCCCTTATGGAGAGGGAACTAAAGTACAACGTCAAATGCAGGCTAAAAGGCATAAAAACCTACATGTTTCTATGGAAGCATTTTTGCACGTTGTATGGTATATATTTTCACGTTTGGCAAACACATTTAGAAAAGCATAAATATAGGGCATAAGGGAATTGACGTTGGATCAATATGCCGCCTTCCCTTTTTGCTACTGGTCACATTCAAATTGATGTCGAGTCAGAGGAATATACGTGAGATTCGAAAGAGAATTTGTGAAGGTATCCAAAAATATTTTACGCTATATATTGAGAAATGTATTTGTATACTGTTACATGAACCTTTCACGCTCACTGGAACAATTGGAGTTCAAGTTCAACGATAGTGTCTTATTTTTTCAGCTATTCAATATTCAAGTGCAAGTATGAGCAAATATGCTTACCAAGAATTCGTATTTAAACAATTCCACAATAGGCAGTAATGTTTGCCATTGTGGCAATATTTGCTAGCATGGTGCCAGAATTTCTTATCAAGTTCCATGCACTAACATAAAAAACTGATTTTTTATGTAGCCAACTTTTGCTTATGAAGATTACTCTCATTTTCTAGCCATTCAACAAGAAACCTTAGCGTATTGTTCTACTGAATTCATTATTTGTAAAGCAAGTCTTTAATATTTAAACTATGAAGACGATGGTTTCCTCACTGGCTCCTATCTACTGCCCATGCTCAGCCAAGGGCGAAATAATTTAAAATCTACGCAAATAGAACTTCGTTTAAACTCTTAAAAACTTCTGAAGCAGAGTTAATGATTGACTATTGACCTGAAATAATGTGAATTTATTGATTGCATTAACTAAGGCTTTTAAATTTTCGAACTTTGGAATCATTAAGAGGCTGTGCTTAGTTAGCTCTGACCTACGATATGGAGAAAACCTGAGTTAACTATATGCCACACTTCAGGAGAAGCAGGAAAATATAAAGAAGATATAACTACAAGACGTTTACTTAACAATATTGCTTCGTAGGCCGTAGAATGTGGAAAAAATAGACACGACTTAGATTGACAGCGACACTTTTCTGGATGCGGATTTTTCTTCCAAGTCAGACATCGGCCAATCAACCGAGAAGCAGATTGATCACGTTGCAACCGACGTAAGTCAACCTCCAGTATGTAAGAAATTCAAACATTCGGAGGGTGGAACGTTATCCTAACACTTTTCCCAGCGATGTTCAAAAGTTCGATACACTGAGCACGATGTTGCTGTGAAACTTCACTAAGCACTCAATTGAAACATCTTCACGACACTGTTTTTGCTCGAGTGTGAGCAAACGCGGCACCCATCTTGCACACAGCTTTCTCATGTCCAAATTTTCAAATAATATGCCATGTACCGCACTTTTTCAAATGCCAATAATGTCTGCTAGCTCGCGCACTTTCAGTCGACGATCATCCAGTACCGCTTTGTGGGTTTTCTACACCATTTCTGGAGTCGTCACCTCATTTGGTCGTCCTGGCAGCTCGTAAGGCCTCGCTTAAATTCAGCAACCCAAAATTTTACTGTTGTAAACGAAGGAGCAGAGTAGAGTAGAATCCAGTTCAGATTTTATATTGGTAGGGCTGAGGCCTTTCAAATAAAAGTATTGTATCACATAACGATGACCAATTTTCTTCATTTTCACACATTCACTGACAACGTTCACTATTGATGGCTGCCAAACAAATACTAAACAACGTGGGGCTTTTAAACTTGAAACATATGCTTCATAGACTGCTTACTTTCCAACACAGTGATATTTTCAAACAACTACCGCTTGTCTTGTTCAGGCCGGATACTTCTGGGACCGCCCTGGTATGTACTGTGAGGACGTATAACGGCAAAACCTTTTCCGATCGAGTGTTTCTTGGACTCCGCTGCAAAAAGTTATGAGAAAAGCCGAATTAATCTAAAAATGGCGATCAGGCAATAGGATAGGATAAAGACTAGAAATGTTCGATCTAGAAAATTGAGGGATTTTATTGCAAGAATTGAGATCAAAACAATTAGAAACTCCTATACTGAATGAGTTGTCAACGATTATTGTAAACGCTGCAAAACCTTAGCCGAAAAACGAGCATGAAAACATAACACTGGAAATGCAGCTAATGCAAAGGCTGTAAAGGAATCGTTTCTACAAAGAGTACAAATGCGCCAATGATCAAAATTCTACTGTCAGGAAGAATAAAGTCCAGAAAACTGTAGCAGTGCCATTTGCAATTTGCGTTGTTTCAAACGAAAGTGTTCTCAACATTGCACTAACATCATAACTACACCCTGACTGACTCGAACTGCAACCAACTTCAGACTGCTATTATTTACAAACCTTTTAAACGATTTGCTACTCAGTTGTGTTGAAAAATTTTATCCGCGATGGAATTCAAACGTGATAGCTTTATATTTGGCTGGGAAACCACAAGTAGCTATCGTTAGAGCCCTCTAGCGCCTCAACGTAAATAAATCATTTGTGTCTCAAACCATAGCTCGTTACCGTGATACTGGCTGCGTTGCAAAACATTGGCAGAAATGGTTCGGAAAGTGAAGGCTCGAATTGGGCGAAATCCGCGTCGAAGTGGAAGAAAAATGGCTCGTGAGCTCAACATATCGTTAGAACGGATGAGACACATACTGAAAAATGAGCTTGAGCTCAAGCCATTGAAGTTCCAAAAAGCACACGATCTTACACCGCAACAGAAAACAGTTAGAGTCGAAAGAGTGAAGGAGTTGCTACGCTTGCACGAAAGTGGTGAGTTGCTGAATTTAGTTTTTTCCAATGAGTCATCATTTGTTATCGAGCAATATGTCAACAAACAAAATGAACGAGTTTACTGGCAAGAGTGGTCATTCGAATATGTACACCTTCGGACAGCCACCAGAAAGCAGGCAGCACCGATGGTGATGGTTTGGGCCGCCATAGCCGCCGATGGTCGCTCTCCGCTCGTATTTTTGGACCGTGGTGTCAAAATTAATGCGATCGTGTACCGTGAAACTGTCTTAGAGGCAGTATTGAAGCCTTGGGCAAACAATCGTTTTGGTCAGAGACCTTGGACATTTCAACAAGACTCGGCACCGTCTCACAAAGCGCGCGTCAACCAAGATTGGTTAAAAAACAATATCCCACACTTCATTTCTTCGACACAATGGATTGCAATGGGATATTTTGAAGGCGAAGGTTGGCACTAAAAAATATTAAGGTTTGGACCACCTGAAACAAGCACTTCGCCGGGAATGGGCCAAAATACCGCAGAGCCACTTTCGTACGGCGGGAGATGCTTTCTTCGGCCGTCTTAAGGCCATTATTCGCGTCAAAGGTGGACATATTGAAAACTACTGATACAATTTGAAAATTGATGTGTTTGCTAACATTTTTTGCTTTGGCATAATAAAATTTATAAAAAAATAAAAAAAATTATAGCATTTTAAAAAGTTGCAGTTCGAGTCAGTCAGGGTGTACTATATTATATCGTAAAATTTTGTCGCAAAAACCATGGAAACAATCTTCGAGCTTATGTATTTTTAACAGTATCTGGTAATAAGCGTTAGCTGTGATCAATGCGCATGTTTATTAGTGAGAAACTGTAGCAGTTTTATTTGAATTACTAATTCTGTATAAAGTTACTTTGTCGAAGAAGAAGAACACTTGTCGAATGCGCCTTCTTCTGATGTCTTAATTTATTTATTTATCTATTTTTTTTATTTATTTTTTTTTTTAATTCACACTGTTAGGCTACAGAACTCCTTACCATAAGATATTAAGTCAATTATATAGTAAATCCATCCAGTTTTAAAAGTGCAACACTACACACACGAACCCTTAATCTCTCCACACTATCACATGAACCCTAAACGTATTTCTCTTATCTCTTCTTTACCTCAACCATCCTTTTACGTTTACTTTTCAACTATTTAAGAAATTATTTGTATAAAATATAACTTTCTTTTATGAAATCAACGTACCATATGAAGTATAATTGTTAATTCTAAGTACTAAAAAAGATTGTAAATCTTAATGTATAATACAAACGGAATCTGCCTATCACATTTTGGACATTTTGGATCTTAAAGAGAGGATGCAAGGTCATTTTTTCGCACATCAAACTCGAACATTCTCTCCCTGCCGTTTAACATGAAGGAAGTCAGACTGAAATCATCGTTTTCGATTTTCGGTATAAAGGCTACTGTTACTGTTTGCCGGTATATATGCCAGTGTCAAGCTAATTGCGGACAATTGGTCTATACATTTTTTGTAAATATCCGGGTACACGTATGTCATCGGTGCCAGGCGACTTGGAGCCATAAGAGAAACCAACAGCGTATTTGATGGCCTCATCCGCCACCACAACCGATTGCGGTCGGCCGTGGCTTAAGCGGTAGAGTATTGGCTTCCCAATCGGACGGTTTGGAGCTCAATACCACCCGTGCCCACTAATAATTTAGTCTCCCCATGAAAGGTTGGATGCCACCCATAGAGCAAAATAAACACTGAGCCCAAAAATCTTTTTCTCTCTCTCTCCATCCAATTTTCCAAAAAACTTAGCACGTGCTCCTGCATTTTAGAAGTAGTAATACCCTCTGGAGTGTTAGGTTATTAACAGAAAAAAAAACACAACCGATGAAAAGTATCAGCTATGGCGTGTCGTGTCTCTTAGAGCACTTGCATCTTAAGTGGTGGAAACTACTTGTGAGCTGGTTCTGAAATAAGCAGTACTGAGAAGGTTGTTCAACTTTATGAAGTCGAGCCTACAAAAATTGAAGCTGTATGAAAGTCACTGCTGTATCTACATTATAGTGAAAAGTGGCTAGCTCCCCATTTTAGATAAAAGATGACTGCGCATACAACTGAACCAGTTATCAACATTCGTATAGAAGACAAGATCAAGTTGTCCATCGAAATTTATAATGATGCGACTTAGTTGAAAACAACAGCTTCAGGGTGGCAGTCAATGAAATAGTTTTCTTTATCAGATGAGGGGTTGGCGGAAATAAAAATTAGTCTTTTTGAAGGAGAGTTCCAATTCAAATTAAAATATTCTAAAACTATAGCGATATCTCTATGTAGTCTAAAGTATCTATTGTTAATATCCGAGGAGTGGTTGTGAAAATAAAATGTAGTAGCACAGAAGGCAAAGATTGCGCTTACAACCTGTTAATTTTACCTGAAGGAATAGGGAATACGAAGTATTCATCGGCTCAGATTCGAAACTTGTGCTATTTGCTAAGAGTAAACCGCGACCTTCATTATTGACGATATTTCTATTTGTTCATTACGAAGGACTAGTATACAAGGTAGCTTTAGTAATCGCAAAAGCATCATAAGGGAGTTTTTGTAAGCACTAATACACTAAAAATCTTCGATTTTTACATTTTGCTAATATAGGTATATTTATTGAGGGATGGTAACAACAACATGCAGGGTTAGAAGCTATAATAGTCTCTGAAGCAAAACCGCGTTCATGGTGGTGGAGAAGGCGCTTGGAGTCGACATGGAAGGCAAATGCAGAGAAATTGCTTACAACATCGGAAGGGGAGATATTGAAATTCTTATGGAAACGAAAGGCGATTTGTTTCAGTTCACTGACTGGAACACATGCCTTCCGCGTCTTCCGTCCGTCAGCATCGTTTTCAGTTGTTGCTTTGTTAATTTGGTTAAAGAGGGAGTTAATGGATTCAAAAAAAAAAAAAAAAAAAAACCGGGTCATTAATAAATTGAATTTGGTGAGACAGATGGCGAAAAATGTTATGGTTTAAGGACATAGGAATGGCTGAAGTTAAATATTTGGGACTAATGTTGGTGAGATTGGAGGTATAATTTGGTGGTGGTCGTTCAACACGTTTGTGTTGAGTAACTGACAATTCTGCAAATGCCTTAGATGAGCACGCTTAGACGGGAGAATTTATCCTATTTAGTTTCCTGCTTCAAAGAATAGGTAGATGTTTAATAAACTGTACACAGGAAATGTTAACAGTTCAAAATTCCAGTTCGTGTTGGTAAAGTTACAATTCCAAGGTGGATACAAACTCCTTTCTGTTATATCTCCAAGTTTGTAAATTGATTTTTGACAGAATTTTTTTTTTTGCAGATGTGGGATGGAGTTACATTAAGATGTGATATTTTGTAACATAGTATAAGCTCGTTGATTTGATTGAAATATGGAATCATAACATAACATTTACAAGATTAAATGAATAACGCCTATCAGTTGATAACTTTTTTATTTAGGATTACGATTTGTTTAATCCATGTTAACAGTTATATTAATATTTCGCTCTAGTTAAAAGAAAAATAATAAAATAAAAGTAACGAAAAAAGTTCGAAGTACAAGCCAATATTTTGATGTTCTGGATAGACAGGTTAGTCCTCAATTCTCTCTGGAAACACTGTTAACCCTCTATTCTTGTAATATGACTTGGTAAGGAGTTCAACAACCGTATAATATTGATAAAAAAAAACTGGCATTCAGATATACAACAAGAGGTGTCGCGAGCCCTTTAAAAATGTCATTTGTAATTTATCAAAAAGACAACTAGGTCGATGTTTAATTTATTAATGTGCGATATTGTATGAGGTTATTGAAATATAAATTGAGAATTTGTCTGGAAAAGTTAGATGTGCGGTCATGTTTCCGCAGGCCGTAAATACATCGTGTGGTGTTATATGCAACATTGAGTTTTCTACCGCTAAAGTAAACACGAGGTGGGCAAAAGTAATGTCATAATGTAAATGTGCCATAATTTTTTCAAATGGCCCCAAGTTTCATTTAACCATTTCCGTTCTGTTGTTTTTATGCAACGTGGATTTCGTCGTTCTACACCAAGTGCGCGAACAATTAAGCATTTCGCTGAGCGTCTCGTGCAAACTGGATCCACTAAAGATGTCGCAAGAATTGGCTGGCACGAGAATATCACTATTGTAACGGAAGAGGTCCAAGAGAGTTCACAAAAATTGACGATGTGCACAATTTGCATTAGCAGATACTCGTTGCATCGAATTTTGATGAACAACCAGAAGATGTTCCTTTATAAAGTGCAAACCGTTCACGAATTGCTGCCTGCCGACTCTTAAGTGAGGGTAACTTACTTCCATGTTCTGTTTAAGCTGGTGCAAGAAGAGAATGATTTCGTACGCTAAATCATAATGAGCGACGAAGCCAATATCAACTTAAGTGGTTACAAGATCTGCGTTTCTGGGGCACGGAAAATCTACGTGAAATGCAGAAAGAGCCATTGCATCACCTCAAAATGACTGTTTGGTGAGGCATTTGCAATGAAAAAGTGATTGGCCCTTATATTCTGAAGACCCCGACGAACCACCGTAACCGTAACTGGTGAACGCTGCAGACAGATGTTAAACGTGTTCTATTTGCTGCAAGTTGAATTGGGTCTCGAACATAGTTTGTTCTGACAAGACAGAACAGACGTCCATGCCATCAACTCTACACCCTCAAATTAACTTTTCGTGAAAACAGAGCCCAACTTTTTTCATTTCGAACAAGATGACAGCCAATTCATATTATACGATATTACTTTCGCTCCACCTTGTACAATTTCTGAATATTCACAGCCGTATGTTAAGATTCGGACAATAAGTGTTTTACTTATTTACTTACGATTATTTACTTAGATAGAACTAACATTCGGTATGAACTTGAGCCTCAACTTACAACCTCCAGTTAGTCTGATCTTCAACTCACTGCGTCCAGTTGCGCACTCCAAGTCGATTGAGATCACCTTCTACTTATGGGCGCCACCTAAGGCAAGTTCACACTCCAATGTGTTACCCTCTGCACCGAAGCATTGGTGTCCATTGGCTCTACATGTCCTATTTATCGTAGGACATGTAAACGCAAACGAAATATTTAGTACTTAGCTAGTATAAATTAAAGATGTGTAAGGTTATGTGGCTACAAAGTTACAAGTATACCGTAAGCTTTACCAATAGCGTTAGTATGCTTAGTTAGTATGTAACACACTGACCCAAGGATCCTACTTTCCGAAATACCAGAATTTGATATGAACTTCAAAAAACATTGTGCTTCAATAAAGGCTTCTCCAATGGAATCTTCAGTTAAGAAGAATGGGTTAGCAATAACCCTCCAAACAGCAATATTGACATAAAGTGGTATATGGATAGTTCTAAAATGGAACTAAATATAACCATAGCTATGTGCAAACGTCCCAGTGTATTCCAGGCAGAACTCCACGCCATTCAAGTATGTGCCAACTATATTTACAACTCTAGTATCAAAGGCGCAAATAACCATAACCATAACCATAACCATGGACAGTCAAGCAGCTATAAATGCATTAAGCTCGCACACAATTGACTCCAAATAAGTCATGTACTGCTTCAAAACCCTCCACAAACTGAGTTTCAGGAACAAAATCTAACTGTGGTGGGTGAAACGAGATCAAACTGAAAGGCCGACAAATTTACCAGAAAGGGCTAAGAAATGAAGAAAATGGAAATGATCCCTACTGTTATACTCCTAACAGGCCAAACAGGTCTAAGATATTATAAACGTAGTAAATTACCTCACAGGACAGAAAGTTTTAAGATATCACCTCAAAAAAAAAAAAAAAAAAAATGAATCAAGTCGACTTTCCGGAGTGCCGACTTTGTCTGGAAGAAGATGAAACTGCTGAACATATCTTATGTGAATGTAGAGCCCTCAACGGAATTAGACGCCAGCTTTTCTTCAGAAAACTATTCGGCCCCAAAGAACTAATGAATTCCTCTGCTAGCAGTGCTATCAACTTCATTCGGAAGGTAGAAAACCTACTAGCCTAACTATAGTTCTGACTAAGTAGTACAAAAAATCTTTTAGGCGAGTCAGAAAATTAAAAAAAAAAAAAAAAAACAAGGATGCTTGCACCCAATTAGAGTATTATCAAGCACGACTCTGAGATTTTTTACAGAGTTTACATACTCTATTGGGAGTCTTGAAGTAAAAGTGGTTTCTAAAGCCTTCTGGGATATTACTTTGCGTTTTGGCTTAAGGGAATTAAAGAAGAGTCTGTTCCACTGTGAAAATGAAGTCTCCATTAACTTTATCCACATAATCTTCTATGAGACTAGGGTAAATTTGTCTACACCGTACACCGAGAATCGATCCTTGCAGAACACCTCTGAATGAAAAGGAATTCTTATCTGTAATCATTTGGGCCATTTCAATAGAAAAGATTTTTTGAAGATGATGAAAAAAATGTTAGACTTTAAATAAAATTGTTCCCAGTCTCCATTGATATACATATGTATCGTAATTTGTTTAGCAGAGCGACGAAAACTTGTTTCGAAAATCAGCTATCAAATGTTCGATTACATATAACATTGAATACTGTTCACTTTATTTGTATACGAAACCATGAACATTTTTGCAGAAAATTGAAAGTTTTTTGAATGTTGTAAACTTTTAACTTGAGTAAATTTCAGAAAGTTTTTGAGTTATTCTAGAAATTCAATGTATGTACACACCCTATACCTCCTAAATCTACTCGCATTTGAAGTCTTTTCTTTATTAACTTCATCGAAATAATAACTGTACGCCGTATCTGTAACATGAGAGTTCACAAAAATCAAAAAAACTAAACGTTCCTAGTTTTACCAAGAGAATTTGATTTTGAATTATAAAATACTTACCTTAAGGAATCCCGTCGCTTTATCACCTCAAAAGTGCATATTTTTCATATCGTAGCTTGTGGAAGCCACAGAGGCATTGGCTGAAATTCTAGTCATTAAATAATTTGTAGAAGATATTCAAGGATGAAATGGTTTGAATTAAAACTTTCACATGTACCTATGTTATGCTATCATTGAGTTATGTGCTTTCACATCAACCTTTGATGTATGTATGTATATATGTTGCTAAACACACTCGTACATATGTTTTCGAAAATTCAATAACTCTTAAATTTTTATCGAATATCAACTTTAATTAACTGAGCATTGCGATTTAAATTGACCGAGGTAAAACGAATATTTGAAAGGAACCAGTGCTTGTAAAAAAAAATTCTAAATGTATTGGAAATTTATATCAAATCGATGAGAAGCGATTTGAGAGTTTATATTTTTCAGATAGCAATTTAACGCTTCAAATGTATCAATTTGTAAGCAACCAAATTGTCGATACGGGTATGGAAATCTCAATTTGTGTAATTGAATATTGCACATCAATTGATACTACGTGTCGGAAATCCCCTTGGGAGTCCATAATATTAGGTTGGATAGACTCATTTTTTAGGATTTTAAGCTAACCAACATACGTGTGTACATATATACATATGAACATACATAGATCTGAATAAACGAATAATGCATTTGTTTGCTGATTGACACTATCATCATCACTTTTGTGCAGTGGTCCTTTTTCCAATTTGGTTTTGGTTTTTTTTTTTTTTTTTTGTGTGTTGGTATTACCTTTAAAGATGTTTTCATTAAATATTGGTTATACTGCCTACCTTTAAGAATTGAAGCAAATGGCGATCTTGAAGGTAGACGCTGACAGTATTTTTTTTTTTTTGTTTACCATCAATGCTAGGATAAAGCGATTTTAAGATACTAAAGTGATTTTGGAGGAACAACCAGTAAATTAGCTATGACCTTAACTAATATAATGTTTCATAGAAAATGTAATAAAAACCAGCCTCAGTTGAGAAAATAAGTTGGTACATCTAGTGCAATTGAGAACGGCCCCAATTCGAGAAGAAGATCTAAACGTGCAATGTTACTGGTACAACTTCTTCATCGGTCTTAAACCTCTTTCCGGCGAGCATTCTTTTGAGGTCTGCAAACAGGAAATAGTCGCTGGGGGCCAAATCTGAAGAATACGGTGGGTGGGGGAACAATTCGTATCCGAATTCATTCAATTTTGCCATTGTTTTCATCGACTTGTGACACGGTGCATTGTCTTGATAAAACAGCACTTTCTTTTTTTTCAAATGCGGCCGTTTTTCTGCGATTTCGTCCTTCAAACGCTCCAACAACGCAATGTAATAGTCGCTGTTAATAGTCTGCCCCTTTTGGAGATAGTCGATGAAAATTATTCCATGTGTATCCCAAAATACGCATGCCATAACCTTTCCAGCCGACTGTTGAGTTTTGGTGACTGCCGACTTAACTCTGGTGTGCAGTGATGGAGCCAAGCTTTAAACACTCCTCTGAATCATCAACACGTTGTTGTTTTTGGTCGACTGTGAGCAAACGCGGCACCCACTTTGAAGAGTGTCCAAATGTCCAAATGTCCAAATATTTGTGTATGATATATCCAACACGCTATTTTGATATCTTCAGAGCCTCAGCTCAGGTCATTCGTAATCATTTTGTGAACTTTTTTGATGTTTTCATCTGAAACAGCCTCTTTTGGATCTTCACTGCGTGCATCATCTTCGGTGCTTGTATGAACTCGGCTGGTGCAGAGTCCGGGTAACACTTATCAAGCCATTTCTTTGCATCGGCTGCATTTTTCCCCATAAAAAAGCAGTGATAAATCAACCCACGAAATTGCTTTGAATCCATTTTTTTCACAATAGCAAAAGTTGCTTCACTCACAACGCTATATCTCGAGAACTAATAGTCCGACAGCAGTCAAATTTATACACGTATCTTTTGAAGGTTGGTACTAACTGAAAATAGTATGGATTTAATTCAAGTGGTGCCCTCTCTTAGAAACGGCACGGACTTTTCATGTGTTAGGTAGAACCAGAAGAGGTTCCCTCACAACACATGCCAATAGAAGAAATGCACCAAAACGAAGAAAAAACTCGAATAGTGTACGTTAGCAAATAATTCTCGCGCAATAAAAGTTCTTTGGATGTCGCGCACCAAATTTCATAATATAGAAAAGCCGTAAGATCTGTACATCGTCCTTGTTGATTTGGAAAAAAATATTTGATAGAGCTCTTCCTCAATCTAAGAATGATACGCATTGAGTAAGATGTCTTAAAAACAAAAAAAAAAAAAAAAAAACTAGATGCACAGTGGGATAAACCTAAAAAGTTGAAGTTGAAGTACACTCAATCAATGTATAAAGTCCGTTGCTTTTTAATGTCTTGTAAAATTCTTAATTGAACCAACACAATAACGAATCTACGACGATTTCTCTTCTCTTCGCCAGTAATAGCGCCTTCATAAGCAACGCTTGGGGCAGCCTTTCAAGCAAGTTTTAAAAAAGATATGGAAGTACTGCATTCCCGTTTTTCAAAATCGTAACTCTACTACACTGACAGTAACTCATAATAAGAATGAGTTATCTTACTAAAATGCGAAGCTCTGCTGTTAACGACGAAGATGTATCACATAGAGCCAGCATAAGGCAACTTTCAATGCGCGAAAATTTCGATGTATTTTGTGAAATAAAAATGCCGCTTAAAGTTAAAGGTTTGTCATATATAGCAGTCGTTTTTCTAGCTTTAACATATATTACATATGGCAGTATTGTGATCTAAAAACAAGTACGCGAATTTGCAGAAGACTTCATATTAAGTAGCTGATAGTGGAAACATTTCAAACTGACCAAATCAAACGGTTTTAACAGACCTAGTGACTCTAGAGGCTCTAATTTCAAAGTTCACCAAGCCAAAGTTCGAAGAAGAGACCCAAAAAAATAATTGGATGCAAAAAAAAAAAAAACACCAGCCAAATGTTTTCGTTTCACTAGCGATCTAATCAAGAATAGTGCAGCCTGTAGAATAATTATAAAGCTCTCCAGCCCCACAAGTGACACGTCAGTAATACGAAAACGTTAGTGAAATATCTAGTATTCAATATAAATACGTCATCTTTCAACGGTTAATAAAGAAGAAGTTGATAACTGTTGTTAAATTATATTCAAATAACATCCTACGAAATGCGAACATTTCTCATCACCCTGTAATTATTACGCCATTTTTTATTTTTACAATACCTTTTCAACGATTTTCGATCACATGAACCTTTATAAATGCAATTCGACTGGAGGCTAGAACCAAAATTAGTCACAAACAGAACTATTTAACCATAAACCCCAGTCTGTTCCATTTTTGATAATCGCCTCACAGCTTTATCAACAACTTACGGTCGATTTCCAACTCATTGACCTATTTTCCTCTTTAAGACCCTGATTTGACTGGCATGTTTCAAAACGTTGACCCCTTGTTGGGGCTAATTTTGTTTTTTAGATCTGAACAGCATTTCAACGGATGCCAACAATCCATTTTTTTTCAGTTGGATCACACTTTAATCATTGAAATGCCGAGAGAACACCTTTCACATTATATATTGAGATGTTGGTGTTTTCATACGTTCCTTCTGACTGACAGGAACCACTAAAATGGGTAGGGTTTGTTAATAGACGTATGTAAGGATACAAACATGTTCTCTGGTTTGGTTGTTTTACCATCTCATACAATATACATAATCAGTGTGAAAAACTCTGATAGTAGATACCAAAATGAGTTCTCTCGCTTTGTGTGCAAGCATTTTAAGGGTAGTTAAATCCCTTGAGCGCACAAATTATATAAAAAAATAAATAAATAATAAATAAATAAAATCTAAGTTCAAGCAAATATACCTACAAAGAAATTGTTTGTAAAAGGAGAGTAGGTTTCGATTACATGAATATAATAAGAACGAGAATGACTGGTATCACGAATCTCCCGAGAACATCATTTCAACGAATTTTAAATTGGGGAGCACTAATTTATTCTAGGAAGTTTTGTAGTTTCACAGAAGAATCTTGTTTGATGTGGAAATACAAATGTAGAAATGTTTCTATTGTATTTAATACAAATACCATATATGAGAACTCTAAAAATTGAAAGATAGGAGAAAATATAATGGAACTGCTAGCGCCCGATTGATACCGATTTGACTCATCTACACAAATACATTTATGATCACATAGTCCACCGCCTTCTACCATAATACCGTCACTATCCTTTTCTATTATACAGTCCAATGTGAGGTAATTAAAAATGCCTGAATTTCCTTTTAGCACTCAATAATTATCAGGTCAACACGTCCCAAGATAAATTACTATAAACTTGTAATTATTTAAATAACATATGTTATATTTTAAATTCTATGTTAAACAGCCGAAATATTTTAAGATAGAATGAATTGAACACATATTAAATGTACATTATAATATATTATTTTTTGAAATTTCATTCTAATATAGGATGATTCATCGCAATGTTTGATTTATAATGTAAATTAAAACACATAAATTTAAGAGTAAACTTAAAATTTTTATTATTGTTTAAAGGAAAAATTCATGGCATTTATTTTTTAAAAATGATGTTATGTAAATATTGGCCACGACTACGTCTGAAGTGGTCCATTCGGAAGGTCCAATTTTAGGCAACTCGTTTGAGCATAGGGACTGATATCTCGGTAATAACACGAGTAATTTTGGCTTCCAAAGCGTCAATCGTAGCTAGCCTATTCCTGAAGACCTGAAGACCTGAGTCTTTGCATTTGCTTAGAGAAAATAGTCCAAAGATGTGATATCACACAATCTAGGCGGCCAATTTACCGTACCAACGCGTGAAATTAAGTGCTCACCAAAATGATTTCTCAACAAGTCCATTGTTTCACGCGCTGTATGGCTCGTAGCGCCGTCTTGTTGAAACCAGAGCTCACCGAGACCATGTGTTTAAATTGCAGGAAGCACATAGTTCGTAAACATGGCGCGATAACGGTTACTATTGACGGTAACATTCTTATTTACCTCATTTTTGAAGAAATGTATACCAATGATTCCACCAGCCCATAAACCACACCATACCGTATTTTTTATTCGATGTAATGGTAGCTCTAGGTACTCTTCGGGTTGCTTATCAGCCCAAATATGGCAATTTTGTTTATTACCGTATCCAAAGAGCCAGAAATAGGCTTCATCACTGAACAAAATTTTACGATAAAACACCAGATTTTCATTGAGTTTTTCTAGAGCCCATTCACTGAAAATATGACGCAAATTCAAGTCAACTGGCTTCAATTCTTGTACAAGTTGAATTTTGTACACTTTTAGGCCGAGATCCTTTCGTAAAATACACCATGTTGTCGAATACACCAAGATAAGCTGCTAAGAACGGCGACAAATCGATTCGTCACGGTCGAGTATCATCTACTTATGTAAACTGGGATTCAATTTTGCCAATGGTATTAGCAATAGTGGTTTCACTAGGTCGATTATGCGCACCGTAAAACATTTCTAACAAAACTCTGATTTTCGTAGTACAGCTGAACAATTTAGAGACGCTGTTGTGGTGTGAGTCTTTTCATGATGACTTGCCAAGCGATACTGAACAATGACAAAGCAGTTTGATAGGAGTCACGCGTGATCTGACAAGAAAGACCTATTAACAATCAAAACTTACGATGAATCACCCTATACAATAATATTGGACTTTAAATAGATGTCAAGGCTCAAAATTTGGTTTTAATTCAAAAATCAGGATAAGGACGCCATTCATTTCCTTCTTGTCATATTTTCGAGTTACTTGTACATAGACAAGTACAACGTTTATTTTAGAAATACGAGAAACGAATTGCACAAACAGTTTAAATTGTCATTGTGTTTGATTATGGCTTAAATACCACTTTAATATGATCACAATTACTTCACTTTTCTGAATAAGATGGTATAAACCTCATCAAAAGTAGGGTATTAAACCAAAGAATAACACTTAGTACAACTAAGGGTGTAAAAAGACTTAAAGAACTTATATTGCGACCAAAATATGAGTCCGAAAAAATAATGATGTCTCAAAAGGATAAATTTTAATGGTTTCCCTTAGTTGAAATTATAGTGTATGCTCCCTCATCTTCCATCTTAGCGCTCATCTACAATGAAATTCGAAAATTAAGCTACATTCTAACCTACTGCTGCTATCAGCATAGAATATTCAACAGGACCAATTTACTTTCTTAGGTAGGCAGTAGCGAGAGTATACGAACAACAAACGCATAAATATCTTCTCTTTTGCTGAAGCGTTTGACTTTCTTGGTTGCAAGGTCACGGAATAGACTCTTTTATAATTCCTACTCTCCAGGTCCTTTGCATAGTCAAATTTGTACAGCATATCCCTTAAATTGGCACACTTCTTCTGTATTGCTGGCATTTCAACATCTTGAAATACGAAAACTTTTCATTGCTCGATAGAGTGATTTTTGAAGCAACAGATGCAATGGTAATTTGATGATACATCTCAAGTGGAAGTGGAACCAAAGTCTATATTAAGCTGGCAAAGGCAAGATGTCTGTGGTTATGTGTGAAATTTCTGGTTAAAAATATAAGGTATCGACGAATTTCAGCTTTTAGAATGTTATGATATTCTTATTTATAATATGGTATATGCTGATGCTTCTCAGGGTATTGTATTTGTATTTGTTGTATCTGCAATTCAGAAAACTTTAATTTCTTATGTTTCTTCTTTATGTACCATCAAAAATATACCAAAGTGTATAATCTTTGTCACCAGAAACGATAAAAAATATTTTGGTATTCTTAGTTACAAGAAGTATTTAACTTTTTCATCTGGTGTCTGTATAAAAACGCTCATTTCCCCGAAACTGAAATAAAACGTGTAAAGGGTAATCCAACAAATGTTGTAGATGTTGACTGCCATTTACCGAATTCAATGTGGTTGATCTTTTTGACAAATGTCGTATAATCTTTTGGCAATTTTAGTCATGGATTTATTCAATCTTACTACGAAAACGGGCGATCTGTAAAAGAAACATTTCGTAAAATTTGTAAATTTGTGATCAAAATAATTGCCGTAGTGCAGAGTTTGTACAGTGGTGAAACGTTTTGAAGAAACTGGTTTGATATCGGGTCAAACTCCATATCAGCATGCTCGGCCAGCACGTGCACGCCACTATGTTCATCATGAACTTTCATGAGCGAAAGTGTTCAAAACTAGCCATGCACCTCAATTCGTTGCCGAAGTCAATAATTGGTTAATCTTGGTTAATAAAGTTAATCTTTATTTGCACGCCTATAAAATCCAAATCACAAAACTATCCGAGCATCTACGATGCCGCCAATTTATTAACTGGATGTTGGATTACCAGGGCAATTTATCATCGAATTTGATCTCTTCCTATGAAGCCGATTTTTGGATGGACGGGTTGACGTTTCTGGAAACGGAAAATCTGCACGAGATTCACCAAAAACCAAAGCATCCCAAAAAAGTCAGTGTACGGTGCGGATTATGGGTTGGCGGCATCATTGGCCTTCACTTTTTCGAAAATGATGCTGAAGAGACAGTTACAGTGAATGGAGACTGGCTATTTTCTCCAAATTGAATGAATGGGGTCTGAACGATCTCCGTTTTCAACCGAAGGGTGCTCCCGCCGTCACAATCTACCAATTAATTATTTTAATACGTACAAAATTCGTAGATCGCGTTATTTCGGTTAAAGGAATTGATTGGCCTTGGACATTTTTGGACTTCTTCCTGTGGAGTTATTTGAAAAGAAAGGTCTATGTCAATAATCCAGAATTGTCAGGATTTCCAACACTTTGCATAGGCCTTAACAAGCTTATTATAAAATTAATGAGGACAGTATGACAGTTTGGTCATACTTCGATGGACCAAACGGATATCTCTTTCAAATTCTTATTATCCTTTAAATTGCATGTTGCAAAGCAGCCAAGAAGAGTTCAATACAAAAGAATATTAAGGTGTGTAATTTTCGTAAGGTTACTGAGAAAAAAGTTTGAACCATCTTAAAACTTATCTAAGGAATCTCAACAACAAAAATATATATAAAAACGAGTAATTGGTACTTAAAACTTCTTTCCATTTCCGCTCTTCTGTTTTTATAAGGAAGAGTGTTAAATATTATACAAGAGTATGTTAATTTATCCGGACATACCTGACATTGGTCAGTTTTCCCCCCAATGGATCCTTTGGATAGAAGTCAGATGATGAATAAAATTTCATATCATTGGACTTACTGATAATATTAAGGTACTCATGCCTACTCCTCATGGAATAAACATGGGTGAAAATAACAGATATTACCAAATCAGCAACTTGCCACCGGTGATCAATTAGACGAATTTATCCATCATTTGCCTTTCTTGACAAATCATCATAGTTTTGCCTTTTATTTTTGTTTAACACTCGGTTATAAGTCTATCAAATCAAGCCAGGTTTGACGGTACAATGTAGCTAACAGATTAAATTAGAATAAGCGGAGAGGTGGGACTATGTACCCTTATCACTGCCAGAAGATAGGCCAATTGTAATTTGCTCAAGTTAGAGCTCATCCATGATGCCTGAAATTTTAATAACCTTCGTTATATCTTTGAGTGAGCTGGCAGTGCTATTTTTTGCCACAAGGTACATTGATTTAGCTGATACAGTGGTAAAAAATATGCTCCACTGTTTTATTAAATGTTTTTGACTCTGAAGTGACGTGTTAGGAATCCGGTTACTGCGTGTAGCTGACCCTGAGCTGTAGGAGTTGTTATGTTCTTTTGAGGGAAGGTGTTGGTAAAAAGTGTTTGGCTTGGCCATTACCTTCACTTTCCATTCGGTAATGGAATGCACTTGTTTTTAGTAAGTTATGTACATTCCTTTTAATGGTACTAAATGGTCGTGGCAACATGAATGTTGATGCCTATCCTTTTCTGGCCAATTTGTCTACTCTTTCGTTACCATTGTTGTGGCGATGGCCTTATGGTTGGCTCAATGGCTGTCACGCCAACCTAACTAGGATCGAATCCCGGTAGGAATTCAACAGCAAAATTTCCAAATCGTCATCATCCTTTCGGCGACCAATGGCAAACCTCCGAATTTAAAATTCTGCTTATGAAAAAGCTTCTCAGGAGAGCCGTTCGGAACCGGCAATAAACAGTAGACCCTTTTCAGGAGTGTAAGTGTTCACAAAGTGAGAAACACAAATAAGTGCGAGAAGTTAGACCTTGGCCCACACCGGGCTGCCGCGCCAAAGTATTTATTTATTTATTCGTTACCATGATCTGGCACCCAGACTAAATGAACTCTGCTGGTGCTGGCCAGTGTTTTAAGAAATATAATGCCTTCCCAGATGATTTTTGAAGTTATCTCAAAAGTAGGGCCGCTTTATTGTCAGAGAGAATTAAATGTTGCTGTTAATGGCAAATCAGTTTAAGGTTTCGATAGGGCAAAACTCTATTGCGTGTATCTAAGTTAAAAATAAGTATACTTGTGAACAGTTAGATATTTTCTCAGTATATGCCTGCTCTAAATCCGGTGGGTGCTGTTTTCATTACATCGTAGCACACACACAGGAACGCCTTTGAAGTTTGTTCCGTCTAGCCCGTGTACACTTTTTTTAGTTTTATGCTACCATATTGAAGATGTTTTAGTGATTATACCAATTGCTGTGTATATTCACATTGTCATTTTTGGATTGAGGCCCTAGCTTTTACCCTTAGTGAGATTCTGTCTTATTCTATGGCTTTCTTGATATGATTGTTCCAAGTGAGTTTTTGATCCAGATAACCCTTAGGCATTTCACTTCATTTGAAAACTTTACGGTTTTGCCAAAAAGTGTTGGATCAATAAGTTTAACAAACTACTATATGATGCTCTCTTTTGGGTGACGTTTAGGCCAATCTTTTTGCACCAGTTACCAACAGGATTGAGTGCTTTCTGGAGATAGTTTCTTTGAATTTGTCTTTAATAAGGGAAGCAATGTTATCAGCGTATCCTTAAAAATAGAAACTGTCTGCGGTGTATGTTTAGCAGTTCATTTACTACGATGGGCCGCACCAGGGAGAGGAGAAAACCATCGTAATAGTAATTCTGTCAATGCATAATGCAGCGTTGTTATTTCTACCGATAAGCATGTGCTTTATCCAGTTACACGTAGCATTATCTACTCCCGTGTTTTGGATACATCTGTATATCTGTGCATGTTCAGTGTTGTCGAAAGCTCCATCGAAGTTAAGGAAGCAGCCCACCACAATTTCTTTTTCTCTGGTTATTTATGGGTTCATTAATAGTGGACCATCCCAGATATGTCTATAAAGTATTTTGCCATTGTTATTAGGAAAAACGAAGTGAGGCTTATTGGTCCATATGGTTTGTGTAAATCAGTTGGTCTGCTACCAGCTTTGGGTATAAACAAAATCGTTACTTCTTTCCAACTTCGTGGTATGTTACCCCGGGCATAACTAGCTTTGACTATGTAAATCAGAAGTGAAGTTATTAGCGTAATACCTTTTTGGAGGAGGACTGGGAAGATTCCATCTTCACCCTAGGCTTTTAATAGGTTAAATGTATTGATGGGTCATTTTATTTTGCTTTCATAAAAAATAAAATGCTTTGACCTTTTTCAGTTCTCTTTGGTTGGCCTATTAGTTTAATCCTGGAGAGGATTATCGGGAGCAATGGATGTGGTGATGGAATTTGGGATGTGTTTCGGCTAAGAGCTTAAGCGTCTGTAATCTGCTTTCCACAATGGCGCTATACGGTTTTTTCATTAGTCCCATAGGAGCACTGCTTCAAATGTCGGAACGTCTTTGTTTCTTGTTATTGTTTGCCCTCTATATTGTGCCCTCTATTGTGCAAGCAATCTGCGACTTTTTTTTTCTACAGCGACATGTACTTAGCACAGTTCTTCTTCTCCACATTTGGTCGTTGTAGACAGAGTCATAGATCCCCTTTGACCTTTGAAAGATCGTTTCCCTAGTGTTGGCATAATTCTCTCAAATACGATTCTGAAGGATCGCATTCTTAAAACCATTTTGAATAAAAAAGATGGAAATTGAGGGTTTTCATTTTCAGTGTTTGTGGTAAGGCCTAAAACCACATTCATAAGGATCAACCAGTTGGTTTACACAAAGCTCAAGGCTCTTTCATATTACGGCACAGAAGACCTTGAAGGCGTCGTTGAGAAGGCTGATATATATAAGAGGATCTTCATTCTTCAGACTAATGCAAACAATGATAAGGCTCTATTTGTTTGGCATAATTTCATGCGATCATATTTTAGTGATGTTTTGGTGCATGCAATTCACAAATTCATCCTCAGCCGTCTTTGGATGGAAAATATTCAAATTTTGGCCGTTCCAAAAACCGTTTTACACTGAATGCCTCTATCCGTATGACCATATCTATGAATACGTATGAATTGCCAACAATGTCAAATCCCCTCACATTTTAAACAAAACCGTCATCCATAACACACATATATAGTGAGCTTTACGTGTAAATTCCTGTTATTCTAACAAACTCTAGAGTTTACATGATTGCAAAAGTATTAGTGGAGTTTTCCTACAATGTTAATTCATCTATGACTGTCAGCATTCTTCAAATTAAGTTTGGATATTGCTTTGTAATTTCGCCGAAAATGGGTGAACAAAATTGTTGCCCATCATCGTCCACGTTGAATGGTTCGTTCTGCCTGACAGCATAATATTTATCGTCTGAAGTAATGTATCTTCCATATTTTCTGAAATTCGACAATTTTAAAGATTAACAAAACCAGCAAGATGAAAATGAGCCTCATCTTCAAAGATGATTATGTCTTAAAAATCAACATCCACTTGTTGTTCCATAATCCATTTAGTGAGCTCTTCAGTTCTTACGTCAAAAGCAATTTTTATGCATGAAGATGCGAATTCTTTTTGAGAACACGCTGTGGAATTGATGACCACGGTACCGAATTGATGTTACTGGCTCTCAGCAAAACTCTCACGAACTGCTTCGATGTTTTCTGTTGATCTAAGTCTAAGATCACTAACTGATCCAGTCTCACTGAATTTTTGAAATAATCTCATCATAATTGATAAAGCTAAATCAATATTCCGTCCATATTTTGTACAAAAACTTCGAACTGCACATGTCAAACCTCAATTTTTATTAAAATATTTCTGACCAATAAAAACGCGTTGTT
This sequence comes from Volucella inanis, assembly GCA_907269105.1. NCBI lineage: Eukaryota > Metazoa > Arthropoda > Insecta > Diptera > Syrphidae > Volucella > Volucella inanis. Next base: position 80,585,612 of record OU026157.1, read on the forward strand.
TTGATTAAAAATCTCTTTCAATAAAACTTCTACCCTAAAGTGCTGTATATATATATATATTTATATATCAACATCAAGCTATCTGTACCGCCAGCTTATCATTTTCACTTCCCACGGTTTCTGATACAAAACTAACTGCTGCTGTTCTTTATCTAAAACTATAAAACAATAAAAATTAAAAAAAATATGCCTAAAAAGCAAGCAAGGATAGGCTGAACTTGGTTCGCCTTAAATAAGGGGAGCACCATGTATAATCCTTTCGTTGGCATTCATGCGACGATGAAGGCGACTGTGAGATATTACAAACGCGATAGTATTCGTATAATCCGTTACATAAACTGCTTCATACATTTTTCAATTATCTGCCATTGAAAGTTGACTACTTTAATGATAAAAGTTTTCTTTCCCTAACGTTAAGTACCCGTTGGGTATTATGCTACAGCTTAAAGATTAAAAGAGAAAGAAAATGTGAATACTTAAATAAGGAAGTTTTTGCTCTATGTGTAGTTGTGTATGTACATAATATGTGAATTAAATTTTAATTCATGTGTATACAAAATGTTCGAATATGTTAAAATATTTCAAAAGTTAAAGGACTAAGTTTGTAAACAGCACCATACCTAGATTCAATATTCTTTATTAAACTGTGGTTCAGGTATCCATATCTCCTGAAAAAAATTTTGACAAATATACGGCATGCGGATTTACAAGCCAAGTCTATGATTAATTCGAAGAGAGTATGGATTTTTTACTAAATTACACTTGAACTACAAATTAGGATTTAAAGTATACAAGTACCTTAACTTTATACACTTTAAAGAGGTCCTTGTAGATTTATTCGAAAGGCGAACATTTGTATCTCGATAAATCCGATGAATGTACAATACATATATGGATTTCACCTCTCTATCGGTACCAACGTACGGAAACCCAAAACAATACAGACAAGAGAGCAAAGTTTGAGGGAAGCAATAAAGATTAAAGGCTAAGTAGGAACAGAATGTGAAATAAATATATAGCTGTAGCAGGATTGATTACAAATTCTGTGAATAGATTATATATCTATTACTGAACATATACACAGCTACATGCATACACATACACAGTATATATATATATGTATGTACTATAGTGCCGAATTTTGTAAGGAATTTTCAAATGATTTGCATTAAGCTGCTTTTGTAATGTTGGTCGGCAGCTGTGTACTCATATAACAATGCCAGAAGAAGCTGATTAAGAATTAACTAACAAACGATCTCAAGATTTTAATGCTTTTGTTAACCACTCAAATGCAGTGAAATATATTAGAGAATGTGTACACATAAACGATGGCTCTAGATTACACAGACCATAAACAAATATCTGACCAACACCGGAAAACAGGAATATGAGTCATTTATTAAGTGATCACTGTTGTATTTAAATCATGGACTTCGATATAAATTTATTTCTATGATCTTCTGTATAAATCTTTAGGAGATTTTTCGATGTAAAAATGCACTGGCCATCTTCAATGTCTCAGTTAGGTTTTCTCCGAAAATCCTTAAAAAGGGCTTTTCTCTCATCATCTGGTCACAACTGCAACTAATTGAATACATGTCGCGACACCTTGCACCTTAAGTCTTCGATCACAAATATTTTTGCCGAAATATTGTTTGAAATATGTGCTTGAAATATGATAGATCCGAACAACTCTTTCCAAAACAGATGAATCAGTTTTTCTTGGATAAAGACGATAATTGCTTTCACTGCTTCTCACCAAAAATCACCTAAAATTTGATGGAGCTCAAGTTGTTAGACAACAAATCCTACGGCCTTATTGATCTTCAGCCTCTTCATTCAAACATATAGTTTCCCTTCTGTACTAATATACTTAGAAGCTTCTGAAATTATTACTCAAAGCACTCACTTTTCCTGTTGTTGATCCTTTTGTTGATTTCTTTAAATTTTACTAGATTCCCACGTAGTTTTGGGGTTGAAGTCAGCCTTAAATCTAGAATAGCCCCTTCTTTCTACATAGAATTTTCTATTGTATATCTGCATACTATGTCAAGCGATTTCATCATGATTGGTATCCTCTTCTGCCTGGGTTAGGTCTTGGATAGTCATGGCTTATGTCGCCCCAGAGCAACATCTGCAAGGGATGATTTATATTTGGTGATTCAAAGCCTTCGGGATCGTCATCAAACAGCGGTTGAGCTGTCTCACAGACTAAGATCCGTTAGAGGGACGGATGTGAGTGCTCAAACGGTGAGGCGTCGATTAGTGGACCTGAGAGCAAGAAGACCTGCTCGTGTACCGAAACTCACTGTACAGCACAAGCGACGTCGAATGGAATTTGCTTCCCTTCACCAAGATTGGACCGATGCCAACTGGAGGAGAGTTCTTTTCAATGATAAGTCCAAGTTTTGTCTGCGCTCACCAGATGAACGTAGCAGAGTATGGAAACGTTCAGGTGAGAGATACCCTTCGGCGACAGTTGCCCAGAGGGAAAATTTCTGAGGAGGTTCCGTCATGGTGTGGGCAGGATTTTCCATGCACAGAAAAATCGAGCCGTTCATCGTGGAAGAGTCGGTGAACTCCAGGTATTATATCACCAACATTCTGGAGAAATACGTAGTTCCATTCGCACCATTTATTGAAGAAAATTTCCTTCTGATGACAATGCTAGACCACAAGTTGTCAGGTACGTTGCCGAATATTTACAAGAAGTAGAAATCGATGTGATGGCTTGGCCTGCGATGAACACGGATATGAATCCCATCGAACTTGTTTGGGACCTGCTGGGAAAAATGATTAGGAAGCGACCTTGGATTGAGGACTGAGGCCCCAGCTTTTACCCTTAGATCCTGGCTTGTTGTATGGCTTTCTTGATATGATTGTTCCAAGTGAGTTTTTGATTCAGATAACCCTTAGGCATTTCACTTCATTTGAAAACTTTACGGTTTCACCAAAAAGTGTTGGATCAATAAGTTTAACAAACTACTATATGGTGCTCTCTTTTGGGTTGACGTTTAGGCCAATCTTTTTGCACCAGTTACCAACAGGATTGAGTGCCTGCCCTTCCAGGACATTCAGTGGACTGAAATCTGTTCTGCCTGAAGAATGGGAGAATTTGGACGACAACATCGTAAGGAACGTTATCCAAGGTATATCCAGGCAGATTAAAACTTTATTAGATGTTCGAGGAGCAAATGCCCACTACAAATGGAACGAGGATTCTTTAGAAAAATAAAATAAAATGAATAATCTTGAATTTTAAGTTCTGAAGCTTTAGCTCATTTTTGTTAATTATGTTTCATATGTTAGTTCTTTCATTTTTTTTTTATATGAGTTACTTTTTTTTATGTTAATAAACAAAATAGTATTACAAAATACCATTGATACCATTAGTTATGAAATATGCCATCATTCAAATTGTTTGATTGAATCGCTTGGGAATAAGTTGATGCACTGCATTCAATTTTCTATGGCTTTATCGCATAATTCGGTCAATATTACAGCAATTTTACTTTAAATGTTGGGATAACCAAGATACTTAATATTGGCCCAAAGGTGTTAAATCGATCAAGCGAAACCGAAAACTGACAAAACTTTTTCTGGCGATAAGAGGATCACCGAGCTTCGTAATCAATAAGTAAATTGTGGCAAGTGCTGTGTAACAAGTTGTACCGTCCTCTGAAAGTCACATCTCCCTTGGGACATATAGTTCCAACATAATAATGGACTTTAAGCGTTTGGTTTTTAATTGTCAAAAAAAAAAAAAAAAAATAGTAAAAGTGTATACAATTTTTATTTAAACTTGCCATTTACTTTTTAAAAATTATTTCATGTACAATAAATTTTGGCCACAACTATGTTTTATATGGTCCAGCATATAAGCTAGTATACCGCTAATTACACATGTAATGTTGTTTTCCAAGGCTGCAATTGACGCTGGTTTATCTGTTAAAGGAGTGATTTTATGAATAAAATCCACTTATACGGCTAATCATCAGCACTAAGAATTTCCAGTGAATTTTTTTCCATCTTTAACAGAGCCCAATCAGTGAAAATTCGACGAGCACGATGGTCATTTGGCTTTAGCTCTTTGGTCAATACTATCTTATGCGGACATACCACCTTGATCAAGAAAATTTCGGAATTTATTCAGAAAGCTTATTCATCTAAATCTATATTGTCCCCTTTAAAATAATCCCCATCGACTGCAACACACTTATGCCAGCGCTTGATCCAATCCTCGAAACATTTTTTATCCATTTATCCATTTTTTCCTCTCGGCTGCTGAAATGCGTTCTCCGTAGTGGTTTTTTAACTCGATTGAACAGAAAGATGTAACAGGGAGCCAAATCAGGAGAAATTGGTCTCTGTTAAATGGTATTTGTTGTATTTTTTGTCAAAAAATTACGAATAATGATGGCACTGTGCGTCGGTGCGTTATCATGGTGCAAAACCCACGAGTTTCTGTCCACAATTCTGGTCTCTTTCGGCGAATTGCTTCACGCAAACGTCTCATAATGCTCAAATAATACTCTTTGTTTACTGTCTGGCCTTTTGGAAAAAATCCATGATGCACTACACCGTTGTAATCCATGAAAACCGTGATCATTGTCTTCTTTTTTGACTGAAAACGACGTGGTTTTATTGGTCTGAGCTCATTTGGTGAACGCCATTCACTTGGCTGATGTCTGCATTACATGTCGTACTCATAAACCCACGTCTCGTCTCCAGTAATGATCCTTTCGATATATGCGCGATCGGATTCAGCCTCGAAAATCATCTATTTTGCGACGTCAACACGGTCTCTTTTTTGCATGAAATTGAGATCTTTTGGCATCAACTTTGCTGCTACACGACGGAAACCCAAATCATTAACCAAAATGTCTTGGACGGATCCATAGGCAATTTTCAAGTGCTCCGCTATCTCTCTGATGGTTATTGACCAACATTTCTTTTACTTCATCAATGTTTTCGTCGATTTTCGATGTCGATGGTCTGCCACTGCGTTCATCACCTTCGGTTGACTCACGACCACTTTTGAACCGCTCATGCCACTGATAAGCGAACGTTTTCTTTAGACAATCGTTGCCGAAATACTTTTCCAACATTTCCAACGTTCGCGCACCATTAAATCCGTTTTTACGCAAAATTTAATACAAGCAAAATTAAATTCATTTCTAACATTGTAAAAAATCGCCAACACACACAGAGATAGATGTACTCTTGACTCTGTAACTTTAGTAAATGTTAAGCTATTACGCTAAGATTTAGACGGAATGTCAACAACAGATGTACTAACTTAACAAAAAAATCAGAATAATGGGAGCGCCACGCGGTGGTTATTCTGATTTTTCTTTTTTTTTTATCAAGGAATGTTCGAGGCCCAGTTTATAAAAAAGTAAAAATTCGTAACTAAGGTAATACCTTTTCACGATTAAATTGTAAACTATCTACTAGGTGGGGTGAAAACTAACCTCCTTGGGAATGAAACATTTTTTTTTTTAAATGCTTTTTTTTTATTTTATTTAATACAATCCTTTTTTAGTTTGATACACTTATTTTAGCGATTTTCCAACTTTTTCATCCCGTCCGAAAAGTAATTTTCCGGAAGGTCTGCAAAATACTCCTCCGTGACGTCTACGATTTCCTTGTGTGAGCTGAATTTTTTATTGATAAGCCATCTTTTGAGGTTTGGAAAGAGATAATTATCCGAGGGAGCCAAGTCGAGCGAATACGGTGGATGCGACATCAATTGGGGCCGTAAGTCATTGATTTTAGCCATGGTTGCGAAGCTCTTGTGCACTGTTGCAATGTCTTGCAAAAAAAAATCTTTTTCGCTTCATGTGAGGCCGTTTTGTAGCGATTTTTAGCCTACAATCGCTCCCATAATGCACAGTATAACTCGCTGTCGATGGTTTTTCCTTATTCGAGGTAGTACACGAAGAGTATGCCATGACAATCCCAGAAAACCGACGCCATAACCTTTCTAACCAATCGAGCCTCCCTCGGCCGCTTCGGAGCACTCGTGCCGGCTTCAGTCCATTGCGGGGCACTCTTTCTATTCTCTAGTGTGTTATAGTAGATTCAAGTTTAATCAACAGTTACCAATCGACGCTAAAAGTCCACCCGATTCCGCATCACCAAGTTCAAAAACTCTTTCGAAGTGCTCTCGTGTTCGTGTTTTTGATCAGGAGTGAATATGTGCAGCACCCAGCGGCAGGATAACTTTTTCATATGCAGGATATTGCCCAAAATATGGCGTGTGCGCTCAGTACTAATCTTTGTGGTATCTGCTAGCTCGCGCACCTTCGCTTTCCGGTGCGGCCACCACGAAACTCACGAAACTCACGAAACCAACATTTGACCGTGTAATCTGACTGAGCATTAGCCCCATAATATTTATCTAACTTTTCTTTGTTTCCTACGCCGTTTTGCCTCTCAAAAATTATTGTTTTATGAGAGAACGAAAATCGTTTTTGTCCATACTCAACATAATGCCAAACACGTCAACAACAATCAGCTGTCAAGACAAAACTAAAGACAGTATCGCACTGAAATTTGGCATGTCTGCCTAAATATGAAGGGACTTCAAGGCGCCATAACCATTTTGCAGTAGAAGCGCATTCTGGCGGTCAAGGAGATTACTTTTCATTCCACCTAGTAAAACTCAAATTTATCATCTTTCGAAAGAATTTTAGCGTGAATTCCGAAAATCCCTATTGAAATGTGGGGCACATCGTTTGAAATTTATTTACGAGTATTTCTATCATAACGACACAAGCATAAATCTGTAGGATTGTTTAAAGTATTATCCCTAGAATATACGACTTGTTTTCTTGTAAAAGTGATCTTACTACATACACTGTTCATATTATTACCATTCCATGCTTTCATCCAGTAATATTTTACTTATAAGCACAGAAATGGCTTTTGTAAGCTCCTTGTGACCCCATTGAACATCCATACTGGCAGGATTTCTAAAAACCGGCTTTATTTTTCATAGACCATATATATTTCAATCGGGCAGTGAGATGCTCCGCTTCATTTGTTGTTTAGATCATCTTTTTACGCCGAATTGTTTTCATTATCGCTGCTCAGTAGTTTCGACAAATATCAATTATATGCTCGGAAAATATATATACTATATTGTGGTATAAGAAGCCCCACATTTTAAATCATTGGTAAGACAAATTATTCGTGCGGTTGCATCACAGTTCTTTCTATAGAGGCCTCCATTTAGAAGCTTTTTTCTACAATAACTTAAGCGATATACCATAGACGTTAATATGTTCCTACACTTTGTAAGAACCTTAAATTGGTTCCAAGAGTAGGAGGATCAGAGATAAGTGGGGTGGTTTTTTCAACAGACACTAAATTAAGTGCACTCAGATATTCCCTAGATATTCATAAAGAGCTAGGTAACATATATGCTTGCTTTGTAAAAGCAGGAGTGAGAATAGAGTTACAGATCTTTAAATTATTCGTTTTGATTGAAATGCTATCGTATTATGTCATTATGTTATTTTTCAATAAAAATAATCTGCTCAAACCTTTCGATACAGCAATGTGGTGGTCTGCGTCGCTTTTTAAGCCCACATACATATGCTCAGTAGACAAAAAGCGTCTCTTCTATCAATAAAAATATGATCAACTTAATTTCGGATTTTTTTAATTGCGAACAACCAGTTAAATTTTCCTATATGACATTATTAAAAACATGAGCTACTCGCAACTAAGATTTTTGCAGTCTAATTCCGTTGCCAAAAGACTTGATAGGAATATTAAATTTTCCCACCATCGATACTGAAATATTGTACTCTACCCTGGTATTAAAGTCGCGAAGCAAGTTTTAAATATCCTGAAAATATTTCTTAGTAATCGGAATGATGCTCGTCAACCACGAATCTAACTATCCTAATTCGCATGAGGTGTTATTAAGTCCTGCCTTGTCAATCGCGTATCATGTAAGATACGCCTCATATAAAGTAGACATCATCTAGCTGAAAATCTCCATTTTCTCTATTGAGACTCTGTGCATTCCTTAAGTCGTGAAACATAAGACTTAATCATTATCTGAAGTATAGTAGATGTTTTCATTGAAAAGATTTTCTACACCGTGGATCCCGAACTCAATCCCCAACCCTTCCGAGGAGATATTTTATCATTTCATCAAAAGATGCAACGAGCAGACATCAACTTGAATTAAGACAAGGATTGCATGGGCTACCACTAGTTGAAAGCAATAAAAAATGCTGATTTATATGTTAGCACATTGGTCTACTGTTTTAACTTCAAGTAAATGTTCTAATGAGGTGTCGGCAGAATTTTTTGACTCATGCCTTTCATAAATCTATGTTACTTTTACTTAGCCTAGTAAGAAAGAATAGATATTGCTTTAGATCTTCCTGTGTCGATAATATTAACACGCAATGAAACATCTTTGAGTGGATCATTAGACATTGGTATTTTCTGTGTTCTTTGATAGTGATCGCCTAGATTCAACGTCGCATGTTAGGAAGTATCTACCGCGTTAAGGTAGTTTTTTCATGCTTAAGTTTTCAGAAATGTAATTGATAGATATTCAAGAAATTCAATGTCAGTAAAGGATTTTTTCGCCGGTACAGTCAGCAAATAAATTCGCTTATATGTATTGTCTCTCACTCATATGGTATATAGGTACTAGCGATGTCTGAATAGATTGACCGAACATCTGAAGCTATTCTCGGAATTCTATCCTCAAATGCTTTTCCACCCAAAATAAAGAATTGATTAATATTGTTTTTATTTTTCTGGCCAAAAAGAAACAAATTTCCAACAGCTGTTGAAACAAAATAACTCGAAGAATATGTTTGGCAACAAGTGGCTTATAATGGTACTAAAACATGTTAAATACCTTCCGCAGCATATGGGTATTTATGATGTCATCTTTTCTATACACAAACTCAAATCATCATGAGGCCCAGGAGAAAAATCTCGAAATTCTTGGAAGCATAATTCAAGATTAAACTGTGTGTAAAAACAAAATTCAATTCAGTGCGAAACTTTCAGGTTATATAAGTTAGGACATGGTCATATGAACTGAACACACTACGTATATGGTATTGATGTAATATCTTTCTTATTAAGAATTTATATCTATAAAACGAGTGTAAATTTTGTGCAGGTATGACTTTAATTGTACCAACTAAGCATCGAGTTCATAAAGTTTGAAATGAATATAACATAATCCAACTTCTAGATTTACATATTCGTATAGACAAATTCTCAAACAATAGAGTCTATTCATATATATGTATGTACATTGTACATATATTCGTAAACCTATGGTAATATTATCATAGCAAATCCACTGAATAAAGCTGACATCGACAATTTATTTTCACCCCCTAAATCGTAAAATGAAACCGCACCGCACAAACCGGATTTATTTTCATCCCTAGTGCTAGTAGTTGTAGAGCCAACTAAAAGGCGTCGATAATTATGTTTGAGCTTAAGTAACACCACCAATTTTTTCAGTAATTAGAAGCCGCATCATTAGACGCATTTTATTTGACTTGGTTGGATAGTAATAAAATTCAGAGGATTATTAGCTTACATTTGGAAAATTTGTAACAGATCTGCGAAATGAGAGGAACTGCTTACGGGACCAGATTAGTGGGAAAGTCATAGCAGTTTCAAATTCAAATTAGGAAACTTTTTCGTAATTTAAGGGCTCTAAAAAACAATTACTTTACGCCAAGTGAATTCTTATAATTTATTTTGTAGCGATTTGCCTTTTCCTAAATTTACTTATTATGACTACTGTGATATATTTGGTCAATATGAAAGCAAACATAAATAAAAAAATTAAAAGCAAATGTTCACACGTTGATTTTTTAAATATTAAATATTTTTCCAACATTTTAGAATATTTTTGTCCAATTATGCCATACGTCAGCAACCGAGGATAGACTCCTTAAAAAATAGATATAGTCTCAATGGTCTCTGTGAAAGTATTCCAATTACCAAACAATGGTTAAAATTATATTTGGGTGTTGGATTCAAATTAGTTGGACTGTATCTGTAGAATAACAAAGCAACTGTGACAACTTCATATCACACAATATCATACGGATGAACCTACTTTCTGTTTTTATACTGTCATCCGGCATTTGCGTCAAGCACATTTTTTTTGGTTTCTACCTCCGGCGACGGAAAGAAGGTCGGAAGTAATTAACTTACCATTATATAGCAGATATTTTAACTCAATTGCCACTTTAGTGACTCTTTCGGCCTACGGATAAATAGAATTTCAAATTGAAAAATTAAAAATCCCACTAAAGCAAAAAAAATGTTATTTAATGATGATGCGGGTATGTATGCCATGAATTTTTCTAAATTCAGGGAAAACCAAAAGATAAATGATGAAAATGACCATATCAGTAAACTTATTGAATTGATAACTCTTTTTGCACAACAGTTGGCAGCCGATTTCTGCCCATGTGTGCAATATTTGATTTGCCATTTTACCATGAGAATACACTTAATCGAAAATAAAAGTTTGCGAAACCCACCTTGCCATTTTACAATCACCATAATCAACTGAGCAACTTATTTGTGTAACCATATTCAAATTGATAATACAGATCCACAGAGTCGTCGTATAGTGCCCACCGAATATGTTGGTGCTCTTGTTGAGCGTAGATTGAAGAGCTGAGCCATCGTCCACAAAAATTCGAGCTGTGTTACGAAAGACTTTGTGAACAATTTTAAGTTTACGAGATTAAGAGGAACCAGATCGTTTAAGTAATAAAACTGCTAAAACGTAAATATATGTTCACGGATGAGGCACATTTTTGGTTAAACGGCTACGTCAACAAGCTAAATTGATACATTTCGAAAAAAAAAAAAAAAAAACAAGCCTTTTCGAGCCGTCGTTATATATACAAATATGGGCTGGTAGAATTATTGCTCCATATTTTTTCAAAAGTGGCTCCTTACAAAATGTAATAACGAACGGAGAGCTCTATACATTCATGACTGCTAACAATTTATTGAAGAAAACATTCGATATTCGCATAGTCTATCATAAAAGACCTGTAAATTGGCCTTCATAATCATATGATTTAGCACCTTTGATTTAGATTAGATTAGATTTATTGTTTATAATATAATACAAATTTATGTTACAAAAATCACTAATCATGGCTTTACCGTCTGACTGATTGACATGAAATTGAACATTTAATAACAATTTTGTTTTAATGTATATTCAATTCTTGAATTTAAAAAGATTTAAGGATATGTAAAAAAAACAAAAAATAAAAAAAATATACTAATTTGATTTTTTTTTTACAAAGTTAATAGTTCTTACTACGGAAATTATTGCTGCTTTATAGAAATAAAAAAGTTGTTTAACATCGCTTTTGCAGTTTAGATAGGCTATAACTTCTTCCTCAGATATTGGGTCGTTTCCTAAAAAATATCTTCTTATTTCTTTAAGGATGGGGTATCTTCCAGATAATTTGCAAAGACTACAATAAATTGGTAGAACTGGACGATGTGGGATATAATTAAGGCGTATAAGTTCGCCTCTCATCTTAAAAACAGCCGAAATTAATTCTTTGCTGTTGTCATTGTGCAAATAATTTTTTTCAGACAGATTGTGTTTTAAAACGTATTGTATTGTTCATCTACTTTGGCAATAAAATTACCAAGCACATCTTTGCGGTATATTTTTTCATAAGCTAAATTGCATTTGAATCTTCAGTACGTTGCTAGCTCTTCGAGTTTTTTATACCAAAGCGTATTCCTTTCGACTACCTTCTTCTCGACTATTTTTGGAAGTCTATAGTCCGACAGTTCTAAAACTTTTATTACATAATTTGCATGGAATTTTAATATTTTTATGAAAAACAGTCCTGTTTCGATATTGATCATATAATTTGGTGTTGTACTTAGTAAGCTAAAGCATCGTTTTATGTATGTAGTATCTAAGGAGTATTGCTTCATATTGGCAGTATCCCGATGATTGCGCTGCGTACATCATAACAGATTCTTATATAATTTGAAAAATCTTGTACTTTACGCTGTGGTCAGTTAGTTGATTTTGAAAACATTGGCACTTTTCGCTTTTATTAGTCTTTCCTTTAGATAAGGTTCCATATTGAGATAATTATTGGGTATATATTTTAATTCGTGCGATTTTTTTTCAAAATTTGAACGTTTATTTAAGGAAAACATGTACAATAGTATTATTCAAAGTATTGTTCATCTATGACTTTTTCCCATCTTTCTGGCAATTTGTGGATCTCATCCCGAAAGAACTGCGCCGGCTTGGCAGCCAAGAATGAATCAAGCTAATTTTTGATATTCTGCTCTGATGTGAACCGTATTTCAGTAAGGGCGTTCTGCATCGACCGGAACAAATGGTAGTCAGAAGGGGCAAGGTCTGGGCTATAAGGCGGGTGGGGTAAGACTTCCCATCCACTGTTTTCCAAATAGTTCTTAACCGGAATAACAACGTGGGGCCGAGCATTGTCATGATGGAAAATTATTGCGTCGTGTCTGGTCGCATATTCCGAGCGTTTTTCGGCTACTGCTCCCTTTAAATGGATTAATTGTGTTCGGTAGCGTTGTCCATTGATGGTTTCACCCGGTTTTAGCAGCTCATAATACAGCACACCCATCTGATCCCACCAAATACAGAGCATTACCTTCGCGCCATGTATATTTGGGTTTGCCGTTGATTTGGCTGGTTGGGCGGGTTTCATGTATGATTTTATGCGTTTGGAGTTGTCGTAATGAATCCATTTTTCATCACCAGTAACAATCCGATGCAAAAATGACTTCGTTTTGTGGCGTTCCAGCAGAATTTCGGACATGCAAAACCGCCTTTCGACGTCTCTCGGCTTGAGTTCATATGGAACCCAATTTCCTTGCTTTTGAATATATCCAGCTGCTTTTAAACGTTTTCAAATGGCTGCTTGACTGACACCCTAAGATTCTGCGAACTCTTCTTGTGTTTCTCAACAATCTTCATGAAGTAATGCTTCCAGTTCTTCATCTTCAAACTTTTTTGGCTGCCCAGGACGTTCATCGTCTTCCATACAAAATCACCACTTTTAAATCGTGCACACCACTTTTGGCATGTTCGCTCAGCTAGCGCATGTTCACCATAAACTTCCACCAAAATACGATGACTTTCGGCAGCAGTTTTCTTCATATTAAAGTAATGAAGAAAAACTTCCCGCAAAAACACTTTTTCAGGCACAAAGTTCGACATATTTGAGTAAAAAAAAATTATTGTTGTTTACACTTCAAATGAATGACATATACTGAAATGACGTACAATGACAGTAGCTCTCCAACGCATGTTCCAATGGAATAATGACAATGGAATAATGACAATGGAATAATACGCCATCTCTATAGACTCTTATAGACCCAATAGCTATTTTCGTTTCTGCACTCTCTACCAGCTCCCTTCTTAAAGATCATAATTTTTGATTTTGTAAGGTTAACCGCAAGATTCCATAATTGACAGTACAAATCAAGACAGTTAATCATTAATTGTTAGGACTCTGGTGAATATGCAAATAGAACCACATCGTCTGCAAATAAAAGTGCCTTTATTAAATGTCCTGCTATCTCTATTCCTCCAGGTAAAAAGTCGGTGATTTCATCGATGTACAAAGCAAAGAGATATGGGCTTAGTGTACATCCCTGTCTTACTCCCATAGTTGTTTTAAACCATTCTGGTGTTTCGGTTCCGCTCCACACACTTAATTAGTTGTCCTCGTATATATTTTCGATAACCCTCCCAAACTTTTGGCTCATTCCAGCGTTATAAAGTTTGAATATTAAGGCTTTTCGATAGATATTATCGAAAGATGCCTTGAAATCAACAAAAAACGGGAATAACTTCTTTTTGTTCGGGGAGTGTCTCAGCAATGTTCTACGGTACGAAAATTTTGTCTAGTTGAATAACCATTCCGAAATTCTGCTCAGAATTCTTTGATCAAATTGTTGTTTTCGATCCAAATTGACATACTCTCATTTAAAAGTTTTGTGAAAACCTTGTAAGATAAGTTAAGGAAGGTATTCTACGATCAGCTATATTGTCTTTTAGTGAATCGGATATACATATTATGGCTTGTTTGAACTGTGGCGATAGGTGAAAATCACCGCTATCTTGTCGATAAAATTGCTTGTCGCAGCTTCTGGTACCTTCCCATCTTGAAGTTTTTTAAAACATTACATATTTCTTCCTGTGTAGTAGGTGCATCTAATATTTCATTTTTAATTAATGACATTGCGTAGTTAAACGGCAGTATGCTGCTTTGTGGGTTTAACAGCTTTTGAAAGTGGTTCATCAGTGTCCTTGCGTCTAACAGAGTGCCAATTTGGGGTGCTCTACAGTTGAATTTTTTAATCGCACACCATAACTCTTTTGTATCTTTACAGTTCACCAATTTTAGAGCTTTGTTTTCAAAAAATCTTTTCTTTTTCTTCATACATATTTGCTTAAAAGCTGTATTTGTTTGGCAGTACATTCCTTTAACAGAATGATCTCCAAACTTTCGAAAAACTTTTATCCACCAAAAAGATGTTCTTCTCGCTGCTTTACACTTAGTGTCAAACCATTTTTCATGTAAATGTATTAAATGTATTAAAAATGTATTTTTTGCGAATAAAATTTTTTTATTAAATTGTCGGTATCCATTATATCGTCATTACATCGTCTATACTTAGATGCATTTGATTCTTTCCATATCAGCTTATGGGGTAGTTGTATCGTTTGTATCTTTTTTTTCTGTCGGTAAAGTACCAAACTCGGCAACAATAGCCATATGGTCTGAGAACTGCTGCATCAAAACTACAAGATCATTTACTAAGGATATACATAATTCTCGTATTAACCAGTAATCTATGACTGAGCATTCTTGTTGTCCTATGAACGTTTACTTTCCACTAGAGTCTGAACTGCTTGTACCATTTAGTTTATGAAATCCATGAGAATTACATAATTCGAACAATTTTGCATCATTTTGCATTTCATTTTCTGATTTTCTCACTTTACCTGCGAATCTATTTTCTCTTCCCTCTTCTTTTCCTATTCTGGCATAATATCGTCGTATTTACAGTGTTCAATTTCTTCAACTAATGCACCAAAATCTCTTTCCCTGTTGCTACAGTTGATATAAATTGGTAGTATATAGATATATGTATGAAGATTGTTTGATTCAATTGATATTTTTAAAAGCTTAATTTCATATACCGATTCAAATTCAAAGGATATGTTGTGTTTAGAACTATGTTTTTTTTTTTTTTTTTTTTTTGAATCCAAAGAAGCACCTTTGAATTATTTTCTGTGGGTGTGTGTTAAATCTCTAGTCTAGGTCTATGTACATATATACCTGAAAGCCAACATTCGCCGCGTTATTGCCGATATATAGTCCCAGCTGCTCAAAAAAGTGCTCGGAAATTAGTTTTTATTCGAGCCAGCCGTAGCGCCTAAGTATCTGAAATCGTATATAAGCACTGGCGATTTCAACGCAAAGATAGGAAAGGAGGACGCATTTGGTAGGACAGTTGGTAAGCATAGCCTACATGACACCACGTCTAACAACGGAGTTAGTCTTACTGACTTTGCGGCAGGACGAAATATTACTACAAAGGCGCACAGTTCCTTCGTATACACAAGGAGACATTGCAGATAAGAGCCGCTTGTGAGATCTACAAGCAGAAGAGGAAAAAATGATCAACAGAAGCGCACGATAGAAGATTTACCAACAGGTGAAAAGAACGTGTCAAATAAGAGTCGTGTAGGCTAGTAGTATAGTCACAGTCGGTACTGCAAATATGGAAAAACTTTTTCTGCAGAATATATAACTTCGAAGAAAAGAAAAATCCCGCCGTTAGACAGAACAGATCATTCAACTTAGACGATGATAGCCAAAACTTTCTTCCACCTAACCCAAACCAAGTAAGGATAGCAAAATCTAAGCTAGAATCCAAAAAAGCAGCATGTCTTAACTGCTTACCGCAGTGGTTTCTAAATCTGCTAAAAATGACTGACACCAACTCCTTTATTTATTTTTTTTAAACAACTTAACACTCAAGTGAGTATGAATACACTCATAATACTTCAGCATATACTTCATCTTACTTGATTTAAACTAGTTGAAAAAATGAATGTCTTTCGGGCGCTGTTTGAATTTGAACTCCGAACCTTCCGATTTGGTAGACAGTTAACTAGCAATTGAGCCACGCCCGCGGTCAGAAGAGTGTATATCCCTGATGAATGGAATCATTTGCCCGATCAACGAAAAAGAAGACCCCCTCCAATGCGTCCACTATACAGGTGCAATTTTCTTCAATATCACATATAAGGTGTTATCTGCATATCTTGGAACGTCTGAAACCCTACGTCAACAACCTGATTGGTCTCTGTCATTGCGGTTTCAGATCAGGAAAGTCCACAATCGACAAAATTTTCACACTCCGGAAGATCCTGGAAAGAATTCAAGAAAGTCAAATCGATGTTTGCCAACTTTTCATCGGTTTTAAGGTACGTGACAGCATTTATGAAGGTGAGCCAGATGGTATAGAGCCACGTATAAGTTTGGTATCCTAGCCAAACTCGTCATTCTGTGCAAAATGACGATTGAGAACGCTCGCGTACGGATCTGATTGCATCCGGAGTTGGTGAAAATTCGCCGGTTCCTTTTCATTGTAAAGGGTGATTTATCGTGAGGTTTGATTTTTAATAAGCTTTTTTTGACAAATCACTCGTGATTTGAACTGCTTTGTCATTTTTATTCAGGATCGTTTGCATGAAGTCATCATGGAAAGACTTACACTACAACAGCGTCTCCAAATTTTTCAGCTGTATAACGAAAATCAGCGTACTGTGAGAAATGAAACTGAAACTATTATTGCCAATACCATTCGCAAATTTGAATTCCAGTTTACATAAGTGGATGATACTCGACCGGTTAGACCACATCCACCACGTAGTGAAGAGATTATAGCAGCTGTAGCTGAGAGTGTACTCGAAGACCATGACGAATCGATTCATCGTCGTTCTCAGCAGCTTGGCTTGTCATATTTTACGTGAGGATCTGGGCCTAAAAGCATACAAAACTCAACTTTTGCAAGAATTAAAGCCAGACGACTTGAATTTGCGTCATATTTTTAGTGAATGGGCTATGGAAAAACTCAATGAAAATCCGGTGTTTTATCGTGAAATTTTGTTCAGTGATGAAACCCATTTATGGCTCAATGGATAAGTTAATAAACAAAATTGCCATATTTGGACTGATGAGCAACCCGAAGAGTACAAAGACCTACAATTACATGCATTAAAAACAACGGTATCTTGTGGATTATGGGCTGGTAGAATCATTGGTCCATATTTTTTTAAAAATGAGGCAATGGTAAACGTAATCGCGCCATATTAACGGACTATGTACTTCCTGAAATTCAAGAATATGGTCTCGGTGAGCTCTGGTTTCAACAAGACGGCACTACGCGCCATACAGCGCGTGAAACAATGGATTTGTTGAGAAATTATTTTGGTGAGCACTTAATTTCACGTTTTGCTACGGTAAATTGGCCGCCTAGGTCGTGCGATATCACACCTTTGGATTGTTTTCTCTGGGGATATATAACGTCTCAGTTCTTCAAGAATAAGATAGCTATGATTGACGCTTTGGAAGCCAACATTACTCGTGTTATCCGCGAGATACCAGTCGCTATGCTCGAACGAGTCGCCTAAAATTGGACCTCCCGACTGGACCACCTCAGACATAGTCGTGGCCAACATTTATATGATATCATTTTCAAGTGGTAAATGCCATGAATTGTTATTTTAATCGATACTAAAAATTTTAAGTTCACTTTTAAATTTATGTATTTTATTTTACATTATAAATCAAACCTTACAATAAATCATCCTTTACATAAATTGACACGGCGAATAACAGAGTATGTGAGAGAGGATTTCGAAATGGTTCTCCTGGGACTGTCACGCCAACTTATTTATTTATTTGACTACCTTACTTCTGCGACACTTTTATAATCGACTTAATCCTTGGACCTTTGTACGATTCCGTACGACATTTAATTCTGTATTACCATGTTAGTGAGCCAAAGAGTTTACTATTTTATGATATATGACTGACTTAATTACTTTTTTCGACCCCTTCATCTGGCTGAAAATTGGGTCCTATTACTTTCTTGACCGGATATTCCTTCGATCTTTGTTATGATAGTTTTATGTTTTATAGTTCTGTACTGTTCTTTCCCACATATTATCTTATTGGAACATGGCATTTCTCCACCGCTTCTGTTGTCTGCCTGTTCTGCTTGTACCATTTTTAGTGATCCAATGTGAAGGTTTTAAAATCCATCGTTTACCTTTTAATATTGCTACATGCCTGGCGCAGCTCCATTTGTGTTGTCTCGCCTTGGTAATCACATCTTCAAAATTTGACATACAATTTGGCTGAAAAGTTTCAGGTTTGTGAGCCGTAGATCATTACTGGTAGTATAGTAACTTCAAAGAGTTATTTTCGTGAGTTTGCTTTCAACTGCTTGCTTTCCACCCATTTATTTACTTTTCTTCTCTATTTTCAAGTGATATTTTAGTTTTCCCAGGTAAACGTAGTCATCCACATATCTTCAGTAATTTCCTTTTGTATTCATTTGCTCATTAGTTTTGTTTTTTCCGCGTTCATTGATAAGTCCGTGTATAAGCATGTTGTTTCTAAGTCTTTTGTCATTTTCTTATTACTCGTATTTTCTTATCTTATCATTTTATTATCTTCTGTTGAAGTTGCAATTATCACGATATCATTCGAAAATCTTAAATTGTTGAGGTATTCGCTTTCTATTTTTAATCCTATTCCATCTCAATTCATTGTACGGAATATACGAAGGCGGTCCCATAAGTACCCGACCCAACAAAGAAAATACAAAAATTTTTGAAAAAAAATTTATTTATTTTTAAACATAATCGTCTTTCAGCTCTAACAGTTTTTTAGTTTTTAAATGCATTTTATTTTCTTAAACACTAACTCTTACATACTAACAAAAAATGCTTAAATGCTAGCTTACAATTACTTAACAATCTTATACTAACTTACTGGCCCCATACCGGCACTCTAAGCTACTCTGGATTCTTATATCTATGTGTTTCGACTTCATTTACATTTTATTTAAAAAATTTTATTTTGTATACTTAGGGCTAAGAAAAAATTGTTAACAAAAAACTTAGCCTATGGGTGTAATTTTTTATAAAACTTAATATCTAACTTAAAATAAACCTTAATCTACCTAATCCTACATACACAAAACACACATAAACACACCTAAACATTACACAATTATATACATATATTGGTATATACCTTTGTATATACTAATATATGTATATATTTCTTAAGTGCTAACCTAAACCTATGCAAGCTGGCCATCGCTATTCACAGAGCAAATAGATTGGTCAGCTCTGCCTCATTAGTGAGGCTGGTCCGTACTTGACTCCGTACTTTCTCCATCATTCAACCACCAGAAATGCTGGTGCTGCCGAACGACATCCCACTAATCGCGATTCCCCACCGCCCTACTGAACCTGAGACGATCCACACTGCTTTATGCGACGTCTCTGTTGTAGTTGAGTCGCCTGTCCCCATCTATCCTGGATCAACCCTATCTGATCTAGGTAGAGGAATGCTTCCGGTGGAACGAAGCCGTCAGAACGCACACTCTCGTGGTAAAGGTAATTGGGGTAGTAAGCCCCAGATATCAGGTCATTAGTCGAGGTCATTGCCCTTGCTATGTGGCTTCGAGTCAGCTTAATTACAAAGTTGTCCACTCGTATTAGGTTCGCTCTGTTGTAAAGGACCTCATTACGATAAAATTTTTTGTACTCCGACTCTGGTGTTCTGTACAAGTGAAGGCAAGCCCTCTCAAACACCCGAGTATTTTCCATTAAGCTTTCTCGCACATTGAACCACACGGGACACCCAAATACCAGCATGGGCCTGATAAGGGCCATGTAGCAGATTACCTTTACCCTCGCATCGAGTTGGCTGCTATAAAACAGTCTCTTTGTAAGGGCAAAAGCTCCTTTAGCTCTGACCAGAGCAGCATCTACGTTTTTGTCAAAATACAGAAATTGATCTAGCCAGAACCCAAGGTATCTGACTACCTTATGACAGGCAAGAGGCTGTCCGCGTTGTCCAATGATCGAGAGCTTTCGCCAATTTTTTCTGGTATCTCTAGAGGCTCTAGACAACGGCGTCCTAAAGAGAATGGTTTCCGACTTCTGAAAGTTGATTTTCAACTTCCAGTCATCGCAAAATTGTCTTATTTTATCGAAGTCACGCTGCAAGAGAGTATAAATGACCTCGATTTTTGGACCTGTTCTGTACGCTATCAAATCGTCTGCGTACGCAATAGTATGTGGAAGTGAACCTATCAAGTCGCTTGTATAAATGTTGAACAGCATCGGCGAATTGACCGCGCCTTGCGGAAGACCATTTTTAATTCGAAATATTCCAACAGAAGTCACATCACCATTTTTCACTATGAACTGTCTGTTGGTTAGCATATTATAAAGAATGTACAAGAGTGGTTTACTGATCCCCAGCCTAGTCAGCTTATAGAAAAGACCCTCTAACCATATGGTGTCGAAGGCCTTCTCCAAGTCAACAAGGCAGGCACCAGTACATTGATTTTTGCCTTTATTCCATTGTATATCGGACACCAGTTTAGACGCGGCATGTGAAATATCATGCCTATCGACCGGAGATTCGCCGGACTGGATATATCCTTTCCTTTTTTGGGGATAGGTTGAACCAGCGCCGTTTTTCAATGCGCTGGGTAATGTGAATTATTCATTGCATTATTAAACAGGGTGGTATAAATGTCCATAACTCCATAAATGGAGTTCTTCCTTTGAAATGAACGGGGGTAGGTCGCCCTCTCTGGTAATGACATTATTTGCCATGAACCGGGTGAAACCAGAGCCCTCGGATCGCCAGTTCTCTACTTAATTTCGAATGTAGAAGTCGTGCACCAAGACGCGATCGTCCAGGTCATTATTAGGGCCAATGGTACCATTGGCCTTGTATACTTCCTGGAAAGTCGCCCCTTTTCAGCTCTAACACTTTTTCCAGCGATGTTCAAAAAGTTCGATACCCTTTTTATAATAAGAACTGTCTTGTTCCTCAGATTAGGCATTAACTGCCGACATCACTTCTTTGTCGTTGGAAAATCTTTGACCACTGAGACATTTTTTCAAGTTTGGGAACAGAAAATAATCCGAGGGGGATAAATATGGCGAATAGGGTGCATGAGGTAGCAATTCAAACTTTAATAACGACAATGTTTTTGCTCGAGTGTGAGCAAACGCGGCACCCATCTTGCACACAGCTTCCTCATGTTCAAATTTTCAAATAATTTTTAAATGTATACATTTAAGGACATTCCATAAACGAGTTGTACGGCTTGGGAATGAATCACGATATATCAGAGTACTTCCGAAATTGGACTTGAGGGCATACTGAAGAGCATTCATAGCGAGACGGGTGTTACAGTTGAAGGTTTGAAGGGGGGCAATGCTACTCGCGATTTCTATGGAGCATTGGTGGTTGAAATAGTGATAAAAAAAAGTGAGACAGGCGACATTACGTCGGTGTTTAAGAGTGTCAATTGACTGACTGATATTAGTATCACCTAAGAGTTTTATCGCACGGGTTTGAATTCTATTTAGCAGGCGCAGAGAAGTTTTAGGAGCACCTGACCAAATGTGGGCATTGTATTATAATTTTCAGCGGATATTATATTATTATATATTAAGGGCAGATTAGAAGTGGTGAAATATTTCTTACAGCGCTTGAAAAAAACCTAGAAAGCATTATTGTCCCCATTGAATAAGTGGTCATTCCAGTGGTTTTGTCAGTGAGGAAGAACACCTCTTCAGAAAAAGGAGAGATATACCATCTGGACCAGCAGATTTGTGTATATTAAGATCCTTAAGTGCTCTTAATACTACACGACTGTCAAAGTATTGGCTGGGACAAAGCAAAATCTGGATGTGTTGAGCTGGGATGTAGGATGAGGCAGAATTTTTAATATTTTTGACCAACCACCAACAATTTTTATTACCATTGGAACATTGTAGTATTTTTCGCCTCAGTTTTTGGTCTTGTTGAAATTTTACACTCTTAAGACAGGTGTTGCAGTCATTCTTGGCTCGTTTGAACTTTTTTTCCGTTTTCCTCTGTCGGGTTGGGCTTGTAGGATCGAAAAAACTTTTGTCTAACCCTTACAGCCCCTTTACAGCTCAAGTTGTTCCTTGCCTTTTTTTTTGGTTTGATACTCTTCAACTGATGAGGGATAAAGGATCTCTTTCCAAGTAGAGAAAGAAATTGTGCCTGTGATCATATTAGCTGTGGCATCCAAGTCGTTGTCGAAGAAACATAACTACGAGTTAAAATTTCTAAAGAAGCTGTAAAGTCTGATCTGGCTTTCTTATATTGTCATACGGTTCTTTTAGGAATCTTTTCTCTAATCTGACGAGCCTAGAGGGGATAGCACGTTGAGGTTGTATTTATCAGTATAAGAAGTTTAAAACAAGTCCAGGGTATTGGCGGTATGACTATCAACATCTGGTATACGCGTGGGCTCATTTCCAAGCCGGAACTAGTTGTTTTCCGCAGCGAAGACCTCAACACACCGTACTTTGGGTGTTGTCTGTCCAGAATGTCGAAACCACCCAGAATTGTATATATTGAAATCGCCCTTAATAAGGATTTCAGTATGAGAATACAAGGATACAATTCTTTGAATGTAGTCAGACAGCGCATCGAACGCGTTGAAGGACGAATTTTGGTTCAGCTTGGGGCTTCTGTAAATAAAGTAGTAGTGGATAATTTGCTTAGGGAGATGGAATTTAAGCCAGTGGCTTTTAATACTGCCAAAGAGCATGCTGGTGAAAGTGGGTCTCCTTTTCTGATTCCTCGGTTCAGTTTAATTTTTCTGCCTTTATTTTCTAAGGTAAGATACTATTTGTATAGAGGTTTTTGATGATTCTTTTTATTTTTATCTTTCGAACGCCTTCGTGAAATCGAGAAAAGCTAATCTTAAATCCTTCTAATATTCATTAAATTTTTCTATATTCTATAAAACTGAAATCAGGCTAATGGCTCTTTAATTATTTATATTTGATGTGTCCTTTTTTATGGAGTATTGTAGTATATGAGTCAATTCCTTTTACTGTGTAGGGATTTGCTCGTTGTTTAAGATCCAATTAAATATGTAAGTAAGACATTTCAGCTTTTATACTGTCATTTCCGAAAAATTTTCCATTTAGTAGTTATTTTATAGATGCCTCGGTTTCAATTGGTACAAACAATTGTACTTCTACGGCGTCTTCCTCTAAGGTCACTGCTTAACTTTTCGCATTCATCCGGGATTAGCTTAGAAATATAGAGGGTTTCGAAGAAGTCGATAGCTGTGTTATTTATTTCTTACCGGATCTGTACACTTTTTTTTCTTTGATAATTTCAATAGGTATCCATTCTTTATCATCAGTGAGTTTCTTATGAATATTTTTTATTGATCTGGTTTCTTTGACAATTGTCTTTACTATTTTATTGTTGTTTTCTTCAATATCTTTTGCTGTGGATTATTTACATCGTTTTCTGAGTTGGTTTGGCTCGATTTTAACCATACTTGTAAGATGTGTTTTTTGATGTGACAATTCCCTTTTATCAATAAGATCCTTTATTTACGGAATCAATAAAGGAGCTTATATATTTTAATTGATACCTTTTTAAGAATATTAGCTTCAGCTGCGATAAGAATACCAGACTCGAGTTGATCGTATGCTTTTGTTAGTTGGTCTTGTTAAGAATATCCCGTCTACATTTTTTTCTAGATTATCTATGTATAAATGGATACTCTTTTCATCTATCTTTGTGGTTAGTTCTGAATATGGCTTTTAATAGTCTGTGATCACTGTCGTAGTCAAAGTTATTTATGACGGAGACATTGTTAATAATTGACTTATCGACTTAGCTACCAAAAGATTATGGCCGGGAAATATCTCGAAGTACTTGTTTTTCAAATGGTAGCTATCCAACTGAATTTTTTAAACGCGTTTATCTCAAAAACAAAAAGCCTATTTTCACGGCTTCTAGAGTAAGCTAACCCCTTAAAATCACCCAATATGCACATAAATTCTGTTTTTTAGTCGTTTATGCTGTTTTCATATCTTGATAAAATGTTTCTAATAATTCATTTGATGCTGATGCTGTCGGAACATACCATACACCTGAATTATCAATAATTGTGCGTTGTCTATTTTCAACTATGGTGCTGCTACTACTATTTCATTTAGAACGTAATGTTTTTATATTCTTTATTCGTGCTTATCAAAATTCCGTAAAGGCATTTTGTTTCCCCTTTGAAACAAAAGAGGTTTCAATTTCTTCTTCTCTAAGTTTTTTCTTCGTGTAATCGAGTTTCCGCAAGTCCAACTATATCCCATTTTATTTAATTAAGTGCTTTTTCAAGTCCAATTTGACGCTCTTCTTCCTTCAAGGTACGTTTGTTTGTATATTGGTTTATTATAAATTAGTTTGGTTAGGTTGGTTAGTTTTGGGGATTTTGATCTAAGCTCCTCTCGATGATCATTTAGAGTGAGGAGTTTTCAAGGCTTTTTGTTATTATATTCGCTTTTGGTTCGTCATATTCCGATTTCTTCACCTCGTTCGTTTTTCTATTATTCGTGCTAGTATATGGTATTTCTGGTTTTGCTATTTATTGAAGTTCAGGTGACGTGCTATATCCGGTTTCATTATTATAGTAAACGTGTTGAAAAAATTAGTAAACGGGTTAAGGGGGGGGGGGGGGGGGCGTGTTGCAAGCTTTTTGTTACCCTCAGTGATTTTTCTGTGAGCTTATAATTGTAGTTTTGGCCTTAGGTCACTTTTAATTTTTTTATTGGAATTAGAGGTATCCCTGCCTCCTCTTCTGATCTGTTTATTTTCATTTAACGTCCACTTTCGTTAAGTATTTTAAAAATTTGTTCTTCATTTAGTGTTATTCCGTGGGATTCTACTTTGCCTTATATTATTTAAGCATCAATGCCTGAGATTGCATTTCTCAATTTGCTGTTATAGTTTAAGGTACGTTTTGGCAAATTACGTAAATACGATTTATGGGAAAATCTATCAGCAAATTTTACTATAGCTGCTTCTAATCCTTCTTTGTTTTCTTCTATTTCTGGAAAATTATGAATCACTATGTTTCTTTTTTGTTTTTCTTAATCTAGATAATTAGCTGCTTTTTTAATTCCTTCAACTTCTCTATTAAAATCTACTTCTAGTGTTCTAAACTACAATGAATTGTCATATATGTATATAAGTGCGTTTTAAAGTGGTTTGTTACTGGTTTAGTGTAATTGATTTTTTATTTTTTTTTCTTTTTTTTTTCTATATTATATAAGCTTGTACCATATGAAATGACCGATTTTCACTCGGTTCCCAATAAGGAGCTCTCTAGCAAACATCTGTAGCAGGAAGTGTAATTTTTTTTCATAAAATATAGTGGCACGTTGTTTGACGTGTAAAACTTACAATAATTTTTTTAACAGGAATTTTCTATCATGCTGTAATATAACCCGGACTCTCTTCCTGTGACTGTCCCTGAGAGTGAAAAACATTAAATATGTATTTAAGGATGTAACTGTAAACGAATGCAACATTCGATGTTGATTTGCTAAGTTTCGTTCGGGAAATCTTAGTCACAAAAATTGACGACAATATTTAAAAATCAATGGTAATTCAAATCCAACAAAAATGGCGCGGAACATTACACAGAACATGGATGTATCTCCTATGATAATAAATCGACATCTATTTCTAATAGGAAAAGAAAAAAATTCGGAAAGTGGGTGCCTCATGAACTTAACGAGGCACAAAAACTACGCCGCCTAGAAATCTTTGCATCGCTGAACCTAAGGCACCATCTGTACCGTATAATCACGTGTGATGAAAAGTGGATTTTGAATTACAGCTGCAGCAGATTTAGGCAGCAATTGGATGCAGAAGAAAAACCAAAACACACCTCAAAATTAGGTCTTCATCCAAAAAAGAATATGGTGACAAGCTTTATTTCTTCAACCAAGGGAAACGCTATATGTAGTCAAATATTGTGAGGAAATCTATATAGTGTATGCGAAATTGACTGAAAAGAATCTTTCGTTGTCAAATAGGCATGATCCGATCGTATTGCATTACGTATTGCATTCTCCAACGGACTCTCATCTTTTTGCGCAGTCTGGTGTCATTTTGTCGGCAGAAACCTAGCAGAGGTCATAAAAGCCTTTGAAGACTTTATAGCGTTCAAAAATCAAGCCTTCTATAAAAAAAGGAATAATGAACCTTAAATTAAGTTGAAAAAAAAAGGTGCTGACGGTTCTTATTTTGACTAAATAAAAAATTATAAAAGACAATATTGGCTTTTGATTTTGTACCTCAAAATAAGACATTTCATGTGGTACAACCTAATAAACATACGCATACTATTCTTCTTATTAAGTCTTTAAGTTTAACTTAGAACTCTCCGGTTAATCCCACCATGCATTTAAGTTTCATTTTAATATCATCTTATACATTGCATTCATATTGCATGACCAGGGTACTCGTATTTTGTGATATAAGAGCTATGCATACACGATTTATGGGACTTCTGTGATTTCTGGTAACTTTTTATTAGTCGATGAAGACAATTTGCAGGTTTTTCGATTGGTTCTATCATTATCCGTGAACTTTGAAGTGCATCACATCATAGGTCGACCTTTCTCCCACAAAATTGACTTAACCGCAATCGAGTTTAATATTTTTGTATTTTCCAACTTTACAAATTTTTCGTAAATATTTACAATGTAAGACATAAGTGTCATATTTCTTGATTTCACCTATACTTTGGGGAGCTTACTGGCTCTGGCCAGATCGCAATCTGACTACATTTGAAAAGCTATTGGTTGCCGTGTTGTCCCATTTTCACCAATTCTTTCTGGATCCGTATAGGCTTTAGGAAATGGAGTTCTTAAAGGAATGAATTTAGATTTATGAAAATTAATTTTCAACTTCCAATGATCGCAATATTGATTTATCTTATTGTCTCGTGACAAGAGTTGCTTATGATGTCGATCTCTGTATCTAATCTGTACAAGGTAGAGTCATATCGGCGAATGAACCGCACCTTGTTGCGGATCGTATTTAATTTCAAAAATAATATCGCTATTTTTCATGATGAGCCCTCTAGTGGTGGGTATATTAAAAAGAATGTACAGAAGCTATCAACTTTTGCCCACTCTGTTCAGCTTGAAGAAGCGCTCTCTAAATATATCGTGTCGAAAATCTTCTCCAAGTCTCATCAAGCAGGCACCCATACATTGTTTCTTGCCTTTGTTCCATTGCCTATGTTCAAATGGTCTTCACATTCTTCTTTCATCAACGGCAGCTTGTCCTGGATTTACACCATCATCATAACTGTTTGATCATTGTAGGTCATTCTGGCAGTCTTTAGACAGAGCAGACCGTATAGATCTTTCCTACAAAATATTTAATTTACTTGCGGAAAGATATTCCGAATTTTGTTATTGTAACATGAACTAACTGACGCTTTGTAATTTTTTTTTTTTCAATATTTTTGGGTTTTTTTAATTGATGACTTCGGTATCATGATCTCCAAGTAATGTGTGTCCACGAATTGCATGTACTAGGTTTATTTAGTAGTATCGTTGTGTGTTCAACGCACCGTACTGTAATTATGGGAATAACTTAAAACAAACTTCTACAAATCTTTAATTATCTTTGGAACAGTCATTTCTGTACCTAAACCCATGGTATAATGTTATTACTCCTCTTCACTTTTTCCCGCTACGCAACTTGTATTGAAAAAAATTTTTTTTTTTTTTTAAATAAGTTTATTTTCCAAAAATTTCCCTATGTGCACATCCCATAGAAGATGCCTGTCGATAATTACTCCCAGCATCATTTTCGTCTTCGCCACATTTAAAATCATTCTTTTGTCATGACACTAGCTTGTAGCTTTACCGCACTCCGCCTGATTATTTGTATACCAGTGGCAGGATTTCTATGCCTGAGGACTATCGCTGTATTTACTCTTTGTAAATACATGCATCAACTCGTTCATGAAAATTATAAAGTCCTGACTTTGATCATTGAGGGACTCCTAATGGTAGTTTCTTCACTGTAGGCATTTTTAATTTTGACTTTGAATGCTCTTCCACTTAAATAGCTCTGAAGCTAGCTCTCTGATTTCAAGTCGGCTTAATGCTTCTATCAGCTTCGTATGGAACCCATATTGTTTTTCGCTGATTATTGGGCGGTTGTTAAGAAATTTTAGTAGTCGCTTCACTACCACTTCTACTTAACATTTGTCAAACACTGGCAAAATTGATATCAGCCTATAACTTTAAACAGTGTTTTTAGTGCCGTTTTTATAAATTGGTCTTACTATCGATTTTTTGGTGTAGTTGATACATTACCTCCTTTTAGGCTTAGGTTGATGATCCTTGTGACGATTGGTACATACACATCTGCATGCATTTAAATGTCTGTCGTTCGACTGCCGTCGCTACCTGTCCGGAGAAATACCTTCCACATTTGTTTGAAAATGCTGTTAGATATTTTTTAGATGGGGAGTTCTTCACAAATACCTCGTACAAGTTTTGTTTTTTTCTTTCCATTAATTTATTGACTAAGCTCCAAATTTTACGGGAATCAGTTAAATCTTTCTTTATAAGACCTCGACTTTTGCCAGAATATGTTTTTGCTACCTTTTCGGGATTTATTGTACTCTGTTATTTTTCCATCTTCTGTGGGGTTTGTCACTTTAATTACATTTTTCGCGAATGTGGGGGGTGATCTGAGAGCTAAGTTGACATTTACGCCTTGGTTTTTTGAGAATCATCGAATTTTTATATATGTT
Source organism: Volucella inanis (assembly GCA_907269105.1). Taxonomy (NCBI): domain Eukaryota; kingdom Metazoa; phylum Arthropoda; class Insecta; order Diptera; family Syrphidae; genus Volucella; species Volucella inanis. The sequence goes on from OU026157.1 coordinate 80,614,628, forward strand.
CTGCATAATCGTTGATAATTTATTGTAAATTTCCTCCACATTATCATCTATAAATAGAACCTTCTACTCTGTAAGACGTATTTTTTCGTCCATCAAGCTGTTCTTTATGTATATTCCTCTATCTCTCTCGACTGGTAATTCTTTATTATATGGGTCAAATGTTTCATAAACAACTGGGTAGTGGTCAGATATGTCGCTTTTAATGACTGCTGAACTCATTTGGTTGTCTGTTAAATTGACTGCTTTGTGGTCGATCAACGTTGATGTTCCTCTGCTGAGATCATCTCTTGTATTTTCTTTGATCACGTTAATTAAACCATTGAATGCTAACTCATATCACGTTTGTTGGAGTAAGTTTCCCAACTCTTCAACAAAGTCTTTTATGCTTAAGACCGGTGGCCTGTAAACTGCATACAAGTATTCAAGTATTCTGCTTTAGCTCCTTTTCTAATTTTAATCTAGAGAGATTCACAAGATGAAAGTCATACTCTATATCCTATTTCATGTACTAGGTGAGGTGAAAAGTAACCTCCTTGGGAATGAAAAAAAAATAAATTTTTAAATGTTTTTTTTTTTCATTTTATTCAATATAGTCCCCTTTTAGTTTGACACACTTATTCTAGCGATTTTGCAACTTCTTAATCCCGTCCGAAAAGTAATTTTCCGGAAGGTGAATTTTTATTGATGAGCCATCTTTTGAGGTTTGGAAAGAGATAATAGTCCGAGGGAGCTAAATCGGGCGAATACCGTTTATGCGACAGCAATAGGAGCCATAAATCATTGATTTTAACCATGGTTGCGATGCTCTTGTGCGCCGGAGCATTGTCTTGCAAAAACAAATTTTTTTTCGCTTCATTGACTCCGTTTTGCAGCGATTTCGGCCTTCAATCGCTCCAATAATGCACAGTAATACTCGCTGTTGATGGTTTCTGTTCTCTGGTGTGTTATAGTGGATTCAAGTTTAATCAACAGTTACCAATCGACGCCAAAAGTCCACCCGATTCCGCATCACCAAGTTCAAAAACTCTTTCGAAGTGCTCACGTGTTCGTGTTTTTGATCATGAGTGAATATGCGCGGCACCCACGTGCAGGATAACTTTTTCATATGCAGAATATTGCCCAAAATATGGCGTGTGCGCTCAGTACTAATCTTTGTGGTATCTGCTAGCTTGCGCACCTTCATTTTCCGGTCAGCAAACACCATTTCATGTATTTTTTTGACATTGTCTTCTGTAACCTGCCTGCAGCTTCGGACTTGATCGGTAGTGCAGTTGCGGCCACCACGAAACCAATATTTGACGGTGTAATCTGACGGAGCATTAGCCCCATAATATTTATTCAACTTTTCTTTTGTTTCCTTCACCGTTTTGCCTCTCAAAAAATACTCAACATGATGCCAAACACGTCAACAACAATCAGTGTCAAAACAAAACTAAAGACAGTATCGCACTGAAATTTGGCATGTCTACCTAAATATGAACGGACTTCAAGGCACCATAAGCTCTTTTGCAGTAGCAGCGTATTCTGACGGTCAAGGGGGTTAATTTTCCTCAGTGCCTTGAAGTCAGGCACCATAACCTTTTTTGCAGTAGCAGCGCATTCTGGCGGTGAAGGAGGTTACTTTTCACTCCACCTAGTATATGGCTATTCCTCCTCTTTTTTGCTTACTTCTGTTTATATATTCTGGATTATAGCCGTCTATTGTATAATATATGTTGCTTTTTTTTTCTTAAAATGTATTTGTTTCCAATACAACAACAATTTCAAGATTTAGCAATAGGGGATTTAACAATGTATTACTCATTAATCTATGTTGGTTAGGAAGTTATCATTTCTGTTTGTGTTTTCCATTTTTGTTTGGGGTTTTGTTTTTTAATCTATCACACATACACTGTCAATACATATTATATGCGATTTACTTTACTCACATCGTTTATGGTACTTATCAAAAGCGTAGGAGTGTTATAATTCCTAATTGCCAACATTTGTCCAGCATTTTCCCACATAAAGCTCCAGTTACTTGGTTTAGCGAATGAATGTGCGTTTAAAGGCACAATATGTTCAGCTATCATATTAAAACAATTTTTGCACATGACTATGACATGGCAGAGTGTCCGGCCGTGTTAGGCTCGCAGTAAGTGTCAGATGCTACGCTTTACATGCTTTCTCACTTAAACCATTATCTGTGTACCGTTTAAACAAGGTTCTCTGTCAATGCCATTAAGTCCGTAGATTATCAAACACATAGAAGATAGTTCTTTTGTTGGTTTTTGTCATCGACTATAATATATTTTATGTAATTTTGCTTGAATCAGATTATCCCTAATGGCATAATGACAAATAGAAATTAAACCTTATAAAATCATTCGAAAATCCAGCAGATTATGATCCTTTTTAAAGACAACTAACTAAATACGACAATGATAGCGATCGCTCCGTAATATACATATACACATACATGTATCTTATATCAACACATTTCCATTGCGCTCTATATAAAATCCTATTTAACCACAAAATCTGCTTAGAGATTGCTATAATTTATTCAAATGACCAACTTAACTTTTACGAGTTAAGAAAATTACTTTCCTTACCTACTGCGGATATGCGTAGCCGTCGCTGTGTTTTTGCCAAAAGCGGCAGAAGTGTGTAAAAGCTTAATTTTTACTTCTGCTCGAGAAGCAGGAGCATCTATAGTAGTTGCCTCTGAGAATGAATACAATTTACAAATTTCTGTGATTAGGAGTTTATTCATTCACTTTCCTTCTATATACATATACCATATACATACTTTTTCTAAATTATTTTTTAGGGTGGTAGGCGCAAGTGTTTCATGAAATAATGTTAAGACAAAATATTACGTTATGACTTCTTCCAATGTAGCCATGGTTAAACATAGAACAGTTCAAATGACCACTCAAAACTTAGGGTAGTAGGTGGCCAAAACTTAGTGAAAATTTGTGATTTTGAAAATAATAATTCAATTGGGCATTTAGAAAGTACATGCAAATTTCAGTCATTCTGTTGTGGAAAGCTTGATTACATTCTTGTTTTTTAAATGTTGATTTATGTTGGCTATCACACTGAGCGCGCATTTAAACAGAGGTGTAACGTAAATCGAATTTTGTATGTTAAAATAGAAAACACAAGGACGTCGATTTGATTGCTTTTCTTTCAGCTATTGTTATTTTTAATTTCACAATGTCATTAAAATACTAAAACGGTTTGAAATCGTTTGATGAGCCTGAACTCTGAACAGAGAAGCTTTATAAGCTATTTTAGATTTTGAAGAGGATACTACTGAATTAATGGTGCTAAATTGAAGTACATATACGACCTATGGTATGCCGTTTATCTGTAAACGGCTAACTACATATTTTATTATATAATCCTTGCAATTTTGAAAAAAAAAACGTTCAGAAAATGTGCTATTGAGATGAACATACACATGAGTTAAACATACTGGTGATTTTGCTGTATCATAAAACCTAACAGACAATTATTACAGTAAAGTTAAATTGTCTCTTAAAGAGACAAAGATCAATCGGCTTAGCCTGAAACTTACATTTTATTTTTATATTCTGACAAATTCTGACATTTCATAAATGCACACAGTTTTTTTTAACAAACAACTACATCGATCGTCATTTTCCAATGCTGCACTTAAACTTATATGGCGTTTTTAAGAAATTCTTATCATTGTGGGTCAAAAAATCCTCGAAACTCTCTCTTATGCTTTCTGAGTTTAAGAACTATCTATTGTACTTTGAAGGTTATTGCTTACCATAAATATAGTATGTAGTAGTCTTTAGGGAAAAAGTCTGGTGAGTAGGATGAATGAGCCAATGGCCAGATCGTAACCTTGCTAGCGTCAGGAGCGTTAAATGTGGTGCATGTAGTCTTGCGTTATCATTAAGCAAGATAATACCATGTCTATTTACCAACAAAGCCTTTTTTTTTGGCACTACGTACTATATATCAAACTCTTAATAGTGGGGCCCTGCTCTGATTGTTTCTCCGCCTTTGAGAGAAACGAATATACCTTTTTGTGATGCATAGGTGATTCATCGTGAGGTTTGAATTATAATGTAAAATAAAACAATAGATTTTAAAGTGAACTAAAATTTTTATTATCGAGTGAAAGAATAATTCTTGGCCTTTACTGATTTCATGTATTTGTTGGCCACGACTTCGTATGAGGTGGTCCATTCGGAAGGTCCAATTTTGGGGGACTAGTTATCTCGCGTTATCTCGCGGATAATACGAGTAATGTTGACTTTCAAAGCGTCAATTGTAGCTAGCTTATTCCTGAAGACGTGAGATTTTACATATCCCCAGAGAAAATAGTCCAAAGGTGTGATATCGCACGATCTAGGCGAAACCAGAACTCACCGAGACCATTTGCTTGAATTTCATTAAGCACATAGTCCGTTAACATGGCGCGATAATGGTTACCATTGACGGTAGCATTCTGATTTGCTACGTTTTTGAAGAAATATAAGCCAATGATTCCACCAGCCTATAAACCACACCATAACGTTGTTTTTAATGGATGTAATGGTAGCTCTTGGTACTCTTCGTGTTGCTCATCAGCCCAAATACGGCAATCTTGTTTATTAACGTATCCATTGAGCCAGAAATGGGCGTTATCACTGAACAAAAAAAATTGCACAAATTGAATTTTGTACGCTTTTAGGCCCAGATGCTCATGTAAAATACGCCAAGTTCTCGAATACGCCAAGCCAAGCTGCTTCGCGTACACTCTTAACTACAGCTGCTATAGTCTCTTCACTACGTGCTGGATGTGGTCTAACCGGTCATGTATCATCCACTTATGTAAACTGGTTCTCAAATTTGCGAATGGAATTGGCAATAGTGGTTTCAGTAGGTCGATTATGCGCATCGTAAGTTCTTCGAATAGCATGAAAAACATTTCTCACAGAACGCTTATCTTCGTAATACAGCTAAACAATTTGGAGACGCTGTTGTAGTGTAAGTCTTTCATTGATGACTTGCCAAATGATTCTGAATAAAAATGAAAAAGCAGTTTGATAGGAGTCATGCGTGATCTGTCAAAAAAGCCTATTGAAAGTCAAATCTTACGATGAATCACCCTATAGTTTTGTTTCCCTGACCAATTACCGTACATGATAAACTTTTCGTTTTAGGTGACGACTTGATAATGAAAAGGATTCACACGGTATCTGTTGTTAAAAGATATTCCAATTTCAGATCGCTGGTGGTAGTATTTTCGCTGACTTTCGAAGGTGGGTTCCTATCTTTTCAGCTTTTCCTCCTTTTTTTAATAGACCACTGGTGGTCGAAAGAGCGTTATAACAAAGTGACAAAGTGACCGATATTTTATGGGTGTTCAAGGGTGTTCATTGGCTGAGTGATATTATTATCATCTATGAATTTTTCGCACCTTTTTGCATCCTATGTAGGACGTGCAGAGATGTTTTGGGCGCACCTGACGAGATGTGTACATTGCTCTACAATTATAAGGGGATAAGTCCCTTATACTATATTGTGGCCAGATCTGAAGCGAAAATCGTAAGAGGAAATCTTTATATTTCGCATAATTCCCCATTGAATATGTAGTCATTCCAACGTATGTTGTTATTGATATGCCGAGAATGGACTTTTTTTTCGGTTTTGACGATGTAAGTGCCTTTCGCCTAATTTCGCTTTAACGACATGAGACACCTATGTGTTTCGGAAGCATTACATTCCATTCTATCTATAGTTCCCCAATTGGTTACGCCGTTAATATTTGAATTTAATGAGCTTCACATACGTTGCGGTTCCCGCTCTATATCTACTTTCGTCGGCAAAGGAATATATTGGAAGTGGCAGGCAAAATATAATTTATAAAAATTAAACCCTGGTTCACACTAGCATTTATTTTGTGGATATCAGAATTGAAACCATCCAAGATAACCTGAATTGAACTTTCGAAAGGTAATTTCTAATACATTGAAGAAGAGAGTCATCGGTCCCAAAAGAACACATATTAGACAAAAGAGCCTGATACCAAACTCTGTCAAATGCCTTAAAAATATCAAGTGCAACTAACTTGCTTTCGGTAGACTGGTTCCACTTTTCGGTAAGACATGGAATCAAATCAGCAGTAAACCTGTTGCCACGAAAACTATACTGCCGGTTATTGAGAAGTTTTCGCGTTTCTAAATATTTCGTGAGCTGACGATTTACCAGCGTTTCCATGACCTTGGAAAGAAGGGACGCAATGGGTCTGTAGGACGAGAGAGATGAAGATTCGCCTTTTTTATGGATGTGCTCGACAAATGCTGTTATTCAACTGCTGGGAAAGAGTCCTAAAACGTAGGACCGCTGAAAAAGTTTACGTAGTGGTTCAGCTAAAGAACTGACAGCTAGAATGCTATTGCTAATGAACATTGTGATGGAAATCGAGGCAGAATTTCTGATAGTTTTGCAGATGACCAAAAGCTTTTACTACCTTCGTGACATTGTAGTATTTTTTATCTCAGTTTTTGGTCGTATTGTAATCTCACACGCTTAAGTAAGACATTGCAGTTATTCCTGACTCTTTTGAAATTTTTTGAGTTTTCCTCCGTAGGTTCGTTCTTGTAAGATCGAAAAAACGTTTCCCTAACCCCGATAGCCTCTTTTCTGCACCAATCGTACTATGCCTTTTCTTTTGATTTGATACTCTTCATCCAATGAACGATAAAGCATCTCTTTCCAAAGAGAATAGCGTCTGTGATCATATTAACAGCGGCATCCGCGTCCTTATCGAGGAAATATGACGACCAGATAAAATTGCTAAAGAAGCTGTTAAGTCCGCTCCGCTCTGCTTTCTCGTATTGCCAAACGGTTTCTTTTCTGTTCTTTCTGTGAAGTGGGTGTACGAGAAATTAGCTGATATGGCACAGTGGTCCATCGAGCCTAAAGGGGAAAACACATCAACAGTGTACTTATCAGTGTGAGAAGTCTGGTATTCGTGTGGGCTCATTTAAAATCTGGGCCAAGTTATTTTCCTCAGCGGAAATCTTAGCACACCGTCCTTCGGGTGTTGCCTGTCCAGAATATCGAAGCCACTCAGAATTGTTCATATTGGAATCGCCCGTAATACCGATTTCAGTATGAAGATAAAGAGATACAATAGAACTTTAATCACGTGAAGTTGAATTTCGGATTTGAACAGGGATTACATTGTGGTGAAGTTTGGTAAGCAACATTACTACGCACGTAAGTGCTGAGACCGCGGTGAGTAAAGAATAATGGCACTAGTTCGTAGCTAAGCAGGTTCATATCAGCGTGATCTGAGAGGTATGTGTGGAGATCTTCCTGTGTTTCACTAAGTGCCGAAACAGCTTGTCTGTATTTACGCAGAATAGTGATTACCTTTTAGCCCGGGTATGTTTGCTAAATAAACCCTAAAAAACAAAAAATTGTTGTAGATGTTATGCTCTTACAATAATAGAAAACAGTGCACCATCAAAAATCTCATTTGCAACCAGCTATCTATCAGTTATTGCCGTATGGCAAATACAGCAACGGCAGTGACTGAGTGAAAGCAACAGTACTTACGCCCAGGAGCGGGACAGGTGATATACCCGCACTTTGCAATATTTTTTTCCTTCTTCACTACATTGCACTATTTGTTTTTTTTTTTTTATTTGTTAATTTGCAACACAGGAAAATCCACAAGTGCACTGGTTAGCACGGTATTTTTCCGATAGCTAAAAACTGCAGACTTATGGTCGCAGTTTTGACTCTAAAGCTTGCAGTAAGTAAAACAACGATCGTATTTGGATTTTCTCAATAGCTACCTCAATATTAATAAAGACCACGATTCTTTCAAGAAAGTGTAAATAATGGTTTATATTCAATAATTGGTATGTCTTTCAGTATGAAATACAATATATCGCAATCCTTAGTTAGTCATACATAATTTCTTTAACACTTTCACAAGAACCTTTTCGAATTGCATAAACATCCATCAGCAAGACATGCTTTAATGAATATGTGTATAAATATATGCAAATGATCCTCATAAAAATAACAATCAATTAATTTTGGACCATCTGGCAGAAGAGATGTATTACACACAAACTAACATTTCTCGACTAATTTACCCCATTTTCACCCCGTTTTGAACGACTGTTTCATTCATTTTCCCTTTTTTTTCAAAGCAATTTTTAATCAGTAAGGGAAGCTTATGCAAACTTCACGACATTTAAGATGCAATAATGTGACTAAGCGTAGTTGCTATTGTATACCAAAAAAACATTAAAACAACATTTAACTGTTTATCACAACAAAATTCACATAACAGCTGAATCCGCCCAACTTCAACAACAATCCAGCAAGAATTGTTTTCAAAGTGAAAGACTTTTAATTGCACCTAATTTATTACAAAGGACTTGACGTCCATCCATATATTACGTCGTTCTATAGACGATGACCTCCCCTTACCTCCTATAAACTATACCATGAGATTCAAGAAAGAAAATCTATCATGGAGATATACATACATACGAGTATACTTGTGCAAACAAACTTAAAACAGATACGAATGCCAACGTGTTAAAGGAGAACCATATATTTTTCATTAAAAGCCATTAGGATTCTGTCATATTGTTAATACAATGGTTGATGAGTGTCCAGTTCCTAGCTAGCAATCTTTAAACATTAATTGACATAATTTATTATACAGATTAGGCAAATCTATTCAAATGATACATGCATATATGTGTATGGTTTACTTTTGCTTGAACTATTGTACATAAATTGATGGAGAAAATGGGCATTTCGTATGAACATACGAGTGCATGAATACATATGAAGATTTGTTTTTTATTGTTTATATTTGTTTTACTAATAATTAGCAAACTAAATCTAAAACTAAATTAAATTGAAATTGAAAAAAATAAGAGGAGTATACACCCTGACTGACTTGAACTGCAACCAACTTCAGACTGCTATAATTTCCAAACTGTTCATCACTGTGAGCTCAAATTATTTACAAGCCTTTTAAACGATTTGCGTCTCAGTTATGTTGAAAAAATTTTATCCGCGATGGAATTCAAACGTGATAGTGTGATTGCTTTATATTTTGCTGGAAGACCACAAGTAGCTAACGTTAGAGTCCTCCAGCACCTCAATGTGAATAAATCATTTGCGTCTCGAACCATAGCTCGTTACCGTGATACTGGCAGTGTTGCAAAACGCCATGGAGATAGTCTTCAAAAAACAGCAACATAGGCAGAAATGGTTGGTTGATCGTTGGAACGGATGCAACACAAACTGAAAAACGAGTTTGGGCTCAAGCCATTGAAGTTCCAAAAAGCACACGATCTTACATCGCTATAGAAAAAAGTTAGAGTCGAAAGAGCGAAGGAGTTGCTACGCTTGGACGAAAGTGGTGAGTTACCGAATTTGTTTTTTTCCGATGAGTCGCCATTTGTTATCGAGCAATATTTCAACAAACAAAATGACCGAGTTTACTTGCCAGAGAGATCCTTCGAAAATTTACACCTTCGGACGGCCGCCAGAAAGCAGGCAACACCGATGGTGAAGGTTTGGGCCGCGATAACTGCCGATGGTCGCTCTCCGCTCGCATTTTTGGACCGTGACGTCAAAATTAATGCGATCGTATACCGTGAAAATGTCTTAGAGGCAGTATTGAAGTCTTGGGCAAACAATCATTTTGGTCATTTTGGTTTGGATTGCAAATTCTCCAGATGCAAATCCGTTGGACTTCTCTGTCTGGGGTATTTTGAAGGCGAAGGTAATCTCTAAAAAATACCAAAGTTTGGAACACCTCAAACAAGCACTTCGCCGGGAATGGGCCAAAATACCGCAGAGCCACTTGCATGCAGCGTGCGATGCTTTCTTCGGCCGTATCAAGGCCATTATTCGCACCAAAGGTGGACATATTGAAAACTACTTATGTATTTTCCAACATTTTTTGCTTTGGCGCAATAAAATTTATCAAAAAATAAAAAAAATATAATTATTAAATTAAATTAAATTATTATTATTAAATAAAAACCATTTTATTAAAGTAGACCAATCGATCAACCCAGAATTTCAGCAAGACATCGTGAAGTGGACAAAATAGCCGACGTGGTTCGTTATCTAAAATATTTCACAGGACAGCCAGGTGAATTTAACTCCTGGAAGAAAAGTGTTGACCGAATCCTACAATTATACGAAAGCACAAAAGGAACACCCAAGTATTGGAAGATCCTTAATTTCATTCGGAATAAAATAGTTTTCCAGGTCGACGTGGTATTAGAGTCATACTATACTCCGCTGGAGTGGAAGTGCATAGCTTATTGTTTAACGATACATAGTTCAAGAAAACCTTGCAAACAAAGAGTTCTATCATACGGTAGAACATACAAAATATGTTCTATGGAGATTGGTAACAAATCATTAAGTATTCTTACGCAAACAGAGGCTAGGCCCTAGACACCTTTATCAGTCTAGATCTGAGGCCTGAGAGGTGATATGTCCATATTGGCATAAGTGAGCCAACCAATTTACCTCAAGCATTACAGCTGTGCTTAAAACTTGAGAACCAGAATAACAGCACTCAATATGCCATCTCACTGGTCCAGCCCGTAGATCTCATAACCAAGTTATCCCTCCACTTCTTCCGTGAAAAAACATCATACTCAAAGGTCCTCCTGGAAATAACCCAGTTTTCTTTCCTCAGCTAAATTACATTTTGCAATTTAATCAAAACCACTACATGTAAAGACAAGCCCTTCCGCATTATCCAAATAATCAAGCCTAACAGCTTATGCCACCATGTCCCATGTATCCAAACAAGATCTCAATAAAAGATACGCGGCATCTACACAACAGGCGCAAGTGCCAATTAAGCACCAGAAAAATTTCCACATTAAACCGCAGAAAACTCATTTAAACCATCATGGAAAACAAACTGAAGGGCAGGACCCACAAGTGCAAGATCCACACCAACAAATACAATATCAACAGAAACAAGGACATTTCTTACCTACTCTACTATAGTTTCCTAGAATAGCATGAAAGGGCTTTCCCCAATAATTAACACTAATCGTGACTATATGCGCCGGCCATCTTTCAAGGAGCATAAGATGATATTTTAGGAGTACCCATAGGCAAAATGTGCTTCGTTTATACTGATGACATTGTGGTCATCGGCGAAGATGAACTTGCGCACCCAAAAATTTAAGGAAAGTTTTCCAAACATAAAAAAATTCTAATTTAAAGGTTCAGTTAGACAAATGCTCATTTTAAAAGAACAAGTATAATTCTTAAGATTCGTTATTTCTGCAAATGAAATCAAAACGAACTCAGCAAAGGTAAAAGCGATAGTAGAATTTCCTTGCCCTAAAACATTGAAAGATCGTCGTTCTTTTCTCGGTCCATCAGGACATTATCGCCGCTTCATCAAGGGATAAGCTAATTTCGGGCGAAATCATTTACAGCCCTCCTAAGAGGGGAAGGAGGTCGAATTTCTAAGAATACTTCAAGAAAAACTCCCGTTTGTCTGAATGATGATAAAGCAATTAACGCAAATAAGGAAATAAAAAATTCATTAGTGTTGAACCATTTGCTTCTCACTGACCCTGGTTTTAGCATAGAATTCCAACTAACGACTGATGCTTCGAATTTTGCGATTAGAATAGTGTTGGCACAGAATGACAGACCCATTTCCTTTATCTCCCGAAATTTAAATAAAACACAAGAGCATTATGCCTCCAATGAACGAGAAATGCTTTCCATTATCTGGACCTTAAATTCATTAAGAAATTATTTGTACCGTACAGCAAAGATTGAAATATTCAAATATAACCAACCACTGGCCTACGCTATGAGTAGTTAAAATAATAACAGCAAGCCAACAAGGCAAATTGTACTTGAAGAGTACAATTATAAACTAAAGTGCAAACCAGGCAAGATGAATACAGTAGCAGATGCCCTTTCCAGGCCTCAAAAAAACCTCAGTGAATTCACTAGCCGGTACCCAACATAAAACTGAAAGCTCAGCCAAAGATCTGATCCTAGCCACTGAAACACTAAAAAATCAGTTTATAATTCCAACAGACGCGACCACCGACCATCAATTAAGCATTTCTTTTCCCACTTGTCATAGACACACGTTCACACACCCAGAATACCCCGAAGATGAACTGATTTCCCAATTCAAGAGATACCTCAATCCAAGCGTAAATAACGGATTACATACAACAGAGAGAATAATAGGGAAAATTCAGAAATTATACCCCAGGCACTTTAAAATTACAAAATTCGGTTTACTCAAATGAAATTGTTAAAGAGCATAGAAGGGTCCACGGCAATGCACGGGCAAACAAAATTCAAATGCTAGAAAAATTCTACTGTCCAAAAATGAATACCAAAAATAGTCAATTTAGTTGATCTGTGTGTGGATCAGAAAAATGATAGACACACCATAAACCCGAATTTAAAGAGACTTCAATCCCTCAATACCCTGGCGAGATTTTACATATATTTACATCTATTCCACGACAACGTTAGATTTCACTTCACGTTAGCATCTGTCTTCCAAGCAGTAGTTTACGCAATCCTGATGGCAGCCAACTATATTACGGAGAAACGGTGGAGGGAATGAAGCATTTGTCAATTTAATTAAACTGTCTACTACATGTAAGGAACAGAAATTAGATAGACACACCAATAAACCCGAATTTAAAGAGACTTCAATCCCTCAATACGAGATTTTACATATAGACATCTATTCCACTGATATACTAAAATCAAAGGCGGTTTAGGACATCAAAGAACTCCTGCGAGGACTACTCTTTTCATTTGGCATCGCCAAGAATATAGTGAAAGATAATGAAAAGTCCCTTAATTACTGCTCAATTAATTTTATGGTCAATGACTAATTCAACATTCAAATTTTCAAAACTCTGTCTTACTCTAGTTTGGGTAATGGGCAAGTGAAAAGTTTGCACTCCACACTAACAGAAATAATTAGTTACCTTAAGGCAGACTGCATTCAAAGAACTGAACTGTTGGACAGAGCAGTTTATGAGTACTTTCATACGTACATACATTTTCAGTACATTCAATTACATCTATTTTGAGGTATTTTCTGGTCGAAACGTAACCATAAAACCCAAAACCTACGAACAAGCTAGCCAAGATAACATAAACAGGCTAAGAGAAAAACAAGAAGCTAAACTCAGGTATTGAAACAAAAAACAGGCTGCCTATAAAAACTTACAAACTGGGTGAAACCATTTTTGTTAAAATCAACAAGTGTTGATTTTATTTAATTGATTTAACGAAGTAGTTAAAGAAGATCAACCTAAAAACATCCTTACAGAATCAAGGAGAATAGTTCACAAAAATAACATTAGAAGTTAATATCATCTTTCCACACTTGTTGTGACCATTTGCTTTACAGAGGAAGCTGCAAATCGGAACTCGCAAACTAATCCACGTAATCGATTACTTCTCAGCTAACCTAATCGAAATCACTTTACAACTAGCTCCTATCAACGAAGCTGGTAGTGAGCTGAACAACACAACACGCCGTAGCTGATATATCTCATCGGTTGTGGTGGCAGATGAAGCCATCGAACATGCTGTTGCTTCCTCTGATGGCTTCCAGTCGCATGGCACATATAATATTTACCCAGTTATGCTACAAAAAGGTATAGACCAGCTGCTGGCAACTCTGGGGAGAATTTTCACTTCTAGCCTGGCACTGGCATACATACTGAATCCCTGGCGAACAGTGAGAGTGGCCTTTATCCCGAAAATCGGAAAGGAGCACAACTCGCTCGCTAAGAGTTTCAGACCTATAAGTCTGAGTTGTTTCATGCTGAAAAGCATCGAAAGAATGGTCGAGATGCATGTGAGCAAAACCGCCTTGCGGATGCATTCTCTGTATACCTTGCGCATTTTTATTGACGTTAAGGGTGCTTCCGACAACACAACTTTTGATGGCATGTGCAACTCGGCCAGACAACACGGCGTAGAGTCACTGGTCTTGTAAATAAAAGCAATGCTGGTAAATAGGACATTGATTGCGGATGTAAAAGGGGACTGGTCGTAAGGCGGTGTTCTGTCTCCACTACTATGGTGCATGTTGGCTGATTCACTGCTCAACGCGCTCAATAGTTCTAACGTCTATGCACAAACATACGCGGATGATGTAGCTGCTCTGTCTGTTGGAAAGTGTCTAGCGACTGTCAACTCCAAGCGGCAGGCAGCCCTAGACGAGATCTACGACTGGTGCACTAGTAAAGGGCTTTCAGTCAATCCTCTCAAAACTGAAGTGGTTCTCTTAACGAGAAGGAGAAAGCTGCCTGGTTTGACTCATCTAGTGCTTAAATGCATCACCATCCAATTCTCCAAAGAAGCTAAGTATTTGTGTGTTATCCTGGATAACAAACTTCGCTGAACTATACATGTTACGTCGAAAGCATCTAAGGCGCTATCGGCCTTCTGACAGTGCAGAGGCGCTAATGGCAAAACTAAAAAGAGGTGATCTTTGCGCTCCGGCTGTCTTATGAATCCGGTTTTATAAACATGCCGTCCGATGCAATGACACCAGTACTTCTGTTGCGGAAAAAGTACGATATCGAATTTCCTTGTGACAAGGACTGACTTCGGCCAGAATCTCAGCCAGAAGAGGAATGCAGTTGGGTCTTCACGGACGGCTCCAAAGGCAACATAGGATGTGGCGCTGGTGTGTTTTTGGTGGACGACAACGTTAGATTTCACTTTACGTTAGGAAAGCTTGCATCTGTCTTCCAAATAGTAGTTTACACATTTCTGATGGCAATCAACTATATTCCGGAGACGCGGTGGAGGGGACAAAGCATTTTCATCAAGACCTGAACTTACATTGGGTCTACCTGCGTCCTCGGTTAAGGCTTCCATTAACAGTTGGGTCTCATACGAGCACAGTTCTACGCGATGTTGGCAGACCAAACGAATTCTTCCTTGCAGGTCGCTTACTGGCATCGTGACAGGGCATTACATTTTTGCAAAGCACTAAAATATACTGGGTATAAGTTACACAACATCCTGCGATGCTTTCTGCGAAAGTGATGACGACACCGCGGAGAACTATCTCTGTGAATATCGCACCTCGCATCAGGCTGCAGACACTTGCAACCGACGTGGTTGGCTCTGGTGCAGTAGGCACCTTATCACTAAAGAGCTTACTCATCTTTCTTCGCAAGACTGAAAGATTTCATTAAAAGGAACTTTACAAAGAGTTGAATGGACTAGTTCTTTTCCTAAGGGCTTTGTTCCGACATTAAAAAAAAACCCAAGATAAGTGTTGGGAGGTCACTTAACTTTCTTGGAAGCACATTTAAATGGATAACTATTGTAGAAATACAGACAATGACGACTTCATAGTCCTAAGATCTACAACAAAGTAAATAGCGTATTAAAAAATTAAAATAAACAAATTTGAGAGAATAGTTACCAAATAACAAACTCTACAAAAAACTATTTTAAAATATTTAAATCAAATGAAGTTGCAAAAATTTAAATTGTTTACCAATATTAGGTATAAGATAGATATTATGAAGGAAGAAATAACTAATGTAGAATATGCCTCGCATGCAAAACCATTTTACTAAAACCTGTAAAACGTAATAATATTGTAACTAAGATTGATAATGAAAATATCTTACAATGTGAAAAAAGATATTTTGAATAAATGAAAAATATAAATCTTATAAAGAGTTAGTCATATGTTATAGAAAACAAATTGTAGAAATAAATAAAACTCATTGCATTCTTAATCTGCTTGGAAGTCGACCATCAAATTGCATGGAAATCAACAATCAACACATCCCTACGTATTGTTAGATAAATTTAAGGGAACAATAGGTAAAAATGAATAATGATAAAGCAAATTAATTATTCAATAGACAACATAATAATAGACAAGCTACACTTCTAGACTCAGCGACGCAAAGCCGCTTCCTACAATTGTTCAACCTGATTCCCCTCTTGAAACTTATGAGGAGATTTTAACACTGCAGTCAAACTCCGTCACTAGCCATATTAAAACCAGAATCTTTCGTATTAATACAAGTAAGTACATCACAAGCAGATACTACAAGGATAAACCAGATTTCGTTTTTCTGAGAATGCGGACATCGTCACTTAAGGAGGGAAGAGTTAACGACACTTACGATATGTGAAACATTCAACCAAAATTTTTCCAACGCACACGTTTCTTTAATTTGCACACGCTTTCCTTTCTGCAAAATCAGCATCTGAGCAAACAAAAAAAAAGTGCACTATTCCACCTGGCATCCGTTAAATGTGAAGCATTAGTTGATGCAATAGCTTTGAGCATAGGTTAGATGTTAAATTCATGAATTGAAATTATTTAGTCTTAATTTAAATTCAGAAATTCAGAAATAAAGTTATCTTTTTTTTAAAATAAACCCAAAAATATATAATATTGTAGTTGGTTTGTGAATATGAATACCATATACATATACTCGTAGATATGTATTGTACATATTTGAGATATGGCAATACCGCTGTAGATATGTACGTGAAATCTGAAATCAAAATCGTAAAGTTTGATATTTTTAATGGTATACATGCTCAGAACTATTTGTCATACGAGTCCTATTTGCGTTCTTTACAGAGACTTGAAAAATGCATCTCAGCCAAAAAAAGAATTTAATCTAATAGTGAAAATTTTCGAGCAATGATTTTTTATGAATTTCGAATTGGATTAACTCAACAACAGTGTGCCGATTAACTCGCATCGACTTTTGTGATGAAGCACTGTCTCAGGCCACCGTGTTTCGCTTGTTTTTCGAATTCAACTTCAATTGCGGTGTTCGTTCTCTCCAGGACCAGTCAAAACATTCAAAATCGGTTGTTGTGCAAGAAAACAACGATACTGTACGCGAACTGATATTGCAATTTCGTCATGTGACTTATCGTGAAATGAAGACATTCTTGGACATTAGTTCCACTTGCATACATTTAAAATAACATGAACATTTGGTCGTCAAAAAGATTTCGTCCCGTTTGATACGCTGTGCTTCAAAGTACAACTTTAAGACTCATATGCATATGAGTTCGAAGGTAAATAGCAGTTTTTTGTATGGGTCTTTCAAAACAAGTTAAATCCAACTTCCAAAAACCGGACATGTCGCCATGGCGTCAAAACAACGTAGAACAGCTAATTCCGAATGGCATACCATCATTTGTTTCTATAAGCCTTTGGAGAACACGAATCGATCTCCACTAGGACAAGTCTAACACTCACAGCTCCTCTTAAACAATTGACGTCGAACTGATTGGTCATACGCCGCACTGTGCGTATAAATTGTCGATTTGGGGGCCATAAATAATATTTTTTATGTTTCACAAATAATTTTTGGTCAGTACAGAACTAGTCACATGTAAGAAATGTGAATTTGTTTTTGTTATACATTGTTTAGGTGAAGAGTTAGAGAAACTATAAATTATGGTGCATTTTGATGCATAAGTTTAAGTTCTTCTAAGTTCATCTAAGTTATTGCACTTACCATATACGCATTTTGTTCACATATTTTTCTGTTGATGTGCGCAAAACGAACGTTTTGAAATTATAAATTTAACGCAATTTCGCAGGTTGCATCAGAGCTAGAAAAAAAATGACACTATTTCACAACCTTAATTTTATTACGGAATTGAAATAGAATATGTTATCTTGCATTATTCAAAAAAAAATGTATCCGGGTACGTCCACTATTAGGAGTTATAGAGAAAAAACAGTTTATATGGGAACTTTCGCAATATTTACCTTTGAGTATACTTATATCACAGATTCACGAGTAGTACAGCTAACAAGTGTGCGTGCATTTTGCACATACAATAAACGTATTTTTTAACACTTAGCGATAGAAATGACTTTAGGTTACTACAATAGAAGCTATTGCTAAGCAGAGTCTTGGTTTACATAGCGCAGTGTAATAATAATGTGGACCTACAAGTTTCTTTTTGAGTGTTTTTGTGAAGACCCGAACATGAATATACAAGATTTAAAAAAAAAGTGTTCAGCAAGTTAATTACAAGACAACGACCAAAAAATCCTTACAAAGAAAACTGCAGTAGAACTGAAAGATAAAGAAGAAATGAATTTGAAATAAATTGTTCAACATTTGTAAATTGTACACATACAATTTGAAAAAGAATCACCGACAAAAAGAAGGCAGAAGAAAAAGATACCTGTACAAAGAAATGTATGTTCTTCCTCCTTACACCTAAATAAGTAAGGCGAAAAAAGACTCATTGCCGTCTAACTGGAATGTTACCCAAATTTCGGCTGAATAAAACATTCAAAACATAGAAAAATAGAATTTTTCAAATGATAAGTACAGAAAAAATAGCTTCGAGTACCTCTTCCACCTTTTTTCCATTATACTAAATATGACTGAAAGTAATAATAGCAAAAGTGAAATTTCGAAAATATGGAAAATCATCTTATCATAAACTTATTTCTGTTAACCTGCTAGATTTAAATACATAAAAGAAGATCGAGATGAACTTCAGAATGAGTATAGAAAGGTAAAAGAAGAAATTAAAAACAACTCTTAATAAATATGATAGTGAAATCAGAATTAAGCATGAACTTTCTTTTACGGAAAAGTGGCTCAGCATGCATCCGGTATAACATCAAGCATAGAGTGCATCATATGTAACAAAACTATGAAAGAATTTAAAAAGAGTGAAGAAATTGAAGTTGAAAACAATGCTGAGTTGTATCACCTTTGCATCCTAGAATTCGTCTAATGACATTTCTGTTAAACTTAGCATATGAAAAGCTATTAATTTTGAAAAAGCTAAAAACGCGTAATTAAAAGAAAGAAATCAGGCAGAATTTTGCAAAAAAACAATTGGATAAATTGTTGACACACCAAAACAAGGACTCGAAAATTTTAATGGCGGTGACACGGTAAGACGATTTTTTTAAGAATTCAGAAACCACTGCGGAAATAATAAGTATTAAAGTCGAAATAGTACGTAAGGCTTCGAAATATTTTAAACTTAATTAAAAGTGGTTTCAAGTTAAACGTGCAGAAATTTGAAAAAAACATTATGTGCAAAAGCACAGAAAATTCTTTCTTATGAAGAATTCATCATTTGATTGCTTCCCATATTTTTCCAATAGTAGAGCTTACAGAAGAGGTTTAAGAAGCCATCCATAAGCTATACCGAATTTCAAGGAAGAGGACAAATGAAGATATGTTTCGAATGATGCTGGTATTATCAGACCCGCTTAATATCGTTATTGAGAAAATTATAACAAAAAACAGAAATTGAAAATAAATGGCCTGAAGACATTCAAGAAATTTTTGAATAATAAATGATTATATATATTTTTTTTTTTATTTTTATTATATTTCTATTTTCCCTTTATATATTTGAATTGAAATAGCTTTTGAAATACAAATAAAACATATGGTACTTCAAAAATGAAAAATTCTACAGCAATACATACTCAAATGGATGACTCCCTCGTTATTGAGAAAAAAATTAAAAAAGAAAAGTTTCCTTATTGTCAGTAAACATCCTAGCAATCGAAGACTAAAAAAAATACTACCAACAGTTATGTAGAGAAGTGAAAATCTAAATACCGCTTTGTTAAAATTAAAAATTTTGGAAATAAATTAGCAAGAAACCTTGGTAATTCTATAGAAGAATGGCGAGTTGTTAATGAGATACTGAACAAAAATAAACCTCACAAAGATATTTTTATTCAAAAAATAATCTGATTGTAACTGAACCTTTAGAAGTTGCTTATTTATTTAATAATTTTTTTGTTAATATAGAATCTTCTTTATAACAAAAGTTTAATACAAGACAGTTGTATTTAATCAGAAAGTTTCTTTCTTGAGATTTATAAAATGTTGTTATAGCTTAAAATATCAAATTCGTCTTCTTCTGACAATATTTTAAACTCTATATTTAAACACATTGCTCTTCATATTTCCTATGTTCTTTGTTATATTTATTATTGTAAGTTCTTGGAAAAGGTATCAAAGTATTTTCCTGACATTATCCGCAAAAATATATAGAAAACTAAATATCGTACTTCTTAAATTCCTTCGACATTATTTATTGACATAACCAAGGCATATCGAAAGCCTTGGTTCAGAGGCTGGATTCAGAGGCTTTTTTTATAAATGGTTTTACTCAACAAGTAAACAAGTGGTAAGAACTAAAAATATTTTTAGTTTGCATAACTACTTAAATATAAGTATTCCTTAAGCATTATATAAAAACTGACACATTGACATTGACACATATCTTTTCTACTCCAATATCAGTTTACTTGATAAGTTTGCCACCTTCTACCACCTTCTCTGTACATGTCCAGCTCTCTCCCAGAGAAGAAAACTCCACCTAGAAGCCTTCTTCTACAACAACTTAAACGATCTAAAGAATACAGACGTTAACAGTCTCCTGCGCTTCATCGTAAGCTCAAATTGGTTCCATGAGTGAGAGGATCATAGATCCACGTGGCAGCTCAACGGGCCAATAGGCCTAAATGGGTTGGTTTTCCAACCACCACTCTCACCTAACCTTACCTATTTAGTTCCGGACCTTGCATTGGAGCAAGTGGAACAGCTGTACCGGGCGCAAGATTTTATTGATTCGTTAAATAGTGCTTTGCAAACATCGTTTTTACATACATTTCAAAAAAATTAACAGAAACCATTTTCCCTCTAACCTTATCGCAACGTGGCAACACTTCATAGTTAACATCCTTATAATAACAATCCTAATATCTAACAGCTTACAGCCTTTTCCAGGGTTTGTGTCTGTACTCTGTACACAACTTCAACAGCATAGTAACGCATTGCAGTTTATCCAAAAAAATATGTACCCTCTTTCATCGAACCTACAACTTGATATCCACGGCTTTTTTGTTGTATATGCTTCTGGAATAGTTGCATCATGCCGCGCCATACGTCACAAATTCTGCGCCATAACACCATAGTTTTTCCAGCTGAAATCACAGAAAACACTAACAAATTAAACTTTCTATGGAGCAGAGTTTCGGATCTGCGCCAAATGCAAGTTATTTACAACAAATTTACAATTAAATTGGTTCCCTACAAGCAAAAGCAGACGTGTTCAATGTAGAAGGTAGAAGAAAACGTGTTGTTGGCTTAAATCGCATTGAATTGTGCTTTTGGCTGACAATAGAATGCGGACTTAAATATGTACGTATACCATATTTCACAGAAGGTACACCATTTTTGGAAGATTTTAAAATTGTGCTTTAATTTTAAGAATTTTGAAAACGCAGTCATTATTAAAATAATATGTAAATAGATTGTCTCTTTTTGTAATTGTTTATTTTTAAAGTGTTAAAAAAAGTTTCTGTATACAACTGAGTCAAGTCGGTTAAAGAATATTTTCGAAAAAAGTGTTACTTTGTAGTCGGGACTCAGAAATGTATTCAGGAAAAAAAAACTATCAGGTAGTGAGTGTAGGAGGAAACGGAAGGCGATTGAGGCAGACAATACAAAATAGGCGGTGCAGTTCAGAAAATACCTTGCTGTGTGTGCACCTTAGACTTACATTGGTAAGTCTAAGTTGCATTAATTTATTGCCCACAGGAAATATTGTAGAGTCAGTTCAGGCAGAATCAGCCTTACATGTGTTAAATGATGTTGAAGAAAGTTAAAGAGGTTGCTAGTTTTACCAGCATTTGAAGATCCTAAATTATGGCCAAATTTAAGTGATCAAGTTATTTAATTATTAGTTGAGCAGAGTCTTATTCAAGAAGAAAATTTTGATTTCTCTCTAAATAAAAGCAGAAAGTTTAGTACCCGTTTTTAACACAGATATTTAAAAAATGGTGAGAAAACATTCAGGGCCTGGTTAGTTTGCTTGAAATCTTCGAACTCTGCCTTTTACTTCTGCTATCTCTATCTTCGCCTTGTTCAGCACAGGCTATAGTGTCTGGAGTCACCTGTCAAGGACTATTCAAGAGCATGAGACAAGTCGCTCCCATATGACAGCTTTTTGGGCTTGGAGAGATTTAGATTTAAGTTTGCAAAAAAGCAAAACAATAGACTCTGGAATGCAAAACCAGATGGCCAAGGAAACTGAGTATTGGAGACATGTCTTGAAATGACTTATAATTCTCGTGCAATTCCTTGCTACACAGTGTTAAGCATTTAGAGGAAGCTCCGATGTTTTATTCAGGTAAGATAACGGCAATTTTTTGCAACTACCTACGCGAAATCCATCATCAAGATACGAAGCATACAAACCTAAGTAAGAGCATTTAAAATGAGCTCATAGAACTTT
Organism: Volucella inanis; assembly: GCA_907269105.1. Lineage (NCBI taxonomy): Eukaryota > Metazoa > Arthropoda > Insecta > Diptera > Syrphidae > Volucella > Volucella inanis. The sequence continues at coordinate 80,636,963 of OU026157.1, forward strand.
TGGCTGGCGAAGTTAGAAAACCTATTTTAGACTTAATAAAGCGAGCTAAATATTTTTCGATAGTTGTAGATTGTACGCTTGATATTACTAGGAAGGAACAGCTTACTTTTTTGACCACAACAAAAAAAAAACTGTGAAGTTAAGAAATACTTCTTAGAATTTTAAGTTTGCAGAAGAGACAACCGGATATAAATTAACTGAGCTGCTATTAGGTGAGCTTTCAAAGTTAAACCTTGCTTTATCAAATTTCCGGGGCCAAGTATATGACAATGGTGCAAACATGAAAGGCAAAAATTGTGGTGTAGGACTCTAGAACCAAGAGCTTTGTTCGTCCAATGCTCCTCGCATTCGCTGAATGTACCATAATCATCCTTGATGCTGTTCAATGTTTTTTTTGACGCAGTGGCATTTTTTGATACGGTTGAGAGTTTATATGTTTTATTTTCTCAGACTCTGTAAACAGATGGTCGGTTTTGAAAAAAACATCTTATAAGTTTAACACTAAAACCAGTATGTGCGACCAGATGGGAGAGCAGAATAGATGCAATTTAGCGATTATACCTATAATAAGAAGAAGTTTATGAAGCCCTTGTCCCTTGGCGGCAAGGTGACTGATTTTAGATTTATTTGCTGCGTTGTAATTTGGCACACAATTTTAGATATGATTAATATTGCTAGCAAGTCCTTGTGTAGAATATGTGCCTCAAGCTGGCAGTTGAGATTTTTTGTTTTCTTTGTTTTTAGAGGAAGCTAGATTCATACTAGTTGATGTAGGATTTTTTTTGCATTTTTCCAGCTATCGCAGTCTTGCAGTCCCGAAAAAGGGAAACTCAGTTTTCCTGCGAAAAAAGAGATGACCCCATTAGAGAACTACAAGAAAGATTAAAGGAAAAATTTTATTTTAAAGTTTTAGATCAAGCCATTTCATCAATTTCTGAAAGATTTGAGCAGATGAAAGAGCACAATGAATTTTATCAATGTAAATATAATATTGGAAAGCTCAAATCAAATTCAAGTTTAGTTTTACCTGATGAAGAAGAAAAATGTGGCTCAGAATTCTATCGAGAAATCATCATGTTGTCAGTTTTGATTAATGAAAATAATTTCGCGATAGACATTTTTAATTTTATTCACAACAGAAATATGAAAATTCTTTTTCCAGTTACTGTAGCATCAGGAGAACGCTCGTTTTCCAAACTAAAGATTATAAAAAATTACTTATGTTCTTCAATGTACCGGGAACGATTGGTACTAGGTGGAGTGAAAATTAACCCCCTTGACCGTCAGAATACGCTGCTACTGCAAAAGAGCTTATGGTGCCTTGAAGTCCGTTCATATTTAGGTAGACATGCCAAATTTCAGTGCGATACTGTCTTTAGTTTTGTATTGACACTGATTGTTGTTGACGTGTTTGGCATCATGTTGAGTATGGACAAAAACGATTTTCGTTCTCTCATAAAACATTATTTTTTGAGAGGCAAAACGGCGAAGGAAACAAAAGAAAAGTTGAACAAATATTATGGGGCTAAGGCTCCGTCAGATTACACCGTCAAGTATTGGTTTCGAGAGTTTCGTGGTAGCCGCAACTCCACTACCGATCAAGTCCGCAGCGGCAGGCCCTCTGATGTGGTTACAGAGAACAATGTCAAAAACATACATGAAATAGTGTTGGCTGACCGAAAAGTGAAGGTGTGCGAGCTAGCAGACATCACAAAGATTATTATTGAGCACACAAGCTATATTTTGGGAAATATTCTGCATATGAAAAAGTTATCCTGCCGCTGGGTGCCGCGCATACTCACTCCTGACCAAAAACACGAACGCGAGAGCACTTCGAAAGAGTGTTTGGATTTGCTGATGCGGAATTGGGTGGACTTTTGGCATCGATTGGTAACTGTTGAACAATAGAGAACAGAATAATTGCCCGGCAATGGACTAAAGTAGGCACGAGTGCTCCGAAGCGGCCGAGGGAGGCTCGATTGGTCGGAAAGGTTATGGCGTCGGTTTTCTAGGATTGTTATGGCATACTCTTCGTGGACTACGTCGAAAAAGGAAAAACCATCAACAACGAGTATTACTGTGCATTATTGGAGCGATTGAAGCCCGAAATCGCTGAAAAACGGCCTCACATGAAGCGAAAAAAAATTTTGTTTTTGAAAGACAATGCACCGGCGCAACCACGGCTAAAATCAATTATTTACGGCTTCACCGTATTCGGCCGATTTGGCTCCCTCGGACTATTATCTCTTCTAAAACCTCAAAAGATGGCTCATCAATAAAAAATTCAGCTCACGCGAGGAAATCATCGAGGCCACGGAGGAGTATTTTGCAAACCTTCCGGAAAATTACTTTTCGGACGGGATCAAGAAGTTGGAAAATCGCTAGAATAAGTGTATCAAACTAAAAGGGGACTATATTGAATAAAATAAAAAAAAAAAACATTTAAAAAAAAATTTTTCATTCCTTTGAATGAATGAATGAATGAAGGAATAATCTTTGACAACCATATCAATTGAAAAAGAAATTATGTCGGAGCTTAAAAGTAATTTTCTAGTGCAAGGTCTTGCCAAAATAAAGGTCCGTAAGATCATTTTCAATTCACCATAAGGCAACACTCTTTTTAATTTTAAACTTTGTTGCCTATGGAAATACCTAACTTTAGTTCTTACTTTATATTTTTTTGTGACTTCTTTAAAAAAAATCTTATTCTTGTAAAATATGTACGTAATTTAATTTTTGCTTTAAACTTTTTAATATCTTTTCTTTTATTGGGCAATAACTTTTACTCATATTGTTTAGGCCTACATTATTAAAGGGCTTATTATTCTTCTGCGCCGGGTGACAAAATTCATCGAACCGACCCTGAACCTATCACTCGGCAAGTTGTAGTCGATTTGTTTTGGAAGATATGGTTTTTGTCCATCAAGTTAATGACCAAAATCTAAGTTGGAAAGAAAATACGACATATTGAAACAATATCTAAATGGAGTTGTAAAGCAAAATATTCCACCTCAGTATGTACTGCAACCTACATGTTTTAAAATTAGTTTATAATAGAATTTCTTGTTGGGGTGGTACTTATTTTAATAAAATAGAACCTTTGTTGATGAAGCAGAAGCATGCGATAAGAATTATTTCTAAAGCTAATCGCTTCAGAGTAACGAGTCGCCCAGCAACGAGAAAGTTTCAATGATTCATTGTTGTTGGTGTATTGTATATGTATCCAAGAGTACGAATTGAGTGCAATATTTTTCAATTATTCGCTAAACAGCACGTTCAGATGGCCGATGATATCTACCGTAAATTTTACGAAGTGTTCTATAAGTTTTCAACAATATTAAAACGTTGAGATGGCATCACTCTTTCGATAATACAATGGCAAGCTGTACTGGAAATAAATGGCGCTTGGTAGCTCAGTGGGATAAGACACTGCGAGAAAAACCTGCATTCTAATATAATATTTCCCGGCTTGCTGTTATTTTTAACTACGAGATGCCGTCTAATAATTCTAGGTAGGTCAACAATACAATAACTCTTCGTACTGGCGTAATCTGTATAATTGACCTTTTCATACTTTTTAGATGCTATCGACAAGGAATAATCAACTGTGTTTTCATTAATCAATCTTCTAAGGACATCTGAAATTGGCCCTGCTTTGAGTTTTCTTCTTAGCTGCTTTGTTTTAATTTACTTTTACGAGTATCTTGAAAGGAACTTATTTCCTGCAATTTTAATTTTGCTGGTCTTTGATCTGCCATAAGCTATTTAATTTCTCTGCAGTAGTTGTATCCTTTTATTCGCCCTTTATCATCCATACCCTCATATGTAAATGTATCTCTTGTCCTTGCTTCATATTGGGTAATAGCAACTGAAAAACAACAATTTGTCTTTAATGTAAGATAAATAAATAAATGACATACTATAATAAATTCATATTACATTTATTTTATTTGTTATTTTTTACTTTCAGGTGACTATTTGCCACTGCAAAGTTAATCGAACGTATCGCAAGTTTTCCACCCGACCGACATCCTTTTTTCCCATCCTCGGCTTCGGACGCCGCGGAAAAGCGCAAAAATCTCACAAGCACTGGCTTAGTGGAAAAGCCGGAGGATGCTCCAGCAATGGTGGCAGTAACAATGGAAATCCATTAAAATCAGGAAGAGGGCATGTTCCTACCACTGGACCGAATCGTTTCCATAGCCAGAGCACAACGGGACTACACCAAGCGCCGCATGCACGACCCTTTCAGCGACACCTGGCAATGAATCTGGAGAACGACATGTACTACACAGTTGACTTTAGTGAACACTCACAGCATTCACCCTTGATACAGTGAGGTGGTGTGCCCATATAACAACGTTTTCTTTTTCTTTTTTATAAACCTATTGAGGAATGGATGCGTAAATTTAAGAATATGAAAATTAAAAATTAAATTTAACAAAAAAAAAAAAAAAAAAACACACAAAAACATAGAATTAGTTATTTCAATTCGCCTTTGTTTACTGCAAAAACAAATAATGAAACAAAAATATAAATAAAATATGTGAACGTGGTTAGGTGTATCATGTGAATAACTTTTGTTTTGTTCACAGCAAGTGGACAAAACTAGGTAAGGATCGTAAATTACCAACACTAACTGTTCTTATTTTCATATTTGATAAAGTTATTAATTGAACTTAGAATTAAACATTTAAAAATAACTTAGTAGTAATTTAAAGATAATCAGAGTTGTAAGGAGAAAAAAATTTAAAATACAAAATATGCTCAAGATGCCAAAGATATAAACTTTAAATTTTAAACAAAACAGAAATACTAAAAATTTGTAATTAAAGTTTAAATAAAAGAAAAAAATTAAAAAAACAAATAAAACGAAAAACGTGACTAGGTGATAAGGCTTTTATTTAGGACAAGACAGCTAAAAAAATGGTTAAATATGAATCTAACTAAGCAATTATTATTGTAAAAAAAACAAAAAACAAAATTATAAATGGTGCCGTTTGTAAGCCATGTCTCGATGCAGGAGGTCTTTTATTTTTTAGTAAAAATTTATATTGTGGTTTTGTAATTGTGGCTTTGGATAGAAAAGAAAAATATTTTGAAATGCCTAGTTTATTTATTACACGTAATTTTACAGTGAAACCAAAACCAAAAAGATCCATTTAATGTAGTTTTCTTTTTGTTACAAAATTTAATGCTTTCATTTTTTGCTTAGTATATGCTGTGTAGTACACAAAAGCTGCTGTTGAATATTGAATATATGATTTCTGATACTTAAGTTGGGTGTTGTTTATGACTTGAAAGTTGTTAATTAATGCAATGACGCAAAGTGGTGTGTTGAGTAGACATCAATCTTTGATTTATCAAGTTTATTCAAGAGTTTTACATTGCAAATCTGGCAGATATCACTATATGCTTATAAATTATTTTGCAATAATGGCTCAGCTGACTATTTCGAGAATTTTAAAAGGAAACATTTAATTTTCTAAGTCGAATTAATGAAATAATATGCTGCCGTTCATGTTTTCTCGAAGGTAACTATCTAGTTACGACTTATGCAAGATCTGAAATTCAGTCCGGAATCCAATGTCCCTAAGCGAGTTAGGAAAGCTGTTAAGCCCAGTACTGCTGTTATAGGTTAGCTTACTTGCGTTTTTTTTATAAAGCTCTTTAATTATATGTAGCGATCTTGAACCTACCGCTTGCGAACTCTTCTTCTCCTGGGCCCTCGCACAATAACATAGATTTAGTCTTTAGTCTTTCGTAGTTGGATAATAAATGACGGCAGAGCAAAAGTGGTCTTGTGCAAACGAACATCTTAGTTACAACAGCGACATATTTGAAGTCTTTTTAGCGGCCATTCGATATATGTATGAGGTCTGTAGGGGTCTTACTGGTAGATCGACAGAGGCTTAATGCTCTAAAATCACAGGGAAAGTTTCCCGACCGGTGTTGGAAGACCCTAAATATGTAGGAAATACTGCATGGCCCTAGTGGAAATTTTAGGTAGGCCTCACTTTCGACAAAAAGGGAAGTCTAGCCTACACGATAACTTCGAATTGGGACTGGTCTGAATGAAGTTCTCTCATGATGGTTAAATAGGGAATAATCCCCATTCTCGATTAGAGTAGTGATTGACACACTTCAATTTCTATGATTCCACGTAAAACACTAGAGACGTTCTTTCTTTTCCATGTTGTCGGAAGCGAAGGTGCTTATTCGTTTTGCCTGTCTGATCAAATCAATGTCGCGATAATCCATACAGTTCATCGTTTAGACTTCTTCTCAAAATTCATGTACGCAAAAATCGTTCGGAGAATTTTGTTATCGACACAGCGAAGGTCCTTAAAGGTCATGTTTCTCCGCTATGGCCTTATGCAGTGCTTGCTTAGTTGCCTGTTAAGTTTATTATTTCTTAGTTGCCCTCTTACACCAAGGAAACTGCGGTTGATAAAAGTGATTCTTCTTATGATCTCTATGGTGGTGTATGTTTTTGAATTTACACCGAACTCCAGATGGATATAATGTCTTACCAAAGACGTAGTCCGCCTAATAGTGGAATATTAGTCGTCTTCAGCAGAGTATTTTTCGAATATTATTTGCCGACATCTCTTGATGTCTTCTTTAAACCAGGAGTTTTATTGTGATGGTCGCGTGAAACCTAGCACTTAAGATGCGGTTCCCTAATGCCTTGTTAACAGTGTTGCTATCGCTCTCCTGTTTTTAATGAGTTCAACAAAGGACTTCTTGAAATGTCTTGCGAGACTCTATCAAAACCTAATATGGTTTTTTAAGATTGCAACCTTTCGACGTAATATTTTTTTATGATGCTTCTCCGTTGTTCTGGCGCCTGTGATGCTCCGGCATTTCAAAAGTAATAATACTGTACCTCCCACTATGCAAAGAGGTGGTTTGATGTTGGCAACCTCACCATTGTCGAGTAGCCCTCCTTTTCTTGTAAGCTCATCCGCTTATTTATTTCCTTTAATACTGCAGTGTCTTGGCACCTAGCACAGTCTTACCCGATTCTAACTGCATAGTGCCTTGAGCACTTGACTATATCAGAGTTGATGTTGGTTAATTCCATTGCCTTGTGTGCGGCCTGGCTATCGATGTAGATAGCGATATTTTTTTCGGACACAGGTCTCATCTACATTAGCTCAGCCGCCCTGAGGACAGCCAGAACCTCTGTTTGCAAGATACTACTTGCGTTCGATATTCTCATATACACTCTTAGTTCTGGGTCTTCTGAGAAAATACCACAACCTGTCCCTTCCTCTGTTTTCGAACCATCTGTGAAAATTGAAATTTAATTTGACCTGATTATTGAATTTTTTTCCTAGTCTCAACGACGGAATTTCATCCGTTAGAATTGGATTGTCTGGCAGTAGCTGCGCTAGGACCGTGCTATGTCTGACTCTACGGCTCTTGAATTTTCCGTAATTCTCCGTAAACCGTTTTCTTGTTTGTTGTTTTCCACCTGGATCTTACCACTCTACAGATTTTTCTTTCATGCTGTGACTCAATCAAAAAACCATTACTGCATCTATTTCTAATGTGAACCTCCAATAACCACTCTAGACTTATTGGTCTAAAATTTGTTGCTGTTATATGAAGGCCTTAGGTATAAAAACTACCTTAACTTCTCTCCAAGCTATCGGTTTTTAGACTGTATCTTTATGCTTTCTGTAGCATAATCTGTAGAATACTATCTGGACCGGGAGATTCGTATGACTTAGCGGACTGAATTGCCCACCATAACTTTTTTCTATTCATAGGCATAGCTTTATCCTCTTCGGGTAGAGAGAAATCAATGTCGTAGCATGCCAGGGTCATCTGGTACTCTGGATTCCAGAAAGTGGGTATCGACCAGCGTTGACAGAACCTCTAGGGTAGTTTCAGCTAAGGTTCCGTAATTTTTCCTGACCGCGATAGATTCGCAGTACTTCTGCCATAAAGCCCTTTTTTACTTTCTAACTAAGTACTTGAATTATTTCCTACGCAAGTGATTGATTGGGTATATGGGTGTATATTTACCTCTTCTGTATACTTGACCCAATCAGTCCTTCTAGAATTTATTTGAAAACTACATACCCCGATTTGAAAGATCACCTTGAAGCGTATTCATTGGTGATCCGACATTTTCGCTTCGTCAACTACTCTCCATTCCCCTATTTCTTACCCTTCTGTAAGAGTGAGGTTGGAAGATATAATGAAATCATACAAACACCGCTTCCCCATTTTGTATGATGGGCGTTTGCGTCACATTCCAGTACCAACATTCAATTTTTCCGCCTTGTCAAGTCTTTCAGCTTCACCGAGATCACTACTACGGAGTCATAAGGAAAATAGACCGAGGTCAGAAAAAGTGGTTTGCCACACTCTTTTTCACAGTTTGCTGCCGTCAGGTCTCCTGAGCTATAAATATTCAAAAGAAATGCCTCCTTTTGGTTTTCATTAAGGATGCAAGTCTTATAAAACAAAGCGTTATTTTTCAGCCTAAGACCCTGGATCTTGCTGTCCCCATTTATCCAAGGCTCTTGTATGAGTACGGCTGCAACGTCTTGTGGTACAGGTCTCCACCCGGAGACTTTTAAGTGTTAAATTCGTTAAAAAAAATCCTTGTATTCACGTCTTGCCAACAACAATGTAGTAGTCTGAGTTGATTTTGGCTTCTCGAAACATTCAGACATCCAGAATATTAAAGCTTTTCTTAGCGTTGATAGCATTGTGACCAATCTTTTTTTTTAGCAAGTAGTTACCAGGTTCCTTTATGGATGGTGAACTGTAGGTATGTTTGACATAATCATTGTTTTTCTTTGTAAGGAGTCAGCGCATATCAGACTAATGTTGGCGAATTAAGCGTTATTGTGGATTTCAATTAGGCGTTTGTTTAGATGTCTGTCGCTTAAGACTTCTTTTCTTAGTCTCCCTAGTTGACATATCCACATTTGGATAGGCACTGTTTCCGCTTTCTATAGGAATCTCCGGAGTAGATGTCATAGTTTTTCATCCTTGCCCTTCTTTTGCTATACATTGCATCGCACTTCTTGAATGGTAGTGATATCCACTTTGTTGCGCCTTAGGGCCTCCTGATTCTTCGGTTTATATGGTTTACACTTTATGTGCGTATAGGAAAGTCATTGTCCGTTTTTTTTTTTTTTTTTTTTTTATTAAGATCATCAACAGTAAGTACATCTATATCAGGGACTGTTTGTTGCTTCACATTATACATATAGTATTTTACGTGGCCAGACAATTTATATGACTGCGCAACCCTCAGCTTGGACGACCAAATCCTTAAGAGCTAGGAATTTAATCAGAGTTGTTAGTTCGTTTGAAACTCCTCCGTCGCCATCTTTATTTTGACAACCTGGCCTCATGCCGTAAAATCCTCATGTGACTTGAACTGCAAACTCGAAGTAGCTCAAGTGAAAATATCACTGAATCTGTCTCTGATGTCGCCACTGTGTCCATATAAGAAGTTCTACCGTTGAATCTGAAATATGTGTGTGCACTTGAGAACACTCAGCTGTACTTTCTTAGGTCCGAGTGTTCATTTTTATTTTCAGAACAAGACTCAGTATCCTGCAGAAATCGATTCCCTTCCACGCTTTTTACTTCGGCTTAAAACTATCTGTGACAAGGTTAAATAAGTTTAAAACCCCGTGAAGTTTCCATTCTTATATTTCACTTAATCATTACATTTGTTTTGGGATGACTTTAAATGGCAATGTCGTTCATTAAAATTATTTTGGTATTGACATTCAATAAGCTATTAGAATCACAACATATGTTTTAATGTATATCGAATATGTTACCGCAAGATATATCCACTAAACAAGTTGTACCTAATAAAGGTTGAATTCGTAAACGATAATTGCACAACGATCTCGTCAAAGTTGCAATGGTTATTTGCAGTGCTATAACGCAAACGTAATTAAATGCCATAGTATATTTCGACGTTTATGGACGTCGATTCGTTATTTTATTTGAGTTCTTGTACTTACACGTTATTTACATGATTATCCTACTCGTAGAACAGAATAAATAACATGGACATCTCTATCGCAAATTTGTTATTAATAACTCTTGTCGAAGAAAACGCTACAAACATATTAGTTCCAATAAATATTCAGAGGAAAAAACAAAATTATAGAAACATGGTTTTGTTAAAACACATGAAGCTAGCAGTATCAAGGAAGATACCAAAAATTGAAAATTATTTGGAGACAATAAAACAATATCCCGACGATGTTTTTAAGGCTCACTTCCGCATGAATCGAATAACATTTAAGGTATTGTATTTATTTAAAAAAACAAATAGGAAACCTAAAATTGAAACTTCCAGGCACTTAGAAATCAAATTAAAAATAAATGGAAATGTTCATGGACTGGGAAACCTAAACTTGAATTAGAGAAAGACCTGTATAATAGCTAACCTCGTTAAAAAAATTGTTAAATGGTCACGTTCCGATGGAAAATTTCAGCAAATAATACTTGATTTTCAAATCTTTCCACAAGAAAGACCATTTCCAAATGTTATCGGATGTTAAGTTTCAACTTACATTTAAATTCCTACACAGAAAAACAGTGGCGCCAGCTACGATGGCGGTCCCAGAAGTACCCGACGCAACAAAAAAAACACAAAATTTTTGGAAAAAAAATGATGTATTTTTCAACATAATATACATTTTTCCCAGCGATATTCAAAAAGTTTGGTACTCTTTTTATAATAAGAACTGTCTTGCTCCTCAAAATAGACATTAACTGCGAACATTACTTCTTCATCATTGGAAAATCTTTGAACACTGAACCATTTTTTCAAGTTTGGGAACAGAAAATAATCCGACGGGGCTAAATCTGGCGAATAGGGTGCATGAGGTAGCAATTCAAACTTTAATTCATTAATTTTCCTCATTGCAATAACGGATTTGTGAGCTTGTGCATTGTCTTGATGAAACGACACTTTCTTCTTAGCCAAATGCGGCCGTTTTTTGCTTGATTTCTTCGCTCAAACGTTGCAATAAATTCGCAAAATACTGGCCGTTGATAGTTTTTCCTTTTTCAAGAAAGTCAATTTAAATTTCCCACGCGCATCCCAAAAAATCGACGCCATGACCTTGCCTGCAGATGAAACGGTCTTCGGCTTCTTTGGAGCCGGTTCTTCCTTTTCAATTTATTGTTTTGATTGTTCTCTTATCTCGGGTGTAAAGTGATGGACCCATGTTTCATCCATTGTTATGAAACGGCGCAAAAATTCTGCTTTTCTGCTGTGAAACTTCGCAAAACATTCAATTGAAACATCTTCACGACATTGTTTTTGCTCGAGTGTGAGCAAACGCGGCACCCATCTTGCACACAGCTTTCTCATGCCTAAATAATATGTGATGTACTGCACTTTTTGAAATGCCTTCATCCAGTACCGCTTTATGGATTTTCTTCACCATTTCTGGAGTCGTCACCTCATTTAGTCGACCACTGGGATGCTCGTCTTGGCAATTCGTACGGCCTCGTTGAAACTCAGCAACCCAAAATTTTACTGTTGTAAACAAAGGAGCAGACTCACCCAGAGTAGAATCCAGTTCAAGTTTTATATTCAAATAAAAGTATTGTATCACATAACGATGCCCAATTTTCTTCATTTTCACAAATTCACTGACAACGTTCACTACTGATGGCTGACATACAAATACTAAACACCGTCGCGCTTTCATACTTGAAACATATGCTTTGTATACTGCGTACTTTTTAAACAACTACTGCCATGTCTTGGTCAGGCCAGGTACTTCTGGGACCGCCCTCGTACTCCAACAGAAAAGGGACGCATTAATCATTTTACAGGTTTATTTTGAAAACAGAAGAGCCCGAATATGTATATTTTCAAAATTTAATTTCAAGCTATTTGTGATTCAAAATTCCGCTTTACGAACATATTTTTTGGCTGGCCAGGTCGATCACATGATTCTGCTGTTTATGACAACAGTCCACTGAAACGCGATCTCGAGTCTGAAGTAATTTCCATACCGGAAAGAAGCCATTTACGCCTTTCCCTTAAGCACATACCTTATGGTACCATTTAGATATAATGGATATTTAACAACCAGTGAACGGAGATTCAACTTTTACAACAGCTCGTATTGAGCAAACGTTTGGAATATTTAAAAAAAAATAGATCGAATCTTACAAGTTTCGCAAATTTACGACATGGCGGAAGCAAAAAATTTGTTATGTCGTGCGATGTTCTTCACAATTTTATTATTGAGTAACAAGGCCTTAATTTGGCTAATACATAACATAATAATATTATAAAGAAGACTCTGGTGACGAAGGAAATGTCAACAATTTTTACGATCCTGAAGTATAAAATGACCAAGCCAGAACAAACGCAATGCAATTACACATCTATTCCAATATAAACTGTTTTATAATTTTTTTTCTACTTCAATTCATTTGTTAAACAAAACAATATATGCTTAGGTAATTTAAAAGTATAAAACACAGCCTATATTTCATGGATTGGATAGAAAAATAATAAAATAAACACTGCTTGCACATGAAGCTCACTTTTCAAGAAGAATCTGCAATACATTTCGAATATCCTTAAAAATATTAATCCTTTGTCTTTCTATTTCAATGCTCCCTTGGTAGGTTCTTTCAGTATCATGCGCCTCTTCCCTAAAGAAGTCAAGTACTTTATCAAATTTCTTCTATCTTGATGGAGTTTGCTGGGCAGACTGTTGTTCCATATTTGTTCCTTTCAAAGTGTGAAGAACCGTATGCCGAATCAAATTCTTCGAAGTACTCACATAGAGTAGCACTTCGACCACTCAAAACATTTTCCTTTTTAATTATTTTGTAAGTGGTGAAAAGATTAGTAATTTGGTTTTACACATTTCAGCTGAATGGTAAAAATGTTGATTAACGCTTCTTATCTTGCGAAGAATAAATTTCCGTATTATGCTTTTCTTTATTTTTCCCTCGATGAATTCGTTGAAAAACCAAAATTAATATAAAAGAAAACACAATAAAACATTATTTGACACTTACAGCTCTTGCATAATTGCATGTTCGTATTCTGTCTCCATTTTTATTGCGAATAAAATAAACAAAATACAAACGTCATTCCAAAGCATTCAGCTAAAATCAAATGCGTTGTTGCACGATTTTTTGCGATTATTTGCAATGGCAATAGGTTTTCGAATTGTTAACGGACATGTCACAACATTTTCGAATTTTTGATTATGATCATCGTCATGCAATTGACGTTTACGAATTCAGCCAAAGCCATTCGCCTAAAAGCTGAACTTTTAATTCATTCTAAGTTTCACTATTACTATTAAGCTATATATAGGGTTTTCCAATAGGGGCTTGACAAATTTGAATTTAATTTGTGAACGCACTCTTTCACTAATCATCAAACTGTCACTGTCAATTTATTCAGTGAAGTCATGATAAAGTACACTAACGAGCTACGTTCTCCGATTGGGTTCTGGTGAAGATGCGCCAAGATAATGAATTTCATCGCAAAATCATCTTCAGTGACGAAGCTCATTTTTGGCTCAATGGGTTCGTCAATAAGCAAAATATGCGTTATTGGTCGGGTGAAAACCCACATGTGCTTCATGAATCACCACTTCATCCACAAAAAATAACTGTTTGGTGCGGTTTGCATACCGGCGGCGTTATTGGGCCATATTTTTTCGTCGACGATAACGATCGTCACGTTACTGTGAATGGTCAGCGTTATCGCACCATGATCACCGATTATTTTTGGAACGAATTGGGAGATATGAACTTGGACGATATGTGGTTTCAACAGGATGGTGCCACCAGCCACACAGCACACGCTACAATTGATTTATTGAAGAGTAAGTATGGTAAGCGTGTTATCTCAAGACATGGGCCAGTCGATTGGCCGCCTTGTTCGTGCGATTCAACGACACTTGACTATTTTCTGTATAATAATTTCACAAAAAGGCAAAAGGAAGTGCCGGTTGAAAAACGTAAGGGTCTAAAACCATATGGCCAAAATGAAAGCTGGCTGACTAGATATATTTTATCTAAGTATATTTGGATGGCTTCAGTTACATCAAAATAACTACAACGAAATGTCGATTCGAGAATCTATGACGGCCAGTCACAGTTCGGATAAGCTTGTTATAGGTCTTATTGCAAAGATGAAACTCCCGGCACAGTTGGTCAGATTCGGCTAAACGAATTGAGGTTGGACGTGACCAAAAATGTCAGCTGCTGGCTATTAAGCTTTCTTTCATACAAACTTTAGATATCCTTTCTTATATGTCAATCTTTGATTTCTCTCCAATGAGAAGATGTTTTCCTCTTACAGCGTATTTTCTTATTTTCCATTTTTTTTTTTCTATTTTCTTTTCTTTTCATTGGTCTACTTTTTTGTTGCGTCGTCTGTTTTTGTGCGTCTTTCAGATTATAAGAATCTAAATCAACTTCACTTGCGTTGATTCTAGAATCACAGAGAAGTCAAACTTTTTGCCTTGGGTCGGGTGGCAATCAGGACTTCAAAGAATATCATATGCATGTATATACTACATAATTACAACACTGTTCGCATGTCTTCCATTAACGAGCCTTTGGTCGGGTATACTGACTAAATCTACATCCTATAAGATGATAATTTTGTGTCTCTCATCAATGTGCTCCAATATGCACTACCTGTACTAGTTTTCTTGAACTCACTAGAATATTTTTCAACTAATTCGTCAAAGAAGTTTTCGTTATAGATTTTAGCATTTCATTTTCGAAAAAGGTTTTAACGTCGTACATGAAATGGGCTGATTACAGCTCCGTATGTCAAGGAGCGTGTTCACATATTAGACTTGTATTCAAAAGTCCTCTTACCTTCTTAAATTACAAGCCATCAAATTTGAGCCCATATTTATTAATGATTGGAATATAAGGTTAATACCGTAGTAACGAAATTTAAAATTTTAACAATCACTATTCTCGTATTGTGCTCATTTTTATACTACTGAGTTATTGAATACATACATATATGATTTTGTAATTAAATACTTGTACATATGTGTATACATACATTTACATAACATATTTACCGGAATAGCAGATCGGAGTTTTTTTTAAAAAACTTCATTTGAAGCAGTTCTCGTGTATTTTCAAGATACGTAAGCTAGAAAATTTGGAACCAGGCCTGATGAGCATCCTCCGATAGTTTTTGGGCAAGTATGTTATACTCGTATCTAGTATTCCAATTTTCAAGAAATTTTCTTCTCTGAATGAAAGTGAAAGGAAGTCAACAACGTCAAAAGGAATTTACTTGGCTACTCAAGATAGTTGATCTTTTATGGAAAAAAAAAAACTGACATAGGAGTGGTATGAAACAAGGTTGTATTTTATATGGATAGTAATATATTTTTACATACTGTAAGAGACAGGAATAGTAGGGGATCAATTGATATATTTGCATGCAATTCTGGGGATATGGAAGAATCATTTCGTTAGTGATTCCATGTTAACAATTCAACGTGTTCGACCTCGACGAAGTGAGTATATCCATGTTCAAATCTAAGTCCAACAAGTCTGCCGGTATTTACGGTGTATCTGGCGAACTTTTCAAGGCGGCGAGAGCTAATGTTGTGAAAAGCATGTACGAGATTATCCCTTAAATTTGGTCAGACGGATGAAACCTTAGAATTGTATGCCTGATCCTAGAAATAGTAGATCCTCTAACCTACAGCATCCTCCAACCATCAGCCTCCTGAACATCGCCGATAAAATCTTCTCTGCTTTGTAATCGCCTAAAACGTTTTGTCAACCAACTAATTGGTCAATAGTTTTACATAACGGCAGATCTCTAAAAAGACAATCGAATTCCAGTCAGTTTATAAAACGGAAAATTATACGTACAGAACTCGCAAGATAACACCAGAGCCACAATCTTCCAAGAGTCCGTACAATTACATATCAAAGCGGATGGCGTAAAGATTTTTGGCAAAACACATAGATTTTTTTTTTTTTCTGTGACTCATTTGCATGTTTAGAAGCGGAAGCGGTAAAAATGGGTCTGGAGGTAAACGAAGAAAACAATGAATGTTGTCATCGAGAGGACACATAACCTCGAAAACTTGAACAAAAGGTCACAATAAATAAGTAAAACTTCGATGTAGCCAAAACACGCTGCAGTTATAACAAAAAAGGACATCAACTTAAAAATCATTGGAAGAACAACTCTTTACAATTGTTATTTTTTTTTCGTAAAGAAGCTGTTGATTATATTAAATCTCCTCCTTCACTGTTCGAAATGACAATATAAGTTTCATATGTCCAGACGCCCTTATCTGAGCACTCTACCAAATAAATATTTTACAATCTCTTGGGTAGAGCCTTTACGCAATATTATGTATGAAAATCAGTAGCAGAAGCATTGACAGAAACGTTAAAAAATACATTTAACATTAAGAATATGGGCTTATTGGAAACGGCCAGAGACCACAGAGCACAAATGAACCGGTAAGGTAGGACTGATTACTGTCAGAGCTCTTCAGTCTTCGATGATTTAGTTAAATGTATCAAATCGTCTGCAAAGTTTGGAAGAACAAAACTCACTCGGCTTTTATGATAAAACTGCTCCGATAATGTCGGGCCAAACAAATCCATCCATGTGTTCGTGTATGCTTAGGATATTTCTAGCACCGCCCGTTCTTAGTGTGCATCTGTTGAAGCTTTCACGACGATTGGTTTACAACCTTCTGGTAGTCAAAATTAAACGCTCACACACGCACTCACATTAAGACGCACTGGGCATGTTCATCGAAATTTATGGTGCTTTTGAAAAAAATGTGCGTCAACTGTTATTTAACTCTAGTCTGAGGGACATGCCTTCTGATGCTATGACCCCTGACCTGCTATGACTCTTTAGGTTGCCGGTAAACCAAACGATTGCTTTCCGACGTCTCTAAGAAGGTCAGCGACCTTCCTGCTGTCCAGACTGCAGGCTGAATACTGGTGTCGTCGCGGGGCTGTGACGCAACCCTTGCTCCCTCTTACGCTCGCATCAAGTTTCACGTAATTGGTGCTGACGTGGTAGGTGCGGGTATTATTGAAATTTTATCACTGAAGCTCTCACTGGTCTTTCTACCTTAACAAGAAATACAGTGGACTAGATCTTTGTCTGAGCACTCTGTTTCGTTAGGAAAAAATAAATAGCTCGTAAACTAACAGGGTGAGGTAAGTAAGAGCGTTATCGCCCGACGCGAATAATTTGCGGATTTATGAATTTTCCAGTTCAAATGAGTAACTGGTTGGAAGCAGACCGCGTATTCGCGGTCGTTGTGTATCGTTGGTTTATGCACGCTGCGCGTTTTGTACAATACTTACTATAATGTTCGACGAGTAAGTGATATGCCGGGCACGTATCTTATCTGCTTTAGACTTTTAGACAAGAAGCGACAACGGTGAGCCAAAATTCTCCGATGCGATGCCAGAATATATGGCTCAAGTTCGATGCAAAATTATGCGCATTCAGCGTAAATCGAAAAGGCAAATAATGGGATGTACAGCAATAAAAAATAAATACAAGTATCCACGTCTAAACTGATTACTTTGCCCATCAGTAAACTGACTTCAAGTACCTCTGCAGCACGGAAGTACATTGAAACATTGATATGCCTACTTCCATATGAAACTGAGAAACAATAGCAAGATAGCACAAGCGTCCGTAGTTTCATTTCGACAATAACGAAAAATAAACCCCAGAAATGCTATGCCCTTAACTTAGCTTTCCTTACAGCCACGGTGTATAGCCTATAGCTCAGTCTTAGGGCGATCTGGACTGGTTTGAGGTACACAACAATGCTTAGAAAAATCAAACAAACATAAAAGCAAACATCCGTGGAACCATCGATCACCCCGATGCCATCAGCTGCTACAATTGGTTTCGACATTTCAACCATCAACAACTAAATAAGCTTCAACTTAATCACACAAAATTGCAAATTCTATTGGATTTATATGAAGTTTTTGTCTTTAAATTGGCTAGAGATTGACAGTAGGTATACGAAACCAATTGTTTCCAGACACTTAAGCAACAAGTTTTCATACAACTATAATAATGGAACTAAAAATGCTCCAAACTCTGCATGTCCACGAATACACCGAGTTTTCAGCGACCAAATATCGTTCAACAACAAGTTTTGAACAAAAATCTTAACAACACAGCAACAAATTACCGGCAACAAAATCGTTTGTCAACAATTTTTTAAAAGGTCTTAAATAGTCTTTGTACTCGTATAAGGTTGTCGTGAAAACTTGTGTTAAAGTAAAGAAGTTGCACAAATATAGCAACCGTTTGGTTATACCCAAAATTCGTGCTTAATGATTTCCTTCAGCTGACTGTGGTGCTAATTCGTGTTCGTGGGGTGTTCCTCGATCCGCACTGGGTCCTCTGTGTTCTCTGTGCAGTGGTCCTTTTTGATTTTTGCAATTTTTTGCAGGGACAATTGTAGGACACTGTAAATATATTAAAAGGCAAACGACTGCCCGCGCCGTGTAAGACTTAAGTATCTAGAAAATAACTCCAAAATAACTGCGGAATGAACAATGAATGTATTAAGCCAATAAAGCCTTTTTGAATATTATATATGCATGTTTATATTTACCATTATTATAGCCAATTTTTTAAAATGAGTGCCGCAAAAGAGTTTTAACTTTTAAAAAATTTCAAATTTGAATTTTACTTCGACACCAAAAGAAAGAAAGAAATTTACACAGTTAAAAGGTACTATGCACTACTATTAGCACTAGCCCCTGAAAGATCTGTAAATGAAAAAATAACGGTAATGATGCACAGAAAAAAATGTTGACTCCAGCGCAAAGACATATCCATGTCAGAAATACAACATTAAACGTTATTTTGGAAAGGAAACCAAAGTTTCACTTGTACTAAGTGAATTATTCTGGAACCTTTTCGAATTGCACGAACGCTTGGAAACATATTGTTTACTGACGAAGCACATTTTCATATCGATGTCTGTGTTAATATATACGAGTAGAAAATGAGATACGAGTGCCCCGAAAAACCTAGAAAACGCTATCTTTTTTGTGTTATCCAAAAACTACAGTATGGTGTGAAATTTCTGCCCGAAAGATTGTTGGCCCTTATAAGGAGTAATTCGTCGTGAGGTTTGATTTTCAATAGGCTTTTTTGACGCGTAACTCATATCAAACTGCTTTGTCATTTTTGTTAAGTATCGTTCGGCAAACTACCGTGGAAAGACTCACACCACAACAGGGATATATTACCATTACATCCATTAAAAACAAAGGTAAGTTTTTGTTTATGGGCTGGTGGAATCATTGGTCCATATTTCTTAAAAAATTAAGCAAATCAGAATGTTACCGTCAATGGTAACCGGTATCAAGCCATGTTAACGGACTATGTGCTTCCTGTAATTCAAGCATATGGCCTTTTTGAGCTCTGGTTTCAACAAAACGGCTCTACGAACCATACAGCGCGTGAAACAATGGACCTATTGCGAAATAATTTTGGTGAGCACTTAATTTCACGTTTTGCTACGGTAAATTATCCGCGATATCACACCTTTCGACTATTTTCTCTGGGGATATGTAAAGTCACAGATTTCAAGAATAAGCCAACTACGATTGACGCTTTGGAAGCCAACATTACTCGTGTTATCCGCGAGATACCAGTCGCTATGCTCGAATGAGTCGCCCAAAATTGGAACTTCCGAATGGACCACCTCAGATGTAGTCGTGGCCAACTTTTACATAATATCATTTTCAAAAAGTAAATTCCATGAATTGTTCTTTTAACCAATTATAAGAAGAATGGTATACAGTTCGAGCTCAGATCTTCAAAAGCTAATTGACGTGAAAAGAAAGTGAGTTAATTTGCGAATTCATACACGTAAAGCTAACCTACCCGCTTTTTCTACGAAGTAGACAAAAAACTGAAATTACATTATATTTCTCACACTTAAATTTGGTGAGTGCAAATCGACTGGCGTTGTTAACATTAAAAAAAAATCTGACTTAATAAATTTCAGGAAAAATCCATAAAACAATTTACAGAACTTTCAAGAGACAAAATGGCACTTCAACTATATGCATTTAAGAATTAGTCCGTTTATCTTTTTCAAGAAAAAAAAGAAGATGGACACAATATTTAGTTTTGGCAGTTAAACAAACAAAAAGTTAATTATAAATTAAGAGAAATAGAAGAAAGATTAAGGAGGTTCTATTATAACCTGCTGTTAGCCCCGATCACCACATGGTGGACGCCTTTGCCTAGTAATATACCTAGGACGATATGACTTTCCTGCTGGCGGTAGAGGTTGAGTTATTATGCGTTCTTCACTGCGTCTAAGCGCTGCTGCTCTTAGTGGAATTGGAAGAATTCTATTGATAACCGAGACATTATAACTTCGACACACAGCACACCTGCTAGTTTTGCTGGTTTCATCGGCTTCAAAGTGTTTTGTCTAGGGGTTGTCTATTGCTCGTGCTCTTCACTAATACTTAACCAGAATGAAACAAGTGGATCATAGTAATTACATTGACCATATCCATGACACTCAATAACGGGATTGGCACGGAATTCCAATAAACATGAACCTGGTGACACAAGATTTTGTCCAAATTCTCCACTATTGTCAGAGGTAGCCATCATGTAACTATAACCGGTCCAAGAACAATCTGGAATTGACATACTCTGACTGTGAAGAGCGATAATCTTCATTGTTGTCTCACAGACAACGCATTTTGAAATGTATTTCATAAGAACTCGTGATTGAATAGGTAACATTTGCTTTCGTTTTTAAAGTTACAACCCGTGTAATACCATCGTCACCTGCGTGGACTTGTATTATTCTTGCTGAAGGCCATCTTGTACTGGTTAAAAACGAGAATTACCCTCCACCTAGATGGCCTTTATCAAGAATAATACAAGTGCATGCAGTAGTAACTTCAAGAACGAAAGGAAATGTTACCTGCAAAAAAAAACGTTGTCCACTTCCTGTTGAAAACGACACGAAAACCAAAGAAGCAATACAAAGGTGTGACAAAACCTCGAAGAGGAGTAACACACCTCAGAATTAAAGGACATAGACCAAAACAAAAAATACAATTTATTCAAAAATTTGTTCGCTTTTACTTTTAACTACTATGGTAATGCATTCCGTGACTAAAACTAATGCTCAATACACTATCAAACACCCACAGCCAGGCTTATATGTAGAAAAATCAGGAGAAGTAAAACTTAGTGGAGGAAATTTAAGGGTAGAAGTTATATCTAACTTTAATATAGCGGATGAATATAGAAACATAAACGACATCATAAAACGATCACGTAGCATATCAATGGAATTTTGGGAGGAAACTCATTGCCTCACTTTTCTCAATCATTTCAAAAAGAAAGGCGCATCGTTAGGACGTGAACTGAAAATACTTGGAACAATGATCTATCAAAATAACAAACGTTCAAGGAGAGGATTATTAGAAAAGCTTTTGGAAATGGTTTTTGGAGTCTACAACGAAGTCTACGCGAACATTGACAATTAAGACTTATTGAAACAAGAAATTAAAAAGGTCTTAATGATGTCGACAACAACGTCCTTGTATAAACTAAACAAGAAATGAGATGAAAGATTTGACATACTTACACACAAACTAAACCATGTTATCTTAGAAATAAACAAGATATATACTTGGTTTGAAAAAAATTGATGACAAATATCATATTACCAACTATCAATTGACCTTCTTGGAGAAATGGAATCGGGCTACGTCAGGACACCTCCACGAAGTATAAAGTTAAAAATGTGATGACTAAATTATCGCCGAACTTAATAATTTTAGAACTGCCTTCTAATCAAATTTAAACAGAACCTAATGGAACTCACGTACTCATAAGCGGATTCTTGCATTTTACAGAACTCTCATATAATACCTAAAAAAATAAACGATGACAATATGCAATACCTGACTTCTGCGAACTTTATTTTCTATTTTGTTAAAAGGGTGGGTGTGTTATTAAGTAGGTCGTACAGATTACGCAAATGCATAATTTGTTGATGGCAGACCATTACTTTGCTCCAGAGGGCCGTTTTTCCAACTAGTGAGATGTGACTGAAACTCAACATTTTGGTGACCCTCGGGTCGTCTTCTTTTTTTTGCCGAAAAATGAAAGTTTTTCTATTGTGTTGAAAGGGTCTCTGTGTTATTAAGTAGGTCGTACAGATTATCTAAATGTATAATGTGTTGATGACAGACCATTACTTTGCTCCAGAGGGCCGTTTTTCCAACTAGTAGATGTGACTGAAACTCAACATTTTGATGACCCTCGGGTCGTCTTCTTTTATTTGCCGAAAAATGAAATTTTTTCTATTGGGTTAAAGGGTCTCTGTGTTATTAAGTAGGTCGTACAGATAACGCAAATGTATAATTTGTTGATGACAGACCATTACTTTGCTCCAGAGGGCCGTTTTTCCAATTCAAGTTCAACATTTTGATGACCCCCGGGTCGATTCCTTTTTTCTGCCGAAAAATGAAAATTTTTCTATTGTGTTGAAAGGGTGTGTGTGTTGTTAAGTAGGTCACACAGGTTACGCAAATGTATCATTTGTTGATGTCAGACCATTATTTGCTCCAGAGAACCGTTTTCCCAACTAGTGAGATGTGACTGAAATTCAACATTTTGACGACCCCCGGGTCGCCTCCTTTTTTTTTGCCGAAAAATTAAAATTTTTCTATTGTGTTGAAAGGGTGGGTGTGTTGTTAAGTAGGTCGTACAGATTACGCAAATGTATAATTTGTTGATGACAGACCATTACTTTGCTCCAGAGGGCCGTTTTTCCAACTAGTGAGATGTGACTGAAATCCAACATTTTAATGACCCCCGGGTCGTCTCCTTTTTTTTGCCGAAAAATGAAAATTTTTCTATTGTGTTGAAAGGGTGGGTGTGTTGTTAAGTAGGTCGTACAGATTACGCAAATGTATAATTTTTTGATGACAGACCATTAATTTGCTCCAGAGGGCCGTTTTTCCAACTAGTTAGATGTGACTGAAATTCAACATTTTGATGACCCCCAGGTAGTCTTTCTATTGTGTTAAAAAGGTTGTGTTGTGTTGAAAGGGTGGGTGTGTTGTTAAGTAGGTCGTACAGATTACGCAAATGTATAATTTTTTGATGACAGACCATTACTTTGCTAAAGAGGGCCGTTTTTCCAACTAGTGAGATGTGACTGAAATTCAATATTTTGATGACCCCCGAGTCGTCTACTTATTTTTTGCCGAAAAATGAAAATTTTTCTATTGTGTTGAAAGGGTCTCTGTGTTATTAAGTAGGTCGTACAGATTATCTAAATGTATAATGTGTTGATGACAGACCATTACTTTGCTCCAGAGGGCCGTTTTTCCAACTAGTGAGATGTGACTGAAACTCAACATTTTGATGACCCTCGGGTCGTCTTCTTTTATTTGCCGAAAAATGAAAATTTTTCTATTGGGTTAAAGGGTCTCTGTGTTATTAAGTAGGTCGTACAGATTACGCAAATGTATAATTTGTTGATGACAGACCATTACTTTGCTCCAGAGGGCCGTTTTTCCAACTAGTGAGATGTGACTGAAATTCAACATTTTGACGACCCCCGGGTCGTCTCCTTTTTTTTGCCGAAAAATGAAAATCTTTCTATTGTGTTGAAAGGGTGGGTGTGTTGTTAAGTATGTCGTGCAGATTACGCAAATGTATAATTTGTTGATGACAGACCATTACTTTGCTCCAGAGGGCCGTTTTTCCAACTAGTGAGATGTGACTGAAATTCAACATTTTGACGACCCCCGGGTCGTCTCCTTTTTTTTGCCGAAAAATGAAAATTTTTCTATTGTGTTGAAAGGGTCTCTGTGTTATTAAGTAAGTAAAGGGATTACGCAAATGTATAATTTGTTGATGACAGACCATTACTTTGCTCCAGAGGGCCGTTTTTCCAACTAGTGAGATGTGACTGAAATTCAACATTTTGACGACCCCCGGGTCGTCTCCTTTTTTTTGCCGAAAAATGAAAATTTTTCTATTGTGTTGAAAGGGTCTCTGTGTTATTAAGTAAGTAAAGGGATTACGCAAATGTATAATTTGTTGATGACAGACCATTACTTTGCTCCAGAGGGCCGTTTTTCCAACTAGTGAGATGTGACTGAAACTCAACATTTTGGTGACCCTCGGGTCGTCTTCTTTTTTTTGCCGAAAAATGAAAGTTTTTCTATTGTGTTGAAAGGGTCTCTGTGTTATTAAGTAGGTCGTACAGATTATCTAAATGTATAATGTGTTGATGACAGACCATTACTTTGCTCCAGAGGGCCGTTTTTCCAACTAGTAGATGTGACTGAAACTCAACATTTTGATGACCCTCGGGTCGTCTTCTTTTATTTGCCGAAAAATGAAATTTTTTCTATTGGGTTAAAGGGTCTCTGTGTTATTAAGTAGGTCGTACAGATAACGCAAATGTATAATTTGTTGATGACAGACCATTACTTTGCTCCAGAGGGCCGTTTTTCCAATTCAAGTTCAACATTTTGATGACCCCCGGGTCGATTCCTTTTTTCTGCCGAAAAATGAAAATTTTTCTATTGTGTTGAAAGGGTGTGTGTGTTGTTAAGTAGGTCACACAGGTTACGCAAATGTATCATTTGTTGATGTCAGACCATTATTTGCTCCAGAGAACCGTTTTCCCAACTAGTGAGATGTGACTGAAATTCAACATTTTGACGACCCCCGGGTTGCCTCCTTTTTTTTTGCCGAAAAATGAAAATTTTTCTATTGTGTTGAAAGGGTGGGTGTGTTGTTAAGTAGGTCGTACAGATTACGCAAATGTATAATTTTTTGATGACAGACCATTACTTTGCTCCAGAGGGCCGTTTTTCCAACTAGTGAGATGTGACTGAAACTCAACATTTTGGTGACCCTCGGGTCGTCTTCTTTTTTTTGCCGAAAAATGAAAGTTTTTCTATTGTGTTGAAAGGGTCTCTGTGTTATTAAGTAGGTCGTACAGATTATCTAAATGTATAATGTGTTGATGACAGACCATTACTTTGCTCCAGAGGGCCGTTTTTCCAACTAGTAGATGTGACTGAAACTCAACATTTTGATGACCCTCGGGTCGTCTTCTTTTATTTGCCGAAAAATGAAATTTTTTCTATTGGGTTAAAGGGTCTCTGTGTCATTAAGTAGGTCGTACAGATAACGCAAATGTATAATTTGTTGATGACAGACCATTACTTTGCTCCAGAGGGCCGTTTTTCCAATTCAAGTTCAACATTTTGATGACCCCCGGGTCGATTCCTTTTTTCTGCCGAAAAATGAAAATTTTTCTATTGTGTTGAAAGGGTGTGTGTGTTGTTAAGTAGGTCACACAGGTTACGCAAATGTATCATTTGTTGATGTCAGACCATTATTTGCTCCAGAGAACCGTTTTCCCAACTAGTGAGATGTGACTGAAATTCAACATTTTGACGACCCCCGGGTTGCCTCCTTTTTTTTTTGCCGAAAAATGAAAATTTTTCTATTGTGTTGAAAGGGTGGGTGTGTTGTTAAGTAGGTCGTACAGATTACGCAAATGTATAATTTTTTGATGACAGACCATTAATTTGCTCCAGAGGGCCGTTTTTCCAACTAGCTAGATGTGACTGAAATTCAACATTTTGATGACCCCCAGGTAGTCTTTCTATTGTGTTAAAAAGGTTGTGTTGTGTTGAAAGGGTGGGTGTGTTGTTAAGTAGGTCGTACAGATTACGCAAATGTATAATTTTTTGATGACAGACCATTACTTTGCTAAAGAGGGCCGTTTTTCCAACTAGTGAGATGTGACTGAAACTCAACATTTTGATGACCCTCGGGTCGTCTTCTTTTTTTTGCCGAAAAATGAAAATTTTTCTATTGTGTTGAAAGGGTCTCTGTGTTATTAAGTAGGTCGTACAGATTATCTAAATGTATAATTTGTTGATGACAGACCATTACTTTGCTCCAGAGGGCCGTTTTTCCAATTCAAGTTCAACATTTTGATGACCCCCGGGTCGATTCCTTTTTTCTGCCGAAAAATGAAAATTTTTCTATTGTGTTGAAAGGGTGTGTGTGTTGTTAAGTAGGTCACACAGGTTACGCAAATGTATCATTTGTTGATGTCAGACCATTATTTGCTCCAGAGAACCGTTTTCCCAACTAGTGAGATGTGACTGAAATTCAACATTTTGACGACCCCCGGGTCGCCTCCTTTTTTTTTGCCGAAAAATGAAAATTTTTCTATTGTGTTGAAAGGGTGGGTGTGTTGTTAAGTAGGTCGTACAGATTACGCAAATGTATAATTTGTTGATGACAGACCATTACTTTGCTCCAGAGGGCCGTTTTTCCAACTAGTGAGATGTGACTGAAATCCAACATTTTAATGACCCCCGGGTCGTCTCCTTTTTTTTGCCGAAAAATGAAAATTTTTCTATTGTGTTGAAAGGGTGGGTGTGTTGTTAAGTAGGTCGTACAGATTACGCAAATGTATTATTTTTTGATGACAGACCATTAATTTGCTCCAGAGGGCCGTTTTTCCAACTAGTTAGATGTGACTGAAATTCAACATTTTGATGACCCCCAGGTAGTCTTTCTATTGTGTTAAAAAGGTTGTGTTGTGTTGAAAGGGTGGGTGTGTTGTTAAGTAGGTCGTACAGATTACGCAAATGTATAATTTTTTGATGACAGACCATTACTTTGCTAAAGAGGGCCGTTTTTCCAACTAGTGAGATGTGACTGAAATTCAATATTTTGATGACCCCCGAGTCGTCTACTTATTTTTTGCCGAAAAATGAAAATTTTTCTATTGTGTTGAAAGGGTCTCTGTGTTATTAAGTAGGTCGTACAGATTATCTAAATGTATAATGTGTTGATGACAGACCATTACTTTGCTCCAGAGGGCCGTTTTTCCAACTAGTGAGATGTGACTGAAACTCAACATTTTGATGACCCTCGGGTCGTCTTCTTTTATTTGCCGAAAAATAAAAATTTTTCTATTGGGTTAAAGGGTCTCTGTGTTATTAAGTAGGTCGTACAGATTACGCAAATGTATAATTTGTTGATGACAGACCATTACTTTGCTCCAGAGGGCCGTTTTTCCAACTAGTGAGATGTGACTGAAATTCAACATTTTGACGACCCCCGGGTCGTCTCCTTTTTTTTGCCGAAAAATGAAAATCTTTCTATTGTGTTGAAAGGGTGGGTGTGTTGTTAAGTATGTCGTGCAGATTACGCAAATGTATAATTTGTTGATGACAGACCATTACTTTGCTCCAGAGGGCCGTTTTTCCAACTAGTGAGATGTGACTGAAATTCAATATTTTGATGACCCCCGAGTCGTCTACTTATTTTTTGCCGAAAAATGAAAATTTTTCTATTGTGTTGAAAGGGTCTCTGTGTTATTAAGTAGGTCGTACAGATTATCTAAATGTATAATGTGTTGATGACAGACCATTACTTTGCTCCAGAGGGCCGTTTTTCCAACTAGTGAGATGTGACTGAAACTCAACATTTTGATGACCCTCGGGTCGTCTTCTTTTATTTGCCGAAAAATAAAAATTTTTCTATTGGGTTAAAGGGTCTCTGTGTTATTAAGTAGGTCGTACAGATTACGCAAATGTATAATTTGTTGATGACAGACCATTACTTTGCTCCAGAGGGCCGTTTCTCCAACTAGTGAGATGTGACTGAAATTCAACATTTTGACGACCCCCGGGTCGTCTCCTTTTTTTTGCCGAAATATGAAAATCTTTCTATTGTGTTGAAAGGGTGGGTGTGTTGTTAAGTATGTCGTGCAGATTACGCAAATGTATAATTTGTTGATGACAGACCATTACTTTGCTCCAGAGGGCCGTTTTTCCAACTAGTGAGATGTGACTGAAATTCAACATTTTGACGACCCCCGGGTCGTCTCCTTTTTTTTGCCGAAATGAAAATTTTTCTATTGTGTTGAAAGGGTCTCTGTGTTATTAAGTAAGTAAAGGGATTACGCAAATGTATAATTTGTTGATGACAGACCATTACTTTGCTCCAGAGGGCCGTTTTTCCAACTAGTGAGATGTGACTGAAACTCAACATTTTGATGACCCTCGGGTCGTCTTTTTTTTTTTGCCGAAAAATGAAAATTTTTCTATTGTGTTGAAAGGGTCTCTGTGTTATTAAGTAAGTAAAGGGATTACGCAAATGTATAATTTGTTGATGACAGACCATTACTTTGCTCCAGAGGGCCGTTTTTCCAACTAGTGAGATGTGACTGAAACTCAACATTTTGATGACCCTCGGGTCGTCTTTTTTTTTTTGCCGAAAAATGAAAATTTTTCTATTGTGTTGAAATGGTCTCTGTGTTATTAAGTATGTAAAGGGATTACGCAAATGTATAATTTGTTGATGACAGACCATTACTTTGCTCCAGAGGGCCGTTTTTCCAACTAGTGAGATGTGACTGAAATTCAATATTTTGATGACCCCCGAGTCGTCTACTTATTTTTTGCCGAAAAATGAAAATTTTTCTATTGTGTTGAAAGGGTCTCTGTGTTATTAAGTAGGTCGTACAGATTATCTAAATGTATAATGTGTTGATGACAGACCATTACTTTGCTCCAGAGGGCCGTTTTTCCAACTAGTGAGATGTGACTGAAACTCAACATTTTGATGACCCTCGGGTCGTCTTCTTTTATTTGCCGAAAAATGAAAATTTTTCTATTGGGTTAAAGGGTCTCTGTGTTATTAAGTAGGTCGTACAGATTACGCAAATGTATAATTTGTTGATGACAGACCATTACTTTGCTCCAGAGGGCCGTTTTTCCAACTAGTTAGATGTGACTGAAATTCAACATTTTGATGACCCCCAGGTAGTCTTTCTATTGTGTTAAAAAGGTTGTGTTGTGTTGAAAGGGTGGGTGTGTTGTTAAGTAGGTCGTACAGATTACGCAAATGTATAATTTTTTGATGACAGACCATTACTTTGCTAAAGAGGGCCGTTTTTCCAACTAGTGAGATGTGACTGAAATTCAATATTTTGATGACCCCCGAGTCGTCTACTTATTTTTTGCCGAAAAATGAAAATTTTTCTATTGTGTTGAAAGGGTCTCTGTGTTATTAAGTAGGTCGTACAGATTATCTAAATGTATAATGTGTTGATGACAGACCATTACTTTGCTCCAGAATGCCGTTTTTCCAACTAGTGAGATGTGACTGAAACTCAACATTTTGATGACCCTCGGGTCGTCTTCTTTTATTTGCCGAAAAATGAAAATTTTTCTATTGGGTTAAAGGGTCTCTGTGTTATTAAGTAGGTCGTACAGATTACGCAAATGTATAATTTGTTGATGACAGACCATTACTTTGCTCCAGAGGGCCGTTTTTCCAACTAGTGAGATGTGACTGAAATTCAACATTTTGACGACCCCCGGGTCGTCTCCTTTTTTTTGCCGAAAAATGAAAATCTTTCTATTGTGTTGAAAGGGTGGGTGTGTTGTTAAGTATGTCGTGCAGATTACGCAAATGTATAATTTGTTGATGACAGACCATTACTTTGCTCCAGAGGGCCGTTTTTCCAACTAGTGAGATGTGACTGAAATTCAACATTTTGACGACCCCCGGGTCGTCTCCTTTTTTTTGCCGAAAAATGAAAATTTTTCTATTGTGTTGAAAGGGTCTCTGTGTTATTAAGTAAGTAAAGGGATTACGCAAATGTATAATTTGTTGATGACAGACCATTACTTTGCTCCCGAGTCGTCTACTTTTTTCTATTGTGTTGAAAGGGTCTCTGTGTTATTAAGTAGGTCGTACAGATTATCTAAATGTATAATGTGTTGATGACAGACCATTACTTTGCTCCAGAGGGCCGTTTTTCCAACTAGTGAGATGTGACTGAAACTCAACATTTTGATGACCCTCGGGTCGTCTTCTTTTATTTGCCGAAAAATGAAAATTTTTCTATTGGGTTAAAGGGTCTCTGTGTTATTAAGTAGGTCGTACAGATTACGCAAATGTATAATTTGTTGATGACAGACCATTACTTTGCTCCAGAGGGCCGTTTTTCCAACTAGTGAGATGTGACTGAAATTCAACATTTTGACGACCCCCGGGTCGTCTCCTTTTTTTTGCCGAAAAATGAAAAGCTTTCTATTGTGTTGAAAGGGTGGGTGTGTTGTTAAGTATGTCGTGCAGATTACGCAAATGTATAATTTGTTGATGACAGACCATTACTTTGCTCCAGAGGGCCGTTTTTCCAACTAGTGAGATGTGACTGAAATTCAACATTTTGACGACCCCCGGGTCGTCTCCTTTTTTTTGCCGAAAAATGAAAATTTTTCTATTGTGTTGAAAGGGTCTCTGTGTTATTAAGTAAGTAAAGGGATTACGCAAATGTATAATTTGTTGATGACAGACCATTACTTTGCTCCAGAGGGCCGTTTTTCCAACTAGTGAGATGTGACTGAAATTCAACATTTTGACGACCCCCGGGTCGTCTCCTTTTTTTTGCCGAAAAATGAAAATTTTTCTATAGTGTTGAAAGGGTCTCTGTGTTATTAAGTAAGTAAAGGGATTACGCAAATGTATAATTTGTTGATGACAGACCATTACTTTGCTCCCGAGTCGTCTACTTTTTTCTATTGTGTTGAAAGGGTCTCTGTGTTATTAAGTAGGTCGTACAGATTATCTAAATGTATAATGTGTTGATGACAGACCATTACTTTGCTCCAGAGGGCCGTTTTTCCAACTAGTGAGATGTGACTGAAATTCAACATTTTGACGACCCCCGGGTCGTCTCCTTTTTTTTGCCGAAAAATGAAAATTTTTCTATTGTGTTGAAAGGGTCTCTGTGTTATTAAGTAAGTAAAGGGATTACGCAAATGTATAATTTGTTGATGACAGACCATTACTTTGCTCCCGAGTCGTCTACTTTTTTCTATTGTGTTGAAAGGGTCTCTGTGTTATTAAGTAGGTCGTACAGATTATCTAAATGTATAATGTGTTGATGACAGACCATTACTTTGCTCCAGAGGGCCGTTTTTCCAACTAGTGAGATGTGACTGAAACTCAACATTTTGATGACCCCCGAGTCGTCTACTTATTTTTTGCCGAAAAATGAAAATTTTTCTATTGTGTTGAAAGGGTCTCTGTGTTATTAAGTAGGTCGTACAGATTATCTAAATGTATAATGTGTTGATGACAGACCATTACTTTGCTCCAGAATGCCGTTTTTCCAACTAGTGAGATGTGACTGAAACTCAACATTTTGATGACCCTCGGGTCGTCTTCTTTTATTTGCCGAAAAATGAAAATTTTTCTATTGGGTTAAAGGGTCTCTGTGTTATTAAGTAGGTCGTACAGATTACGCAAATGTATAATTTGTTGATGACAGACCATTACTTTGCTCCAGAGGGCCGTTTTTCCAACTAGTGAGATGTGACTGAAATTCAACATTTTGACGACCCCCGGGTCGTCTCCTTTTTTTTGCCGAAAAATGAAAATCTTTCTATTGTGTTGAAAGGGTGGGTGTGTTGTTAAGTATGTCGTGCAGATTACGCAAATGTATAATTTGTTGATGACAGACCATTACTTTGCTCCAGAGGGCCGTTTTTCCAACTAGTGAGATGTGACTGAAATTCAACATTTTGACGACCCCCGGGTCGTCTCCTTTTTTTTGCCGAAAAATGAAAATTTTTCTATTGTGTTGAAAGGGTCTCTGTGTTATTAAGTAAGTAAAGGGATTACGCAAATGTATAATTTGTTGATGACAGACCATTACTTTGCTCCCGAGTCGTCTACTTTTTTCTATTGTGTTGAAAGGGTCTCTGTGTTATTAAGTAGGTCGTACAGATTATCTAAATGTATAATGTGTTGATGACAGACCATTACTTTGCTCCAGAGGGCCGTTTTTCCAACTAGTGAGATGTGACTGAAACTCAACATTTTGATGACCCTCGGGTCGTCTTCTTTTATTTGCCGAAAAATGAAAATTTTTCTATTGGGTTAAAGGGTCTCTGTGTTATTAAGTAGGTCGTACAGATTACGCAAATGTATAATTTGTTGATGACAGACCATTACTTTGCTCCAGAGGGCCGTTTTTCCAACTAGTGAGATGTGACTGAAATTCAACATTTTGACGACCCCCGGGTCGTCTCCTTTTTTTTGCCGAAAAATGAAAATCTTTCTATTGTGTTGAAAGGGTGGGTGTGTTGTTAAGTATGTCGTGCAGATTACGCAAATGTATAATTTGTTGATGACAGACCATTACTTTGCTCCAGAGGGCCGTTTTTCCAACTAGTGAGATGTGACTGAAATTCAACATTTTGACGACCCCCGGGTCGTCTCCTTTTTTTTGCCGAAAAATGAAAATTTTTCTATTGTGTTGAAAGGGTCTCTGTGTTATTAAGTAAGTAAAGGGATTACGCAAATGTATAATTTGTTGATGACAGACCATTACTTTGCTCCAGAGGGCCGTTTTTCCAACTAGTGAGATGTGACTGAAACTCAACATTTTGATGACCCTCGGGTCGTCTTTTTTTTTTTGCCGAAAAATGAAAATTTTTCTATTGTGTTGAAATGGTCTCTGTGTTATTAAGTATGTAAAGGGATTACGCAAATGTATAATTTGTTGATGACAGACCATTACTTTGCTCCAGAGGGCCGTTTTTCCAACTAGTGAGATGTGACTGAAATTCAATATTTTGATGACCCCCGAGTCGTCTACTTATTTTTTGCCGAAAAATGAAAATTTTTCTATTGTGTTGAAAGGGTCTCTGTGTTATTAAGTAGGTCGTACAGATTATCTAAATGTATAATGTGTTGATGACAGACCATTACTTTGCTCCAGAGGGCCGTTTTTCCAACTAGTGAGATGTGACTGAAACTCAACATTTTGATGACCCTCGGGTCGTCTTCTTTTATTTGCCGAAAAATGAAAATTTTTCTATTGGGTTAAAGGGTCTCTGTGTTATTAAGTAGGTCGTACAGATTACGCAAATGTATAATTTGTTGATGACAGACCATTACTTTGCTCCAGAGGGCCGTTTTTCCAACTAGTTAGATGTGACTGAAATTCAACATTTTGATGACCCCCAGGTAGTCTTTCTATTGTGTTAAAAAGGTTGTGTTGTGTTGAAAGGGTGGGTGTGTTGTTAAGTAGGTCGTACAGATTACGCAAATGTATAATTTTTTGATGACAGACCATTACTTTGCTAAAGAGGGCCGTTTTTCCAACTAGTGAGATGTGACTGAAATTCAATATTTTGATGACCCCCGAGTCGTCTACTTATTTTTTGCCGAAAAATGAAAATTTTTCTATTGTGTTGAAAGGGTCTCTGTGTTATTAAGTAGGTCGTACAGATTATCTAAATGTATAATGTGTTGATGACAGACCATTACTTTGCTCCAGAATGCCGTTTTTCCAACTAGTGAGATGTGACTGAAACTCAACATTTTGATGACCCTCGGGTCGTCTTCTTTTATTTGCCGAAAAATGAAAATTTTTCTATTGGGTTAAAGGGTCTCTGTGTTATTAAGTAGGTCGTACAGATTACGCAAATGTATAATTTGTTGATGACAGACCATTACTTTGCTCCAGAGGGCCGTTTTTCCAACTAGTGAGATGTGACTGAAATTTAACATTTTGACGACCCCCGGGTCGTCTCCTTTTTTTTGCCGAAAAATGAAAATCTTTCTATTGTGTTGAAAGGGTGGGTGTGTTGTTAAGTATGTCGTGCAGATTACGCAAATGTATAATTTGTTGATGACAGACCATTACTTTGCTCCAGAGGGCCGTTTTTCCAACTAGTGAGATGTGACTGAAATTCAACATTTTGACGACCCCCGGGTCGTCTCCTTTTTTTTGCCGAAAAATGAAAATTTTTCTATTGTGTTGAAAGGGTCTCTGTGTTATTAAGTAAGTAAAGGGATTACGCAAATGTATAATTTGTTGATGACAGACCATTACTTTGCTCCAGAGGGCCGTTTTTCCAACTAGTGAGATGTGACTGAAATTCAACATTTTGACGACCCCCGGGTCGTCTCCTTTTTTTTGCCGAAAAATGAAAATTTTTCTATTGTGTTGAAAGGGTCTCTGTGTTATTAAGTAAGTAAAGGGATTACGCAAATGTATAATTTGTTGATGACAGACCATTACTTTGCTCCAGAGGGCCGTTTTTCCAACTAGTGAGATGTGACTGAAACTCAACATTTTGATGACCCCCGGGTCGCCTCCTTTTTTTTGCCGAAAAATGAAAATTTTTCTATTGTGTTGAAAGGGTCTCTGTGTTATTAAGTAAGTAAAGGGATTACGCAAATGTATAATTTGTTGATGACAGACCATTACTTTGCTAAAGAGGGCCGTTTTTCCAACTAGTGAGATGTGACTGAAGCTCAACATTTTGATGACCCTCGGGTCGTCTTTTTTTTTTGCCGAAAAATGAAAATTTTTCTATTGTGTTGAAAGGGTCTCTGTGTTATTAAGTAGGTCGTACAGTTTACGCAAATGTATAATTTGTTGATGACAGACCATTACTTTGCTCCAGAGGGCCGTTTTTCCAATTCAAATTCAACATTTTGATGACCCCCGGGTCGATTCCTTTTTTTTGCCGAAAAATGAAAATTTTCTATTGTGTTGAAAGGGTGTGTGTGTTGTTAAGTAGGTCGTACAGATTACGCAAATGTATAATCTGTTGATGACAGATCATTACTTTGCTCCAGAGGGCCGTTTTTCCAACTAGTGAGATGTGACTGAAACTCAACATTTTGATGACCCTCGGGTCGTCTTCTTTTATTTGCCGAAAAATGAAAATTTTTCTATTGGGTTAAAGGGTCTCTGTGTTATTAAGTAAGTAAAGGGATTACGCAAATGTATAATTTGTTGATGACAGACCATTACTTTGCTAAAGAGGGCCGTTTTTCCAACTAGTGAGATGTGACTGAAACTCAACATTTTGATGACCCTCGGGTCGTCTTTTTTTTTTTGCCGAAAAATGAAAATTTTTCTATTGTGTTGAAAGGGTGGATGTGTTGTTAAGTAGGTCGTACAGATTACGCAAATGTATAATTTGTTGATGGCAGACCATTACTTTGCTCCAGAGGGCCGTTTTTCCAACGAGTGAGATGTGACTGAAATCCAACATTTTAATGACCCCCGGGTCGTCTTCTTTTTTTTGCCGAAAAATGAAAATTTTTCTATTGTGTTGAAAGGGTGGGTGTGTTGTTAAGTAGGTCGTACAGATTACGCAAATGTATAATTTTTTGATGACAGACCATTAATTTGCTCCAGAGGGACGTTTTTCCAACTAGTGAGATGTGACTGAAACTCAACATTTTGATGACCCCCGGGTCGATTCCTTTTTTCTGCCGAAAAATGAAAATTTTTCTATTGTGTTGAAAAGGTGGCTATATTTTTAAGTAGGTCACACAGGTTACGCAAATGTATCATTTGTTGATGTCAGACCATTATTTGCTCCAGAGAACCGTTTTCCCAACTAGTGAGATGTGACTGAAACTCAACATTTTGATGACCCCCGGGTCGTCTCCTTTTTTTTGCCGAAAAATGAAAATTTTTCTATTGTGTTGAAAGGGTCTCTGTGTTATTAAGTAAGTAAAGGGATTACGCAAGTGTATAATTTGTTGATGACAGACCATTACTTTGCTAAAGAGGGCCGTTTTTCCAACTAGTGAGATGTGACTGAAACTCAACATTTTGATGACCCTCGGGTTGTCTTTTTTTTTTCCGAAAAATGAAAATTTTTCTATTGTGTTGAAAGGGTCTCTGTGTTATTAAGTAGGTCGTACAGTTTACGCAAATGTATAATTTGTTAATGACAGACCATTACTTTGCTCCAGAGGGCCGTTTTTCCAATTCAAATTCAACATTTTGATGACCCCCGGGTCGATTCCTTTTTTTTGCCGAAAAATGAAAATTTTCTATTGTGTTGAAAGGGTGTGTGTGTTGTTAAGTAGGTCGTACAGATTACGCAAATGTATAATCTGTTGATGACAGACCATTACTTTGCTCCAGAGGGCCGTTTTTCCAACTAGTGAGATGTGACTGAAACTCAACATTTTGATGACCCTCGGGTCGTCTTCTTTTATTTGCCGAAAAATGAAAATTTTTCTATTGGGTTAAAGGGTCTCTGTGTTATTAAGTAAGTAAAGGGATTACGCAAATGTATAATTTGTTGATGACAGACCATTACTTTGCTAAAGAGGGCCGTTTTTCCAACTAGTGAGATGTGACTGAAACTCAACATTTTGATGACCCTCGGGTCGTCTTTTTTTTTTTTGCCGAAAAATGAAAATTTTTCTATTGTGTTGAAAGGGTGGATGTGTTGTTAAGTAGGTCGTACAGATTACGCAAATGTATAATTTGTTGATGGCAGACCATTATTTTGCTCCAGAGGGCCGTTTTTCCAACGAGTGAGATGTGACTGAAATCCAACATTTTAATGACCCCCGGGTCGTCTTCTTTTTTTTGCCGAAAAATTAAAATTTTTCTATTGTGTTGAAAGGGTGGGTGTGTTGTTAAGTAGGTCGTACAGATTACGCAAATGTATAATTTTTTGATGACAGACCATTAATTTGCTCCAGAGGGCCGTTTTTCCAACTAGTTAGATGTGACTGAAATTCAACATTTTGATGACCCCCAGGTCGTCTTTCTATTGTGTTAAAAAGGTTGTGCTGTGTTGAAAGGGTGGGTGTGTTGTTAAGTGGGTCGTACAGATTACGCAAATGTATAATTTTTTGATGACAGACCATTACTTTGCTAAAGAGGGCCGTTTTTCCAACTAGTGAGATGTGACTGAAATTCAACATTTTGACGACCCCCGGGTCGTCTACTTTTTTTTTGCCGAAAAATGAAAATTTTTCTATTGTGTTGAAAGAGTCTCTGTGTTATTAAGTATGAAAAGGGATTACGCAAATGTATAATTTGTTGATGACAGACCATTACTTTGCTCCAGAGGGCCGTTTTTCCAACTAGTGAGATGTGACTGAAATTCAACATTTTGACGACCCCCGGGTCGTCTCCTTTTTTTTGCCGAAAAATGAAAATCTTTCTATTGTGTTGAAAGGGTGGGTGTGTTGTTAAGTAGGTCGTGCAGATTACGCAAATATATTATTTGTTGATGACAGACCATTATTTTGCTCCAGAGGGCCGTTTTTCCAACTAGTGAGATGTGACTGAAATTCAACATTTTGACGACCCCCGGGTCGTCTCCTTTTTTTTGCCGAAAAATGAAAATTTTTCTATTGTGTTGAAAGGGTCTCTGTGTTATTAAGTAAGTAAAGGGATTACGCAAATGTATAATTTGTTGATGACAGACCATTACTTTGCTCCAGAGGGCCGCTTTTCCAACTAGTGAGATGTGACTGAAATCCAACATTTCAATGACCCCCGGGTCGTCTCCTTTTTTTTGCCGAAAAATGAAAATTTTTCTATTGTGTTGAAAGGGTGGGCGTGTTGTTAAGTAGGTCGTACAGATTACGCAAATGTATAATTTTTTGATGACAGACCATTAATTTGCTCCAGAGGGCCGTTTTTCCAACTAGTTAGATGTGACTGAAATTCAACATTTTGATGACCCCCAGGTCGTCTTTCTATTGTGTTAAAAAGGTTGTGTTGTGTTGAAAGGGTGGGTGTGTTGTTACGTAGGTCGTACAGATTACGCAAATGTATAATTTTTTGATGACAGACCATTACTTTGCTAAAGAGGGCCGTTTTTCCAACTAGTGAGATGTGACTGAAATTCAATATTTTGATGACCCCCGAGTCGTCTACTTTTTTTTTGCCGAAAAATGAAAATTTTTCTATTGTGTTGAAAGGGTCTCTGTGTTATTAAGTATGTAAAGGGATTACGCAAATGTATAATTTGTTGATGACAGACCATTACTTTGCTCCAGAGGGCCGTTTTTCCAACTAGTGAGATGTGACTGAAACTCAACATTTTGATGACCCTCGGGTCGTCTTCTTTTATTTGCCGAAAAATGAAAATTTTTCTATTGGGTTAAAGGGTCTCTGTGTTATTAAGTAGGTCGTACAGATTACGCAAATGTATAATTTGTTGATGACAGACCAATATTTTGCTCCAGAGGGCCGTTTTTCCAACTAGTGAGATGTGACTGAAACTCAACATTTTGATGACCCTCGGGTCGTCTTCTTTTTTCTGCCGAAAAATGAAAATTTTTCTATTGTGTTGAAAGGGTCTCTGTGTTATTAAGTAGGTCGTACAGTTTACGCAAATGTATAATTTGTTGATGACAGACCATTACTTTGCTCCAGAGGGCCGTTTTTCCAATTCAAGTTCAACATTTTGATGACCCCCGGGTCGATTCCTTTTTTCTACCGAAAAATGAAAATTTTTCTATTGTGTTGAAAAGGTGGCTATATTTTTAAGTAGGTCACACAGGTTACGCAAATGTATCATTTGTTGATGTCAGACCATTATTTGCTCCAGAGAACCGTTTTCCCAACTAGTGAGATGTGACTGAAATTCAACATTTTGACGACCCCCGGGTCGCCTCCTTTTTTTTGCCGAAAAATGAAAATTTTTCTATTGTGTTGAAAGGGTGGGTGTGTTGTTAAGTAGGTCGTACAGATTACGCAAATGTATAATTTGTTGATGACAGACCATTACTTTGCTCCAGAGGGCCGTTTTTCCAACTAGTGAGATGTGACTGAAATCCAACATTTTAATGACCCCCGGGTCGTCTCCTTTTTTTTGCCGAAAAATGAAAATTTTTCTATTGTGTTGAAAGGGTGGGTGTGTTGTTAAGTAGGTCGTACAGATTACGCAAATGTATAATTTTTTGATGACAGACCATTAATTTGCTCCAGAGGGCCGTTTTTCCAACTAGTTAGATGTGACTGAAATTCAACATTTTGATGACCCCCAGGTCGTCTTTCTATTGTGTTAAAAAGGTTGTGTTGTGTTGAAAGGGTGGGTGTGTTGTTAAGTAGGTCGTACAGATTACGTAAATGTATAATTTTTTGATGACAGACCATTACTTTGCTAAAGAGGGCCGTTTTTCCAACTAGTGAGATGTGACTGAAATTCAATATTTTGATGACCCCCGGGTCGTCTACTTTTTTTTTGCCGAAAAATGAAAATTTTTCTATTGTGTTGAAAGGGTCTCTGTGTTATTAAGTATGTAAAGGGATTACGCAAATGTATAATTTGTTGATGACAGACCATTACTTTGCTCCAGAGGGCCGTTTTTCCAACTAGTGAGATGTGACTGAAATTCAACATTTTGACGACCCCCGGGTCGTCTCCTTTTTTTTGCCGAAAAATGAAAATCTTTCTATTGTGTTGAAAGGGTGTGTGTGTTGTTAAGTAGGTCGTACAGATTACGCAAATGTATAATTTGTTGATGACAGACCATTACTTTGCTCCAGAGGGCCGTTTTTCCAACTAGTGAGATGTGACTGAAACTCAACATTTTGGTGACCCTCGGGTCGTCTTCTTTTTTTTGCCGAAAAATGAAAATTTTTCTATTGTGTTGAAAGGGTCTCTGTGTTATTAAGTAGGTCGTACAGATTACCTAAATGTATAATGTGTTGATGACAGACCATTACTTTGCTCCAGAGGGCCGTTTTTCCAACTAGTGAGATGTGACTGAAACTTAACATTTTGATGACCCTCGGGTTGCCTTTTTTTTGCCGAAAAATGAAAATTTTTCTATTGTGTTGAAAAGGTGGCTATATTTTTAAGTAGGTCACACAGGTTACGCAAATGTATCATTTGTTGATGTCAGACCATTATTTGCTCCAGAGAACCATTTTCCCAACTAGTGAGATGTGACTGAAATTCAACATTTTGACGACCTCCGGGTCGCCTCCTTTTTTTTACCGAAAAATGAAAATTTTTCTATTGTGTTGAAAGGGTGGGTGTGTTGTTAAGTAGGTCGTACAGATTACGCAAATGTATAATTTGTTGATGACAGACCATTACTTTGCTCCAGAAAAATGAAAATTTTCTATTGTGTTGAAAGGGTGTGTGTGTTGTTAAGTAGGTCGTACAGATTACGCAAATGTATAATTTGTTGATGACAGACCATTACTTTGCTCCAGAGGGCCGTTTTTCCAACTAGTGAGATGTGACTGAAACTCAACATTTTGGTGACCCTCGGGTCGTCTTCTTTTTTTTGCCGAAAAATGAAAATTTTTCTATTGTGTTGAAAGGGTCTCTGTGTTATTAAGTAGGTCGTACAGATTACCTAAATGTATAATTTGTTGATGACAGACCATTACTTTGCTCCAGAGGGCCGTTTTTCCAACTAGTGAGATGTGACTGAAACTTAACATTTTGATGACCCTCGGGTTGCCTTTTTTTTGCCGAAAAATGAAAATTTTTCTATTGTGTTGAAAAGGTGGCTATATTTTTAAGTAGGTCACACAGGTTACGCAAATGTATCATTTGTTGATGTCAGACCATTATTTGCTCCAGAGAACCATTTTCCCAACTAGTGAGATGTGACTGAAATTCAACATTTTGACGACCTCCGGGTCGCCTCCTTTTTTTTACCGAAAAATGAAAATTTTTCTATTGTGTTGAAAGGGTGGGTGTGTTGTTAAGTAGGTCGTACAGATTACGCAAATGTATAATTTGTTGATGACAGACCATTACTTTGCTAAAGAGGGCCGTTTTTCCAACTAGTGAGATGTGACTGAAACTCGACATTTTGATGACCCTCGGGTCGTCTTTTTATTTTTGCCGAAAAATGAAAATTTTTCTATTGTGTTGAAAGGGTCTCTGTGTTATTAAGTAGGTCGTACAGATTACCTAAATGTATAATGTGTTGATGACAGACCATTACTTTGCTCCAGAGGGCCGTTTTTCCAACTAGTGAGATGTGACTGAAACTCAACATTTTGATGGCCCTCGGGTCGTCTTTTTTTTTTGCCGAAAAATGAAAATTTTTCTATTGTGTTGAAAGGGTCTCTGTGTTATTAAGTAGGTCGTACAGATTACCTAAATGTATAATGTGTTGATGACAGACCATTACTTTGCTCCAGAGGGCCATTTTTCCAACTAGTGAGATGTGACTGAAACTCAACATTTTGATGACCCTCGGGTCGTCTTTTTTTTGCCGAAAAATGAAAATTTTTCTATTGTGTTGAAAGGATCTCTGTGTTATTAAGTAGGTCGTACAGATTACGCAAATGTATAATTTGTTGATGACAGACCATTACTTTGCTCCAGAGGGCCGTTTTTCCAACTAGTGAGATGTGATTGAAACTCAACATTTTGATGACCCTCGGGTCGTCTTCTTTTATTTGCCGAAAAATGAAAATTTTTCTATTGGGTTAAAGGGTCTCTGTGTTATTAAGTAGGTCGTACAGATTACGCAAATGTATAATGTGTTGATGACAGACCATTACTTTGCTCCAGAGGGCCGTTTTTCCAACTAGTGAGATGTGACTGAAACTCAACATTTTGATGACCCTCGGGTCGTCTTTTTTTTGCCGAAAAATGAAAATTTTTCTATTGTGTTGAAAGGATCTCTGTGTTATTAAGTAGGTCGTACAGATTACGCAAATGTATAATTTGTTGATGACAGACCATTACTTTGCTCCAGAGGGCCGTTTTTCCAACTAGTGAGATGTGACTGAAATTCAATATTCTGACGACCCCCGGGTCGTCTCCATTTTTTTGCCGAAAAATGAAAATTTTTTTATTGTGTTAAAAGGGTCTCTGTGTTATTAAGTAGGTCGTACAGATTACGCAAATGTATAATTTGTTGATGACAGACCATTATTTTGCTCCAGAGGGCCGTTTTTCCAACTAGTGAGATGTGACTGAAACTCAACATTTTGATGACCCTCGGGTCGTCTTCTTTTTTCTGCCGAAAAATGAAAATTTTTCTATTGTGTTGAAAGGGTCTCTGTGTTATTAAGTAGGTCGTACAGTTTACGCAAATGTATAATTTGTTGATGACAGACCATTACTTTGCTCCAGAGGGCCGTTTTTCCAATTCAAGTTCAACATTTTGATGACCCCCGGGTCGATTCCTTTTTTCTACCGAAAAATGAAAATTTTTCTATTGTGTTGAAAAGGTGGCTATTTTTTTAAGTAGGTCACACAGGTTACGCAAATGTATCATTTGTTGATGTCAGACCATTATTTGCTCCAGAGAACCGTTTTCCCAACTAGTGAGATGTGACTGAAATTCAACATTTTGACGACCCCCGGGTCGCCTCCTTTTTTTTGCCGAAAAATGAAAATTTTTCTATTGTGTTGAAAGGGTGGGTGTGTTGTTAAGTAGGTCGTACAGATTACGCAAATGTATAATTTTTTGATGACAGACCATTACTTTGCTCCAGAGGGCCGTTTTTCCAACTAGTGAGATGTGACTGAAATTCAACATTTTGACGACCCCCGGGTCGTCTCCTTTTTTTTGCCGAAAAATGAAAATCTTTCTATTGTGTTGAAAGGGTGGGTGTGTTGTTAAGTAGGTCGTGCAGATTACGCAAATGTATTATTTGTTGATGACAGACCATTACTTTGCTCCAGAGGGCCGTTTTTCCAATTCAAGTTCAACATTTTGATGACCCCCGGGTCGATTCCTTTTTTCTGCCGAAAAATGAAAATTTTCTATTGTGTTGAAAGGGTGTGTGTGTTGTTAAGTAGGTCGTACAGATTACGCAAATGTATAATTTGTTGATGACAGACCATTACTTTGCTCCAGAGGGCCGTTTTTCCAACTAGTGAGATGTGACTGAAACTCAACATTTTGGTGACCCTCGGGTCGTCTTTTTTTTTTTGCCGAAAAATGAAAATTTTTCTATTGTGTTGAAAGGGTCTCTGTGTTATTAAGTAGGTCGTACAGATTACCTAAATGTATAATGTGTTGATGACAGACCATTACTTTGCTCCAGAGGGCCGTTTTTCCAACTAGTGAGATGTGACTGAAACTTAACATTTTGATGACCCTCGGGTTGCCTTTTTTTTGCCGAAAAATGAAAATTTTTCTATTGTGTTGAAAAGGTGGCTATATTTTTAAGTAGGTCACACAGGTTACGCAAATGTATCATTTGTTGATGTCAGACCATTATTTGCTCCAGAGAACCATTTTCCCAACTAGTGAGATGTGACTGAAATTCAACATTTTGACGACCTCCGGGTCGCCTCCTTTTTTTTACCGAAAAATGAAAATTTTTCTATTGTGTTGAAAGGGTGGGTGTGTTGTTAAGTAGGTCGTACAGATTACGCAAATGTATAATTTGTTGATGACAGACCATTACTTTGCTCCAGAAAAATGAAAATTTTCTATTGTGTTGAAAGGGTGTGTGTGTTGTTAAGTAGGTCGTACAGATTACGCAAATGTATAATTTGTTGATGACAGACCATTACTTTGCTCCAGAGGGCCGTTTTTCCAACTAGTGAGATGTGACTGAAACTCAACATTTTGGTGACCCTCGGGTCGTCTTCTTTTTTTTGCCGAAAAATGAAAATTTTTCTATTGTGTTGAAAGGGTCTCTGTGTTATTAAGTAGGTCGTACAGATTACCTAAATGTATAATGTGTTGATGACAGACCATTACTTTGCTCCAGAGGGCCGTTTTTCCAACTAGTGAGATGTGACTGAAACTTAACATTTTGATGACCCTCGGGTTGCCTTTTTTTTGCCGAAAAATGAAAATTTTTCTATTGTGTTGAAAAGGTGGCTATATTTTTAAGTAGGTCACACAGGTTACGCAAATGTATCATTTGTTGATGTCAGACCATTATTTGCTCCAGAGAACCATTTTCCCAACTAGTGAGATGTGACTGAAATTCAACATTTTGACGACCTCCGGGTCGCCTCCTTTTTTTTACCGAAAAATGAAAATTTTTCTATTGTGTTGAAAGGGTGGGTGTGTTGTTAAGTAGGTCGTACAGATTACGCAAATGTATAATTTGTTGATGACAGACCATTACTTTGCTAAAGAGGGCCGTTTTTCCAACTAGTGAGATGTGACTGAAACTCGACATTTTGATGACCCTCGGGTCGTCTTTTTATTTTTGCCGAAAAATGAAAATTTTTCTATTGTGTTGAAAGGGTCTCTGTGTTATTAAGTAGGTCGTACAGATTACCTAAATGTATAATGTGTTGATGACAGACCATTACTTTGCTCCAGAGGGCCGTTTTTCCAACTAGTGAGATGTGACTGAAACTCAACATTTTGATGACCCTCGGGTCGTCTTTTTTTTTTGCCGAAAAATGAAAATTTTTCTATTGTGTTGAAAGGGTCTCTGTGTTATTAAGTAGGTCGTACAGATTACCTAAATGTATAATGTGTTGATGACAGACCATTACTTTGCTCCAGAGGGCCATTTTTCCAACTAGTGAGATGTGACTGAAACTCAACATTTTGATGACCCTCGGGTCGTCTTTTTTTTGCCGAAAAATGAAAATTTTTCTATTGTGTTGAAAGGATCTCTGTGTTATTAAGTAGGTCGTACAGATTACGCAAATGTATAATTTGTTGATGACAGACCATTACTTTGCTCCAGAGGGCCGTTTTTCCAACTAGTGAGATGTGACTGAAACTCAACATTTTGATGACCCTCGGGTCGTCTTCTTTTATTTGCCGAAAAATGAAAATTTTTCTATTGGGTTAAAGGGTCTCTGTGTTATTAAGTAGGTCGTACAGATTACGCAAATGTATAATGTGTTGATGACAGACCATTACTTTGCTCCAGAGGGCCGTTTTTCCAACTAGTGAGATGTGACTGAAACTCAACATTTTGATGACCCTCGGGTCGTCTTTTTTTTGCCGAAAAATGAAAATTTTTCTATTGTGTTGAAAGGATCTCTGTGTTATTAAGTAGGTCGTACAGATTACGCAAATGTATAATTTGTTGATGACAGACCATTACTTTGCTCCAGAGGGCCGTTTTTCCAACTAGTGAGATGTGACTGAAACTCAACATTTTGATGACCCTCGGGTCGTC
The DNA here is from genome assembly GCA_907269105.1 of Volucella inanis. Lineage (NCBI taxonomy): Eukaryota > Metazoa > Arthropoda > Insecta > Diptera > Syrphidae > Volucella > Volucella inanis. The sequence continues at coordinate 80,681,947 of OU026157.1, forward strand.
TTCTTTTATTTGCCGAAAAATGAAAATTTTTCTATTGGGTTAAAGGGTCTCTGTGTTATTAAGTAGGTCGTACAGATTACGCAAATGTATAATTTGTTGATGACAGACCATTATTTTGCTCCAGAGGGCCGTTTTTCCAACTAGTGAGATGTGACTGAAACTCAACATTTTGATGACCCTCGGGTCGTCTTCTTTTTTCTGCCGAAAAATGAAAATTTTTCTATTGTGTTGAAAGGGTCTCTGTGTTATTAAGTAGGTCGTACAGTTTACGCAAATGTATAATTTGTTGATGACAGACCATTACTTTGCTCCAGAGGGCCGTTTTTCCAATTCAAGTTCAACATTTTGATGACCCCCGGGTCGATTCCTTTTTTCTACCGAAAAATGAAAATTTTTCTATTGTGTTGAAAAGGTGGCTATTTTTTTAAGTAGGTCACACAGGTTACGCAAATGTATCATTTGTTGATGTCAGACCATTATTTGCTCCAGAGAACCGTTTTCCCAACTAGTGAGATGTGACTGAAATTCAACATTTTGACGACCCCCGGGTCGCCTCCTTTTTTTTGCCGAAAAATGAAAATTTTTCTATTGTGTTGAAAGGGTGGGTGTGTTGTTAAGTAGGTCGTACAGATTACGCAAATGTATAATTTGTTGATGACAGACCATTACTTTGCTCCAGAGGGCCGTTTTTCCAACTAGTGAGATGTGACTGAAATCCAACATTTTAATGACCCCCGGGTCGTCTCCTTTTTTTTGCCGAAAAATGAAAATTTTTCTATTGTGTTGAAAGGGTGGGTGTGTTGTTAAGTAGGTCGTACAGATTACGCAAATGTATAATTTTTTGATGACAGACCATTAATTTGCTCCAGAGGGCCGTTTTTCCAACTAGTTAGATGTGACTGAAATTCAACATTTTGATGACCCCCAGGTCGTCTTTCTATTGTGTTAAAAAGGTTGTGTTGTGTTGAAAGGGTGGGTGTGTTGTTAAGTAGGTCGTACAGATTACGCAAATGTATAATTTTTTGATGACAGACCATTACTTTGCTCCAGAGGGCCGTTTTTCCAACTAGTGAGATGTGACTGAAATTCAACATTTTGACGACCCCCGGGTCGTCTCCTTTTTTTTGCCGAAAAATGAAAATCTTTCTATTGTGTTGAAAGGGTGGGTGTGTTGTTAAGTAGGTCGTGCAGATTACGCAAATGTATTATTTGTTGATGACAGACCATTACTTTGCTCCAGAGGGCCGTTTTTCCAATTCAAGTTCAACATTTTGATGACCCCCGGGTCGATTCCTTTTTTCTGCCGAAAAATGAAAATTTTCTATTGTGTTGAAAGGGTGTGTGTGTTGTTAAGTAGGTCGTACAGATTACGCAAATGTATAATTTGTTGATGACAGACCATTACTTTGCTCCAGAGGGCCGTTTTTCCAACTAGTGAGATGTGACTGAAACTCAACATTTTGGTGACCCTCGGGTCGTCTTTTTTTTTTTGCCGAAAAATGAAAATTTTTCTATTGTGTTGAAAGGGTCTCTGTGTTATTAAGTAGGTCGTACAGATTACCTAAATGTATAATGTGTTGATGACAGACCATTACTTTGCTCCAGAGGGCCGTTTTTCCAACTAGTGAGATGTGACTGAAACTTAACATTTTGATGACCCTCGGGTTGCCTTTTTTTTGCCGAAAAATGAAAATTTTTCTATTGTGTTGAAAAGGTGGCTATATTTTTAAGTAGGTCACACAGGTTACGCAAATGTATCATTTGTTGATGTCAGACCATTATTTGCTCCAGAGAACCGTTTTCCCAACTAGTGAGATGTGACTGAAATTCAACATTTTGACGACCTCCGGGTCGCCTCCTTTTTTTTACCGAAAAATGAAAATTTTTCTATTGTGTTGAAAGGGTGGGTGTGTTGTTAAGTAGGTCGTACAGATTACGCAAATGTATAATTTGTTGATGACAGACCATTACTTTGCTAAAGAGGGCCGTTTTTCCAACTAGTGAGATGTGACTGAAACTCAACATTTTGATGACCCTCGGGTCGTCTTTTTATTTTTGCCGAAAAATGAAAATTTTTCTATTGTGTTGAAAGGGTCTCTGTGTTATTAAGTAGGTCGTACAGATTACCTAAATGTATAATGTGTTGATGACAGACCATTACTTTGCTCCAGAGGGCCGTTTTTCCAACTAGTGAGATGTGACTGAAACTCAACATTTTGATGACCCTCGGGTCGTCCTTTTTTTTTTGCCGAAAAATGAAAATTTTTCTATTGTGTTGAAAGGGTCTCTGTGTTATTAAGTAGGTCGTACAGATTACCTAAATGTATAATGTGTTGATGACAGACCATTACTTTGCTCCAGAGGGCCGTTTTTCCAACTAGTGAGATGTGACTGAAACTCAACATTTTGATGACCCTCGGGTCGTCTTTTTTTTGCCGAAAAATGAAAATTTTTCTATTGTGTTGAAAGGATCTCTGTGTTATTAAGTAGGTCGTACAGATTACGCAAATGTATAATTTGTTGATGACAGACCATTACTTTGCTCCAGAGGGCCGTTTTTCCAACTAGTGAGATGTGACTGAAACTCAACATTTTGATGACCCTCGGGTCGTCTTCTTTTATTTGCCGAAAAATGAAAATTTTTCTATTGGGTTAAAGGGTCTCTGTGTTATTAAGTAGGTCGTACAGATTACGCAAATGTATAATTTGTTGATGACAGACCATTATTTTGCTCCAGAGGGCCGTTTTTCCAACTAGTGAGATGTGACTGAAACTCAACATTTTGATGACCCTCGGATCGTCTTCTTTTTTCTGCCGAAAAATGAAAATTTTTCTATTGTGTTGAAAGGGTCTCTGTGTTATTAAGTAGGTCGTACAGTTTACGCAAATGTATAATTTGTTGATGACAGACCATTACTTTGCTCCAGAGGGCCGTTTTTCCAATTCAAGTTCAACATTTTGATGACCCCCGGGTCGATTCCTTTTTTCTACCGAAAAATGAAAATTTTTCTATTGTGTTGAAAAGGTGGCTATTTTTTTAAGTAGGTCACACAGGTTACGCAAATGTATCATTTGTTGATGTCAGACCATTATTTGCTCCAGAGAACCGTTTTCCCAACTAGTGAGATGTGACTGAAATTCAACATTTTGACGAAGCCCGGGTCGCCTCCTTTTTTTTGCCGAAAAATGAAAATTTTTCTATTGTGTTGAAAGGGTGGGTGTGTTGTTAAGTAGGTCGTACAGATTACGCAAATGTATAATTTGTTGATGACAGACCATTACTTTGCTCCAGAGGGCCGTTTTTCCAACTAGTGAGATGTGACTGAAATCCAACATTTTAATGACCCCCGGGTCGTCTCCTTTTTTTTGCCGAAAAATGAAAATTTTTCTATTGTGTTGAAAGGGTGGGTGTGTTGTTAAGTAGGTCGTACAGATTACGCAAATGTATAATTTTTTGATGACAGACCATTAATTTGCTCCAGAGGGCCGTTTTTCCAACTAGTTAGATGTGACTGAAATTCAACATTTTGATGACCCCCAGGTCGTCTTTCTATTGTGTTAAAAAGGTTGTGTTGTGTTGAAAGGGTGGGTGTGTTGTTAAGTAGGTCGTACAGATTACGCAAATGTATAATTTTTTGATGACAGACCATTACTTTGCTAAAGAGGGCCGTTTTTCCAACTAGTGAGATGTGACTGAAATTCAATATTTTGATGACCCCCGGGTCGTCTACTTTTTTTTTGCCGAAAAATGAAAATTTTTCTATTGTGTTGAAAGGGTCTCTGTGTTATTAAGTAGGTCGTACAGATTACCTAAATGTATAATGTGTTGATGACAGACCATTACTTTGCTCCAGAGGGCCGTTTTTCCAACTAGTGAGATGTGACTGAAACTCAACATTTTGATGACCCTCGGGTCGTCTTTTTTTTTTTGTCGAAAAATGAAAATTTTTCTATTGTGTTGAAAGGGTCTCTGTGTTATTAAGTAGGTCGTACAGATTACCTAAATGTATAATGTGTTGATGACAGACCATTACTTTGCTCCAGAGGGCCGTTTTTCCAACTAGTGAGATGTGACTGAAACTCAACATTTTGATGACCCTCGGGTCGTCTTTTTTTTGCCGAAAAATGAAAATTTTTCTATTGTGTTGAAAGGATCTCTGTGTTATTAAGTAGGTCGTACAGATTACGCAAATGTATAATTTGTTGATGACAGACCATTACTTTGCTCCAGAGGGCCGTTTTTCCAACTAGTGAGATGTGACTGAAACTCAACATTTTGATGACCCTCGGGTCGTCTTCTTTTATTTGCCGAAAAATGAAAATTTTTCTATTGGGTTAAAGGGTCTCTGTGTTATTAAGTAGGTCGTACAGATTACGCAAATGTATAATTTGTTGATGACAGACCATTATTTTGCTCCAGAGGGCCGTTTTTCCAACTAGTGAGATGTGACTGAAACTCAACATTTTGATGACCCTCGGGTCGTCTTCTTTTTTCTGCCGAAAAATGAAAATTTTTCTATTGTGTTGAAAGGGTCTCTGTGTTATTAAGTAGGTCGTACAGTTTACGCAAATGTATAATTTGTTGATGACAGACCATTACTTTGCTCCAGAGGGCCGTTTTTCCAATTCAAGTTCAACATTTTGATGACCCCCGGGTCGATTCCTTTTTTCTACCGAAAAATGAAAATTTTTCTATTGTGTTGAAAAGGTGGCTATTTTTTTAAGTAGGTCACACAGGTTACGCAAATGTATCATTTGTTGATGTCAGACCATTATTTGCTCCAGAGAACCGTTTTCCCAACTAGTGAGATGTGACTGAAATTCAACATTTTGACGACCCCCGGGTCGCCTCCTTTTTTTTGCCGAAAAATGAAAATTTTTCTATTGTGTTGAAAGGGTGGGTGTGTTGTTAAGTAGGTCGTACAGATTACGCAAATGTATAATTTGTTGATGACAGACCATTACTTTGCTCCAGAGGGCCGTTTTTCCAACTAGTGAGATGTGACTGAAATCCAACATTTTAATGACCCCCGGGTCGTCTCCTTTTTTTTGCCGAAAAATGAAAATTTTTCTATTGTGTTGAAAGGGTGGGTGTGTTGTTAAGTAGGTCGTACAGATTACGCAAATGTATAATTTGTTGATGACAGACCATTATTTTGCTCCAGAGGGCCGTTTTTCCAACTAGTGAGATGTGACTGAAACTCAACATTTTGATGACCCTCGGGTCGTCTTCTTTTTTCTGCCGAAAAATGAAAATTTTTCTATTGTGTTGAAAGGGTCTCTGTGTTATTAAGTAGGTCGTACAGTTTACGCAAATGTATAATTTGTTGATGACAGACCATTACTTTGCTCCAGAGGGCCGTTTTTCCAATTCAAGTTCAACATTTTGATGACCCCCGGGTCGATTCCTTTTTTCTACCGAAAAATGAAAATTTTTCTATTGTGTTGAAAAGGTGGCTATTTTTTTAAGTAGGTCACACAGGTTACGCAAATGTATCATTTGTTGATGTCAGACCATTATTTGCTCCAGAGAACCGTTTTCCCAACTAGTGAGATGTGACTGAAATTCAACATTTTGACGACCCCCGGGTCGCCTCCTTTTTTTTGCCGAAAAATGAAAATTTTTCTATTGTGTTGAAAGGGTGGGTGTGTTGTTAAGTAGGTCGTACAGATTACGCAAATGTATAATTTGTTGATGACAGACCATTACTTTGCTCCAGAGGGCCGTTTTTCCAACTAGTGAGATGTGACTGAAATCCAACATTTTAATGACCCCCGGGTCGTCTCCTTTTTTTTGCCGAAAAATGAAAATTTTTCTATTGTGTTGAAAGGGTGGGTGTGTTGTTAAGTAGGTCGTACAGATTACGCAAATGTATAATTTTTTGATGACAGACCATTAATTTGCTCCAGAGGGCCGTTTTTCCAACTAGTTAGATGTGACTGAAATTCAACATTTTGATGACCCGCAGGTCGTCTTTCTATTGTGTTAAAAAGGTTGTGTTGTGTTGAAAGGGTGGGTGTGTTGTTAAGTAGGTCGTACAGATTACGCAAATGTATAATTTTTTGATGACAGACCATTAATTTGCTCCAGAGGGCCGTTTTTCCAACTAGTTAGATGTGACTGAAATTCAACATTTTGATGACCCCCAGGTCGTCTTTCTATTGTGTTAAAAAGGTTGTGTTGTGTTGAAAGGGTGGGTGTGTTGTTAAGTAGGTCGTACAGATTACGCAAATGTATAATTTTTTGATGACAGACCATTACTTTGCTAAAGAGGCCGTTTTTCCAACTAGTGAGATGTGACTGAAATCCAACATTTTAATGACCCCCGGGTCGTCTCCTTTTTTTTGCCGAAAAATGAAAATTTTTCTATTGTGTTGAAAGGGTGGGTGTGTTGTTAAGTAGGTCGTACAGATTACGCAAATGTATAATTTTTTGATGACAGACCATTAATTTGCTCCAGAGGGCCGTTTTTCCAACTAGTTAGATGTGACTGAAATTCAACATTTTGATGACCCCCAGGTCGTCTTTCTATTGTGTTAAAAAGGTTGTGTTGTGTTGAAAGGGTGGGTGTGTTGTTAAGTAGGTCGTACAGATTACGCAAATGTATAATTTTTTGATGACAGACCATTACTTTGCTAAAGAGGGCCGTTTTTCCAACTAGTGAGATGTGACTGAAATTCAATATTTTGATGACCCCCGGGTCGTCTCCTTTTTTTTGCCGAAAAATGAAAATTTTTCTATTGTGTTGAAAGGGTGGGTGTGTTGTTAAGTAGGTCGTACAGATTACGCAAATGTATAATTTTTTGATGACAGACCATTAATTTGCTCCAGAGGGCCGTTTTTCCAACTAGTTAGATGTGACTGAAATTCAACATTTTGATGACCCCCAGGTCGTCTTTCTATTGTGTTAAAAAGGTTGTGTTGTGTTGAAAGGGTGGGTGTGTTGTTAAGTAGGTCGTACAGATTACGCAAATGTATAATTTTTTGATGACAGATCATTACTTTGCTAAAGAGGGCCGTTTTTCCAACTAGTGAGATGTGACTGAAATTCAATATTTTGATGACCCCCGGGTCGCCTCCTTTTTTTTGCCGAAAAATGAAAATTTTTCTATTGTGTTGAAAGGGTGGGTGTGTTGTTAAGTAGGTCGTACAGATTACGCAAATGTATAATTTGTTGATGACAGACCATTACTTTGCTCCACAGGGCCGTTTTTCCAACTAGTGAGATGTGACTGAAATCCAACATTTTAATGACCCCCGGGTCGTCTCCTTTTTTTTGCCGAAAAATGAAAATTTTTCTATTGTGTTAAAGGGTGGGTGTGTTGTTAAGTAGGTCGTACAGATTACGCAAATGTATAATTTGTTGATGACAGACCATTACTTTGCTCCAGAGGGCCGTTTTTCCAACTAGTGAGATGTGACTGAAATTCAGCATTTTGACGACCCCCGGGTCGTCTCCTTTTTTTTGCCGAAAAATGAAAATCTTTCTATTGTGTTGAAAGGGTGGGTGTGTTGTTAAGTAGGTCGTGCAGATTACGCAAATGTATTATTTGTTGATGACAGACCATTACTTTGCTCCAGAGGGCCGTTTTTCCAATTCAAGTTCAACATTTTGATGACCCCCGGGTCGATTCCTTTTTTCTGCCGAAAAATGAAAATTTTCTATTGTGTTGAAAGGGTGTGTGTGTTGTTAAGTAGGTCGTACAGATTACGCAAATGTATAATTTGTTGATGACAGACCATTACTTTGCTCCAGAGGGCCGTTTTTCCAACTAGTGAGATGTGACTGAAACTCAACATTTTGGTGACCCTCGGGTCGTCTTCTTTTTTTTGCCGAAAAATGAAAATTTTTCTATTGTGTTGAAAGGGTCTCTGTGTTATTAAGTAGGTCGTACAGATTACCTAAATGTATAATGTGTTGATGACAGACCATTACTTTGCTCCAGAGGGCCGTTTTTCCAACTAGTGAGATGTGACTGAAACTTAACATTTTGATGACCCTCGGGTTGCCTTTTTTTTGCCGAAAAATGAAAATTTTTCTATTGTGTTGAAAAGGTGGGTGTGTTGTTAAGTAGGTCGTACAGATTACGCAAATGTATAATTTGTTTATGACAGACCATTACTTTGCTAAAGAGGGCCGTTTTTCCAACTAGTGAGATGTGACTGAAACTCAACATTTTGATGACCCTCGGGTCGTCTTTTTTTTTTTGCCGAAAAATGAAAATTTTTCTATTGTGTTGAAAGGGTCTCTGTGTTATTAAGTAGGTCGTACAGATTACCTAAATGTATAATGTGTTGATGACAGACCATTACTTTGCTCCAGAGGGCCGTTTTTCCAACTAGTGAGATGTGACTGAAACTCAACATTTTGATGACCCTCGGGTCGTCTTTTTTTTGCCGAAAAATGAAAATTTTTCTATTGTGTTGAAAGGATCTCTGTGTTTTAAGTAGGTCGTACAGTTTACGCAAATGTATAATTTGTTGATGACAGACCATTAATTTGCTCCAAAGGGTCGTTTTTCCAATTCAAATTCAACATTTTGATGACCGCCGGGTCGATTCCTTTTTTCTACCGAAAAATGAAAATTTTTCTATTGTGTTGAAAGGGTCTCTGTGTTATTAAGTAGGTCGTACAGATTACGCAAATGTATAATTTGTTGATGACAGACCATTACTTTGCTAAAGAGGGCCGTTTTTCCAACTAGTGAGATGTGACTGAAATTCAATATTTTGATGACCCCCGGGTCGCCTCCTTTTTTTTGCCGAAAAATGAAAATTTTTCTATTGTGTTGAAAGGGTGGGTGTGTTGTTAAGTAGGTCGTACAGATTACGCAAATGTATAATTTGTTGATGACAGACCATTACTTTGCTCCACAGGGCCGTTTTTCCAACTAGTGAGATGTGACTGAAATCCAACATTTTAATGACCCCCGGGTCGTCTCCTTTTTTTTTGCCGAAAAATGAAAATTTTTCTATTGTGTTAAAGGGTGGGTGTGTTGTTAAGTAGGTCGTACAGATTACGCAAATGTATAATTTGTTGATGACAGACCATTACTTTGCTCCAGAGGGCCGTTTTTCCAACTAGTGAGATGTGACTGAAATTCAGCATTTTGACGACCCCCGGGTCGTCTCCTTTTTTTTGCCGAAAAATGAAAATCTTTCTATTGTGTTGAAAGGGTGGGTGTGTTGTTAAGTAGGTCGTGCAGATTACGCAAATGTATTATTTGTTGATGACAGACCATTACTTTGCTCCAGAGGGCCGTTTTTCCAATTCAAGTTCAACATTTTGATGACCCCCGGGTCGATTCCTTTTTTCTGCCGAAAAATGAAAATTTTCTATTGTGTTGAAAGGGTGTGTGTGTTGTTAAGTAGGTCGTACAGATTACGCAAATGTATAATTTGTTGATGACAGACCATTACTTTGCTCCAGAGGGCCGTTTTTCCAACTAGTGAGATGTGACTGAAACTCAACATTTTGGTGACCCTCGGGTCGTCTTCTTTTTTTTACCGAAAAATGAAAATTTTTCTATTGTGTTGAAAGGGTGGGTGTGTTGTTAATTTGTTGATGACAGACCATTACTTTGCTAAAGAGGGCCGTTTTTCCAACTAGTGAGATGTGACTGAAACTCAACATTTTGATGACCCTCGGGTCGTCTTTTTATTTTTGCCGAAAAATGAAAATTTTTCTATTGTGTTGAAAGGGTCTCTGTGTTATTAAGTAGGTCGTACAGATTACCTAAATGTATAATGTGTTGATGACAGACCATTACTTTGCTCCAGAGGGCCGTTTTTCCAACTAGTGAGATGTGACTGAAACTCAACATTTTGATGACCCTCGGGTCGTCTTTTTATTTTTGCCGAAAAATGAAAATTTTTCTATTGTGTTGAAAGGGTCTCTGTGTTATTAAGTAGGTCGTACAGATTACCTAAATGTATAATGTGTTGATGACAGACCATTACTTTGCTCCAGAGGGCCGTTTTTCCAACTAGTGAGATGTGACTGAAACTCAACATTTTGATGACCCTCGGGTCGTCTTTTTTTTGCCGAAAAATGAAAATTTTTCTATTGTGTTGAAAGGATCTCTGTGTTATTAAGTAGGTCGTACAGTTTACGCAAATGTATAATTTGTTGATGACAGACCATTACTTTGCTCCAGAGTTCCGTTTTTCCAATTCAAGTTCAACATTTTGATGACCCCCGGGTCGATTCCTTTTTTCTGCCGAAAAATGAAAATTTTTCTATTGTGTTGAAAGGGTCTCTGTGTTATTAAGTAGGTCGTACAGATTACCTAAATGTATAATGTGTTGATGACAGACCATTACTTTGCTCCAGAGGGCCGTTTTTCCAACTAGTGAGATGTGACTGAAACTTAACATTTTGATGACCCTCGGGTTGCCTTTTTTTTGCCGAAAAATGAAAATTTTTCTATTGTGTTGAAAAGGTGGCTATATTTTTAAGTAGGTCACACAGGTTACGCAAATGTATCATTTGTTGATGTCAGACCATTATTTGCTCCAGAGAACCGTTTTCCCAACTAGTGAGATGTGACTGAAATTCAACATTTTGACGACCTCCGGGTCGCCTCCTTTTTTTTACCGAAAAATGAAAATTTTTCTATTGTGTTGAAAGGGTGGGTGTGTTGTTAATTTGTTGATGACAGACCATTACTTTGCTAAAGAGGGCCGTTTTTCCAACTAGTGAGATGTGACTGAAACTCAACATTTTGATGACCCTCGGGTCGTCTTTTTATTTTTGCCGAAAAATGAAAATTTTTCTATTGTGTTGAAAGGGTCTCTGTGTTATTAAGTAGGTCGTACAGATTACCTAAATGTATAATGTGTTGATGACAGACCATTACTTTGCTCCAGAGGGCCGTTTTTCCAACTAGTGAGATGTGACTGAAACTCAACATTTTGATGACCCTCGGGTCGTCTTTTTTTTTTTGCCGAAAAATGAAAATTTTTCTATTGTGTTGAAAGGGTCTCTGTGTTATTAAGTAGGTCGTACAGATTACCTAAATGTATAATGTGTTGATGACAGACCATTACTTTGCTCCAGAGGGCCGTTTTTCCAACTAGTGAGATGTGACTGAAACTCAACATTTTGATGACCCTCGGGTCGTCTTTTTTTTGCCGAAAAATGAAAATTTTTCTATTGTGTTGAAAGGATCTCTGTGTTATTAAGTAGGTCGTACAGTTTACGCAAATGTATAATTTGTTGATGACAGACCATTACTTTGCTCCAGAGTTCCGTTTTTCCAATTCAAGTTCAACATTTTGATGACCCCCGGGTCGATTCCTTTTTTCTGCCGAAAAATGAAAATTTTTCTATTGTGTTGAAAGGGTCTCTGTGTTATTAAGTAGGTCGTACAGATTACCTAAATGTATAATGTGTTGATGACAGACCATTACTTTGCTCCAGAGGGCCGTTTTTCCAACTAGTGAGATGTGACTGAAACTTAACATTTTGATGACCCTCGGGTTGCCTTTTTTTTGCCGAAAAATGAAAATTTTTCTATTGTGTTGAAAAGGTGGCTATATTTTTAAGTAGGTCACACAGGTTACGCAAATGTATCATTTGTTGATGTCAGACCATTATTTGCTCCAGAGAACCGTTTTCCCAACTAGTGAGATGTGACTGAAATTCAACATTTTGACGACCTCCGGGTCGCCTCCTTTTTTTTACCGAAAAATGAAAATTTTTCTATTGTGTTGAAAGGGTGGGTGTGTTGTTAATTTGTTGATGACAGACCATTACTTTGCTAAAGAGGGCCGTTTTTCCAACTAGTGAGATGTGACTGAAACTCAACATTTTGATGACCCTCGGGTCGTCTTTTTATTTTTGCCGAAAAATGAAAATTTTTCTATTGTGTTGAAAGGGTCTCTGTGTTATTAAGTAGGTCGTACAGATTACCTAAATGTATAATGTGTTGATGACAGACCATTACTTTGCTCCAGAGGGCCGTTTTTCCAACTAGTGAGATGTGACTGAAACTCAACATTTTGATGACCCTCGGGTCGTCTTTTTATTTTTGCCGAAAAATGAAAATTTTTCTATTGTGTTGAAAGGGTCTCTGTGTTATTAAGTAGGTCGTACAGATTACCTAAATGTATAATGTGTTGATGACAGACCATTACTTTGCTCCAGAGGGCCGTTTTTCCAACTAGTGAGATGTGACTGAAACTCAACATTTTGATGACCCTCGGGTCGTCTTTTTTTTGCCGAAAAATGAAAATTTTTCTATTGTGTTGAAAGGATCTCTGTGTTATTAAGTAGGTCGTACAGTTTACGCAAATGTATAATTTGTTGATGACAGACCATTACTTTGCTCCAGAGTTCCGTTTTTCCAATTCAAGTTCAACATTTTGATGACCCCCGGGTCGATTCCTTTTTTCTGCCGAAAAATGAAAATTTTTCTATTGTGTTGAAAAGGTGGCTATATTTTTAAGTAGGTCCACAGGTTACGCAAATGTATCATTTGTTGATGTCAGACCATTATTTGCTCCAGAGAACCGTTTTCCCAACTAGTGAGATGTGACTGAAATTCAACATTTTGACGACCCCCGGGTCGCCTCCTTTTTTTTGCCGAAAAATGAAAATTTTTCTATTGTGTTGAAAGGGTGGGTGTGTTGTTAAGTAGGTCGTACAGATTACGCAAATGTATAATTTGTTGATGACAGACCATTACTTTGCTCCAGAGGGCCGTTTTTCCAATTCAAGTTCAACATTTTGATGACCCCCGGGTCGATTCCTTTTTTCTACCGAAAAATGAAAATTTTTCTATTGTGTTGAAAAGGTGGCTATTTTTTTAAGTAGGTCACACAGGTTACGCAAATGTATCATTTGTTGATGTCAGACCATTATTTGCTCCAGAGAACCGTTTTCCCAACTAGTGAGATGTGACTGAAATTCAACATTTTGACGACCTCCGGGTCGCCTCCTTTTTTTTACCGAAAAATGAAAATTTTTCTATTGTGTTGAAAGGGTGGGTGTGTTGTTAAGTAGGTCGTACAGATTACGCAAATGTATAATTTGTTGATGACAGACCATTACTTTGCTAAAGAGGGCCGTTTTTCCAACTAGTGAGATGTGACTGAAACTCAACATTTTGATGACCCTCGGGTCGTCTTTTTTTTTTGCCGAAAAATGAAAATTTTTCTATTGTGTTGAAAGGGTCTCTGTGTTATTAAGTAGGTCGTACAGATTACCTAAATGTATAATGTGTTGATGACAGACCATTACTTTGCTCCAGAGGGCCGTTTTTCCAACTAGTGAGATGTGACTGAAACTCAACATTTTGATGACCCTCGGGTCGTCTTTTTTTTGCCGAAAAATGAAAATTTTTCTATTGTGTTGAAAGGATCTCTGTGTTATTAAGTAGGTCGTACAGTTTACGCAAATGTATAATTTGTTGATGACAGACCATTACTTTGCTCCAAAGGGTCGTTTTTCCAATTCAAATTCAACATTTTGATGACCGCCGGGTCGATTCCTTTTTTCTACCGAAAAATGAAAATTTTCTATTGTGTTGAAAGGGTGTGTGTGTTGTTAAGTAGGTCGTACAGATTACGCAAATGTATAATTTGTTGATGACAGACCATTACTTTGCTCCAGAGGGCCGTTTTTCCAACTAGTGAGATGTGACTGAAACTCAACATTTTGATGACCCTCGGGTCGTCTTCTTTTATTTGCCGAAAAATGAAAATTTTTCTATTGGGTTAAAAGGTCTCTGTGTTATTAAGTAGGTCGTACAGATTACGCAAATGTATAATTTGTTGATGACAGACCATTACTTTGCTCCAGAGGGCCGTTTTTCCAACTAGTGAGATGTGACTGAAACTCAACATTTTGATGACCCTCGGGTCGTCTTTTTTTTTTTGCCGAAAAATGAAAATTTTTCTATTGTGTTGAAAGGGTCTCTGTGTTATTAAGTAGGTCGTACAGATTACCTAAATGTATAATGTGTTGATGACAGACCATTACTTTGCTCCAGAGGGCCGTTTTTCCAACTAGTGAGATGTGACTGAAACTCAACATTTTGATGACCCTCGGGTCGTCTTTTTTTTGCCGAAAAATGAAAATTTTTCTATTGTGTTGAAAGGATCTCTGTGTTATTAAGTAGGTCGTACAGTTTACGCAAATGTATAATTTGTTGATGACAGACCATTACTTTGCTCCAAAGGGTCGTTTTTCCAATTCAAATTCAACATTTTGATGACCGCCGGGTCGATTCCTTTTTTCTACCGAAAAATGAAAATTTTCTATTGTGTTGAAAGGGTGTGTGTGTTGTTAAGTAGGTCGTACAGATTACGCAAATGTATAATTTGTTGATGACAGACCATTACTTTGCTCCAGAGGGCCGTTTTTCCAACTAGTGAGATGTGACTGAAACTCAACATTTTGATGACCCTCGGGTCGTCTTCTTTTATTTGCCGAAAAATGAAAATTTTTCTATTGGGTTAAAAGGTCTCTGTGTTATTAAGTAGGTCGTACAGTTTACGCAAATGTATAATTTGTTGATGACAGACCATTACTTTGCTCCAGAGGGCCGTTTTTCCAATTCAAGTTCAACATTTTGATGACCCCCGGGTCGATTCCTTTTTTCTACCGAAAAATGAAAATTTTTCTATTGTGTTGAAAAGGTGGCTATTTTTTTAAGTAGGTCACACAGGTTACGCAAATGTATCATTTGTTGATGTCAGACCATTATTTGCTCCAGAGAACCGTTTTCCCAACTAGTGAGATGTGACTGAAATTCAACATTTTGACGACCTCCGGGTCGCCTCCTTTTTTTTACCGAAAAATGAAAATTTTTCTATTGTGTTGAAAGGGTGGGTGTGTTGTTAAGTAGGTCGTACAGATTACGCAAATGTATAATTTGTTGATGACAGACCATTACTTTGCTAAAGAGGGCCGTTTTTCCAACTAGTGAGATGTGACTGAAACTCAACATTTTGATGACCCTCGGGTCGTCTTTTTTTTTTTGCCGAAAAATGAAAATTTTTCTATTGTGTTGAAAGGGTCTCTGTGTTATTAAGTAGGTCGTACAGATTACCTAAATGTATAATGTGTTGATGACAGACCATTACTTTGCTCCAGAGGGCCGTTTTTCCAACTAGTGAGATGTGACTGAAACTCAACATTTTGATGACCCTCGGGTCGTCGTTTTTTTGCCGAAAAATGAAAATTTTTCTATTGTGTTGAAAGGATCTCTGTGTTATTAAGTAGGTCGTACAGTTTACGCAAATGTATAATTTGTTGATGACAGACCATTACTTTGCTCCAAAGGGTCGTTTTTCCAATTCAAATTCAACATTTTGATGACCGCCGGGTCGATTCCTTTTTTCTACCGAAAAATGAAAATTTTCTATTGTGTTGAAAGGGTGTGTGTGTTGTTAAGTAGGTCGTACAGATTACGCAAATGTATAATTTGTTGATGACAGACCATTACTTTGCTCCAGAGGGCCGTTTTTCCAACTAGTGAGATGTGACTGAAACTCAACATTTTGATGACCCTCGGGTCGTCTTCTTTTATTTGCCGAAAAATGAAAATTTTTCTATTGGGTTAAAAGGTCTCTGTGTTATTAAGTAGGTCGTACAGATTACGCAAATGTATAATTTGTTGATGACAGACCATTACTTTGCTCCAGAGGGCCGTTTTTCCAACTAGTGAGATGTGACTGAAACTCAACATTTTGATGACCCTCGGGTCGTCTTCTTTTTTCTGCCGAAAAATGAAAATTTTTCTATTGTGTTGAAAGGGTCTCTGTGTTATTAAGTAGGTCGTACAGTTTACGCAAATGTATAATTTGTTGATGACAGACCATTACTTTGCTCCAGAGGGCCGTTTTTCCAATTCAAGTTCAACATTTTGATGACCCCCGGGTCGATTCCTTTTTTCTGCCGAAAAATGAAAATTTTTCTATTGTGTTGAAAGGGTCTCTGTGTTATTAAGTAGGTCGTACAGATTACCTAAATGTATAATGTGTTGATGACAGACCATTACTTTGCTCCAGAGGGCCGTTTTTCCAACTAGTGAGATGTGACTGAAACTTAACATTTTGATGACCCTCGGGTTGCCTTTTTTTTGCCGAAAAATGAAAATTTTTCTATTGTGTTGAAAAGGTGGCTATATTTTTAAGTAGGTCACACAGGTTACGCAAATGTATCATTTGTTGATGTCAGACCATTATTTGCTCCAGAGAACCGTTTTCCCAACTAGTGAGATGTGACTGAAATTCAACATTTTGACGACCTCCGGGTCGCCTCCTTTTTTTTACCGAAAAATGAAAATTTTTCTATTGTGTTGAAAGGGTGGGTGTGTTGTTAATTTGTTGATGACAGACCATTACTTTGCTAAAGAGGGCCGTTTTTCCAACTAGTGAGATGTGACTGAAACTCAACATTTTGATGACCCTCGGGTCGTCTTTTTATTTTTGCCGAAAAATGAAAATTTTTCTATTGTGTTGAAAGGGTCTCTGTGTTATTAAGTAGGTCGTACAGATTACCTAAATGTATAATGTGTTGATGACAGACCATTACTTTGCTCCAGAGGGCCGTTTTTCCAACTAGTGAGATGTGACTGAAACTCAACATTTTGATGACCCTCGGGTCGTCTTTTTATTTTTGCCGAAAAATGAAAATTTTTCTATTGTGTTGAAAGGGTCTCTGTGTTATTAAGTAGGTCGTACAGATTACCTAAATGTATAATGTGTTGATGACAGACCATTACTTTGCTCCAGAGGGCCGTTTTTCCAACTAGTGAGATGTGACTGAAACTCAACATTTTGATGACCCTCGGGTCGTCTTTTTTTTGCCGAAAAATGAAAATTTTTCTATTGTGTTGAAAGGATCTCTGTGTTATTAAGTAGGTCGTACAGTTTACGCAAATGTATAATTTGTTGATGACAGACCATTACTTTGCTCCAAAGGGTCGTTTTTCCAATTCAAATTCAACATTTTGATGACCGCCGGGTCGATTCCTTTTTTCTACCGAAAAATGAAAATTTTCTATTGTGTTGAAAGGGTGTGTGTGTTGTTAAGTAGGTCGTACAGATTACGCAAATGTATAATTTGTTGATGACAGACCATTACTTTGCTCCAGAGGGCCGTTTTTCCAACTAGTGAGATGTGACTGAAACTCAACATTTTGATGACCCTCGGGTCGTCTTCTTTTATTTGCCGAAAAATGAAAATTTTTCTATTGGGTTAAAAGGTCTCTGTGTTATTAAGTAGGTCGTACAGATTACGCAAATGTATAATTTGTTGATGACAGACCATTACTTTGCTCCAGAGGGCCGTTTTTCCAACTAGTGAGATGTGACTGAAACTCAACATTTTGATGACCCTCGGGTCGTCTTCTTTTTTCTGCCGAAAAATGAAAATTTTTCTATTGTGTTGAAAGGGTCTCTGTGTTATTAAGTAGGTCGTACAGTTTACGCAAATGTATAATTTGTTGATGACAGACCATTACTTTGCTCCAGAGGGCCGTTTTTCCAATTCAAGTTCAACATTTTGATGACCCCCGGGTCGATTCCTTTTTTCTGCCGAAAAATGAAAATTTTTCTATTGTGTTGAAAAGGTGGCTATATTTTTAAGTAGGTCCACAGGTTACGCAAATGTATCATTTGTTGATGTCAGACCATTATTTGCTCCAGAGAACCGTTTTCCCAACTAGTGAGATGTGACTGAAATTCAAGATTTTGACGACCCCCGGGTCGCCTCCTTTTTTTTGCCGAAAAATGAAAATTTTTCTATTGTGTTGAAAGGGTGGGTGTGTTGTTAAGTAGGTCGTACAGATTACGCAAATGTATAATTTTTTGATGACAGACCATTAATTTGCTCCAGAGGGCCGTTTTTCCAACTAGTGAGATGTGACTGAAATTCAACATTTTGATGACCCCCAAGTCGTCTTTCTATTGTGTTAAAAAGGTTGTGTTGTGTTGAAAGGGTGGGTGTGTTGTTAAGTAGGTCGTACAGATTACGCAAATGTATAATTTTTTGATGACAGACCATTAATTTGCTCCAGAGGGCCGTTTTTCCAACTAGTTAGATGTGACTGAAATTCAACATTTTGATGACCCCCAAGTCGTCTTTCTATTGTGTTAAAAAGGTTGTGTTGTGTTGAAAGGGTGGGTGTGTTGTTAAGTAGGTCGTACAGATTACGCAAATGTATAATTTTTTGATGACAGACCATTACTTTGCTAAAGAGGGCCGTTTTTCCAACTAGTGAGATGTGACTGAAATTCAATATTCTGACGACCCCCGGGTCGTCTCCATTTTTTTGCCGAAAAATGAAAATTTTTCTATTGTGTTAAAAGGGTCTCTGTGTTATTAAGTAGGTCGTACAGAGTACGCAAATGTATAATTTGTTGATGACAGACCATTACTTTGCTCCAGAGGGCCGTTTTTCCAACTAGTGAGATGTGACTGAAATTCAACATTTTGACGACCCCCGGGTCGTCTCCATTTTTTTGCCGAAAAATGAAAATTTTTCTATTGTGTTAAAAGGGTCTCTGTGCTATTAAGTAGGTCGTACAGAGTACGCAAATGTATAATTTGTTGATGACAGACCATTACTTTGCTCCAGAGGGCCGTTTTTCCAACTACTGAGATGTGACTGAAATTCAACATTTTGACGACCCACGGGTCGTCTCCTTTATTTTGCCGAAAAATGAAAATTTTTCTATTGTGTTAAAAGGGTGGGTGTGTTATTAAGTAGGTCGTACAGAGTACGCAAATGTATAATTTGTTGGTGACAGACCATTACTTTGCTCCAGAGGGCCGTTTTTCCAACTAGTGAGATGTGACTGAAATTCAACATTTTGACGACCCCCGGGTCGTCTCCTTTTTTTTGCCGAAAAATGAAAATTTTTCTATTGTGTTAAAAGGGTCTCTGTGTTATTAAGTAGGTCGTACAGAGTACGCAAATGTATAATTTGTTGATGACAGACCATTATTTTGCTCCAGAGGGCCGTTTTTCCAACTAGTGAGATGTGACTGAAATTCAACATTTTGACGACCCCCGGGTCGTCTCCATTTTTTTGCCGAAAAATGAAAATTTTTCTATTGTGTTAAAAGGGTCTCTGTGTTATTAAGTAAGTCGTACAGAGTACGCAAATGTATAATTTGTTGATGACAGACCATTACTTTGCTCCAGAGGGCCGTTTTTCCAACTAGTGAGATGTGACTGAAATTCAACATTTTGACGACCCCCGGGTCGTCTCCTTTTTTTTGCCGAAAAATGAAAATCTTTCTATTGTGTTGAAAGGGTGGGTGTGTTGTTAAGTAGGTCGTACAGATTACGCAAATGTATAATTTGTTGATGACAGACCATTACTTTGCTCCAGAGGGCCGTTTTTCCAACTAGTGAGATGTGATTGAAACTCAACATTTTGATGACCCTCGGGTCGTCTTCTTTTATTTGCCGAAAAATGAAAATTTTTCTATTGGGTTAAAGGGTCTTTGTGTTATTAAGTAGGTCGTACAGATTACGCAAATGTATAATTTGTTGATGACAGACCATTACTTTGCTCCAGAGGGCCGTTTTTCCAACTAGTGAGATGTGACTGAAACTCAACATTTTGATGACCCTCGGGTCGTCTTCTTTTTTTTGCAATGAAAATTTTTCTATTGTGTTGAAAGGGTCTCTGTGTTATTAAGTAGGTCGTACAGTTTATGCAAATGTATAATTTGTTGATGACAGACCATTACTTTGCTCCAGAGGGCCGTTTTTCCAATTCAAGTTCAACATTTTGATGACCCCCGGGTCGATTCCTTTTTTCTGCCAAAAAATGAAAATTTTTCTATTGTGTTGAAAGGGTGTGTGTGTTGTTAAGTAGGTCGTACAGATTACGCAAATGTATAATTTGTTGATGTCAGACCATTATTTGCTCCAGAGAACCGTTTTCCCAACTAGTGAGATGTGACTGAAATTCAACATTTTGACGACCTCCGGGTCGCCTCCTTTTTTTTACCGAAAAATGAAAATTTTTCTTTTGTGTTGAAAGGGTGGGTGTGTTGTTAAGTAGGTCGTACAGATTACGCAAATGTATAATTTGTTGATGACAGACCATTACTTTGCTCCAGAGGGCCGTTTTTCCAACTAGTGAGATGTGACTGAAATCCAACATTTTAATGACCCCCGGGTCGTCTCCTTTTTTTTGCCGAAAAATGAAAATTTTTCTATTGTGTTGAAATGGTGGGTGTGTTGTTAAGTAGGTCGTACAGATTACGCAAATGTATAATTTTTTGATGACAGACCATTAATTTGCTCCAGAGGGTCGTTTTTCCAACTAGTTAGATGTGACTGAAATTCAACATTTTGATGACCCCCAAGTCGTCTTTCTATTGTGTTAAAAAGGTTGTGTTGTGTTGAAAGGGTGGGTGTGTTGTTAAGTAGGTCGTACAGATTACGCAAATGTATAATTTTTTGATGACAGACCATTACTTTGCTAAAGAGGGCCGTTTTTCCAACTAGTGAGATGTGACTGAAATTCAATATTTTGATGACCCCCGGGTCGTCTACTTTTTTTTTGCCGAAAAATGAAAATTTTTCTATTGTGTTGAAAGGGTCTCTGTGTTATTAAGTCTGTAAAGGGATTACGCAAATGTATAATTTGTTGATGACAGACCATTACTTTGCTCCAGAGGGCCGTTTTTCCAACTAGTGAGATGTGACTGAAATTTAACATTTTGACGACCCCCGGGTCGTCTCCTTTTTTTTGCCGAAAAATGAAAATTTTTCTATTGTGTTGAAAGGGTCTCTGTGTTATTAAGTAAGTAAAGGGATTACGCAAATGTATAATTTGTTGATGACAGACCATTAATTTGCTCCAGAGGGCCGTTTTTCCAACTAGTTAGATGTGACTGAAATTCAACATTTTGATGACCCCCAAGTCGTCTTTCTATTGTGTTAAAAAGGTTGTGTTGTGTTGAAAGGGTGGGTGTGTTGTTAAGTAGGTCGTACAGATTACCCAAATGTATAATTTTTTGATGACAGACCATTACTTTGCTAAAGAGGGCCGTTTTTACAACTAGTGAGATGTGACTGAAATTCAATATTTTGATGACCCCCGGGTCGTCTACTTTTTTTTTGCCGAAAAATGAAAATTTTTCTATTGTGTTGAAAGGGTCTCTGTGTTATTAAGTATGTAAAGGGATTACGCAAATGTATAATTTGTTGATGACAGACCATTACTTTGCTCCAGAGGGCCGTTTTTCCAACTAGTGAGATGTGACTGAAATTCAACATTTTGACGACCCCCGGGTCGTCTCCTTTTTTTTGCCGAAAAATGAAAATCTTTCTATTGTGTTGAAAGGGTGGGTGTGTTGTTAAGTAGGTCGTGCAGATTACGCAAATGTATTATTTGTTGATGACAGACCATTACTTTGCTCCAGAGGGCCGTTTTTCCAATTCAAGTTCAACATTTTGATGACCCCCGGGGCGATTCCTTTTTTCTGCCGAAAAATGAAAATTTTCTATTGTGTTGAAAGGGTGTGTGTGTTGTTAAGTAGGTCGTACAGATTACGCAAATGTATAATTTGTTGATGACAGACCATTACTTTGCTCCAGAGGGCCGTTTTTCCAACTAGTGAGATGTGACTGAAACTCAACATTTTGGTGACCCTCGGGTCGTCTTCTTTTTTTTGCCGAAAAATGATAATTTTTCTATTGTGTTGAAAGGGTCTCTGTGTTATTAAGTATGTAAAGGGATTACGCAAAGGTATAATTTGTTGATGACAGACCATTACTTTGCTCCAGAGTGCCGTTTTTCCAACTAGTGAGATGTGACTGAAATTCAACATTTTGACGACCCCCGGGTCGTCTCCTTTTTTTTGCCGAAAAATGAAAATCTTTCTATTGTGTTGAAAGGGTGGGTGTGTTGTTAAGTAGGTCGTACAGATTACGCAAATGTATAATTTGTTGATGACAGACCATTACTTTGCTCCAGAGGGCCGTTTTTCCAACTAGTGAGATGTGATTGAAACTCAACATTTTGATGACCCTCGGGTCGTCTTCTTTTATTTGCCGAAAAATGAAAATTTTTCTATTGGATTAAAGGGTCTTTGTGTTATTAAGTAGGTCGTACAGATTACGCAAATGTATAATTTGTTGATGACAGACCATTACTTTGCTCCAGAGGGCCGTTTTTCCAACTAGTGAGATGTGACTGAAACTCAACATTTTGATGACCCTCGGGTCGTCTTCTTTTTTTTGCAATGAAAATTTTTCTATTGTGTTGAAAGGGTCTTTGTGTTATTAAGTAGGTCGTACAGATTACGCAAATGTATAATTTGTTGATGACAGACCATTACTTTGCTCCAGAGGGCCGTTTTTCCAATTCAAGTTCAACATTTTGATGACCCCCGGGTCGATTCCTTTTTTCTGCCGAAAAATGAAAATTTTTCTATTGTGTTGAAAGGGTGTGTGTGTTGTTAAGTAGGTCGTACAGATTACGCAAACGTATAATTTGTCGTCTTTCTATTGTGTTAAAAAGGTGGCTATATTTTTAAGTAGGTCACACAGGTTACGCAAATGTATCATTTGTTGATGTCAGACCATTATTTGCTCCAGAGAACCGTTTTCCCAACTAGTGAGTTGTGACTGAAATTCAACATTTTGACGACCCCCGGGTCGCCTCCTTTTTTTTGCCGAAAAATGAAAATTTTTCTATTGTGTTAAAAGGGTCTCTGTGTTATTAAGTAGGTCGTACAGAGTACGCAAATGTATAATTTGTTGATGACAGACCATTACTTTGCTCCAGAGGGCCGATTTTCCAACTAGTGAGATGTGACTGAAATTCAACATTTTGACGACCACCGGGTCGTCTCCATTTCTTTGCCGAAAAATGAAAATTTTTCTATTGTGTTAAAAGGGTCTCTGTGTTATTAAGTAGGTCGTACAGAGTACGCAAATGTATAATTTGTTGATGACAGACCATTACTTTGCTCCAGAGGGCCGTTTTTCCAACTAGTGAGATGTGACTGAAATCGAACATTTTAATGACCCCCGGGTCGTCTCCTTTTTTTTGCCGAAAAATGAAAATTTTTCTATTGTGTTAAAAGGGTGGGTGTGTTGTTAAGTAGGTCGTACAGATTACGCAAATGTATAATTTTTTGATGACGGACCATTAATTTGCTCCAGAGGGCCGTTTTTCCAACTAGTTAGATGTGACTGAAATTCAACATTTTGATGACCCCCAGGTCGTCTTTCTATTGTGTTAAAAAGGTTGTGTTGTGTTGAAAGGGTGGGTATGTTGTTAAGTAGGTCGTACAGATTACGCAAATGTATAATTTTTTGATGACAGACCATTACTTTGCTCCAGAGGGCCGTTTTTCCAACTAGTGAGATGTGACTGAAACTCAACATTTTGATGACCCTCGGGTCGTCTTCTTTTTTTTGCAATGAAAATTTTTCTATTGTGTTGAAAGGGTCTCTGTGTTATTAAGTAGGTCGTACAGTTTACGCAAATGTATAATTTGTTGATGACAGGCCATTACTTTGCTCCAGAGGGCCGTTTTTCCAATTCAAGTTCAACATTTTGATGACCCCCGGGTCGATTCCTTTGTGTGTTGAAAGGGTGGGTGTGTTGTTAAGTAGGTCGTACAGATTACGCAAATGTATAATTTTTTGATGACAGACCATTAATTTGTTCCAGAGGGCCGTTTTTCCAACTAGTTAGATGTGACTGAAATTCAACATTTTGATGACCCCCAGGTCGTCTTTCTATTGTGTTAAAAAGGTTGTGTTGTGTTGAAAGGGTGGGTGTGTTGTTAAGTAGGTCGTACAGATTACGCAAATGTATAATTTTTTGATGACAGACCATTACTTTGCTAAAGAGGGCCGTTTTTCCAACTAGTGAGATGTGACTGAAATTCAACATTTTGACGACCCCCGGGTCGTCTCCTTTTTTTTGCCGAAAAATGAACATTTTACTATTGTGTTGAAAGGGTCTCTGTGTTATTAAGTAAGTAAAGGGATTACGCAAATGTATAATTTGTTGATGACAGACCATTACTTTGCTAAAGAGGGCCGTTTTTCCAACTAGTGAGATGTGACTGAAACTCAACATTTTGATGACCCTCGGGTCGTCTTTTTTTTTTGCCGAAAAATGAAAATTTTTCTATTGTGTTGAAAGGGTCTCTGTGTTATTAAGTAGGTCGTACAGTTTACGCAAATGTATAATTTGTTGATGACAGACCATTACTTTGCTCCAGAGGGCCGTTTTTCCAACTAGTGAGATGTGACTGAAACTCAACATTTTGGTGACCCTCGGGTCGTCTTATTTTTTTTGTCGAAAAATGAAAATTTTTCTATTGTGTTGAAAGGGTCTCTGTGTTATTAAGTAGGTCGTACAGTTTACGCAAATGTATAATTTGTTGATGACAGGCCATTACTTTGCTCCAGAGGGCCGTTTTTCCAATTCAAGTTCAACATTTTGATGACCCCCGGGTCGATTCCTTTGTGTGTTGAAAGGGTGGGTGTGTTGTTAAGTAGGTCGTACAGATTACGCAAATGTATAATTTTTTGATGACAGACCATTAATTTGTTCCAGAGGGCCGTTTTTCCAACTAGTTAGATGTGACTGAAATTCAACATTTTGATGACCCCCAGGTCGTCTTTCTATTGTGTTAAAAAGGTTGTGTTGTGTTGAATGGGTGGGTGTGTTGTTAAGTAGGTCGTACAGATTACGCAAATGTATAATTTTTTGATGACAGACCATTACTTTGCTAAAGAGGGCCGTTTTTCCAACTAGTGAGATGTGACTGAAATTCAACATTTTGACGACCCCCGGGTCGTCTCCTTTTTTTTGCCGAAAAATGAACATTTTACTATTGTGTTGAAAGGGTCTCTGTGTTATTAAGTAAGTAAAGGGATTACGCAAATGTATAATTTGTTGATGACAGACCATTACTTTGCTAAAGAGGGCCGTTTTTCCAACTAGTGAGATGTGACTGAAACTCAACATTTTGATGACCCTCGGGTCGTCTTTTTTTTTTGCCGAAAAATGAAAATTTTTCTATTGTGTTGAAAGGGTCTCTGTGTTATTAAGTAGGTCGTACAGTTTACGCAAATGTATAATTTGTTGATGACAGACCATTACTTTGCTCCAGAGGGCCGTTTTTCCAACTAGTGAGATGTGACTGAAACTCAACATTTTGGTGACCCTCGGGTCGTCTTATTTTTTTTGTCGAAAAATGAAAATTTTTCTATTGTGTTGAAAGGGTCTCTGTGTTATTAAGTAGGTCGTACAGTTTACGCAAATGTATAATTTGTTGATGACAGACCATTACTTTCCTCTAGAGGGCCGTTTTTCCAATTCAAATTCAACATTTTGATGACCCCCGGGTCGATTCCTTTTTTCTGCCGAAAAATGAAAATTTTCTATTGTATTGAAAGGGTGTGTGTGTTGTTAAGTAGGTCGTACAGATTACGCAAATGTATAATTTGTTGATGACAGACCATTACTTTGCTCCAAAGGGTCGTTTTTCCAATTCAAATTCAACATTTTGATGACCGCCGGGTCGATTCCTTTTTTCTACCGAAAAATGAAAATTTTTCTATTGTGTTGAAAGGGTCTCTGTGTTATTAAGTAGGTCGTACAGATTACCTAAATGTATAATGTGTTGATGACAGACCATTACTTTGCTCCAGAGGGCCGTTTTTCCAACTAGTGAGATGTGACTGAAACTTAACATTTTGATGACCCTCGGGTTGCCTTTTTTTTGCCGAAAAATGAAAATTTTTCTATTGTGTTGAAAAGGTGGCTATATTTTTAAGTAGGTCACACAGGTTACGCAAATGTATCATTTGTTGATGTCAGACCATTATTTGCTCCAGAGAACCGTTTTCCCAACTAGTGAGATGTGACTGAAATTCAACATTTTGACGACCTCCGGGTCGCCTCCTTTTTTTTACCGAAAAATGAAAATTTTTCTATTGTGTTGAAAGGGTGGGTGTGTTGCTAAGTAGGTCGTACAGATTACGCAAATGTATAATTTGTTGATGACAGACCATTACTTTGCTAAAGAGGGCCGTTTTTCCAACTAGTGAGATGTGACTGAAACTCAACATTTTGATGACCCTCGGGTCGTCTTTTTATTTTTGCCGAAAAATGAAAATTTTTCTATTGTGTTGAAAGGGTCTCTGTGTTATTAAGTAGGTCGTACAGATTACCTAAATGTATAATGTGTTGATGACAGACCATTACTTTGCTCCAGAGGGCCGTTTTTCCAACTAGTGAGATGTGACTGAAACTCAACATTTTGATGACCCTCGGGTCGTCTTTTTATTTTTGCCGAAAAATGAAAATTTTTCTATTGTGTTGAAAGGGTCTCTGTGTTATTAAGTAGGTCGTACAGATTACCTAAATGTATAATGTGTTGATGACAGACCATTACTTTGCTCCAGAGGGCCGTTTTTCCAACTAGTGAGATGTGACTGAAACTCAACATTTTGATGACCCTCGGGTCGTCTTTTTTTTGCCGAAAAATGAAAATTTTTCTATTGTGTTGAAAGGATCTCTGTGTTATTAAGTAGGTCGTACAGTTTACGCAAATGTATAATTTGTTGATGACAGACCATTACTTTGCTCCAAAGGGTCGTTTTTCCAATTCAAATTCAACATTTTGATGACCGCCGGGTCGATTCCTTTTTTCTACCGAAAAATGAAAATTTTCTATTGTGTTGAAAGGGTGTGTGTGTTGTTAAGTAGGTCGTACAGATTACGCAAATGTATAATTTGTTGATGACAGACCATTACTTTGCTCCAGAGGGCCGTTTTTCCAACTAGTGAGATGTGACTGAAACTCAACATTTTGATGACCCTCGGGTCGTCTTCTTTTTTCTGCCGAAAAATGAAAATTTTTCTATTGTGTTGAAAGGGTCTCTGTGTTATTAAGTAGGTCGTACAGTTTACGCAAATGTATAATTTGTTGATGACAGACCATTACTTTGCTCCAGAGGGCCGTTTTTCCAATTCAAGTTCAACATTTTGATGACCCCCGGGTCGATTCCTTTTTTCTGCCGAAAAATGAAAATTTTTCTATTGTGTTGAAAAGGTGGCTATATTTTTAAGTAGGTCCACAGGTTACGCAAATGTATCATTTGTTGATGTCAGACCATTATTTGCTCCAGAGCACCGTTTTCCCAACTAGTGAGATGTGACTGAAATTCAATATTTTGACGACCCCCGGGTCGCCTCCTTTTTTTTGCCGAAAAATGAAAATTTTTCTATTGTGTTGAAAGGGTGGGTGTGTTGTTAAGTAGGTCGTACAGATTACGCAAATGTATAATTTGTTGATGACAGACCATTACTTTGCTCCAGAGGGCCGTTTTCCAACTAGTGAGATGTGACTGAAATCCAACATTTTAATGACCCCCGGGTCGTCTCCTTTTTTTTTGCCGAAAAATGAAAATTTTTCTATTGTGTTGAAAGGGTGGGTGTGTTGTTAAGTAGGTCGTACAGATTACGCAAATGTATAATTTGTTGATGACAGACCATTACTTTGCTCCAGAGGGCCGTTTTTCCAACTAGTGAGATGTGACTGAAATCCAACATTTTAATGACCCCCAGGTCGTCTTTCTATTGTGTTAAAAAGGTGGCTATATCGTTAAGTGGGTCACACAGGTTACGCAAATGTATTATTTGTTGATGTCAGACCATTATTTGCTCCAGAGTGCCGTTTTCCCAACTTGTGAGATGTGACTGAAATTCAACATTTCTCCTTTTTTTTGCCGAAAAATGAAAATTTCTCTATTGTGTTGAAAGGGTGGGTGTGTTGTTAAGTAGGTCGTACAGATTACGCAAATGTATAATTTGTTGATGACAGACCATTACTTTGCTCCAGAGGGCCGTTTTTCCAACTAGTTTGATGTGACTGAAATTCAACATTTTGATGACCCCCGGGTTTTCTCCTTTTTTTTTGTCGAAAAATGAAAATTTCTCTATTGTGTTGAAAGGGTGGGTGTGTTGTTAAGTAGGTCGTACATATTACGCAAATTTAGAATTTGTTGATTACAGACCATTACTTTGCTCCAGAGGGCCGTTTTTCCAACTAGTGTGATGTGACTGAAATTCAACATTTTGACGACCCCCGGGTCGTCTCCTTTTTTTTTGCCGAAAAATGAAAATTTTTCTATTGTGTTGAAAGGGTCTCTGTGTTATTAAGTAGGTCGTACAGATTACGCAAATGTATAATTTGTTGATGACAGACCATTACTTTGCTCCAGAGGGCCGTTTTTCCAACTAGTGAGATGTGACTGAAACTCAACATTTTGGTGACCCTCGGGTCGTCTTTTTTTTTTGCCGAAAAATGAAAATTTTTCTATTGTGTTGAAAGGGTCTCTGTGTTATTAAGTAGGTCGTACAGATTACGCAAATGCATACTTTGTTGATGGCAGACCATTACTTTGCTCCAGAGGGCCGTTTTTCCAACTAGTGAGATGTGACTGAAACTCAACATTTTGGTGACCCTCGGGTCGTCTTTTTTTTTTTGCCGAAAAATGAAAAATTTTCTATTGTGTTGAAAGGGTCTCTGTGTTATTAAGTAGGTCGTACAGATTACGCAAATGCATACTTTGTTGATGGCAGACCATTACTTTGCTCCAGAGGGCCGTTTTTCCAACTAGTGAGATGTGACTGAAACTCAACATTTTGATGACCCTCGGGTCGTCTTTTTTTTTTGCCGAAAAATGAAAATTTTTCTATTGTGTTGAGAGGGTCTCTGTGTTATTAAGTAGGTCGTACAGTTTACGCAAATGTATAATTTGTTGATGACAGACCATTACTTTGCTCCAGAGGGCCGTTTTTCCAACTAGTGAGATGTGACTGAAATCCAACATTTTAATGACCCCCAGGTCGTCTTTCTATTGTGTTAAAAAGGTGGCTATATCGTTAAGTGGGTCACACAGGTTACGCAAATGTATTATTTGTTGATGTCAGACCATTATTTGCTCCAGAGTGCCGTTTTCCCAACTGGTGAGATGTGACTGAATTTCAACATTTTGATGACCCCCGGGTCGTCTCCTTTTTTTTGCCGAAAAACGAAAATTTCTCTATTGTGTTAAAAGGGTGGGAGTGTTGTAAAGTAGGTCGTAAAGAGTACGCAAATGTATAATTTGTTGATGACAGACCATTACTTTGCCCCAGAGGGCCGTTTTTCCAACTAGTTTGATGTGACTGAAATTCAACATTTTGATGACCCCCGGGATTTCTCCTTTTTTTTTGTCGAAAAATGAAAATTTCTCTATTGTGTTGAAAGGGTGGGTGTGTTGTTAAGTAGGTCGTACAGATTACGCAAATATATAATTTGTTGATGACAGACCATTACTTTGCTCCAGAGGGCCGTTTTTCCAACTAGTGAGATGTGACTGAAATTCAACATTTTGACGACCCCCGGGTCGTCTCCTTTTTTTTACCGAAAAATGAAAATTTTTCTATTGGGTTAAAGGGTCTCTGTGTTATTAAGTAGGTCGTACAGAGTACGCAAATGTATAATTCGTTGATGACAGACCATTACTTTGCTCCAGAGGGCCGTTTTTCCAACTAATGAGATGTGACTGAAATTCAACATTTTGACGACCCCCGGGTCGTCTCCATTTTTTTGCCGAAAAATGAAAATTTTTCTATTGTGTTAAAAGGGTCTCTGTGTTATTAAGTAGGTCGTACAGAGTACGCAAATGTATAATTTGTTGATGACAGACCATTACTTTGCTCCAGAGGGCCGTTTTTCCAACTAGTGAGATGCGACTGAAATTCAACATTTTGACGACCCCCGGGTCGTCTCCTATTTTTTTGCCGAAAAATGAAAATTTTTCTATTGGGTTAAAGGGTCTCTGTGTTATTAAGTAGGTCGTACAGAGTACGCAAATGTATAATTTGTTGATGACAGACCATTACTTTGCTCCAGAGGGCCGTTTTTCCAACTAGTGAGATGTGACTGAAATTCAACATTTTGACGACCCCCGGGTCGTCTCCATTTTTTTGCCGAAAAATGAAAATTTTTCTATTGTGTTAAAAGGGTCTCTGTGTTATTAAGTAGGTCGTACAGAGTACGCAAATGTATAATTTGTTGATGACAGACCATTACTTTGCTCCAGAGGGCCGTTTTTCCAACTAGTGAGATGTGACTGAAATTTAACATTTTGACGACCCCCGGGTCGACTCCTATTTTTTGCCGAAAAATGAAAATTTTTCTATTGGGTTAAAGGGTCTCTGTGTTATTAAGTAGGTCGTACAGAGTACGCAAATGTATAATTTGTTGATGACAGACCATTACTTTGCTCCAGAGGGCCGTTTTTCCAACTAGTGAGATGTGACTGAAATTCAACATTTTGACGACCCCCGGGTCGTCTCCATTTTTTTGCCGAAAAATGAAAATTTTTCTATTGTGTTAAAAGGGTCTCTGTGTTATTAAGTAGGTCGTACAGAGTACGCAAATGTATAATTTGTTGATGACAGACCATTACTTTGCTCCAGAGGGCCGTTTTTCCAACTAGTGAGATGTGACTGAAATTCAACATTTTGACGACCCCCGGGTCGTCTCCATTTTTTTGCCGAAAAATGAAAATTTTTCTATTGTGTTAAAAGGGTGGGTGTGTTATTAAGTAGGTCGTACAGAGTACGCAAATGTATAATTTGTTGATGACAGACCATTACTTTGCTCCAGAGGGCCGTTTTTCCAACTAGTGAGATGTGACTGAAATTCAACATTTTGACGACCCCCGGGTCGTCTCCATTTTTTTGCCGAAAAATGAAAATTTTTCTATTGTGTTAAAAGGGTGGGTGTGTTATTAAGTAGGTCGTACAGAGTACGCAAATGTATAATTTGTTGATGACAGACCATTACTTTGCTCCAGAGGGCCGTTTTTCCAACTAGTGAGATGTGACTGAAATTCAACATTTTGACGACCCCCGGGTCGTCTCCATTTTTTTGCCGAAAAATGAAAATTTTTCTATTGTGTTAAAAGGGTGGGTGTGTTATTAAGTAGGTCGTACAGAGTACGCAAATGTATAATTTGTTGATGACAGACCATTACTTTGCTCCAGAGGGCCGTTTTTCCAACTAGTGAGATGTGACTGAAATTCAACATTTTGACGACCCCCGGGTCGTCTCCTTTTTTTTGCCGAAAAATGAAAATTTTTCTATTGTGTTAAAAGGGTGGGTGTGTTATTAAGTAGGTCGTACAGAGTACGCAAATGTATAATTTGTTGATGACGGTCCATTACTTTGCTCCAGAGGGCCGTTTTTCCAACTAGTGAGATGTGACTGAAATTCAACATTTTGACGACCCCCGGGTCGTCTCCATTTTTTTGCCGAAAAATGAAAATTTTTCTATTGTGTTAAAAGGGTCTCTGTGTTATTAAGTAGGTCGTACAGAGTACGCAAATGTATAATTTGTTGATGACAGACCATTACTTTGCTCCAGAGGGCCGTTTTTCCAACTAGTGAGATGTGACTGAAATTCAAAATTTTGACGACCCCCGGGTCGTCTCCTTTTTTTTGCCGAAAAATGAAAATTTTTCTATTGTGTTAAAAGGGTGGGTGTGTTATTAAGTAGGTCGTACAGAGTACGCAAATGTATAATTTGTTGATGACGGTCCATTACTTTGCTCCAGAGGGCCGTTTTTCCAACTAGTGAGATGTGACTGAAATTCAACATTTTGACGACCCCCGGGTCGTCTCCATTTTTTTGCCGAAAAATGAAAATTTTTCTATTGTGTTAAAAGGGTCTCTGTGTTATTAAGTAGGTCGTACAGAGTACGAAAATGTATAATTTATTGATGACAGACCATTACTTTGCTCCAGAGGGCCGTTTTTCCAACTAGTGAGATGTGACTGAAATTCAACATTTTGACGACCCCCGGGTCGTCTCCATTTTTTTGCCGAAAAATGAAAATTTTTCTATTGTGTTAAAAGGGTCTCTGTGTTATTAAGTAGGTCGTACAGAGTACGAAAATGTATAATTTATTGATGACAGACCATTACTTTGCTCCAGAGGGCCGTTTTTCCAACTAGTGAGATGTGACTGAAATTCAACATTTTGACGACCCCCGGGTCGTCTCCATTTTTTTGCCGAAAAATGAAAATTTTTCTATTGTGTTAAAAGGGTGGGTGTGTTATTAAGTAGGTCGTACAGAGTACGCAAATGTATAATTTGTTGATGACAGACCATTACTTTGCTCCAGAGGGCCGTTTTTCCAACTAGTGAGATGTGACTGAAATTCAACATTTTGACGACCCCCGGGTCGTCTCCATTTTTTTGCCGAAAAATGAAAATTTTTCTATTGTGTTAAAAGGGTGGGTGTGTTATTAAGTAGGTCGTACAGAGTACGCAAATGTATAATTTGTTGATGACAGACCATTACTTTGCTCCAGAGGGCCGTTTTTCCAACTAGTGAGATGTGACTGAAATTCAACATTTTGACGACCCCCGGGTCGTCTCCTTTTTTTTGCCGAAAAATGAAAATTTTTCTATTGTGTTAAAAGGGTGGGTGTGTTATTAAGTAGGTCGTACAGAGTACGCAAATGTATAATTTGTTGATGACGGTCCATTACTTTGCTCCAGAGGGCCGTTTTTCCAACTAGTGAGATGTGACTGAAATTCAACATTTTGACGACCCCCGGGTCGTCTCCATTTTTTTGCCGAAAAATGAAAATTTTTCTATTGTGTTAAAAGGGTCTCTGTGTTATTAAGTAGGTCGTACAGAGTACGAAAATGTATAATTTATTGATGACAGACCATTACTTTGCTCCAGAGGGCCGTTTTTCCAACTAGTGAGATGTGACTGAAATTCAACATTTTGACGACCCCCGGGTCGTCTCCATTTTTTTGCCGAAAAATGAAAATTTTTCTATTGTGTTAAAAGGGTCTCTGTGTTATTAAGTAGGTCGTACAGAGTACGCAAATGTATAATTTGTTGATGACAGACCATTACTTTGCTCCAGAGGGCCGTTTTTCCAACTAGTGAGATGTGACTGAAATTCAACATTTTGACGACCCCCGGGTCGTCTCCTTTTTTTTGCCGAAAAATGAAAATTTTTCTATTGTGTTAAAAGGGTGGGTGTGTTATTAAGTAGGTCGTACAGAGTACGCAAATGTATAATTTGTTGATGACGGTCCATTACTTTGCTCCAGAGGGCCGTTTTTCCAACTAGTGAGATGTGACTGAAATTCAACATTTTGACGACCCCCGGGTCGTCTCCATTTTTTTGCCGAAAAATGAAAATTTTTCTATTGTGTTAAAAGGGTCTCTGTGTTATTAAGTAGGTCGTACAGAGTACGAAAATGTATAATTTATTGATGACAGACCATTACTTTGCTCCAGAGGGCCGTTTTTCCAACTAGTGAGATGTGACTGAAATTCAACATTTTGACGACCCCCGGGTCGTCTCCATTTTTTTGCCGAAAAATGAAAATTTTTCTATTGTGTTAAAAGGGTCTCTGTGTTATTAAGTAGGTCGTACAGAGTACGAAAATGTATAATTTATTGATGACAGACCATTACTTTGCTCCAGAGGGCCGTTTTTCCAACTAGTGAGATGTGACTGAAATTCAACATTTTGACGACCCCCGGGTCGTCTCCATTTTTTTGCCGAAAAATGAAAATTTTTCTATTGTGTTAAAAGGGTCTCTGTGTTATTAAGTAGGTCGTACAGAGTACGAAAATGTATAATTTATTGATGACAGACCATTACTTTGCTCCAGAGGGCCGTTTTTCCAACTAGTGAGATGTGACTGAAATTCAACATTTTGACGACCCCCGGGTCGTCTCCATTTTTTTGCCGAAAAATGAAAATTTTTCTATTGTGTTAAATGGGTCTCTGTGTTATTAAGTAGGTCGTACAGAGTACGCAAATGTATAATTTGTTGATGACAGACCATTACTTTGCTCCAGAGGGCCATTTTTCCAACTAGTGAGATGTGACTGAAATTCAACATTTTGACGACCCCCGGGTCGTCTCCATTTTTTTGCCGAAAAATGAAAATTTTTCTATTGTGTTAAAAGGGTCTCTGTGTTATTAAGTAGGTCGTACAGAGTACGAAAATGTATAATTTATTGATGACAAACCATTACTTTGCTCCAGAGGGCCGTTTTTCCAACTAGTGAGATGTGACTGAAATTCAACATTTTGACGACCCC
The DNA here is from genome assembly GCA_907269105.1 of Volucella inanis. Lineage (NCBI taxonomy): Eukaryota > Metazoa > Arthropoda > Insecta > Diptera > Syrphidae > Volucella > Volucella inanis. The sequence goes on from OU026157.1 coordinate 80,716,097, forward strand.
CGGGTCGTCTCCATTTTTTTGCCGAAAAATGAAAATTTTTCTATTGTGTTAAAAGGGTCTCTGTGTTATTAAGTAGGTCGTACAGAGTACGCAAATGTATAATTTGTTGATGACAGACCATTACTTTGCTCCAGAGGGCCGTTTTTCCAACTAGTGAGATGTGACTGAAATTCAACATTTTGACGACCCCCGGGTCGTCTCCATTTTTTTGCCGAAAAATGAAAATTTTTCTATTGTGTTAAAAGGGTCTCTGTGTTATTAAGTAGGTCGTACAGAGTACGAAAATGTATAATTTATTGATGACAGACCATTACTTTGCTCCGAGGGCCGTTTTTCCAACTAGTGAGATGTGACTGAAATTCAACATTTTGACGACCCCCGGGTCGTCTCCATTTTTTTGCCGAAAAATGAAAATTTTTCTATTGTGTTAAAAGGGTCTCTGTGTTATTAAGTAGGTCGTACAGAGTACGCAAATGTATAATTTGTTGATGACAGACCATTACTTTGCTCCAGAGGGCCGTTTTTCCAACTAGTGAGATGTGACTGAAATTCAACATTTTGACGACCCCCGGGTCGTCTCCATTTTTTTGCCGAAAAATGAAAATTTTTCTATTGTGTTAAAAGGGTCTCTGTGTTATTAAGTAGGTCGTACAGAGTACGCAAATGTATAATTTGTTGATGACAGACCATTACTTTGCCCCAGAGGGCCGTTTTTCCAACTAGTGAGATGTGACTGAAATTCAGCATTTTGACGACCCTCGGGTCGTCTCCTTTTTTTTGCCGAAAAATGAAAATTTTTCTATTGTGTTGAAAGGGTGGGTGTGTTGTTAGGTAGGTCGTACAGATTACGCAAATGTATAATTTGTTGATGACAGACCATTACTTTGCTCCAGAGGACCGTTTTTCCAACTAGTGAGATGTGACTGAAATTCAACATTTTGATGACCCCCGGGTCGTCTCCATTTTTTTGCCGAAAAATGAAAATTTTTCTATTGTGTTAAAAGGGTCTCTGTGTTATTAAGTAGGTCGTACAGAGTACGCAAATGTATAATTTGTTGATGACAGACCATTACTTTGCTCCAGAGGGCCGTTTTTCCAACTAGTGAGATGTGACTGAAATTCAGCATTTTGCGACCCCCGGGTCGTCTCCTTTTTTTTGCCGAAAAATGAAAATTTTTTTATTGTGTTGAAAGGGTGGGTGTGTTGTTAGGTAGGTCGTACAGATTACGCAAATGTATAATTTGTTGATGACAGACCATTACTTTGCTCCAGAGGGCCATTTTTCCAACTAGTGAGATGTGACTGAAATTCAACATTTTGACGACCCCCGGGTCGTCTCCATTTTTTTGCCGAAAAATGAAAATTTTTCTATTGTGTTAAAAGGGTCTCTGTGTTATTAAGTAGGTCGTACAGAGTACGCAAATGTATAATTTGTTGATGACAGACCATTACTTTGCTCCAGAGGTCCGTTTTTCCAACTAGTGAGATGTGACTGAAATTCAACATTTTGACGACCCCCGGGTCGTCTCCATTTTTTTGCCGAAAAATGAAAATTTTTCTATTGTGTTAAAAGGGTCTCTGTGTTATTAAGTAGGTCGTACAGAGTACGAAAATGTATAATTTATTGATGACAGACCATTACTTTGCTCCAGAGGGCCGTTTTTCCAACTAGTGAGATGTGACTGAAATTCAACATTTTGACGACCCCCGGGTCGTCTCCATTTTTTTGCCGAAAAATGAAAATTTTTCTATTGTGTTAAAAGGGTCTCTGTGTTATTAAGTAGGTCGTACAGAGTACGCAAATGTATAATTTGTTGATGACAGACCATTACTTTGCTCCAGAGGGCCGTTTTTCCAACTAGTGAGATGTGACTGAAATTCAACATTTTGACGACCCCCGGGTCGTCTCCATTTTTTTGCCGAAAAATGAAAATTTTTCTATTGTGTTAAAAGGGTCTCTGTGTTATTAAGTAGGTCGTACAGAGTACGCAAATGTATAATTTGTTGATGACAGACCATTACTTTGCTCCAGAGGGCCATTTTTCCAACTAGTGAGATGTGACTGAAATTCAACATTTTGACGACCCCCGGGTCGTCTCCATTTTTTTGCCGAAAAATGAAAATTTTTCTATTGTGTTAAAAGGGTCTCTGTGTTATTAAGTAGGTCGTACAGAGTACGCAAATGTATAATTTGTTGATGACAGACCATTACTTTGCCCCAGAGGGCCGTTTTTCCAACTAGTGAGATGTGACTGAAATTCAGCATTTTGACGACCCTCGGGTCGTCTCCTTTTTTTTGCCGAAAAATGAAAATTTTTCTATTGTGTTGAAAGGGTGGGTGTGTTGTTAGGTAGGTCGTACAGATTACGCAAATGTATAATTTGTTGATGACAGACCATTACTTTGCTCCAGAGGGCCGTTTTTCCAACTAGTGAGATGTGACTGAAATTCAACATTTTGATGACCCCCGGGTCGTCTCCATTTTTTTGCCGAAAAATGAAAATTTTTCTATTGTGTTGAAAGGGTGGGTGTGTTGTTAGGTAGGTCGTACAGATTACGCAAATGTATAATTTGTTGATGACAGACCATTACTTTGCTCCAGAGGGCCATTTTTCCAACTAGTGAGATGTGACTGAAATTCAACATTTTGACGACCCCCGGGTCGTCTCCATTTTTTTGCCGAAAAATGAAAATTTTTCTATTGTGTTAAAAGGGTCTCTGTGTTATTAAGTAGGTCGTACAGAGTAAGCAAATGTATACTTTGTTGATGACAGACCATTACTTTGCTCCAGAGGTCCGTTTTTCCAACTAGTGAGATGTGACTGAAATTCAACATTTTGACGAAAAAATGAAAAATGAAAATTTTTCTATTGTGTTAAAAGGGTGGGTGTGTTATTAACTAGGTCGTACAGAGTACGCAAATGTATAATTTGTTGATGACAGACCATTACTTTGCTCCAGAGGGCCGTTTTTCCAACTAGTGAGATGTGACTGAAATTCAACATTTTGACGACCCCCGGGTCGTCTCCATTTTTTTGCCGAAAAATGAAAATTTTTCTATTGTGTTAAAAGGGTCTCTGTGTTATTAAGTAGGTCGTACAGAGTACGCAAATGTATAATTTGTTGATGACAGACCATTACTTTGCTCCAGGGGGCCGTTTTTCCAACTAGTGAGATGTGACTGAAATTCAACATTTTGACGACCCCCGGGTCGTCTCCATTTTTTTGCCGAAAAATGAAAATTTTTCTATTGTGTTAAAAGGGTCTCTGTGTTATTAAGTAGGTCGTACAGAGTACGCAAATGTATAATTTGTTGATGACATACCATTACTTTGCTCCAGAGGGCCGTTTTTTCAACTAGTGATATGTGACTGAAATTCAACATTTTGACGACCCCCGGGTCGTCTCCATTTTTTTGTCGAAAAATGAAAATTTTTCTATTGTGTTAAAAGGGTCTCTGTGTTATTAAGTAGGTCGTACAGAGTACGCAAATGTATAATTTGTTGATGACAGACCATTACTTTGCTCCAGAGGTCCGTTTTTCCAACTAGTGAGATGTGACTGAAATTCAACATTTTGACGACCCCCGGGTCGTCTCCTTTTTTTTGCCGAAAAATGAAAATTTTTCTATTGTGTTAAAAGGGTCTCTGTGTTATTAAGTAGGTCGTACAGAGTACGCAAATGTATAATTTGTTGATGACAGACCATTACTTTGCTCCAGAGGGCCGTTTTTCCAACTAGTGAGATGTGACTGAAATTCAACATTTTGACGACCCCCGGGTCGTCTCCTTTTTTTTTGCCGAAAAATGAAAATTTTTCTATTGTGTTAAAAGGGTGAGTGTGTTATTAAGTAGGTCGTACAGAGTACGCAAATGTATAATTTGTTGATGACAGACCATTACTTTGCTCCAGAGGGCCGTTTTTCCAACTAGTGAGATGTGACTGAAATTCAACATTTTGACGACCCCCGGGTCGTCTCCTTTTTTTTGCCGAAAAATGAAAATTTTTCTATTGTGTTAAAAGGGTGGGTGTGTTATTAAGTAGGTCGTACAGATTACGCAAATGTATAATTTGTTGATGACAGACCATTACTTTGCTCCAGAGGGCCGTTTTTCCAACTAGTGAGATGTGACTGAAATTCAACATTTTGACGACCCCCGGGTCGTCTCCATTTTTTTGCCGAAAAATGAAAATTTTTCTATTGTGTTAAAAGGGTCTCTGTGTTATTAAGTAGGTCGTACAGAGTACGCAAATGTATAATTTGTTGATGACAGACCATTACTTTGCCCCAGAGGGCCGTTTTTCCAACTAGTGAGATGTGACTGAAATTCAGCATTTTGACGACCCTCGGGTCGTCTCCTTTTTTTTGCCGAAAAATGAAAATTTTTCTATTGTGTTGAAAGGGTGGGTGTGTTGTTAGGTAGGTCGTACAGATTACGCAAATGTATAATTTGTTGATGACAGACCATTACTTTGCTCCAGAGGGCCGTTTTTCCAACTAGTGAGATGTGACTGAAATTCAACATTTTGACGACCCCCGGGTCGTCTCCATTTTTTTGCCGAAAAATGAAAATTTTTCTATTGTGTTAAAAGGGTCTCTGTGTTATTAAGTAGGTCGTACAGAGTACGCAAATGTATAATTTGTTGATGACAGACCATTACTTTGCTCCAGGGGGCCGTTTTTCCAACTAGTGAGATGTGACTGAAATTCAACATTTTGACGACCCCCGGGTCGTCTCCATTTTTTTGCCGAAAAATGAAAATTTTTCTATTGTGTTAAAAGGGTCTCTGTGTTATTAAGTAGGTCGTACAGAGTACGCAAATGTATAATTTGTTGATGACATACCATTACTTTGCTCCAGAGGGCCGTTTTTTCAACTAGTGATATGTGACTGAAATTCAACATTTTGACGACCCCCGGGTCGTCTCCATTTTTTTGCCGAAAAATGAAAATTTTTCTATTGTGTTGAAAGGGTGGGTGTGTTGTTAGGTAGGTCGTACAGATTACGCAAATGTATAATTTGTTGATGACAGACCATTACTTTGCTCCAGAGGGCCATTTTTCCAACTAGTGAGATGTGACTGAAATTCAACATTTTGACGACCCCCGGGTCGTCTCCATTTTTTTGCCGAAAAATGAAAATTTTTCTATTGTGTTAAAAGGGTCTCTGTGTTATTAAGTAGGTCGTACAGAGTACGCAAATGTATAATTTGTTGATGACAGACCATTACTTTGCTCCAGAGGTCCGTTTTTCCAACTAGTGAGATGTGACTGAAATTCAACATTTTGACGAAAAAATGAAAAATGAAAATTTTTCTATTGTGTTAAAAGGGTGGGTGTGTTATTAACTAGGTCGTACAGAGTACGCAAATGTATAATTTGTTGATGACAGACCATTACTTTGCTCCAGAGGGCCGTTTTTCCAACTAGTGAGATGTGACTGAAATTCAACATTTTGACGACCCCCGGGTCGTCTCCATTTTTTTGCCGAAAAATGAAAATTTTTCTATTGTGTTAAAAGGGTCTCTGTGTTATTAAGTAGGTCGTACAGAGTACGCAAATGTATAATTTGTTGATGACAGACCATTACTTTGCTCCAGGGGGCCGTTTTTCCAACTAGTGAGATGTGACTGAAATTCAACATTTTGACGACCCCCGTCGTCTCCATTTTTTTGCCGAAAAATGAAAATTTTTCTATTGTGTTAAAAGGGTCTCTGTGTTATTAAGTAGGTCGTACAGAGTACGCAAATGTATAATTTGTTGATGACATACCATTACTTTGCTCCAGAGGGCCGTTTTTTCAACTAGTGATATGTGACTGAAATTCAACATTTTGACGACCCCCGGGTCGTCTCCATTTTTTTGCCGAAAAATGAAAATTTTTCTATTGTGTTAAAAGGGTCTCTGTGTTATTAAGTAGGTCGTACAGAGTACGCAAATGTATAATTTGTTGATGACAGACCATTACTTTGCTCCAGAGGTCCGTTTTTCCAACTAGTGAGATGTGACTGAAATTCAACATTTTGACGACCCCCGGGTCGTCTCCTTTTTTTTGCCGAAAAATGAAAATTTTTCTATTGTGTTAAAAGGGTGGGTGTGTTATTAAGTAGGTCGTACAGAGTACGCAAATGTATAATTTGTTGATGACAGACCATTACTTTGCTCCAGAGGGCCGTTTTCCCAACTAGTGAGATGTGACTGAAATTCAACATTTTGGCGACCCCCGGGTCGTCTCCATTTTTTTGCCGAAAAATGAAAATTTTTCTATTGTGTTAAAAGGGTCTCTGTGTTATTAAGTAGGTCGTACAGAGTACGCAAATGTATAATTTGTTGATGACAGACCATTACTTTGCTCCAGAGGGCCGTTTTTCCAACTAGTGAGATGTGACTGAAATTCAACATTTTGACGACCCCCAGGTCGTCTCCTTTTTTTTTGCCGAAAAATGAAAATTTTTCTATTGTGTTAAAAGGGTGGGTGTGTTATTAAGTAGGTCGTACAGAGTACGCAAATGTATAATTTGTTGATGACAGACCATTACTTTGCTCCAGAGGGCCGTTTTTCCAACTAGTGAGATGTGACTGAAATTCAACATTTTGACGACCCCCGGGTCGTCTCCTTTTTTTTGCCGAAAAATGAAAATTTTTCTATTGTGTTAAAAGGGTGGGTGTGTTATTAAGTAGGTCGTACAGATTACGCAAATGTATAATTTGTTGATGACAGACCATTACTTTGCTCCAGAGGGCCGTTTTTCCAACTAGTGAGATGTGACTGAAATTCAACATTTTGACGACCCCCGGGTCGTCTCCATTTTTTTGCCGAAAAATGAAAATTTTTCTATTGTGTTAAAAGGGTCTCTGTGTTATTAACTAGGTCGTACAGAGTACGCAAATGTATAATTTGTTGATGACAGACCATTACTTTGCTCCAGAGGGCCGTTTTTCCAACTAGTGAGATGTGACTGAAATTCAACATTTTGACGACCCCCGGGTCGTCTCCATTTTTTTGCCGAAAAATGAAAATTTTTCTATTGTGTTAAAAGGGTCTCTGTGTTATTAAGTAGGTCGTACAGAGTACGCAAATGTATAATTTGTTGATGACAGACCATTACTTTGCTCCAGAGGGCCGTTTTTCCAACTAGTGAGATGTGACTGAAATTCAACATTTTGACGACCCCCGGGTCGTCTCCATTTTTTGCCGAAAAATGAAAATTTTTCTATTGTGTTAAAAGGGTCTCTGTGTTATTAAGTAGGTCGTACAGAGTACGCAAATGTATAATTTGTTAATGACAGACCATTACTTTGCTCCAGAGGGCCGTTTTTCCAACTAGTGAGATGTGACTGAAATTCAACATTTTGACGACCCCCGGGTCGTCTCCATTTTTTTGCCGAAAAATGAAATTTTTCTATTGTGTTAAAAGGGTCTCTGTGTTATTAAGTGGTCGTACAGAGTACGCAAATGTGTAATTTGTTGATGACAGACCATTACTTTGCTCCATAGGGCCGTTTTTCCAACCTGTGAGATGTGACTGAAATTCAACATTTTGACGACCCCCGGGTCGTCTCCTTTTTTTGCCGAAAAATGAAAATTTTTCTATTGTGTTAAAAGGGTCTCTGTGTTATTAAGTAGGTCGTACAGAGTACGCAAATGTATAATTTGTTAATGACAGACCATTACTTTGCTCCAGAGGGCCGTTTTTCCAACTAGTGAGATGTGACTGAAATTCAACATTTTGACGACCCCCGGGTCGTCTCCATTTTTTTGCCGAAAAATGAAAATTTTTCTATTGTGTTAAAAGGGTCTCTGTGTTATTAAGTAGGTCGTACAGAGTACGCAAATGTATAATTTGTTGATGACAGACCATTACTTTGCTCCAGAGGGCCGTTTTTCCAACTAGTGAGATGTGACTGAAATTCAACATTTTGACGACCCCCGGGTCGTCTCCATTTTTTTGCCGAAAAATGAAAATTTTTCTATTGTGTTAAAAGGGTCTCTGTGTTATTAAGTAGGTCGTACAGAGTACGCAAATGTATAATTTGTTAATGACAGACCATTACTTTGCTCCAGAGGGCCGTTTTTCCAACTAGTGAGATGTGACTGAAATTCAACATTTTGACGACCCCCGGGTCGTCTCATTTTTTTGCCGAAAAATGAAAATTTTTCTATTGTGTTAAAAGGGTCTCTGTGTTATTAAGTAGGTCGTACAGAGTACGCAAATGTATAATTTGTTGATGACAGACCATTACTTTGCTCCAGAGGGCCGTTTTTCCAACCTGTGAGATGTGACTGAAATTCAACATTTTGACGACCCTCGGGTCGTCTCCTTTTTTTTGCCGAAAAATGAAAATTTTTCTTTTGTGTTAAAAGGGTCTCTGTGTTATTAAGTAGGTCGTACAGAGTACGCAAATGTATAATTTGTTAATGACAGACCATTACTTTGCTCCAGAGGGCCGTTTTTCCAACTAGTGAGATGTGACTGAAATTCAACATTTTGACGACCCCCGGGTCGTCTCCATTTTTTTGCCGAAAAATGAAAATTTTTCTATTGTGTTAAAAGGGTCTCTGTGTTATTAAGTAGGTCGTACAGAGTACGCAAATGTGTAATTTGTTGATGACCGACCATTACTTTGCTCCATAGGGCCGTTTTTCCAACCTGTGAGATGTGACTGAAATTCAACATTTTGACGACCCCCGGGTCGTCTCCTTTTTTTGCCGAAAAATGAAAATTTTTCTATTGTGTTAAAAGGGTCTCTGTGTTATTAAGTAGGTCGTACAGAGTACGCAAATGTATAATTTGTTAATGACAGACCATTACTTTGCTCCAGAGGGCCGTTTTTCCAACTAGTGAGATGTGACTGAAATTCAACATTTTGACGACCCCCGGGTCGTCTCCATTTTTTTGCCGAAAAATGAAAATTTTTCTATTGTGTTAAAAGGGTCTCTGTGTTATTAAGTAGGTCGTACAGAGTACGCAAATGTATAATTTGTTGATGACAGACCATTACTTTGCTCCAGATTGCCGTTTTTCCAACTAGTGAGATGTGACTGAAATTCAACATTTTGACGACCCCCGGGTCGTCTCCATTTTTTTGCCGAAAAATGAAAATTTTTCTATTGTGTTAAAAGGGTCTCTGTGTTATTAAGTAGGTCGTACAGAGTACGCAAATTTATAATTTGTTAATGACAGACCATTACTTTGCTCCAGAGGGCCGTTTTTCCAACTAGTGAGATGTGACTGAAATTCAACATTTTGACGACCCCCGGGTCGTCTCCATTTTTTTGCCGAAAAATGAAAATTTTTCTATTGTGTTAAAAGGGTCTCTGTGTTATTAAGTAGGTCGTACAGAGTACGCAAATGTATAATTTGTTAATGACAGACCATTACTTTGCTCCAGAGGGCCGTTTTTCCAACTAGTGAGATGTGACTGAAATTCAACATTTTGACGACCCCCGGGTCGTCTCCATTTTTTTGCCAAAAAATGAAAATTTTTCTATTGTGTTAAAAGGGTCTCTGTGTTATTAAGTAGGTCGTACAGAGTACGCAAATGTATAATTTGTTAATGACAGACCATTACTTTGCTCCAGAGGGCCGTTTTTCCAACTAGTGAGATGTGACTGAAATTCAACAATTTGACGACCCCCGGGTCGTCTCCATTTTTTTGCCGAAAAATGAAAATTTTTCTATTGCGTTAAAAGGGTCTCTGTGTTATTAAGTAGGTCGTACAGAGTACGCAAATGTGTAATTTGTTGATGACAGACCATTACTTTGCTCCATAGGGCCGTTTTTCCAACCTGTGAGATGTGACTGAAATTCAACATTTTGACGACCCCCGGGTCGTCTAGTTTTTTTTGCCGAAAAATGAAAATTTTTCTATTGTGTTAAAAGGGTCTCTGTGTTATTAAGTAGGTCGTACAGAGTACGCAAATGTATAATTTGTTGATGACAGACCATTACTTTGCTCCAGAGGGCCGTTTTTTCAACTAGTGAGATGTGACTGAAATTCAACATTTTGACGACCCCCGGGTCGTCTCCATTTTTTTGCCGAAAAATGAAAATTTTTCTATTGTGTTAAAAGGGTCTCTGTGTTATTAAGTAGGTCGTACAGAGTACGCATATGTATAATTTGTTAATGACAGACCATTACTTTGCTCCAGAGGGCCGTTTTTCCAACTAGTGAGATGTGACTGAAATTCAACATTTTGACGACCCCCGGGTCGTCTCCATTTTTTTGCCGAAAAATTAAAATTTTTCTATTGTGTTAAAAGGGTCTCTGTGTTATTAAGTAGGTCGTACAGAGTACGCAAATGTATAATTTGTTGATGACAGACCATTACTTTGCTCCAGAGGGCCGTTTTTCCAACTAGTGAGATGTGACTGAAATTCAACAATTTGACGACCCCGGGTCGTCTCCATTTTTTTGCCGAAAAATGAAAATTTTTCTATTGTGTTAAAAGGGTCTCTGTGTTATTAAGTAGGTCGTACAGAGTACGCAAATGTATAATTTGTTAATGACAGACCATTACTTTCCTCCAGAGGGCCGTTTTTCCAACTAGTGAGATGTGACTGAAATTCAACATTTTGACGACCCCCGGGTCGTCTCCATTTTTTTGCCGAAAAATGAAAATTTTTCTATTGTGTTAAAAGGGTCTCTGTGTTATTAAGTAGGTCGTACAGAGTAGGCAAATGTATAATTTGTTGATGACAGACCATTACTTTGCTCCAGAGGGCCGTTTTTCCAACTAGTGAGATGTGACTGAAATTCAACATTTTGACGACCCCCGGGTCGTCTCCATTTTTTTGCCGAAAAATGAAAATTTTTCTATTGTGTAAAAAGGGTCTCTGTGTTATTAAGTAGGTCGTACAGAGTACGCAAATGTATAATTTGTTGATGACAGACCATTACTTTGCTCCAGAGGGCCGTTTTTCCAACCTGTGAGATGTGACTGAAATTCAACATTTTGACGACCCCCGGGTCGTCTCCTTTTTTTTGCCGAAAAATGAAAATTTTTCTATTGTGTTAAAAGGGTCTCTGTGTTATTAAGTAGGTCGTACAGAGTACGCAAATGTGTAATTTGTTGATGACAGACCATTACTTTGCTCCATAGGGCCGTTTTTCCAACTAGTGAGATGTGACTGAAATTCAACATTTTGACGACCCCCGGGTCGTCTCCATTTTTTTGCCGAAAAATGAAAATTTTTCTATTGTGTTAAAAGGGTCTCTGTGTTATTAAGTAGGTCGTACAGAGTACGCATATGTATAATTTGTTAATGACAGACCATTACTTTGCTCCAGAGGGCCGTTTTTCCAACTAGTGAGATGTGACTGAAATTGAACATTTTGACGACCCCCGGGTCGTCTCCATTTTTTTGCCGAAAAATGAAAATTTTTCTATTGTGTTAAAAGGGTCTCTGTGTTATTAAGTAGGTCGTACAGAGTACGCAAATGTATAATTTGTTGATGACAGACCATTACTTTGCTCCAGAGGTCCGTTTTTCCAACTAGTGAGATGTGACTGAAATTCAACATTTTGACGACCCCCGGGTCGTCTCCTTTTTTTTGCCGAAAAATGAAAATTTTTCTATTGTGTTAAAAGGGTCTCTGTGTTATTAAGTAGGTCGTACAGAGTACGCAAATGTATAATTTGTTGATGACAGACCATTACTTTGCTCCAGAGGGCCGTTTTTCCAACTAGTGAGATGTGACTGAAATTCAACATTTTGACGACCCCCGGGTCGTCTCCATTTTTTTGCCGAAAAATGAAAATTTTTCTATTGTGTTAAAAGGGTCTCTGTGTTATTAAGTAGGTCGTACAGAGTACGCAAATGTGTAATTTGTTGATGACAGACCATTACTTTGCTCCATAGGGATGTTTTTCCAACCTGTGAGATGTGACTGAAATTCAACATTTTGACGACCCCCGGGTCGTCTCCTTTTTTTTGCCGAAAAATGAAAATTTTTCTATTGTGTTAAAAGGGTCTCTGTGTTATTAAGTAGGTCGTACAGAGTACGCAAATGTATAATTTGTTAATGACAGACCATTACTTTGCTCCAGAGGGCCGTTTTTCCAACTAGTGAGATGTGACTGAAATTCAACATTTTGACGACCCCCGGGTCGTCTCCATTTTTTTGCCGAAAAATGAAAATTTTTCTATTGTGTTAAAAGGGTCTCTGTGTTATTAAGTAGGTCGTACAGAGTACGCAAATGTATAATTTGTTGATGACAGACCATTACTTTGCTCCAGAGGGCCGTTTTTCCAACCTGTGAGATGTGACTGAAATTCAACATTTTGACGACCCCCGGGTCGTCTCCTTTTTTTTGCCGAAAAATGAAAATTTTTCTATTGTGTTAAAAGGGTCTCTGTGTTATTAAGTAGGTCGTACAGAGTACGCAAATGTGTAATTTGTTGATGACAGACCATTACTTTGCTCCATAGGGCCGTTTTTCCAACTAGTGAGATGTGACTGAAATTCAACATTTTGACGACCCCCGGGTCGTCTCCATTTTTTTGCCGAAAAATGAAAATTTTTCTATTGTGTTAAAAGGGTCTCTGTGTTATTAAGTAGGTCGTACAGAGTACGCAAATGTATAATTTGTTAATGACAGACCATTACTTTGCTCCAGAGGGCCGTTTTTCCAACTAGTGAGATGTGACTGAAATTCAACATTTTGACGACCCCCGGGTCGTCTCCATTTTTTTGCCGAAAAATGAAAATTTTTCTATTGTGTTAAAAGGGTCTCTGTGTTATTAAGTAGGTCGTACAGAGTACGCAAATGTATAATTTGTTGATGACAGACCATTACTTTGCTCCAGAGGGCCGTTTTTCCAACTAGTGAGATGTGACTGAAATTCAACATTTTGACGACCCCCGGGTCGTCTCCATTTTTTTGCCGAAAAATGAAAATTTTTCTATTGTGTTAAAAGGGTCTCTGTGTTAATAAGTAGGTCGTACAGAGTACGCAAATGTATAATTTGTTGATGACAGACCATTACTTTGCTCCAGAGGGCCGTTTTTCCAACTAGTGAGATGTGACTGAAATTCAACATTTTTACGACCCCCGGGTCGTCTCCATTTTTTTGCCGAAAAATGAAAATTTTTCTATTGTGTTAAAAGGGTCTCTGTGCTATTAAGTAGGTCGTACAGAGTACGCAAATGTATAATTTGTTGATGACAGACCATTACTTTGCTCCAGAGGGCCGTTTTTCCAACTAGTGAGATGTGACTGAAATTCAACATTTTGACGACCCCTGGGTCGTCTCCATTTTTTTGCCGAAAAATGAAAATTTTTCTATTGTGTTAAAAGGGTCTCTGTGTTATTAAGTAGGTCGTACAGAGTACGCAAATGTATAATTTGTTGATGACAGACCATTACTTTGCTCCAGAGGGCCGTTTTTCCAACTAGTGAGATGTGACTGAAATTCAACATTTTGACGACCCCCGGGTCGTCTCCATTTTTTTGCCGAAAAATGAAAATTTTTCTATTGTGTTAAAAGGGTCTCTGTGTTATTAAGTAGGTCGTACAGAGTACGCAAATGTATAATTTGTTAATGACAGACCATTACTTTGCTCCAGAGGGCCGTTTTTCCAACTAGTGAGATGTGACTGAAATTCAACATTTTGACGACCCCCGGGTCGTCTCCATTTTTTTGCCGAAAAATGAAAATTTTTCTATTGTGTTAAAAGGGTCTCTGTGTTATTAAGTAGGTCGTACAGAGTACGCAAATGTATAATTTGTTAATGACAGACCATTACTTTGCTCCAGAGGGCCGTTTTTCCAACTAGTGAGATGTGACTGAAATTCAACATTTTGACGACCCCCGGGTCGTCTCCATTTTTTTGCCGAAAAATGAAAATTTTTCTATTGTGTTAAAAGGGTCTCTGTGCTATTAAGTAGGTCGTACAGAGTACGCAAATGTATAATTTGTTGATGACAGACCATTACTTTGCTCCAGAGGGCCGTTTTTCCAACTAGTGAGATGTGACTGAAATTCAACATTTTGACGACCCCCGGGTCGTCTCCATTTTTTTGCCGAAAAATGAAAATTTTTCTATTGTGTTAAAAGGGTCTCTGTGTTATTAAGTAGGTCGTACAGAGTACGCAAATGTATAATTTGTTAATGACAGACCATTACTTTGCTCCAGAGGGCCGTTTTTCCAACTAGTGAGATGTGACTGAAATTCAACATTTTGACGACCCCCGGGTCGTCTCCATTTTTTTGCCGAAAAATGAAAATTTTTCTATTGTGTTAAAAGGGTCTCTGTGTTATTAAGTAGGTCGTACAGAGTACGCAAATGTGTAATTTGTTGATGACAGACCATTACTTTGCTCCATAGGGCCGTTTTTCCAACCTGTGAGATGTGACTGAAATTCAACATTTTGACGACCCCCGGGTCGTCTCCTTTTTTTTGCCGAAAAATGAAAATTTTTCTATTGTGTTAAAAGGGTCTCTGTGTTATTAAGTAGGTCGTACAGAGTACGCAAATGTGTAATTTGTTGATGACAGACCATTACTTTGCTCCATAGGGCCGTTTTTCCAACTAGTGAGATGTGACTGAAATTCAACATTTTGACGACCCCCGGGTCGTCTCCATTTTTTTGCCGAAAAATGAAAATTTTTCTATTGTGTTAAAAGGGTACCGTGTTATTAAGTAGGTCGTACAGAGTACGCAAATGTATAATTTGTTGATGACAGACCATTACTTTGCTCCAGAGGGCCGTTTTTCCAACTAGTGAGATGTGACTGAAATTCAACAATTTGACGACCCCCGGGTCGTCTCCATTTTTTTGCCGAAAAATGAAAATTTTTCTATTGTGTTAAAAGGGTCTCTGTGTTATTAAGTAGGTCGTACAGAGTACGCAAATGTATAATTTGTTAATGACAGACCATTACTTTGCTCCAGAGGGCCGTTTTTCCAACTAGTGAGATGTGACTGAAATTCAACATTTTGACGACCCCCGGGTCGTCTCCATTTTTTTGCCGAAAAATGAAAATTTTTCTATTGTGTTAAAAGGGTACCGTGTTATTAAGTAGGTCGTACAGAGTACGCAAATGTATAATTTGTTGATGACAGACCATTACTTTGCTCCAGAGGGCCGTTTTTCCAACTAGTGAGATGTGACTGAAATTCAACAATTTGACGACCCCCGGGTCGTCTCCATTTTTTTGCCGAAAAATGAAAATTTTTCTATTGTGTTAAAAGGGTCTCTGTGTTATTAAGTAGGTCGTACAGAGTACGCAAATGTGTAATTTGTTGATGACAGACCATTACTTTGCTCCATAGGGCCGTTTTTCCAACCTGTGAGATGTGACTGAAATTCAACATTTTGACGACCCCCGGGTCGTCTCCTTTTTTTTGCCGAAAAATGAAAATTTTTCTATTGTGTTAAAAGGGTCTCTGTGTTATTAAGTAGGTCGTACAGAGTACGCAAATGTATAATTTGTTAATGACAGACCATTACTTTGCTCCAGAGGGCCGTTTTTCCAACTAGTGAGATGTGACTGAAATTCAACATTTTGACGACCCCCGGGTCGTCTCCATTTTTTTGCCGAAAAATGAAAATTTTTCTATTGTGTTAAAAGGGTCTCTGTGTTATTAAGTAGGTCGTACAGAGTACGCAAATGTATAATTTGTTGATGACAGACCATTACTTTGCTCCAGAGGGCCGTTTTTCCAACTAGTGAGATGTGACTGAAATTCAACATTTTGACGACCCCCGGGTCGTCTCCATTTTTTTGCCGAAAAATGAAAATTTTTCTATTGTGTTAAAAGGGTCTCTGTGTTATTAAGTAGGTCGTACAGAGTACGCAAATGTATAATTTGTTGATGACAGACCATTACTTTGCTCCAGAGGGCCGTTTTTCCAACCTGTGAGATGTGACTGAAATTCAACATTTTGACGACCCCCGGGTCGTCTCCTTTTTTTTGCCGAAAAATGAAAATTTTTCTATTGTGTTAAAAGGGTCTCTGTGTTATTAAGTAGGTCGTACAGAGTACGCAAATGTGTAATTTGTTGATGACAGACCATTACTTTGCTCCATAGGGCCGTTTTTCCAACTAGTGAGATGTGACTGAAATTCAACATTTTGACGACCCCCGGGTCGTCTCCATTTTTTTGCCGAAAAATGAAAATTTTTCTATTGTGTTAAAAGGGTCTCTGTGTTATTAAGTAGGTCGTACAGAGTACGCATATGTATAATTTGTTAATGACAGACCATTACTTTGCTCCAGAGGGCCGTTTTTCCAACTAGTGAGATGTGACTGAAATTCAACATTTTGACGACCCCCGGGTCGTCTCCATTTTTTTGCCGAAAAATGAAAATTTTTCTATTGTGTTAAAAGGGTCTCTGTGTTATTAAGTAGGTCGTACAGAGTACGCAAATGTATAATTTGTTGATGACAGACCATTACTTTGCTCCAGAGGGCCGTTTTTCCAACTAGTGAGATGTGACTGAAATTCAACAATTTGACGACCACCGGGTCGTCTCCATTTTTTTGCCGAAAAATGAAAATTTTTCTATTGTGTTAAAAGGGACTCTGTGTTATTAAGTAGGTCGTACAGAGTACGCAAATGTATAATTTGTTAATGACAGACCATTACTTTGCTCCAGAGGGCCGTTTTTCAAACTAGTGAGATGTGACTGAAATTCAACATTTTGACGACCCCTGGGTCGTCTCCATTTTTTTGCCGAAAAATGAAAATTTTTCTATTGTGTTAAAAGGGTCTCTGTGTTATTAAGTAGGTCGTACAGAGTACGCAAATGTGTAATTTGTTGATGACAGACCATTACTTTGCTCCATAGGGACGTTTTCCCAACCTGTGAGATGTGACTGAAATTCAACATTTTGACGACCCCCGGGTCGTCTCCTTTTTTTTGCCGAAAAATGAAAATTTTTCTATTGTGTTAAAAGGGTCTCTGTGTTATTAAGTAGGTCGTACAGAGTACGCAAATGTATAATTTGTTAATGACAGACCATTACTTTGCTCCAGAGGGCCGTTTTTCCAACTAGTGAGATGTGACTGAAATTCAACATTTTGACGACCCACGGGTCGTCTCCATTTTTTTGCCGAAAAATGAAAATTTTTCTATTGTGTTAAAAGGGTCTCTGTGTTATTAAGTAGGTCGTACAGAGTACGCAAATGTATAATTTGTTGATGACAGACCATTACTTTGCTCCAGAGGGCCGTTTTTCCAACTAGTGAGATGTGACTGAAATTCAACATTTTGACGACCCCCGGGTCGTCTCCATTTTTTTGCCGAAAAATGAAAATTTTTCTATTGTGTTAAAAGGGTCTCTGTGTTATTAAGTAGGTCGTACAGAGTACGCAAATGTATAATTTGTTGATGACAGACCATTACTTTGCTCCAGAGGGCCGTTTTTCCAACCTGTGAGATGTGACTGAAATTCAACATTTTGACGACCCCCGGGTCGTCTCCTTTTTTTTGCCGAAAAATGAAAATTTTTCTATTGTGTTAAAAGGGTCTCTGTGTTATTAAGTAGGTCGTACAGAGTACGCAAATGTATAATTTGTTAATGACAGACCATTACTTTGCTCCAGAGGGCCGTTTTTCCAACTAGTGAGATGTGACTGAAATTCAACATTTTGACGACCCCCGGGTCGTCTCCATTTTTTTGCCGAAAAATGAAAATTTTTCTATTGTGTTAAAAGGGTCTCTGTGTTATTAAGTAGGTCGTACAGAGTACGCAAATGTATAATTTGTTGATGACAGACCATTACTTTGCTCCAGAGGGCCGTTTTTCCAACCTGTGAGATGTGACTGAAATTCAACATTTTGACGACCCCCGGGTCGACTCCTTTTTTTTGCCGAAAAATGAAAATTTTTCTATTGTGTTAAAAGGGTCTCTGTGTTATTAAGTAGGTCGTACAGAGTACGCAAATGTGTAATTTGTTGATGACAGACCATTACTTTGCTCCATAGGGCCGTTTTTCCAACTAGTGAGATGTGACTGAAATTCAACATTTTGACGACCCCCGGGTCGTCTCCATTTTTTTGCCGAAAAATGAAAATTTTTCTATTGTGTTAAAAGGGTCTCTGTGTTATTAAGTAGGTCGTACAGAGTACGCAAATGTGTAATTTGTTAATGACAGACCATTACTTTGCTCCAGAGGGCCGTTTTTCCAACTAGTGAGATGTGACTGAAATTCAACATTTTGACGACCCCCGGGTCGTCTCCTTTTTTTTGCCGAAAAATGAAAATTTTTCTATTGTGTTAAAAGGGTCTCTGTGTTATTAAGTAGGTCGTACAGAGTACGCAAATGTGTAATTTGTTGATGACAGACCATTACTTTGCTCCATAGGGCCGTTTTTCCAACTAGTGAGATGTGACTGAAATTCAACATTTTGACGACCCCCGGGTCGTCTCCATTTTTTTGCCGAAAAATGAAAATTTTTCTATTGTGTTAAAAGGGTCTCTGTGTTATTAAGTAGGTCGTACAGAGTACGCAAATGTGTAATTTGTTAATGACAGACCATTACTTTGCTCCAGAGGGCCGTTTTTCCAACTTGTGAGATGTGACTGAAATTCAACATTTTGACGACCCCCGGGTCGTCTCCTTTTTTTTGCCGAAAAATGAAAATTTTTCTATTGTGTTAAAAGGGTCTCTGTGTTATTAAGTAGGTCGTACAGAGTACGCAAATGTGTAATTTGTTAATGACAGACCATTACTTTGCTCCAGATGGCCGTTTTTCCAACTAGTGAGATGTGACTGAAATTCAACATTTTGACGACCCCCGGGTCGTCTCCATTTTTTTGCCGAAAAATGAAAATTTTTCTATTGTGTTAAAAGGGTCTCTGTGTTATTAAGTAGGTCGTACAGAGTACGCAAATGTATAATTTGTTGATGACAGACCATTACTTTGCTCCAGAGGGCCGTTTTTCCAACTAGTGAGATGTGACTGAAATTCAACATTTTGACGACCCCCGGGTCTTCTCCATTTTTTTGCCGAAAAATGAAAATTTTTCTATTGTGTTAAAAGGGTCTCTCTGTTAATAAGTAGGTCGTACAGAGTACGCAAATGTATAATTTGTTGATGACAGACCATTACTTTGCTCCAGAGGGCCGTTTTTCCAACTAGTGAGATGTGACTGAAATTCAACATTTTGACGACCCCCGGGTCGTCTCCATTTTTTTGCCGAAAAATGAAAATTTTTCTATTGTGTTAAAAGGGTCTCTGTGCTATTAAGTAGGTCGTACAGAGTACGCAAATGTATAATTTGTTGATGACAGACCATTACTTTGCTCCAGAGGGCCGTTTTTCCAACTAGTGAGATGTGACTGAAATTCAACATTTTGACGACCCCCGGGTCGTCTCCATTTTTTTGCCGAAAAATGAAAATTTTTCTATTGTGTTAAAAGGGTCTCTGTGTTATTAAGTAGGTCGTACAGAGTACGCAAATGTATAATTTGTTGATGACAGACCATTACTTTGCTCCAGAGGGCCGTTTTTCCAACTAGTGAGATGTGACTGAAATTCAACATTTTAACGACCCCCGGGTCGTCTCCATTTTTTTGCCGAAAAATGAAAATTTTTCTATTGTGTTAAAAGGGTCTCTGTGTTATTAAGTAGGTCGTACAGCGTACGCAAATGTATAATTTGTTCATGACAGACCATTACTTTGCTCCAGAGGGCCGTTTTTCCAACTAGTGAGATGTGACTGAAATTCAACATTTTGACGACCCCCGGGTCGTCTCCATTTTTTTGCCGAAAAATGAAAATTTTTCTATTGTGTTAAAAGGGTCTCTGTGTTATTAAGTAGGTCGTACAGAGTACGCAAATGTATAATTTGTTAATGACAGACCATTACTTTGCTCCAGAGGGCCGTTTTTCCAACTAGTGAGATGTGACTGAAATTCAACATTTTGACGACCCCCGGGTCGTCTCCATTTTTTTGCCGAAAAATGAAAATTTTTCTATTGTGTTAAAAGGCTCTCTGTGTTAATAAGTAGGTCGTACAGAGTACGCAAATGTATAATTTGTTGATGACAGACCATTACTTTGCTCCAGAGGGCCGTTTTTCCAACTAGTGAGATGTGACTGAAATTCAACATTTTGACGACCCCCGGGTCGTCTCCTTTTTTTGCCGAAAAATGAAAATTTTTCTATTGTGTTAAAAGGGTCTCTGTGTTATTAAGTAGGTCGTACAGAGTACGCAAATGTATAATTTGTTAATGACAGACCATTACTTTGCTCCAGAGGGCCGTTTTTCCAACTAGTGAGATGTGACTGAAATTCAACATTTTGACGACCCCCGGGTCGTCTCCATTTTTTTGCCGAAAAATGAAAATTTTTCTATTGTGTTAAAAGGGTCTCTGTGTTATTAAGTAGGTCGTACAGAGTACGCAAATGTATAATTTGTTGATGACAGACCATTACTTTGCTCCAGAGGGCCGTTTTTCCAACTAGTGAGATGTGACTGAAATTCAACATTTTGACGACCCCCGGGTCGTCTCCATTTTTTTGCCGAAAAATGAAAATTTTTCTATTGTGTTAAAAGGGTCTCTGTGTTATTAAGTAGGTCGTACAGAGTACGCAAATGTATAATTTGTTGATGACAGACCATTACTTTGCTCCAGAGGGCCGTTTTTCCAACTAGTGAGATGTGACTGAAATTCAACATTTTGACGACCCCCGGGTCGTCTCCATTTTTTTGCCGAAAAATGAAAATTTTTCTTTTGTGTTAAAAGGGTCTCTGTGTTAATAAGTAGGTCGTACAGAGTACGCAAATGTATAATTTGTTGATGACAGACCATTACTTTGCTCCAGAGGGCCGTTTTTCCAACTAGTGAGATGTGACTGAAATTCAACATTTTGACGACCCCCGGGTCGTCTCCATTTTTTTGCCGAAAAATGAAAATTTTTCTATTGTGTTAAAAGGGTCTCTGTGCTATTAAGTAGGTCGTACAGAGTACGCAAATGTATAATTTGTTGATGACAGACCATTACTTTGCTCCAGAGGGCCGTTTTTCCAACTAGTGAGATGTGACTGAAATTCAACATTTTGACGACCCCCGGGTCGTCTCCATTTTTTTGCCGAAAAATGAAAATTTT
The DNA here is from genome assembly GCA_907269105.1 of Volucella inanis. Taxonomy (NCBI): domain Eukaryota; kingdom Metazoa; phylum Arthropoda; class Insecta; order Diptera; family Syrphidae; genus Volucella; species Volucella inanis. The sequence goes on from OU026157.1 coordinate 80,737,172, forward strand.
TCTATTGTGTTAAAAGGGTCTCTGTGTTATTAAGTAGGTCGTACAGAGTACGCAAATGTATAATTTGTTGATGACAGACCATTACTTTGCTCCAGAGGGCCGTTTTTCCAACTAGTGAGATGTGACTGAAATTCAACATTTTAACGACCCCCGGGTCGTCTCCATTTTTTTGCCGAAAAATGAAAATTTTTCTATTGTGTTAAAGGGGTCTCTGTGTTATTAAGTAGGTCGTACAGCGTACGCAAATGTATAATTTGTTCATGACAGACCATTACTTTGCTCTAGAGGGCCGTTTTTCCAACTAGTGAGATGTGACTGAAATTCAACATTTTGACGACCCCCGGGTCGTCTCCATTTTTTTGCCGAAAAATGAAAATTTTTCTATTGTGTTAAAAGGGTCTCTGTGTTATTAAGTAGGTCGTACAGAGTACGCAAATGTATAATTTGTTAATGACAGACCATTACTTTGCTCCAGAGGGCCGTTTTTCCAATTAGTGAGATGTGACTGAAATTCAACATTTTGACGACCCCCGGGTCGTATCCATTTTTTTGCCGAAAAATGAAAATTTTTCTATTGTGTTAAAAGGCTCTCTGTGTTAATAAGTAGGTCGTACAGAGTACGCAAATGTATAATTTGTTGATGACAGACCATTACTTTGCTCCAGAGGGCCGTTTTTCCAACTAGTGAGATGTGACTGAAATTCAACATTTTGACGACCCCCGGGTCGTCTCCTTTTTTTGCCGAAAAATGAAAATTTTTCTATTGTGTTAAAAGGGTCTCTGTGTTATTAAGTAGGTCGTACAGAGTACGCAAATGTATAATTTGTTAATGACAGACCATTACTTTGCTCCAGAGGGCCGTTTTTCCAACTAGTGAGATGTGACTGAAATTCAACATTTTGACGACCCCCGGGTCGTCTCCATTTTTTTGCCGAAAAATGAAAATTTTTCTATTGTGTTAAAAGGGTCTCTGTGTTATTAAGTAGGTCGTACAGAGTACGCAAATGTATAATTTGTTAATGACAGACCATTACTTTGCTCCAGAGGGCCGTTTTTCCAACTAGTGAGATGTGACTGAAATTCAACATTTTGACGACCCCCGGGTCGTCTCCATTTTTTTGCCGAAAAATGAAAATTTTTCTATTGTGTTAAAAGGGTCTCTGTGTTATTAAGTAGGTCGTACAGAGTACGCAAATGTATAATTTGTTGATGACAGACCATTACTTTGCTCCAGAGGGCCGTTTTTCCAACTAGTGAGATGTGACTGAAATTCAACATTTTGACGACCCCCGGGTCGTCTCCTTTTTTTTGCCGAAAAATGAAAATTTTTCTATTGTGTTAAAAGGGTCTCTGTGTTATTAAGTAGGTCGTACAGAGTACGCAAATGTATAATTTGTTAATGACAGACCATTACTTTGCTCCAGAGGGCCGTTTTTCCAACTAGTGAGATGTGACTGAAATTCAACATTTTGACGACCCCCGGGTCGTCTCCATTTTTTTGCCGAAAAATGAAAATTTTTCTATTGTGTTAAAAGGGTCTCTGTGTTATTAAGTAGGTCGTACAGAGTACGCAAATGTATAATTTGTTGATGACAGACCATTACTTTGCCCCAGAGGGCCGTTTTTCCAACCTGTGAGATGTGACTGAAATTCAACATTTTGACGACCCCCGGGTCGTCTCCATTTTTTTGCCGAAAAATGAAAATTTTTCTATTGTGTTAAAAGGGTGGGTGTGTTATTAAGTAGGTCGTACAGAGTACGCAAATGTATAATTTGTTGATGACAGACCATTACTTTGCTCCAGAGGGCCGTTTTTCCAACTAGTGAGATGTGACTGAAATTCAACATTTTGACGACCCCCGGGTCGTCTCCATTTTTTTGCCGAAAAATGAAAATTTTTCTATTGTGTTAAAAGGGTCTCTGTGTTATTAAGTAGGTCGTACAGAGTACGCAAATGTATAATTTGTTGATGACAGACCATTACTTTGCTCCAGAGGGCCGTTTATCCAACCTGTGAGATGTGACTGAAATTCAACATTTTGACGACCCCCGGGTCGTCTCCATTTTTTTGCCGAAAAATGAAAATTTTTCTATTGTGTTAAAAGGGTCTCTGTGTTATTAAGTAGGTCGTACAGAGTACGCAAATGTATAATTTGTTAATGACAGACCATTACTTTGCTCCAGAGGGCCGTTTTTCCAACTAGTGAGATGTGACTGAAATTCAACATTTTGACGACCCCCGGGTCGTCTCCATTTTTTTGCCGAAAAATGAAAATTTTTCTATTGTGTTAAAAGGGTCTCTGTGTTATTAAGTAGGTCGTACAGAGTACGCAAAAGTATAATTTGTTGATGACAGACCATTACTTTGCTCCAGAGGGCCGTTTTTCCAACCTGTGAGATGTGACTGAAATTCAACATTTTGACGACCCCCGGGTCGTCTCCTTTTTTTTGCCGAAAAATGAAAATTTTTCTATTGTGTTAAAAGGGTCTCTGTGTTATTAAGTAGGTCGTACAGAGTACGCAAATGTATAATTTGTTAATGACAGACCATTACTTTGCTCCAGAGGGCCGTTTTTCCAACTAGTGAGATGTGACTGAAATTCAACATTTTGACGACCCCCGGGTCGTCTCCATTTTTTTGCCGAAAAATGAAAATTTTTCTATTGTGTTAAAAGGGTCTCTGTGTTATTAAGTAGGTCGTACAGAGTACGCAAATGTATAATTTGTTGATGACAGACCATTACTTTGCCCCAGAGGGCCGTTTTTCCAACCTGTGAGATGTGACTGAAATTCAACATTTTGACGACCCCCGGGTCGTCTCCATTTTTTTGCCGAAAAATGAAAATTTTTCTATTGTGTTAAAAGGGTCTCTGTGTTATTAAGTAGGTCGTACAGAGTACGCAAATGTATAATTTGTTAATGACAGACCATTACTTTGCTCCAGAGGGCCGTTTTTCCAACTAGTGAGATGTGACTGAAATTCAACATTTTGACGACCGCCGGGTCGTCTCCATTTTTTTGCCGAAAAATGAAAATTTTTCTATTGTGTTAAAAGGGTCTCTGTGTTATTAAGTAGGTCGTACAGAGTACGCAAATGTGTAATTTGTTGATGACAGACCATTACTTTGCTCCATAGGGCCGTTTTTCCAACTAGTGAGATGTGACTGAAATTCAACATTTTGACGACCCCCGGGTCGTCTCCATTTTTTTGCCGAAAAATGAAAATTTTTCTATTGTGTTAAAAGGGTCTCTGTGTTATTAAGTAGGTCGTACAGAGTACGCAAATGTATAATTTGTTAATGACAGACCATTACTTTGCTCCAGAGGGCCGTTTTTCCAACTAGTGAGATGTGACTGAAATTCAACATTTTGACGACCCCCGTGTCGTCTCCATTTTTTTGCCGAAAAATGAAAATTTTTCTATTGTGTTAAAAGGGTCTCTGTGTTATTAAGTAGGTCGTACAGAGTACGCAAATGTATAATTTGTTGATGACGGACCATTACATGGCCCCAGAGGGCCGTTTTTCCAACTAGTGAGATGTGACTGAAATTCAACATTTTGACGACCCCCGGGTCGTCTCCATTTTTTTGCCGAAAAATGAAAATTTTTCTATTGTGTTAAAAGGGTCTCTGTGTTATTAAGTAGGTCGTACAGAGTACGCAAATGTATAATTTGTTGATGACAGACCATTACTTTGCTCCAGAGGGCCGTTTATCCAACCTGTGAGATGTGACTGAAATTCAACATTTTGACGACCCCCGGGTCGTCTCCATTTTTTTGCCGAAAAATGAAAATTTTTCTATTGTGTTAAAAGGGTCTCTGTGTTATTAAGTAGGTCGTACAGAGTACGCAAATGTATAATTTGTTAATGACAGACCATTACTTTGCTCCAGAGGGCCGTTTTTCCAACTAGTGAGATGTGACTGAAATTCAACATTTTGACGACCCCCGGGTCGTCTCCATTTTTTTGCCGAAAAATGAAAATTTTTCTATTGTGTTAAAAGGGTCTCTGTGTTATTAAGTAGGCCGTACAGAGTACGCAAATGTATAATTTGTTGATGAGAGACCATTACTTTGCTCCAGAGGGCCGTTTTTCCAACTAGTGAGATGTGACTGAAATTCAACATTTTAACGACCCCCGGGTCGTCTCCATTTTTTTGCCGAAAAATGAAAATTTTTCTATTGTGTTAAAAGGGTCTCTGTGTTATTAAGTAGGTCGTACAGCGTACGCAAATGTATAATTTGTTCATGACAGACCATTACTTTGCTCCAGAGGGCCGTTTTTCCAACTAGTGAGATGTGACTGAAATTCAACATTTTGACGACCCCCGGGTCGTCTCCATTTTTTTGCCGAAAAATGAAAATTTTTCTATTGTGTTAAAAGGGTCTCTGTGTTATTAAGTAGGTCGTACAGAGTACGCAAATGTATAATTTGTTAATGACAGACCATTACTTTGCTCCAGAGGGCCGTTTTTCCAACTAGTGATATGTGATTGAAATTCAACATTTTGACGACCCCCGGGTCGTCTCCATTTTTTTGCCGAAAAATGAAAATTTTTCTATTGTGTTAAAAGGCTCTCTGTGTTAATAAGTAGGTCGTACAGAGTACGCAAATGTATAATTTGTTGATGACAGACCATTACTTTGCTCCAGAGGGCCGTTTTTCCAACTAGTGAGATGTGACTGAAATTCAACATTTTGACGACCCCCGGGTCGTCTCCTTTTTTTGCCGAAAAATGAAAATTTTTCTATTGTGTTAAAAGGGTCTCTGTGTTATTAAGTAGGTCGTACAGAGTACATATGTATAATTTGTTAATGACAGACCATTACTTTGCTCCAGAGGGCCGTTTTTCCAACTAGTGAGATGTGACTGAAATTCAACATTTTGACGAATCCCGGGTCGTCTCCATTTTTTTGCCGAAAAATGAAAATTTTTCTATTGTGTTAAAAGGGTCTCTGTGTTATTAAGTAGGTCGTACAGAGTACGCAAATGTATAATTTGTTGATGACAGACCATTACTTTGCTCCAGAGGGCCGTTTTTCCAACTAGTGAGATGTGACTGAAATTCAACATTTTGACGACCCCCGGGTCGTCTCCATTTTTTTGCCGAAAAATGAAAATTTTTCTATTGTGTTAAAAGGGTCTCTGTGTTATTAAGTAGGTCGTACAGAGTACGCAAATGTATAATTTGTTGATGACAGACCATTACTTTGCTCCAGAGGGCCGTTTTTCCAACCTGTGAGATGTGACTGAAATTCAACATTTTGACGACCCCCGGGTCGTCTCCTTTTTTTTGCCGAAAAATGAAAATTTTTCTATTGTGTTAAAAGGGTCTCTGTGTTATTAAGTAGGTCGTACAGAGTACGCAAATGTATAATTTGTTAATGACAGACCATTACTTTGCTCCAGAGGGCCGTTTTTCCAACTAGTGATATGTGATTGAAATTCAACATTTTGACGACCCCCGGGTCGTCTCCATTTTTTTGCCGAAAAATGAAAATTTTTCTATTGTGTTAAAAGGCTCTCTGTGTTAATAAGTAGGTCGTACAGAGTACGCAAATGTATAATTTGTTGATGACAGACCATTACTTTGCTCCAGAGGGCCGTTTTTCCAACTAGTGAGATGTGACTGAAATTCAACATTTTGACGACCCCCGGGTCGTCTCCTTTTTTTGCCGAAAAATGAAAATTTTTCTATTGTGTTAAAAGGGTCTCTGTGTTATTAAGTAGGTCGTACAGAGTACGCAAATGTATAATTTGTTAATGACAGACCATTACTTTGCTCCAGAGGGCCGTTTTTCCAACTAGTGAGATGTGACTGAAATTCAACATTTTGACGAACCCCGGGTCGTCTCCATTTTTTTGCCGAAAAATGAAAATTTTTCTATTGTGTTAAAAGGGTCTCTGTGTTATTAAGTAGGTCGTACAGAGTACGCAAATGTATAATTTGTTGATGACAGACCATTACTTTGCTCCAGAGGGCCGTTTTTCCAACTAGTGAGATGTGACTGAAATTCAACATTTTGACGACCCCCGGGTCGTCTCCATTTTTTTGCCGAAAAATGAAAATTTTTCTATTGTGTTAAAAGGGTCTCTGTGTTATTAAGTAGGTCGTACAGAGTACGCAAATGTATAATTTGTTGATGACAGACCATTACTTTGCTCCAGAGGGCCGTTTTTCCAACCTGTGAGATGTGACTGAAATTCAACATTTTGACGACCCCCGGGTCGTCTCCTTTTTTTTGCCGAAAAATGAAAATTTTTCTATTGTGTTAAAAGGGTCTCTGTGTTATTAAGTAGGTCGTACAGAGTACGCAAATGTATAATTTGTTAATGACAGACCATTACTTTGCTCCAGAGGGCCGTTTTTCCAACTAGTGAGATGTGACTGAAATTCAACATTTTGACGACCCCCGGGTCGTCTCCATTTTTTTGCCGAAAAATGAAAATTTTTCTATTGTGTTAAAAGGGTCTCTGTGTTATTAAGTAGGTCGTACAGAGTACGCAAATGTATAATTTGTTGATGACAGACCATTACTTTGCTCCAGAGGGCCGTTTATCCAACCTGTGAGATGTGACTGAAATTCAACATTTTGACGACCCCCGGGTCGTCTCCATTTTTTTGCCGAAAAATGAAAATTTTTCTATTGTGTTAAAAGGGTCTCTGTGTTATTAAGTAGGTCGTACAGAGTACGCAAATGTATAATTTGTTAATGACAGACCATTACTTTGCTCCAGAGGGCCGTTTTTCCAACTAGTGAGATGTGACTGAAATTCAACATTTTGACGACCCCCGGGTCGTCTCCATTTTTTTGCGGAAAAATGAAAATTTTTCTATTGTGTTAAAAGGGTCTCTGTGTTATTAAGTAGGTCGTACAGAGTACGCAAATGTATAATTTGTTGATGACAGACCATTACTTTGCTCCAGAGGGCCGTTTTTCCAACCTGTGAGATGTGACTGAAATTCAACATTTTGACGACCCCCGGGTCGTCTCCTTTTTTTTGCCGAAAAATGAAAATTTTTCTATTGTGTTAAAAGGGTCTCTGTGTTATTAAGTAGGTCGTACAGAGTACGCAAATGTATAATTTGTTAATGACAGACCATTACTTTGCTCCAGAGGGCCGTTTTTCCAACTAGTGAGATGTGACTGAAATTCAACATTTTGACGACCCCCGGGTCGTCTCCATTTTTTTGCCGAAAAATGAAAATTTTTCTATTGTGTTAAAAGGGTCTCTGTGTTATTAAGTAGGTCGTACAGAGTACGCAAATGTATAATTTGTTGATGACAGACCATTACTTTGCTCCAGAGGGCCGTTTTTCCAACTAGTGAGATGTGACTGAAATTCAACATTTTGACGACCCCCGGGTCGTCTCCATTTTTTTGCCGAAAAATGAAAAATTTTCTATTGTGTTAAAAGGGTCTCTGTGTTATTAAGTAGGTCGTACAGAGTACGCAAATGTATAATTTGTTGATGACAGACCATTACTTTGCTCCAGAGGGCCGTTTTTCCAACTAGTGAGATGTGACTGAAATTCAACATTTTGACGACCCCCGGGTCGTCTCCATTTTTTTGCCGAAAAATGAAAAATTTTCTATTGTGTTAAAAGGGTCTCTGTGTTATTAAGTAGGTCGTACAGAGTACGCAAATGTATAATTTGTTGATGACAGACCATTACTTTGCTCCAGAGGGCCGTTTTTCCAACTAGTGAGATGTGACTGAAATTTAACATTTTGACGACCCCCGGGTCGTCTCCATTTTTTTGCCGAAAAATGAAAATTTTTCTATTGTGTTAAAAGGGTCTCTGTGTTATTAAGTAGGTCGTACAGAGTACGCAAATGTATAATTTGTTGATGACAGACCATTACTTTGCTCCAGAGGGCCGTTTTTCCAACTAGTGAGATGTGACTGAAATTCAATATTCTGACGACCCCCGGGTCGTCTCCATTTTTTTGCCGAAAAATGAAAATTTTTCTATTGTGTTAAAAGGGTCTCTGTGTTATTAAGTAGGTCGTACAGAGTACGCAAATGTATAATTTGTTGATGACAGACCATTACTTTGCTCCAGAGGGCCGTTTTTCCAACTAGTGAGATGTGACTGAAATTCAACATTTTGACGACCCCCGGGTCGTCTCCATTTTTTTGCCGAAAAATGAAAATTTTTCTATTGTGTTAAAAGGGTCTCTGTGTTATTAAGTAGGTCGTACAGAGTACGCAAATGTATAATTTGTTGATGACAGACCATTACTTTGCTCCAAGGGGCCGTTTTTCCAACTAGTGAGATGTGACTGAAATTCAACATTTTGACGACCCCCGGGTCGTCTCCATTTTTTTGCCGAAAAATGAAAATTTTTCTATTGTGTTAAAAGGGTCTCTGTGTTATTAAGTAGGTCGTACAGAGTACGCAAATGTATAATTTGTTGATGACAGACCATTACTTTGCTCCAGGGGGCCGTTTTTCCAACTAGTGAGATGTGACTGAAATTCAACATTTTGACGACCCCCGGGTCGTCTCCATTTTTTTGCCGAAAAATGAAAATTTTTCTATTGTGTTAAAAGGGTCTCTGTGTTATTAAGTAGGTCGTACAGAGTACGCAAATGTATAATTTGTTAATGACAGACCATTACTTTGCTCCAGAGGGCCGTTTTTCCAACTAGTGAGATGTGACTGAAATTCAACATTTTAACGACCCCCGGGTCGTCTCCATTTTTTTGCCGAAAAATGAAAATTTTTCTATTGTGTTAAAAGGGTCTCTGTGTTATTAAGTAGGTCGTACAGAGTACGCAAATGTATAATTTGTTGATGACAGACCATTACTTTGCTCCAGGGGGCCGTTTTTCCAACTAGTGAGATGTGACTGAAATTCAACATTTTGACGACCCCCGGGTCGTCTCCATTTTTTTGCCGAAAAATGAAAATTTTTCTATTGTGTTAAAAGGGTCTCTGTGTTATTAAGTAGGTCGTACAGAGTACGCAAATGTATAATTTGTTGATGACAGACCATTACTTTGCTCCAGAGGGCCGTTTTTCCAACCTGTGAGATGTGACTGAAATTCAACATTTTGACGACCCCCGGGTCGTCTCCATTTTTTTGCCGAAAAATGAAAATTTTTCTATTGTGTTAAAAGGGTCTCTGTGTTATTAAGTAGGTCGTACAGAGTACGCAAATGTATAATTTGTTGATGACAGACCATTACTTTGCTCCAGGGGGCCGTTTTTCCAACTAGTGAGATGTGACTGAAATTCAACATTTTGACGACCCCCGGGTCGTCTCCTTTTTTTGCCGAAAAATGAAAATTTTTCTATTGTGTTAAAGGGGTGGGTGTGTTATTAAGTAGGTCGTACAGAGTACGCAAATTTATAATTTGTTGATGACAGACCATTACTTTGCTCCAGAGGGCCGTTTTTCCAACTAGTGAGATGTGACTGAAATTCAACATTTTGACGACCCCGGGTCGTCTCCATTTTTTTGCCGAAAAATGAAAATTTTTCTATTGTGTTAAAAGGGTCTCCGTGTTATTAAGTAGGTCGTACAGAGTACGCAAATGTATAATTTGTTGATGACGGACCATTACTTTGCTCCAGAGGGCCGTTTTTCCAACTAGTGAGATGTGACTGAAATTCAACATTTTGACGACCCCCGGGTCGTCTCCATTTTTTTTCTGAAAAATGAAAATTTTTCTATTGTGTTAAAAGGGTGGGTGTGTTATTAAGTAGGTCGTACAGAGTACGCAAATGTATAATTTGTTGATGACAGACCATTACTTTGCTCCAGAGGGCCGTTTTTCCAACTAGTGAGATGTGACTGAAATTCTCTTCATTTTTTTGCCGAAAAATGAAAATTTTTCTATTGTGTTAAAAGGGTGGGTGTGTTATTAAGTAGGTCGTACAGAGTACGCAAATGTATAATTTGTTGATGACAGACCATTACTTTGCTCCAGAGGGCCGTTTTTCCAACTAGTGAGATGTGACTGAAATTCAACATTTTGACGACCCCCGGGTCGTCTCCATTTTTTTGCCGAAAAATGAAAATTTTTCTATTGTGTTAAAAGGGTCTCTGTGTTATTAAGTAGGTCGTACAGAGTACGCAAATGTATAATTTGTTGATGAAAGACCATTACTTTGCTCCAGAGGGCCGTTTTTCCAACCTGTGAGATGTGACTGAAATTCAACATTTTGACGACCCCCGGGTCGTCTCCTTTTTTTTGCCGAAAAATGAAAGTTTTTCTATTGTGTTAAAAGGGTCTCTGTGTTATTAAGTAGGTCGTACAGAGTACGCAAATGTATAGTTTGTTAACGACAGACCATTACTTTGCTCCAGAGGGCCGTTTTTCCAACTAGTGAGATGTGACTGAAATTCAACATTTTGACGACCCCCGTGTCGTCTCCATTTTTTTTTGCCGAAAAATGAAAATTTTTCTATTGTGTTAAAAGGGTCTCTGTGTTATTAAGTAGGTCGTACAGAGTACGCAAATGTATAATTTGTTGATGACAGACCATTACTTTGCTCCAGAGGGCCGTTTTTCCAACCTGTGAGATGTGACTGAAATTCAACATTTTGACGACCCCCGGGTCGTCTCCATTTTTTTGCCGAAAAATGAAAATTTTTCTATTGTGTTAAAAGGGTCTCTGTGTTATTAAGTAGGTCGTACAGAGTACGCAAATGTATAATTTGTTAATGACAGACCATTACTTTGCTCCAGAGGGCCGTTTTTCCAACTAGTGAGATGTGACTGAAATTCAACATTTTGACGACCCCCGGGTCGTCTCCATTTTTTTGCCGAAAAATGAAAATTTTTCTATTGTGTTAAAAGGGTCTCTGTGTTATTAAGTAGGTCGTACAGAGTACGCAAATGTATAATTTGTTGATGACAGACCATTACTTTGCTCCAGAGGGCCGTTTTTCCAACCTGTGAGATGTGACTGAAATTCAACATTTTGACGACCCCCGGGTCGTCTCCATTTTTTTGCCGAAAAATGAAAATTTTTCAATTTTGTTAAAAGGGTCTCTGTGTTATTAAGTAGGTCGTACAGAGTACGCAAATGTATAATTTGTTGATGACAGACCATTACTTTGCTCCAGAGGGCCGTTTTTCCTACTAGTGAGATGTGACTGAAATTCAACATTTTGACGACCCCCGGGTTGTCTCCATTTTTTTGCCGAAAAATGAAAATTTTTCTATTGTGTTAAAAGGGTCTCTGTGTTATTAAGTAGGTCGTACAGAGTACGCAAATGTATAATTTGTTGATGACAGACCATTACTTTGCTCCAAGGGGCCGTTTTTCCAACTAGTGAGATGTGACTGAAATTCAACATTTTGACGACCCTCGGGTCGTCTCCATTTTTTTGCCGAAAAATGAAAATTTTTCTATTGTGTTAAAAGGGTCTCTGTGTTATTAAGTAGCTCGTACAGAGTACGCAAATGTATAATTCGTTGATGACGGACCATTACTTTGCTCCAGAGGGCCGTTTTTCCAACTAGTGAGATGTGACTGAAATTCAACATTTTGACGACCCCCGGGTCGTCTCCATTTTTTTGCCGAAAAATGAAAATTTTTCTATTGTGTTAAAAGGGTCTCTGTGTTATTAAGTAGGTCGTACAGAGTACGCAAATGTATAATTTGTTGATGACAGACCATTACTTTGCTCCAGAGGGCCGTTTTTCCAACTAGTGAGATGTGACTGAAATTCAACATTTTGACGACCCCCGGGTCGTCTCCTTTTTTTTGCCGAAAAATGAAAATTTTTCTATTGTGTTAAAAGGGTCTCTGTGTTATTAAGTAGGTCGTACAGAGTACGCAAATGTATAATTTGTTGATGACAGACCATTACTTTGCTCCAGAGGGCCGTTTTTCCAACTAGTGAGATGTGACTGAAATTCAACATTTTGACGACCCCCGGGTCGTCTCCATTATTTTGCCGAAAAATGAAAATTTTTCTATTGTGTTAAAAGGGTCTCTGTGTTATTAAGTAGGTCGTACAGAGTACGCAAATGTATAATTTGTTGATGACAGACCATTACTTTGCTCCAAGGGGCCGTTTTTCCAACTAGTGAGATGTGACTGAAATTCAACATTTTGACGACCCCCGGGTCGTCTCCTTTTTTTTGCCGAAAAATGAAAATTTTTCTATTGTGTTAAAAGGGTCTCTGTGTTATTAAGTAGGTCGTACAGAGTACGCAAATGTATAATTTGTTGATGACAGACCATTACTTTGCTCCAGAGGGCCGTTTTTCCAACTAGTGAGATGTGACTGAAATTCAACATTTTGACGACCCCCGGGTCGTCTCCATTTTTTTGCCGAAAAATGAAAATTTTTCTATTGTGTTAAAAGGGTCTCTGTGTTATTAAGTAGTTCGTACAGAGTACGCAAATGTATAATTTGTTAATGACAGACCATTACTTTGCTCCAGAGGGCCGTTTTTCCAACTAGTGAGATGTGACTGAAATTCAACATTTTGACGACCCCCGGGTCGTCTCCATTTTTTTGCCGAAAAATGAAAATTTTTCTATTGTGTTAAAAGGGTCTCTGTGTTATTAAGTAGGTCGTACAGAGTACGCAAATGTATTATTTGTTGATGACAGACCATTACTTTGCTCCAGAGGGCCGTTTTTCCAACTAGTGAGATGTGACTGAAATTCAACATTTTGACGACCCCCGGGTCGTCTCCATTTTTTTGCCGAAAAATGAAAATTTTTCTATTGTGTTAAAAGGGTCTCTGTGTTATTAAGTAGGTCGTACAGAGTACGCAAATGTATAATTTGTTGATGACAGACCATTACTTTGCTCCAGGGGGCCGTTTTTCCAACTAGTGAGATGTGACTGAAATTCAACATTTTGACGACCCCCGGGTCGTCTCCATTTTTTTGCCGAAAAATGAAAATTTTTCTATTGTGTTAAAAGGGTCTCTGTGTTATTAAGTAGGTCGTACAGAGTACGCAAATGTATAATTTGTTGATGACAGACCATTACTTTGCTCCAGAGGGCCGTTTTTCCAACTAGTGAGATGTGACTGAAATTCAACATTTTGACGACCCCCGGGTCGTCTCCATTTTTTTGCCGAAAAATGAAAATTTTTCTATTGTGTTAAAAGGGTCTCTGTGTTATTAAGTAGGTCGTACAGAGTACACAAATGTATAATTTGTTGATGACAGACCATTACTTTGCTCCAGAGGGCCGTTTTTCCAACTAGTGAGATATGACTGAAATTCAACATTTTGACGACCCCCGGGTCGTCTCCATTTTTTTGCCGAAAAATGAAAATTTTTCTATTGTGTTAAAAGGGTCTCTGTGTTATTAAGTAGGTCGTACAGAGTACGCAAATGTATAATTTGTTGATGAGAGACCATTACTTTGCTCCAGAGGGCCGTTTTTCTAACTAGTGAGATGTGACTGAAATTCAACATTTTGACGACCCCCGGGTCGTCTCCATTTTTTTGCGAAAAATGAAAATTTTTCTATTGTGTTAAAAGGGTCTCTGTGTTATTAAGTAGGTCGTACAGAGTACGCAAATGTATAATTTGTTGATGACAGACCATTACTTTGCTCCAGAAGGCCGTTTTTCCAACTAGTGAGATGTGACTGAAATTCAACATTTTGACGACCCACGGGTCGTCTCCATTTTTTTGCCGAAAAATGAAAATTTTTCTATTGTGTTAAAAGGGTCTCTGTGTTATTAAGTAGGTCGTACAGAGTACGCAAATGTATAATTTGTTAATGACAGACCATTACTTTGCTCCAGAGGGCCGTTTTTCCAACTAGTGAGATGTGACTGAAATTCAACATTTTGACGACCCCCGGGTCGTCTCCATTTTTTTGCCGAAAAATGAAAATTTTTCTATTGTGTTAAAAGGGTCTCTGTGTTATTAAGTAGGTCGTACAGAGTACGCAAATGTATAATTTGTTGATGACAGACCATTACTTTGCTCCAGAGGGCCGTTTTTCCAACTAGTGAGATGTGACTGAAATTCAACATTTTGACGACCCCCGGGTCGTCTCCATTTTTTTGCCGAAAAATGAAAATTTTTCTATTGTGTTAAAAGGGTCTCTGTGTTATTAAGTAGGTCGTACAGAGTACACAAATGTATAATTTGTTGATGACAGACCATTACTTTGCTCCAGAGGGCCGTTTTTCCAACTAGTGAGATGTGACTGAAATTCAACATTTTGACGACCCCCGGGTCGTCTCCATTTTTTTGCCGAAAAATGAAAATTTTTCTATTGTGTTAAAAGGGTCTCTGTGTTATTAAGTAGGTCGTACAGAGTACACAAATGTATAATTTGTTGATGACAGACCATTACTTTGCTTCAGAGGGCCGTTTTTCCAACTAGTGAGATGTGACTGAAATTCAACATTTTGACGACCCCCGGGTCGTCTCCATTTTTTTGCCGAAAAATGAAAATTTTTCTATTGTGTTAAGTAGGTCGTACAGAGTACACAAATGTATAATTTGTTGATGACAGACCATTACTTTGCTCCAGAGGGCCGTTTTTCCAACTTGTGAGATGTGACTGAAATTCAACATTTTGACGACCCCCGGGTCGTCTCCATTTTTTTGCCGAAAAATGAAAATTTTTCTATTGTGTTAAAAGGGTCTCTGTGTTATTAAGTAGGTCGTACAGAGTACGCAAATGTATAATTTGTTGATGACAGACCATTACATTGCTCCAGAGGGCCGTTTTTCTAACTAGTGAGATGTGACTGAAATTCAACATTTTGACGACCCCCGGGTCGTCTCCATTTTTTTGCCGAAAAATGAAAATTTTTCTATTGTGTTAAGTAGGTCGTACAGAGTACACAAATGTATAATTTGTTGATGACAGACCATTACTTTGCTCCAGAGGGCCGTTTTTCCAACTAGTGAGATGTGACTGAAATTCAACATTTTGACGACCCCCGGGTCGTCTCCATTTTTTTGCCGAAAAATGAAAATTTTTCTATTGTGTTAAAAGGGTCTCTGTGTTATTAAGTAGGTCGTACAGAGTACGCAAATGTATAATTTGTTAATGACAGACCATTACTTTGCTCCAGAGGGCCGTTTTTCCAACTAGTGAGATGTGACTGAAATTCAACATTTTGACGACCCCCGGGTCGTCTCCATTTTTTTGCCGAAAAATGAAAATTTTTCTATTGTGTTAAAAGGGTCTCTGTGTTATTAAGTAGGTCGTACAGAGTACGCAAATGTATAATTTGTTGATGACAGACCATTACTTTGCTCCAGAGGGCCGTTTTTCCAACTAGTGAGATGTGACTGAAATTCAACATTTTGACGACCCCCGGGTCGTCATCATTTTTTTGCCGAAAAATGAAAATTTTTCTATTGTGTTAAAAGGGTCTCTGTGTTATTAAGTAGGTCGTACAGAGTACACAAATGTATAATTTGTTGATGACAGACCATTACTTTGCTCCAGAGGGCCGTTTTTCCAACTAGTGAGATGTGACTGAAATTCAACATTTTGACGACCCCCGGGTCATCTCCATTTTTTTGTCGAAAAATGAAAATTTTTCTATTGTGTTAAAAGGGTCTCTGTGTTATTAAGTAGGTCGTACAGAGTACGCAAATGTATAATTTGTTGATGACAGACCATTACTTTGCTCCAGGGGGCCGTTTTTCCAACTAGTGAGATGTGACTGAAATTCAACATTTTGACGACCCCCGGGTCGTCTCCATTTTTTTGCCGAAAAATGAAAATTTTTCTATTGTGTTAAGTAGGTCGTACAGAGTACACAAATGTATAATTTGTTGATGACAGACCATTACTTTGCTCCAGAGGGCCGTTTTTCCAACTAGTGAGATGTGACTGAAATTCAACATTTTGACGACCCCCGGGTCGTCTCCATTTTTTTGCCGAAAAATGAAAATTTTTCTATTGTGTTAAAAGGGTCTCTGTGTTATTAAGTAGGTCGTACAGAGTACGCAAATGTATAATTTGTTGATGACAGACCATTACTTTGCTCCAGAGGGCCGTTTTTCCAACTAGTGAGATGTGACTGAAATTCAACATTTTGACGACCCCCGGGTCGTCTCCATTTTTTTGCCGAAAAATGAAAATTTTTCTATTGTGTTAAAAGGGTCTCTGTGTTATTAAGTAGGTCGTACAGAGTACGCAAATGTATAATTTGTTGATGACAGACCATTATTTTGCTCCAGGGGGCCGTTTTTCCAACTAGTGAGATGTGACTGAAATTCAACATTTTGACGACCCCCGGGTCGTCATCATTTTTTTGCCGAAAAATGAAAATTTTTCTATTGTGTTAAAAGGGTCTCTGTGTTATTAAGTAGGTCGTACAGAGTACGCAAATGTATAATTTGTTAATGACAGACCATTACTTAGCTCCAGAGGGCCGTTTTTCCAACTAGTGAGATGTGACTGAAATTCAACATTTTGACGACCCCCGGGTCATCTCCATTTTTTTGTCGAAAAATGAAAATTTTTCTATTGTGTTAAAAGGGTCTCTGTGTTATTAAGTAGGTCGTACAGAGTACGCAAATGTATAATTTGTTGATGACAGACCATTACTTTGCTCCAGGGGGCCGTTTTTCCAACTAGTGAGATGTGACTGAAATTCAACATTTTGACGACCCCTCCATTTTTTTGCCGAAAAATGAAAATTTTTCTATTGTGTTAAAAGGGTCTCTGTGTTATTAAGTAGGTCGTACAGAGTACGCAAATGTATAATTTGTTGATGACAGACCATTACTTTGCTCCAGAGGGCCGTTTTTCCAACTAGTGAGATGTGACTGAAATTCAACATTTTGACGACCCCCGGGTCGTCTCCATTTTTTTGCCGAAAAATGAAAATTTTTCTATTGTGTTAAAAGGGTCTCTGTGTTATTAAGTAGGTCGTACAGAGTACGCAAAGGTATAATTTGTTAATGACAGACCATTACTTTGCTCCAGAGGGCCGTTTTTCCAACTAGTGAGATGTGACTGAAATTCAACATTTTGACGACCCCCGGGTCGTCTCCATTTTTTTGCCGAAAAATGAAAATTTTTCTATTGTGTTAAAAGGGTCTCTGTGTTATTAAGTAGGTCGTACAGAGTACGCAAATGTATAATTTGTTGATGACAGACCATTACTTTGCTCCAGGGGGCCGTTTTTCCAACTAGTGAGATGTGACTGAAATTCAACATTTTGACGACCCCCGGGTCGTCTCCATTTTTTTGCCGAAAAATGAAAATTTTTCTATTGTGTTAAAAGGGTCTCTGTGTTATTAAGTAGGTCGTAGAGAGTACGCAAATGTATAATTTGTTAATGACAGACCATTACTTTGCTCCAGAGGGCCGTTTTTCCAACTAGTGAGATGTGACTGAAATTCAACATTTTGACGACCCCCGGGTCGTCTTAATTTTTTTGCCGAAAAATGAAAATTTTTCTATTGTGTTAAAAGGGTCTCTGTGTTATTAAGTAGGTCGTACAGAGTACGCAAATGTATAATTTGTTGATGACAGACCATTACTTTGCTCCATAGGGCCGTTTTTCCAACCTGTGAGATGTGACTGAAATTCAACATTTTGACGACCCCCGGGTCGTCTCCATTTTTTTGCCGAAAAATGAAAATTTTTCTATTGTGTTAAAAGGGTCTCTGTGTTATTAAGTAGGTCGTACAGAGTACGCAAATGTATAATTTGTTAATGACAGACCATTACTTTGCTCCAGAGGGCCGTTTTTCCAACTAGTGAGATGTGACTGAAATTCAACATTTTGACGACCCCCGGGTCGTCTCCATTTTTTTGCCGAAAAATGAAAATTTTTCTATTGTGTTAAAAGGGTCTCTGTGTTATTAAGTAGGTCGTACAGAGTACGCAAATGTATAATTTGTTAATGACAGACCATTACTTTGCTCCAGAGGGCCGTTTTTCCAACTAGTGAGATGTGACTGAAATTCAACATTTTGACGACCCCCGGGTCGTCTCCATTTTTTTGCCGAAAAATGAAAATTTTTCTATTGTGTTAAAAGGGTCTCTGTGTTATTAAGTAGGACGTACAGAGTACGCAAATGTATAATTTGTTGATGACAGACCATTACTTTGCTCCAGGGGGCCGTTTTTCCAACTAGTGAGATGTGACTGAAATTCAACATTTTGACGACCCCAGGGTCGTCTCCTTTTTTTGCCGAAAAATGAAAATTTTTCTATTGTGTTAAAGGGGTGGGTGTGTTATTAAGTAGGTCGTACAGAGTACGCAAATTTATAATTTGTTGATGACAGACCATTTCTTTGCTCCAGAGGGCCGTTTTTCCAACTAGTGAGATGTGACTGAAATTCAACATTTTGACGACCCCCGGGTCGTCTCCATTTTTTTGCCGAAAAATGAAAATTTTTCTATTGTGTTAAAAGGGTCTCTGTGTTATTAAGTAGGTCGTACAGAGTACGCAAATGTATAATTTGTTGATGACAGACCATTACTTTGCTCCAGAGGGCCGTTTTTCCAACTAGTGAGATGTGACTGAAATTCAACATTTTGACGACCCCCGGGTCGTCTACATTTTTTTGCCGAAAAATGAAAATTTTTCTATTGTGTTAAAAGGGTCTCTGTGTTATTAAGTAGGTCGTACAGAGTACGCAAATGTATAATTTGTTGATGACAGACCATTACTTTGCTCCAGAGGGCCGCTTTTCCAACTAGTGAGATGTGACTGAAATTCAATATTTTGACGACCCCCGGGTCGTCTCCATTTTTTTTCTGAAAAATGAAAATTTTTCTATTGTGTTAAAAGGGTGGGTGTGTTATTAAGTAGGTCGTACAGAGTACGCAAATGTATAATTTGTTGATGACAGACCATTACTTTCCTCCAGAGGGCCCTTTTTCCAACTAGTGAGATGTGACTGAAATTCAACATTTTGACGACCCCCGGGTCGTCTCCATTTTTTTGCCGAAAACGAAAATTTTTCTATTGTGTTAAAAGGGTCTCTGTGTTATTAAGTAGGTCGTACAGAGTACGCAAATGTATAATTTGTTAATGACAGACCATTACTTTGCTCCAGAGGGCCGTTTTTCCAACTAGTGAGATGTGACTGAAATTCAACATTTTGACGACCCCCGGGTCGTCTCCATTTTTTTGCCGAAAAATGAAAATTTTTCTATTGTGTTAAAAGGGTCTCTGTGTTATTAAGTAGGTCGTACAGAGTACGCAAATGTATAATTTGTTGATGACAGACCATTATTTTCCTCCAGAGGGCCGTTTTTCCAACTAGTGAGATGTGACTGAAATTCAACATTTTGACGACCCCCGGGTCGTCTCCATTTTTTTGCCGAAAAATGAAAATTTTTCTATTGTGTTAAAAGGGTCTCTGTGTTATTAAGTAGGTCGTACAGAACACGCAAATGTATAATTTGTTAATGACAGACCATTACTTTGCTCCAGAGGGCCGTTTTTCCAACTAGTGAGATGTGACTGAAATTCAACATTTTGACGACCCCCGGGTCGTCTCCTTTTTTTTGCCGAAAAATGAAAATTTTTCTATTGTGTTAAAAGGGTCTCTGTGTTATTAAGTAGGTCGTACAGAGTACGCAAATGTATAATTTGTTGATGACAGACCATTACTTTCCTCCAGAGGGCCGTTTTTCCAACTAGTGAGATGTGACTGAAATTCAACATTTTGACGACCCCCGGGTCGTCTCCATTTTTTTGCCGAAAAATGAAAATTTTTCTATTGTGTTAAAAGGGTCTCTGTGTTATTAAGTAGGTCGTACAGAGTACGCAAATGTATAATTTGTTGATGACAGACCATTACTTTCCTCCAGAGGGCCGTTTTTCCAACTAGTGAGATGTGACTGAAATTCAACATTTTGACGACCCCAGGGTCGTCTCCATTTTTTTGCCGAAAAATGAAAATTTTTCTATTGTGTTAAAAGGGTCTCTGTGTTATTAAGTAGGTCGTACAGAGTACGCAAATGTATAATTTGTTAATGACAGACCATTACTTTGCTCCAGAGGGCCGTTTTTCCAACTAGTGAGATGTGACTGAAATTCAACATTTTGACGACCCCCGGGTCGTCTCCATTTTTTTGTCGAAAAATGAAAATTTTTCTATTGTGTTAAAAGGGTCTCTGTGTTATTAAGTAGGTCGTACAGAGTACGCAAATGTATAATTTGTTGATGACAGACCATTACTTTCCTCCAGAGGGCCGTTTTTCCAACTAGTGAGATGTGACTGAAATTCAACATTTTGACGACCCCAGGGTCGTCTCCATTTTTTTGCCGAAAAATGAAAATTTTTCTATTGTGTTAAAAGGGTCTCTGTGTTATTAAGTAGGTCGTACAGAGTACGCAAATGTATAATTTGTTGATGACAGACCATTACTTTCCTCCAGAGGGCCGTTTTTCCAACTAGTGAGATGTGACTGAAATTCAACATTTTGACGACCCCCGGGTCGTCTCCATTTTTTTGCCGAAAAATGAAAATTTTTCTATTGTGTTAAAAGGGTCTCTGTGTTATTAAGTAGGTCGTACAGAGTACGCAAATGTATAATTTGTTGATGACAGACCATTACTTTGCTCCAGAGGGCCGTTTTTCCAACTAGTGAGATGTGACTGAAATTCAATATTTTGACGACCCCCGGGTCGTCTCCTTTTTTTTGCCGAAAAATGAAAATTTTTCTATTGTGTTAAAAGGGTCTCTGTGTTATTAAGTAGGTCGTACAGAGTACGCAAATGTATAATTTGTTTATGACAGACCATTACTTTGCTCCAGAGGGCCGTTTTTCCAACTAGTGAGATGTGACTGAAATTCAACATTTTGACGACCCCCGGGTCGTCTCCATTTTTTTGTCGAAAAATGAAAATTTTTCTATTGTGTTAAAAGGGTCTCTGTGTTATTAAGTAGGTCGTACAGAGTACGCAAATGTATAATTTGTTGATGACAGACCATTACTTTGCTCCAGGGGGCCGTTTTTCCAACTAGTGAGATGTGACTGAAATTCAACATTTTGACGACCCCTCCATTTTTTTGCCGAAAAATGAAAATTTTTCTATTGTGTTAAAAGGGTCTCTGTGTTATTAAGTAGGTCGTACAGAGTACGCAAATGTATAATTTGTTGATGACAGACCATTACTTTGCTCCAGAGGGCCGTTTTTCCAACTAGTGAGATGTGACTGAAATTCAACATTTTGACGACCCCCGGGTCGTCTCCATTTTTTTGCCGAAAAATGAAAATTTTTCTATTGTGTTAAAAGGGTCTCTGTGTTATTAAGTAGGTCGTACAGAGTACGCAAATGTATAATTTGTTGATGACAGACCATTACTTTGCTCCAGAGGGCCGTTTTTCCAACTAGTGAGATGTGACTGAAATTCAACATTTTGACGACCCCCGGGTCGTCTCCATTTTTTTGCCGAAAAATGAAAATTTTTCTATTGTGTTAAAAGCTTCTCTGTGTTATTAAGTAGGTCGTACAGAGTACGCAAATGTATAATTTGTTGATGACAGACCATTACTTTGCTCCAGGGGCCGTTTTTCCAACTAGTGAGATGTGACTGAAATTCAACATTTTGACGACCCCCGGGTCGTCTCCATTTTTTTGCCGAAAAATGAAAATTTTTCTATTGTGTTAAAAGGGTCTCGGTGTTATTAAGTAGGTCGTAGAGAGTACGCAAATGTATAATTTGTTAATGACAGACCATTACTTTGCTCCAGAGGGCCGTTTTTCCAACTAGTGAGATGTGACTGAAATTCAACATTTTGACGACCCCCGGGTCGTCTCCATTTTTTGCCGAAAAATGAAAATTTTTCTATTGTGTTAAAAGGGTCTCTGTGTTATTAAGTAGGTCGTACAGAGTACGCAAATGTATAATTTGTTGATGACAGACCATTACTTTGCTCCAGAGGGCCGTTTTTCCAACCTGTGAGATGTGACTGAAATTCAACATTTTGACGACCCCCGGGTCGTCTCCATTTTTTTTCCGAAAAATGAAAATTTTTCTATTGTGTTAAAAGGGTCTCTGTGTTATTAAGTAGGTCGTACAGAGTACGCAAATGTATAATTTGTTAATGACAGACCATTACTTTGCTCCAGAGGGCCGTTTTTCCAACTAGTGAGATGTGACTGAAATTCAACATTTTGACGACCCCCGGGTCGTCTCCATTTTTTTGCCGAAAACGAAAATTTTTCTATTGTGTTAAAAGGGTCTCTGTGTTATTAAGTAGGTCGTACAGAGTACGCAAATGTATAATTTGTTGATGACAGACCATTACTTTGCTCCAGAGGGCCGTTTTTCCAACTAGTGAGATGTGACTGAAATTCAACATTTTGACGACCCCCGGGTCGTCTCCTTTTTTTTGCCGAAAAATGAAAATTTTTCTATTGTGTTAAAAGGGTCTCTGTGTTATTAAGTAGGTCGTACAGAGTACGCAAATGTATAATTTGTTGATGACAGACCATTACTTTGCTCCAGAGGGCCGTTTTTCTAACTAGTGAGATGTGACTGAAATTCAATATTTTGACGACCCCCGGGTCGTCTCCATTTTTTTGCCGAAAAATGAAAATTTTTCTATTGTGTTAAAAGGGTCTCTGTGTTATTAAGTAGGTCGTACAGAGTACGCAAATGTATAATTTGTTGATGACAGACCATTACTTTCCTCCAGAGGGCCGTTTTTCCAACTAGTGAGATGTGACTGAAATTCAACATTTTGACGACCCCCGGGTCGTCTCCATTTTTTTGCCGAAAAATGAAAATTTTTCTATTGTGTTAAAAGGGTCTCTGTTATTAAGTAGGTCGTACAGAACACGCAAATGTTGTATAATTTGTTGATGACAGACCATTACTTTGCTCCAGAAGGCCGTTTTTCTAACTAGTGAGATGTGACTGAAATTCAACATTTTGACGACCCCCGGGTCGTCTCCATTTTTTTGCCGAAAAATGAAAATTTTTCTATTGTGTTAAAAGGGTCTCTGTGTTATTAAGTAGGTCGTACAGAGTACGCAAATGTATAATTTGTTGATGACAGACCATTACTTTGCTCCAGAGGGCCGTTTTTCCAACTAGTGAGATGTGACTGAAATTCAACATTTTGACGACCCCCGGGTCGTCTCCATTTTTTTGCCGAAAAATGAAAATTTTTCTATTGTGTTAAAAGGGTGGGTGTGTTATTAAGTAGGTCGTACAGAGTACGCAAATGTATAATTTGTTGATGACAGACCATTACTTTGCTCCAGAGGCCGTTTTTCCAACTAGTGAGATGTGACTGAAATTCAACATTTTGACGACCCCCGGGTCGTCTCCATTTTTCTGCCGAAAAATGAAAATTTTTCTATTGTGTTAAAAGGGTCTCTGTGTTATTAAGTAGGTCGTACAGAGTACGCAAATGTATAATTTGTTGATGACAGACCATTACTTTGCTCCAGAGGGCCGTTTTTCCAACTAGTGAGATGTGACTGAAATTCAACATTTTGACGACCCCCGGGTCGTCTCCATTTTTTTGCCGAAAAATGAAAATTTTTCTATTGTGTTAAAAGGGTGGGTGTGTTATTATGTAGGTCGTACAGAGTACGCAAATGTATAATTTGTTGATGACAGACCATTACTTTGCTCCAGAGGGCCGTTTTTCCAACTAGTGAGATGTGACTGAAATTCAACATTTTGACGACCCCCGGGTCGTCTCCTTTTTTTTGCCGAAAAATGAAAATTTTTCTATTGTGTTAAAAGGGTCTCTGTGTTATTAAGTAGGTCGTACAGAGTACGCAAATGTATAATTTGTTGATGACAGACCATTACTTTGCTCCAGAGGGCCGTTTTTCCAACTAGTGAGATGTGACTGAAATTCAACATTTTGACGACCCCCGGGTCGTCTCCTTTTTTTTGCCGAAAAATGAAAATTTTTCTATTGTGTTAAAAGGGTCTCTGTGTTATTAAGTAGGTCGTACAGAGTACGCAAATGTATAATTTGTTGATGACAGACCATTACTTTGCTCCAGAGGGCCGTTTTTCCAACTAGTGAGATGTGACTGAAATTCAACATTTTGACGACCCCCGGGTCGTCTCCTTTTTTTTGCCGAAAAATGAAAATTTTTCTATTGTGTTAAAAGGGTCTCTGTGTTATTAAGTAGGTCGTACAGAGTACGCAAATGTATAATTTGTTGATGACAGACCATTACTTTGCTCCAGAGGGCCGTTTTTCCAACTAGTGAGATGTGACTGAAATTCAACATTTTGACGACCCCCGGGTCGTCTCCTTTTTTTTGCCGAAAAATGAAAATTTTTCTATTGTGTTAAAAGGGTCTCTGTGTTATTAAGTAGGTCGTA
The DNA here is from genome assembly GCA_907269105.1 of Volucella inanis. Lineage (NCBI taxonomy): Eukaryota > Metazoa > Arthropoda > Insecta > Diptera > Syrphidae > Volucella > Volucella inanis. The sequence continues at coordinate 80,761,422 of OU026157.1, forward strand.
CAGAGTACGCAAATGTATAATTTGTTGATGACAGACCATTACTTTGCTCCAGAGGGCCGTTTTTCCAACTAGTGAGATGTGACTGAAATTCAACATTTTGACGACCCCCGGGTCGTCTCCTTTTTTTTGCCGAAAAATGAAAATTTTTCTATTGTGTTAAAAGGGTCTCTGTGTTATTAAGTAGGTCGTACAGAGTACGCAAATGTATAATTTGTTGATGACAGACCATTACTTTGCTCCAGAGGGCCGTTTTTCCAACTAGTGAGATGTGACTGAAATTCAACATTTTGACGACCCCCGGGTCGTCTCCATTTTTTTGCCGAAAAATGAAAATTTTTCTATTGTGTTAAAAGGGTGGGTGTGTTATTAAGTAGGTCGTACAGAGTACGCAAATGTATAATTCGTTGATGACAGACCATTACTTTGCTATAGAGGGCCGTTTTTCCAACTAGTGAGATGTGACTGAAATTCAACATTTTGACGACCCCCGGGTCGTCTCCTTTTTTTTGCCGAAAAATGAAAATTTTTCTATTGTGTTAAAAGGGTCTCTGTGTTATTAAGTAGGTCGTACAGAGTACGCAAATGTATAATTTGTTGATGACAGACCATTACTTTGCTCCAGAGGGCCGTTTTTCCAACTAGTGAGATGTGACTGAAATTCAACATTTTGACGACCTCCGGGTCGTCTCCTTTTTTTTGCCGAAAAATGAAAATTTTTCTATTGTGTTAAAAGGGTCTCTGTGTTATTAAGTAGGTCGTACAGAGTACGCAAATGTATAATTTGTTGATGACATACCATTACTTTGCTCCAGAGGGCCGTTTTTCCAACTAGTGAGATGTGACTGAAATTCAACATTTTGACGACCCCCGGGTCGTCTCCATTTTTTTGCCGAAAAATGAAAATTTTTCTATTGTGTTAAAAGGGTGGGTGTGTTATTAATTAGGTCGTACAGAGTACGCAAATGTATAATTTGTTGATGACAGACCATTACTTTGCTCCAGAGGGCCGTTTTTCCAACTAGTGAGATGTGACTGAAATTCAACATTTTGACGACCCCCGGGACGTCTCCTTTTTTTTGCCGAAAAATAAAAATTTTTCTATTGTGTTAAAAGGGTGGGTGTGTTATTAATTAGGTCGTACAGAGTACGCAAATGTATAATTTGTTGATGACAGACCATTACTTTGCTCCAGAGGGCCGTTTTTCCAACTAGTGAGATGTGACTGAAATTCAACATTTTGACGACCCCCGGGACGTCTCCTTTTTTTTGCCGAAAAATAAAAATTTTTCTATTGTGTTAAAAGGGTCTCTGTGTTATTAAGTAGGTCGTACAGAGTACGCAAATGTATAATTTGTTGATGACATACCATTACTTTGCTCCAGAGGGCCGTTTTTCCAACTAGTGAGATGTGACTAAAATTCAACATTTTGACGACCCCCGGGTCGTCTCCATTTTTTTGCCGAAAAATGAAAATTTTTCTATTGTGTTAAAAGGGTGGGTATGTTATTAAGTAGGTCGTACAGAGTACGCAAATGTATAATTTGTTGATGACAGACCATTACTTTGCTCCAGAGGGCCGTTTTTCCAACTAGTGAGATGTGACTGAAATTCAACATTTTGACGACCCCCGGGTCGTCTCCATTTTTCTGCCGAAAAATGAAAATTTTTCTATTGTGTTAAAAGGGTCTCTGTGTTATTAAGTAGGTCGTACAGAGTACGCAAATGTATAATTTGTTGATGACATACCATTACTTTGCTCCAGAGGGCCGTTTTTCCAACTAGTGAGATGTGACTGAAATTCAACATTTTGACGACCCCCGGTTCGTCTCCATTTTTTTGCCGAAAAATGAAAATTTTTCTATTGTGTTAAAAGGGTGGGTGTGTTATTAAGTAGGTCGTACAGAGTACGCAAATGTATAATTTGTTGATGACAGACCATTACTTTGCTCCAGAGGCCGTTTTTCCAACTAGTGAGATGTGACTGAAATTCAACATTTTGACGACCCCCGGGTCGTCTCCTTTTTTTTGCCGAAAAATGAAAATTTTTCTATTGTGTTAAAAGGGTGGGTGTGTTATTAAGTAGGTCGTACAGAGTACGCAAATGTATAATTTGTTGATGACAGACCATTACTTTGCTCCAGAGGGCCGTTTTTCCAACTAGTGAGATGTGACTGAAATTCAACATTTTGACGACCCCCGGGTCGTCTCCATTTTTCTGCCGAAAAATGAAAATTTTTCTATTGTGTTAAAAGGGTCTCTGTGTTATTAAGTAGGTCGTACAGAGTACGCAAATGTATAATTTGTTGATGACATACCATTACTTTGCTCCAGAGGGCCGTTTTTCCAACTAGTGAGATGTGACTGAAATTCAACATTTTGACGACCCCCGGGTCGTCTCCATTTTTTTGCCGAAAAATGAAAATTTTTCTATTGTGTTAAAAGGGTGGGTGTGTTATTAATTAGGTCGTACAGAGTACGCAAATGTATAATTTGTTGATGACAGACCATTACTTTGCTCCAGAGGGCCGTTTTTCCAACTAGTGAGATGTGACTGAAATTCAACATTTTGACGACCCCCGGGACGTCTCCTTTTTTTTGCGGAAAAATAAAAATTTTTCTATTGTGTTAAAAGGGTGGGTGTGTTATTAAGTAGGTCGTACAGAGTACGCAAATGTATAATTTGTTGATGACAGACCATTACTTTGCTCCAGAGGGCCGTTTTTCCAACTAGTGAGATGTGACTGAAATTCAACATTTTGACGACCCCCGGGTCGTCTCCATTTTTCTGCCGAAAAATGAAAATTTTTCTATTGTGTTAAAAGGGTCTCTGTGTTATTAAGTAGGTCGTACAGAGTACGCAAATGTATAATTTGTTGATGACATACCATTACTTTGCTCCAGAGGGCCGTTTTTCCAACTAGTGAGATGTGACTAAAATTCAACATTTTGACGACCCCCGGGTCGTCTCCATTTTTTTGCCGAAAAATGAAAATTTTTCTATTGTGTTAAAAGGGTGGGTGTGTTATTAAGTAGGTCGTACAGAGTACGCAAATGTATAATTTGTTGATGACAGACCATTACTTTGCTCCAGAGGGCCGTTTTTCCAACTAGTGAGATGTGACTGAAATTCAACATTTTGACGACCCCCGGGTCGTCTCCATTTTTCTGCCGAAAAATGAAAATTTTTCTATTGTGTTAAAAGGGTCTCTGTGTTATTAAGTAGGTCGTACAGAGTACGCAAATGTATAATTTGTTGATGACATACCATTACTTTGCTCCAGAGGGCCGTTTTTCCAACTAGTGAGATGTGACTGAAATTCAACATTTTGACGACCCCCGGTTCGTCTCCATTTTTTTGCCGAAAAATGAAAATTTTTCTATTGTGTTAAAAGGGTGGGTGTGTTATTAAGTAGGTCGTACAGAGTACGCAAATGTATAATTTGTTGATGACAGACCATTACTTTGCTCCAGAGGCCGTTTTTCCAACTAGTGAGATGTGACTGAAATTCAACATTTTGACGACCCCCGGGACGTCTCCTTTTTTTTGCCGAAAAATGAAAATTTTTCTATTGTGTTAAAAGGGTGGGTGTGTTATTAAGTAGGTCGTACAGAGTACGCAAATGTATAATTTGTTGATGACAGACCATTACTTTGCTCCAGAGGGCCGTTTTTCCAACTAGTGAGATGTGACTGAAATTCAACATTTTGACGACCCCCGGGTCGTCTCCATTTTTCTGCCGAAAAATGAAAATTTTTCTATTGTGTTAAAAGGGTCTCTGTGTTATTAAGTAGGTCGTACAGAGTACGCAAATGTATAATTTGTTGATGACATACCATTACTTTGCTCCAGAGGGCCGTTTTTCCAACTAGTGAGATGTGACTGAAATTCAACATTTTGACGATCCCCGGGTCGTCTCCATTTTTTTGCCGAAAAATGAAAATTTTTCTATTGTGTTAAAAGGGTGGGTGTGTTATTAATTAGGTTGTACAGAGTACGCAAATGTATAATTTGTTGATGACAGACCATTACTTTGCTCCAGAGGGCCGTTTTTCCAACTAGTGAGATGTGACTGAAATTCAACATTTTGACGACCCCCGGGACGTCTCCTTTTTTTTGCCGAAAAATGAAAATTTTTCTATTGTGTTAAAAGGGTGGGTGTGTTATTAAGTAGGTCGTACAGAGTACGCAAATGTATAATTTGTTGATGACAGACCATTACTTTGCTCCAGAGGGCCGTTTTTCCAACTAGTGAGATGTGACTGAAATTCAACATTTTGACGACCCCCGGGACGTCTCCTTTTTTTTGCCGAAAAATGAAAATTTTTCTATTGTGTTAAAAGGGTGGGTGTGTTATTAAGTAGGTCGTACAGAGTACGCAAATGTATAATTTGTTGATGACAGACCATTACTTTGCTATAGAGGGCCGTTTTTCCAACTAGTGAGATGTGACTGAAATTCAACATTTTGACGACCCCCGGGTCGTCTCCTTTTTTTTGCCGAAAAATGAAAATTTTTCTATTGTGTTAAAAGGGTCTCTGTGTTATTAAGTAGGTCGTACAGAGTACGCAAATGTATAATTTGTTGATGACAGACCATTACTTTGCTCCAGAGGGCCGTTTTTCCAACTAGTGAGATGTGACTGAAATTCAACATTTTGACGACCCCCGGGTCGTCTCCTTTTTTTTGCCGAAAAATGAAAATTTTTCTATTGTGTTAAAAGGGTCTCTGTGTTATTAAGTAGGTCGTACAGAGTACGCAAATGTATAATTTGTTGATGACAGACCATTACTTTGCTCCAGAGGGCCGTTTTTCCAACTAGTGAGATGTGACTGAAATTCAACATTTTGACGACCCCCGGGTCGTCTCCTTTTTTTTGCCGAAAAATGAAAATTTTTCTATTGTGTTAAAAGGGTCTCTGTGTTATTAAGTAGGTCGTACAGAGTACGCAAATGTATAATTTGTTGATGACATACCATTACTTTGCTCCAGAGGGCCGTTTTTCCAACTAGTGAGATGTGACTGAAATTCAACATTTTGACGACCCCCGGGTCGTCTCCATTTTTTTGCCGAAAAATGAAAATTTTTCTATTGTGTTAAAAGGGTGGGTGTGTTATTAATTAGGTCGTACAGAGTACGCAAATGTATAATTTGTTGATGACAGACCATTACTTTGCTCCAGAGGGCCGTTTTTCCAACTAGTGAGATGTGACTGAAATTCAACATTTTGACGACCCCCGGGACGTCTCCTTTTTTTTGCCGAAAAATGAAAATTTTTCTATTGTGTTAAAAGGGTGGGTGTGTTATTAAGTAGGTCGTACAGAGTACGCAAATGTATAATTTGTTGATGACAGACCATTACTTTGCTCCAGAGGGCCGTTTTTCCAACTAGTGAGATGTGACTAAAATTCAACATTTTGACGACCCCCGGGTCGTCTCCATTTTTCTGCCGAAAAATGAAAATTTTTCTATTGTGTTAAAAGGGTCTCTGTGTTATTAAGTAGGTCGTACAGAGTACGCAAATGTATAATTTGTTGATGACATACCATTACTTTGCTCCAGAGGGCCGTTTTTCCAACTAGTGAGATGTGACTGAAATTCAACATTTTGACGACCCCCGGGTCGTCTCCATTTTTCTGCCGAAAAATGAAAATTTTTCTATTGTGTTAAAAGGGTCTCTGTGTTATTAAGTAGGTCGTACAGAGTACGCAAATGTATAATTTGTTGATGACAGACCATTACTTTGCTCCAGAGGGCCGTTTTTCCAACTAGTGAGATGTGACTGAAATTCAACATTTTGACGACCCCCGGGTCGTCTCCATTTTTCTGCCGAAAAATGAAAATTTTTCTATTGTGTTAAAAGGGTCTCTGTGTTATTAAGTAGGTCGTACAGAGTACGCAAATGTATAATTTGTTGATGACATACCATTACTTTGCTCCAGAGGGCCGTTTTTCCAACTAGTGAGATGTGACTGAAATTCAACATTTTGACGACCCCCGGGTCGTCTCCATTTTTTTGCCGAAAAATGAAAATTTTTCTATTGTGTTAAAAGGGTGGGTGTGTTATTAAGTAGGTCGTACAGAGTACGCAAATGTATAATTTGTTGATGACAGACCATTACTTTGCTCCAGAGGCCGTTTTTCCAACTAGTGAGATGTGACTGAAATTCAACATTTTGACGACCCCCGGGACGACTCCTTTTTTTTGCCGAAAAATGAAAATTTTTCTATTGTGTTAAAAGGGTGGGTGTGCTATTAAGTAGGTCGTACAGAGTACGCAAATGTATAATTTGTTGATGACAGACCATTACTTTGCTCCAGAGGGCCGTTTTTCCAACTAGTGAGATGTGACTGAAATTCAACATTTTGACGACCCCCGGGTCGTCTCCATTTTTCTGCCGAAAAATGAAAATTTTTCTATTGTGTTAAAAGGGTCTCTGTGTTATTAAGTAGGTCGTACAGAGTACGCAAATGTATAATTTGTTGATGACATACCATTACTTTGCTCCAGAGGGCCGTTTTTCCAACTAGTGAGATGTGACTGAAATTCAACATTTTGACGACCCCCGGGTCGTCTCCATTTTTTTGCCGAAAACTGAAAATTTTTCTATTGTGTTAAAAGGGTCTCTGTGTTATTAAGTAGGTCGTACAGAGTACGCAAATGTATAATTTGTTGATGACATACCATTACTTTGCTCCAGAGGGCCGTTTTTCCAACTAGTGAGATGTGACTGAAATTCAACATTTTGACGACCCCCGGGTCGTCTCCATTTTTTTGCCGAAAAATGAAAATTTTTCTATTGTGTTAAAAGGGTGGGTGTGTTATTAAGTAGGTCGTACAGAGTACGCAAATGTATAATTTGTTGATGACAGACCATTACTTTGCTCCAGAGGGCCGTTTTTCCAACTAGTGAGATGTGACTGAAATTCAACATTTTGACGACCCCCGGGTCGTCTCCATTTTTCTGCCGAAAAATGAAAATTTTTCTATTGTGTTAAAAGGGTCTCTGTGTTATTAAGTAGGTCGTACAGAGTACGCAAATGTATAATTTGTTGATGACATACCATTACTTTGCTCCAGAGGGCCGTTTTTCCAACTAGTGAGATGTGACTGAAATTCAACATTTTGACGACCCCCGGGTCGTCTCCATTTTTCTGCCGAAAAATGAAAATTTTTCTATTGTGTTAAAAGGGTCTCTGTGTTATTAAGTAGGTCGTACAGAGTACGCAAATGTATAATTTGTTGATGACATACCATTACTTTTCTCCAGAGGGCCGTTTTTCCAACTAGTGAGATGTGACTGAAATTCAACATTTTGACGACCCCCGGGTCGTCTCCATTTTTTTGCCGAAAAATGAAAATTTTTCTATTGTGTTAAAAGGGTGGGTGTGTTATTAAGTAGGTCGTACAGAGTACGCAAATGTATAATTTGTTGATGACAGACCATTACTTTGCTCCAGAGGGCCGTTTTTCCAACTAGTGAGATGTGACTGAAATTCAACATTTTGACGACCCCCGGGTCGTCTCCATTTTTCTGCCGAAAAATGAAAATTTTTCTATTGTGTTAAAAGGGTCTCTGTGTTATTAAGTAGGTCGTACAGAGTACGCAAATGTATAATTTGTTGATGACATACCATTACTTTGCTCCAGAGGGCCGTTTTTCCAACTAGTGAGATGTGACTGAAATTCAACATTTTGACGACCCCCGGGTCGTCTCCATTTTTTTGCCGAAAAATGAAAATTTTTCTATTGTGTTAAAAGGGTGGGTGTGTTATTAAGTAGGTCGTACAGAGTACGCAAATGTATAATTTGTTGATGACAGACCATTACTTTGCTCCAGAGGCCGTTTTTCCAACTAGTGAGATGTGACTGAAATTCAACATTTTGACGACCCCCGGGACGTCTCCTTTTTTTTGCCGAAAAATTAAAATTTTTTAATTGTGTTAAAAGGGTGGGTGTGTTATTAAGTAGGTCGTACAGAGTACGCAAATGTATAATTTGTTGATGACAGACCATTACTTTGCTCCAGAGGGCCGTTTTTCCAACTAGTGAGATGTGACTGAAATTCAACATTTTGACGACCCCCGGGTCGTCTCCATTTTTCTGCCGAAAAATGAAAATTTTTCTATTGTGTTAAAAGGGTCTCTGTGTTATTAAGTAGGTCGTACAGAGTAGGCAAATGTATAATTTGTTGATGACATACCATTACTTTGCTCCATAGGGCCGTTCTTCCAACTAGTGAGATGTGACTGAAATTCAACATTTTGACGACCCCCGGGTCGTCTCCATTTTTTTGCCGAAAAATGAAAATTTTTCTATTGTGTTAAAAGGGTCTCTGTGTTATTAAGTAGGTCGTACAGAGTACGCAAATGTATAATTTGTTGATGACATACCATTACTTTGCTCCAGAGGGCCGTTTTTCCAACTAGTGAGATGTGACTGAAATTCAACATTTTGACGACCCCCGGGTCGTCTCCATTTTTTTGCCGAAAAATGAAAATTTTTCTATTGTGTTAAAAGGGTGGGTGTGTTATTAATTAGGTCGTACAGAGTACGCAAATGTATAATTTGTTGATGACAGACCATTGCTTTGCTCCAGAGGGCCGTTTTTCCAACTAGTGAGATGTGACTGAAATTCAACATTTGACGACCCCCGGGACGTCTCCTTTTTTTTGCCGAAAAATGAAAATTTTTCTATTGTGTTAAAAGGGTGGGTGTGTTATTAAGTAGGTCGTACAGAGTACGCAAATGTATAATTTGTTGATGACAGACCATTACTTTGCTCCAGAGGGCCGTTTTTCCAACTAGTGAGATGTGACTGAAATTCAACATTTTGACGACCCCCGGGTCGTCTCCATTTTTTTGCCGAAAAATGAAAATTTTTCTATTGTGTTAAAAGGGTGGGTGTGTTATTAAGTAGGTCGTACAGAGTACGCAAATGTATAATTTGTTGATGACAGACCATTACTTTGCTCCAGAGGGCCGTTTTTCCAACTAGTGAGATGTGACTGAAATTCAACATTTTGACGACCCCCAGGTCGTCTCCATTTTTCTGCCGAAAAATGAAAATTTTTCTATTGTGTTAAAAGGGTCTCTGTGTTATTAAGTAGGTCGTACAGAGTACGCAAATGTATAATTTGTTGATGACATACCATTACTTTGCTCCAGAGGGCCGTTTTTCCAACTAGTGAGATGTGACTGAAATTCAACATTTTGACGACCCCCGGGTCGTCTCCTTTTTTTTGCCGAAAAATGAAAATTTTTCTATTGTGTTAAAAGGGTCTCTGTGTTATTAAGTAGGTCGTACAGAGTACGCAAATGTATAATTTGTTGATGACATACCATTACTTTGCTCCAGAGGGCCGTTTTTCCAACTAGTGAGATGTGACTGAAATTCAACATTTTGACGACCCCCGGGACGTCTCCTTTTTTTTGCCGAAAAATGAAAATTTTTCTATTGTGTTAAAAGGGTGGGTGTGTTATTAAGTAGGTCGTACAGAGTACGCAAATGTATAATTTGTTGATGACAGACCATTACTTTGCTCCAGAGGGCCGTTTTTCCAACTAGTGAGATGTGACTGAAATTCAACATTTTGACGACTCCCGGGTCGTCCCCATTTTTCTGCCGAAAAATGAAAATTTTTCTATTGTGTTAAAAGGGTCTCTGTGTTATTAAGTAGGTCGTACAGAGTACGCAAATGTATAATTTGTTGATGACATACCATTACTTTGCTCCAGAGGGCCGTTCTTCCAACTAGTGAGATGTGACTGAAATTCAACATTTTGACGACCCCCGGGTCGTCTCCATTTTTTTGCCGAAAAATGAAAATTTTTCTATTGTGTTAAAAGGGTCTCTGTGTTATTAAGTAGGTCGTACAGAGTACGCAAATGTATAATTTGTTGATGACATACCATTACTTTGCTCCAGAGGGCCGTTTTTCCAACTAGTGAGATGTGACTGAAATTCAACATTTTGACGACCCCCGGGTCGTCTCCATTTTTTTGCCGAAAAATGAAAATTTTTCTATTGTGTTAAAAGGGTGGGTGTGTTATTAATTAGGTCGTACAGAGTACGCAAATGTATAATTTGTTGATGACAGACCATTACTTTGCTCCAGAGGGCCGTTTTTCCAACTAGTGAGATGTGACTGAAATTCAACATTTTGACGACCCCCGGGACGTCTCCTTTTTTTTGCCGAAAAATGAAAATTTTTCTATTGTGTTAAAAGGGTGGGTGTGTTATTAAGTAGGTCGTACAGAGTACGCAAATGTATAATTTGTTGATGACAGACCATTACTTTGCTCCAGAGGGCCGTTTTTCCAACTAGTGAGATGTGACTGAAATTCAACATTTTGACGACCCCCGGGTCGTCTCCATTTTTTTGCCGAAAAATGAAAATTTTTCTATTGTGTTAAAAGGGTGGGTGTGTTATTAAGTAGGTCGTACAGAGTACGCAAATGTATAATTTGTTGATGACAGACCATTACTTTGCTCCAGAGGGCCGTTTTTCCAACTAGTGAGATGTGACTGAAATTCAACATTTTGACGACCCCCGGGTCGTCTCCATTTTTCTGCCGAAAATGAAAATTTTTCTATTGGGTGGGTGTGTTATTAATTAGGTCGTACAGAGTACGCAAATGTATAATTTGTTGATGACAGACCATTACTTTGCTCCAGAGGGCCGTTTTTCCAACTAGTGAGATGTGACTGAAATTCAACATTTTGACGACCCCCGGGACGTCTCCTTTTTTTTGCCGAAAAATGAAAATTTTTCTATTGTGTTAAAAGGGTGGGTGTGTTATTAAGTAGGTCGTACAGAGTACGCAAATGTATAATTTGTTGATGACAGACCATTACTTTGCTCCAGAGGGCCGTTTTTCCAACTAGTGAGATGTGACTGAAATTCAACATTTTGACGACCCCCGGGTCGTCTCCATTTTTTTGCCGAAAAATGAAAATTTTTCTATTGTGTTAAAAGGGTGGGTGTGTTATTAAGTAGGTCGTACAGAGTACGCAAATGTATAATTTGTTGATGACAGACCATTACTTTGCTCCAGAGGGCCGTTTTTCCAACTAGTGAGATGTGACTGAAATTCAACATTTTGACGACCCCCGGGTCGTCTCCATTTTATTGCCGAAAAATGAAAATTTTTCTATTGTGTTAAAAGGGTCTCTGTGTTATTAAGTAGGTCGTACAGAGTACGCAAATGTATAATTTGTTGATGACATACCATTACTTTGCTCCAGAGGGCCGTTTTTCCAACTAGTGAGATGTGACTGAAATTCAACATTTTGACGACCCCCGGGTCGTCTCCATTTTTTTGCCGAAAAATGAAAATTTTTCTATTGTGTTAAAAGGGTGGGTGTGTTATTAAGTAGGTCGTACAGAGTACGCAAATGTATAATTTGTTGATGACAGACCATTACTTTGCTCCAGAGGGCCGTTTTTCCAACTAGTGAGATGTGACTGAAATTCAACATTTTGACGACCCCCGGGTCGTCTCCATTTTTCTGCCGAAAAATGAAAATTTTTCTATTGTGTTAAAAGGGTCTCTGTGTTATTAAGTAGGTCGTACAGAGTACGCAAATGTATAATTTGTTGATGACATACCATTACTTTGCTCCAGAGGGCCGTTTTTCCAACTAGTGAGATGTGACTGAAATTCAACATTTTGACGACCCCCGGGTCGTCTCCATTTTTTTGCCGAAAAATGAAAATTTTTCTATTGTGTTAAAAGGGTCTCTGTGTTATTAAGTAGGTCGTACAGAGTACGCAAATGTATAATTTGTTGATGACATACCATTACTTTGCTCCAGAGGGCCGTTTTTCCAACTAGTGAGATGTGACTGAAATTCAACATTTTGACGACCCCCGGGTCGTCTCCTTTTTTTTGCCGAAAAATAAAAATTTTTCTATTGTGTTAAAAGGGTCTCTGTGTTATTAAGTAGGTCGTACAGAGTACGCAAATGTATAATTTGTTGATGACGGACCATTACTTTGCTCCAGAGGGCCGTTTTTCCAACTAGTGAGATGTGACTGAAATTCAACATTTTGACGACCCCCGGGTCGTCTCCATTTTTTTGCCGAAAAATGAAAATTTTTCTATTGTGTTAAAAGGGTGGGTGTGTTATTAAGTAGGTCGTACAGAGTACGCAAATGTATAATTTGTTGATGACAGACCATTACTTTGCTCCAGAGGGCCGTTTTTCCAACTAGTGAGATGTGACTGAAATTCAACATTTTGACGACCCCCGGGTCGTCTCCATTTTTCTGCCGAAAAATGAAAATTTTTCTATTGTGTTAAAAGGGTCTCTGTGTTATTAAGTAGGTCGTACAGAGTACGCAAATGTATAATTTGTTGATGACATACCATTACTTTGCTCCAGAGGGCCGTTTTTCCAACTAGTGAGATGTGACTGAAATTCAACATTTTGACGACCCCCGGGTCGTCTCCATTTTTTTGCCGAAAAATGAAAATTTTTCTATTGTGTTAAAAGGGTGGGTGTGTTATTAAGTAGGTCGTACAGAGTACGCAAATGTATAATTTGTTTATGACAGACCATTACTTTGCTCCAGAGGGCCGTTTTTCCAACTAGTGAGATGTGACTGAAATTCAACATTTTGACGACCCCCGGGTCGTCTCCATTTTTCTGCCGAAAAATGAAAATTTTTCTATTGTGTTAAAAGGGTCTCTGTGTTATTAAGTAGGTCGTACAGAGTACGCAAATGTATAATTTGTTGATGACATACCATTACTTTGCTCCAGAGGGCCGTTTTTCCAACTAGTGAGATGTGACTGAAATTCAACATTTTGACGACCCCCGGGTCGTCTCCATTTTTCTGCCGAAAAATGAAAATTTTTCTATTGTGTTAAAAGGGTCTCTGTGTTATTAAGTAGGTCGTACAGAGTACGCAAATGTATAATTTGTTGATGACATACCATTACTTTGCTCCAGAGGGCCGTTTTTCCAACTAGTGAGATGTGACTGAAATTCAACATTTTGACGACCCCCGGGTCGTCTCCATTTTTTTGCCGAAAAATGAAAATTTTTCTATTGTGTTAAAAGGGTGGGTGTGTTATTAAGTAGGTCGTACAGAGTACGCAAATGTATAATTTGTTGATGACAGACCATTACTTTGCTCCAGAGGGCCGTTTTTCCAACTAGTGAGATGTGACTGAAATTCAACATTTTGACGACCCCCGGGTCGTCTCCATTTTTCTACCGAAAAATGAAAATTTTTCTATTGTGTTAAAAGGGTCTCTGTGTTATTAAGTAGGTCGTACAGAGTACGCAAATGTATAATTTGTTGATGACATACCATTACTTTGCTCCAGAGGGCCGTTTTTCCAACTAGTGAGATGTGACTGATATTCAACATTTTGACGACCCCCGGGTCGTCTGCATTTTTTTGCCGAAAAATGAAAATTTTTCTATTGTGTTAAAAGGGTGGGTGTGTTATTAAGTAAGTCGTACAGAGTACGCAAATGTATAATTTGTTGATGACAGACCATTACTTTGCTCCAGAGGGCCGTTTTTCCAACTAGTGAGATGTGACTGAAATTCAACATTTTGACGACCCCCGGGTCGTCTCCATTTTTCTGCCGAAAAAATGAAAATTTTTCTATTGTGTTAAAAGGGTCTCTGTGTTATTAAGTAGGTCGTACAGAGTACGCAAATGTATAATTTGTTGATGACAGACCATTACTTTGCTCCAGAGGGCCGTTTTTCCAACTAGTGAGATGTGACTGAAATTCAACATTTTGACGACCCCCGGGTCGTCTCCATTTTTCTGCCGAAAAATGAAAATTTTTCTATTGTGTTAAAAGGGTCTCTGTGTTATTAAGTAGGTCGTACAGAGTACGCAAATGTATAATTTGTTGATGACATACCATTACTTTGCTCCAGAGGGCCGTTTTTCCAACTAGTGAGATGTGACTGAAATTCAACATTTTGACGACCCCCGGGTCGTCTCCATTTTTTTGCCGAAAAATGAAAATTTTTCTATTGTGTTAAAAGGGTGGGTGTGTTATTAATTAGGTCGTACAGAGTACGCAAATGTATAATTTGTTGATGACAGACCATTACTTTGCTCCAGAGGGCCGTTTTTCCAACTAGTGAGATGTGACTGAAATTCAACATTTTGACGACCCCCGGGTCGTCTCCTTTTTTTTGCCGAAAAATGAAAATTTTTCTATTGTGTTAAAAGGGTCTCTGTGTTATTAAGTAGGTCGTACAGAGTACGCAAATGTATAATTTGTTGATGACAGACCATTACTTTGCTCCAGAGGGCCGTTTTTCCAACTAGTGAGATGTGACTGAAATTCAACATTTTGACGACCCCCGGGTCGTCTTCTTTTTTTTGCCGAAAAATGAAAATTTTTCTATTGTGTTAAAAGGGTCTCTGTGTTATTAAGTAGGTCGTACGGAGTACGCAAATGTATAATTTGTTGATGACGGACCATTACTTTGCTCCAGAGGGCCGTTTTTCCAACTAGTGAGATGTGACTGAAATTCAACATTTTGACGACCCCCGGGTCGTCTCCATTTTTCTGCCGAAAAATGAAAATTTTTTCTATTGTGTTAAAAGGGTCTCTGTGTTATTAAGTAGGTCGTACAGAGTACGCAAATGTATAATTTGTTGATGACAGACCATTACTTTGCTCCAGAGGGCCGTTTTTCCAACTAGTTAGATGTGACTGAAATTCAACATTTTTACGACCCCCGGGTCGTCTCCATTTTTTTGCCGAAAAATGAAAATTTTTCTATTGTGTTAAAAGGGTGGGTGTGTTATTAAGTAGGTCGTACAGAGTACGCAAATGTATAATTTGTTGATGACAGACCATTACTTTGCTCCAGAGGGCCGTTTTTCCAACTAGTGAGATGTGACTGTCTCCTTTTTTTTGCCGAAAAATGAAAATTTTTCTATTGTGTTAAAAGGGTCTCTGTGTTATTAAGTAGGTCGTACAGAGTACGCAAATGTATAATTTGCTGATGACAGACCATTACTTTGCTCCAGAGGGCCGTTTTTCCAACTAGTGAGATGTGACTGAAATTCAACATTTTGACGACCCACGGGTCGTCTCCTTTTTTTTTGCCGAAAAATAAAAATTTTTCTATTGTGTTAAAAGGGTCTCTGTGTTATTAAGTAGGTCGTACAGAGTACGCAAATGTATAATTTGTTGATGACAGACCATTACTTTGCTCCAGAGGGCCGTTTTTCCAACTAGTGAGATGTGACTGAAATTCAACATTTTGACGACCCCCGGGTCGTCTCCTTTTTTTTGCCGAAAAATGAAAATTTTTCTATTGTGTTAAAAGGGTCTCTTTGTTATTAAGTAGGTCGTACAGAGTACGCAAATGTATAATTTGTTGATGACAGACCATTACTTTGCTCCAGAGAGCCGTTTTTCCAACTAGTGAGATGTGACTGAAATTCAACATTTTGACGACCCCCGGGTCGTCTCCTTTTTTTTGCCGAAAAATGAAAATTTTTCTATTGTGTTAAAAGGGTCTCTGTGTTATTAAGTAGGTCGTACGGAGTACGCAAATGTATAATTTGTTGATGACGGACCATTACTTTGCTCCAGAGGGCCGTTTTTCCAACTAGTGAGATGTGACTGAAATTCAACATTTTGACGACCCCCGGGTCGTCTCCATTTTTTTGCCGAAAAATGAAAATTTTTCTATTGTGTTAAAAGGGTCTCTGTGTTATTAAGTAGGTCGTACAGAGTACGCAAATGTATAATTTGTTGATGACGGACCATTACTTTGCTCCAGAGGGCCGTTTTTCCAACTAGTGAGATGTGACTGAAATTCAACATTTTGACGACCCCCGGGTCGTCTCCATTTTTCTGCCGAAAAATGAAAATTTTTCTATTGTGTTAAAAGGGTCTCTGTGTTATTAAGTAGGTCGTACAGAGTACGCAAATGTATAATTTGTTGATGACAGACCATTACTTTGCTCCAGAGGGCCGTTTTTCCAACTAGTTAGATGTGACTGAAATTCAACATTTTGACGACCCCCGGGTCGTCTCCATTTTTTTGCCGAAAAATGAAAATTTTTCTATTGTGTTAAAAGGGTCTCTGTGTTATTAAGTAGGTCGTACAGAGTACGCAAATGTATAATTTGTTGATGACAGACCATTACTTTGCTCCAGAGGGCCGTTTTTCCAACTAGTGAGATGTGACTGAAATTCAACATTTTGACGACCCCCGGGTCGTCTCCATTTTTTTGCCGAAAAATGAAAATTTTTCTATTGTGTTAAAAGGGTCTCTGTGTTATTAAGTAGGTCGTACAGAGTACGCAAATGTATAATTTGTTGATGACGGACCATTACTTTGCTCCAGAGGGCCGTTTTTCCAACTAGTGAGATGTGACTGAAATTCAACATTTTGACGACCCCCGGGTCGTCTCCATTTTTTTGCCGAAAAATGAAAATTTTTCTATTGTGTTAAAAGGGTCTCTGTGTTATTAAGTAGGTCGTACAGAGTACGCAAATGTATAATTTGTTGATGACAGACCATTACTTTGCTCCAGAGGGCCGTTTTTCCAACTAGTTAGATGTGACTGAAATTCAACATTTTGACGACCCCCGGGTCGTCTCCATTTTTCTGCCGAAAAATGAAAATTTTTCTATTGTGTTAAAAGGGTCTCTGTGTTATTAAGTAGGTCGTACAGAGTACGCAAATGTATAATTTGTTGATGACAGACCATTACTTTGCTCCAGAGGGCCGTTTTTTCCAACTAGTGAGATGTGACTGAAATTCAACATTTTGACGACCCCCGGGTCGTCTCCATTTTTTTGCCGAAAAATGAAAATTTTTCTATTGTGTTAAAAGGGTGGGTGTGTTATTAAGTAGGTCGTACAGAGTACGCAAATGTATAATTTGTTGATGACAGACCATTACTTTGCTCCAGAGGACCGTTTTTCCAACTAGTGAGATGTGACTGAAATTCAAAATTTTGACGACCCCCGGGTCGTCTCCTTTTTTTTGCCGAAAAATTAAAATTTTTCTATTGTGTTAAAAGGGTCTCTGTGTTATTAAGTAGGTCGTACAGAGTACGCAAATGTATAATTTGTTGATGACAGACCATTACTTTGCTCCAGAGGGCCGTTTTTCCAACTAGTGAGATGTGACTGAAATTCAACATTTTGACGACCCCCGGGTCGTCTCCTTTTTTTTGCCGAAAAATGAAAATTTTTCTATTGTGTTAAAAGGGTCTCTGTGTTATTAAGTAGGTCGTACAGAGTACGCAAATGTATAATTTGTTGATGACAGACCATTACTTTGCTCCAGAGGGCCGTTTTTCCAACTAGTGAGATGTGACTGAAATTCAACATTTTGACGACCCCCGGGTCGTCTCCTTTTTTTTGCCGAAAAATGAAAATTTTTCTATTGTGTTAAAAAGGTCTCTGTGTTATTAAGTAGGTCGTACAGAGTACGCAAATGTATAATTTGTTGATGACAGACCATTACTTTGCTCCAGAGGGCCGTTTTTCCAACTAGTGAGATGTGACTGAAATTCAACATTTTGACGACCCCCGGGTCGTCTCCATTTTTTTGCCGAAAAATGAAAATTTTTCTATTGTGTTAAAAGGGTGGGTGTGTTATTAAGTAGGTCGTACAGAGTACGCAAATGTATAATTTGTTGATGACAGACCATTACTTTGCTCCAGAGGGCCGTTTTTCCAACTAGTGAGATGTGACTGAAATTCAACATTTTGACGACCCCCGGGTCGTCTCCTTTTTTTTGCCGAAAAATGAAAATTTTTCTATTGTGTTAAAAGGGTCTCTGTGTTATTAAGTAGGTCGTACAGAGTACGCAAATGTATAATTTGTTGATGACAGACCATTACTTTGCTCCAGAGGGCCGTTTTTCCAACTAGTGAGATGTGACTGAAATTCAACATTTTGACGACCCCCGGGTCGTCTCCTTTTTTTTGCCGAAAAATGAAAATTTTTCTATTGTGTTAAAAGGGTCTCTGTGTTATTAGGTAGGTCGTACAGAGTACACAAATGTATAATTTGTTGATGACAGACCATTACTTTGCTCCAGAGGGCCGTTTTTCCAACTAGTGAGATGTGACTGAAATTCAACATTTTGACGACCCCCGGGTCGTCTCCATTTTTTTGCCGAAAAATGAAAATTTTTCTATTGTGTTAAAAGGGTCTCTGTGTTATTAAGTAGGTCGTACAGAGTACGCAAATGTATAATTTGTTGATGACAGACCATTACTTTGCTCCAGAGGGCCGTTTTTCCAACTAATGAGATGTGACTGAAATTCAACATTTTGACGACCCCCGGGTCGTCTCCATTTTTCTGCCGAAAAATGAAAATTTTTCTATTGTGTTAAAAGGGTCTCTGTGTTATTAAGTAGGTCGTACAGAGTACGCAAATGTATAATTTGTTGATGACAGACCATTACTTTGCTCCAGAGGGCCGTTTTTCCAACTAGTGAGATGTGACTGAAATTCAACATTTTGACGACCCCCGGGTCGTCTCCATTTTTTTGCCGAAAAATGAAAATTTTTCTATTGTGTTAAAAGGGTGGGTGTGTTATTAAGTAGGTCGTACAGAGTACGCAAATGTATAATTTGTTGATGACAGACCATTACTTTGCTCCAGAGGGCCGTTTTTCCAACTAGTGAGATGTGACTGAAATTCAACATTTTGACGACCCCCGGGTCGTCTCCATTTTTCTGCCGAAAAATGAAAATTTTTCTATTGTGTTAAAAGGGTCTCTGTGTTATTAAGTAGCTCGTACAGAGTACGCAAATGTATAATTTGTTGATGACAGACCATTACTTTGCTCCAGAGGGCCGTTTTTCCAACTAGTGAGATGTGACTGAAATTCAACATTTTGACGACCCCCGGGTCGTCTCCTTTTTTTTGACGAAAAATGAAAATTTTTCTATTGTGTTAAAAGGGTCTCTGTGTTATTAAGTAGGTCGTACAGAGTACGCAAATGTATAATTTGTTGATGACAGACCATTACTTTGCTCCAGAGGGCCGTTTTTCCAACTAGTGAGATGTGACTGAAATTCAACATTTTGACGACCCCCGGGTCGTCTCCTTTTTTTTGCCGAAAAATGAAAATTTTTCTATTGTGTTAAAAGGGTCTCTGTGTTATTAAGTAGGTCGTACAGAGTACGCAAATGTATAATTTGTTGATGACAGACCATTACTTTGCTCCAGAGGGCCGTTTTTCCAACTAGTGAGATGTGACTGAAATTCAACATTTTGACGACCCCCGGGTCGTCTCCATTTTTTTGCCGAAAAATGAAAATTTTTCTATTGTGTTAAAAGGGTGGGTGTGTTATTAAGTAGGTCGTACAGAGTACGCAAATGTATAATTTGTTGATGACAGACCATTACTTTGCTCCAGAGGGCCGTTTTTCCAACTAGTGAGATGTGACTGAAATTCAACATTTTGACGACCCCCGGGTCGTCTCCATTTTTCGGCAGAAAAATGAAAATTTTTCTATTGTGTTAAAAGGGTCTCTGTGTTATTAAGTAGGTCGTACAGAGTACGCAAATGTATAATTTGTTGATGACAGACGATTACTTTGCTCCAGAGGGCCGTTTTTCCAACTAGTGAGATGTGACTGAAATTCAACATTTTGACGACCCCCGGGTCGTCTCCATTTTTTTGCCGAAAAATGAAAATTTTTCTATTGTGTTAAAAGGGTGGGTGTGTTATTAAGTAGGTCGTACAGAGTACGCAAATGTATAATTTGTTGATGACAGACCATTACTTTGCTCCAGAGGGCCGTTTTTCCAACTAGTGAGATGTGACTGAAATTCAACATTTTGACGACCCCCGGGTCGTCTCCTTTTTTTTGCCGAAAAATGAAAATTTTTCTATTGTGTTAAAAGGGTCTCTGTGTTATTAAGTAGGTCGTACAGAGTACGCAAATGTATAATTTGTTGATGACAGACCATTACTTTGCTCCAGAGGGCCGTTTTTCCAACTAGTGAGATGTGACTGAAATTCAACATTTTGACGACCCCCGGGTCGTCTCCATTTTTCTGCCGAAAAATGAAAATTTTTCTATTGTGTTAAAAGGGTCTCTGTGTTATTAAGTAGGTCGTACAGAGTACGCAAATGTATAATTTGTTGATGACAGACCATTACTTTGCTCCAGAGGGCCGTTTTTCCAACTAGTGAGATGTGACTGAAATTCAACATTTTGACGACCCCCGGGTCGTCTCCATTTTTTTGCCGAAAAATGAAAATTTTTCTATTGCGTTAAAAGGGTCTCTGTGTTATTAAGTAGGTCGTACAAAGTACGCAAATGTATAATTTGTTGATGACAGACCATTACTTTGCTCCAGAGGGCCGTTTTTCCAACTAGTGAGATGTGACTGAAATTCAACATTTTGACGACCCCCGGGTCGTCTCCATTTTTTTGCCGGAAAATGAAAATTTTTCTATTGTGTTAAAAGGGTCTCTGTGTTATTAAGTAGGTCGTACAGAGTACGCAAATGTATAATTTGTTGATGACGGACCATTACTTTGCTCCAGAGGGCCGTTTTTCCAACTAGTGAGATGTGACTGAAATTCAACATTTTGACGACCCCCGGGTCGTCTCCATTTTTTTGCCGAAAAATGAAAATTTTTCTATTGTGTTAAAAGGGTCTCTGTGTTATTAAGTAGGTCGTACAGAGTACGCAAATGTATAATTTGTTGATGACAGACCATTACTTTGCTCCAGAGGGCCGTTTTTCCAACTAGTTAGATGTGACTGAAATTCAACATTTTGACGACCCCCGGGTCGTCTCCATTTTTCTGCCGAAAAATGAAAATTTTTCTATTGTGTTAAAAGGGTCTCTGTGTTATTAAGTAGGTCGTACAGAGTACGCAAATGTATAATTTGTTGATGACAGACCATTACTTTGCTCCAGAGGGCCGTTTTTCCAACTAGTGAGATGTGACTGAAATTCAACATTTTGACGACCCCCGGGTCGTCTCCATTTTTTTGCCGAAAAATGAAAATTTTTCTATTGTGTTAAAAGGGTGGGTGTGTTATTAAGTAGGTCGTACAGAGTACGCAAATGTATAATTTGTTGATGACAGACCATTACTTTGCTCCAGAGGGCCGTTTTTCCAACTAGTGAGATGTGACTGAAATTCAACATTTTGACGACCCCCGGGTCGTCTCCTTTTTTTTGCCGAAAAATGAAAATTTTTCTATTGTGTTAAAAGGGTCTCTGTGTTATTAAGTAGGTCGTACAGAGTACGCAAATGTATAATTTGTTGATGACAGACCATTACTTTGCTCCAGAGGGCCGTTTTTCCAACTAGTGAGATGTGACTGAAATTCAACATTTTGACGACCCCCGGGTCGTCTCCTTTTTTTTGCCGAAAAATTAAAATTTTTCTATTGTGTTAAAAGGGTCTCTGTGTTATTAAGTAGGTCGTACAGAGTACGCAAATGTATAATTTGTTGATGACAGACCATTACTTTGCTCCGAGGGCCGTTTTTCCAACTAGTGAGATGTGACTGAAATTCAACATTTTGACGACCCCCGGGTCGTCTCCATTTTTTTGCCGAAAAATGAAAATTTTTCTATTGTGTTAAAAGGGTCTCTGTGTTATTAAGTAGGTCGTACAGAGTACGCAAATGTATAATTTGTTGATGACAGACCATTACTTTGCTCCAGAGGGCCGTTTTTCCAACTAGTGAGATGTGACTGAAATTCAACATTTTGACGACCCCCGGGTCGTCTCCATTTTTTTGCCGAAAAATGAAAATTTTTCTATTGTGTTAAAAGGGTCTCTGTGTTATTAAGTAGGTCGTACAGAGTACGCAAATGTATAATTTGTTGATGACAGACCATTACTTTGCTCCAGAGGGCCGTTTTTCCAACTAGTGAGATGTGACTGAAATTCAACATTTTGACGACCCCCGGGTCGTCTCCATTTTTCTGCCGAAAAATGAAAATTTTTCTATTGTGTTAAAAGGGTCTCTGTGTTATTAAGTAGGTCGTACAGAGTACGCAAATGTATAATTTGTTGATGACAGACCATTACTTTGCTCCAAAGGGCCGTTTTTCCAACTAGTGAGATGTGACTGAAATTCAACATTTTGACGACCCCCGGGTCGTCTCCTTTTTTTTGCCGAAAAATGAAAATTTTTCTATTGTGTTAAAAGGGTGGGTGTGTTATTAAGTAGGTCGTACAGAGTACGCAAATGTATAATTTGTTGATGACAGACCATTACTTTGCTCCAGAGGGCCGTTTTTCCAACTAGTGAGATGTGACTGAAATTCAACATTTTGACGACCCCCGGGTCGTCTCCATTTTTCTGCCGAAAAATGAAAATTTTTCTATTGTGTTAAAAGGGTCTCTGTGTTATTAAGTAGGTCGTACAGAGTACGCAAATGTATAATTTGTTGATGACAGACCATTACTTTGCTCCAGAGGGCCGTTTTTCCAACTAGTGAGATGTGACTGAAATTCAACATTTTGACGACCCCCGGGTCGTCTCCATTTTTTTGCCGAAAAATGAAAATTTTTCTATTTTGTTAAAAGGGTGGGTGTGTTATTAAGTAGGTCGTACAGAGTACGCAAATGTATAATTTGTTGATGACAGACCATTACTTTGCTCCAGAGGGCCGTTTTTCCAACTAGTGAGATGTGACTGAAATTCAACATTTTGACGACCCCCGGGTCGTCTCCTTTTTTTTGCCGAAAAATGAAAATTTTTCTATTGTGTTAAAAGGGTCTCTGTGTTATTAAGTAGGTCGTACAGAGTACGCAAATGTATAATTTGTTGATGACAGACCATTACTTTGCTCCAGAGGGCCGTTTTTCCAACTAGTGAGATGTGACTGAAATTCAACATTTTGACGACCCCCGGGTCGTCTCCATTTTTTTGCCGAAAAATGAAAATTTTTCTATTGTGTTAAAAGGGTGGGTGTGTTATTAAGTAGGTCGTACAGAGTACGCAAATGTATAATTTGTTGATGACAGACCATTACTTTGCTCCAGAGGGCCGTTTTTCCAACTAGTGAGATGTGACTGAAATTCAACATTTTGACGACCCCCGGGTGGTCTCCTTTTTTTTGCCGAAAAATGAAAATTTTTCTATTGTGTTAAAAGGGTCTCTGTGTTATTAAGTAGGTCGTACAGAGTACGCAAATGTATTATTTGTTGATGATAGACCATTACTTTGCTCCAGAGGGCCGTTTTTTCAAATAGTGAGATGTGACTGAAATTCAACATTTTGACGACCCCCGGGTCGTCTCCTTTTTTTTGCCGAAAAATGAAAATTTTTCTATTGTGTTAAAAGGGTCTCTGTGTTATTAAGTAGGTCGTACAGAGTACGCAAATGTATAATTTGTTGATGACAGACCATTACTTTGCTCCAGAGGGCCGTTTTTCCAACTAGTGAGATGTGACTGAAATTCAACATTTTGACGACCCCCGGGTCGTCTCCTTTTTTTTGCCGAAAAATGAAAATTTTTCTATTGTGTTAAAAGGGTCTCTGTGTTATTAAGTAGGTCGTACAGAGTACGCAAATGTATAATTTGTTGATGACAGACCATTACTTTGCTCCAGAGGGCCTTCTTTCCAACTAGTGAGATGTGACTGAAATTCAACATTTTGACGACCCCCGGGTCGTCTCCATTTTTTTGCCGAAAAATGAAAATTTTTCTATTGTGTTAAAAGGGTGGGTGTGTTATTAAGTAGGTCGTACAGAGTACGCAAATGTATAATTTGTTGATGACAGACCATTACTTTGCTCCAGAGGGCCGTTTTTCCAACTAGTGAGATGTGACTGAAATTCAACATTTTGACGACCCCCGGGACGTCTCCTTTTTTTTGCCGAAAAATGAAAATTTTTCTATTGTGTTAAAAGGGTGGGTGTGTTATTAAGTAGGTCGTACAGAGTACGCAAATGTATAATTTGTTGATGACAGACCATTACTTTGCTCCAGAGGGCCGTTTTTCCAACTAGTGAGATGTGACTGAAATTCAACATTTTGACGACCCCCGGGTCGTCTCCATTTTTCTGCCGAAAAATGAAAATTTTTCTATTGTGTTAAAAGGGTCTCTGTGTTATTAAGTAGGTCGTACAGAGTACGCAAATGTATAATTTGTTGATGACAGACCATTACTTTGCTCCAGAGGGCCGTTTTTCCAACTAGTGAGATGTGACTGAAATTCAACATTTTGACGACCCCCGGGTCGTCTCCATTTTTTTGCCGAAAAATGAAAATTTTTCTATTGTGTTAAAAGGGTGGGTGTGTTATTAAGTAGGTCGTACAGAGTACGCAAATGTATAATTTGTTGATGACAGACCATTACTTTGCTCCAGAGGGCCGTTTTTCCAACTAGTGGGATGTGACTGAAATTCAACATTTTGACGACCCCCGGGTCGTCTCCTTTTTTTTGCCGAAAAATGAAAATTTTTCTATTGTGTTAAAAGGGTCTCTGTGTTATTAAGTAGGTCGTACAGAGTACGCAAATGTATAATTTGTTGATGACAGACCATTACTTTGCTCCAGAGGGCCGTTTTTCCAACTAGTAAGATGTGACTGAAATTCAACATTTTGACGACCCCCGGGTCGTCTCCTTTTTTTTGCCAAAAAATGAAAATTTTTCTATTGTGTTAAAAGGGTCTCTGTGTTATTAAGTAGGTCGTACAGAGTACGCAAATGTATAATTTGTTGATGACAGACCATTACTTTGCTCCAGAGGGCCGTTTTTCCAACTAGTTAGATGTGACTGAAATTCAACATTTTGACGACCCCCGGGTCGTCTCCTTTTTTTTGCCGAAAAATGAAAATTTTTCTATTGTGTTAAAAGGGTCTCTGTGTTATTAAGTAGGTCGTACAGAGTACGCAAATGTATAATTTGTTGATGACAGACCATTACTTTGCTCCAGAGGGCCGTTTTTCCAAGTAGTGAGATGTGACTGAAATTCAACATTTTGACGACCCCCGGGTCGTCTCCTTTTTTTTGCCGAAAAATGAAAATTTTTCTATTGTGTTAAAAGGGTCTCTGTGTTATTAAGTAGGTCGTACAGAGTACGCAAATGTATAATTTGTTGATGACAGACCATTACTTTGCTCCAGAGGGCCGTTTTTCCAACTAGTGAGATGTGACTGAAATTCAACATTTTGACGACCCCCGGGTCGTCTCCTTTTTTTTGCCGAAAAATGAAAATTTTTCTATTGTGTTAAAAGGGTCTCTGTGTTATTAAGTAGGTCGTACAGAGTACGCAAATGTATAATTTGTTGATGACAGACCATTACTTTGCTCCAGAGGGCCGTTTTTCCAACTAGTGAGATGTGACTGAAATTCACCATTTTGACGACCCCCGGGACGTCTCCTTTTTTTTGCCGAAAAATGAAAATTTTTCTATTGTGTTAAAAGGGTCTCTGTGTTATTAAGTAGGTCGTACAGAGTACGCAAATGTATAATTTGTTGATGACAGACCATTACTTTGCTCCAGAGGGCCGTTTTTCCAACTAGTGAGATGTGACTGAAATTCAACATTTTGACGACCCCCGGGTCGTCTCCTTTTTTTTGCCGAAAAATGAAAATTTTTCTATTGTGTTAAAAGGGTCTCTGTGTTATTAAGTAGGTCGTACAGAGTACGCAAATGTATAATTTGTTGATGACAGACCATTACTTTGCTCCAGAGGGCCGTTTTTCCAAGTAGTGAGATGTGACTGAAATTCAACATTTTGACGACCCCCGGGTCGTCTCCTTTTTTTTGCCGAAAAATGAAAATTTTTCTATTGTGTTAAAAGGGTCTCTGTGTTATTAAGTAGGTCGTACAGAGTACGCAAATGTATAATTTGTTGATGACAGACCATTACTTTGCTCCAGAGGGCCGTTTTTCAAACTAGTGAGATGTGACTGAAATTCAACATTTTGACGACCCCCAGGTCGTCTCCTTTTTTTTGCCGAAAAATGAAAATTTTTCTATTGTGTTAAAAGGGTCTCTGTGTTATTAAGTAGGTCGTACAGAGTACGCAAATGTATAATTTGTTGATGACAGACCATTACTTTGCTCCAGAGGGCCGTTTTTCCAACTAGTGAGATGTGACTGAAATTCAACATTTTGACGACCCCCGGGTCGTCTCCTTTTTTTTGCCGAAAAATGAAAATTTTTCTATTGTGTTAAAAGGGTCTCTGTGTTATTAAGTAGGTCGTACAGAGTACGCAAATGTATAATTTGTTGATGACAGACCATTACTTTGCTCCAGAGGGCCGTTTTTCCAACTAGTGAGATGTGACTGAAATTCAACATTTTGACGACCCCCGGGTCGTCTCCTTTTTTTTGCCGAAAAATGAAAATTTTTCTATTGTGTTAAAAGGGTCTCTGTGTTATTAAGTAGGTCGTACAGAGTACGCAAATGTATAATTTGTTGATGACAGACCATTACTTTGCTCCAGAGGGCCGTTTTTCCAACTAGTGAGATGTGACTGAAATTCAACATTTTGACGACCCCCGGGTCGTCTCCTTTTTTTTGCCGAAAAATGAAAATTTTTCTATTGTGTTAAAAGGGTCTCTGTGTTATTAAGTAGGTCGTACAGAGTACGCAAATGTATAATTTGTTGATGACAGACCATTACTTTGCTCCAGAGGGCCGTTTTTCCAACTAGTGAGATGTGACTGAAATTCAACATTTTGACGACCCCCGGGACGTCTCCTTTTTTTTGCCGAAAAATGAAAATTTTTCTATTGTGTTAAAAGGGTGGGTGTGTTATTAAGTAGGTCGTACAGAGTACGCAAATGTATAATTTGTTGATGACAGACCATTACTTTGCTCCAGAGGGCCGTTTTTCCAACTAGTGAGATGTGACTGAAATTCAACATTTTGACGACCCCCGGGACGTCTCCTTTTTTTTGCCGAAAAATGAAAATTTTTCTATTGTGTTAAAAGGGTGGGTGTGTTATTAAGTAGGTCGTACAGAGTACGCAAATGTATAATTTGTTGATGACAGACCATTACTTTGCTCCAGAGGGCCGTTTTTCCAACTAGTGAGATGTGACTGAAATTCAACATTTTGACGACCCCCGGGTCGTCTCCATTTTTCTGCCGAAAAATGAAAATTTTTCTGTTGTGTTAAAAGGGTCTCTGTGTTATTAAGTAGGTCGTACAGAGTACGCAAATGTATAATTTGTTGATGACAGACCATTACTTTGCTCCAGAGGGCCGTTTTTCCAACTAGTGAGATGTGACTGAAATTCAACATTTTGACGACCCCCGGGTCGTCTCCTTTTTTTTGCCGAAAAATGAAAATTTTTCTATTGTGTTAAAAGGGTCTCTGTGTTATTAAGTAGGTCGTACAGAGTACGCAAATGTATAATTTGTTGATGACAGACCATTACTTTGCTCCAGAGGGCCGTTTTTCCAACTAGTGAGATGTGACTGAAATTCAACATTTTGACGACCCCCGGGTCGTCTCCTTTTTTTTTGCCGAAAAATGAAAATTTTTCTATTGTGTTAAAAGGGTGGGTGTGTTATTAAGTAGGTCGTACAGAGTACGCAAATGTATAATTTGTTGATGACAGACCATTACTTTGCTCCAGAGGGCCGTTTTTCCAACTAGTGAGATGTGACTGAAATTCAACATTTTGACGACCCCCGGGTCGTCTCCATTTTTCTGCCGAAAAATGAAAATTTTTCTATTGTGTTAAAAGGGTCTCTGTGTTATTAAGTAGGTCGTACAGAGTACGCAAATGTATAATTTGTTGATGACAGACCATTACTTTGCTCCAGAGGGCCGTTTTTCCAACTAGTGAGATGTGACTGAAATTCAACATTTTGACGACCCCCGGGTGGTCTCCTTTTTTTTGCCGAAAAATGAAAATTTTTCTATTGTGTTAAAAGGGTCTCTGTGTTATTAAGTAGGTCGTACAGAGTACGCAAATGTATAATTTGTTGATGACAGACCATTACTTTGCTCCAGAGGGCTGTTTTTCCAACTAGTGAGATGTGACTGAAATTCAACATTTTGACGACCCCCGGGTCGTCTCCTTTTTTTTGCCGAAAAATGAAAATTTTTCTATTGTGTTAAAAGGGTCTCTGTGTTATTAAGTAGGTCGTACAGAGTACGCAAATGTATAATTTGTTGATGACAGACCATTACTTTGCTCCAGAGGGCCGTTTTTCCAACTAGTGAGATGTGACTGAAATTCAACATTTTGACGACCCCCGGGTCGTCTCCTTTTTTTTGCCGAAAAATGAAAATTTTTCTATTGTGTTAAAAGGGTGGGTGTGTTATTAAGTAGGTCGTACAGAGTACGCAAATGTATAATTTGTTGATGACAGACCATTACTTTGCTCCAGAGGGCCGTTTTTCCAACTAGTGAGATGTGACTGAAATTCAACATTTTGACGACCCCCGGGACGTCTCCTTTTTTTTGCCGAAAAATGAAAATTTTTCTATTGTGTTAAAAGGGTGGGTGTGTTATTAAGTAGGTCGTACAGAGTACGCAAATGTATAATTTGTTGATGACAGACCATTACTTTGCTCCAGAGGGCCGTTTTTCCAACTAGTGAGATGTGACTGAAATTCAACATTTTGACGACCCCCGGGTCGTCTCCATTTTTCTGCCGAAAAATGAAAATTTTTCTATTGTGTTAAAAGGGTCTCTGTGTTATTAAGTAGGTCGTACAGAGTACGCAAATGTATAATTTGTTGATGACAGACCATTACTTTGCTCCAGAGGGCCGTTTTTCCAACTAGTGAGATGTGACTGAAATTCAACATTTTGACGACCCCCGGGTCGTCTCCATTTTTCGGCAGAAAAATGAAAATTTTTCTATTGTGTTAAAAGGGTCTCTGTGTTATTAAGTAGGTCGTACAGAGTACGCAAATGTATAATTTGTTGATGACAGACCATTACTTTGCTCCAGAGGGCCGTTTTTCCAACTAGTGAGATGTGACTGAAATTCAACATTTTGACGACCCCCGGGACGTCTCCTTTTTTTTGCCGAAAAATGAAAATTTTTCTATTGTGTTAAAAGGGTCTCTGTGTTATTAAGTAGGTCGTACAGAGTACGCAAATGTATAATTTGTTGATGACAGACCATTACTTTGCTCCAGAGGGCCGTTTTTCCAACTAGTGAGATGTGACTGAAATTCAACATTTTGACGACCCCCGGGTCGTCTCCTTTTTTTTGCCGAAAAATGAAAATTTTTCTATTGTGTTAAAAGGGTCTCTGTGTTATTAAGTAGGTCGTACAGAGTACGCAAATGTATAATTTGTTGATGACAGACCATTACTTTGCTCCAGAGGGCCGTTTTTCCAACTAGTGAGATGTGACTGAAATTCAACATTTTGACGACCCCCGGGTCGTCTCCTTTTTTTTGCCGAAAAATGAAAATTTTTCTATTGTGTTAAAAGGGTCTCTGTGTTATTAAGTAGGTCGTACAGAGTACGCAAATGTATAATTTGGTTGATGACAGACCATTACTTTGCTCCAGAGGGCCGTTTTTCCAACTAGTGAGATGTGACTCAAATTCAACATTTTGACGACCCCCGGTCGTCTCCTTTTTTTTGCCGAAAAATGAAAATTTTTCTATTGTGTTAAAAGGGTCTCTGTGTTATTAAGTAGGTCGTACAGAGTACGCAAATGTATAATTTGTTGATGACAGACCATTACTTTGCTCCAGAGGGCCGTTTTTCCAACTAGTGAGATGTGACTGAAATTCAACATTTTGACGACCCCCGGGTCGTCTCCATTTTTTTGCCGAAAAATGAAAATTTTTCTATTGTGTTAAAAGGGTCTCTGTGTTATTAAGTAGGTCGTACAGAGTACGCAAATGTATAATTTGTTGATGACAGACCATTACTTTGCTCCAGAGGGCCGTTTTTCCAACTAGTGAGATGTGACTGAAATTCAACATTTTGACGACCCCCAGGTCGTCTCCTTTTTTTTGCCGAAAAATGAAAATTTTTCTATTGTGTTAAAAGGGTCTCTGTGTTATTAAGTAGGTCGTACAGAGTACGCAAATGTATAATTTGTTGATGACAGACCATTACTTTGCTCCAGAGGGCCGTTTTTCCAACTAGTGAGATGTGACTGAAATTCAACATTTTGACGACCCCCGGGTGGTCTCCTTTTTTTTGCCGAAAAATGAAAATTTTTCTATTGTGTTAAAAGGGTCTCTGTGTTATTAAGTAGGTCGTACAGAGTACGCAAATGTATAATTTGTTGATGACAGACCATTACTTTGCTCCAGAGGGCCGTTTTTCCAACTAGTGAGATGTGACTGAAATTCAACATTTTGACGACCCCCGGGTCGTCTCCTTTTTTTTGCCGAAAAATGAAAATTTTTCTATTGTGTTAAAAGGGTCTCTGTGTTATTAAGTAGGTCGTACAGAGTACGCAAATGTATAATTTGTTGATGACAGACCATTACTTTGCTCCAGAGGGCCGTTTTTCCAACTAGTGAGATGTGACTGAAATTCAACATTTTGACGACCCCCGGGTCGTCTCCTTTTTTTTGCCGAAAAATGAAAATTTTTCTATTGTGTTAAAAGGGTCTCTGTGTTATTAAGTAGGTCGTACAGAGTACGCAAATGTATAATTTGTTGATGACAGACCATTACTTTGCTCCAGAGGGCCGTTTTTCCAACTAGTGAGATGTGACTGAAATTCAACATTTTGACGACCCCCGGGTCGTCTCCATTTTTTTGCCGAAAAATGAAAATTTTTCTATTGTGTTAAAAGGGTCTCTGTGTTATTAAGTAGGTCGTACAGAGTACGCAAATGTATAATTTGTTGATGACAGACCATTACTTTGCTCCAGAGGGCCGTTTTTCCAACTAGTGAGATGTGACTGAAATTCAACATTTTGACGACCCCCAGGTCGTCTCCTTTTTTTTGCCGAAAAATGAAAATTTTTCTATTGTGTTAAAAGGGTCTCTGTGTTATTAAGTAGGTCGTACAGAGTACGCAAATGTATAATTTGTTGATGACAGACCATTACTTTGCTCCAGAGGGCCGTTTTTCCAACTAGTGAGATGTGACTGAAATTCAACATTTTGACGACCCCCGGGTGGTCTCCTTTTTTTTGCCGAAAAATGAAAATTTTTCTATTGTGTTAAAAGGGTCTCTGTGTTATTAAGTAGGTCGTACAGAGTACGCAAATGTATAATTTGTTGATGACAGACCATTACTTTGCTCCAGAGGGCCGTTTTTCCAACTAGTGAGATGTGACTGAAATTCAACATTTTGACGACCCCCGGGTCGTCTCCTTTTTTTTGCCGAAAAATGAAAATTTTTCTATTGTGTTAAAAGGGTCTCTGTGTTATTAAGTAGGTCGTACAGAGTACGCAAATGTATAATTTGTTGATGACAGACCATTACTTTGCTCCAGAGGGCCGTTTTTCCAACTAGTGAGATGTGACTGAAATTCAACATTTTGACGACCCCCGGGACGTCTCCTTTTTTTTGCCGAAAAATGAAAATTTTTCTATTGTGTTAAAAGGGTGGGTGTGTTATTAAGTAGGTCGTACAGAGTACGCAAATGTATAATTTGTTGATGACAGACCATTACTTTGCTCCAGAGGGCCGTTTTTCCAACTAGTGAGATGTGACTGAAATTCAACATTTTGACGACCCCCGGGACGTCTCCTTTTTTTTGCCGAAAAATGAAAATTTTTCTATTGTGTTAAAAGGGTGGGTGTGTTATTAAGTAGGTCGTACAGAGTATGCAAATGTATAATTTGTTGATGACAGACCATTACTTTGCTCCAGAGGGCCGTTTTTCCAACTAGTGAGATGTGACTGAAATTCAACATTTTGACGACCCCCGGGTGGTCTCCTTTTTTTTGCCGAAAAATGAAAATTTTTCTATTGTGTTAAAAGGGTCTCTGTGTTATTAAGTAGGTCGTACAGAGTACGCAAATGTATAATTTGTTGATGACAGACCATTACTTTGCTCCAGAGGGCCGTTTTTCCAACTAGTGAGATGTGACTGAAATTCAACATTTTGACGACCCCCGGGTCGTCTCCTTTTTTTTGCCGAAAAATGAAAATTTTTCTATTGTGTTAAAAGGGTCTCTGTGTTATTAAGTAGGTCGTACAGAGTACGCAAATGTATAATTTGTTGATGACAGACCATTACTTTGCTCCAGAGGGCCGTTTTTCCAAGTAGTGAGATGTGACTGAAATTCAACATTTTGACGACCCCCGGGTCGTCTCCTTTTTTTTGCCGAAAAATGAAAATTTTTCTATTGTGTTAAAAGGGTCTCTGTGTTATTAAGTAGGTCGTACAGAGTACGCAAATGTATAATTTGTTGATGACAGACCATTACTTTGCTCCAGAGGGCCGTTTTTCCAACTAGTGAGATGTGACTGAAATTCAACATTTTGACGACCCCCGGGTCGTCTCCATTTTTTTGCCGAAAAATGAAAATTTTTCTATTGTGTTAAAAGGGTCTCTGTGTTATTAAGTAGGTCGTACAGAGTACGCAAATGTATAATTTGTTGATGACAGACCATTACTTTGCTCCAGAGGGCCGTTTTTCCAACTAGTGAGATGTGACTGAAATTCAACATTTTGACGACCCCCGGGACGTCTCCTTTTTTTTGCCGAAAAATGAAAATTTTTCTATTGTGTTAAAAGGGTGGGTGTGTTATTAAGTAGGTCGTACAGAGTACGCAAATGTATAATTTGTTGATGACAGACCATTACTTTGCTCCAGAGGGCCGTTTTTCCAACTAGTGAGATGTGACTGAAATTCAACATTTTGACGACCCCCGGGTCGTCTCCATTTTTCTGCCGAAAAATGAAAATTTTTCTATTGTGTTAAAAGGGTCTCTGTGTTATTAAGTAGGTCGTACAGAGTACGCAAATGTATAATTTGTTGATGACAGACCATTACTTTGCTCCAGAGGGCCGTTTTTCCAACTAGTGAGATGTGACTGAAATTCAACATTTTGACGACCCCCGGGTCGTCTCCTTTTTTTTGCCGAAAAATGAAAATTTTTCTATTGTGTTAAAAGGGTCTCTGTGTTATTAAGTAGGTCGTACAGAGTACGCAAATGTATAATTTGTTGATGACAGACCATTACTTTGCTCCAGAGGGCCGTTTTTCCAACTAGTGAGATGTGACTGAAATTCAACATTTTGACGACCCCCGGGTCGTCTCCATTTTTTTGCCGAAAAATGAAAATTTTTCTATTGTGTTAAAAGGGTCTCTGTGTTATTAAGTAGGTCGTACAGAGTACGCAAATGTATAATTTGTTGATGACAGACCATTACTTTGCTCCAGAGGGCCGTTTTTCCAACTAGTGAGATGTGACTGAAATTCAACATTTTGACGACCCCCGGGACGTCTCCTTTTTTTTGCCGAAAAATGAAAATTTTTCTATTGTGTTAAAAGGGTGGGTGTGTTATTAAGTAGGTCGTACAGAGTACGCAAATGTATAATTTGTTGATGACAGACCATTACTTTGCTCCAGAGGGCCGTTTTTCCAACTAGTGAGATGTGACTGAAATTCAACATTTTGACGACCCCCGGGTCGTCTCCTTTTTTTTGCCGAAAAATGAAAATTTTTCTATTGTGTTAAAAGGGTCTCTGTGTTATTAAGTAGGTCGTACAGAGTACGCAAATGTATAATTTGTTGATGACAGACCATTACTTTGCTCCAGAGGGCCGTTTTTCCAACTAGTGAGATGTGACTGAAATTCACCATTTTGACGACCCCCGGGTCGTCTCCTTTTTTTTGCCGAAAAATGAAAATTTTTCTATTGTGTTAAAAGGGTCTCTGTGTTATTAAGTAGGTCGTACAGAGTACGCAAATGTATAATTTGTTGATGACAGACCATTACTTTGCTCCAGAGGGCCGTTTTTCCAACTAGTGAGATGTGACTGAAATTCAACATTTTGACGACCCCCGGGTCGTCTCCTTTTTTTTGCCGAAAAATGAAAATTTTTCTATTGTGTTAAAAGGGTCTCTGTGTTATTAAGTAGGTCGTACAGAGTACGCAAATGTATAATTTGTTGATGACAGACCATTACTTTGCTCCAGAGGGCCGTTTTTCCAAGTAGTGAGATGTGACTGAAATTCAACATTTTGACGACCCCCGGGTCGTCTTCTTTTTTTTGCCGAAAAATGAAAATTTTTCTATTGTGTTAAAAGGGTCTCTGTGTTATTAAGTAGGTCGTACAGAGTACGCAAATGTATAATTTGTTGATGACAGACCATTACTTTGCTCCAGAGGGCCGTTTTTCCAACTAGTGAGATGTGACTGAAATTCAACATTTTGACGACCCCCGGGTCGTCTCCTTTTTTTTGCCGAAAAATGAAAATTTTTCTATTGTGTTAAAAGGGTCTCTGTGTTATTAAGTAGGTCGTACAGAGTACGCAAATGTATAATTTGTTGATGACAGACCATTACTTTGCTCCAGAGGGCCGTTTTTCCAACTAGTGAGATGTGACTGAAATTCAACATTTTGACGACCCCCGGGTCGTCTCCTTTTTTTTGCCGAAAAATGAAAATTTTTCTATTGTGTTAAAAGGGTCTCTGTGTTATTAAGTAGGTTGTACAGAGTACGCAAATGTATAATTTGTTGATGACAGACCATTACTTTGCTCCAGAGGGCCGTTTTTCCAACTAGTGAGATGTGACTGAAATTCAACATTTTGACGACCCCCGGGTCGTCTCCTTTTTTTTGCCGAAAAATGAAAATTTTTCTATTGTGTTAAAAGGGTCTCTGTGTTATTAAGTAGGTCGTACAGAGTACGCAAATGTATAATTTGTTGATGACAGACCATTACTTTGCTCCAGAGAGCCGTTTTTCCAACTAGTGAGATGTGACTGAAATTCAACATTTTGACGACCCCCGGGTCGTCTCCATTTTTTTGCCGAAAAATGAAAATTTTTCTATTGTGTTAAAAGGGTGGGTGTGTTATTAAGTAGGTCGTACAGAGTACGCAAATGTATAATTTGTTGATGACAGACCATTACTTTGCTCCAGAGGGCCGTTTTTCCAACTAGTGAGATGTGACTGAAATTCAACATTTTGACGACCCCCGGGACGTCTCCTTTTTTTTGCCGAAAAATGAAAATTTTTCTATTGTGTTAAAAGGGTGGGTGTGTTATTAAGTAGGTCGTACAGAGTACGCAAATGTATAATTTGTTGATGACAGACCATTACTTTGCTCCAGAGAGCCGTTTTTCCAACTAGTGAGATGTGACTGAAATTCAACATTTTGACGACCCCCGGGTCGTCTCCATTTTTTTGCCGAAAAATGAAAATTTTTCTATTGTGTTAAAAGGGTGGGTGTGTTATTAAGTAGGTCGTACAGAGTACGCAAATGTATAATTTGTTGATGACAGACCATTACTTTGCTCCAGAGGGCCGTTTTTCCAACTAGTGAGATGTGACTGAAATTCAACATTTTGACGACCCCCGGGTCGTCTCCATTTTTCTGCCGAAAAATGAAAATTTTTCTATTGTGTTAAAAGGGTCTCTGTGTTATTAAGTAGGTCGTACAGAGTACGCAAATGTATAATTTGTTGATGACAGACCATTACTTTGCTCCAGAGAGCCGTTTTTCCAACTAGTGAGATGTGACTGAAATTCAACATTTTGACGACCCCCGGGTCGTCTCCATTTTTTTGCCGAAAAATGAAAATTTTTCTATTGTGTTAAAAGGGTGGGTGTGTTATTAAGTAGGTCGTACAGAGTACGCAAATGTATAATTTGTTGATGACAGACCATTACTTTGCTCCAGAGGGCCGTTTTTCCAACTAGTGAGATGTGACTGAAATTCAACATTTTGACGACCCCCGGGTCGTCTCCATTTTTCTGCCGAAAAATGAAAATTTTTCTATTGTGTTAAAAGGGTCTCTGTGTTATTAAGTAGGTCGTACAGAGTACGCAAATGTATAATTTGTTGATGACAGACCATTACTTTGCTCCAGAGGGCCGTTTTTCCAACTAGTGAGATGTGACTGAAATTCAACATTTTGACGACCCCCGGGTCGTCTCCATTTTTTTGCCGAAAAATGAAAATTTTTCTATTGTGTTAAAAGGGTGGGTGTGTTATTAAGTAGGTCGTACAGAGTACGCAAATGCATAATTTGTTGATGACAGACCATTACTTTGCTCCAGAGGGCCGTTTTTCCAACTAGTGAGATGTGACTGAAATTCAACATTTTGACGACCCCCGGGTCGTCTCCATTTTTCTGCCGAAAAATGAAAATTTTTCTATTGTGTTAAAAGGGTCTCTGTGTTATTAAGTAGGTCGTACAGAGTACGCAAATGTATAATTTGTTGATGACAGACCATTACTTTGCTCCAGAGGGCCGTTTTTCCAACTAGTGAGATGTGACTGAAATTCAACATTTTGACGACCCCCGGGTCGTCTCCATTTTTGGCGAAAAATGAAAATTTTTCTATTGTGTTAAAAGGGTGGGTGTGTTATTAAGTAGGTCGTACAGAGTACGCAAATGTATAATTTGTTGATGACAGACCATTACTTTGCTCCAGAGGGCCGTTTTTCCAACTAGTGAGATGTGACTGAAATTCAACATTTTGACGACCCCCGGGTCGTCTCCTTTTTTTTGCCGAAAAATGAAAATTTTTCTATTGTGTTAAAAGGGTCTCTGTGTTATTAAGTAGGTCGTACAGAGTACGCAAATGTATAATTTGTTGATGACAGACCATTACTTTGCTCCAGAGGGCCGTTTTTCCAACTAGTGAGATGTGACTGAAATTCACCATTTTGACGACCCCCGGGTCGTCTCCTTTTTTTTGCCGAAAAATGAAAATTTTTCTATTGTGTTAAAAGGGTCTCTGTGTTATTAAGTAGGTCGTACAGAGTACGCAAATGTATAATTTGTTGATGACAGACCATTACTTTGCTCCAGAGGGCCGTTTTTCCAACTAGTGAGATGTGACTGAAATTCAACATTTTGACGACCCCCGGGTCGTCTCCTTTTTTTTGCCGAAAAATGAAAATTTTTCTATTGTGTTAAAAGGGTCTCTGTGTTATTAAGTAGGTCGTACAGAGTACGCAAATGTATAATTTGTTGATGACAGACCATTACTTTGCTCCAGAGGGCCGTTTTTCCAACTAGTGAGATGTGACTGAAATTCACCATTTTGACGACCCCCGGGTCGTCTCCTTTTTTTTGCCGAAAAATGAAAATTTTTCTATTGTGTTAAAAGGGTCTCTGTGTTATTAAGTAGGTCGTACAGAGTACGCAAATGTATAATTTGTTGATGACAGACCATTACTTTGCTCCAGAGGGCCGTTTTTCCAACTAGTGAGATGTGACTGAAATTCAACATTTTGACGACCCCCGGGTCGTCTCCTTTTTTTTGCCGAAAAATGAAAATTTTTCTATTGTGTTAAAAGGGTCTCTGTGTTATTAAGTAGGTCGTACAGAGTACGCAAATGTATAATTTGTTGATGACAGACCATTACTTTGCTCCAGAGGGCCGTTTTTCCAAGTAGGGAGATGTGACTGAAATTCAACATTTTGACGACCCCCGGGTCGTCTCCTTTTTTTTGCCGAAAAATGAAAATTTTTCTATTGTGTTAAAAGGGTCTCTGTGTTATTAAGTAGGTCGTACAGAGTACGCAAATGTATAATTTGTTGATGACAGACCATTACTTTGCTCCAGAGGGCCGTTTTTCCAACTAGTGAGATGTGACTGAAATTCAACATTTTGACGACCCCCGGGTCGTCTCCTTTTTTTTGCCGAAAAATGAAAATTTTTCTATTGTGTTAAAAGGGTCTCTGTGTTATTAAGTAGGTCGTACAGAGTACGCAAATGTATAATTTGTTGATGACAGACCATTACTTTGCTCCAGAGGGCCGTTTTTCCAACTAGTGAGATGTGACTGAAATTCAACATTTTGACGACCCCCGGGTCGTCTCCATTTTTTTGCCGAAAAATGAAAATTTTTCTATTGTGTTAAAAGGGTCTCTGTGTTATTAAGTAGGTCGTACAGAGTACGCAAATGTATAATTTGTTGATGACAGACCATTACTTTGCTCCAGAGGGCCGTTTTTCCAAGTAGTGAGATGTGACTGAAATTCAACATTTTGACGACCCCCGGGTCGTCTCCTTTTTTTTGCCGAAAAATGAAAATTTTTCTATTGTGTTAAAAGGTTCTCCGTGTTATTAAGTAGGTCGTACAGAGTACGCAAATGTATAATTTGTTGATGACAGACCATTACTTTGCTCCAGAGGGCCGTTTTTCCAACTAGTGAGATGTGACTGAAATTCAACATTTTGACGACCCCCGGGTCGTCTCCTTTTTTTTGCCGAAAAATGAAAATTTTTCTATTGTGTTAAAAGGGTCTCTGTGTTATTAAGTAGGTCGTACAGAGTACGCAAATGTATAATTTGTTGATGACAGACCATTACTTTGCTCCAGAGGGCCGTTTTTCCAACTAGTGAGATGTGACTGAAATTCAACATTTTGACGACCCCCGGGTCGTCTCCTTTTTTTTGCCGAAAAATGAAAATTTTTCTATTGTGTTAAAAGGGTCTCTGTGTTATTAAGTAGGTCGTACAGAGTACGCAAATGTATAATTTGTTGATGACAGACCATTACTTTGCTCCAGAGGGCCGTTTTTCCAACTAGTGAGATGTGACTGAAATTCAACATTTTGAAGACCCCCGGGTCATCTCCTTTTTTTTGCCGAAAAATGAAAATTTTTCTATTGTGTTAAAAGGGTCTCTGTGTTATTAAGTAGGTCGTACAGAGTACGCAAATGTATAATTTGTTGATGACAGACCATTACTTTGCTCCAGAGGGCCGTTTTTCCAACTAGTGAGATGTGACTGAAATTCAACATTTTGACGACAACCGGGTCGTCTCCTTTTTTTTGCCGAAAAATGAAAATTTTTCTATTGTGTTAAAAGGGTCTCTGTGTTATTAAGTAGGTCGTACAGAGTACGCAAATGTATAATTTGTTGATGACAGACCATTACTTTGCTCCAGAGGGCCGTTTCTCCAACTAGTGAGATGTGACTGAAATTCAACATTTTGACGACCCCCGGGTCGTCTCCATTTTTTTGCCGAAAAATGAAAATTTTTTCTATTGTGTTAAAAGGGTGGGTGTGTTATTAAGTAGGTCGTACAGAGTACGCAAATGTATAATTTGTTGATGACAGACCATTACTTTGCTCCAGAGGGCCGTTTTTCCAACTAATGAGATGTGACTGAAATTCAACATTTTGACGACCCCAGGGTCGTCTCCTTTTTTTTGCCGAAAAATGAAAATTTTTCTATTGTGTTAAGTAGGTCGTACAGAGTACACAAATGTATAATTTGTTGCTGACAGACCATTACTTTGCTCCAGAGGGCCGTTTTTCCAACTAGTGAGATGTGACTGAAATTCAACATTTTGACGACCCCAGGGTCGTCTCCTTTTTTTTGCCGAAAAATGAAAATTTTTCTATTGTGTTAAGTAGGACGTACAGAGTACACAAATGTATAATTTGTTGATGACAGACCATTACTTTGCTCCAGAGGGCCGTTTTTCCAACTAGTGAGATGTGACTGAAATTCAACATTTTGACGACCCCCGGGTCGTCTCCATTTTTTTGCCGAAAAATGAAAATTTTTCTATTGTGTTAAAAGGGTCTCTGTGTTATTAAGTAGGTCGTACAGAGTACGCAAATGTATAATTTGTTGATGACAGACCATTACTTTGCTCCAGAGGGCCGTTTTTCCAACTAGTGAGATGTGATTGAAATTCAACATTTTGACGACCCCCGCGTCGTCTCCATTTTTTTGCCGAAAAATGAAAATTTTTCTATTGTGTTAAAAGGGTCTCTGTGTTATTAAGTAGGTCGTACAGAGTACGCAAATGTATAATTTGTTGATGAGAGACCATTACTTTGCTCCAGAGGGCCGTTTTTCTAACTAGTGAGATGTGACTGAAATTCAACATTTTGACGACCCCCGGGTCGTCTCCATTTTTTTGCCGAAAAATGAAAATTTTTCTATTGTGTTAAAAGGGTCTCTGTGTTATTAAGTAGGTCGTACAGAGTACGCAAATGTATAATTTGTTGATGACAAACCATTACTTTGCTCCAGAGGGCCGTTTTTCCAACTAGTGAGATGTGACTGAAATTCAACATTTTGACGACCCCGGGTCGTCTCCATTTTTTTGCCGAAAAATGAAAATTTTTCTATTGTGTTAAGTAGGTCGTACAGAGTACACAAATGTATAATTTGTTGATGACAGACCATTACTTTGCTCCAGAGGGCCGTTTTTCTAACTAGTGAGATGTGACTGAAATTCAACATTTTGACGACCCCCGGGTCGTCTCCATTTTTTTGCCGAAAAATGAAAATTTTTCTATTGTGTTAAAAGGGTCTCTGTGTTATTAAGTAGGTCGTACAGAGTACGCAAATGCATAATTTGTTGATGACAGACCATTATTTTGCTCCAGAGGGCCGTTTTTCCAACTAGTGAGATGTGACTGAAATTCAACATTTTGACGACCCCCGGGTCGTCTCCATTTTTTTGCCGAAAAATGAAAATTTTTCTATTGTGTTAAAAGGGTCTCTGTGTTATTAAGTAGGTCGTACAGAGTACGCAAATGTATAATTTGTTGATGACAGACCATTACTTTGCTCCAGAGGGCCGTTTTTCCAACAAGTGAGATGTGATTGAAATTCAACATTTTGACGACCCCCGGGTCGTCTCCATTTTTTTGCCGAAAAATGAAAATTTTTCTATTGTGTTAAAAGGGTATCTGTTGTTAAGTAGGTCCTACAGAGTACGCAAATGTATAATTTGTTGATGAGAGACCATTACTTTGCTCCAGAGGGCCGTTTTTCCAACTAGTGAGATGTGATTGAAATTCAACATTTTGACGACCCCCGGGTCGTCTCCATTTTTTTGCCGAAAAATGAAAATTTTTCTATTGTGTTAAAAGGGTCTCTGTGTTATTAAGTAGGTCGTACAGAGTACGCAAATGTATAATTTGTTGATGACAGACCATTACTTTGCTCCAGAGGGCCGTTTTTCCAACTAGTGAGATGTGATTGAAATTCAACATTTTGACGACCCCCGGGTCGTCTCCATTTTTTTGCCGAAAAATGAAAATTTTTCTATTGTGTTAAAAGGGTCTCTGTGTTATTAAGTAGGTCGTACAGAGTACGCAAATGTATAATTTGTTGATGAGAGACCATTACTTTGCTCCAGAGGGCCGTTTTTCTAACTAGTGAGATGTGACTGAAATTCAACATTTTGACGACCCCCGGGTCGTCTCCATTTTTTTGCGAAAAATGAAAATTTTTCTATTGTGTTAAAAGGGTCTCTGTGTTATTAAGTAGGTCGTACAGAGTACGCAAATGTATAATTTGTTGATGAGAGACCATTACTTTGCTCCAGAGGGCCGTTTTTCCAACTAGTGAGATGTGACTGAAATTCAACATTTTGACGACCCCCGGGTCGTCTCCATTTTTTTGCCGAAAAATGAAAATTTTTCTATTGTGTTAAAAGGGTCTCTGTGTTATTAAGTAGGTCGTACAGAGTACACAAATGTATAATTTGTTGATGACAGACCATTACTTTGCTCCAGAGGGCCGTTTTTCCAACTAGTGAGATGTGACTGAAATTCAACATTTTGACGACCCCCGGGTCGTCTCCATTTTTTTGCCGAAAAATGAAAATTTTTCTATTGTGTTAAAAGGGTCTCTGTGTTATTAAGTAGGTCGTACAGAGTACACAAATGTATAATTTGGTGATGACAGACCATTACTTTGCTCCAGAGGGCCGTTTTTCCAACTAGTGAGATGTGACTGAAATTCAACATTTTGACGACCCCCGGGTCGTCTCCATTTTTTTGCCGAAAAATGAAAATTTTTCTATTGTGTTAAATAGGTCGTACAGAGTACACAAATGTATAATTTGTTGATGACAGACCATTACTTTGCTCCAGAGGGCCGTTTTTTTAACTAGTGAGATGTGACTGAAATTCAACATTTTGACGACCCCCGGGTCGTCTCCATTTTTTTGCCGAAAAATGAAAATTTTTCTATTGTGTTAAAAGGGTCTCTGTGTTATTAAGTAGGTCGTACAGAGTACGCAAATGTATAATTTGTTGATGACAGACCATTACTTTGCTCCAGAG
Source organism: Volucella inanis (assembly GCA_907269105.1). NCBI lineage: Eukaryota > Metazoa > Arthropoda > Insecta > Diptera > Syrphidae > Volucella > Volucella inanis. The sequence continues at coordinate 80,803,530 of OU026157.1, forward strand.
GGCCGTTTTTCCAACTAGTGAGATGTGACTGAAATTCAACATTTTAACGACCCCCGGGTCGTCTCCATTTTTTTGCCGAAAAATGAAAATTTTTCTATTGTGTTAAAAGGGTCTCTGTGTTATTAAGTAGGTCGTACAGAGTACGCAAATGTATAATTTGTTGATGAGAGACCATTACTTTGCTCCAGAGGGCCGTTTTTCTAACTAGTGAGATGTGACTGAAATTCAACATTTTGACGACCCCCGGGTCGTCTCCATTTTTTTGCCGAAAAATGAAAATTTTTCTATTGTGTTAAAAGGGTCTCTGTGTTATTAAGTAGGTCGTACAGAGTACGCAAATGTATAATTTGTTGATGACAGACCATTACTTTGCTCCAGAGGGCCGTTTTTCCAACTAGTGAGATGTGACTGAAATTCAACATTTTGACGACCCCCGGGTCGTCTCCATTTTTTTGCCGAAAAATGAAAATTTTTCTATTGTGTTAAAAGGGTCTCTGTGTTATTAAGTAGGTCGTACAGAGTACGCAAATGTATAATTTGTTGATGACAGACCATTACTTTGCTCCAGAGGGCCGTTTTTCCAACTAGTGAGATGTGACTGAAATTCAACATTTTGACGACCCCCGGGTCGTCTCCATTTTTTTGCCGAAAAATGAAAATTTTTCTATTGTGTTAAAAGGGTCTCTGTGTTATTAAGTAGGTCGTACAGAGTACGCAAATGTATAATTTGTTGATGAGAGACCATTACTTTGCTCCAGAGGGCCGTTTTTCTAACTAGTGAGATGTGACTGAAATTCAACATTTTGACGACCCCCGGGTCGTCTCCATTTTTTTTGCCGAAAAATGAAAATTTTTCTATTGTGTTAAAAGGGTCTCTGTGTTAGTAAGTAGGTCGTACAGAGTACGCAAATGTATAATTTGTTGATGACAGACCATTACTTTGCTCCAGAGGGCCGTTTTTCCAACTAGTGAGATGTGACTGAAATTTAACATTTTGACGACCCCCGGGTCGTCTCCTTTTTTTTGCCGAAAAATGAAAAATTTTCTATTGTGTTAAAAGGGTCTCTGTGTTATTAAGTAGGTCGTACAGAGTACGCATATGTATAATTTGTTGATGAGAGACCATTACTTTGCTCCAGAGGGCCGTTTTTCTAACTAGTGAGATGTGACTGAAATTCAACATTTTGACGACCCCCGGGTCGTCTCCATTTTTTTGCCGAAAAATGAAAATTTTTCTATTGTGTTAAAAGGGTCTCTGTGTTATTAAGTAGGTCGTACAGAGTACGCAAATGTATAATTTGTTGATGAGAGACCATTACTTTGCTCCAGAGGGCCGTTTTTCTAACTAGTGAGATGTGACTGAAATTCAACATTTTGACGACCCCCGGGTCGTCTCCATTTTTTTGCCGAAAAATGAAAATTTTTCTATTGTGTTAAAAGGGTCTCTGTGTTATTAAGTAGGTCGTACAGAGTACGCAAATGTATAATTTGTTGATGACAGACCATTACTTTGCTCCAGAGGGCCGTTTTTCCAACTAGTGAGATGTGACTGAAATTCAACATTTTGACGACCCCCGGGTCGTCTCCATTTTTTTGCCGAAAAATGAAAATTTTTCTATTGTGTTAAAAGGGTCTCTGTGTTATTAAGTAGGTCGTACAGAGTACACAAATGTATAATTTGTTGATGACAGACCATTACTTTGCTCCAGAGGGCCGTTTTTCCAACTAGTGAGATGTGACTGAAATTCAACATTTTGACGACCCCCGGGTTGTCTCCATTTTTTTGCCGAAAAATGAAAATTTTTCTATTGTGTTAAAAGGGTCTCTGTGTTATTAAGTAGGTCGTACAGAGTACACAAATGTATAATTTGTTGATGACAGACCATTACTTTGCTCCAGAGGGCCGTTTTTCCAACTAGTGAGATGTGACTGAAATTCAACATTTTGACGACCCCCGGGTCGTCTCCATTTTTTTGCCGAAAAATGAAAATTTTTCTATTGTGTTAAGTAGGTCGTACAGAGTACACAAATGTATAATTTGTTGATGACAGACCATTACTTTGCTCCAGAGGGCCGTTTTTTTAACTAGTGAGATGTGACTGAAATTCAACATTTTGACGACCCCCGGGTCGTCTCCATTTTTTTGCCGAAAAATGAAAATTTTTCTATTGTGTTAAAAGGGTCTCTGTGTTATTAAGTAGGTCGTACAGAGTACGCAAATGTATAATTTGTTGATGACAGACCATTACTTTGCTCCAGAGGGCCGTTTTTCCAACTAGTGAGATGTGACTGAAATTCAACATTTTGACGACCCCCGGGTCGTCTCCATTTTTTTGCCGAAAAATGAAAATTTTTCTATTGTGTTAAAAGGGTCTCTGTGTTATTAAGTAGGTCGTACAGAGTACGCAAATGTATAATTTGTTGATGACAGACCATTACTTTGCTCCAGAGGGCCGTTTTTCCAACTAGTGAGATGTGACTGAAACTCAACATTTTGACGACCCCCGGGTCGTCTCCATTTTTTTGCCGAAAAATGAAAATTTTTCTATTGTGCTAAAAGGGTCTCTGTGTTATTAAGTAGGTCGTACAGAATACGCAAATGTATAATTTGTTGATGACAGACCATTACTTTGCTCCAGAGGGCCGTTTTTCTAACTAGTGAGATGTGACTGAAATTCAACATTTTGACGACCCCCGGGTCGACTCCATTTTTTTGCCGAAAAATGAAAATTTTTCTATTGTGTTAAAAGGGTCTCTGTGTTATTAAGTAGGTCGTACAGAGTACGCAAATGTATAATTTGTTGATGACAGACCATTACTTTGCTCCAGAGGGCCGTTTTTCCAACTAGTGAGATGTGATTGAAATTCAACATTTTGACGACCCCCGGGTCGTCTCCATTTTTTTGCCGAAAAATGAAAATTTTTCTATTGTGTTAAAAGGGTCTCTGTGTTATTAAGTAGGTCGTACAGAGTACGCAAATGTATAATTTGTTGATGAGAGACCATTACTATGCTCCAGAGGGCCGTTTTTCTAACTAGTGAGATGTGATTGAAATTCAACATTTTGACGACCCCCGGGTCGTCTCCATTTTTTTGCCGAAAAATGAAACTTTTTCTATTGTGTTAAAAGGGTCTCTGTGTTATTAAGTAGGTCGTACAGAGTACGCAAATGTATAATTTGTTGATGACAGACCATTACTTTGCTCCAGAGGGCCGTTTTTCCAACTAGTGAGATGTGACTGAAACTCAACATTTTGACGACCCCCGGGTCGTCTCCATTTTTTTGCCGAAAAATGAAAATTTTTCTATTGTGTTAAAAGGGTCTCTGTGTTATTAAGTAGGTCGTACAGAGTACACAAATGTATAATTTGTTGATGACAGACCATTACTTTGCTACAGAGGGCCGTTTTTCCAACTAGTGAGATGTGACTGAAATTCAACATTTTGACGACCCCCGGGTCGTCTCCATTTTTTTGCCGAAAAATGAAAATTTTTCTATTGTGTTAAAAGGGTCTCTGTGTTATTAGGTAGGTCGTACAGAGTACACAAATGTATAATTTGTTGATGACAGACCATTACTTTGCTCCAGAGGGCCGTTTTTCCAACTAGTGAGATGTGACTGAAATTCAACATTTTGACGACCCCCGGGGCGTCCCCATTTTTTTGCCGAAAAATGAAAATTTTTCTATTGTGTTAAGTAGGTCGTACAGAGTACACAAATGTATAATTTGTTGATGACAGACCATTACTTTGCTCCAGAGGGCCGTTTTTCTAACTAGTGAGATGTGACTGAAATTCAAAATTTTGACGACCCCCGGGTCGACTCCATTTTTTTACCGAAAAATGAAAATTTTTCTATTGTGTTAAGTAGGTCGTACAGAGTACACAAATGTATAATTTGTTGATGACAGACCATTACTTTGCTCCAGAGGGCCGTTTTTCTAACTAGTGAGATGTGACTGAAATTCAACATTTTGACGACCCCCGGGTCGTCTCCATTTTTTTGCCGAAAAATGAAAATTTTTCTATTGTGTTAAAAGGGTCTCTGTGTTATTAAGTAGGTCGTACAGATTACGCAAATGTATAATTTGTTGATGACAGACCATTACTTTGCTCCAGAGGGCCGTTTTTCCAACTAGTGAGATGTGACTGAAATTCAACATTTTGACGACCCCCGGGTCGTCTCCATTTTTTTGCCGAAAAATGAAAATTTTTCTATTGTGTTAAAAGGGTCTCTGTGTTATTAAGTAGGTCGTACAGAGTACACAAATGTATAATTTGTTGATGACAGACCATTACTTTGCTCCAGAGGGCCTTTTTTCCAACTAGTGAGATGTGACTGAAATTCAACGTTTTGACGACCCCCGGGTCGTCTCCATTTTTTTGCCGAAAAATGAAAATTTTTCTATTGTGTTAAAAGGGTCTCTGTGTTATTAAGTAGGTCGTACAGAGTACACAAATGTATAATTTGTTGATGACAGACCATTACTTTGCTCCAGACAGCCGTTTTTCCAACTAGTGAGATGTGACTGAAATTCAACATTTTGACGACCCCCGGGTCGTCTCCATTTTTTTGCCGAAAAATGAAAATTTTTCTATTGTGTTAAAAGGGTCTCTGTGTTATTAAGTAGGTCGTACAGAGTACGCAAATGTATAATTTGTTGATGACAGACCATTACTTTGCTCCAGAGGGCCTTTTTTCCAACTAGTGAGATGTGACTGAAATTCAACATTTTGACGACCCCCGGGTCGTCTCCATTTTTTTGCCGAAAAATGAAAATTTTTCTATTGTGTTAAAAGGGTCTCTGTGTTATTAAGTAGGTCGTACAGAGTACACAAATGTATAATTTGTTGATGACAGACCATTACTTTGCTCCAGAGGGCCGTTTTTCCAACTAGTGAGATGTGACTGAAATTCAACATTTTGACGACCCCCGGGTCGTCTCCATTTTTTTGCCGAAAAATGAAAATTTTTCTATTGTGTTAAAAGGGTCTCTGTGTTATTAAGTACGCAAATGTATAATTTGTTGATGACAGACCATTACTTTGCTCCAGAGGGCCGTTTTTCCAACTAGTGAGATGTGACTGAAATTCAACATTTTGACGACCCCCGGGTCGTCTCCATTTTTTTGCCGAAAAATGAAAATTTTTCTATTGTGTTAAAAGGGTCTCTGTGTTATTAAGTAGGTCGTACAGAGTACGCAAATGTAGAATTTGTTGATGACAGACCATTACTTTGCTCCAGAGGGCCGTTTTTCCAACTAGTGAGATGTGACTGAAATTCAACATTTTGACGACCCCCGGGTCGTCTCCATTTTTTTGCCGAAAAATGAAAATTTTTCTATTGTGTTAAAAGGGTCTCTGTGTTATTAAGTAGGTCGTACAGAGTACGCAAATGTATAATTTGTTGATGAGAGACCATTACTTTGCTCCAGAGGGCCGTTTTTCTAACTAGTGAGATGTGACTGAAATTCAACATTTTGACGACCCCCGGGTCGTCTCCATTTTTTTGCCGAAAAATGAAAATTTTTCTATTGTGTTAAAAGGGTCTCTGTGTTATTAAGTAGGTCGTACAGAGTACACAAATGTATAATTTGTTGATGACAGACCATTACTTTGCTCCAGAGGGCCGTTTTTCCAACTAGTGAGATGTGACTGAAATTCAACATTTTGACGACCCCCGGGTCGTCTCCATTTTTTTGCCGAAAAATGAAAATTTTTCTATTGTGTTAAAAGGGTCTCTGTGTTATTAAGTAGGTCGTACAGAGTACACAAATGTATAATTTGTTGATGACAGACCATTACTTTGCTCCAGAGGGCCGTTTTTCCAACTAGTGAGATGTGACTGAAATTCAACATTTTGACGACCCCCGGGTCGTCTCCATGTTTTTGCCGAAAAATGAAAATTTTTCTATTGTGTTAACTAGGTCGTACAGAGTACGCAAATGTATAATTTGTTGATGACAGACCATTACTTTGCTCCAGAGGGCCGTTTTTCCAACTAGTGAGATGTGATTGAAATTCAACATTTTGACGACCCCCGGGTCGTCTCCATTTTTTTGCCGAAAAATGAAAATTTTTCTATTGTGTTAAAAGGGTGGGTGTGTTATTAAGTAGGTCGTACAGAGTACGCAAATGTATAATTTGTTGATGAGAGACCATTACTTTGCTCCAGAGGGCCGTTTTTCCAACTAGTGAGATGTGATTGAAATTCAACATTTTGACGACCCCCGGGTCGTCTCCATTTTTTTGCCGAAAAATGAAAATTTTTCTATTGTGTTAAAAGGGTCTCTGTGTTATTAAGTAGGTCGTACAGAGTACACAAATGTATAATTTGTTAATGACAGACCATTACTTTGCTCCAGAGGGCCGTTTTTCCAACTAGTGAGATGTGACTGAAATTCAACATTTTGACGACCCCCGGGTCGTCTCCATTTTTTTGCCGAAAAATGAAAATTTTTCTATTGTGTTAAAAGGGTCTCTGTGTTATTAAGTAGGTCGTACAGAGTACACAAATGTATAATTTGTTGATGACAGACCATTACTTTGCTCCAGAGGGCCGTTTTTCCAACTAGTGAGATGTGACTGAAATTCAACATTTTGACGACCCCCGGGTCGTCTCCATTTTTTTGCCGAAAAATGAAAATTTTTCTATTGTGTTAAAAGGGTCTCTGTGTTATTAAGTAGGTCGTACAGAGTACACAAATGTATAATTTGTTGATGACAGACCATTACTTTGCTCCAGAAGGCCGTTTTTCCAACTAGTGAGATGTGACTGAAATTCAACATTTTGACGACCCCCGGGTCGTCTCCATTTTTTTGCCGAAAAATGAAAATTTTTCTATTGTGTTAATTAGGTCGTACAGAGTACGCAAATGTATAATTTGTTGATGACAGACCATTACTTTGCTCCAGAGGGCCGTTTTTCCAACTAGTGAGATGTGATTGAAATTCAACATTTTGACGACCCCCGGGTCGTCTCCATTTTTTTGCCGAAAAATGAAAATTTTTCTATTGTGTTAAAAGGGTCTCTGTGTTATTAAGTAGGTCGTACAGAGTACGCAAATGTATAATTTGTTGATGAGAGACCATTACTATGCTCCAGAGGGCCGTTTTTCTAACTAGTGAGATGTGACTGAAATTCAACATTTTGACGACCCCCGGGTTGTCTCCATTTTTTTGCCGAAAAATGAAAATTTTTCTATTGTGTTAAAAGAGTCTCTGTGTTATTAAGTAGGTCGTACAGAGTACGCAAATGTATAATTTGTTGATGACAGACCATTACTTTGCTCCAGAGGGCCGTTTTTCCAACTAGTGAGATGTGACTGAAACTCAACATTTTGACGACCCCCGGGTCGTCTCCATTTTTTTGCCGAAAAATGAAAATTTTTCTATTGTGTTAAAAGGGTCTCTGTGTTATTAAGTAGGTCGTACAGAGTACACAAATGTATAATTTGTTGATGACAGACCATTACTTTGCTACAGAGGGCCGTTTTTCCAACTAGTGAGATGTGACTGAAATTCAACATTTTAACGACCCCCGGGTCGACTCCATTTTTTTGCCGAAAAATGAAAATTTTTCTATTGTGGTAAAAGGGTCTCTGTGTTATTAAGTAGGTCGTACAGAGTACGCAAATGTATAATTTGTTGATGACAGACCATTACTTTGCTCCAGAGGGCCGTTTTTCCAACTAGTGAGATGTGACTGAAACTCAACATTTTGACGACCCCCGGGTCGTCTCCATTTTTTTGCCGAAAAATGAAAATTTTTCTATTGTGTTAAAAGGGTCTCTGTGTTATTAAGTAGGTCGTACAGAGTACACAAATGTATAATTTGTTGATGACAGACCATTACTTTGCTCCAGAGGGCCGTTTTTCCAACTAGTGAGATGTGACTGAAATTCAACATTTTGACGACCCCCGGGTCGTCTCCATTTTATTGCCGGAAAATGAAAATTTTTCTATTGTGTTAAAAGGATCTCTGTGTTATTAAGTAGGTCGTACAGAGTACACAAATGTATAATTTGTTGATGACAGACCATTACTTTGCTCCAGAGGGCCGTTTTTCTAACTAGTGAGATGTGACTGAAATTCAACATTTTGACGACCCCCGGGTCGACTCCATTTTTTTGCCGAAAAATGAAAATTTTTCTATTGTGTTAAAAGGGTCTCTGTGTTATTAAGTAGGTCGTACAGAGTACGCAAATGTATAATTTGTTGATGACAGACCATTACTTTGCTCCAGAGGGCCGTTTTTCCAACTAGTGAGATGTGATTGAAATTCAACATTTTGACGACCCCCGGGTCGTCTCCATTTTTTTGCCGAAAAATGAAAATTTTTCTATTGTGTTAAAAGGGTCTCTGTGTTATTAAGTAGGTCGTACAGAGTACGCAAATGTATAATTTGTTGATGAGAGACCATTACTATGCTCCAGAGGGCCGTTTTTCTAACTAGTGAGATGTGACTGAAATTCAACATTTTGACGACCCCCGGGTCGTCTCCATTTTTTTGCCGAAAAATGAAAATTTTTCTATTGTGTTAAAAGGGTCTCTGTGTTATTAAGTAGGTCGTACAGAGTACGCAAATGTATAATTCGTTGATGAGAGACCATTACTTTGCTCCAGAGGGCCGTTTTTCTAACTAGTGAGATGTGACTGAAATTTAACATTTTGACGACCCCCGGGTCGTCTCCATTTTTTTGCCGAAAAATGAAAATTTTTCTATTGCGTTAAAAGGGTCTCTGTGTTATTAAGTAGGTCGTACAGAGTACGCAAATGTATAATTTGTTGATGACAGACCATTACTTTGCTCCAGAGGGCCGTTTTTCCAACTAGTGAGATGTGACTGAAACTCAACATTTTGACGACCCCCGGGTCGTCTCCATTTTTTTGCCGAAAAATGAAAATTTTTCTATTGTGTTAAAAGGGTCTCTGTGTTATTAAGTAGGTCGTACAGAGTACACAAATGTATAATTTGTTGATGACAGACCATTACTTTGCTACAGAGGGCCGTTTTTCCAACTAGTGAGATGTGACTGAAATTCAACATTTTGACGACCCCCGGGTCGTCTCCATTTTTTTGCCGAAAAATGAAAATTTTTCTATTGTGTTAAGTAGGTCGTACAGAGTACACAAATGTATAATTTGTTGATGACAGACCATTACTTTGCTCCAGAGGGCCGTTTTTCTAACTAGTGAGATGTGACTGAAATTCAACATTTTGACGACCCCCGGGTCGACTCCATTTTTTTGCCGAAAAATGAAAATTTTTCTATTGTGTTAAAAGGGTCTCTGTGTTATTAAGTAGGTCGTACAGAGTACGCAAATGTATAATTTGTTGATGAGAGACCATTACTATGCTCCAGAGGGCCGTTTTTCTAACAAGTGAGATGTGACTGAAATTCAACATTTTGACGACCCCCGGGTCGTCTCCATTTTTTTGCCGAAAAATGAAAATTTTTCTATTGTGTTAAAAGGGTCTCTGTGTTATTAAGTAGGTCGTACAGAGTACGCAAATGTATAATTTGTTGATGAGAGACCATTACTTTGCTCCAGAGGGCCGTTTTTCTAACTAGTGAGATGTGACTGAAATTCAACATTTTGACGACCCCCGGGTCGTCTCCATTTTTTTGCCGAAAAATGAAAATTTTTCTATTGCGTTAAAAGGGTCTCTGTGTTATTAAGTAGGTCGTACAGAGTACGCAAATGTATAATTTGTTGATGACAGACCATTACTTTGCTCCAGAGGGCCGTTTTTCCAACTAGTGAGATGTGACTGAAACTCAACATTTTGACGACCCCCGGGTCGTCTCCATTTTTTTGCCGAAAAATGAAAATTTTTCTATTGTGTTAAAAGGGTCTCTGTGTTATTAAGTAGGTCGTACAGAGTACACAAATGTATAATTTGTTGATGACAGACCATTACTTTGCTCCAGAGGGCCGTTTTTCTAACTAGTGAGATGTGACTGAAATTCAACATTTTGACGACCCCCGGGTCGACTCCATTTTTTTGCCGAAAAATGAAAATTTTTCTATTGTGTTAAAAGGGTCTCTGTGTTATTAAGTAGGTCGTACAGAGTACGCAAATGTATAATTTGTTGATGACAGACCATTACTTTGCTCCAGAGGGCCGTTTTTCCAACTAGTGAGATGTGATTGAAATTCAACATTTTGACGACCCCCGGGTCGTCTCCATTTTTTTGCCGAAAAATGAAAATTTTTCTATTGTGTTAAAAGGGTCTCTGTGTTATTAAGTAGGTCGTACAGAGTACGCAAATGTATTATTTGTTGATGAGAGACCATTACTATGCTCCAGAGGGCCGTTTTTCTAACTAGTGAGATGTGACTGAAATTCAACATTTTGACGACCCCCGGGTCGTCTCCATTTTTTTGCCGAAAAATGAAAATTTTTCTATTGTGTTAAAAGGGTCTCTGTGTTATTAAGTAGGTCGTACAGAGTACGCAAATGTATAATTTGTTGATGAGAGACCATTACTTTGCTCCAGAGGGCCGTTTTTCTAACTAGTGAGATGTGACTGAAATTTAACATTTTGACGACCCCCGGGTCGTCTCCATTTTTTTGCCGAAAAATGAAAATTTTTCTATTGCGTTAAAAGGGTCTCTGTGTTAGTAAGTAGGTCGTACAGAGTACGCAAATGTATAATTTGTTGATGACAGACCATTACTTTGCTCCAGAGGGCCGTTTTTCCAACTAGTGAGATGTGACTGAAACTCAACATTTTGACGACCCCCGGGTCGTCTCCATTTTTTTGCCGAAAAATGAAAATTTTTCTATTGTGTTAAAAGGGTCTCTGTGTTATTAAGTAGGTCGTACAGAGTACACAAATGTATAATTTGTTGATGACAGACCATTACTTTGCTACAGAGGGCCGTTTTTCCAACTAGTGAGATGTGACTGAAATTCAACATTTTGACGACCCCCGGGTCGACTCCATTTTTTTGCCGAAAAATGAAAATTTTTCTATTGTGTTAAGTAGGTCGTACAGAGTACACAAATGTATAATTTGTTGATGACAGACCATTACTTTGCTCCAGAGGGCCGTTTTTCTAACTAGTGAGATGTGACTGAAATTCAACATTTTGACGACCCCCGGGTCGACTCCATTTTTTTGCCGAAAAATGAAAATTTTTCTATTGTGTTAAAAGGGTCTCTGTGTTATTAAGTAGGTCGTACAGAGTACGCAAATGTATAATTTGTTGATGAGAGACCATTACTTTGCTCCAGAGGGCCGTTTTTCCAACTAGTGAGATGTGACTGAAATTCAACATTTTGACGACCCCCGGGTCGTCTCCATTTTTTTGCCGAAAAATGAAAATTTTTCTATTGCGTTAAAAGGGTCTCTGTGTTATTAAGTAGGTCGTACAGAGTACGCAAATGTATAATTTGTTGATGACAGACCATTACTTTGCTCCAGAGGGCCGTTTTTCCAACTAGTGAGATGTGACTGAAACTCAACATTTTGACGACCCCCGGGTCGTCTCCATTTTTTTGCCGAAAAATGAAAATTTTTCTATTGTGTTAAAAGGGTCTCTGTGTTATTAAGTAGGTCGTACAGAGTACACAAATGTATAATTTGTTGATGACAGACCATTACTTTGCTACAGAGGGCCGTTTTTCCAACTAGTGAGATGTGACTGAAATTCAACATTTTGACGACCCCCGTGTCGTCTCCATTTTTTTGCCGAAAAATGAAAATTTTTCTATTGTGTTAAAAGGGTCTCTGTGTTATTAAGTAGGTCGTACAGAGTACACAAATGTATAATTTGTTGATGACAGACCATTACTTTGCTCCAGAGGGCCGTTTTTCCAACTAGTGAGATGTGACTGAAATTCAACATTTTGACGACCCCCGGGTCGTGTCCATTTTTTTGCCGAAAAATGAAAATTTTTCTATTGTGTTAAGTAGGTCGTACAGAGTACACAAATGTATAATTTGTTGATGACAGACCATTACTTTGCTCCAGAGGGCCGTTTTTCTAACTAGTGAGATGTGACTGAAATTCAACATTTTGACGACCCCCGGGTCGACTCCATTTTTTTGCCGAAAAATGAAAATTTTTCTATTGTGTTAAAAGGGTCTCTGTGTTATTAAGTAGGTCGTACAGAGTACACAAATGTATAATTTGTTGATGACAGACCATTACTTTGCTCCAGAAGGCCGTTTTTCCAACTAGTGAGATGTGACTGAAATTCAACATTTTGACGACCCCCGGTTCGTCTCCATTTTTTTGCCGAAAAATGAAAATTTTTCTATTGTGTTAAGTAGGTCGTACAGAGTACACAAATGTATAATTTGTTGATGACAGACCATTACTTTGCTCCAGAGGGCCGTTTTTTTAACTAGTGAGATGTGACTGAAATTCAACATTTTGACGACCCCCGGGTCGTCTCCATTTCTTTGCCGAAAAATGAAAATTTTTCTATTGTGTTAAAAGGGTCTCTGTGTTATTAAGTAGGTCGTACAGAGTACGCAAATGTATAATTTGTTGATGACAGACCATTACTTTGCTCCAGAGGGCCGTTTTTCCAACTAGTGAGATGTGACTGAAATTCAACATTTTGACGACCCCCGGGTCGTCTCCATTTTTTTGCCGAAAAATGAAAATTTTTCTATTGTGTTAAAAGGGTCTCTGTGTTATTAAGTAGGTCGTACAGAGTACGCAAATGTATAATTTGTTGATGACAGACCATTACTTTGCTCCAGAGGGCCGTTTTTCCAACTAGTGAGATGTGACTGAAATTCAACATTTTGACGACCCCCGGGTCGTCTCCATTTTTTTGCCGAAAAATGAAAATTTTTCTATTGTGTTAAAAGGGTCTCTGTGTTATTAAGTAGGTCGTACAGAGTACGCAAATGTATAATTTGTTGATGACAGACCATTACTTTGCTCCAGAGGGCCGTTTTTCCAACTAGTGAGATGTGATTGAAATTCAACATTTTGACGACCCCCGGGTCGTCTCCATTTTTTTGCCGAAAAATGAAAATTTTTCTATTGTGTTAAAAGGGTCTCTGTGTTATTAAGTAGGTCGTACAGAGTACGCAAATGTATAATTTGTTGATGAGAGACCATTACTTTGCTCCAGAGGGCCGTTTTTCTAACTAGTGAGATGTGACTGAAATTCAACATTTTGACGACCCCCGGGTCGTCTCCATTTTTTTGCCGAAAAATGAAAATTTTTCTATTGTGTTAAAAGGGTCTCTGTGTTAATAAGTAGGTCGTACAGAGTACGCAAATGTATAATTTGTTAATGACAGACCATTACTTTGCTCCAGAGGGCCGTTTTTCCAACTAGTGAGATGTGACTGAAATTCAACATTTTGACGACCCCCGGGTCGTCTCCATTTTTTTGCCGAAAAATTAAAATTTTTCTATTGTGTTAAAAGGGTCTCTGTGTTATTAAGTAGGTCGTACAGAGTACACAAATGTATAATTTGTTGATGACAGACCATTACTTTGCTCCAGAGGGCCGTTTTTCCAACTAGTGAGATGTGACTGAAACTCAACATTTTGACGACCCCCGGGTCGTCTCCATTTTTTTGCCGAAAAATGAAAATTTTTCTATTGTGTTAAAAGGGTCTCTGTGTTATTAAGTAGGTCGTACAGAGTACACAAATGTATAATTTGTTGATGACAGACCATTACTTTGCTGCAGAGGGCCGTTTTTCCAACTAGTGAGATGTGACTGAAATTCAACATTTTGACGACCCCCGGGTCGACTCCATTTTTTTGCCGAAAAATGAAAATTTTTCTATTGTGTTAAGTAGGTCGTACAGAGTACACAAATGTATAATTTGTTGATGACAGTCCATTACTTTGCTCCAGAGGGCCGTTTTTCTAACTAGTGAGATGTGACTGAAATTCAACATTTTGACGACCCCCGGGTCGACTCCATTTTTTTGCCGAAAAATGAAAATTTTTCTATTGTGTTAAAAGGGTCTCTGTGTTATTAAGTAGGTCGTACAGAGTACGCAAATGTATAATTTGTTGATGAGAGACCATTACTATGCTCCAGAGGGCCGTTTTTCTAACTAGTGAGATGTGACTGAAATTCAACATTTTGACGACCCCCGGGTCGTCTCCATTTTTTTGCCGAAAAATGAAAATTTTTCTATTGTGTTAAAAGGGTCTCTGTGTTATTAAGTAGGTCGTACAGAGTACGCAAATGTATAATTTGTTGATGAGAGACCATTACTTTGCTCCAGAGGGCCGTTTTTCTAACTAGTGAGATGTGACTGAAATTCAACATTTTGACGACCCCCGGGTCGTCCCCATTTTTTTGCCGAAAAATGAAAATTTTTCTATTGCGTTAAAAGGGTCTCTGTGTTATTAAGTAGGTCGTACAGAGTACGCAAATGTATAATTTGTTGATGACAGACCATTACTTTGCTCCAGAGGGCCGTTTTTCCAACTAGTGAGATGTGACTGAAACTCAACATTTTGACGACCCCCGGGTCGTCTCCATTTTTTTGCCGAAAAATGAAAATTTTTCTATTGTGTTAAAAGGGTCTCTGTGTTATTAAGTAGGTCGTACAGAGTACACAAATGTATAATTTGTTGATGACAGACCATTACTTTGCTACAGAGGGCCGTTTTTCCAACTAGTGAGATGTGACTGAAATTCAACATTTTGACGACCCCCGGGTCGTCTCCATTTTTTTGCCGAAAAATGAAAATTTTTCTATTGTGTTAAGTAGGTCGTACAGAGTACACAAATGTATAATTTGTTGATGACAGACCATTACTTTGCTACAGAGGGCCGTTTTTCCAACTAGTGAGATGTGACTGAAACTCAACATTTTGACGACCCCCGGGTCGTCTCCATTTTTTTGCCGAAAAATGAAAATTTTTCTATTGTGTTAAAAGGGTCTCTGTGTTATTAAGTAGGTCGTACAGAGTACACAAATGTATAATTTGTTGATGACAGACCATTACTTTGCTACAGAGGGCCGTTTTTCCAACTAGTGAGATGTGACTGAAATTCAACATTTTGACGACCCCCGTGTCGACTCCATTTTTTTGCCGAAAAATGAAAATTTTTCTATTGTGTTAAAAGGGTCTCTGTGTTATTAAGTAGGTCGTACAGAGTACACAAATGTATAATTTGTTGATGACAGACCATTACTTTGCTCCAGAGGGCCGTTTTTCCAACTAGTGAGATGTGACTGAAATTCAACATTTTGACGACCCCCGGTTCGTCTCCATTTTTTTGCCGAAAAATGAAAATTTTTCTATTGTGTTAAGTAGGTCGTACAGAGTACACAAATGTATAATTTGTTGATGACAGACCATTACTTTGCTCCAGAGGGCCGTTTTTTTAACTAGCGAGATGTGACTGAAATTCAACATTTTGACGACCCCCGGGTCGTCTCCATTTCTTTGCCGAAAAATGAAAATTTTTCTATTGTGTTAAAAGGGTCTCTGTGTTATTAAGTAGGTCGTACAGAGTACGCAAATGTATAATTTGTTGATGACAGACCATTTCTTTGCTCCAAAGGGCCGTTTTTCCAACTAGTGAGATGTGACTGAAATTAAACATTTTGACGACCCCCGGGTCGTCTCCATTTTTTTGCCGAAAAATGAAAATTTTTCTATTGTGTTAAAAGGGTCTCTGTGTTATTAAGTAGGTCGTACAGAGTACGCAAATGTATAATTTGTTGATGACAGACCATTACTTTGCTCCAGAGGCCGTTTTTCCAACTAGTGAGATGTGACTGAAAATTCACATTTTGACGACCCCCCGGGGTCGTCTCCATTTTTTTGCCGAAAAATGAAAATTTTTCTATTGTGTTAAAAGGGTCTCTGTGTTATTAAGTAGGTCGTACAGAGTACGCAAATGTATAATTTGTTGATGAGAGGACCATTACTTTGCTCCAGAGGGCCGTTTTTCTAACTAGTGAGATGTGATTGAAATTCAACATTTTGACGACCCCCGGGGCGTCTCCATTTTTTTGCCGAAAAATGAAAATTTTTTCTATTGTGTTAAAAGGGTCTCTGTGTTATTAAGTAGGTCGTACAGAGTACGCAAAATGTATAATTTGTTGATGAGAGACCATTACTATGCTCCAGAGGGCCGTTTTTCTAACTAGTGAGATGTGACTGAAATTCAACATTTTGACGACCCCCCGGGTCGTCTCCATTTTTTTGCCGAAAAATGAAAATTTTTCTATTGTGTTAAAAGGGTCTCTGTGTTATTAAGTAGGTCGTACAGAGTACGCAAATGTATAATTTGTTGATGAGAGACCCATTACTTTGCTCCAGAGGGCCCGTTTTTCCAACTAGTGAGATGTGATTGAAATTCAACATTTTGACGACCCCCGGGTCGTCTCCATTTTTTTGCCGAAAAATGAAAATTTTTCTATTGTGTTAAAAGGGTCTCTGTGTTATTAAGTAGGTCGTACAGAGTACGCAAATGTATAATTTGTTGATGACAGACCATTACTTTGCTCCAGAGGGCCGTTTTTCCAACTAGTGAGATGTGACTGAAACTCAACATTTTGACGACCCCCTGGTCGTCTCCATTTTTTTGCCGAAAAATGAAAATTTTTTCTATTGTGTTAAAAGGGTCCTCTGGTGTTATTAAGTAGGTCGTACAGAGTACACAAATGTATAATTTGTTGATGAGAGGACCATTACTTTGCTCCAGAGGGCCGTTTTTCCTAACTAGTGAGATGTGACTGAAATTCAACATTTTGGACGGACCCCCGGGTCGTCTCCATTTTTTTGCCGAAAAATGAAAATTTTTCTATTGTGTTAAAAGGGTCCTCTGTGTTATTAAGTAGGTCGTACAGAGTACGCAAATGTATACTTGTTGATGACAGACCATTACTTTGCTCCAGAGGGCCGTTTTTCCAACTAGTGAGATGTGACTGAAAACTCAACATTTTGACGACCCCCTGGTCGTCTCCATTTTTTTGCCGAAAAATGAAAATTTTTCTATTGTGTTAAAAGGGTCTCTGTGTTATTAAGTAGGTCCGTACAGAGTACACAAATGTATAATTTGTTGATGACAGACCATTACTTTGCTCCAGAGGGCCGTTTTTTCCAACTAGTGAGATGTGACTGAAATTCAACATTTTGACGACCCCCGGGTCGTCTCCATTTTTTTGCCGAAAAATGAAAATTTTTCTATTGTGTTAAAAGGGTCTCTGTGTTATTAAGTAGGTCGTACAGAGTACACAAATGTATAATTTGTTGATGACAGACCATTACTTTGCTCCAGAGGGCCGTTTTTCTAACTAGTGAGATGTGACTGAAATTCAACATTTTGACGACCCCCGGGTCCGACTCCATTTTTTTGCCGAAAAATGAAAATTTTTCTATTGTGTTAAAAGGGTCTCTGTGTTATTAAGTAGGTCGTACAGAGTACGCAAATGTATAATTTGTTGATGACAGACCATTACTTTGCTCCAGAGGGCCGTTTTTCCAACTAGTGAGATGTGATTGAAATTCAACATTTTGACGACCCCCGGGTCGTCTCCATTTTTTTGCCGAAAAATGAAAATTTTTCTATTGTGTTAAAAGGGTCTCTGTGTTATTAAGTAGGTCGTACAGAGTACGCAAATGTATAATTTGTTGATGAGAGACCATTACTATGCTCCAGAGGGCCGTTTTTTCTAACTAGTGAGATGTGACTGAAATTCAACATTTTGACGACCCCCGGGTCGTCTCCATTTTTTTGCCGAAAAATGAAAATTTTTCTATTGTGTTAAAAGGGTCTCTGTGTTATTAAGTAGGTCGTACAGAGTACGCAAATGTATAATTTGTTGATGAGAGACCATTACTTTGCTCCAGAGGGCCGTTTTTCCAACTAGTGAGATGTGACTGAAATTCAACATTTTGACGACCCCCGGGTCGTCTCCATTTTTTTGCCGAAAAATGAAAATTTTTCTATTGTGTAAAAGGGTCTATGTGTTATTAAGTAGGTCGTACAGAGTACGCAAATGTATAATTTGTTGATGAGAGACCATTACTTTGCTCCAGAGGGCCGTTTTTCTAACTAGTGAGATGTGACTGAAATTCAACATTTGACGACCCCCGGGTCGTCCTCCATTTTTTTGCCGAAAAATGAAAATTTTTCTATTGTGTTAAAAGGGTCTCTGTGTTATTAAGTAGTCGTACAGAGTACACAAATGTATAATTTGTTGATGACAGACCATTACTTGCTCCAGAGGGCCGTTTTTTCCAACTAGTGAGATGTGACTGAATTCAACATTTTGACGACCCCCGGGTCGTCTCCATTTTTTTGCCGAAAAATGAAATTTTTTCTATTGTGTTAAAAGGGTCTCTGTGTTATTAAGTAGGTCGTACAGAGGTACGCAAATGTATAATTTGTTGATGACAAAACCATTACTTTGCTCCAGAGGGCCGTTTTTCCAACTAGTGAGATGTGACTGAATTCAACATTTTGACGACCCCCGGGTCGTCTCCATTTTTTTGCCGAAAAATGAAAATTTTTCTATTGTGTTAAAAGGGTCTCTGTGTTATTAAGTAGGTCGTACAGAGTACGCAAATGTATAATTTGTTGATGACAGACCATTACTTTGCTCCAGAGGGCCGTTTTTCTAACTAGTGAGATGTGACTGAAATTCAACATTTTGACGACCCCCGGGTCGTCTCCATTTTTTTTTGCCGAAAAAATGAAATTTTTTAAAGGGTCTCAGTGTTATTAAGTAGGTTGTACAGAGTACGCAAATGTATAATTTGTTGATGACAGACCATTACTTTGCTCCAGAGGGCCGTTTTTCCAACTACTGAGATGTGACTGAAATTCAACATTTTGACGACCCCCGGGTCGTCTCCATTTTTTTGCCGAAAAATGAAAATTTTTCTATTGTGTTAAAAGGGTCTCTGTGTTATTAAGTAGGTCGTACAGAGTACGCAAATGTATAATTTGTTGATGAGAGAATATTACTTTGCTCCAGAGGGCCGTTTTTCTAACTAGTGAGATGTGACTGAAATTCAACATTTTGACGACCCCCGGGTCGTCTCCATTTTTTTGCCGAAAAATGAAAATTTTTCTATTGCGTTAAAAGGGTCTCTGTGTTATTAAGTAGGTCGTACAGAGTACGCAAATGTATAATTTGTTGATGACAGACCATTACTTTGCTCCAGAGGGCCGTTTTTCCAACTAGTGAGATGTGACTGAAACTCAACATTTTGACGACCCCCGGGTCGTCTCCATTTTTTTGCCGAAAAATGAAAATTTTTCTATTGTGTTAAGTAGGTCGTACAGAGTACACAAATGTATAATTTGTTGATGACAGACCATTACTTTGCTCCAGAGGGCCGTTTTTTTAACTAGTGAGATGTGACTGAAATTCAACATTTTGACGACCCCCGGGTCGTCTCCATTTCTTTGCCGAAAAATGAAAATTTTTCTATTGTGTTAAAAGGGTCTCTGTGTTATTAAGTAGGTCGTACAGAGTACGCAAATGTATAATTTGTTGATGACAGACCATTACTTTGCTCCAGAGGGCCGTTTTTCCAACTAGTGAGATGTGACTGAAATTCAACATTTTGACGACCCCCGGGTCGTCTCCATTTTTTTGCCGAAAAATGAAAATTTTTCTATTGTGTTAAAGGGTCTCTGTGTTATTAAGTAGGTCGTACAGAGTACGCAAATGTATAATTTGTTGATGACAGACCATTACTTTGCTCCAGAGGGCCGTTTTTTCCAACTAGTGAGATGTGACTGAAATTCAACATTTTGACGACCCCCGGGTCGTCTCCATTTTTTTTGCCGAAAAATGAAAATTTTTCTATTGTGTTAAAAGGGTCTCTGTGTTATTAAGTAGGTCATACAGAGTACGCAAATGTATAATTTGTTGATGAGAGACCATTACTTTGCTCCAGAGGGCCGTTTTTCTAACTAGTGAGATGTGACTGAAATTCAACATTTTGACGACCCCCGGGTCGTCTCCATTTTTTTGCCGAAAAATGAAAATTTTTCTATTGTGTTAAAAGGGTCTCTGTGTTATTAAGTAGGTCGTACAGAGTACGCAAATGTATAATTTGTTGATGAGAGACCATTACTTTGCTCCAGAGGGCCGTTTTTCTAACTAGTGAGATGTGACTGAAATTCAACATTTTGACGACCCCCGGGTCGTCTCCATTTTTTTGCCGAAAAATGAAAATTTTTCTATTGCGTTAAAAGGGTCTCTGTGTTATTAAGTAGGTCGTACAGAGTACGCAAATGTATAATTTGTTGATGACAGACCATTACTTTGCTCCAGAGGGCCGTTTTTCCAACTAGTGAGATGTGACTGAAATTCAACATTTTGACGACCCCCGGGTCGTCTCCATTTTTTTGCCGAAAAATGAAAATTTTTCTATTGTGTTAAAAGGGTCTCTGTGTTATTAAGTAGGTCGTACAGAGTACACAAATGTATAATTTGTTGATGACAGACCATTACTTTGCTACAGAGGGCCGTTTTTCCAACTAGTGAGATGTGACTGAAATTCAACATTTTGACGACCCCCGGGTCGACTCCATTTTTTTGCCGAAAAATGAAAATTTTTCTATTGTGTTAAGTAGGTCGTACAGAGTACACAAATGTATAATTTGTTGATGACAGACCATTACTTTGCTCCAGAGGGCCGTTTTTCTAACTAGTGAGATGTGACTGAAATTCAACATTTTGACGACCCCCGGGTCGACTCCATTTTTTTGCCGAAAAATGAAAATTTTTCTATTGTGTTAAAAGGGTCTCTGTGTTATTAAGTAGGTCGTACAGAGTACGCAAATGTATAATTTGTTGATGAGAGACCATTACTATGCTCCAGAGGGCCGTTTTTCTAACTAGTGAGATGTGACTGAAATTCAACATTTTGACGACCCCCGGGTCGTCTCCATTTTTTTGTCGAAAAATGAAAATTTTTCTATTGTGTTAAAAGGGTCTCTGTGTTATTAAGTAGGTCGTACAGAGTACGCAAATGTATAATTTGTTGATGAGAGACCATTACTTTGCTCCAGAGGGCCGTTTTTCTAACTAGTGAGATGTGACTGAAATTCAACATTTTGACGACCCCCGGGTCGTCTCCATTTTTTTGCCGAAAAATGAAAATTTTTCTATTGCGTTAAAAGGGTCTCTGTGTTATTAAGTAGGTCGTACAGAGTACGCAAATGTATAATTTGTTGATGACAGACCATTACTTTGCTCCAGAGGGCCGTTTTTCCAACTAGTGAGATGTGACTGAAACTCAACATTTTGACGACCCCCGGGTCGTCTCCATTTTTTTGCCGAAAAATGAAAATTTTTCTATTGTGTTAAGTAGGTCGTACAGAGTACACAAATGTATAATTTGTTGATGACAGACCATTACTTTGCTCCAGAGGGCCGTTTTTCTAACTAGTGAGATGTGACTGAAATTCAACATTTTGACGACCCCCGGTTCGTCTCCATTTTTTTTGCCGAAAAATGAAAATTTTTCTATTGTGTTAAGTAGGTCGTACAGAGTACACAAATGTATAACTTGTTGATGACAGACCATTACTTTGCTCCAGAGGGCCGTTTTTCCAACTAGTGAGATGTGACTGAAATTCAACATTTTGACGACCCCCGGGTCGTCTCCATTTTTTGCCGAAAAATGAAAATTTTTCTATTGTGTTAAGTAGGTCGTACAGAGTACACAAATGTATAATTTGTTGATGACAGACCATTACTTTGCTCCAGAGGGCCGTTTTTTTAACTAGTGAGATGTGACTGAAATTCAACATTTTGACGACCCCCGGGTCGTCTCCATTTATTGTGTTAAAAGGGTCTCTGTGTTATTAAGTAGGTCGTACAGAGTACGCAAATGTATAATTTGTTGATGACAGACCATTACTTTGCTCCAGAGGGCCGTTTTTCCAACTAGTGAGATGTGACTGAAATTCAACATTTTGACGACCCCCGGGTCGTCTCCATTTTTTTTGCCGAAAAATGAAAATTTTTCTATTGTGTTAAGTAGGTCGTACAGAGTACACAAATGTATAATTTGTTGATGACAGACCATTACTTTGCTCCAGAGGGACGTTTTTTTAACTAGTGAGATGTGACTGAAATTCAACATTTTGACGACCCCCGGGTCGTCTCCATTTCTTTGCCGAAAAATGAAAATTTTTCTATTGTGTTAAAAGGGTCTCTGTGTTATTAAGTAGGTCGTACAGAGTACGCAAATGTATAATTTGTTGATGACAGACCATTACTTTGCTCCAGAGGGCCGTTCTTCCAACTAGTGAGATGTGACTGAAATTCAACATTTTGACGACCCCCGGGTCGTCTCCATTTTTTTTGCCGAAAAATGAAAATTTTTCTATTGTGTTAAAAGGGTCTCTGTGTTATTAAGTAGGTCGTACAGAGTACGCAAATGTATAATTTGTTGATGACAGACCATTACTTTGCTCCCGAGGGCCGTTTTTCCAACTAGTGAGATGTGACTGAAATTCAACATTTTGACGACCCCGGGTCGTCTCCATTTTTTTGCCGAAAAATGAAAATTTTTCTATTGTGTTAAAAGGGTCTCTGTGTTATTAAGTAGGTCGTACAGAGTACGCAAATGTATAATTTGTTGATGAGAGACCATTACTTTGCTCCACAGGGCCGTTTTTCTAACTAGTGAGATGTGACTGAAATTCAACATTTTGACGACCCCCGGGTCGTCTCCATTTTTTTGCCGAAAAATGAAAATTTTTCTATTGTGTTAAAAGGGTCTCTGTGTTATTAAGTAGGTCGTACAGAGTACGCAAATGTATAATTTGTTGATGACAGACCATTACTTTGCTAGAGAGGGCCGTTTTTCCAACTAGTGAGATGTGACTGAAATTCAACATTTTGACGACCCCCGGGTCGTCTCCATTTTTTTGCCGAAAAATGAAAATTTTTCTATTGTGTTAAAAGGGTCTCTGTGTTATTAAGTAGGTCGTACAGAGTACACAAATGTATAATTTGTTGATGACAGACCATTACTTTGCTCCAGAGGGCCGTTTTTCCAACTAGTGAGATGTGACTGAAATTCAACATTTTGACGACCCCCGGGTCGTCTCCGTTTTTTTGCCGAAAAATGAAAATTTTTCTATTGTGTTAAAAGGGTCTCTGTGTTATTAAGTAGGTCGTACAGAGTACACAAATGTATAATTTGTTGATGACAGACCATTACTTTGCTCCAGAGGGCCGTTTTTCCAACTAGTGAGATGTGACTGAAATTCAACATTTTGACGACCCCCGGGTCGTCTCCATTTTTTTGCCGAAAAATGAAAATTTTTCTATTGTGTTAAGTAGGTCGTACAGAGTACGCAAATGTATAATTTGTTGATGACAGACCATTACTTTGCTCCAGAGGGCCGTTTTTCCAACTAGTGAGATGTGATTGAAATTCAACATTTTGACGACCCCCGGGTCGTCTCCATTTTTTTGCCGAAAAATGAAAATTTTTCTATTGTGTTAAAAGGGTCTCTGTGTTATTAAGTAGGTCGTACAGAGTACGCAAATGTATAATTTGTTGATGACAGACCATTACTTTGCTCCAGAGGGCCGTTTTTCCAACTAGTGAGATGTGACTGAAATTCAACATTTTGACGACCCCCGGGTCGTCTCCATTTTTTTGCCGAAAAATGAAAATTTTTCTATTGTGTTAAAAGGGTCTCTGTGTTATTAAGTAGGTCGTACAGAGTACGCAAATGTATAATTTGTTGATGAGAGACCATTACTTTGCTCCAGAGGGCCGTTTTTCCAACTAGTGAGATGTGATTGAAATTCAACATTTTGACGACCCCCGGGTCGTCTCCATTTTTTTGCCGAAAAATGAAAATTTTTCTATTGTGTTAAAAGGGTCTCTGTGTTATTAAGTAGGTCGTACAGAGTACGCAAATGTATAATTTGTTGATGACAGACCATTACTTTGCTCCAGAGGGCCGTTTTTCCAACTAGTGAGATGTGACTGAAATTCAACATTTTGACGACCCCCGGGTCGTCTCCATTTTTTTGCCGAAAAATGAAAATTTTTCTATTGTGTTAAGTAGGTCGTACAGAGTACACAAATGTATAATTTGTTGATGACAGACCATTACTTTGCTCCAGAGGGCCGTTTTTTTAACTAGTGAGATGTGACTGAAATTCAACATTTTGACGACCCCCGGGTCGTCTCCATTTCTTTGCCGAAAAATGAAAATTTTTCTATTGTGTTAAAAGGGTCTCTGTGTTATTAAGTAGGTCGTACAGAGTACGCAAATGTATAATTTGTTGATGACAGACCATTACTTTGCTCCAGAGGGCCGTTCTTCCAACTAGTGAGATGTGACTGAAATTCAACATTTTGACGACCCCCGGGTCGTCTCCATTTTTTTGCCGAAAAATGAAAATTTTTCTATTGTGTTAAAAGGGTCTCTGTGTTATTAAGTAGGTCGTACAGAGTACGCAAATGTATAATTTGTTGATGACAGACCATTACTTTGCTCCCGAGGGCCGTTTTTCCAACTAGTGAGATGTGACTGAAATTCAACATTTTGACGACCCCCGGGTCGTCTCCATTTTTTTGCCGAAAAATGAAAATTTTTCTATTGTGTTAAAAGGGTCTCTGTGTTATTAAGTAGGTCGTACAGAGTACGCAAATGTATAATTTGTTGATGAGAGACCATTACTTTGCTCCAGAGGGCCGTTTTTCTAACTAGTGAGATGTGACTGAAATTCAACATTTTGACGACCCCCGGGTCGTCTCCATTTTTTTGCCGAAAAATGAAAATTTTTCTATTGTGTTAAAAGGGTCTCTGTGTTATTAAGTAGGTCGTACAGAGTACGCAAATGTATAATTTGTTGATGACAGACCATTACTTTGCTAGAGAGGGCCGTTTTTCCAACTAGTGAGATGTGACTGAAATTCAACATTTTGACGACCCCCGGGTCGTCTCAATTTTTTTGCCGAAAAATGAAAATTTTTCTATTGTGTTAAAAGGGTCTCTGTGTTATTAAGTAGGTCGTACAGAGTACACGAATGTATAATTTGTTGATGACAGACCATTACTTTGCTCCAGAGGGCCGTTTTTCCAACTAGTGAGATGTGACTGAAATTCAACATTTTGACGACCCCCGGGTCGTCTCCGTTTTTTTGCCGAAAAATGAAAATTTTTCTATTGTGTTAAAAGGGTCTCTGTGTTATTAAGTAGGTCGTACAGAGTACACAAATGTATAATTTGTTGATGACAGACCATTACTTTGCTCCAGAGGGCCGTTTTTCCAACTAGTGAGATGTGACTGAAATTCAACATTTTGACGACCCCCGGGTCGTCTCCATTTTTTTGCCGAAAAATGAAAATTTTTCTATTGTGTTAAGTAGGTCGTACAGAGTACGCAAATGTATAATTTGTTGATGACAGACCATTACTTTGCTCCAGAGGGCCGTTTTTCCAACTAGTGAGATGTGATTGAAATTCAACATTTTGACGACCCCCGGGTCGTCTCCATTTTTTTGCCGAAAAATGAAAATTTTTCTATTGTGTTAAAAGGGTCTCTGTGTTATTAAGTAGGTCGTACAGAGTACGCAAATGTATAATTTGTTGATGAGAGACCATTACTTTGCTCCAGAGGGCCGTTTTTTCAACTAGTGAGATGTGATTGAAATTCAACATTTTGACGACCCCCGGGTCGTCTCCATTTTTTTGCCGAAAAATGAAAATTTTTCTATTGTGTTAAAAGGGTCTCTGTGTTATTAAGTAGGTCGTACAGAGTACGCAAATGTATAATTTGTTGATGAGAGACCATTACTATGCTCCAGAGGGCCGTTTTTCTAACTAGTGAGATGTGACTGAAATTCAACATTTTGACGACCCCCGGGTCGTCTCCATTTTTTTGCCGAAAAATGAAAATTTTTCTATTGTGTTAAAAGGGTCTCTGTGTTATTAAGTAGGTCGTACAGAGTACGCAAATGTATAATTTGTTGATGACAGACCATTACTTTGCTCCAGAGGGCCGTTTTTCCAACTAGTGAGATGTGATTGAAATTCAACATTTTTACGACCCCCGGGTCGTCTCCATTTTTTTGCCGAAAAATGAAAATTTTTCTATTGTGTTAAAAGGGTCTCTGTGTTATTAAGTAGGTCGTACAGAGTACGCAAATGTATAATTTGTTGATGAGAGACCATTACTTTGCTCCAGAGGGCCGTTTTTCTATCTAGTGAGATGTGACTGAAATTCAACATTTTGACGACCCCCGGGTCGTCTCCATTTTTTTGCCGAAAAATGAAAATTTTTCTATTGTGTTAAAAGGGTCTCTGTGTTATTAAGTAGGTCGTACAGAGTACGCAAATGTATAATTTGTTGATGACAGACCATTACTTTGCTCCAGAGGGCCGTTTTTCCAACTAGTGAGATGTGACTGAAACTCAACATTTTGACGACCCCCTGGTCGTCTCCATTTTTTTGCCGAAAAATGAAAATTTTTCTATTGTGTTAAAAGGGTCTCTGTGTTATTAAGTAGGTCGTACAGAGTACACAAATGTATAATTTGTTGATGACAGACCATTACTTTCCTCCAGAGGGCCGTTTTTCTAACTAGTGAGATGTGACTGAAATTCAACATTTTGACGACCCCCGGGTCGACTCCATTTTTTTGCCGAAAAATGAAAATTTTTCTATTGTGTTAAAAGGGTCTCTGTGTTATTAAGTAGGTCGTACAGAGTACGCAAATGTATAATTTGTTGATGACAGGACCATTACTTTGCTCCAGAGGGCCGTTTTTCCAACTAGTGAGATGTGATTGAAATTCAACATTTTGACGACCCCCGGGTCGTCTCCATTTTTTTTGCCGAAAAATGAAAATTTTTCTATTGTGTTAAAAGGGTCTCTGTGTTATTAAGTAGGTCGTACAGAGTACGCAAATGTATAATTTGTTGATGAGAGACCATTACTATGCTCCAGAGGGCCGTTTTTCTAACTAGTGAGATGTGACTGAAATTCAACATTTTGACGACCCCCGGGTCGTCTCCATTTTTTTGCCGAAAAATGAAAATTTTTCTATTGTGTTAAAAGGGTCTCTGTGTTATTAAGTAGGTCGTACAGAGTACGCAAATGTATAATTTGTTGATGAGAGACCATTTCTTTGCTCCAGAGGGCCGTTTTTCTAACTAGTGAGATGTGACTGAAATTCAACATTTTGACGACCCCCGGGTCGTCTCCATTTTTTTGCCGAAAAATGAAAATTTTTCTATTGCGTTAAAAGGGTCTCTGTGTTATTAAGTAGGTCGTACAGAGTACGCAAATGTATAATTTGTTGATGACAGACCATTACTTTGCTCCAGAGGGCCGTTTTTCCAACTAGTGAGATGTGACTGAAACTCAACATTTTGACGACCCCCGGGTCGTCTCCATTTTTTTGCCGAAAAATGAAAATTTTTCTATTGGGTTAAAAGGGTCTCTGTGTTATTAAGTAGGTCGTACAGAGTACACAAATGTATAATTTGTTGATGACAGACCATTACTTTGCTACAGAGGGCCGTTTTTCCAACTAGTGAGATGTGACTGAAATTCAACATTTTGACGACCCCCGGGTCGACTCCATTTTTTTGCCGAAAAATGAAAATTTTTCTATTGTGTTAAAAGGGTCTCTGTGTTATTAAGTAAGTCGTACAGAGTACGCAAATGTATAATTTGTTGATGACAGACCATTACTTTGCTCCAGAGGGCCGTTTTTCCAACTAGTGAGATGTGATTGAAATTCAACATTTTGACGACCCCCGGGTCGTCTCCATTTTTTTGCCGAAAAATGAAAATTTTTCTATTGTGTTAAAAGGGTCTCTGTGTTATTAAGTAGGTCGTACAGAGTACGCAAATGTATAATTTGTTGATGAGAGACCATTACTTTGCTCCAGAGGGCCGTTTTTCTAACTAGTGAGATGTGACTGAAATTCAACATTTTGACGACCCCCGGGTCGACTCCATTTTTTTGCCGAAAAATGAAAATTTTTCTATTGTGTTAAAAGGGTCTCTGTGTTATTAAGTAGGTCGTACAGAGTACGCAAATGTATAATTTGTTGATGACAGACCATTACTTTGCTCCAGAGGGCCGTTTTTCCAACTAGTGAGATGTGACTGAAACTCAACATTTTGACGACCCCCGGGTCGTCTCCATTTTTTTGCCGAAAAATGAAAATTTTTCTATTGTGTTAAAAGGGTCTCTGTGTTATTAAGTAGGTCGTACAGAGTACACAAATGTATAATTTGTTGATGACAGACCATTACTTTGCTACAGAGGGCCGTTTTTCCAACTAGTGAGATGTGACTGAAATTCAACATTTTGACGACCCCCGGGTCGTCTCCATTTTTTTGCCGAAAAATGAAAATTTTTCTATTGTGTTAAAAGGGTCTCTGTGTTATTAAGTAGGTCGTACAGAGTACACAAATGTATAATTTGTTGGTGACAGACCATTACTTTGCTCCAGAGGGCCGTTTTTCCAACTAGTGAGATGTGACTGAAATTCAACATTTTGACGACCCCCGGGTCGTCTCCATTTTTTTGCCGAAAAATGAAAATTTTTCTATTGTGTTAAAAGGGTCTCTGTGTTATTAAGTAGGTCGTACAGAGTACACAAATGTATAATTTGTTGATGACAGACCATTACTTTGCTACAGAGGGCCGTTTTTCCAACTAGTGAGATGTGACTGAAATTCAACATTTTGACGACCCCCGGGTCGTCTCCATTTTTTTGCCGAAAAATGAAAATTTTTCTATTGTGTTAAAAGGGTCTCTGTGTTATTAAGTAGGTCGTACAGAGTACACAAATGTATAATTTGTTGATGACAGACCATTACTTTGCTCCAGAGGGCCGTTTTTCCAACTACTGAGATGTGACTGAAATTCAACATTTTGACGACCCCCGGGTCGTCTCCATTTTTTTGCCGAAAAATGAAAATTTTTCTATTGTGTTAAAAGGGTCTCTGTGTTATTAAGTAGGTCGTACAGAGTACGCAAATGTATAATTTGTTGATGACAGACCATTACTTTGCTCCAGAGGGCCGTTTTTTCCAACTAGTGAGATGTGACTGAAATTCAACATTTTGACGACCCCCCGGGTCGTCTCCATTTTTTTGCCGAAAAATGAAAATTTTTCTATTGTGTTAAGAGGGTCTCTGTGTTATTAAGTAGGTCGTACAGAGTACGCAAATGTATAATTTGTTGATGACAGACCATTACTTTGCTCCAGAGGGCCGTTTTTCCAACTAGTGAGATGTGACTGAAATTCAACATTTTGACAACCCCCGGGTCGTCTCCATTTTTTTGCCGAAAAATGAAAATTTTTCTATTGTGTTAAAACTGTCTCTGTGTTATGAAGTAGGTCGTACAGAGTACACAAATGTATAATTTGTTGATGACAGACCATTACTTTGCTCCAGAGGGCCGTTTTTTCCAACTAGTGAGATGTGACTGAAATTCAACATTTTGACGACCCCCGGGTCGTTTCCATTTTTTTGCCGAAAAATGAAAATTTTTCTATTGTGTTAAAAGGGTCTCTGTGTTATTAAGTAGGTCGTACAGAGTACACAAATGTATAATTTGTTGATGACAGACCATTACTTTGCTCCAGAGGGCCGTTTTTCCAACTAGTGAGATGTGACTGAAATTCAACATTTTGACGACCCCCGGGTCGTCTCCATTTTTTTGCCGAAAAATGAAAATTTTTCTATTTTGTTAAAAGGGTCTCTGTGTTATTAAGTAGGTCGTACAGAGTACACAAATGTATAATTTGTTGATGACAGACCATTACTTTGCTCCAGAGGGCCGTTTTTCCAACTAGTGAGATGTGACTGAAATTCAACATTTTGACGACCCCCGGGTCGTCTCCATTTTTTTGCCGAAAAATGAAAATTTTTCTATTGTGTTAAAAGGGTCTCTGTGTTATTAAGTAGGTCGTACAGAGTAC